>CP120500.1:1200000-2400000 GCA_029489945.1 Nigrospora osmanthi
AACGAAGACCGTCTGTGTTACTAAGGTTAAATTTGCCAGTTTAGATGTCTTATGGCCATTTATGGGTTGTGACAAGTCTACGTATTTGTTTGCACAGGACTACTCCACCGCCATGTACGTCGTTAGCGTACATGTAGTTGTGATAGTTGCTCCGGGAGTGAACAGAGACTAACTCTGTGCAAACTTAGCATTACTGAGTTCACACAACCGTGGTAGGCATGTTGGGTTTCGTACGATGGCACCATCATGCCATTTATTAAGTCGGATTAGTTGCTGGGATGGGTCGGTTTGCTACCCGTGATTAACTGCCGAAACCGCCATAGGCCAATGAAAAGGAGCATGTCCTTCTCCATCGCATAGTCCGGCCCACGTGGAAAAGGAGAGGCGGCCAATGATGAAGAAGCCAGGGGGGCCTCGCTTCCCCGGATCGGCGGGTTTTGCGCACATCGCCCCGTTGTTTTCGGCTTCCAGGGGCGCTTTTCCAAGCATTGGGCAAATCTTTCAAGGGGCCCCCTTAACCCCTGCACCAATATGGATATGAATTGGGCGGCGGTCCAGGGCCGAACTCGGGCACGGCCATTCAGCCGTGCGAGCCGTGGAAATTTTTGAAGGCGTCGTCGGGGTCGGGAGGAGGGGGGCCTTTGACCCCCCCCTGAGTGCCGGTCCTCCAAAGATCCGGCGCTGCTGCATCACCGACCGGCCTCGATTATTACCATTCCCAGCATAGCTCAGGCACTCTGCTCTCTTTTTGCCAACTACTTACTTACCTTACACCGCCAGGACCTACGCAGGTCCCCGCCGCCCGCCATGCCGTTTCTCTCGGATCCGCAGCCCCGAATCATCATCGCCGGCGCCGGCATCGGCGGCCTGAGCACGGCGCTCGCCCTGCACGCCGCGGTAAGCCACCCGCCCACTCCGCCGCCCGGGACGGCCCGCGCGAGGCCCGACGGGAGGGGGCCATTGATCTGACTCGGGGGGGTTGCGGACGCTAGGGCTTCACCGACATCCACGTGTTCGAGGCGAGCACGCAGCTCACGACGCTGGGGGTGGGCATCAACGTGCAGCCGTCGGCGGTGCTGGTGCTGCGCAACCTGGGGCTGCTGCCGGCGCTCGAGGAGACGGGCGTCGAGACGCAGGAGCTCAACTTCTACAGCCGGCACGGACACCCGATCCTGTCGGAGCCGCGCGGCCGCGGCGCCGGCTACGCGGTGCCGCAGTTCTCGGTGCACCGCGGCGAGTTCCAAATGCTGCTGCTGGAGGCGGTCAAGGCCCGGCTCGGCGCCGACCGCGTGCACCTCGGCCACGCGCTGACGGGGTACGAGCAGGACGCCGGGTCCATCACGGCGCGCTTCGGGCGGCGCGGAGATCCCGACGCGGCGCCGGCGACGCCGAGCATGACGGGCGCGGCGCTCATCGCGGCCGACGGCATCAACAGCACGGCGCGGCGGCTGCTGTACCCGGACGAGGGCCCGCCGCGCTTCTCGGGGCGCATCCTCTGGCGCGGCTGCGTCGAGCGCGCGCCCTACCTGACGGGCGCCTCCATGGTCTGGGCCGGGCACGCCAACCAGAAGTTCATCGCGTACCCCATCAGCGGGCGGGCGGCGCGGCGCGGCGCCTCGCTCGTCAACTGGATCGCCGAGCTGCGCGTGCGCGACGAGAACGACCCCGACGTGACGCCGCCGCCGACCGACTGGACCAAGCGCGTGCCCAAGGAGCGCTTCGCGGGACCCTTCGCGGCCTGGGAGTGCGGCGGCCTGCGCATGGCCGACCTCATCGCCGCCACCGACAACGTCTTCGAGTTCCCCATGTGCGACCGCGACCCCGTCGTCCGCTGGACCTTCGGCCGCCTGACCCTGCTGGGCGACGCCGCCCACGCCATGTACCCCATCGGCAGCAACGGCGCCACCCAGGCCATCCTCGACGCCGAGGCCCTCGCCGCGCGTCTCGCCGACGCCGTCGCCGGCTCCGACTGGCAGCGGCCCGGCGCCGTCGAGCAGGCCCTCACCGCCTACCAGGACGCCCGCCTCCCGCCCACCGCCCAGATCGTCATGGCCAACCGCGCCAACGGGCCCGACCACGTGCTGCAGCTCGCCCACGAGCGCGCCCCCGACGGCTTCGCCGACATCTACGACGTCGTCCCCAAGGAGGAGCTCGAGAGCATCGGCGCCACCTACAAGGCCGTCGCCGGCTTCGAGAAGGACGCCGTCAACCTCAAGGCCCGCGAGACGGAGCACCTGGCCAAGCGCTTCGAGGGCGGCGAGGCCAAGGCCGCGTAGGAGGAAAGCTGGGACAAAATCCAGTCGCTGTAAACTTACGTACTTACCATGAAACGATATTTCATAAGTAATCATGCTCGCCCGCCAGTGAAGATCTGGGCTGTCACTACACCGCAGCAAACTACTACACCCTACTCCCGTCGGAACGTGGGTGCAGCCGTGGTATCCATCGCCCTGTCGCGGTTAACATAGCTTCGAAAGCAGGGGTAAGTAATTACTAATCGGACTAACGTCCCCGGACCTGCAGGAACACTGGCGGCAATGCAAGTTATCCGTATTGCAGCATGACACAGCAATTTTAGCGTTCTCCCAAGCTTTCCTCGGCCGCCCTATTGACAACCAATTTCGCAAGCCAACTCCATGGGTTTGGAAAGGAGGTTGCTAGTCCATCGCACAAGAACGCCATGTCCAAAATCAGGCTTTCTTGGAGTATTCTTGCCGTATATTTGCCTCACAACAATCAAAGGGATGGAAATAGCTGGTAGGTTGGCTTGAAGGGGAGTACCACCCTGGTGCTCGCATTCCGCGCGACTGTGGCTCATTAGGAATGTTTCCGTCGCCTGAACCTGGCAGGGTTACAGGGCATTCTAAAACATTGTCTTGCTAGAAAGCACGACTTGGGGCATCCCGTTCAAACTTGTGTGTTACTATTACTACTTGTGGCCTCCCTGAAATGTGAAAATATTCGCATCCGCTCTCATCCTTGATACCAAGTTTCTGTCACCACTTGTCTCCATTACGTTTCTCATTATGCTTCCTGTTGCTCTTCCTGCCGCTCTAACCTCTCCACAGCTGCCTCCAGTGTTGCGTACTTCTTCGTGTACAACTTCGCGCACCGCGTGTACTCTTCCCTGTCATGGATGTACGTTGAGGCAATTTCCGGAACCAATGGATCATCGATATCGGGGTCGCTCAGAAGGGCACAGATTCCCAGGATTATGGTCGAAGTGAAACACCAGGGCTCCCATTCCTTGCGAAAATTGAGACAAATCTTGCCTGCGTGGTCAATGTTGGGATGGTAAACCTTGGTAAGGAAGCGCGCCTTCAACGGGTGCCAAGGATAATTCCTGGGATATACACAATGAAGTTGAAAAAAACCACCAGCATAGGAGCTCTGTGGAGGCGCTTCGAACGTGACGATTGCTTCAGTTGGTGGGTTGCCATGCCCACGAATGAGCCTTAAACTGATGTATGGGTAACCCGCCATCCGGCGGACCTCATTTCGCAAGTCTCTCATGGGGGATAGGTCGCGTCCTACTCTGGAGTGTACCACCTCGTTGTCTTTCCGTTTGATGTCCAGGAGGCGTCGGCCCCATGTATGCTCATTAAGGATGGTATGGGATCCGTTGTTTTCGGGCTTCTTGATGTTCCGAATCTTTGCTTGGTCGCTTGCCTGAGACTCGAGATGACCAACTAGCGCCCAGAAATATGATGTCGCTGCGAGCCTCAAGGCCAAAACCTGGGTTAAAACGTCATCTCCGCGATCAAGCGGGTAATCATTCAAGAGGCGGATCGGGTCGAAATAAAAACCCAGAATGGATAATGCATTCTCGACTGCTGGCCCATCGGTCGTGTTTCTTCGAACAAATTGGTGTCGAAATAGGGCCTCCTGGATAACCTCACTATAGGTACCCGGCGGTGCTGACTGGCTTTCCCGTAGAACCTCTATCGTGGGGAGCTTTCCGAAAAGATCATCACACGCTGCCAGGACAATAGGAGGGAGTTTGGAATAAGTCGCTCTCAAAATGCCAATGACTCCAGTGATAGACTCGCCGTACTCAAGTTTGTTTCGCAAGTCGTTCCTCATACCCCAGAATGTTTCCTGCACAGCAGAGGAAATCCCGATAAGATCGTTGGAGAGCGTTTCGGGATTTTCAGTGTCTGGTTGAATAGTGCAACCAAAGCCTTTCGACCGGCTTCTCTCAGCGCTGTCTCTGAACTCTGGTGGAAATGGCGGTGAGTCCCTGTAGTGAAACGTCGGAGCATCCAGTGTGATATCTTGTCTTTTGACGAAAACACTGGCTTCGGATGCTTTATGCCAAGCCTCAGCAATCCAGTTCGTAAAGAGCGAGTAGTACGTGTTGCGATTCTTTAATAAGAATTGTTGTAACACTTCATGGAGGGCCGGATTGCTGACATCCAGGCAGGAAAAGGCACTCTCCTCTGCTATCGTCTCCATCTGATTGACATCATGTAGGGTATGGGCAGTGTAAAACGTTTGCGAGCCAGAGCTGACTGTGGAACGTTCGTGAGTTCCAGGTTGACTTCGAAGGCTGAGAATCCTGTGACTGGCGGCGTCTGAGATTAGACTTCCGGAGTGGGACGAGTCGGAAGCGGCGACCATGTCACTCAGGACCTCAGCGTCGGAAAGTGTCTCAATCTCGATTTCGACGGCACGTCGCACGTGAGGTTCGGCAAAAGGATCAAGGTTAGCGGTGACCAGCTCCAGGGCCGAGATGCATTTCTCGAGCCGCTCGATCAGCTCTTGGAAGGCTCTCTTGTCCTTGAGCGCCCAGAGAAAGGCACCCCTAAAGCCGGCTCTGTTCTTCGTATCCTTGATGCGTTTCAAGAAGTCACGCAAGCCTTCTTCGACAAAGACGGCACTCGACCCTGGAATCGACAGTTGCGTGGAGGACGGTGGCACGTCGTACCTTCCAATCACTTTCTTGGCATCCATGAAGAGCAAGCAGATTGAGTTGAGCTGCGCGAGGATCTGCGGCCGTAGTTCCGGGTGGTTCAGACGGGCGTCGTAGCCTCCCTCGTCAAAGAACTTGCAGGCCCGGCACCATACAAGCAGGCGGAAGCGGAGGTTGGCGAACTCTCCCCGCAGCAGGGTAAAGCCTTTTCCGACGGAGCGCCCATCTTGGATGAAATTGAATGAGTCTATACAGACCGAAAGAAGCCCGAGAACACCCAGAGCGCCCAGAGTAGTGCCCACGGGCTCGGCCATGTCCGGCAACCGAGGTGGTGATACTGACGGGGAGCGGGCGGGGATGAGTGACGAGGGGCGGGGGAATTTGGGGGTGAGGCCCCCGGGAATTTCGTAATCGTTCCCCGAATTGACAGGGCCAAATCTGCCTCGGTGGCGGAGCTGGAAGTAACTGACCAATTGGTTACATCTAATGCACTTTCCAGCCACAGGCGGCAAGACTGGCGAATGAGATGGCCAAGCAACGTCACACGACAGGGGCAGTGTGAGAAGGCAGACGTGTGCCAATCAATGACCCATTTGTGGCACAGTTGGTGTCATGAATTAAAAGCCGTTTAAGACGGAAGCTTCTACGGAGACGTAGTGGCTTTGAAAATACCGTACTGAGGAATATAGGGGGAAGAGGGTGGATTTGGTTAGTATGATACGTACTATAAGTCAAGGATGTGGTACTGGAATACCATGCCCTCACTTGAGCGGTACCGAGCGACTGAATGGAGAAAAGCCACAACAGTATGAGCAAGCGAATGCGCTTTATGAAACGCACTGAATTGTAAAATCAGTATACTTTCACTGCGGATGAGTCATTTCTATCAGAATGCCGTGGAAAGGAGAAAAAGCCAGGATGCCAGCCGACCAACTCCTCTTGAGGGGTTTAGGCTTGCTCCTTTTTTTGTTACACAAATGGAAAGCTAAGCACACTCATGGACACTATGCACGTGGCCCCTGTGTCGGCCCATTTGCTGATCTTGCACTTAGTCGTCAGCGATGTCCACGCTGCTCGAGTGGTAAGGCTGGGAGGTCTGACAGTGGCTGACGATGATTGAGGGATGCACGGTGTCGACCTGCTGTCGCTGGCTGGGTCGCGGAGTCTTTGTTGCGCGGCTGGCCCGAGGTTTTTTGCTTGTGTGTTGTTTATCGTCAGTGGCTCCCGAGGCCGTTGGCAGTAGTTCCATGTGGTTGTTATTCAGGAAAGACTGCGATCCCATGAATAAGTAACCAACCTGGAATTAACTGAGTAGACAAAAACAAGCAGCAACCCCTACCCTTTTGCTTCAAACACAGAGAAAGCTTACCCACAGCAAAAAAGGGCCCCAAAAAACATACAACACCGGGGATTCGCTGATCGTCACCGACTCAACTACTAATCCGGCCCTCTCCAGTTTATCTATGGGAGAGCGGACGGGATCCCGAGTTTTCTGGAAGGTATGGTCGTATGTGCTGAAGTGGTACCGTATCACGACCCAAGGCACCTTTGGTCCACCACGACGACCCGAGGAGAGGGGGGGATGCCAGAGTCCAGGGATGCATCTATATTTATCGTCGACCCCACGGCTTGTGCCGGGGTCCAAGTTCTATATCTATCGTCTATGTTGCCGATCGTCTGCCTCCGCCGGCTCTATGGTGCGTGTATCACCCTCTTTATCGTGAATCGTCTATCCAATCGTCGCATGGGGTCGTGTGACCCATCTAGGGGTATATATCTCCTTTCTTCTCTCCTCCGGCTCTCTCTCGGGTTTTCAAAGCCCCCGCTGGCGCATCTCGGCGTCGTCGACAAAGCCGATGCGGAATAGGCGGTAGCCGCTCTCGTCGCCGCGGCCGAGGCCGGGCGGCTTGGCGAGGTCGTCGCGCTGCAGGACGGCGAGGCGGCGGCCATCGGGGCCGCGCGGCGCGTCGGGCGCGTCGAAGGCGGCCTCGACCGTGTCCGAGATGCCCTCGAACTTGCCGTTGACGCGCACGGCGATGAGAACCCAGAAGGCACCGCCGGGCGCCAGCAGGGCCGTCGCGCAGCCCCGCAGCCACAGCGCGTGCTCGGGCGCGTAGATGACGTCGGTGGCGACGAGCAGGTCGGCGGGCGCGTCGAGCGGCGGCGCCCGCGACGGCGCCGCCCAGTCGAGGTGGCACGTCTCCACCGGCGGGAAGCGACTCCGGGAGGCGGCGTCGCCCTCGTTCTCCTTCTCGTCGGCGTCGTGTTCGGGGAAGTTGTGGGCGACGTTGGCGCGCAGGTTCTCGAGCACAGCCGGGTGGAAGTCGGTGGCGATAAGGCGGGGGCGTAGGCCGAGGGCGGCGAAGGCCTTGCCGAGCACAAGGCTGACGAGGCCGGTGCCGGCGCCGAGCTCGACGACGCGCGACGTGGCCGACAGAGCGCCGAGGCCGAAGCGGGCGGGGTCGGCGCACAGCAGGTCGGACAGGAAGACGGAGGCGCCGAAGCTCTGCAAGCCGACGGCGGTGTGGTCGGTCTCGGGCAGCGGACCGTCGTTGACCTGCACGGTGAGGGGCACGGGGGCGGCGCCGGCGGCGGGCGGGCGCAGGACGAAGGCGAAGTCGCGCGCGATGCCCTCGTCGTCGGCGGGGAGCGGCGCCGCGTCGGGCGGCGGGCCGGCCAGGGCCTCGAGCAGGCCACAGACGCGGTCGCTGGCGTCCTGGCGCGCCCCCTCCGACAGCCCCGTCATCTCCTCGACGCGGCCCAGGAAGCCCGTCAGCCAGCGCGTGGCGAAGGCGCGCTCGAAGCCGTCGGCGCGCAGCACGGCGAGGGCCTCTTGGCGGGTCTGCTCATCGGCGGCGGCGGCGTCGTCCTCGGTCTCCGAGACGTAGCCCGAATCGGCGACGGCGAGGTCGAGGCGCTTCTGGGCCTTGGGCGCGGCCGACGACGACTGCTGCAGGGCCCGCGACAGGGCGATGGGACAGTACAGGGCCTCGAGGTTCTGCAGGCCGGCGCACACCTGGGCTTCCGTGATGGCGTCGGGCGTGCGCAGGGCCGGCAGGCAGGCCGTGGGCGGCTGCGGCGGAGGGTGTGCTGTGAGCCCCATGATCTATCTTCTGATGGCGCGCCGTACGGATCTGTCCGAAGTAGGGGCGAGTGTTCCACCGCGCCTGAAGCAGAGCCGTCGTCAGAGAACACGGGAGGGATTGCCGGGAGGGCGACAGGCGGCCATGAGGGGGAAAAGTTGGCGACGCCGACGATAAGCCAGGGTCGGGACTTTATAGTAGATGGTAAAGGCGCGACGTGCCCCTGGGCGATCTCGGAACAGTGGCAGGCGGCTGTTAGTCAGTTACTTATCGTAGTAGAGTGGACCTGTTTGTGTGCCAACGGGTGGGTAGCCGAGAAGGTCTGGATTCCGGGGTTGTCTTTTTATCTTTTTTTTTTTTTTTTCCTTTTTTCCCCTTGCCCTCCGGTTTTTGCCTCGTTGTCCCCTGGCGGGTTGGCGACTTCAGCATAAGCCAGAACCGCCTGGGCGAGCTAGCGTCAGCTGGGGCTTTTGAGGCCAGTCCCCACGTCAGCTCACGCCTCGTGGCTGACTCGCTGGCCCTGAATGGCCTGCCTGACCGCCTCGAGCTGAAGCGATAAGTCATCCACTGGGTTCCCTTCCCTGGTCCATCCCTCATTCACACATAGATAGATGTCGCCTTTCACGAAACCAGTGACATCAGACTCCTTCTTTGCTCAGTCGGTGTTAAGCCGTCCCTCGACCGAGGGGATAACCAATTGTATTGTTGGTTGAGTGGACTTGCATTAATAACCGCCGCGTGTTGGAGCGCTTGTTCGATGCCTCCAGTGGCGACGCCAAATGACCGTGCTTTCGAAGCGGTTCCTCTACATACCTAAACCCGTGCGACCGCCTGTTAGCGCACTTTATCTTGGGGACAGAAACCGAACCCAGGGGTGGTGGATTGGAACAGACGTTAACAAGAATGGGAGGTCATTCAGATGCTCACCTCGCATCCCTCATCTCATAGACCTATGCACCAAAGCGAGAAGCACCGAGCACAGGTCCATATGCACCAGCCCCCATACCGGCACCGGGATAAAAGAGTCTGTCTCCCACTGCTACTCGTGTGCTGGAAACCAACGGAGGTCGTCTCTCGCCACCAATAAGAACAGACAGAGTTGCCTGCTCCATACCTGGGATAGAGGGATCCATTCCTCACATCCACCTTGCACCACGCCACGGCCGTCCTCTCTCCGCAGCAGAGCTACGGATATAGGCCTGTCCTACTCCGGCGAACCCCATGCACCTGATCGTATCGTACAAGCTGTGCTCTCCCTCCGGCGTACACGCGGTACTCGGACCGCAGTTAGTGATAGCGGCCCTGGGCGCGCTTCGGCGGTTCGGGGTCCGGCAGGACGGGCTTGACGTTCTGGGCCTGCCGGTACTCCTCCTCGAGCAGGCGCTGCATGTCGAAGTCGAGCTGGCGCTCCTTCTTGATGCGCTGCTGCTCCATGTCGCGGACGACGCCTTGGTGCATGGCCTGTACGCGCCGTTAGCTAGCCTGCTTCTGACCAAGGGTACGTCAGAAAGGGGAAGCCGGCCGCCCCCCCATCGTCTTCCGGGTTGCTGCTGGTGTAAGAACAACCAAGGCCAGAAGGGGGCGGAGATAGAGGAGGGTAGATATATATATGTACCTCTCGTTCGGCTAAGAATAAAGTTAGCATGGGTGTCAATTCCCCGGTGCAGTATCACATACATTGTTGCTGGAAATGCACAAAGATGACGGTGCCCAGGGCGAAGAGCGAGGTGGCCCCCAGGGTGAGCTTGGAGGCTTGCGACATGATGCCGGGGCGAGCGGACCTTGTTCAGCACAGGCGTAGGGTTGTGGAGAGGAGTTGGAACCGGCGACTATACTGCCACCATCGAGTACCTGTCCTGTGTGGGTTGCACGTCGGGTCCGTGGATCGTATGTTTCCCAGTGAAGATTTCCCCGTTGCATTTCCGCCGGGCGCCCCGTCGCGGCGTGCGCTTGGTGGGGAGCTTGAGCTCGGGCCACTCGGGGGTGCCTTTACTGCGTAAGTACCTAAGTACCTAAGTACTTACGCTAGTTCTCGGCCCGCCAGGTTCCGCTAACCGCGCTTGTGGCAGCTGGCACGCGCGAGCCACTGGCAGCTGACCGCGACGTCAGACGGCAAGCGCCAATAGCAGCACCATGTGTATTAGGCAGGTGCAGTGAGCGAGCGAGCGGGTGGTTGAGCGGCTGTTGCATCACCGCCTTCCCTCGCTGTCGTCCGCTGTTATCATAGCCTGTACTTGTCGTCGTCGTCGTCGTCGGGTACTGCCAGGGCCCAGCCAACCAACACCTTCACCACCTAACCTCTCACTGCCACCCATCCACCTATCTCCGTATACCCATTCGGCCCCGTCTTGTGCTGCCACCGAGTCTCCCTTGTCGCCGATTACGTCCAGCCACCACCCACCCGCTCCCGCCATCACCCCCCCATCTGCGCGTCCGCCGCCTCGCAATCATGGTACGTCACCCGCCCGGGAAAGCCATCGATTCCCACGACGGCGGCCCCTCGCCCTGCCTCGCAAGCCTTCATGGGGAATGCTAACGGACTTTTGCCTCGCCAGTCGGCCCAGAACTCCCAGGGTATCCAGACCCTCCTCGACGTACGAAGACCCGATGCCCTTAACCCCCGCCCTCCGCCTGCGCGAATATGCCTGGGGACTACCCAGCCGGAATGCCCTCGCGACCCTTCGTCCACATGAGCTAACCGCCATATCGCACCACGTAGGCTGAGCGCGAGGCCTCCAAGATTGTGCAGAAAGGTGCGTTATGGCTCTTTGTTTCTAGCTCTCCCCCCCCCACGGGCCCTTCGACATTTCCCCCATCCCCCAATCCTCTTCCTCTTCCCTTCCCCTCCCTTGGATCCCGGTGTCTCCCAGCCACCAACCCACTCGCCCTCAAGGTTCCTCGCCTTGCTAACCTGGCGGGCCGGTGCCCTTACCCCGGAAACAGCCCGCGAGTACCGCACGAAGCGCGTGCGCGAGGCGCGCGACGAGGCCAAGAAGGAGATCGACGCGTACAAGGCGCAGAAGGAGTCGGAGTTCAAGGCGTTCGAGTCGGAGCACAGCGCCGGCAACAAGGCGGCCGAGGACGAGGCCGCCGCCGACGCCGAGGCCCAGATCCGCGACATCCGGGCCGCGGGCGACAAGAACCGCGACGCCGTCGTCGGCAAGCTGCTCGCCGCCGTCTTCGACGCCCACCCCCAGCCCCCCGCCCAGACGGCTTAGAGAGGGCGCCGCCGCCCGTCCGTCGCTGCCGTTGCCGTCCCCGACGTGCCCGCCATTCGCATCGAATACTGTAGCTCCGATGACGAGGAAGGCGAGGCGTATTGAGAGGTGAGGATGGCTCGGGATGGGGAGGGGGAGCTTGGCTTGGGACGGAAAAGACCATGCGTGCATGGGTTCATCGGGAATGAGAGCGGACAGGGCCCTGTCGTGGTAGGAACAAGCCGTTACAGGAACCAGACAACACAACCTACCGGATGGGCGGACACTGGTTACACATCGGGCCAGCAAAGGGGTTGGCATCAATCCCGGTGAACGCTACTGTGTCTGTTTGCACGCCGTCACCGGGCGAGGTTGGCTTGCCCACGATATCCCATGCAGTTGTTTGGCATAGAGTAGATTTGGTACTTGGTGAGACCCATAGTCCCAGTCGGGTTTGTATCAGGGGGGCCGAGCCAGGGGGGACCGTAGCATGATTTCCCTAGTCCTACAAATGCCATACTATCACTCGGCTTGCTCTCCCGTGTCCATCTTCCGCCTTGTCTCTGTTATTCACGCGTATCACTAGGGTTCTCCGAAATCAAGCAACCCGATTTGCTTAGACAGGTGCTTTTTTACTGCTCTCTTTGGAGGGTAGGGGTATGTAGGACGGTGATGGTGGGTGGTGAGGTGAGGGTAGAAAAGGCTACCGCAGGAACTCGGCGAGCGTGGACAGCATCTCCCGGGTATCGGCGGCGTCCTCGTCGTCGTCGGCGGCGTCGATGGCGTCGCGCTGCTCGAGGACGGAGGCGCGGACGACGGCGAGGTCCTCGTCGCGCTCGGCGAGGAGGCGGGCGACTGTGCGGCGCGCGCCGGCGTCTTCGGCCGCCAGCCAGGCCAGCACCACGTCGGTCGTCTGCAGCGCGAAGAGGCCGGCGTCGAGGCGCCGCGAGAACCAGACGTCGGCGCGGGCCGCGCGCTCCTCCTCGTCGCCGCCCAGCCCGGCCCGCTCGGCCTCGATGGCCGCGTCGGCCAGGGCCACGCGCGACGCGTGCGCCCGCCGCAGCGCCACGAGCCGCGCCGTCTTCTCGTAGTCCTTCTCGACGAACTTGGCCAGCGTGCGGATGCGCGCCGCCGAGTCGCCCGGCAGCCGCCGCAGCAGCGACGCGAAGAGGCCCACGAGGTGCTCCGTCGTCGTCGGCCCGTCGTCCTTGGCTTTGTGGTGCGGGGCCTTGCCGTGGTGGGGGGCCGTCGTCTTCATGAAGAGGGTGAAGAGCGGCTTGAGCCCGCCGGCCTCGACGATGCGCTCGCACACGGCGGCGGCGGCGTCGGCGGGGCCGCCGGCGGCCGCGTGGTCCAGCAGCCGCAGCGCCGCCGGCTTGCTCAGCTTGCCCTCCTTGAGCATCAGCAGGCACAGCTCGACGCCCTCGGCCTCGACGAGCTTGGCCTTGCCGGCGCCGGCGTCGGCGAGGCACGTCAGCGCCTCGAACAGGTTCTCCATGTACTCCTCCTCCTCGCCGCCGCGCTCGGGGTCGCGCCGCCGGTACGCCGCCGCCAGCTGCAGCAGTGTGTCCACGGCGTCGCGGTCCGCCAGTCGCTGCCGGTTCCGCGGGCTCGCCTGCACCAGGATGGCCAGCACCTCGGCGGCGTATTGTTTATTCTGGCTCACGGGCTGTTCCTTGGCCGCCGCGCGCGCCAGCAGCCAGCCGACGAGCGAGTCGGTGGCCCCCACGGCCTCGGCTGTCGCCGCCCGGCTGCAGAGGCTCTCGAGGATGCCAAGGGCGTAGTAGACACCGTTACGGTCAACCTCCTCGGTCTCGTCGAGGCGCTCGAGGTTGCTCGCCAGCAGGCCCAGCAGGTCGGCGTCGACGGCGGCGTCGACGAGGGCGCCCCACTGCGCCTCGGTGGCCTCGACGTCCTCGTCGAGCAGCTCATTGAGCAGCTCGAGCACGTCGACGCTGATGTCGCTGTTGTCGTGCGCCAGCAAGCCCACCACGCTACCGGCGCTGCCGAGCCGCGCCAGCTCCGGATACAGGTCGGCGTGCTCGGCCAGCACGCCCAGGCCCTTAACAGCGCCGTCGAGATCCGCCTCGCTCTGGATGAATTTGGCCGGGTCGGCGGCGAAGCGCGCGCGCTGCTCGGCGTTGCGCGTGATGAGCTTTTCGAGGTTCAGCGCCGTCTTGCGCAGCCACGCCGCGTCGATGGTCTGCTCCGCCGGGATCTGCGCGTCCGCCCCGTCCACGTAGTCGAGGATCTCGCGCTGCTGCGACGTGATGCCGCCACCGAAGAAGCGGCCCTCCTCGTCGTCGCCCTCCTCGTCCTCGGGCGGCGGCATGCTCGGTCCGTAGTCGCCGTCCTCGTTGTCGTCGTCGGGGCCGGGCGCTGCCGGTCCGGCTTCGCTGTCGTCTACTTCATCCTCGACCTGCGCGTGGCGGCTGCCGCTGCCGTCCCGCCGCGCGGATTTGTAGATTTGGTCTGCCGAAGAACAGGTCTTGTTAGCACGGTGTCGCCGAGAAGGTCCGGTGCACATAAGCAGCGCATATGGGGAGGAGGCGAGACGCCAAAAGACATGAGGGAGGGTGGAAAGGAACATACTGGGATCTCGAATCGGTTCGAGTTTGCGCTTGCTGCCGACACCCTGACTTGCTGGTCAGTGGTTGCCCCGGCTTCCTCTGCCGGATTGTATGCCGAATGAAAGACTCGCTTACTTTGAACAGCTCGTCTATGCTCGCCATGTTGAGAGCATCAGTCAAATGGGGAAAAGGACGAAGGCAGGCGAGGCTGGACGGGGTGGCCTTGACGTACTGGGTTGGAAGCGACGCGATGGAAACCTGGTGCATTCGACGCGAGCTCTGGGCAGGTGTTGACGTCGGGGCGCCTGCTTCAGCCTTGTCCGTCCCCGGAAGAGCAGCCTTTTCCAGCGCCTGCATCCGCTAAAAAAGCCCCGCACTGTATTTTAGGTCCAGCTAATGCCAAAGAGGCTCGATGAGCCGAGATCGTACCCGTTGAGAGCCCCGGGGAAAGGCGCTAAATACAGTGCCGCTTCGTACTAACCCTCATGTTGAGTCCCAACAGGGTCTCCCTGCTCGACTCGCCGCCGCTCCGGCATAAGCCTAAGGTTGCGAAGTCGAGTTAAACTCACCCGGTTCCCTGTCCTTTTGCCTGCTCAATTATTCCAGGGATTTGAGCTGCTTCTCGGCGCTGGGATTGAAAAGAGGAAAGAAGGTCTTCTTCCACTGGTTCCCCTTCGGTCCAATCGCCCTTAGTCTCGACGGCACCGGCCAATCGGTGCCTCTCCCCCCCAAAGTTGTGAGCCCACGGTTGCACGGAATCGCCATCCCGCCTGCGCCCACGGCCGCCCAATATGCCGCCCACTCTCATCCTCATCCGGCATGCCGAGGCCCTGCACAATCGCACGAGTACGGCCGAGTCTTGTTCCGTTCCCCGCCCGCGCGCGTCTGGCGCCTGCTAACAGCGCCGGCAGAGGACTACTCCATCCCGGACCCGGAGCTCACCGAAGAGGGCCATGCCCAGCTCCAGCCGCTGAGGGAGAGCCTCATGAAGCACCCGCTGGCCCAGAACGCCGGCCTCATCGTGACCAGCCCCATGGTCCGGACGCTGCAGACCGCCATGGGCTCCTTGGACTGGTTGATTGATAAGGGCGTCAAGATTGAGGCCGATGCCGGCTGGCAAGGTGCGTTTGTTGCTTGTCTTTCCGGGGCTGAGGAAGCGGGTAAAGCGCTAAAGGGGGGCCAACTGCCAGGGCCCTCAGATCCACCCGGGACTGCATTCGCTTATATTGGCAGTCTTTCTTTCTTCGACTTGCTCGTCCTGTTCTCTTTGTCCATTTCACTTCCACGCAATATCTCTCTCCTTCGTCCTATTCAACCCCTCACGACGTCGCTCTAGCCGAGGATGAAAGGCTGACGATGCACAGAAAACTCGGGCAAGCCCTGTGATACGGGGCACCCCGAAGCGGCGCCGCGGCTGAGCCGCATGTTCCCGGCCGTCGACTTCACGACGCTGGACCCGGTATACCCGGACAAGCTGTCGCCGGCGGGGGCGCCTTACCACCCAACGCGGGCGGCGCTGCTGGCGCGCGGCCAGGCCGTCCTGCGCCGGCTGTACGACAGACCTGAGAAGGTCATCATTGTCGTCAGCCACTCGGGCTTCCTGCGCCTCTGCGTCTCGGGCTGCTACTACATGAACGCCGACTACCGCATCTTTGACTTCGCCGACCCCGCCCCCGCCGGCCACCCGGACCACGGCCTGTTGCGTCTCCGCCAGCACCGCGAGACCGAGGAGAAGGGCGGTGGCCTTGGTCGCAGCTGGACCGACATGGTTGTCCTGGGCAGCGATCTGCCCGACCAGCTGCCCGTAAAGCTGGTTTGAGCCTCGAGATACGTCCGTGTTAGATGTTCTCTTCAAGGTAAAAGGTCGCGGCGGTTGGGTAGGTTCTGCTCATCACTTGGTCGATAGAGGAAACAAATATCGCTTCTTGTACGTCATTGTTATTGTTGCTCATGGCTCATTATTAGCTCTCCACCGTGTCATACCAGATGTACTGCAGGCTGTTTGTGAAACCAATGGGATCTCATCCGTGCCTTTTGGGCCGACCTCGCCCCTTTCGGCTACCGAATTCTCCAAGGGACATTTCCAGCCCGGTGCCCTACTGCGATTGGAAACGATGGCCTCTAAACTACCACCCGTTCCCCCTTGGGAATGCACGACGTGTGACCCGCCGAGCGTTTTCCCGATCAACTTGTACAATGGCCCCAACGTCGGCAGCGATGCACATATGACGAGAATACAGGCCTCGGTGAAGCCAAGAAAGTTCAAGTACGGGGCGGGGACTGTAGCAGGATTAGCCGAGTGCCTAGTGGGTGTTCCATGGTGGCGAATGGGTGGTTGCAACATACAGATTGGATCGGTGGCAAGTATCTCAAAGATCTCACCAAAGATGATGAGCTTGTACACCGACACGGCAAAGCCCAGGGACGTCAGGCCCATGGCCACGCTGAGCGCTATTCTGCTCTTACACGACATGTTGAGCCGCATGATGAACGGAACGGGGTAGAAAGCGAAGAGGATGTCGAGGGCGGCCGAGTATACCGACACGAAGTAGCCCAGTGTGGCGATGACGTGGCTCGGCTCGGCGCAGGTGGGCGGCACGTCGACGTCGCCGGGGCCGGTGTCGACGGGGCGGCAGCCGCGGTACCACCACTGCCAGACGACGGAGGCGGCCACGATGCCGGCCTGGCAGGTCAGGCAGAGGGTCCAGAAGACGGCCGAGGTGCGGCGGCCGTACTGGAGGATGCGCTGCAGGATGGCGATGATGGCGAACTTGGGCATGGTGAAGACCCAGACGAGCACGGAGCCGGTGATGCCGTTCCACCGGAGGGCAAGGTCCAGCTGGTCGGGCGGCAGAGCGCCGGCGTGCCCGCCGAGGCCCCGCGCGCTGGCCAGCGTCATGACGATGCAGGCGGCAAGGGCGAGGGCGAGGCAGAGCAGCGTGATGGCGTCGTCAAGGCCGAAGCGGTTCGCGCCAAAGGCCGTCCGGCAGTAGACGCGCAGGCCCACGACGACTGGCGGGGGTGACGATTAGAGAAGAACGTCCCGAAGTGGCGGTTCGATCCATAATGCACGGGGGGCCGGCGCTTACCTACCATGGCGCCAAACATGGCCCAGCATGCCACATCGGTTGTGCGACTGTAGCCATCACTCAGGGAGAGGACCATGGCATCGGAAGCACTCTCGACACATTCGCTCACGACTCATGGGGACCTGAACGAAGAGCGTTGAACAAAAGACACACAATGGCGGGCAACTCACAGGCTGCGCAGCGGCTTCAATGCCATCGCGGCAGTGGTTGTTATAAATACCGAGGGAGCCGCAGACCAAAATGGCGTGTCAAAACCGGGAGGCAGGCAAGCCAAGGTGTCAATCCATGCATGCAGGCACAGAGCAATCTCGCTTCTTTCGTGAAGGCTGCATCGTAGAGGAAGGTGTCGTTCTGAGTGGAGTCCCGCATCCCTGCAGCGTCGTCCCAAACCACCGGGTCACTCAAGCAAAGCCGGCTGACCGGCTCATGAGAGCTTGACATCTCGATATTCATTCCCAGGCCCTTACCCGTCTTCTCAACCCCTTACCCGTGTTGTCAATCAATACCTTCCCATACCCGATAACGCGGACGGCTCAGAAGAGCAATCGGCCCGGCTCCTGTTGTGTTTGACAGCTGGGCACCACGTCACAGGAGTCCCTTACATCGCATCCCTCGGCGTCCAGGGCTGTCTATTAGATTGCCATTTGGTATCCATGGGACACAAACAACAACGACCTCCACTCCCAGTGGATCACCGCCTCCGAATAGTCCACACCTTTCCATAGACCACACGAGGGGTAGAAGGCGGGGATGGGGGCCCGGGGAACGGGACACCTTTTCAACCTCGGGATTCCCAGACTTTCCCAATCCTCCACGTCCAGACACCCCGAATCTCGCACGCATCCCATCGCCGATCTCACAAACGCGCAAGCCATGGACGAGTTCCTCCAGTCCCTCGAGGGCGCGCATCCGAACGCGTGCGCCGACGAGGCCGAGCGGGTCAAGGCCATCGACGCCCTGTTCGCCACCCTGCGGCGCTTCCAGCGGCCCTTTGACGTCGCCTGGGACCACAGCTGGACCGCGCCCCTGACGCACTCGGCCATCCGCACCCTCATCGACGCCGGCGTCTTCACCGCGTGGGATAAGGCCGGCGGCGGGACCAAGTCGTCGGCGGAGCTGGCCGAGCTCACGGGCACGGATCCGGTTCTTATCAGTTCGTGTTGCCCCCTTCCTCTCCCTTTACTCGAAAACCGTGTCTCCCTTTGCTCGGAAACCGCCGTCTCCCTTTACTCAAACCCTCTTTCCGCCCTGAGTAACCCCTCCCTCCAACGTCCTGCCCCTGGCTGACCAAATCTCGTAAACGAGTAACAGAGCGCCTGGTCCGGCACGTGGCCGCGCAGCACCTGCTGACGGAGGTGGGCGAGGACGCATACGCGCCGACGGAGTGGTCGGAGACGCTGGCGCGGGACGCGGCGTTCCCAGCGGCGTACGGCAACGGCTTCTACTACGACCTCAGCGTGGGGGCGTACCAGAGCCTGCCGGCGTACCTGGCGCGCACGGGGTTCCGGAACCCGACGAGCGCGACCGACGGCAACTTCCAGCAGCTGCTGGGCCACGGCACCGACTACTTCAAGTACGCGACGGCGCGGCCGCCGGCGGAGAAGGAGTTCAACGACGTCATGGAGTGCCGCAACCGCCACCACCTGCAGGCGTGGGTCGACCTCTGCCCGACGGCGGAGCTCATCGTGGCGCCGGCGCGGGCGCGCGGGGCGGGCGGCGGCCCCTGGGTCGTCGACGTCGGCGGCGGCAAGGGCCACGACCTCGACAAGTTCCGGCAGCGGCACGCGGCGGCGCTGCCGGCGGGCGGCGGCGCCCTCGTCCTGCAGGAGCGGCCCGACCTCGCCGAGGACCTGGCCGGCCTCGACCCCGCCATCGCCTTCGTGCCGCACGACTTCTTCGCGCCCCAGCCGGTGCGCGGCGCCCGCGCCTACTACCTGCACAGCGTGCTGCACGACTGGCACGACGACGCCGCCGTCCGCATCCTCGCCCGCCTCGCCGCCGCCCTCGAGCCCGGCTACTCGCGCGTGCTCATCCACGAGAGCGTCGTCAGCGCCGTGCGCCCCCAGGCCCGCGTCACCACCGCCGACCTGACCATGATGGCCATCCTGTCCGCCAAGGAGCGCACCGAGGCCGAGTTTGAGGAGATCATCACCGCCGCCGGCCTGCGGGTGCGCAAGATTTGGCGGCTGCCGCACTCGCCTGAGAGCATCATCGAGGCTGAGCTGGCTTAGGGGCTTGGGACAGGCTGATTAGTTCTCAAGAGTCAGCCTGACACGGCAGAGGCATACGCGGCACACAGAGAAACAGAGCATAATTCGAAATCAAATTCATGTCAAAACCTCATGCAAAAGGAACCGCAGTTACGATCTATACAACAAAGGGGTATTTGTGTTCAAGGCTCATCCTTAAAGCCCGGGCGGGTATTCAAGCCCTGGATGCCCAAACCCCACGATCAAACTTGTTCGCCTGTGTATCGACGGCTCTCGACCCCTGAATCTGACCAAAGCAGACAGTCTACAGAACAGCACCACGTTAGATGACTCCGGCTGGTTCAGTGAAAGAGCAAGAACTTACCATGGGCAATGGGTATCGTCAGTTATTGGACCCCGAAGCTTGCCCCCAGGCAGTGTCGAAGTTATTAATTTCCTCCTCAGCTCGGGTCTCGTAGTAACCCTGCGTGGCAGAAGCCGACTCTTCGCCGCGTGACATGATGCGTTCAAAGACGTTCCCATTCTGATCGACGTACGTCTTGGTGGCTTTCTTCTTGGACTTCTCGAACCTGTTGACCACCTGTGAGCGTCCATTCACCCATGTTCACTCCATACGCATGGTTTCTCACTTTTTGGCCTCGGCCTGCTTCTTCCACTTCGAGTTGCATGGTGCTGTCATGTTGTCTTGGTACGCTCTGAATGAGTTGAGGAAGGATGATATGTCTGAGGGGGGTGGACAGCGCGCTGTGAAGATGGTGATAGAACGGACGCTTCAAGTTGAGCTCAGGTCGGAAACACGACATTTTTTATAAAAGTCTGATTTCAGACTTTGGTCATTTCTATCGCAGGTTTTGCCCCTGAACATAGCAAAGTCTGGAGTTGTCACCAAAACCTGAAGTTCTCACCGAATCGGGAATAGGGGTTTTGTTCTCGCTATGGGTTCCTCGGGATGCATTGCTTTGCACAAAAGACGTTTCCTGGATTCATAATTATGAGATCTTACATAACGGTCCAAAACCTGGCCAGGTATTGGAATGCGGGGATGAGGTGCTACCCGTCGTATTCCGAGCTCGGGGCCGACATGTATGTCGTGGCAGTTGCCTTGGGGGATCGTCCCGGTCGGGCAACGGAAGGGGTGTGAGGGAAAATAGTGCGATTGGGTGATAAATTACGTACCTCCCCCTCACTGTATGCAGTCCGGAGCCTGTTGGCACAATCGATTATGGCTCGTGTACCATGCCCAGGCTGATAGGTGAGGGAGTACATGTATGGACTTGCTTTTTGGGTCTGGTCTGACAGCCATGTAACGAGGCAATGATGTGGCTTGCCTCACCGAACCAGCAGAAATGGCTGCCTGACGCAAATCTGCCTGTCAGTGATGCCAAAGCCTGATGCCAAAGCCTGGTGCCAAAGCCTGATGCCAAAACCTGATACCAAAGACTGATGCCAAGATCCTGGTGCCAAGATCCTGTTCGTACCGGTAATCAGCCCCCAATACTTGGCGCTGAAGCCAGCTTCTCGTTACTCAAGTACTTAAGGGGTGAACATGAAGTGACCAAGTACATGTCCCCAAGATGCCCCGCTCCGATCGATATGCTATCCGTTGACTGCTTGCGAACTCCGCTCCCGGGTCCTCAACGCGCAGACCACACACTCCGCAACAGGTCTCCCACATCTTGGATCACCTCGCAAGAACTCTCTTCTTTTTGCGTTCCTCACTCTGGCATCTTTTTCTTATGAGTCAGGGGCGACCCGCCTTCTGGCGGTGTGATGGCTACCAAAACAAGCAGAGTCCCCAATGAGGACTGGATGAAGCACAAAGCCACCATCCTTGAGCTTTACTGCGAGAAGGGGTTGCCTTTAACGCAAGGAAAGAATGCTCAGGATGAGCGTCGATGTGTTGATTGGGTCATGAAATGTGAGCATGGTTTTTCGGCCAGGTATGAAAACGCCGCTTGCATGATGGTGTACCCAGAATTGACGCTCCCTTAGCAAATCTCAGTACGAAGCTCAACTGAGACTGTGGGGTGCCACCAAAAACCTGAAACAGAGCGAATGGGTATCTCTCCTGACAGCGTATGACCGACTCCAGCACCAAGGAAAAGATGTACGGATAGTCATCTCTGGGAAAGTCCAGAACAGAGAGAAGATCGATAAAGCCCGCCATCGGTACTTGAAGCGGACTCCAGGGGCACCAGGCACGGCTTCTCTCGGTATGTGGATCTGGGAGATATCTGTGGTGTGCCACACGTACTTATATTCTCATAGCTCAGCCTATTGCATCAAACCACCATTCTTTCGTCGAAGTCAAAGAAGGTGGCCAATGGATCCAGTATTGTGGCGACAACACTCCCGAGAGAAGCGACCCCTTGGCTTCGGGTTCCAACGCCCCTCGGCGTGGGGACGAAAGCCATGAAGAAGTAGCATCGATTCCAGGCACCGGGTACTTATCTCCTCATCATCAGTCGACCCCCCACAGGGAACTCGCAATGCTGGCCCAGTCAATGGAATGGGGCATAACACCAGGAGTCAGCGGCTCTTGGGACCCCGATCTCACCTGCCAATCCATGTCAGGCTTCACCATCAACACCTTCGGTATCAGCACCGGGTTACTGTTGGACCGACCAAGTCTTACCGATGAGTTGACGTCATTTGAACTCAGCATCCAAGGCCTATCAACAATCCCGCGAATTGTTCAAACCGGCATGCAGGATGGCGACGATTCGCCTCCAGCCACCACATACTACAGCCATTCCCACAATCGGGACGATCTGAATGCATCGAATTCAAGTCTAGATGCCTCCATGGAGCCTCAGATGAGTTTCGATTTGGTGCTACGAAGCCAATTTGCTGCTGCGATTGCTCGCAACCCCACAGGGTTTGTCGACGTTCGAGGCTCGGCTGATCGTTTCATGTCATTGCTCTCCGACGCATCAATATTCTGGCACCATCGCAACTCAAGCATTCTGGTTCAGTCAAACTCCGCAACCGACCACGCCCTCTTTAACACTCTTCTCTACTCCATCATCAATGGCTTCGCGGGCCTGGAAGAAATGCCCCACACCTCTGTTCTGGGGCTATTAAGGGAAAACCGGATGTTCTACTCGCACATGTCGAAGTTACTCAGTACTGGCCCAGACTCCGTGGCTAAACCAATCGTCGACAACCTTTTCCCCGCTGCTATCCAGGCTGGCGATTTCGAGGCTGTCACATGGTTGTTGCAAGCCACTGCCGACCACCCAAGCTTTTCGATCGACTTGAACGAATCTGTGTTCCACGTCCCTGCTGGAATTTCCACACCCCTTGAGCTTGCGGTGAAAAGTGGGAGCGCAGAGGTCGTTCGAGTGATCTTGGAAGCCGGTGCGGACCCGAACAGAGACTACGGTCATCGCGACATCCTGTCTCTGGTGTTGTCTCTCCAGAACTCCGAGGATGAGTACCCAGCATTGGAAGTGGTGCGACTACTCCTAAACCACGGCGCAGAAATCTACGTGGAGTCACTTGATGATGCAGTTGATAACTTTGCACAAGGCCCTCTAGTTCTCGAGGAATTGGTCCAGCGCCTTCCTGCTAGCCAGCACGCGACTTGCTTCTTAAGGCCGGGGGAACCAAGCTCCGGCACTTTTGAGGGTAGCATGCGCATTTCAAGATACTACAAAAACCAAGGACCCGTCGAAGACATGGTTCAGTTCGTCGACAAATCTGTTGCAACGTCACTCGTGAAGAAATTGGTTCAGGATTGCATGTCAACCAATTGCATTAACTGTACTCAAAACAACCCGGACATCGTCAATAGCATGCTTTTGCACGCTGCGAGACGAGGCAACCTTGAATTGGTTATATTCTTGGCGCAGTACACGACATCACTGCACCAAGCTCTGGCAGGCGCGGTCAAAAGCGGCAATTGCGACTTGATCGCCTTTCTGCTGGAGAACGGAGCTCGTGCAGATGGTCCGCCAGTCTTTGTTGACGTTGATGATGATGTCGTATACGATCGGCGAGAACCCAGTACACCACTGGCGGAAGCGATTCGGCAAGGAGACGAGGAATTAGTACATTCTTTGGCAGATTATGGGGCATGGCGACGCCTCGACGACGAAGATCACTTGGATGCCGCCATCTACGCTGCGGCTGAGGTTGGGAACGTCCGGTATCTTGAGGCAGTACTTTGCCGTATTCCTCCCGCCAGAAGACTCCCCTACATGGCTTTGCCTAAGGCTATAGCCAGTGGAAGCACTCAATGTGCCTTGGCACTTCTGACGGCCGGTGCACCAGCCCGCCATGAGTCAGACTTCGCCATCAGCCTCAAATATGACGCTTTATCAATTGCCCTGCAGACGCGCAACAAAAACGTTGCATACGCTATTCTTGATTGTGGGGTTCCTTTCTGCAATACACCTATAAAGCACGACTTCGGTACATTCGAGGTTCGCTGCACAATGGAGTTAGCTGGTCAATGGGGTGACGCGGAAATCATTGATGCTACCGCCTCTATGGGTGCAAATCTGGACGCTGGGCTTCGTACAACTGCTCTGGCAGCCGCCGTTGCGTCCCGAAATCGGCAACTGGTGGACCACATCTTGGACCTTGGAGCCGACCCGGGAGCCAAGGCTCTGGTCGGGCGCTCTCCACTCGGCGAAGCTGTCAACAACAAGGACCACTCGATGATCGACTACCTCTTCTCAAGGGGTGCGACACCAGCAGACACCTCAGCTTTTCTGACAGCCATGGAATGCGACCAGGTCGCCTTAACGAAGCTCTGCTCGGCATTTAAGCAAAAGTACCCCCTCGGGCTCAAAGGGTTCGGCAACGAATTGATAGCTGAAACCATTCGAGAGAACAACACAACCCTGATCAGCTGTCTTCTAGAACTGAAGATCGATCTAGCCAGACTCGCCCCGTTGTACTTGTTCGAGGGTAGGCCAAGGACATTCGATCGAAACCACCCAAGGAGACTGGATCGACTAAACCCACTGGGTTTTGCAATCCTGCATCCGAAAGGTGAGAACACACACTTGGTCGAACTCTTACTGAGATCTGGTGCGCCGGTAAATGCGATCGCTGCCGTACAGGGGCTTTCACCTGTTTCGTCTACACCTTTACTCCTTGCTGTCTCGACAAGAAGAACAGGTGTGATCGACCTGCTACTCAACGCTGGCGCCAATCTTAATCTCCCACCAGGCCGGGGTGTTCTTTGCACCCCGCTCCAAGAGGCCTGCAAGATAGGCAGCTACGACCTGGTCGAGTTTCTACTCCAGAAGGGAGCGGATGTCAACAGTCCCGCGGCAAGACGACGCGGCGGGACAGCTCTGCAGTTCGCCGCTCGAGGTGGCAGCTTGAAGATGGTCGAGTTGCTGCTCCTGAACAATGCTGATCCACATGCCCCTGGAAGTGAATTTGGAGGAGGAGGTACTGCGTTCGAATTGGCCGCCGAATACGGCCGCTATCACGTTATGCTCCTACTTTGGAACAAAGCACCTCGGGATGGTTTCACTGCAGGGATTCTGCGCTCTGCACGAGATCGCGCGGAGAGAAACGGACGTAGAGGGTGTGTTGACTTCATCGCAAATATCATACAGGATGCCTCGTTTGGCCGGTGGATTTCAGGAGGCGCGTGATGGGACACATGTACTTGCAGCTGTTTTCTTTCCTATTTTTCCTTACGCTCTTGTGCTTTCTTCTTTTTCCTTGTTTATCAACTCGCAATTCGATTGCAAGACACTCAAAGTGCTCTTGATCACAGCATCCGAGATTGACCAAAGGCCTTCCACTCTGTTTTCTATTTAGCACATCTTTCTCATGTTAGTTTCGTGAGGAAAACAACCAACCGCATTACCTCTCTCGCAAAGCCACACTAGGCGCTTTCCTCAATGTAACATAAGTACCTAGTCATGGCAGGAAATGATCGAAAGCTATGCCACTCTGGTTGTTGGGGGTGATACCAACCCGCAGTGCTGGAGAACCCAGTTCGTACCTCTCCTATCCTGGTCCTGGCCCCACTCGATCTACGGCAATGCAGGGTGAGGTTTGTTAGTTCCGATTGGATCTTTATATCCTGACCTCTGCGTTACATGGTCCCTCGATGTAACGCAATGGCGTTAGATGGGGGAAACCCTGTATTCTCGGGCCGGCCATTGGGCATTGACTCTGCTGGCATGAACTCTGATATGACGTACTGTTTTTAAAAGCCCTGGAAGCCTCCTCAGCAGCCATCTGGATTGGCCAATGGCGATGTTTGAGAACTTCAGCCAAGTGCCGAACTGATCGGGCATATAAAAGGGATATTTGCGGTCACCAATCGCAAACACTTGATCCTCGGGGCCGGACTGCATAAGTCTAGCACTGCCACCCCAGTCATGGGCTATGTTGGCAGAGTGTCAGCTGCCTTATGATACCAGAGGTCGAACAGGAAGTAGTCGTCTCTTTCGAAGAGCTGAAGGTGTTCGATATGGGCTCATTTCCGTATGCATAAGGAGTACGACGGCATAACAATACCGAGGGATTGTATATAAGAATTGGGTAGTCCCACATTCTTGTCCATAGTATCTGGCATACACAATCACTTTCCTTGCGTCATTGGGAAATCGCCACCATGGTCTCCTGTCCACTAGTTGTCACTGGTCTGCTTTGCCTCCATTCTTCCATCTCCATTGCTATACCGCAGCCCGTGCCTGCCCCTAAGCCAGGTCCTGACCCCTTGTTCAATCCCATTGGCGGCATCGCCGATGGTGTGAAGGAGAAGCTCGCTGGTATTGCCAGCAAACTTGCCAACACCAAGCCCACCGCCACGCCGAACAGCATCGAGGATGCAGTTTCAACCCTCAAGGACATATTCGGGCCCAAGCCAACGGGGCTGGTCTCCAACGGGCTGAAATTTTTGACCACAGGACTGCAGGTTGAAGGAACGGAGGGCGTGACCATCGACAGCCCGGCGGCCCCCGGAGACATCAACTCGTTCCAGAACACCAACCCTGCCCCTCCGCAGGCCATCTTCCCGAAGACTGACCCGCAGGACCCGCCCTACACCAAGACCGAGAGTGAACTCCGCGCGGCCATCTTCCTACCCGCCACGTTTCAACCCGCGGACAAGAGCTCGCCCCCCGTCCTCCTGGTGCCCGGAACGGGGGTCTTTGGCGGCGTCAACTTCGAAGGCAACATGATCAAGATCCTCGCGCAGAACCGCTCGCTCGGGCAGGCGGCCTGGCTGAACGTCCCGGGCGCCATGCTCGATGACGTGCAGACCAACGCCGAGTTCATCGCCTACGGCGTGAACTACATAGCCAGCGTGACGGCGGCTAAGGTCTCCGTCGTGGGCTGGTCGCAGGGCAACCTCGCGACGCAGTGGGCGCTGCAGCACTGGCCGTCGGTGCTCGCCTCGGCGAAGCAGCTCGTCGCCTTCTCGCCCGACTTCCACGGCACCGTCGTGGCCAACATCGCCGACCTGCCGCTGGTCGACCAGGTCCCGCTGCCGCCGGCGGTCCTGCAGCAGCAGTCCACCTCGGACCTGGTGCGAACGCTGCGCGCCGACGGCGGCGACGCCGCCTACGTGCCGACCACGACGCTCTACAGCGCCGTCTTCGACGAGGTCGTGCAGCCGCAGGCCGGCACGGCCGCTTCCGCCTTCCTCCGGGACGCGCGCGGCGTCGGCGTCAGCAACAACGAGATCCAGTCCGTGTGCCCCGGCACGCCGGCCGGCGACTTCGGCACCCACGAGAGCCTGCTGTTCAACGGCCTCGCCACGGCGCTGGCCGTCGACGCTCTCGCCCGGGGCGGCCCGGCCGATCCAAAGCGCCTCGACCTCGCCGTCGTGTGCCAGGGGCTGGCACACCCGGCCCTAGACGTCAAGGATGTCACGCAGACGGAGGGGTTGATCCCGCTGGCTGCCCTCAATGTTTTGGAGTTTCAACCTGGTGTCACGAAGGAGCCCAGAATCAGGGGTTATGCACAAGATGTTGTATCTGTGTCCTGATAATGTGATATTGTCTTAGTTCTGGATTATTCGGAGTTACTAGAGTATGTGCTACCTTCCTTCTATAAAATTAGCGTGCTTGAGTTTTAGGATTCAACGCATTGCTTGAGAAGAAGATATTGTCTTCCTACAGAGAACTTCACAGTCCTCGGGCTGAAAAAACCGAATGAAGACCCTCAACTGACAGATCCAGGCTCAGGATGATTACTCCCGGAAATACATAACAGGAGACTCGGACCTGATAAATCTACCGAAACCATGTTGTCACACGCCTAGGAAGGGACGGACGACGCCAGAAGAGTGTATTGAAAGAGTGTGATGAGTGGAACACGGGACTCATAACCAGCCCGCGCCGCGAGTACAACTGCCATATATCTTGAGCCCATTGCCAAGGTGGTGGCACATTGCAGCCTGAGAATACGGCTGTAGCACTGGGCTGCGGTGTAGATAATGAGGACCCGCAACAAGCATGTACCCCGACGTCCACAAGCCGTACAGCTCCGAAAAAAGCAAAAAATATGACCCGCGTTCATTATTCATCTCAGCGTCGGGGAATTGGTGAAGCGGTAACAGGGTTTCGCGATAGTGAGGGCAGTGGAGTTAAGGTGACCACCAATCACCCAAAGCAACCACGGCAGGTTGCTGAGGACTGCCCACGGTGGGAGTCTTCGAGGAGTTTGTCGCTATCGAAGCCCCGGGAGGTCGACAAGCTCGCCGGGGAGCGATCAGCAGCCGCAGGCCCAAGGGACGCCAATGGCGGAGCAAGTCGCCCGCTCGGAATTGACCTGGGCGACCGTCTTGAAGCAGTTGCAGGCCGGGCAGGCAGGGCACCTCGGAGGGGGCGGAGCCGGGGCCGCGGGCGGAGGGCTTCTGTTGACAACGATGAGGGGAAGGGGAAGGATCAGAGGCCAAAAGAAGAAAGCCTCGGCCTGGGCAGCCAAGAGACTGAGGATGATGGCGGATAGCGTGAGCTTCATGATGGTTTGGTAGTAAGGGGTGCCAGTGGAGAGATGAAAAATCGGAGGAAGGGAGCTCGGGTGGTTCAGAAGAACAGAAAGCGGGACAGTGACAGGTACTGGTTGATGACTGGTGACTCGCTCAGACCTTACCCACGTCACTTGCTCGCCTGAGGACAGCAGTCCGAGGTATTTATATAATGCAACCAAAGACAGCCCTGCTTGCCGCTCGGCATGCCCAAGTCGAGCTGAAGAAACCATTCTTCTTCTGGCAGGGACCGTCCTGTTACACCGCCTCTATCTGGAGGGTCAGGTGAGAACTTTACATGGTGGCGCCGGCAAGGCCACGTCTCGGATGCCAGATGGAGAGACCTGATCTGCCTGTTGGATGCCGCTGTCTCATATTGTTCATGACCGCCTTGCGGAGGACGACTTATAAAGTTTGTCAGTAAGCAAGGCTAGCCTGGGGGGCACGGAAACTAAATGTTTCCCTCTCGGCCAAGAAAGAAGCCCAGATACGTCAGACGTACAACGCGGCACTCGAAATATGGCCGGTAGAGATGCTAATGCGGTACTCCCCGATAGTGTCCTAGATGGGATGGCAAAAGCAAGCATTGTTGGCCACGGCCCGTCCCTTGCCTTGGAAAAGCGGGATGAACCGCGGCTCCCGCGGGTCATCAAGGGCCAGCGGGCCGTGCCTTAGCGCAAAATAGACAAGCATCTATAGGTGAATAGAGCAAAACGAGCTGAACCAGGACGGAGAGCCGGGGAGAATCAAAGACAAGGGATGCTAACAACCTCATCGTGATGGGGTAGGGAGACGGCTTGCCGCCTACGTGGCTAGCTGAACTTTCTCACGCGGGTTAGGCTGACCAGCGATCCATCTGCCGTGTCTCGGGGGATTGGTGGCGATCTTAGTCGGACGATATCTCACGATGGTGATGGGGATACGGCTCCAAGTTGCAGAACACGCAATGGGTATAAAAGAGAGGCTTCGTGCTCCTGGGTCCGACTTGGCTATCCCTACTCAGCAGGCACTCTATCATAACATACAACGCCGACACAAGCCCTGCAAACGCTGAAAATGCCAACTCTTCGCTCCCTAGTGGGCTGGGTCGTCGTGGCCACGGCCCTGAAGCCGGCGCTCGCCCTCGACTGCGCCGGGCAGAAGGACCACAAAACGGAGTACACGTCGTAAGTCCGGGTCGGGGCCCGACGAAGCTTCCCTCCCATGGTTGCGTGGAACGTGCTAACGCGGCGGACGCAGCAACGGCAAGATCTACAAGGTCTACTGCAACAGCGACGTGAAGCCCAACACGAACCTGGACCTGCAGCGGAACATCGCCTCGGCCGAGGCTTGTGCCGACATCTGCGCGAAGAGAGCCGGCTGCGGCCACATCGTGTGGAACGAGCGGGCCAAGGCGTGCAACCTTCGCGGCACCGCCACCTCGGTCAAGGAGGGCGCCACCGTCGGAACCGTCGCCTCGTACGGTAACAGCTACCAGCTCGTATATGACCGAGACGTCCCTCCTCCCCCTCCCCCTTCGACTGGTGGCTCGGAAGGCTCGGGGGGCACGGGCGGCGGCTCAGGGGGCGCCTCGGGGGGTGCCTCGGGGGGCCCTTCGGGGGGTGCCTCGGGGGGCTCCTCGGGGGGCTCGGGAAGCACGGGTGGCTCGGAAACGCCCTCAACAGGTCCTTCCACCGGCTCGGACACGCCCTCGTCTGGCGGCTCTGGCGGCTCTGGCGGCAGTGGCGGCAGCTGGACCAGCAACCTGGCTTCCTACGACTGCACGGGCGATAAGGACCACAAGAAGTGGTACTACACGTGAGGAACCCGGTATAACCCATGCTTCGGACGTGGCTAACGACAAGAAGAAACGGTGAGATGTACGAGCTGCTCTGTGGGCACGCCAATCCGTCGTCAGGATACCGCAACATCCCCGGAGTGTCCTCACTGGCGGAGTGTGCCGACCATTGTGCCAAGGACACGCGCTGCGGCAGTGCCGAGTTCCACGTCGCCACGAATCTCTGCGAGCTGGAGCCGGACACGGTGCCCGTCGTGACCCCGGGCTACCATCTCTGGGTCCCCGTCACGTGTCCCAGCACCCCGCGCCGCGCCAGTGCCGTGGAGAGCCCGGCCATCACGAAGAGCCTGACCTGCCCTATGAGTACGTTGCGCGCGCGTGACGATTCCTCCCCGGGTGGCCACGACTAACCGATTTCCCAGGTAACGACAAGGTCTACGAGGGCGTGGACGGGACCTGGTACTACGTCCAGTGCTGCACCGACGCGGCGGGCGCCGTCGTCAAGGACGTGGTGCGGGCGGACAGCCACAAGGAGTGCGTGGACAAGTGCTCGGCGCACAAGGACTGCCAGAGGTATGAATATGCTCTCCGCCGCTCCTACGCCCCCCCCCCCCCCTATCAACTCTTCTGACCCTGGATGGACAGCGTCTCCTTTGACCACAAGTCGACCGACTTGAACTGCAAGCTTTTCGGGCCCGGCGGCTACTCGACGGCACACAAGCCCGGCGTGACGCACCTCTACACGACGGACCCGCCGACGACGGCGCCCAGCCTGTTCGACTCGCGCCGGTGCGCGACCAAGTGCCCCGAGGCCGACGGGCAGATCTTCGCGAGCCCGACGGGTGAGAACTTCGTCATGTCGTGCAAGAAGCGGCACGGCACGACGTACATGAAGGCGACGCCGGACCGGTACCCGACGTTCCCGGCGTGCATGAAGGCGTGCGGCGCGACGCCGGCCTGCCTCAGCGTCGACTACGAGTTCAAGACGCAGAAGTGCTACTTCAGCACCAACTCGAAGCAGCCGACCATCGACGCGCCCGCCTTCGTCAGCGCGCACTCGGCCGGCTGCGCGGGCGCCTGCAAGGGCTGCGAGGGCACGACCTGCGCCGACCTCAACGCCGGGCCCCTGGCCGATTCCAAGGGCTTCGCCTGCCCCGTCAACCACGGCGGCTACGCCACGGTGCACGGCGTCGACTTCCGCATCGCCTGCACGCTGCAGCTTGACAGCGGCCCCGAGCGCGCCGTCGCCGCCCGTGACCACGCCGAGTGCACGCGCCTCTGCGCCCGCGACAGCACCTGCGGCGGCGCCAACTTCCTCGAGACCGGCCAGTGCTACCTCCACCCGCCGGTCAACGCCGATGGCAGCGCCGTTTCTGTCACCCCCCGCGGCGACGCCGACGCCTTCGTCAAGATGGACGCCGGCAGCGAGCTGTACCGCGCCGTCGAGTCCATTTCCACCTAGTGGCGCTCCGGTCCGGCACGAAGAACGGCACACTGGTGAGCTCCGGGGGAGAGGTCCCCGTGGGGCAGTAGTGGAGAGTATGATGTCTTGTTTTCGGGGGGGAAATGATGAGATAAATATGTAGTCTGTTGTCCTTCGAGTTAGGCTTGGCTAGGCGCATAAGTTGAGGCGAAGAGGATGAACGCCTACCGTCGCTCCTTAAATCGATTACTTTCCTACTACCACGCAGTTCTTTCACCAAATTTGCCGTGTCTCACCTCTTGCAGTGTAAAACCGAAGTCCTGTTAGCAATATAAGATCATGCCTCTTACGCCCAGTGTTGAACTGAGGTGGTTTGAGGTGTGTAATTGCTGTAATTTGATGAAGAGTTCTAGTCTAAGGACGTCTGCTCCAGCCCTTCTTATATATATACCCTTCAAGGGCATCACATGACTGTATTACGTGATCGTCCCTTCCAACACCCAGGTCCAGCGAGAAGAAGCTGTAAGAATACATGTAGCGTGAGTGGTGTTATACGTGCTTCGGTGATGATGAATGGTGTAAGATCAGGCCCCCTGGTTTTCTTTAGAGGGTTTGCACGGTGCTGACCCCCTGTATCGTATCCCATTACTGGCTGGAGATGGATGAGATGAGCGAGGGCTGTCCATAAAGAAAGCTCAAGGTCAGGGGTTGTGTATGGATGCCTCTTTCATCACGTGGTATATGTTCAATTATTGAAGATGACTTAAAATGGCAAAGATGTGAGGTCAAGGCAATGTGTCTTGATTACTTGCCCTGGAATCTTCACATTCATTTTCCCTCTCTCTATTACCCACTGTTCTCGCCATGATATTTCTATGCATCAGTCGTCGGGCAGACTGGTGACTGACTTACATGCCACTAAAGAACAACTATTCAACTGACCTCAGTAGGGACGCATTGGACTTACGCTGTCGACATAAAAGGTTCTGCCCGTTCACGTAAATATGGTCTCATAAGAGGCTCAATCTCCTCCCAGGTGTGAAGATGGCTACCTCATATGTATGTACTTAACGACCTAAGTAGAACGAAATTATTTAGTCGACCCCCGAGTGTAACTCTCTACTGACCCTTCTTCATTGTTCACGTGCTCTTTCTATGGGCAAGCCAAGTTATTGAAAATTTGCCTCCAAATGGTAAAGTGAAGATTCATCTGAAAGCTGTTTACCTCGTGTGCTTGGGAAATGATTGAAGCGGAAAGATCCATAAACGGCAAAACCCCCCCTGTTATTCCGGCTTCTTAGCCACCCAAGACTGTGCAATATAGTTACTAGTCGTCAAAGCCCTGTTGTTGAACATGTAGATGGCCTCCTTGCCCCGGACCTCGGCCTTGCCGCCCTCGGCCCCAGGGAACGTGGGGTTTCCGCACACGGGGTCAAGTGCCCGGAACTCGAACCCCATGGCCTCGGCGACCAGCACGATCTCGTCGAGGGAGAGCTGCACCCAGGGCCCGGTCCCGTACAGCAGCGGCCCGAAGTTGACCCAGTGCCCGCCCGGCCGCAGGAGCGCGTGGATCGTGTCGAGGTAGTTCAGGAGGTTGCGCGCCGTGTCGATGAAGAAGTGCGTGACGACGACGTCGTACTGGCCCTTCTGGTCGGCGAAGACGGTGGTGAAGTCGCCTTCCACCAGCAGCACGCTCGACACCGCGGGCACAGCGTCTTCGGCGGGCAGGGCAACCTGCCGGGTCAAATCCGCAGTTGTCGCGTGGTGCGAGAGGCTGTCAATGAAAGGATGGAGTCGTATGGCTTCCGAATCGTGATTGGCCTCTATATACCGGTAGGCGGCGATCATGTAGGTGGACCACTCATTGATCGTCACCTCGAACCCTATACGGTGTCAGCGGCTTCGCCCTTGTGACGTCCGGTCTTTGGATACCAGGGCCTGAGCTAGGACTTACCGCCAAGGCTTGCCACATCGTATCCAAGCCGTCCCAGGCCCGCTCCAGGAAGCAAAACTCTAGGCGGGGCGGTGCTGGTATTCCACAGTCGATCCGGGTGCAGCTGGCTCAGGGTCTCGAGCACGCACGGAAAGGCAGCCTCGCGCTCCCGGAGTCCTTCATCGGCCCAGTCCCGAACGAAGTGCTTCAAAGCCTGGACCACGCTGATCCGTTCCGGTCCCCTTCCAGCTGCTTCCTCATCCCGTACAAAGGCGGCGAGTTCCGCTTCGTCGACCTGGTAATACGCCATGGCCTGCCGGGCGATCTCGTCACACACCGCCCCGTTGTTGTCGACGAGGTGATCGAGGTTGTTTAGCTTTTGCCGGTACTGAACGGTGGACTCGAGTAACTTGGAGACATCAGGCTTCAGGTCTTACCATGGCTGAGGGAAGACGTACCTTTTTCTGCGCCTTGCTGACATGGCCGTACATATCCCGCCAACGCGTGACCTCTGCCCTGTTGGTCTGGCGGTAAGAGCGGAAACCGTCAATGGCTTTCAAAAGACGCCATCTGGGATGGTTGGCGCTCCACGTGCCCGTGGCTTTATCGATCCTTCTCATCAGCCGGTCTTTTTCCTGTTGATGCCGTTCACTGCATGATTCCACCGGGGCTTCACACGCGGGGGCGACATCAAAAACTGTGTTCATAGAGTGTTGGAGAAAATCGCCATCTGTAGCATTGTCAGCATCGTGATTTTCCAGCAATGTAATCCCCAAGGCGCTTTGATTGCTCACCTTCAGCTATACCGTGCAGAGTGAATTCCTGTGTTTCCTCACCCCCAGCCAGGGCGACAACACGGCAGGCTACGCAAGCGATGATTAAAATGCGTCCCAGAGCCCAATTCATAGTGTAGTGATGATGCTCAAACGGAAGTGAGCTGAAAAAATATCCATTCTTCCCTCTCCGCATCGCAGTAGAAATATCTGCGGTGATTTGGGAACCTTGATGGCAATGCCGAGGCACTAAGGCTAGATGGCATATCTTGGCATGTCCACACATATTGCGCTGCGGAATTGATACTCAGTGATATTGCATGATTGGAACATTTGAGTTCCTATGAAGTAACACTATCAATTTTCTCTGGGAAACGAGGTACATGTATCCAGTCCAAGACTTCTCGGCTCTGTAGTCATAGTGCCTGGCTACGAGTTATCATTACTAGCTTTTGAGATTCTGAAATTGTTTTGTTACTTGAGGGAACAAGCATATGTGAAATGAAGAGAATACCAGCATATGCAGTCTTTCGCTAATGAGTGGTGTTTGTGAGTTTTCATACAATGTTCAACTGGGGCTGACTAGATGCTCTTGAAATTTGAAGTTCTCTCATCGATAGAATCGTAGACTCTAATCTTATGGCGCTATATATTCCACATGCAAAAGAACCATGAGAGAACCGCGAGGATGCCGTCCGGCCTCGTCACTATATAGTAATTACACTTATGACTGGGCTGTCTCCGCCGATGCGTCCTGATAAAAACAACGAACTAACTGAGCATTCACTCCAGTCTTCCATCTAGCGAGAAGAGGGATTTCCATACTTCAGCTTTTGGAGTTTGGAATCTGAATAGCACGTGGGGTTGGTTCCTGGATACCATGTGTCGGACCGCAGATCGAGAACTCGGAGAGTCTTTGTCTTCTCCAATGTTACCGAGACTGTACCAACTGTTCTGCGCAGGATATCGTTTCCTCTTCTAGTGTCTGCAACTGAGGGGAAATTTTTCTTATCATTATTCAGCGAATCACCACACTTCCACTCTCCTGGGAGGAGGTAGACCTGCCAATCACCGCTATCGCGGCCCCATGGAAATAGACTGTATCAAGTCATATTTTAGCCACAAAACAAGCTTTTCCAGCCCCTACTTTCGAGTTTCCCTGTAGATTAGCTCCTTGCCGAACGCCGCTGAAAACTAGCGGGGTAGGGCGAAGTCGTTGTACGAGAGTTAAGGCTATCTCGCTCCCCATTAGCGGCCGAGGCGGACGGAGAGTTTAATTAAAGACAGGAACGGGAATAGTCCAGCCGTTCCAAGCCTCCCCCCGGGCGCCGTTTCAAGCAGTTCACGCGGGGCGTTACGCAAAGCTTCGCGACGCGTCACACGAAGCTTTACGCGACGACATCTGTGAATCGTCACGCGCAACGTGACATGCATGTTCCGACGCTCGCGACGGCTCCCAATTTCTGCTACAGGTAGCACGGCTCGGAAGTCTCCAGGTATGTACGCCGGGACGGTAACCTGGGCTAAAGACGGCCTAGGTGACCCGAAACAACCAAAAGTGGCAATGGAGCGGCTCAAGTGAGCCAGATTCTTGGAGACGTGGCTGTGGTCCGATGCTGCTTGCTTACCATACACTCGGAAGCGGCTCCCAATGCGGATTCAGGGCAAGACGGACTTTTCGGCAGTACGAGAACTATCAGGCGACTACATTGCTCGCAGGTGCGTACGGTGAGGAGAGAAGTGGTACATCATACTACTCTCCCAGCCTTGTCGCACCCCTTCGGTGCTACTCCAATATCGCGGGGGTTGGCAGGCGACGACACTCACCGCCCCGTCAACAACTACGGAGGTGTAAGCCAAGCCCAGACCGCTCCATCAACCGAGTGTGTAGAAGAGACTTTTCATTTCGGAAAACACCAGAGAACTTCACATCGGTTTGTGCATACTCGTGAGGTTAGGATAATAGACAGAGTAGCAAGGCGACAAAGGTGACTTACACGAACAATAAAAACGGAGACGCGCAGAAAGTCAATCGCCACAAGTCCAGCTGGTCTTCCGATTGCGGGGGAGGGGTATTTCGACGGTCGAAGATATCACGTGAGATCAGCAGACTATCGACTCGACGTCACTCCATGACCAAGGGCCCGTTGAGTTCTGTTGCTTTCTTCAAAGCTGGTGTAATCGAGAGGCCTTTACACTCGATCCAACCCCTCGTGCATTCTTCGCTCCCCTCGTGACCGCTCTCGACTATGGCCGCATCTCAGGAGATAAATCCTGCCCTCATTGCCCAAGTCAGGGAGAGCGAGGTTCCAGTGCCGTGGTGCGAAGAATTCAGCAAGATGATCAGCGGCATGAAGTCGGTTCGACCTCGACTCCTCCCTATCATGGAGCTGTATGCTGACGAGGCAGCTATCCTTTTCAGTTTCTCGGCGAGCGGAGTCCCGGAACTCAGCGAGTTCAGGCTTGACGTACTGAGAAAGCGGAGTGCGTTCAACGATGAGAGCATCCCCGATGGCAGTACACTAGCGTCGCTCACCGCGCGCCGTATGGCCGTGGCCAAGACCATGTTTGGGCGCTTGGGCGGCAGCGTCAATATCGAGCCTCCGTTCTTCATCACGTGGGGGTGTAACACATTTATCGGAGATAATGTGTATATCAACCGCGGGTGAGCAATGCAGCCCTCCTTCCTGGGAGCAGTACGAGGGCCTCACTTGTCTTGGGAGGGCATCCATGTCGGAGGCGGCTGACCAGGGGAAGGGCCTGACTGACGGCCGTGGCAGAACATCAATCTACGACAACGCCCCCGTGACCATTGGCAACCGGGTGCTCGTTGGGCCCGACGTGTGCATCTGCACGGGTACGCATGCGACGGACTGGCAGGGGCGCCATGCGGCGAGCGGCACTTCGTTTGCGCACCCCATCCACATTGAGGACGACTGTTGGATCGGCGCGCGCGCCGTCGTAATGCCCGGCGTGCGCATCGGGCGCGGTTCGACAGTGGCCGCCGGCGCCGTAGTCACCAAGGATGTCGAGCCCGAATGTCTGGTCGGCGGTGTGCCCGCGAAGCTGATCAGGAGGCTGGCGCGGGATGGCGGTCCGAGGGACGACTGAACCTTATGTAGGATCGGCCGTCTTGGGGCACAGACCCGGGCAGCCGGGAACGGATTCGCCGTGGCTGAAACCTTGTGATTGCCGGGGTTTGGCGCCACTCGCACACAGTACTTCTGCCGTTAGAGTCTAAACACGTCAAATTTGGGGAGCAGAATGAGGTGCCGCCAGTCGACGATGGTCTGTTCGGCCGAGGCCGCGTCCCGACTCTCCCACACCGTGGCGATCAGATTCTCCAGGACGACGAGGTTCCTGAAGCCGAGCTTGCGCTGCGCGTCGAACCAAGCGCGCATGCGGCGCCGCGTCTCAGCCGTGCCGCACTCGGCCCCGATGACTAGGACGGGCCACAGCATCATGCATCCGAGCTCGCCTTTGCCAACCCGCTCCACGGCTTCGAGGTCCGACAGCCCCAGCTCCACGAGGGCCTGTACCGTCTCCACGGCCGCGCGCCGTACGCTGCGCTGGAAGGACACCAGCTGCGCGTAGTAGAAGACCCGGGACATATGTTGAACAATGATAGCCAGCGGAGACGCCTCTGACACCGTTCCTGGGGGCGGGAGGCTCGGGAAGCTTAGGTACAACTGCAACTCGAAAACGTCTAGTTCCTTATCTGATCCAGAACTGTGAGACTCCCTGCCAACGGCGAGCGCGTTGATCCGGTCCTGGGCCACAAGAAACGATTTGGAAACACCGTAGTACGGGAAGGTGAGTTCGAGGCCATGCCCGGTGGCCGGGTTGTCGAGGAAGGCTTTGAGCATGGCCGGGACGGGGAAGTCGCACAGGATGGCCATGGAGACCATGTGCTGGCGAAAGGGAGCGAGGGTGGCCTCGTCAACACCGTACGAGTGCAGCTTCTCGAGATAGGCGAGGCCGCCCGAGACGTGGGTGCGCCAGCGCTGCGTGGTGCCCGAGATAGCTTCGACGGCGATGCAGGCCATGATGGCCATGGCGACGGCCTGGTCGCCAGGGCCCGGGTCGCCGCCAGCGCGGGCCAGGCTGGTGCGCAGGTGGAAGATGGCCTGCTGGTCGTGCTTGAGCGCCAGCGTGCGGTCGCCCTCGCGGCCGCGGAGCTCGAACAGATTGTAGGCGGCCGAGGCGCAGAGCGCGTGGAAGACGGCCACGTTGGCGTTTGAGTCACCCGCGCCGCACGAGAGGCCCGCGAAAGCCATCGGCAGCATCAGCGTCCGGCACGGGTTGTGCGGCTCGTCCACCAGCACCAGCCGCCGGCTCGTGAAGGTCACCCAGTGGTGGATGAGGCGCGTCTGAGACGCCGGCATGGCGAGGGCGTCCAGATGGCGTGGCGCCGGGAGAGATGGCGTCGACGCCTGGCGAGGCGACTCGATACTCACAGGCGTGTCTTGTGGTGTCGGCATGGGATGACGGGACGCGGCGCCTTGTTCCCCGAGGCTGAGGAGAGCCCGCGCCATTGGGAATGATTCCTGGCAGTCATGTCTGTCCCGAGGGGCTGGAGCGGGTGAATCCAGGCCGTGATCAGTATCAAGTTGTGTGAGAACATCACTTTCAACGGTGCTCGTGTCCTCTGCAACCGAGGGAGTTGCAACTATCCCTACTGGGCGTCGATGCTCAGCCACCGCTGACTGGTGCGTCTCGACGTAAGTGCGGCCACCAGGGTCTGTTCGACCTCCCGCCGATAGACGGGGAGTCAGGAAGTCGGAGGTGAAAACAGTGAAGCCACATTGCTCAGGTGGATCAGATCGCCCAGGCCGCCAGCCATCGATGTTGCCGACAATGTCGTCGATCTCGAGCGACGAAAGCCGAGGGGGGTTTGAGAAGCCGATCCGGGTAGAGAAGGCTCTCGTTGATGGCGTCGGAGTGCCTTCGCCCGCGACGGGCTCGCCGTCGTGGTCCATTGGCACCCAAGTGAGGCGGAGATCGTAGCCCTCGCAAGAGATGCCGAGGCGGGCGCATCTTTGGCAGGAAGGCTTAGTTTCGTCGCAACCCACTTTGCGGCGACGGCACGTCCAGCAACCGGTAAAACACTTTGTTCGCCCTCGCTTGCCACTGGAGCCGGGAGCCATGGGAGGGACGCGGTGAAATTGCCGTCAGCCGGTGGATGGGGTGAGTGTGGAGGCTTGGGGAAAAGGGAGATGGAGAGAAGAGTGATTTTAGGTACTTGGGAAGCGAGCCCGTCGAGTTGCTGTGGGTGGGTCCGTGGCTGTCGCTTTATATTCCCGTTTTGAAGGGGAGTCGTCCACTTACGGAATTAGACCGTTCCTTCATCGGTGGACTAGGCTAATAATGGGACGAGCCGTTCTGCTAATACACTGGAGGTCTGTGCAGGTTCCCGTGGATATCGATGGCGATTGGCTCGCTTTGCTTTTCCTTCCCGGAGATGTCGGCTCGCCTTGTTTTGCCATTTACCGCGATGAAGTCTCTCTCCCTGTCTCCCTATCTTGCTCTGTCCTTTTGCTGATAATTACCGACTCAAGCCGAGGGGTCTGGTCCTGTTCTTAAAAAAGAATCTATCGCCCTCACCCTGGCTGTTCATAACGAATGGTATCTTCAACTTCCACCTCTATCTTCTCCATTTTCTATTATAATACCCTGCGCTCGCCCCGAGACAAGCACAACCAACAGCTATGGGGGTAGCCAATCGCAAACCCGGGCTTACCAACGAGTCGGTGCCGACAAACCCAGTGGCCATGTCGAAGACTGCCTCTACCAGTCTGAGCGATGGTGCCTCCGACGAATTCGAATTCGGCGGTTCCCTCGGTACAGCAGCACTCATGCTCGGCTTTCCCCTGCTCATGTGGTACATGTGGATTGGCGCAACCTACTACGATGGCCACTTTCCAACCCCTGGACCCCAGGAGTCATGGTTTGACTTTGGCCGGCATCTCTGTCATCTTGTCTACGAAGGGGCGTTCCCGACCGCCAAGGCATGGGCTATCTTCTGGGTCTTTTTCGTCGTCCAGGCCGTCATGTACTGCTATATGCCGGGCGTCTCCAGCTTCGGACGCCCCCTGCCCCACGAAGGCGGGAAGAGGCTGCCCTACTATTGCTCGGCCTATACCAGCTTCTACGCCACGCTTGCCGCAGCCTTCCTTCTCCACGTCACTCGCATTTTCCCCCTCTACACTCTGATCGACGAGTTCGGGCCCATCATGACCGTGGCCATCTTGTCCGGCTTCCTCCTGAGCATTGTCGTCTACGCCCAAGCTATTGTGAGAGGACGGACGCATCGGTTGACCGGCTACCCCATCTATGACTTTTTCATGGGTGCCGAGCTGAACCCTCGTATTGGCATCCTGGACTTCAAGATGTTCTACGAGGTGAGAATCCCATGGTTTATCTTGCTTCTTATCACCTTGTCCGTGGCCGCCCGCCAATACGAAACATACGGACGCGTCTCGCCCGAGGTGTTATTCCTCGCCGGTGCACACTACCTGTACGCCAACGGCTGCGCCAAAGGAGAACAGCTGATCATCACGAGCTGGTAAGTGGCCTGACCTGTTTCCAGCCTTTGCGGGGCTAGGCTGACCCATACACAGGGACATGTATTTCGAAAAGCTGGGCTTCTTGCTCACCTTCTGGAACCTGGCCGGCGTGCCTTTCACCTACTGCCACTGTGCGCTGTACCTCGCCAACCACGATCCCTCCGAGTATCGCTGGAACCCCATCTCCCTGGTCATTTTTACCGCCGCCTACCTCTTCTTCTACTGGATGTGGGATAGCGCCAACGGACAGAAGAACGGCTTCCGCCAGCAAGAACGCAAGCAGCTCATCAAACGAAACACGTTCCCGCAGGTTCCATGGCTGGTCATTGAGAACCCCCGAACGATCGAGACGGATGCCGGGGACCGGATCATGGTCGATGGTTGGTTTGCCATCATCCGCAAACCGAACTACGTCCCGGATATGTTCTTTTCCATGGCCTGGGGGTTGATCACGGGGTTCAAGTAAGTTCCTCTTTCGATGCACCGCTTGAAATGGCAATTTTGGCTAATCCTCTTGCTTAGGAGCCCGTTCCCGTGGTTCTACTTTATCTTCTTCATGTGCATGATCATCCATCGCACCCAACGGGACGTCGCGAGGTGCAGGCGCAAGTACGGCAAGGCCTGGGAACAGTACGAGAAACAAGTCCCGTATTTGTTCATTCCGGTAAGTAGTACCATCATTCTCGAAATCTCATTTCAAAAATCCTGACCTTCTTCTAGTACATCATATAAAACTTCGCTATGCTGGTGCTGAAGAGGCCGTTAGAGGATCGACACCAGCGACTAGCTTTTCTTCACCTGATTAACTTCTGCCTATGCTCGAGCTCGTGTCAGTGGATGACTGCGTTTCATTACCTTTTTGAAAACATGAAATTCCACTTCAGTGTCGTTTCATGTCGAATTTATTTTCTCTTGCTTCCCCGTGCTGCTGTACTACGCTTCAATACAAATCACCCCGCCAGTTGCCCTTCCTCTATCAGGAGCTGGCTTAGGATTTCCTGGCTCGGAGATGATGCTATGCGTCTTTTCCTTCCCCAGTCGGCGGAACCTGTGCTTGAGCGTCCGTCGACTCGTTCGATTATCCAGCTGCTAGAGCAGCGCGCTGAGCTTCATATGAGGCTCGGTAGCGATGGAAGATTCCATGAAGGCCCTTTCAGCAGGCGCGAAATCGGCCAATGGCAACGGTTTGGGGCGGTGGTGCGTCAGCATGTTGCTTCTGAAGCTTATTGTGTAGCGGGTAGCGAATATCCTGGATGGTTTTTGTGTGATCCAGTTGCGCTCCTGCTCTCAGAAGCCAGCTCTGTTATCCAACCCTTCAGATCCGGAGAAGTGGCTGACAATGGCAGCTACAGCGACGCTAGGGATGGCTTCAAGTGAAGATTTCCTGGTGCCAAGCTCTTCCTAGCGTGACAGGCTTGACATTGGAGGTTTGGCAGGGGGACGACAGTTTTATCATCCCGTTATGGGATCGAGACATGTCATTTGGTTACTGGGAATCTGTCGGTATTTTCTGAAGCGTTTGGGAATTGACCGCTCATGACGAAATTTGAGGCCAGGTAGAAAGCATTTGCTCCGAGCGAGTTGGGACTGTGAGATGGATCGAATCGTCACTTACAGGCTAAGTACCGATGCTGAGAGTAGGTACTTATGCGCACGTTGCGAAGTAAGTATCCCATGGGAGGTAAGTAGATGGTCCAAGCGCTGGCAAAAAACGGGGCAGCCATCGCATCAGCCACGGCAAGAACGATCACAGCCATAGCCATAGTATACGTACAGCCACAAGCTTTTAGCCTCCTCCCAGCCTCCTCATTTCCCTGAAGCACCCGCTTGTGCCGCTTCTTGTTCGCTACACCAACATCAACCTGCTGTCTGCCTCCGCCCATCGACCTCTATCGAACGAACACCCCGGATCCGATCAAACCACAGGATATCGCATCTCCAGGCGCTGTTGCACTTATTGCTTCCCTTCTTAGGTGGCGATTTCGCGCGACGGTTTGGCCGTGTGCGCTCTGCCGGTCAAGCGGAAACGAACGCCCGTGACGCGCGCCTCCGATCAATTGGGCCGACTTCCTACTCAGCGAACGCCGTCCATCTCTCTCCAAGCGGGAGGGCATAGACGCCAGGCCTTCGCTGAAAGGATCGGGATCCGAGGAAGGGGGCTACCTTGGTAGTCTTCCTGTCAGCGCACACCGGCATTCGTTCCTGATTGACCCGCTGGAGCGCGCGGAGATTGCGGCTGTGGATCGTCCATCCGGTGTCTCCCATCACCCAAGCAGCAGCGGACTCAGGTTACGGTAGTAGTAAGTCTGCCCGTAATAGTTGTCTACTGATATGATGCGCTTGGGGGGGAGCAGATAATCGCCGCCGCCGCCGCCGCCATGTCTTCCCAAGAAACAACAACGCCATCAGCGACTGCGCGGCCGTCCGCCGACATCGTTCCCACCGCCTTCAACAGCCATTTCACCGCCAGCGGAAAGGCCGTAGTCGAGTGGGCGTCTCCCGGTCTCGAGCCGCAGTGTCTGATCCATCCCGATCCCCGAACGCGGCACATTATTTTCGAAGTATGCCTGGAGAAAGAGGGCCCGGAGTGCTTTGTGTTCTTCCGACTGCGCATCCCCGTCCGGCACATGCACCTGCATGACATTGTCCTGTACATACACATACCCCCCGATCATATATCATCACTTGAATGGACTTTTGGTTACGATGCCGCCAAACCCGCGGTGCAGTCGAAACTGAGCAACAATCCCACGCGTCTCTGCTTCCATCTGCAAAAGCCCGTCCAAGTCGTTGTACCCGACCAGGTTCCGCTGAAGCCCAAAAAGCCCGCGACGGCTGCCATCATCCAAGCTCTCGAGTCGTTGACAACAGCCCAGACTTTGTCCGTGTACCTCGAACATACAACATTGTCCAAACCGCGCCTTTGCTTGATCGCCGAAACGATACAGTCTGGTCTCTCGCGTCCGGTTCCTCGGTATGGTGATCTCCATAGGCTGTATAAGGGGATGGGTGGCACGGTTCTCTGTCTCAATGCGACCCAATCCGATGTTCCGGGCGAGTCTTCCGTTGCGCCCCCAACTGGTGATGTGCACCAAGGGACCACGGATTCGGAGGTGCCCCCGCCACCGACACAACCCAACAGCCCGCCTTCATACGATGACATTGGCCCCGGGCCGCCCATGCCTCCCGTGGAAAAGCCCGAGGCCAGCAAAAGACTCCGGAAGCGACGCCGCCAGTGCAACGTGTCCACCACCCAGAGTGAAGAAGATGCCCTCTCGCCTACGTCTATGAAATGGCCGGGAAGCAAGGGCTCTGCATCGGCCAATGGGAAGGCAATAGCATCGGCGTCGGCACCAACGGAGAGTCTCACAGCGGCGGACAGTAGCCTGCTGGTACCCTCCTGGGCCCACAGCCTCTTGAGAGACGTGGCAGTCCTGAAAAAGACCGTCGCCAAGCAGCAGGTGATGATTCAAGACTTGCAAAGCCAGGTGGCTAAGTTGGAAGACCTGTCGAGGACACAAGAGGAAGAGTACGCGGCTCTGGAACGGCGTTTGGATGAGGCCGATGCGAACATTGTGGACCTGGACCTCACGGCAACAGAGCATGGGGATACCCTTGAGGATCTGGAAAATGGTCTTGCCTCTGTACAGGAGGAGTTGGACTCGGCTCGGCGTACGTCTGAATTGGAGCACATACGCGAGGACGTGCGCGTTGAGATCATGGCACGCCTTAGGGATGCGTTGGATTCGCCATGAAGCTCCACGAAGAGGCCGGCACCAATCTGGCAGCATTGCGGATGTACCGCAACAGTAAGGCGGAACAACATAGCAACGGCAAAGCAGAAGGATCTTAGTCCTGTACAGTGTCAAGTACTGGTCGGGCACCCGCCTTGGTCAATGATTCCTGTTTACCTTCGGCTCGCATGTAGCGATTCACTGCCGGACCGCGGCCACCATGTCAATCTCTCACAACCACTCCGAATCTTCGCATCCCATGGCCATCTCCTTCGTTCTGTTTCATACACATCCGCTGGCGATGACCAAATACACGACGGCGGTCAGGAAGGGCGACGGGTCGCTCTAGTACGACACCCGCATTGTCATCGGCGTGGCCATCATCGTGCCCTGCGGCTTCCTATATACCACTCGGCCTGGATTTCTGTATTCCCGCACGTCCACAATTACTACAGCAAACCAAACTTGTCCAGCTTGCGTACACCGCCCAGGCCCAGAACTTCGTCAAGGTGCCCGTCCACCAAAGTACCTTAATGCAATTGCCACACGACACAATCAGGCACATCGTGGTGTTATTCACTCAATTAGCAAAGCCGGCCAAGTGGATGAACGCAACTTTCGTCGCCCATGTCTTACACTGGCCGTTTGTGTGAAGAATCAGTTTGGAGCGAGTGTGTGGCATGTTCCAGTCAGAGTCAATTGATGGCCGAAATTCGGGACTCTCGGTCAGTCGGGGGTCGAAATTGGAGAGGCCAGTCAGCTGACCACGCCCGCACCGCATCGTACGACAGAAGTGCGAGATGGCATGACCACCCGCCCAAGCCGCCCGAGCATCATGATGCATTCGGCTGTTATAAATGCTGGTTTTCATGTTGCGAAAGGGTATCTATCTATCGGCAGACGAGGCGGCTATACCACTTCCGGCATTGAGAGACGCTGATGTTTTGGAGAATCCGCCACATCTGGATCTTCTCATTAGTGAGCATTGTGTTGGCCGTGTTGGGCCTCCGATACCGCAACTGGATCAACGAGACGTACTACAACCTCGCCTCTCCACATTCCGGCTCGTCCGTCAAGATGGCGCCGCCCGCTCCGGCCCCCGTCGTCATCGTGGTGGGCTCAGGCCTCGCGGGCCTCTCGGCCGCGTACGAAGCACTGAAAGTAGGCGCGGCGGTACGGCTGCTGGACCGCGCCGCCAAGCCAGGTGGGAACAGCATCAAGGCGTCATCGGGTATCAACGGCGCTGGCACACCGGCGCAGAAGGCCGCCGGCATTCTGCACGATGAGTCTTTCTACGACGACACGGTGCGCTCTGCCGGCCGCCGCTTTCGCGACGCCCAGGCCCGCGGCGACGGGCTGCCGAACCGCGCGCAGCTGGTCGACACGCTGACGCGCGGCTCGGCCGGCGCCGTTTCTTGGCTTGTTGACGACATCGGCGTTGACCTGAGCGTGGTCGCCGCGCTGGGCGGCCACTCGATCGCCCGCACTCACCGCCCCGCCGGCAAGACGCCGCCCGGCGCCGCCATGGTCACGGCGCTGCTGCAGAAACTCAAGGCGAACCCGCGGTTCGAGCTGAGCAGCGAGGCCGAGGTGGTGGCCCTCGAGACGGCGCCCGGTGGCGGTAACGCCGTTACGGGTGTGCGATTCGTCCAGGCGGGCACATCGCACCACCTGGCCGGGCCGGTCGTCTTCGCAGCGGGCGGCTTCGCCGGCGACGCCACGGGCCTGCTGGCCCAGTACCGGCCGGACCTGACGGGCCTACCGTCAACCAACGACGCGCGGCCAGCCTCGCACGGCCTCCTCGCGCCGCTGGGCATCCAGCTCGTCGATATGGACAGCGTGCAGGTGCACCCGACAGGCTTCGTGGACCCGGCGGACCCGGGCGCGCGGTACAAGTTCCTGGCGGCCGAGGCGCTGCGGGGCGAGGGCGGCATCCTGCTCGACGACACGGGGCGGCGCTTCACCGACGAGCTCGCCACGCGGGAGCAGGTGGCACGCGCCATTATGGATCTGCCGCCGGACCCGACGGTTGATGACGCAACGTGTCGCCAGTGGAACGTGACGCTGCTGCTAGACCCGGGGGCCTGCGACGCCGTGGCCGGGCACCTGGCCTTCTACACGTGGAAAGGGCTGATGCGGCGGATCAAAGTGGCGGACCTCGATGCGCCTACGGTGGAGGCCGTGGACGCGTGGGCCGCCGCCGTGGCCGCGGGCTCCGACTCTGCCTTCGGCCGCACCGTCTTCGGGCGCTGGCGCCTGCCGCCCGGCCCCGCCAACCGCGACCAGGAGGTCTGCGTCGCCCGCGTCACGCCCGTCACCCACTTCACCATGGGCGGCGCCGCCTTCAATGCCCATGCCCAGCCACTCGCCGCCGCCGCCAACGCCGACGGCACCGCCCCCGCCCCCGTTCCCGGCCTCTGGGTCGCCGGCGAGATCACTGGCGGCATTCACGGCGACAACCGTCTCGGCGGCTCATCTCTCCTTGAGTGCGCTGTCTTTGGCCGCGTGGCCGGTGCTGAAGCTGCTAAGGCTGCGCTGAGCCTCTGATAACGTTGCGATCACGGGGCATGATGATCGGCATGGGTCAAATGCCGAAATTGTAACAATGGTTTTGTTCATGCATTTCCTTGTCGGGACGTTTGGGTATCCCCCCGTGCTTGGGGGAGGGAGTCTATTGGCCTTGCCTTACTGTCGAATTTCGCCGTTTTATCTCCTTTTCGCGGCAAAGTATGTTGTCTCGAGCGGCGGACGTTTTCACATGCCTTTTGCCCACGCCGTTCGCCAGCGCGCTGGTAGAGAAAACGGCGGACTGGTCTCCTCGATGGACCGAGGATTCTCAACTCACTTCGCACTTCTGTGCTCAGGTCTGGGCGGCGGAAGATCAGGGGATGGCTGCTTACGAGACCGCTCACGTAGCGGTGTTGGCGATTTGGGGCCCTGGTGACTTGAGCATGGGCTGGTTTATGGCGATGTGAGTACAATCTGATTCATGAGAACGTGAGTAATATTACCCTAGTGAGCCATTCTAAGCGCTATCAGCTGCCACATCTCGATCGAGGTGACTTTGCCCCTGGATGCACAGCGAGCGTTTTCCCCTGAGCTTCTCATTAGTGTGGCGTAGCAAGACTGACAAGACAACCCTCACCGTCCCGTCTATTGTCTGACAGGCGGCCGGGTGGAATCGAATCGTTGCGCCACGATGACTGAACCGTCTTATACCGATGAGAAAGCAGTTGAAAACCGCCCGCCCGCCGGCTTGTATATTTGTGACGGCTCGGCCACTACTCAAAACCCGTTTTCCATGCATTCACTCGTTATTATCCTCTGACAAAGGACCACCCCCAGCATCACCGTCATCACCATCCCACCCACCACCCCTCTTCCCCTCCCTACCCGACCACCAAAAGGTCAACGCGGACAAGACGACCATGACACGCTACCGCATGCTGGGCACGCTGTGCCTCGCGGGTGCCCTGCACTCTGCCCGCGCGCGCCCGCAGGCCGTCGTCGACGACGGCGGCGGCATCCCGTCGGCCCCCAACGCCACGGCCGCGGAGCCCGGCGACGGCGGCGGCGGCGCCGACAGCGGCTCAGCGCAGCTGGCCTCGCCCTCCGCGTCCACCGCCTTTGGCCTGCCCTCGCTCTCGTCCGACCCCGCCCCGCTGGCGAGCTCGCTGCCGCTCGTCGTCACGCCGTCGCTCTCGCGCGGTCCCGCCACCACTGCGGCGGCGCCCACCCCGTCCCGCGCCCCCGGCGGCCCCGAGAGCTTCGCGTCGCTTCCCCCGAGCGTCTCGTCGAGCTTTTTGGCCGTGTCCACCAGGGTCTTCGCGGATTTCTCGTCCGTTTCCCCTAGCTTTTCCGAGTCGCAGGGCTCCCCGACGGTTTCTCCCATCTTCTCTCCGAGCTTCACCTCGGTTCCTCCCATCGTCTCCGAGAGCTTGACGTCGGTTCCCCCCATCCTCTCCGAGAGCTTGACGTCGGTTCCCCCCATCGTCTCCCAGAGCTTGTCATCTGCTCCTCCGATTGTGAACCAGAGCTTGCCTTCGGTCCCTCCAGTCGCCTCTCCGAGCTTCCCGTCGTTTTCCTTGAATGTCTCCCAGCCCTTCGCATCCATCCCCCTCACGAGCATCGAGAACCCGACGACCCCTAGCGTCGTCCCCCCGGTCGCCATCCCTACTTCGCCCTCGGGCTACTACTCCGACTACCTGCTCAGCAGCTATTCCCCCGCCAACCCGCCGCCGCCGGCCGCCACCGGCCAGCCCGCGGTGCCCGTGGTCCCGCCGGTCGGCGCCCTGCCGAGCAGCTACGTCCCGGCTCCCGTTGCCCCGCCCGCCCTGCCCACTGGGGGTGGCGCCGCCGGCCCTGGGAGTCAGAACGGTTGGGACAGCGACCGTGGTCATCACGATTCTCCTCCTTTGCCCGGAAATGGTGGGGAGAGGCCAGGGCAAGTGGTACAAGCAGGCGCCAGGACTGTCGTGGTGGGCGCCCTCGGGATCGTCGTGCCCGGCGTACTATCGGTGTTGTTCTTGGCGTGAACCCAGTCCCATACTGGGAGGGAAGGGCGTGTCTTGTCGCTCCTTCTTCGTTGGCGTCGTCTGATTCGCCACTTGGATAGAAAGGGTTTCGATGGAACAATATTATGAGTTGTAAGACCATTAATCTATAATTTCAAGCACTTGCGAGATATCACGGTGGTGGTGCAGTCCTCTTGGTGTGATGAGGGACTTAGGAAAGCAGTATACAGCACCACAGAGCGAAAAGGTAAACTGTGATAAAGGGTTATTTTCATTCAAGCTCATGATAAGAGGCAACCTTCATTATTGCAAGCTCTTGAGACGGCGAAGCGGTCCTTCTCACCGGTTCCAAGTCTTCGTTTCCTATGGGAATGTGCACCGATACAAAACATGGTTGAGTACGCAACTGCAATAACATGGAACGCAGACTTGGGTTGAGGGACAAATTCTGGGAGGGAATACAAATAGCAGACTACGAAAAGCCAGAGCTCTCCAAGAGAAAAGCCGAAACCGCCTACTCGCTAGCCGTCCGATCCCGTATGCTGTCCTTTGTCTTTCTCTTCCGCTCGCGCGTCTTGGCCCAGTAGTCGTTGCGCCACAGGAGGTCCTGGGCGCGCTCGCCCTCGTCCTGGTCGCGGATGCTGTCGAGGTAGGAGCGGAAGGTGCGGTTCATGGCCATGACCTACCTGGCGGAAGTGCTCGGCCTCGACGATGATGGCCTCGGCGGCGTCGTAGCCGGGCGTCGCCTTGGGCCTCGTATTCGGCGAGGGCGATGGCGGTCTGGAAGGCGTTGCGGATCTCGCGCCCGTTCCAGCGCATCTGCTCGAGCACCTCGGCACTCTTGAGGAACCGCTTGGCCCCGTTGCTCACCCGGATCTGGTGCCGCCGCTCCCGCGCCAGCTTGGCCAGCAGGCTGTCCCAGATCTGGTCGCTGCGCGCCCCGTCCAGCTCGTCGAAGCCGACGACGGCGTGCACCCGCGACATGAAGGCGTCGTCGATCTGCCCGACCCGGTTCGTGGTCAGGAAGAGCAGCCCCCCGAAGTACTCCATCTTCCGCAAGAACGCTGTGTGAGGCCCTCCGTTAGTCGGGTCGTTGGAGGAATGGGCGTTATTTGCATGGTCATCTAACTCACCAGAGACGACACCGTTCCGAGCCATATCCTTGCGCTCCCGTCGCTCGATGAAGATGTCGCATTCGTCGATAAGAAGTACGGCGTGCCATTTATGTGCCAGGGAGAACCATCTTGTCAGTGCTGCTTCCAACTCCCGTTCCCAAGTGCCAATCTCGGAGATGGTGAGGCTGATGAGAGGCTGCCGGTTTCGCAAGGCAATCGATTCTGTCCATGTAAGCCATATTGCCGTTCCTTTCTTTGATGATGGCCCCTCGGCAAAACTTACCGACTGTGTACGTTTTTCCCACGCCAGGAGGCCCTGCTTCAACTGTTAGCCGCAATTCTTGATAGATTGGATATTCCAGACTTGCCGTGGAGGAGGATCACAATACCCTCACCCTTGTTCCGGATGTAGTCTGCCGACCAGGGTATAGTAGTCATTTGGCGCTCGGCTAGAGCCTTGATGATATGCAGGCTATCCCCGCTCACGATTGGCTCGGGAATTCCCGTAACTAGATCCAATTCACGGGTGTGGGATACATGAATAGGCACTGATGACTGACGTTAGCTGAGCCATCCACGTGAGAACTGCCCCTTTTGCCTTACCCCATTTCTTCGAAAGGCAGAGTGAAGGCGCTGAGGACCGGGCAAATGATGAATTTGTGCGCCGCCGTCAGTAACGGCTTTGGGTGTTTCTCCGGGTCCAGCCACAGTTTTTCCAGCACTCCTGAACATGGAGACGACTTGTTCTTTTCGACTGGCTCTGGTATCATGTTAAACTTCCACCCCATCATCTCTACCACTTCGCCCGTGTCCCCAAATGGACTGATGATGATCTGGCCTGCGTACTATTCCCAAGGTCAGCGTTTGGTTTTATGTCATGCGTAGTGATACCGCACCTTTGCTTTTGCGGTGTTCATCAATTCTCCGTCGTAGTTGACGTATTCATGTCCCTTCCACAGTATGTCGCACACCCGGTCCCCACGGCCCTCGAAGTCACGTTTCCGGGCCCCGTGGTCTTTTTCGTCGAAATACTCTTGCGGATAGATGGGCAGGTCCGTGACCTTTAGTTCGCCTTCGAACTGGAGGATCTCCAAGCTCGCCGACGCGCTTTCGAGAGTACCACGGACGTGATTGGTCGTGAGGAGCCAAACATCCACAAGCCACTTCGGCGGTGGTCTTCCCGGGCCCTCTATACTTCCCGGGCCCTCTATACTTCCCGTCACCTTCTCGACAATGCAGCCAATCCACTCATCGTTTAGCTTGCAGTAACTTATTGAGCCAGGCCGTAGTAGATACCATAGGTCGTTCCAGGTCGTGGTGGGTGTATCGTGTGCGAGCCGCCTCTTGATGGGCTCGACCAAGCTCGTGACAATTGGATCCAGGTATCCGATCAGTATGTCCAGGTGCTCATAGCGTATCTTGCTCTCATCGGACAACTTAGCGTTCTGAAGCCGTGCGTGAACCTCTATCATCTTTTTCCAGTGGTGAACAAGAACAGGATAAGGCCTGGGCACTTTGATGTTCTCTCCCATCAGATTTTGCTGGGGGTAATAGTCCACAACGCCACGAATAATCTCTGAAAGATACGGCGAATTCATCATAATGAAGGTTTTCCGAGTTCCAAGAAACTTTCGGTTTGTCAAGCTCGGGCTCTTCTTTTTTTCGTTGTCGCCATGCTGTTCAGCGTTGTCGTCCCCGTCAACATCCATCACGGTGACTACCTCGATGATGGGCTTGTCTTCTTTGAGTCGGGTCGGTTCCTGGGGAGTGAAAGGCTTGTCTTGTGAAATTTCGAAGCGGTCACCGTCCGAATAAATGCAAATTGCTTTATACCCTATTCGAGGTGCCCTCTCAGGTGTTTCATGCGTGTTGAACTCATCCCCACTTCTGGAGGTGCTTATAGCTTCAATTGCCTCGTCCGTTGGGTCTCTTAGTCCAGTCTCTGTCGGTTCGCCTGTTACGAGAGTGCCTTGGGATGGAAGCATGACCTCGGGGCCCATGAGGGCCGTTGGTCCCGGCATCCCCCTATGAGAAGAATGGATAAGTGAGGAAGAAGCAACGAGATCTGAAATGGGGAATATCAGGGCGTCGGGCTCAACAAGCCCGCGTGGACTACTGGCGTTTCGGGTTTTCCGCGTGTTGCGAGATGATAAGTCGATGCGCTCGGTGCAGGCTTCGTGAATTATATCTTATACCAGACAAGTACATAAGGTGAAGATGACGTAACAGCGGTAGCCAATACTTTCATGGAGCTCGTTGAGGAGCCCAGTCGTTCATGTGTAACTGTAGGTAGCCCGGCTTGTCACTGAGGGGTAGACGGGAGGGAAAGCGACAGGGGCATCTCAACGTCGTTATACACATTCGTCTATTGGGTAAACCGCGAAGATCGGGGCAGGGACCAGGTTCATACGGCTTGTTTGTCCTCGGACTCCCCAAGTATCACAGAGTTCCATGCGGTCGCCAGGCTGCCCAATTCCCTTCTTCGGACAGGTGCCGATCGCATACGAGGCTTATTATTGTTGTTTTGCTTGCTTCCCCATGCCCATCCTATTGGTCCTTTGGGTCACTCATTCGAGGCAGGTCGCATGGCACCACCTTCGTATATGCACAAACAGCACTCGAGGTTGTACTCGACACGGGTTTTTGCTATCCATCCCTCCTCTTGAATCCTGTCACACCCTGGCAGCCTACAGAACCTTGCATAAGTATCAAGCCGCAATTCTACTCTCCTGGCTTCCAACAGTCTAGCCCCCCATCGGCGGTTTCCAACAGCTGCATGCAGATATCCCCGCTCCAGGTTCGCGCAAGTATGTCGTCACAGATTTCAATACAACGTATTCTTGCGTTGGCCCAATTTGTTTGTGGAAAAAGGCGGGGAATAACGTGGCTTGCTGCTTCCGAATCGCAAACCTTCAACGCCGCTTGTCAGAAGAATCACAGTTACCAAAACGCACGTTGTTTTTGACAGTCCGCAATCGAGGCTTTGATGGCATCCGCAAGGATTGCTGCCGCAGAGCCCGCCCTGGGCATAGTGCGACGATATACTGATCATAGACGGCAAGAGGACCACCATGACACATTAACGTACGAAGTCCACTTTCTTCAAAAGCATATATCTGACATTTGCCCCTAAGGTACAGACAAGCACTGGTTGCAAAAGTGGATACGGATAGAGAGGAAGAACTGTACGTTGGTAGGTCCTTTCGAGAGACTGCCTTGTATGCGTTGAGAACTTTCGACGGCACGCACGAGAGGTAAGGGGCAAATCCCAAAAGAAAAACGTTGACACAGTTTGCTAATTCGACAGTGAGGATGTGTTCCTCGACGTTGGCGAGCTGGATGAAATCACCACGCAGCTTCAGTGGGACTGGAACAAGGTGATTTGCACCTTGCCCAAAAAGGAGCGGGGTATGCTTCCATCGAAGCCCAGTATCACAACCCTTTCCACTCTGTTCAAGGAGGCCAATGTAAATCTCGAAGCAAAGCAAAGTTCGAACGCTTCTAAAGCCAAGAAGTGGTTCAGGGACGTGGCAGGAACCATTGATAAGCACAAGTACTTGCTCAAATTACTACCAGAGGGCGACAAGTATACCTCGGTACTGGTCGGCTCTTTTACTCTTCTTGTTCAGGTAAGTACTGGGAATCATACAGCATCATGGATTTACTGACCGGTACGCAAGGTTGCAGTCACCTACGAGAAGTCCGCGAAAGCCATTAACGAATGCCTGGAGAAGCTTTCGGGCACAGTACGACACCTTCGAAATGCACTCGAATCGAAGCCGGAGAACGAATACATCAGGAAGCAAGTGGGAAAGTTTTACATCCACTTCTTTCGATTCCTGGTGTATATTCTGGTCGAGTGGTACTCGTCCGCACCGAAGCGGATATTCACGAGTTTCGGCAATAGCCTGGTGGAAGAATGCGACAAGTCCATTCGCAAGATGGACGGCTGCTTAGACAGCGTTATGCAGGAGCTTCAGCTGATTGCGCACAGAAAGATGGACGTGGTCTTTGCCCGGCTAGGCTCCCTGACCGAAGCCAACCTTGTGGGAACGATGGTGGATCACTATGTCAGAGCATCCATTACCCCCCTGGTCACGCAAACCCCCGGTTTCTTTGCAAGGCGTGACGCAGAACCCATCGCGGCTCGCCTTTCAGACGCTTCGCCAGATCCCTCGAGCAGCAACTCGGATATGAGTGATGATGCAGCCAAGGAACACAACGAAGACGAAGGCTTGGAACATCTTTGGACCAAGGAGAGGATATGCGAGTCCGTGAAACACTTGGAGGTCTACTACCAGGATGCCTATGTCACGCGTCTGCTCTCCCGGGCGAAGCATGTGACTGTCAACGCCGAGGTCCGGGCCGATATATTGAAGATGGCCGCATCGAGGGAATCGGCAGCTCTCTGGCTAGAAGGGGCCGGTAGGTTTTGCCCCCTCTGTTTCCGGGACCTGGCGAGTCTTCTAGCTAATCCTGGGGTCATATACGCAGCCGATCAAGAGCTACCGTCGCATGCGACGTTGATATCGGCGCATATTCTACAGAACCTGTCTCAGCTGGGGATACCAACAGTTGGGCATTTCATTTCCCGTTCTCGGCGAGAGCCCTTGGACCGTGTACGCGCGCTACTGGAAATGAACCTCTCTCTAATCTACCAAGTTTCTCGACTGCTTTCCCACGACATCCGTTTCCGAGTCGACCTGCGCGCCAAGCTAGCACCTTTCCGCTCGCCAATCGAGTCCAACGCTGAGGTTATCGCCAGCCTGATACCCGCCGTAGAGCTACTTGAGGTCCTCCTGGGCATCTCACCCCCTCTTGTTTTCTGCGTGGTCGACGGGTTGCAGTTACTTGAGCGAATGTCCAATTCGCCCGAGCTGGAAACGGCCCTCGAGCGGTTTGTCGACTGCATCTGCGAGGCGGCGTCGCGGCCGTCCACGGAGGATCCGCAGATCTTCAAGGCGCTGCTCACTACCAACGGTCCTTGCAGGGAATTGCGGCATGCAGTGAAGGATGGATTGATCAAACGTGTCGCATGTGGTGACGAAGACGACGATGAGCCGATTCATCTTCGTGGCGAAGACGTTTGATGAGAAATGGGCATTGGCTTGCTTCTGAGAAAAACGGGCACTTTACAGCGGACCTGAGTTCCCCTGTAAGTAAGTAAAGAATGGCTTGAGTCAGAAGTTGAATGGAATTCCCCCTGTCACCATCTCTCCTTGTTCTCAGGTTTGCACCCAGTTGCCCTCAGAACCCGTCTCTATCGGCCCCATGCTATAAAGGCGATGTTTCGGTCTTAGCAATCCACGTACTTCAGCGATGCTTGGCCACTCCGTGGCGCTGGAGGAAGTCGACGCGCTTCTGGCGGTCGGTCAGCGCCTCGTACGCGGGGGCGTGCTCCGAGACGGGTGGGAGCTTGTAGATGTGCGTGGTATTGCGCAGGCGTAGAGGACTATGCCCCCCTGCTCGTCGCTGGCCTGGGCCGAACAGTACAGCGTGTTCACGGCTCCGTGACAGCAGTCGTCGATCTCTTCTTCTTCGCACACAAAAAGACCAAAGCGAGTGATGCAAGGGTGGGGGTATGTAGACTGGTGGTCTTAAGTGTGTGTGCGTAATAGTTCTTAGCTTGAATAAGATCTAAGCTTCTATCCTCTGTTTTCTAGGGTTGGTTTCATACGTAGATATTCTGTGACTCAGATAGCACTCACTAATCCCAGTGTCACCATCTGTTACTATATCCACTTGAGAAACACCTATGGTCATTGCAAAAAGTCTATCGCCTAGTCCCGTGCAAACCAGGGAACTCACAATCCTAATGAGCTACCTGGTATAACTGAGAGAAGGCCTGAGCAATTGCGACCGAAAAGTCACAGCCTACCAGTGCGGCAGACGCCAGGCACATCACGCGCTACTTAAGCCCCTCCATCAGTACTCCCGACGCCACGAGGCAGGCCTATTTCGGGCATTCGCTCTGGTCGACGACCTTGTTCATAATGTCCTTGCAGACCTGGCCGTTCTTCAAGACCTTGCATGTGTACGCGCTGCGGTGAGTCGATGTTAGATATAGAGCGTCACGAGCAGCCTGGCAATGGGCGAGGGAGAACATACACAGAGGGGTTTTTCCGCGAGCTATAGCAGCTGTCGAACTTCTCGGTCGTGGGGCATGAGTACTCGATCCAGCCGAAGACGGTGATGCCATCCTCAAAGTCGGATCTCTGTTTTGTTCCACGAGGTCAGTCACGCACCCTTCGAGAAGCTCGTTCACGGGCCGGGGAATAAGGGGGTAAGGAGAGAGTCTCTACGCACCAGGAGGGTGGCCTGGCTGCTGGGCTGGGCCAGGTCGCACTGGGGGAAGTCGGCGGGAGCGACGACTTTGCCCTTGGACAAGCCCTGCCAGAAGTTGAGGGTGGCGCCGGCGGCTTTCTGGCCGTTGATGGTGCCGGCGGTGCCGCAGTCCCACTCGGGGTCCGACGGCTCGACCTGGATCGAGTCGTAGTTGCAGCCCGACGGCTGCACGCAGGCGCCGACGCCGTTGCACCCCAGCTTGTCGAACATGGCCGCGGCGGGGACCGTGAGCGAGGCCAGTACGGCGATGGCGGCGGCGGAGGAACGCATCGTGGGTCGAGCTGTCGTTGAAAGAGAGTGTGAGTATGTGTGCGCTAGCGAGTGAAAGACAAAGTGAGCGAGTGGTTGAGACTGCGAAGCACGGATAGATCGGCGGGTGAGACAGATGAGGCAAGACTGGCCAAAGATCTTCGGTGACGTCGTCTCCTTAAGTACACCGGAAGTGCTGAAGGCTCTTTTGGGCCTTCCGGGCCCGCGGAGCCGAGAGACAGGGGTGGGCATCGGCCCACGCCCACAGGGCCGGAAACTTTATTATATTGAAACAAGCTCTGGCAGCCGGGCCCTTGACATTTGCCGGGACTGGGCGGCCCAAAACGGAAAATGATCTTTGAGGCTATGCCCCATTTCGCGCGGTCTGGGGAGGACAATCTGGGGCGTACAGGGGTCATGCCAACCGGGGAACTCCGCCAGGGCTATGCTGATCGTCCCATCTTTTGGTCCAAGGACACGAGCAACCCAAGAAACTGTGAAGTATATATCCGGCACATGTATCCTGCTTGCTGAATGAAGAACCTTGCATTCAATGCGGCGTTGTAAATCTGCAACGCTGATAAATTGACATCTTGATTCCACAATCTTAAATTCCACGACGGACCCTGGTCATTATTGGTCCTTTTTCCAATGCATGATCTGCGACCCGTCCAGCTGGGTAATACTAACAGGCGTCGCCATGCTCGTTTTAGGAGATATGTTTCCAAAGGGACCAGGGCTGCGATAGAACGGCGCAGAAATGGGGCTAATTGTTTTGAAGGGTTCAGCGCCGTGCTGGAGCAGGTGAGCGATTGAACCTTTGAGACAAAGACAGTGGGAGGAGCTCTTCAGGCGAAAGGTATGGTTTGAGGTGTTGTCCGAACTGTAATTGTTGATGAATATCTTATTCCAGGAACCCAGGACGAGACACTCCTGTAGTCAATGAAAAGCCCTCTTGAACCAGAGATGGTGGCTAATAAGGCGCAATGAACGACAATGAAAGAGTGTTACCTAGAGAACCAACATGCTCCAGGTGCCATCCAGGCAGACGCCAAACTCGACAGGTACAGCAACACCTTCGACCCAGTCTAGCGACACTGCCTCGTTCATGGGTGCCATTTTGATTGTAAAGTTGGGATCAAGGCATGCGATCTCCAAAGAAAAAGGAATTAGATCCATTCATTCACTCTTTTCCCTTGAACAAATCCTCTGCTGTCCAACCTGTTGCGTCTCGACTGCCACATGTTTTTTCCCTCGAATTGATCAGCCACAATTTTCAAGACTGAACTGTCTTCTGCGTAAAGAACGATCGAAACATATACCCCAGCATATAGACCCTGCAAGCGATATATAGATACAGCCATGGGGTTAGCGCCAAGGAATGCATGATGTGGGTTTTCGGGTGGCCTGCTTTGTATCGCTTTTGGAGCCCAACTGTGCATATCCCGTTGACGGCAGAGTAGAGGGGGAGAGACCCCGTGATGACGATGGTGGCGACAGCCCAGGCTGTTTGGTCCCAGCCGGTCGAGAACGACCCACGGACGCCGAGGGCGTAGCAGAGACCAAATAGGACCCCTACAAGAATGCCTGCGAAGTCGTCATCGAAGAGGTAAACCGTATTCTTGCCAAACGGAATAAAAGAAAAGATGCTGAGCGATACACATTCCGGAACCGGGTCCGTCGGCTCAAGGGTGCCGTTGTCGGTACCGAATGGGTAACCGAAGTTGCGATACAGGAAAGCACTGCCCGAGAAGCGTTTCAAAGTCTTCAGGTCTTCATCCGTGACGGGACGAATGGCATCAGTGTCTTTGGCCTCGAAGGAAAGTGGCTGGCGGATCCATTGGGGCTTGGAAGAGAAGAGCTTGCATGATATCACGGCGCAAAAGACGTAGGTCGAGGCGGCGATCTCCAGATATGTGATAGGCTGCTTGGAACGCACCGAGATGATGATGCCCAGCACAAACCAGACCAGGTTCCCCATGGCAAAGGCTTTTGCCAGCGTCCCAGTGAGGCTGGACTGCGTGGCGTCTGCGATGGCGTCGCGGTCCGGAACTGAATGGATGATCCCCAGGACGCAGCCCGCGACAATTTGTGTGGTGTTGAGAAAGAGCGATATTTTCTTTCCCTCTCCTCCAGGATCCGACGGCCCAGGATTCGTTTGCGGACCAGTAACCGTGGCCGGTTCGCTGACTGACGTGCTGCCTGGTGCCTCGCTTGCATCGTGACTGCTCGACGTCGGAATCTGCAGATGTAGTCAATTTCCCATGCCCTCAACCGCCTTCAGCAATCTACATCAACTTAACTTACCGCGTTGCCCAGGGTACCACTCCCATCAGGTGCCATATTTTCTAAGGCGCCTAGCTCAATCGTTTCACGATTTGGAGGAGACGGTGCCGCAGGGGGGGAGACGTTTCTCCTGGGTAGGAGATTCGCCAGAGTTGTCCAAATCTGGTGAAACGGGCGTAAAAGACGGGGGCTGAGCCGTTCAAGCTTTGCTTTCAGTTGCAAGAAGAGATTACAGACGGAAGCAAGCACGATACGCACAGTACGGTCCTCTTTCCAAAGCGTAACCAGGCGATCGATGTCTTTCTGCGACGAAGCCGCTTTGGGTAATGTCGGATCGGGGATGGTCTTGCTGTGCTGCTTTTTCAACTCGAACTTGATACCGCCCATGTTGGCGAAGCTGGCGCTCCTGCGATCCCAGCCTCTCAGCTGCTGAATCCGTGCGGCTGTCGCGGGATCAGTGGCCTGGAAGTTTCCAAGAATTCGTAGACTGGACCTGGTCCCCCGCCACTCCCCAAAGGCAATGCTCGCCAGGAGTTCCGGAGCGATCACCACGGCGATTCCCCAACCGATCCAGCGAACTTTTTCTCGCGCCTCTGACCAAAACCGCCGTCTCTTTGCAGTGCTTGTATCGCCAGCCGTGGCGGGTGAGCCGCCGGGCACATTGAGATGAAGCGCAAGAAACGTGCTCGCAATAATTGCCCGAAGGCTGGAGTAGAACACAGTGTGAGGCTGAGTGTTCTGCAGCCCAAGCCACTCGAGTACCGTACTGTGGCCTGCCGACATGACTCGATGGCCAGAAGAGCTTGGGGGAGGAATTATTGACAAGATTCTTGAGGCAATCCTAGGTATGAAGGGGAAGGTTGGGACACTTGGATGTTTCGAACGAGAAAGAAAGTTCCCACCCAGACCGACTCTATTTCTACAGATGGAACGCTGCCCGCCTTCGATGCCCGTCTGCATCGACCTTGAAGCAGGCTTTCTTGGTCACTACACATAATGATCGATGCCGGGCACCTTGTCAGCCTTCTATTACTTGGTGAGGTCATGATCAGCCACTGTCATACATGAATCCAATAAATCCGGCCTACGAATCCACACGTACGATAGTGAAGGGGGTCGATGCCGCATTCCTCGGAGCTGTGGGTAGCATGGAACGAGTGAGAGAATGAGGGCGAGTCAGGCAGCAGAAGAGGCAGTACCCCTTGTCCGCCCCGCAGAAAGCCTCAAGATTTTGATTCGATATAATGTGCAAAGGAAGTCACACGACATTATCCTGCACTGCTGTCACTACATGGTGCAGCGCAGATAAAAACGCCATTGGTCCGAAGCCGGCCGACACGGAGCGCCTTTGACACAAGCACGGCTTTCCCCGCTCATGCGAGAGCGGGCGAGTGCTGTACGACAAGGCGGACAGTACTTGATGCTCAGTTGGCTCTTATTGGAACGATTCCTACTTACAAGACGGTGCATACTGACTAAACCACGCAACGTCTTATTACTGCTTGCTCTCCACAGACCCCAAGTCCTGCAGGCCATCCAAAGCCTCACAAGCCCGGGCCCACGCCCCCTTTCCCTCCCCCTCCCCCTCCTTCTCCTCCTCCTCGGGGTGCAGCGCGCTCCAGAGCCAGGCCCAGACCATGCGGTGGACGAACTCGAGGCGGTTGGGGTGGTTGTCGTCGACGCCGGCGGGGTCCCAGCCGTCGACGCCGCCGAGGCAGTGGCGGCCGCCGCGGACGGTCAGCAGGGCCTTGGGGCCGGGCGCGCGGTGGTAGGGGTCGGCGTGCCAGGCGGGGCCGCGCACGGTGAGGTGGGCGGTGTCGTCGTCGTCGCCGGCGACGACGAGGGCGGGCGCGCGCAGGCCGCCGAAGGCGAGGCCGTACGAGGGCAGGGCGGCGCGGCCCGCGGGGGCGAGGCTGGCGGCGTCGCTGGCGCCGAGGGCGGCGAGGAGGACGCCGGCCTTGACGCGGGGGTCGGCGAAGGCGACGACCTCGCCGCTCGCGGGGTGGTGGTTCTCGGCGCCCAGCAGCAGCGCCGCCGTCCACGAGCCGAGCGAGTGGCCCCAGACGGCGATGCGGTCCCGGTCGAGGCCGAGGCCCGGCACGGCGGCCTCGACCTCGGCGAGCCGGTCCAGCAGCGCGCGCGCCTCGCGCGCCCGCCACTGCCAGTGCAGCTCGTGGCCGGCGGGCACGGCGTCCGGCGGCACGCCGAGCAGGCGCGACGACAGGTGCGTGGGCTGCAGCACGGCGAAGCCGTGGCCGGCCAGGAAGTCGGCCGTGGGGCCGTAGCCCTCGTGCGACGAGATGTGTGGGTTGGGCCCGTGGCCGTGCGAGAGCAGCACCACGGGCAGCGGCGTGGCCGGCGGCGAAGAAGAAGCGGGAGGGGCCGGGGCCGGGAAGGTGACGCGGAGTTCCAGGTCCGGGAAGGCCGGCCGGTCCGGGATGTGGAGAACGACGGGGCTGTAGGAGAGGACGGCGCGCGGCGCGGGGACGGGGATCTGCGCGGCCGTGCTCACGTCGGCGTGATTTTGGAAGTGCATGGTGATTGGACGCGGGTAGGCGTAGATGCGGAAGATGCTACGGTATTCCAAAGGGCTTGCAAGGAGTCTATAAGAATGTTGTCCAATAGTCGATGTCCTCGATGATGTTGCTGTGTTATCCTGCAACCGTCTCTCAAGTCCCGCGAGCGCCTGCATCCCTAATATACTTACCGACTTTACTTACTTAGACAGCCATCAGTCCCCCTCCCAGCTTCCACCGGACGGCCAGGCCCACGGACTTAACACGGCGTCAGCATCGAGAAGCCCAAGACGTGCTTCTCGTGATGCCCTCGTGACGACGGCAGGAGCCAAGGTACATTTCGTCGGCTCCTGACTGGTTCGCCTACCGATTCCGAAACGCTCGCAAATGCGGGCGTCTGCTGTCTCCCCGGCCGGGAGGGGGATCCTGCGAGCCTGCAGCCCGTACTGGGCGGACTTTAGCGGCGCCGGCTTGCGGCCCGGACATTGAGAGATGTGCGGGCTGGGCGGGCTGACGGGTTGTGGCGCAGCTCGACACATACACGAGATGTCATCGGATATAGGCGTTCGAAATACTGCGGCTGCTGCAGCGCCCTCTCTTGGTAAGCAAGCCACTTCTAGAGCGTCGTCGCCAGCCCCATGTCCACGGGCAAACAAGGGGATAGAGAAAGAGACAGTTCCGGGGAGTCCATCCAATGACACGCCGCCGTGGCCCCTGATTGGGCACAGGGCCTGCGTACACCGAATCCGCTCTGCACGTAGGGGTCGATCGTCCTGCCAGATCCGTCCTCTGCCAAGCATCAAGAGGGAGAGTCCGTCTGTCTCTTCCAGTCTGCGCCCGAGGCACCCTTGGGGATCGAATTGTAAAAATCTTCCAAGATGATGGCCAGTCCGTAATGTCAGGCGTGCAGGACCCAAACCACGGCAAATGGCGCCGCGCTATCTAGCCCCCAACTGAGCCCTACGACTACCTACATGCACTGCTGCCCCGAACGCAGGCTCTGGGAGCTCTGGCCGCAGAGCAACTAATAAGACGGGAGAGTCACGAGCAACCCACCCCCTCCGTCCGGTTCTCGCCCCTCCCATCAAAGCCCCTCTGCACCCGGCCGCGGCCCCTGTATTTTACTAGACCAGCCGCCGGCTCATCTGGAGATACGGCACGTCGCCCTTGTAGAAGACGTCGCCGGCGGCGGCGAAGCCGAAGCGCGCGTAGAAGGGCAGGGCGCTCTGGCGGGCGTCGCACCAGATGACGACGCCGCCGCCGTCACCTGCGCCGGGACTTTTGTTCTTCCTCCCGCCCTCGCTCTCACCGCCGCCACGGTTACCGTCGCCGTCGTCGTGAGGGGGCTGCTCCGGCTGCCGCGCCGCCGCCAGCGCCATGACGTGGCGCAGCAGGGCGGACCCGGCGCCGCGGCCCTGCCAGGCGGCGGCGGTGGCGAATTTGCGGAACCGGTAGTAGGTGGTGGTGCGCGGTGTGTTGTCGGCGTCGGCGGGGGGGTGAAGGAGGCTGTCGTCGAGGAAGAGCGAGAGAACGCTAATGGGTGCTTCTTCCTCTTTTTCTTCTTCTTGTTGTTCAGGTGTTTCTCGAGCGGCAGGAGGGGCACCGACGAAGGCGCCAAAGTGCCAACCGTCGGCGTCCTCGGCCAGCTGGACGTATGCGGGCGGTCGGTCGGGCCATAGTACGGCGTGGCGCAGGGCGTAGGTCGCGGACGCGGGAACGGGGCGGATGTGGTAAGGGGGTGGTGGTGGTAGTGGTGGTAATGGTGGTGGTGCCGAGGCTGCTGAGGCTGCTAAAGCTTCAGGAGGTGGTGGTGCTGGTGGAGGGGTCGTCATGGCTGGGAAGGCTTCCCTTGCACGAGCATGGACCGCACCGTAAGTGGGGGAGAGGGGAGTTACGTCAGGTGGTTCAGGGATGAGAGAGCTCAGGCGAGAGGAGGGGCCTACAAAGAGATACGGATGCGCGCCGATGCCAGAAGGGAATGGAGTCACGCACCAAAAAGCGGTGCACAGGCAAACTACCGGTAATGTACTTAACTGTGTAGTACTATAGTATGTAGTCCTTGGGGCAGGCAAGGGGGGCTGGGTTTCAACTAGTGGGCGGATTGTATTGGAAGCTGATCAAGAAAAAGCAAAGCAACCTGCCCGCCCGTTCTGTAAGACCCCCCCGCCCGGATATCAGGTACCGTAGATCTCGAGCAGGGCCGCCGATCGCGGGCTGCAAGTGCCGGAGTTCTGGCTCGGTCTTCTACTTGTATATCTCTGTGTCTAGCTGGGGCGAGAGGGGTGGCAGACAGAGATAGATGCATGGGATGCCACTGAGAATCATCACGTGTACCTCTTATGGAGACAACCGGGGGTTCCTCTCTGCTCGTCAGGTCAGCCTGGAAGACCTTGGCCCGTAGCCCACGAGCCGAGGAGCCCACACAGCCAGCAAGGATGGCTAGGATGGTTGGCGGTGGAAGCTCGTTCGTGTGTGAGGAACCGCGCGGGCGCGACAGGCCGGGCGAGACGCGCGGGGAGAGGGCAGACATCCCATACGATGTGCACATCATAAGCGCATTCATTCCCTCAGCTGGGCTGGGCGGGCGGCATGAACAGAGAGAGAGAGGTATATGCGTGCGCCGGAAGCTGGTTCGCTGGTCGAATGCCGCCGCCCTTCCCACGCTGGCATTGGAAGCTCTGCGTCCAGTCCCGGCCCGTGGAGGAGCATGGAAGTTGGACACCCCAACTGGGCTTTTTGCCAACGTCTGTCTCATCCGTCGCCTCGTTTCAGCCACCCATTCATGCAGCCGGCCAGATGGAGAAATAACAACACGCGCGCCTACACACATGGAGCACCACCCCTCTCTACTCTCTTCCGCCGGCCTCCTATAGTAGGGTTCCTAGGGCCCCTAGGCGCCCTAAGGTGTAAGTACCTTTTCGCGCGCGCTCCAGGGCGAAAAGGCGGCGGGCCGGGCGTCTGGATGGATTCATAGGTGGTTATGTATGAGGTTCCAACTCAGCTACCGGATATTGCGAAACCTGAAGCTCCCAGTTGTTGCTGACGTGGTCGCTTTTCGGGACGCCCATCCTACCCGATCTGGGTCAAACCCGCCCCACCCGGTCCTGGCGGCTCCTGCCGACTCGGGGCCTCCCTACTGTTGCGACCATAATATGTATCAGGAACCGTCATACACACAGTATCTTCAACGTATTACATCTATAGTAGTAGTAGATGGTGGATTCTATGAAAGTTTGTATTCCCGGACCGCTTGCACAATTAGAAGTATCCATGTGCTGGAGTCAGGTGCTAGAGACGGCTTATTAACAAGAGGTACTTACCCACTAACATTAGCTCAGGTGTCTTCTTGCGGTAGTTGTAGCTTGACTCAGGGACAGCTAAGGGAACCCCTCAATTCCCCCTCCTTCTCTCCCCTCCCCCTCTTCTGCAGCCTGGAAAACACATCCCATCCATCCCAATGCGACCCCCGGGAAACAAGAGGGAGGAGAAAAGAGAGGCCATCAACTGTCCACGTTGAGGACGCCTAGCTACACACAATGGCGGGGAGGAGGGGGGGGCGCGGCGTCTTACTTTGGGTGCCGGCCATCCGGTGGCCGCGTGTGTGCCAAGCTTGGCATGGATGAGGGGCTGGCCCAGAGGCGCGAAATGCGAACCACTTGTCGTCGCCCCTGCTGCATCCTGTGAGCCTGTCGTGGTGGGGACCCGTCCCCTATTCTGGGCGAGCGCCTGTGGGATCGCATTGCATGGGCTCATTGGTTAGCCCCGTGTCCCACGGGATATTGAATTGGTTGGTGGTAGCTCCCTCAGGCGGAGAGAGGGGGGAGAGGAACTCCCTGCATAACTCTCTACCAATACATGTGCCGAGTATTCCTGGCTGTGCTACCATCCATCCATTCATCTTTTCTCCCCCCCCCCTTGTACTGTGTAGATAAGTACGTACCGGGACGGGCTCCATCGCGATACCTCCCAAGGGTCTCCCCTCCAAAAAGTCCACCCGAAGAAACCACAGCCTCGAGGTGGGAGGGGGACCCGGGCCCACGACCGGCCAAGGGTCCAGCCAAGCCCCGGCCCAGCGCTGATGCCGCTACGTGCCAACAGCTCCTCCTGCTACCCCTCAAGGTGTGGGAGGCATTGGATGTACATCGTACGTACGTTACGGCGGATGGGACAGCGTGTTCTTGCTCGTTCGTCACTGATGACTGACGCCCGCCGCCCCCCCGGCTGGGATGCTCGTGCATATCCGCACGATGGGTAGACGTCAGCGGGGGGGGGGAGGGGGGAAAGGGAGAAGAGGAGGCCTCTCTTTCTCTTGGGGCCCTACTCCCATTTGAAGCCCATGTTGTTTTTGTTTGTTAGCTAGCCCGTTCCCGTGTTTATAAAAGCCCCCTCGCCTTCGCCTGCCTGCTCTCCGTTGGCCTTCCCTCCTTTTGAATCCATTCCCAAAAACCCAAACTCCTCCTCAACTTTCACCTACTACCACACCCCATTTCATCAACCCCTCCCAAACCCGCAACCATGGCCGGCAACTTCTTCGACACCGCCCAGAACATCCGCCTCGAGGACCGCCACATCCTCCGCGCCAGCCTCCAGCGCGTCGACGGCGAGTGGCAGGACGCCGAGATCGACCTGAACCAGTTCATCGGCAACGAGGACGGTAAGCCCAAACCACCACGCCCGCCCTCTCTGGGTACCCGTTGAAACCTTGTTGCTAACTCTACTCTCCGTCTTTAGGCCACTTCCAGTGGGACAGCGCTGGTACGTCATGAACAAAACACCCCCCCTCCTCCCTCCTACCGACCAACGACGTCGTGTCATCCCATCCCCTCGGCCATCCCATCGTCCTCGCGAACCTTCCAATGTGTCACATCCCTTCATCCATCCCTATCTACCAGTCCCTCCTTTCCCATTGGCATAAAGTCATCATGACGGGAAAGGGGGGCCGTGTTCCTCGGGGACGGATGATGACGGGGACGACGAGCTCGAACAAGATCCCCGACTGCCCCTCCTTCCCCCTCGGGGTCTCCATCTCACCATGCTCTTGGCTACCTACCTCATTTCTACCTTGCACCCGATTGAAAGATGACGTGCCCGCCGCTAACCTTCATTCTCCCACCCACAGGCTTCTCCGACTCGGCCGAGGACATCTGGTTCTCCATTGAGGGCGACGGCCCCGTCGGCATCCTGCGCGCCAAGCTCCGCACCGTAGACGGCGAGATGGTCGACCGCGACCTGAACCTCTCGGAGCGCCTCGGCAACAACGACGGCCAGTTCAACTGGTGCTAAACGGGGGGGCAACTGTCTGCCGTTGTGTGTGTGTACAAAGCCGAAGATGGATTTCGTAGCATGAAAAAAAAAACATTTACAACCCGGGTCCCTTGGAGCAATCCGAGCCAGCCTTCGGGAAAAGCAAAAAAGCATTGAACCCTCACATGGTTATCCCCCGTTCCTGGTCTCACTCGGCCTTCGCGGCCTTGTCGCGCGTTCACGTGATGTGTTTTCCCCCCCTTTGGTGTTGGAAGCTTTTATCGTTATCGGCTTTCCCCCCTCTTCCCCTCCCCCTTTTCTCGGTTGGGGTTTCGTATGCCCGGGTGATGTCATGGTCTTGGCGCCGCCAAGTAAGAGCTCTCCTCCAGCAGCTTGGAGCTCTGCCCCCGGCCTGTGCACCAAGACCAGGGTTCGCGTCGTCGCGAAGGCCACCATCAACGCTGGGAAGCTGGCCCGCGGATTCTATCCAAAGGATTTCTGAGATCATGGGAATGCTGTCACTACTAACTCGCCTCGGGGCCGCCGCGGCGTTTGCCGTTAAGGAGTGGAAGCAGCACCGAAGGCCCCCAAAAGCGCCACCTGTCCACTAATCTAATCGCCTTGGGCCGCCAAAGTCGCTTGTTGTTGCGCCATGCGCCACGCCCGTTGCGCCACACGGGACGGCGTCGCTTTTATTTGGAGTGCAACCTATCCGTATGCGCGCCATGATTACTTACTGGGTATGCACGACTGCCAAACCTTGGGATATATATAACGCTTGCGTAATTCCTATATACCATGACATGGTCGGTGGCCGCTTGCTATCATGATTTCATTCATTCGCTATCAATCCCCCCATCCTCTTTTTGGGGTCGCCGCATGGGGACCGTGTTCCGGCATCCATACACTTACATGTCTACTGACTGAACACGCCGTCGCCCAGCTCCACCTGCCCAACACTCCAGATCTCGCGCTCGTCCTCGACCTCGTCGTTGCTGAGGCCCAGGGCGCCTTGGCCGCCGACACCACCCTCGGCCTCGCGACGTTCACGCGTCTGGGCGCCGAGCCGCAGCGCCACACGCCGGAAGTAGTCGGCCATCATGCGCCGCTGGTTGGCCTGCATCTCCTGCCCGGCCGGGCTCTGCACAAATTTGTCAAACACCCGGCCTTCCTCCTCAGGCACCGAGAAGAGCTCGATGAAGGCCGCCTCGGCCGCCAGCTTGACAGGGATCACCGGGTCGCGCACCGACGCGAAGATGGGCCCCGCGAGCAGCCCCAGATGCGGCCGCACCAGGTCCACGTTGGTGCGCGACAGTGTCCGCACCACCACGAGCGCCAACCGCCGCGAGTCTGTCGGGTTGCCCGGCGCGATGATGGTCGCCAGCGTCGAGAAGATGGGCTTCGCCTGCTCAAAGGCCGGCGTGTGCGACAGAAGGTACTTGCCCGTGGCCAGGATCGAGTTGTCGGCGACAAAGAGCTGTGACCCCCTGTTAGCATATGGCAAACGACCAAGGCACGCATTCACTCACATTCTTGTTCGACATGCCCTGCGACAGGAGCTCGGGCAGGTCGTCGGCGAAGGGGCTCTCCAGCAGCGTCTGTGCCGACTCCACGAACACGGCGTTAAGCGCCAGCACCGACGAGTTAGTAAAGTGTGTCGTGGTGACACGGCTCTTGAGGAGACTGTGAGCTGCCTCGGCCGGCACGTTCTTGAGGAGCGCCGCCAGTAGCTTGGCGTTGGTCATCGTCATGGTCGCATCCGTTTCGTCGTAGTCCGTGTCGATCAGGCCCAGCACAGCGTTGCGTGAGCCTTCGCCCATATTGGCACCGGCCTTGCTGATGACTTCGTACAGCGCCTTGAACATGGCCGTCCGGACACCAGCGTCGGAGGTCTTGGAGCCCGTCACCAGCTCGGCAATGAGCGGGTCCACGCGCGGCGTAAACTTGATAAGCGTGCCCAGCGCCTTGGCCGCCCGCGATCGCAGCACCTCGCTGGTCGTGTCCGCCAGCGACCGGGCAAACGTCCGCTGCAGCTGCGGTAGGAAGGGCTTGAGCGCCGTTGGCATCTTCTCCAAGAGGTTGTTCAGCGTGAGCAGAATGGCCGCCTTGACGTCAGTAGACCTCTCCGAAACCACACGAATGAGCGGACCGGTAATCTGCACCACGAAAGGTTTGAGCGACGCCTCGCTGGTGCGGTCGACAATGTCTGAGATGGCGAGTGCTGCCGCCGTGCGCTGCTCCGCCGTTCCGTTCATCAGACCCTGCAGGAAGATGGGCAGAATGGCGTTGATGCCCTTGGGCAACTCGAAACCCGGCAGGTTGGCACCAGCCACGCCGACACGCAGCAGCGACTGGCGCGTCGACTGCACCAGAGCCTCCATCTCTTCCTTTTTAAGCTTCTTCGTGAAGGTGCTCAGCGCTGTCCATGCGGCCTTGATGACTTCCTTGTCCCTATCGTCAAACGAGATCAACATAGCCCGAATGATGTCCTGGTTGTACCGCGAGTAGTCCACTGTGGCCTCCTCGAAGAAGGTGGCCATGCGGTACGCTGTGTTGGCACGCTTTCGGTGGTCGTCATGCTTGCAAATCTGCAACAGCACGTTCATGATCGTGTTAAGACCGTCATACTCGTCAATGGACAAAATGACCGTAGTGAAAGAGCCTTCCAGCTGCGCACGGAGTTCCTCGTCCTCGGTGTTGACAATGTTGTCCATGAGCGAGTTGATGATGTTGGGCAGCCGACGGTTCATAGCCGAACCAGCCACCTTGGCCAAAGAAGCCAGAGCCTTGGCGTTGAACGACGAGATGGGCGGCGCGATAAGAGTAGGAATGAGGTTCGGCAGGATAATGTTGGACCGCGTCGCTTCCGTAAGTAGCGTGAGAAGTGCCGAGAGCGCGTTGTCGGCTTGGTCCTCGGACCGCAGAAGGTTGAGGAGGAACGGGAGCACCTGGTCGACAGCGCGCTTTCCAATAATCTGCTGCAGTGAGTCGAACGCCTCGGCTGCTGCCTCTCGGACCTCGTCGTCCGAGTCGGTGAGCGCCGTCCGGACGACCGAAATGAGCGTCTTTTCGTGGTCCTCGAGCGCGTCCTCGGAAGCAGAAGCGATCAGCTCCTTGAGAGCCAAGCAGATGCCCTGTTTCGTGTCCGAGTCCGCAGAAGTCTGCAGGCCCTGTTCCAACGTGGGGAGCAGGCTTGAGAGAACGCCGTCGCCGGCCTTGCGAATAAGCTCTCCCAGAGCATTGCTGGCAATGACTTTGTGCTCCATGTTGGAGCTGCCCAGGCGCCGAATGATAAGCTGGGTGAGAGTGGGAGTGAGTTCCTTGAGAGTGCGGGGTGTGGCCACAAGTGCCTTCCAGACAGCAATAGCAGCAGCGCGCACAGAGCCGGCAGTATCGCAGCGGCAAATATACAGAGCCGACAGAATCTTGTTCCGCTTGTCCTCTCCCAGGGCCTCGCGCAGGGAAGCACCAGCTTCCTTGGCCAAATCTTCCTCGTCCTCGGCATCCTCCTTACCGGTGATACCTGTAAGGTTGAACAGAAGATCACCGACAAGCTCGACGGAGCTGAGTCGGATTCTGTAGCTGTCGTCGGCGAGACCGCGCTCCAGTTCGGGAAGCAGTAGGTCAACAGCGCGAGTAGCAAAGTTCTTGACAAGAAGTCTACCGGCTCGGAGTGCAGTTTCGCGGATCGACTCGACGTCGTCGGCCAGACCGGCAAGAATAGGGGGGATAATCCGACCGAGGTAGTTGGCGAAGCTGTTGCCAAAGCACACGGGCAAGAAGATGAAGAGAGACATGAAGCCTTCGCGGACCGACGCCTTGCTGGATTCGACGTTCTGGAGAATCGTCGGTAGCGTCTCCTCGAGCCTCGTAGTTCCCAAGCCTGCCAGCACCTCGGAAAGGGCCTGGGCCGAGCCAAGACGGTCGCCAGCGCCCGTATCCGACTTGAGCGTCTGCATAAGTCCGGGAATAAGATCCGGGAGGGCGTCCTCTCCCAGCTTCTCGACGAGGGATCCAAGAGCACGGGAGGCTGTAGCACGCGTTGTCGGGACCGGATCGACAGCAGCCACCTTGAGTCCCGAAACAAGCACTGGCAAGTGGGCAATGAGGTCTTTCCTCTCTGTCAAGTGTGCCAGACTGCCAATGACCTGGGAAGCCTTGCGCTTCGTGGCAGAGCGGTCGCCCAGGCCACGTTGCAGGATCCTCGTCACCAGGGCCAGAGACGGCGCATCCAGGTAGTGGACGAATTGGACCTTGATGAGGGATTCCAGCGCCTCGTCGGTATATTTGGTAGGGTCGCTGAGGGCCTTGAGCAGGATGTCCACCAGGCTCTTAATTTCAGGGTTGGTGATAACGTCTCCGAACCGCTTCAAGCTCTTGTTGGCAGCAGCTCGGACCTCCTTGTGGCTGTCATTCAGGACCGCAGTGAGGGGAGGGATGATCTCAGGCAGACTCGCCGCAAGTTGCTGGGGGTCCAAATAGGCCATGGCACCGAGTAGCTCACAAGCGCCCCGCTTGCTGCGCCATTGGTCATCCTCAAGACCGTAAAGCAACGTCGGGAGGATCTGCTTCACACCGAACGAGCTCAACTTGGCGAAGCATGCCTTGGCAGCCGCTAAGCAAGCATCTCGGACATCGGCGCTGCTGTCTCCAAAGCCACTGAGCAATTGCGGCACGATCTGGATGACGTAGGGTTCAATCAACTGGCCCAGGATCAGGGGCATGAGCTCGAAGGCGAGATACGCGCCCTCCCTCTGCTGAGTCTCCTTCTTGTTCTCGGCGGCGCTCTTCAGAGTGATGAGGATACGGTACTCCCGTAGCACCGAGATACCCCGACCCAGAATGAGACCAGACAGGCCGTAGGCAGCACCACGCTTGGTCGCGTACTTCTTGGAGTTCAGCAGGCTGTCCATAACCTGGTCAAAGTACTTGGACGACTTGTCACCGCAAGTGCGGACCAGTGGAGGAAGGCATTCGGCAACAGCGTATTGCACTGTTTCGGACGGAGTGCTCAGGGTGGCCAAGAGGCGCTCGATGACCACAGGGATCTTGGCATCGCCTGGCTTCAGATGCCGAGCTAAGGCTCCGTACATAACGATGACAGCCTCGTTGACGCGGTCTCCAAAGTCGGAGCCGGCGTCGGGGGCCTCCAAAGTACGCTCGAACATCTTCATCAGCTTGTCCACCAGAGCACGTCCGTGCAGATCGATGGCGCCAATGGCGGCGTCCAGCATTTCGCTTCGCACTCTCTGGTCCTTGTCGCCTAATGGGCCCCTCTCGATTAGGAAAGTGAAGAAATCGTCGATTTGGTCCTTCTGCAGATGCGGCGCCAATGATTTAAATGCTGCAGCGATACCGTGGCGCGCTTCCCACCGATCCGCGAGGTCTCCCTTTCTCGGCATGCCGTAGGCATCGAGCTCAGCAACCCGGTCCTTGGCGAACTCGGCATAAGTTGAGCGCAGATTCTGAAGGACATCATTGATTGTTGACGGATGTGTCTGGCAGGCTTCCGCCAGCGACCTGGCAGCCGCTCTTCGGAGCTGGCCGTCCTTGCTTTCCAAGTAGGGCAGCATCTTGAAGGGAACGTCCTTGGAGATCTTGAAGCCGCTTTCCTCCCAGATTTCTCTGCCGAGCTGCACATTCTCCTCTTCGTCATCGTGGCAAGCAATCCAGATTTCGTTGGAGAAGTCCAATTCACTCATGTCAACGTCGGCGCTGATAGATTGGAGTACCGTCTCTCGCACAGAAGATTCGGGTACGATCGCACCCTTTGCTAGAACGGCAATCTCATCCGCTGAGATGTTAGGCGCGACGCAGCGGATCATATCGGAGAAGCAATCCTTGATGATCTTGTAGTGCTGGTTGTAACGCTGCATGGAAGCCACCAGTGTCGTGATGAGGTCTGCACGAGGAAGAGACTCGTTAGAGCAGACATCGGTGTGGAACGTGAGGAACTCGATGGCAAGAACGAGCTGAGTGTCTCGCTCTTCGGCTGATTCGGCAAAGCCGCCTTGTTGGAGAACGAGGAAGACGAGGGAAAGCATGTACACCACCGAGATGGCATCAAACGGTCGCTGTTCTCCCGCGAAACGCAACCGGTAAAGAACACGGGTCACGAGCTCCTCCAAGCCTTCCTCCTGCAGGTTTTCTGGGAGGCCAGTAACACCAAGGGCACGCAAAGTCGCCACACCGATGAACGGTCGGATAGCCCCAAGCCTGTTAGTAACCTTCTCGGCGCATGTGAGGTAGACCGTAGGGGCGGCATCGCCCGTAATCAGACATGCTCCCTCTTCCATCGCCTTCAGAAGAGCATTGACCGCAGGGCCCATCCAGAGGTTGGCTTCGGTCGGAGGGCCGTTGATCAGTCCCTGAATGATTCCGATGCCGCGGAGTAGGCGTGCAGCGAGGCCCTGGATTGATTTCCGGATCTCCGACTCCTTCTTAAGCTGGGCATTGACCTTGGCCTGTTCGTCGGCTGTCAGCTTTTTCTGGGTGCCCTTCTTTTGCGCCAGCTGGCTTCTCAATTCTTCCTCCCACTTGAGTGTATCGTAGTCCTTGGTGTTTTTGTTGGGCAGGGCCTGGGTTTTCTTGGCGAGGACATCAATAAAGGCGGTGCCTTCGGGCGTTCGGAAAATGGCTGCCTCAACAGGCCCAATCTCCTTGAGCTCCTCGGTATCTAGATCGCGTCGAATGAGATCGATGATCTTGGGGGTCATGAATTCCGGAGCCACGAAGGCCAGGTCGGCAGCGGCATTGCAAGCAGCTGTCTTGATAGCGGAACACTGTACGCCAGTTAGAAGAGCTGAACCATGGGGCCCAAATCAACTTACCTGTTGCTCAAAGCTGGTCTTTTCAGTGATTTCCCGCAAAAGAGTCTCTTCATGGCGCAACGCCAGGGCCCCGGGATCGAGACCGACCTTGAGGACCGTATCTATCCAGCTGGACCTGGGAATGAGGTTCGGTCTCGCCAGCGCCAACAACGAGCACATCTGTGACTCAATTGCCTCGACGTCGCGCTCGCCGCCTTCCTTCTTGAACTCTTCCTCATCCAGGCATATGGAGCGCAGAGGCAAAAGCAGATTTGTTTTGTCGAACTTGGCCGAGGCTGCCACGCTTTCTTTGTCGGCCAGCTCGATTGACTCGACCCATTGCCAAAGGCCGGCGATGACGGCTTCCGAAATGAGAGACGGTTGCTTGGCGTAGAGTTTGCTTATTGCCTCGCATGTCTCCTTGCGAATCTGGGAGGGCGCAGTGGGCGATGAGGCCAGAAAGATCAGGGCCTGAGACCAGGCCGACCGGACCGGAGGCGCAGCGCTTGGAAGGTCAACTACAACGGCCGTCAGGGCGCAGAGAAGCCATCTCATATCTTCTTCAGCGGTCAAACGGCCATAGACTCGGTGGTTCAAGAGAAAAGAGGGCTTCGGCTCAAGCACAAGGCATTCTTTGGAGACTGCTGCCTTTTTCAGAGAAGTCTGAATGGTTTCGCTGTCGATTCGCGCCAATGTTTGATATGCCAAGGTCGTAAGGACGTAAGCCCCCGCAATGAGGTTGCTCTGCACGGCAGCGGCGGGATTTTTCAGAATCTCAGCCCAAGTGTCGACTAGCGGCTTGATGACCGCCTCGGCGAACTGGACCACGTTGCCAGGAACGGCCTCAGGGGTCTTGCTGAAGTTGGCGAGTATTTCTCCGACCTTGAGAATCCACAGTCGGCGGGAGGGGATCTTCTTGTCGGCAAGACCCTTGGCATACGCATCCAAGACAGCCTTGGGTAGCTCGGTTCCTTCCTCAAGCTCAAAGGAGACTGAGTGAGTCAGTGCAGAGAGCTCGGCGGTGAGGGCAGCTTCATTACCCTCCTTGCTTGCGACAGGAGGAAGGGCAGCAGCGACCTTGGAGGCAATGGGGCCCGTCAAAGTCATGGACTCGAGCATGTCTGAGTGAAGGACTCGTTGGTCGGGCGAAGCCAGCTTTCCCGACTTGAGAGGGCCGAGAACCTCGTCGGCGACCTGCTCCAGAACCTTGGGGTCGTGGCTCTTGGCCACGGCGGCTTGGAAAGTGGTCTTAACCGACTGACGGATGGCCACGTTGCTGGACTTGACGTTGGACAGCAACGGCTTCAACAGGTGCCCTCCCAGTATTGAGGATATATCCATGTCTGCCGGGAGCGCATTGATCAGAGCTGGCACGAGATCCAACACAACTTCGGGCGCTCTCAGGAGCCCCTTTTCTATGGGCGGAATAACGTCCTTGGCGAGATCGTCGGCGGTGACAAAATCGACGAAGAAGTCGCGCAAGCCCGACGTGATATGGGCCGGAAGCGGTACGCGGGAGCCGATGACTTCCCTCGTGTAGAAAGTGAAGTAGTCGGCCTTTTTCGCGGCCAAAACCGGCTTGGCCTGTTCATGGCGCGAGCAGACTCCGGCGACGACGCCCAGCATGACGGCATTGCGCGCCAACGGCTGACTGCCCTTGGCGGTAAGAGCCTCTACCACATCCCGGACGACCTTTTCCCGGAACTCCTTGAACCAGAAGGCGGCGCGAAGCGCACGGCGCGTCACAGTGATGGCGGAATCGGCGACGGAGGATCTGGCGGGCGGCTGGAAGCATTTCTCCAGCGCAGTGGCGTTCGCGTGTATGAGGTCAAGGCCGAACTGGTCGAACAGAGGCGTGCCGGCCAGGCCCTTGAGGAGCAGGCAGCACCACTCGACGAGGACGAAGGCGCTGTTGGGAGCGATGCCCGGCTTCTGTGACTCCTGGCGCAGGGCGTTCACGAAGGGCGCGAGGGCTTTGGGGTCGCTGGCGGCGGCGAACATGCAGGCAATGCATGACTGGACTGCGCGGCGGGAGGGGCGGTCATTGTAGAAAGCGTGGGTATCGAAGAGGAGCTTGGAGATTTTGGGTATTGAGGCTTGGTCGAGGGCTATTCGGAACGAGACAGCTATTAGCTACACGGCACCAGGGCTGGAAGGAGAAGAGGCGGCTCCGCAACTCACAGTCTCCCTTGATCTTGTCCTCGAGCGTCTTGAGCTGGGCGAGCCGGCGCTTGGTCGAGGAAGCGGCCAGATCGGCCCTGGCAGCGACAAAGTCAATGGCCGCAGCCGCTTCAGTCATTTTGGCGGTCGGACGGCAGAGCAATGGGCATGTTAAGCTGGAGGACCAGAGAGGGGGGGCGTCAGGCTGCCTTCTTCCTCTATGTTACATGGAACGAGGCTCGTGACGTCTGGCACAGTATTCCACCTTGCGCGGCCCGTTCGGCCTCTCGTTCGTTCGTCGGGTTGTGCTTGTGCGGACTGTCGACGATTTCGATGTGGGGTTGCGTTGCGCCTGCGAGCTCAGGTTGGGTTCAGAGGTTGCAGGCCCATTGAATTTGCTCGGCGAGCCCGTTCCGGCAGGCGGTCACGATTCCCACGCCGCCTGGGCACCAGCGGAGCAGAGAAATTTCGCTTGAACACAATTGAATCGCCGCCCAGCCGAAGGACTTGACTTGACTTGCAAGGGACTTGGCGTGTAACCTCGTACCTCCCGGGCCAGGGCCAATAGCGAGGGCAGGCACGCAGAAAATCAATGGAAGGACATGGGTCCGCCGCTCCTTCCCAAGCTAACATGAGGCAGTGATGTCAATCGTCCATGGATGGTTTGTGCCCCTCCACCAAAGACAGGGCTGCAGCTGCCCGTCGTCCGTTGTCATCACGGTCCAAACTTCCCGCCCATCCAGATTCTCCGGCTTGTATACTTCATAGTCGTACACCCTTTCGCGCTCGTGTCTTCTGTTCTCTACGCGCCGCCCTGCCTCGACATCACTCTTCAGCCCACTTTGCCAAACTCGCTCGTTCTCGTGCCTTGTCCCGGGGCCTTGTGGCCTGGGAGTTCCCCTTTTGGCTTCCCAGCAACCTGCACTGCTCCCTTGGTCTCTTTGCCTCGCTTGACTCGCTCGCTCGCTGCGTAGGTGCGCTGGTACCGGTACCAGCCGCACCGTAGATGGCAGACTAGGACTCCACCGTCCTCTCGGCATTTCACTCCTTCTCTGCTTAGGTTATTCGCTGGACGACCCATACGAGCCCTCCTCTGCCCAAGCCGAACTTCATTCCTTTCCTCGCCGCAGTTCCCTCGTCGTGGGCGCAAGGGCGCTTCCCACCCAGACTCATCCTCGCCTCCCTGCCCCGGGTCTCTGCCTCCGGCGCCGTCCCTGCCAACATGCCGCCCAAGAAGAAGAAGACCAAGGCCGCGGCCAACCCAGCCCGTGGTTTTGCTACAACCTCCGTCGCTTCGAAGCCGGTCACACGACTCGAAAGCGCCGAGGAGAACCCGACCGCCGCTAGTGGGAAGGCCGCTGCTGCCTCGGTGCCTGCTGTTCCTGACACCAAAGGTTCAGGAGCCAAACCGCAAGACCCCTCCACCACTGCGACCGACAATCAAGCCCGTGACCCGGCCGCCACGTCCCAGAAGCCCGACCTCACCCCCGAAGAGTTCGAGAAACAACTCCAAGAGTCGGAACTGCAGCTTCTGGTCGAGAAGCACAGCCAGAAGGTCAAGCGTGACGCACAGCGCCAGAAGACACGTCTCGAGACCGATCGACGTCTACTACGCAGTCAGGCCGACACCATTAACACACGAAAATGGCTACCGCAAGAGTTAATGGACCACATTCTGGATCTCATCCAGGCCGAGCATCGCTTCGCCGCTTCTTCGTTGGGCACCGACACTAGCGCTGGCAAGCTACCCCCCGAGGAAGATTTGACCGTGAGGCTGTGGACTCTACAACAAACCTTGACGCTCGCGGGCTTTGCTGAAGACAAAGTCGGGGCCGTCCTTCGCTACATTTTGGAGATCGCGCCAAACATGGGCAACTCCGCTAAGGACAGCATATGGGGGCTGGAGGAGGCCCTCGACTGGCTTGCGCGCGAATGTACCAAGGATGAGCTGCCGTCTTACGATCAACGAGCAAAAACGCACGCAAAGCCAGGCGACACGCCTCAGGATAGCCCCATGCCGTCAGGCGCTAACACGCCTCGACTTCTTGAGCCCAGTGGCCCCAAGGGAAAGAACGGCGCTAAGCCGCGGGCCTCTCGTGCGCCTTCGCCCAGGAAAGTCAATGTCAAGTGCGACAGTGATATTGAACCTGACGACCTGGTTCCCGTTTATCTAGAGTCCAAGGCCAAGCTCTTCCAGCTCCAGCGACCCAAGCAGGGAACCAAGCAGGGCAAGAACAACAAATCGGTAGCAAATGGCAGTGCGCGCTCGTCGTCAGACTTGTCCCAGGATGAGATCGAAGAGGCCAAATTGCTGGCCAAGATCGACCGCATCCAGCAAGACGTCTTGTTTGACAAGGATTTTGCCGACCAGAAATGGATCAGTGACCGCATCGTGCTGGAGCGAGACTACGCCCTCGCCAAGAGGGAGGAGGCTGAAAGGGAAGAGGCTACCGAGAAAGGCCTGTCAGAAGAAATAGCCGCCGATGCAGAGGCCGCGACCGACGCTGATGCAGCCAAACCAGAAGACGGGTCCGATGACGATGAAGTGGCCCGGGAAGCGAAGAAGATGGCTGCTGAAATCCTTCAGGACGAGGACGCTGACGACGGGCCATCTCTTTCTGATCTGTTTGCGAGTCTGCCTGTCCAAGAAGTGGATCCATCAACAGGTAAGACGTCCAACGTTATCAATGGCGCCGACGGCAAGAAGGTCTTCATCCGTGACTTCGGCAAATGGACCGGTGTTAGCCCTTCGAGGGCATTGGAGGAAGCTTGTCGGTCAAGGTAAGAATTGCATCACCGATGTGTGACGCACAGCTTCTCATCATTCTCGAAACAGGGACTCTGGCGTCAAGATCAACTACAAGCTCATATCCGAGGCGTCATTTGCGAGCCGGCATACGGTGACCATCTCGTGGTCCAAACCCCAGAGTCTTGACGCTCCCGAGATCGCCCACGTCGAAAGCCAGGTATACCCTTCCCAATTTGCTTTCCAAATGGTTGGTATTGCAACTCCGGATTCGAAGCAATCAGAGGCCTATGTCGCAACGGCTGCCCTATTTTCCATTTTCGGCTTCACGAAGGAGGACAAGGTCTTCATGAGGCTTCCGGCCGTTTGGAAGGATTTGTGGAATGAGTTTTCCGAAGCGCGAAAGAACCACCTCGATGCTCTGGATCGCGCCGCCGTGAAGGGGCTGAGAGACATGGTTCGGCAACGTCATGACCAAGAAGAGGAGGACGGCGTTCTCCTTCAGGGTGCGTTCCGAGGCCGAAATGCCAATCGAAACCAAGGGGATGCGGGCGATTCGGGCGCCGACAAGGAGCTGCGTCAGTCCGCCGGCCCCGAGTTCTTCCAGCGTATCTGGGCCCAAAAGGCCAGTTCGCCCAGGTACCAAGCTATGCTGGTGAGTTGGGAATGCTCTCCAGTCTTGATGCCATTCGCGTGTTAACCACCAGGGTAGCAATCCCGCATGCAATTGCCCATGTGGCATTTCCGGCAGCAGGTTCTGGATACCATCGAGCGCGAGCAGGTGGTAATTGTGTGCGGTGAAACCGGTTGCGGCAAAAGCACTCAGGTGCCCTCCTTCATCCTCGAGCACCAGCTTTCCCTCGGGCGCCCCTGCAAGGTCTACTGCACAGAGCCGCGTCGCCTTTCGGCCCTCTCTCTTGCGCGTCGCGTCAGCGAAGAGCTTGGTGAGGGCAAGAATGACCTGGGCACATCAAGATCCCTCGTGGGCTATGCGATCAGACTGGAGTCGAATACCTCGAAAGAGACAAGACTCGTCTACGCCACCACGGGTATCGTTATGAGAATGCTGGAAGGGTCGAACGATCTCCGTGAGATCACGCACATCGTGCTGGACGAGGTTCACGAGCGGACTATCGACTCAGACTTCCTCCTGCTCGTGCTCAAGAAGCTTCTCGTCAAGCGGCAGGACCTCAAGGTCGTTCTGATGTCGGCCACAGTTGATGCCGAGAAGTTCTCCAAGTACATGGGCGGTGCGCCTGTGCTCAACGTGCCTGGTCGCACATTCCCCGTTGGTGTCCAATACCTGGAGGATGCGATTGAACTCACCGGCTACACGCTTGATCAGCGGCGCCCCAACGAGAAGCTAACAAATCTGGATGATGACCCTGCCGAAAGCGACAACGACCCAAGTTCAGTGAGCGACGCGGCCAAAGAGCTGCGACAGTACTCGGCCAAGACGAGGAATACCTTGGCGCAGTTTGATGAGTACACGATTGACTTTGACCTGATCGCACAACTAATTGCGCGCATTGCCGTCGATCCCCAATACATGGACTACAGCAAGGCAATTTTGGTGTTCCTGCCGGGTATTGGTGAGATCAGGACGTTGAACGATCAGCTTCTTGGTAACCCCTTCTTCCAAAGGGATTGGGATATCTTCGCATTGCACTCCACTATCGCGACCGAGGACCAAGAACGGGCTTTCCTTGTGCCACCGCCGGGTGTCCGAAAGGTCGTTCTGGCCACCAACATCGCCGAGACGGGTATCACCATCCCGGATGTGACGTGTGTCATTGACACGGGCAAACACCGCGAGATGCGTTTTGATGAGCGGAGGCAAATGTCACGGCTTATCGACACCTTCATCTCGCGGGCCAATGCCAAGCAGCGACGCGGTCGAGCTGGGCGTGTCCAAGAAGGATTGTGTTTCCACATGTACACCAAGCATCGCCATGATAAGCTCATGAGTGATCAGCAGACGCCGGAAATGCTGCGTCTCTCTTTGCAAGACCTGGCTATCCGGCTCAAGATTTGCAAGATCGGTGGCATCGAGGACACGCTCAACGAGGCCCTGGATGCACCGTCGACCAAGAACATTCGTCGCGCCATTGACGCTCTCGTGGATGTGCGGGCATTGACGGCTGGCGAGGACCTCACACCCTTGGGCTTGCAACTGGCGCGGTTGCCGCTGGACGTGTTCCTCGGCAAACTCGTCCTTCAGGGCAGCATCTTCAAGTGCCTGGACATGGCGGTCACGGTTGCCGCGACACTGTCAGCCAAGTCGCCTTTTTCGGCACCATTTGGTCAGCGCGCGCAGGCCGATGCGGCGCGCAAGTCATTCCGCAGGGGGGATTCGGATGTGCTGACAGTGTATAACGCTTATCTGGGCTGGAAGAAGACGTTGCAGGTCACCAACAACGACTTCCAGTACTGCAAGAAAAACTTCTTGTCCCATCAGACACTGGTTAGCATCGAGGAGCTCAAGGGCCAGCTGATTGCTTCGCTTGTCGACTCGGGCTTCTTGCAGCTGACGGACGAAGAGCGGCGCACACTGAACCGCATACGCTATTCGAATCGACGGGGCCAGTTCTTCGAGCTGCCGCAACGCGTCAATACCAACAGCGACAACGATATCATCACCTCTTCGGTCATTGCTTGGAGTTTCTACCCCAAGTTGCTGATGCGAGAGAATAAGGGGTTCCGGAACGTGGGTAACAACCAAAGCATCAGCCTCCACCCGTCGAGTGTGAACAAGGGCCACTTCGATCTGAAATGGCTGTCGTACTACCATATCATGCAGTCCAAACAGTAAGTTGGCCGTCAAGATGGCCCCGGACGGAGGTCGAGATGAGACTAACGATGATGCCCGCAGGTTCCTCAATGCGCATGAGACGACAGCCGTGGAAGGCTTTGCCGTTGCCTTGCTTTGCGGCGACGTGAAAATTGACGTAAGTGATGGCGGAGGCTCGCGCCGTTCTTTCTCCCTGGGCTCGTAAATCTCAATTCTTGCTGACGCACGCTGCAGATGTACGCGGGAGTCCTGGTACTCGATGGGAACCGAGCGCGATTCAGCGTGCCGGACTGGAAGACGATGCTCGTGATCAAAGTGCTGCGCGCACGCATCCGCGACGTGTTGAACCGGAGTTTCAAGATGCCCGGTAGGCTGCTCACAGATCAGCAGGAGAAGTGGATGGACGTCTGGCAAAGAGTCTTCAGCCAGGATTTTGGGAAGAACTAGGCAGGATACACGGAACGGACAGTGGGCTTTGGGTCGGCGGATAGCCAGCCCTGCAGCCGATGCAAAAAGGGTCCTTGTCCGGATCGGGGCAATGTAGCCCCCCTCCCCAGATGCACATGCTCGGTGCGTTGCGACGACTGTGCCACGCAATGACGACGGAAACGTCCCACGTGCTTGGGTCAGCAGCACAGTGAAGGCGTCCCTTCCAGGACGTTTCGGCAGTGTCGAGAAGCAGCAGGCAGCCCCCCTCGACGGCATGGTCCCCGCGTCGACGCGTCATGAGCATGGCGTGGCAGCAATGGGCAGAGACGCGTCTCATGGGTGACACCATGCACAGCAGATGCAGTGGTTTTCCTGCCGTCTCGAAATAGAAGCTGGGTACTGGTTAGCCACGGACAGGCGCCTGCATGGCGCGAGCATACATAGATGTAGAATTGGTAGGTGCATTGTACATAGACGGCGGTAATGGATAGCAACCATACCATGTCCCCGAATGCATTCACTTTACGAAACGAGTCGGTCTGCACACGCCATTTTCGGGCATGGGCTAAAGATAGAAGTTCGATTAGGTATCCTGCCGATGCTGGACAAACCCGTTTCGGCAACATGGCAACTTCTTTGGCACCTAAAAACCGTTGGGCATATTCACGGTATCGGGTCGGCCTGGGCGGGCCGGAGGAGGAAGAGGACGCCGCCAGGCTCTGGGTAGGTCACAACTATGATGCGTCGAGGCAGGGCTGACACGATCGTGTCTCAGATCTTATAGGTCCGTCAAGCCGCCTGCCGCCCGGGTTGCGGCCTCTCACGATGCCCGCCAAGCAGAGGCTCGCGGACCCGGGTGAGACATTGCCTTGTCGTACGAGCCGAGGCATCCGTGGAGTGCTTGACGGCTCATACAAGGTTCAGGAGCAGGCAGTTCGGAACAAGCAAGTGACGGATTGCGGCGCCGGGCTCTAGGCAATGCCATGCATGGCCTTCTCTCGGGACAAGACAACATCGCCCTATGACCTACGAGCCCACAGGCAAAGCCAATCGCCCAGCTGCGCCTCGAGGGTTGGGCAGGGGAGTGGCTCGTTAGAGTGGCGCCTGGGGAAAGAGAGAGAGAGCCAAGTTAGACGCTCCGTCTGATGTCGTGAGGCCCACTTCCGACGGCAAGCTTCTACGGACCTCCATACACTTTGTTGAGAACACCCAAAAGTACGCAACGCCATCAGGGGGGCGGACGGCATCGCGACGGACACGGGCGACGAGCATGGCCACGGCCTGGCCTTTGAGGCCTGACGAGCTGTATATATCACTGCTCAGGCTCTCCGGTTATGGCAATCTCTCAGAACATCATCATCTCATCATCTCATCACCTCCTCACTTCCTCACTTCCTCACCTCCTCCCATCAAGGCCTCATCTCTTCGCCTTTCGCCCCTTTCCCGTCCCCGCCCAGGTGCAGCCTGAGCAACAACCGGACACCACCAGCAAAGGGCACGCAGCCGTCTTCGCATCCTCCTCACCCACCGCCACCATGACCAAGTTCACTTCCGGTCTCGTGCTCAGCGGCCTGACGGCCCTGGCGTCGGCTCGCAGCTGCACCAACGTCACGGTGCCCGTCACCATCTCGGCGCGCAATGCCAACTTCACCATGGACGCGCCGGTCGACAACATCCAGACGCGCAACTTCCTGCTCAACTACGCGTCGCGGCCGGGCTACAACATGAGCGAGGAGAACATCGACGGCTACGTCGATGTCTCGGGCACCTACGACATTGCCGGCACCTACTGCCAGCCCGACGGGGGCCCGGGCAAGGCGCTGCAGATCCTGGTGCACGGCATGGCTTTCGACCGCTCCTACTGGGACTGGCCGACCAACAACTACAACTACAGCTACGTCAACGCCGCCATCGACCGCAACTACAGCACCTTCGCCATCGACCGCCTGGGCTCGGGTGAGTCGCGCCCGGCCGGCATCGACCCGCTCCAGGAGGTGCAGATCCCGCTGCAGGCGGCGGCGCTGAACAACATCACGACGCAGCTGCGCGCCAACACGGTCGAGGGCGTCGACACTTCCTCGTTTGGCCAGTTCTTCCACGCGGCGCACGGCGTCGGCGCCGTCGTCCTCTACGCCTTCGCGCAGGGCAACCCGGTCGACGACGACGGCAACAAGCTGAGCGACGGCATGGTCATGACGGGCTTCAGCCACATGAGCTACCTCGACGACTACAAGTTGGCGACGGGCTACCAGCCGCTCTCGTCCTCGTGGGTGCAGGCCAACGGGCTCTCGACCTACGCCGACCTCGAGAACGGCTACCTGGCGACGGGCGACGAGTTCGCCATCCAGGGCAACCTCTTCGGCCCCAACCAGTTCGACACCGTCATCCTCGAGGCCGCCCTCAACGCCGCCCAGCCCGTCGCCATCGGCGAGCTCCTGACGGCCGACGGCGCCCTCGCCGACAGCAGCCTGTACGCCGGCCCCGTCATGGTGGCCGCCGGCAACCGTGATCTCGGCTTCTGCGGCGGCAACTGCACCCAGGACTCGTCCGCCTCCATCCCCAGCCAGTCGGCCGACTACTTCGGCAGCGCCACCCAGGTCCAGATCGGCATCCTCGCCGAGGCCGGCCACGCCCTGAACCTCGAGTACACCTGCCAGACCACCTTCGCCACCCTCGGCGACTTCTTCGACCAGTTCGTCGACGCGTAAGGGTCTTGACTCTTCTCTAATCTCCATACAAAACCAACACCTTACTACTTCCTCACCATCACCCACGCACCTCGCCCTCTCCGTTCCTCCTGTTGTCTTTCCCTTTGTCTTCTTGTTTTCCTTCCTTGAAGTCTCGATAATGACGTGAGAGAGATATACATATATACGCAAGCATCTTTGAATTTTACTACTCATTTCTTGGCTTTCTGACCTACAACAATCCCCCCAGAGCTAGATTGCGTGCTTCACTGGTTCTTTGGAATTTCTGCATCGATCCCGGTATTTTTTTCCCCAAGGAGAAAAAGGAATCGGCTGTACTTTAGTCACACAAAAGCTGTGTCACAGGTTTTCGGGGACGGTGGTGGTAATTACTTGAGAGAGAATTCAAAACGGTTTCATCAGAGATGCCATGCTCCTTTACTTCGTTCGTGATCTTTTGCCCATGTCTTGCCAGATCACATATTTGATCCACTTAATGAAGGTTTCGTTTCTCCCACATTATTCCGGCATTGTTTGAGATATTCTTCTGGCAGAATCGTGTCCCGCCTACTTGGCCTTGCCTGATTTTATGTTCCACCACACGAGCCGATCCGCGTGGGCGTAACATAAACGGGTCGTGGTGATTTGCGAGAAGTCTAGGATGCCGACCTCGGTGTCTATTCCCGAGACAGTGCGCGGCTTACACAGCCACAGAGCCAAATTGGACTTCCCATTGCCAAGAAAGGGACAGAATGGATGTATTCTACAACTAGTCTGTACCAAGTACCGCCTTACCCCTCCAATCCCCTTTTTTTCTTTCTGCCTCGTTCCGTCTACCCACAACATGGGCACGAACCCTACATTTACGACCTTCCCCTTACGCTTGTGGGATCTAGGACAGGCGAGCCTAGGAGCCTTCGGTATGCCAGGGGTCTATGAGGTGTATTGCAGTGGCACGAGTTATTTAATCATTTAGATGGGGTCTGGATACAAGGGCTGGGGAGGTACCCGGAATCAGTCAGATGCACATCTCGAGCAAGCGCCAACAGTCATGAGTAAGGGGCGCAAATGCAGTTGGTGGGATACCCAGATCAAGTAACAAAAAGAAAACTCAGCGATCACATGCCGTTTCCCCGCGTTTGTCAATGTGACAAGATGAGACCTGGAGAATGAGATCGCAGGGGTGGGAGAGGGTGGCATAGCATAGAGCCCGGTGAAAGGAATGATGGCGGCGAGCGATCCTGGTTCCACCCCCGGTTTCTTATGCCTCACGCAAACCATTTGGGTGCGCACGCGCATTCCTTTTCACGACTTGGGACACACTGGGGTGGGTTCAAATGAGTGTATTGCGATCTGAGCGGGTAAAGAATGCGACCCGAGCAAGGAATCCCAGATCCGAAAGCAAACAAAACGCCTCCCCCCTTCCCAAGCAATGAATCCCAGATCCGAAAGCAAACAAAACGCCTCCTCCCCTTCCCAAGCAAACACGATGGCTTGCACGACACCCTGTGCGGAAGCTACACCTAATGCCCTTCGCGGTGCCCAGCACCTAGGGCCTGCTCGCGCGTGTCATCGAAAACTCCATAGTCAATGAGAATGGGCGTTTTCGTTGCTGGACCTCGAAGGTCTCTGGAGATTCCATTTCTTCTCCATTTGCTCAAGCTTGAGTTCAGCCTTTTCCACCTGCTTTTCGTTCTCTTCAAGGGCTTTCTGATCCTTTTGCGTCCAGTCTTCTGTGCCGACGTAGTCTCTACATAGTTCGATGTTGTGGCCGATGTGATTCAGGGCCAAAATAAGCTTATCCAGCCTCTCGATGGTCTTTTTGGCTGCCTCGGGGTCGTGCGGGGACTCGTTCAAGGCCGAGTGGTACTGGCTGCGGTCTTTCTTGGCTGTTGCGAAATCCATGGCAGGTGCTGCGCAAGTGATGTTACACTGGTGGTCGTTGTCTTACGCTGTGAAGCCTGATATGATGCTGCCGAGTTGTGCAAGCGGCTTAGGAATGCTTTATAGACCATGCCCTGGTCGCCTCGGCATCGGTCACAAAGCCACTGGATTGCAAAGACAAGGGGAATGCGAGCTCACATGCCTGCCTCCTTGGGGACGTGTTACCAACCCACCAACCTTGGACAGAGTCATGCTCGCTGTCGAAAGTTTCGGTACATGCAATGTACTGTCGCTTTTTCTTTGAGCCATCCACGCGTGAGGCAGCACAAGCATTGCTCGTGTATCCCACGGAGGGGGGCCAACCGGCCAGCTGAGGCCGCAAGTAGAACCCACCTGATGGAGTCCATGCCAACCGTGTTGGCTCGGGGGCAAAATCCTCAAAGAAACGATGCAAGCAGGTGGGCACGGGAGTCGTTTTGGGTAGCCACAGGCGAATAACTCGGAGTGGGCGCGGGGGCCACGGTACATTGATGTACATATTTCCCCAGTGGGAGCGTGAGACCCTTTTCCTCAGGGGCACCTAGCAGGACCCTTAATGGTGCCATGTGACTTTTGAGGCTTTCATTCCAGCCTCGAAGCGAAACCCTTTGTACTTTGCCTGTATATCATCAAGCTCCAAAAGCCTAGTACACCCAAGAAGAATCTCTGCATCTTTCTTCGATTTTTCACATATTTCTGAACAGCACGTTCTAGTCCACGTTTTCCATTAGTCCACCGTGCTGACCGGTCTACGCCGATGGCGTTTCTGTAAAATACGCCGTTACCGCGCTATGCCTGTAAAAGCTGGCGGAATCTGTACAACTGTACGAGCAGCTTATAAGTGCGTGCCCAGCGCGTACCAGGCTGACGCATCTTACGATTCAGGCCATGGTGTTGATGAGCCTTACTAAAGGAGGCAAAACGCCTGTGTAGGTCCACGTTATGGACCTGCTCCTTCCCCCGGGGGTCTTGCAGGTTCACGGTGACAACCTGATCCACAGCATTTCGTACTATGTAACAAGCTGGAGATCCCATACAAAACATCAATCCGCCAGAGCAGCAAGCCAGCTTGCCTCGTGAGACCTCAGGAAAACCCCGCAAGCGGTTCGTGAGGCTGGTGTTCAGGACGTTGCTAGAGGTGTCACCAACGCTGCTACAGCAAATCTAGCAGCAGCCTGGCCAATTATCGAGCTGCTGCTGCGCTGGTAAAGACCGGAACGCCAATTTGTCCATCCTGAGAGTCCCTTTAATTCGGCGCGCCATGCGCAGTATCTGCTCCAAGGCTCGGAAACGCAAATCTTTTGAGCCCCTGCGCCTCACCAAGAACCATTTCTGGCGTCTGCTTGACTGGCTGGAGCGCCATGGGCTGGAGAGCACGCAGTACCAGTCATCAGCGTTGAAGCTGTGGATGTTCCTCCAAGGCGGCGACATCGGAGTTAGAGAGCGTCTCCACCCGACTTATTATCTGATCGCTAGATAAGTAGCTAACGGCGCCGATAATCTTTACTTTAAGGACTAAGGAATCTAACATGTTATTCAGCGCAAGGTTGAAGCTTTTAATAGATTAATAATAAGCTCGGATACCGTCAGGTTTAAACCTCTTATCACGGCGCCGGTAACGGGGCTCTGCAGGATGGGTACATCCGCACCTACCTCCTGAACCCGATCTTCGGCCGCCCGCAGCCCGCTCGCCGCCGATCCTCAATACTACAACTTTCGTCCTGGTGCTTCTGTTCGTTTCTCAGCTCCGGGGTATATTTTCTTAAACGGGTCAAGGTTCGTCCCTTGCGGCGTAGCTGCTCCGGCTATATCAGGCACTCGCTGCTTTTACGTACGTATGCTTCGATGAGCTGTTGGCTGATACGTGAAAATAGCGGTGATAGAAAACCCTGATGTCATGGGCACTTAACGGCCCCGCAGAATCGGGGTCGCGTTGGGCCGAGGCCAAGGCCGACGACCATCGGCATCATAAGCTTCCATGGCGAGGACTTCAGGACGGATAAGTAAGTCTCGACGACGCCTCCCCGAAGTGAAGCTGCTTTTGACCATCAGACCCGCAAACAAGGCGACATGGCTTCCGCTCCGTCCCTCGCGAGCACCGAGCCGACCCGCCTCCGGCACGTGGGCCTCCTGGCCGACGACCATGGCCATGCGGACGAGTCCCTCGAGGTGGCCGCGGACGAACGCCCGGCGCCGAACGGGGGCTACGGTTGGGTTTGCACGCTCAGCGTCTTCATAATCAACGCGCACACATGGGGCATCAACTCCGTAAGCACAGCCGAGAAGAAGAACAAAAGAAAAAGCCCCGTGTCTCGGTAATAACAAGGAAAACAGTCGTGGGGTATCATCCTCGCCTACTGCCTCTCGCACCAGACCTTCCCGGGCGCCACGCACCTGCAGTTCGCCTTCGTCGGCGGCCTGTCCATCTCGCAGGCGCTCATGATGGGCCCGGCGGCCATGGCGGTGCAGCGCCGCTTCGGCCTCCGGGCGGCTCTGCTGGCCGGCACGGGCCTGATGTTCGCCGCCCTGTTCGCCTCGGCCTACGCGACGCAGGTCTGGCACCTCTTCCTCAGCCAGGGCGTCGGCTTCGGCTGGGGCATGGGCCTCCTGTACGCGCCGGCGTCGTCGGCGCTGCCGCCGTGGTTCACGTCGCGGCGCAGCCTCGCCGTCGGCATCTCGACGGCCGGCGCCGGCTTCGGCGGCCTCGTCTACAGCCTCGCCGCCAACGCCGCCGTCCAGCGCTGGGGCCTCCCCTGGACCTACCGCATCCTCGCCCTCTGCTCCCTCGCCGCCAACCTGCTCTCCGCCGGCCTGCTCCGCGACCTCGCCCGCGAGCGCCACGCCGCCCAGCCGCCCCCGCCCAAGTTTCGCATGCGCAACCTGGGCCGCATCCAGGTCCTCCTCGTCGTCGCCTGGGGCATCACTACCGAGCTGGGCTACATCACGCTGCTGTACTCGCTGCCGCACTATGCCGCCACGATTGGCCTGACGGCGCAACAGGGCTCCCTGGCCAACGCCCTGCTGAACGTGGGCTTGGCGCTCGGCAGGCCCATCATCGGCTACGCCAGCGATCTCTTCGGCCGTATCAACACGGCCATGATCATGACGGCCATCTGTGCCTTGTTCTGCTTCGCGTTCTGGATCCCGGCCAACGGGTTCCCCTTGCTGGCCACCTTCGCCCTCCTCGTCGGCGGCCTCTGCGGCATCTTCTGGTCCACCATCACGCCCATCCTCGCCGAGTGCGTGGGCCTGGGCCAACTCAGTAGCACGTTCGGCTTCGTCTGCACCCTGATGGTTTTCCCTACGACCTTCGCCGAGCCCATTGCCATGACCCTGGTCGGGGCGTCGGGAGACACGTACCTCACGGCCCAGGTATTTGTTGGGTGTGTGTTTGCGGTGGGCGCGTCGAGCCTCTGGGTGCTACGCGCTTGGAAGATCGTGGGCACCAGAGCGAAGGCAGGGCAGGTGTCGGAAAGCACACGGACGAGCTGGTTACAATCGCCAAAGTTTAGCCACTGGCCCTGGCTCAGCGCTCTTTTCTCACTTGACAGGGTATAGGGGTTGTTGATTATAAATTTATACTGTTGTATAAGAACGGCGAGAGATTGGGATAGTAATGCCGGAACACGACGATAGACACATAGAATGTTGGCCCGGGATGCGAGGTCATCTCATGTCGGTGTGATTGTTTTTGCGGCTCCATATCCTCTCATCCATCCGAGAGCCCGTAAGCGAGGGGTCTCGCCAAAACCGTGTATGGATCACACGGCGCATGCCAATATTACCTTAGGGCTGGGCTGTTGAAAAAGTCGCCAGTCTGACAGTCAGATCAACATGGAAGACGAGGTTGAGCACGAGACCTCGCCACTCCTCGGCCGCGTCAGCCATGATCAGGCAGGGATCCCGACGCCGGAAGAGCGTCCTCCCTGGTATGCTATAATGCTATACATATCACATGATACTAAGGCACCGTCATACCATGAATATTTTGTATAAAAGTTCTCATGATACTAGACTGGGGCCTCATTCTTTTACTGGGCACTGATATGCTTCCCCCCATGTCGAGGTGCGGCTGTGTCCTTGATGGATTTATTCAACGCTGAATGAGTACTGCTGCTATCAGGACTTACTCCGACGGAGTTTATTCATGTTTCCCTCGCCTGGAGCTTGTTCGAGGGGCTCTTTTCGGCTCCCCCTCCTCGTTCGAAGGCGGGCCTTTGGAACCTTTTCAGGGGCGAGCGAGGGACGCACCCCCTCCCCAGCACGGCGAAGATTGCCCGACCCCCTCCGTTATCGCTTCGGCTTCTTCGCTTGGCATTTTGCCTTGCACGACGAACAAACTTCGTCGTAATGCACCCGATGCGTCGCGTCCAGGTTGGGACAGGAACGGGAGTAGGCCCGGCCGTCGTAGCAGGGCTGCCAGGATGTTTGGTTCACGGCGCCGTGGCGGCTTGGGTACACCCCGCCGACGAAGTCCCGGTTGCATTGCGGGCACCGCCAATGGTCAATATCCACCTTGCACATCTTGCCCGCCTTGTCCTACGCTCCCTGGCTAGCGTGGAGAGAGCTGTTGCTTCCGCGGAAAGACCGAGCGCTGCGTCTTTGCCGTGGCTGACAGGAGAGGTCTGAGCCGGCTAGGTATATGTGTATACCTCAGTGGCTGCTGGTAGGTCCAATATGGGTTCTGATGACGGTAACAAGGGGGGCAATGCTGATATGGAGGTCAGTGTTTATAGCATTCTCAGATTAGACAAGCACACCACCTTAAGTATTTTTCGAAGCCGCCATAGCCGTTCGTATAACGACTACATGCTTACAATGAGGCAACTAAGCCCCCAAGATAGGCCTCATTGTGTCTGCTTGTTCCTGCCAGCTCGGCGACAAAGCACCCCTAAGTAAAGACTTACGAACGGTGACCGACAGGTGACACATATTTTGAAGGTTGCTTTGTTCTCTGAGAGGAAATCCCGAAAATTCTGGTTGCTTTCGATCTGGGTGTTCGCCATATTCGCGCGGACGCTGGCTTTTGGTTAGAAGTGACCAGCGTAGCCTGTATGGCTGACCTCGTGTTTGCAAACGATCGCGTCGCCAGCTCAGTATAGTTTGGCAACGGGATATTAGGTCCTGGTTTAGGGTTATCTCACATGTTTTTTACGACGAACGGAATAAGGGACAATCTAATGAATACTATCCTCGTTCAGACATAGGCCAACAATCCGGTGCATGTGATGAAGTGCGCAATTCTTTTTAGGATAGAGCTATGCTGCATCTCCTTTTTAATGGAAGTGGCGCAAATGTCCCATCACTTACTGGCTTCTTCCCAACTCTTCGTTGGGGGCACCGTTCTTTTCTACTTCCCCCTCTCTGGCCAACAAACCCAACTGCAACCACCCCAATCCCAATATTCCCAGGCGCCCGTATGATATGTAATGTTCAAGCGCATGAGCAACGATACCTCCATCCCATGGTAGTTAGTCATTTTCGCCAGGCTGCTGACTGAAATATCTTGGTGTCTTCGAGAACACCTGCTTCGGGTGGTGGGGGAAAATATTTTGACCGTCCCAGAGACCGTGAAGGCAGATTGGACATGGTTTTGAGAGAACGTGTTTGTCAGGAGGGCCTTTTGATTGCCGTACGGCTCTTCATGGCCGGTACCGTAGGCAAACCAAGGCCTTGTGCCAGCTAGTTTTCAAGGTCAGAACGCGTCGCCGTTGTGTCCCCTGTGCAAGGGTCATACATGCCCACATCTGCTTGAAACGGTTACCTGGCCCCAGCGAGATACAATCGATATTTTGCCCAGGAAAGGCCCTAGTAAGCTCGATATTGTGAGCTAAAACGTCGTAGGAAGCTATGAACTTATGTCAGCACTGGACTAGGATTCTGGGACCGGTATGGGCTAACGACCTTGAGCAAAGCGCCTCTCAAGAAAGATTTGGACGCAGGCAATCTGCTAGGCTGATTCTGTGGGTTTTGTAGATGATAATGTCTGTACGGGAAGTCCTGTATGCTGGGAAACCCGTACCCGTGGCGTGAGAACTGCAAAAAGGGCCCGGTGCCGTAAACAGGTTCGGAAGAAGCGACAGCTCTCGTTTCGGGATAGCGACAGGCTTCCCGACACGTCCACAGTATCTCGTCGAGAAAACAGCGTCCACGCATCGGTGGCAAAAGCGTGGACGGGCAAAAGAGCCGGCCCTACCTGGCGTCGCAGGATGGCAGACAGCACTCTGCAAAACTCTCCAAGGGCCGGAGTAAACGTGAAGCAGGAGGAAAGACATGGCACGAGGGTTGGAATGTGTTGGATAGCGATCTCAGTCTCCCTCTTTGGTTAACGCTGTGGCGCTGGCATGTGTATATATATGGGAGTCTCCTCCCCCCTCTGGTGCTGTTGTCTCACCTCCTTCAATCAAGCAATCTATTCCTCAACTCCTCGTCTAACCGAATGTCATCCAACTCGCCTGGAATGGCAACAACGACCCCCAGCGGGAGCCTTCTCAAAGTTGCCATGGCTGCTAAGCTTACCATTTTGATAGTTCGGGGGGTACGTAGCGAGAGAGAGAGAGAAACCTAGGTGTGTGTTCGAGTACTCAGGTAATCATAGTGGACTCTACGAAAAAAGGGTGTATAGTTAACTCTTCTAAGTTGTTTAGTTGGACCTTTACACTCTACTCTCTAAGCACTTCTAGGTTTTCCCGAATCTAGGAATCAACTTGCCACGAAGCTAACATGCGACGAGCGGGTGAAATTCTGGCTAGAAAAGGGAGGAAATAGTGAAGTGCGGCGATGCCGTTGTTCCCTTGCGCGCCATATATAGGTCAACGGAGGGTATAGTTATCGGGGCCCGGTTTTGCAACAGTGGTGTGAAGAGGAGGGGCGGTCAGGGATGATATGCCTGCCCTGTGCAACCCTTTGGAATCTTGGTCAAATACCGAAGCCATGCTACAAGAGTGGTTTGCAGCCTCGTTCAGGACTGAATCATAAATCCCTAGCACCAATCTTTGTTGCTATATACTTGAGCCTTGTTCTTCTGTTTCACCGCAGGCGCACCGTCTAGCGTAACCTTGACGACGGTCTTTGGGCGCCACAGAGGGATACAGGGTACTCCAAGCTCGTAATAGGAGGTACTTGGACGGATAAGGGGGGCGTCGTATCTTTCTGGCTGCGCGTCCGACTCTGCAGTGGCCACACATGTCCTATGACAAAACAAGCGCGTAGCGATCTCCTACACAGCCTACGTCTAGTCGCGTGTTGCTTCTCGGGACGCCCTGCTAGTTTCTCAGCTCAATGTGCTGATAAGAGGCAGCAGAGGTGCGGAAAGAAAACGTGGTTGGCCCGGCCCGAGAGGCGCATTGCAACAGAAACTGGTCACAAGGCCCCACGGTGCCGCCATGGGGAATTGGCGTGTACCAATTGCTATCTGTGGGGTTGGCTATAGTTGGAACGAAACGTGCTAGGGTGCCCAAGGTAGGTAATTAAGTCGGGACATATTTATTTGCTTGTTCACCTGTTCTGGTCGGAGATAACCAGTTGAAATCTTGGGGGCTGGTCATGTAGAGGATAGGTCAGGTCGCAGTCGCGATGGGCTGGGAGGGTCCCGAGCAACCTAAAATGTATGTCCAGCATGTCCAGAATGCAGCGTCAGTCATCTGATGGTTGGATCAGACAGGCGGGCGTGGGCGTCATCTAGAAGGGCCGGTTGCTTTTGCTCGCGGGACATGGGCACCACAAGCCGCTTCGTGAGCCACGACCCGTCGATGGCTTCCGCCCCAGTCGGACTCGAGCAGGGGGGTTTGGTTGGTTAGGTGCTTAAGGTACCTGGGGCATCCGACCAGGGAGCCAGGGATGCGTCACCCGGAGCCCTAGGCCGGCCGGAGCCCGCGTCCGCAGGATGCGAGAGCGCCGGGCACGAGACGTAAGCGCGGGATCGACGATAGACCTACATCGTTGCCTCGTGGTTCTAGACTCGGCGAGGGCGGGGGCTTCATAAATAACAGCAAAGCGTTGAAGCATGTTCCATGGTATGCCAATGCGTGGGATGGTGTCGAAGAGAGGTATGGACGTCAACACTTTCGTGATTCTCGGCAGTCTTTGCTTCAGTCTCTACGCATTCTCCGAGCAGCCGCTGCCGCCGCCCTATCGCCTTATTCTCGTCTGGGCCATCCTCACACTGGGCTGGCAGGGACTGGCGTTGGGACGAGCGCACGTAGCCGCTTTGCGGAACTTGCGGCCTGTCCGCCGGCTTTTGAACCGTTTCGCGGGCTGACGACCTGCCGCTGGGATAGAGGTACGTCAGTCGGTTTGCTGTGGTGCAAGGGGGACTCGATCTCTGGGGTCCGACAGGACTGTTCATGAGCAGAGCAGGTGGGAAGAAGTGCCAGGCCAATATGCTGGACGGCGAGTTTACTGTGGCTGACAGCAAAAAGTGTGGCTGTGTGGCTCGGCCCCGGGCCAGCGCGGCCGCCACAAAAGAGGGCTCGACTAGCCCCGATTGGGCTTAGCCTCCACAAAAGTCGGTTCTGGTAGCAGGCGATTCTGGTTCCCTTGCTCTGTGTGTGAAATTTCTCGAGCGGTAGGCCAATTTTCGTTTGAGCGACCTGAGCCCAGTCGGCAGACCCCTCTCGCCTTTTCCTTGCCAGCAACCTCCTTCCCAGTCACGACAACGACCATCCACTAACCACTCCAGCAGACTCAAGATGTAAGTCCTGATTGCTTTGCTGCGCCTTTCCCTGCTGCCCGGCCGAATCGCGCTGTTTTTGATGGCTTGGCCGACGCCGGAGATGGGGGTGCCCGGGGAGATGCGAATTGATTGATGGATGGACGCTTTCGAGAGACGACACGCCAGAAATTCGCGGCATCATCGATATTTTCCGCGCTACCAGCGTCGCCGCCCACGCCGGTGCCGCGACAACCACAGCCGCCACCACCACCACTATCCGCCCTTTCGCGCATCCGACGTCTGCTACGTTCTGTTCTGTTTGGCAGTAATGTCTCATTTCGAGCCGAATCCGATCGACTATTTCACACCCGCTCCTGTCCGCCTCGGCTCTCGCCCGATCCACCCATCCATCAATCCATCCATCCGTCTCTCCCATCCATCTCGGGCGGCCCATCATGCACGCGTGACAAGTTCCCAGGGCACACACACATGCCGGGAATGGGGAACAGGCGGGCTAATATGTGATGCACAGGGTCAACCTGCGAACCCAGAAGCGCCTGGCCGCGTCGGTCATTGGCTGCGGCAAGAACAAAGTCTGGCTCGACCCCAACGAGGTCAGCGAGATCAGCAACGCCAACTCGCGCCAGACCATCCGCAAGCTCGTCAGCGATGGCCTCATCATCCGCAAGCCCGTCACCATGCACTCGCGGTCCCGCGCCCGTGAGCTGACCGCCGCCCGCCGGATTGGTCGTCACAGAGGCTTCGGTAAGCGCAAGGGTACCGCCGATGCCCGTATGCCCTCGCAGGTCCTCTGGATGCGCCGCCTGCGTGTCCTCCGCCGCCTCCTGGTCAAGTACCGTGCCAGCGGCAAGATCGACAAGCACCTGTACCACGAGCTGTACCACTCCAGCAAGGGTAACGCCTTCAAGCACAAGAGAGCCCTGGTTGAGCACGTACGTTGGCCCTTGGTTGCTGCCCCCTTTCTGGTCCACGGCCACCCACTGACACCGGGCACAGATCCACCGCGCCAAGGCTGAGAAGGCCCGCGAGCGGGCTCTTCAGGAGGAGATGGACGCCAAGCGCGCCAAGACCAGAGCTGCCCGCGAGCGCAAGGCCGAGCGTGTGGCGGCCAAGCGCAACGCCCTGTTGGAGACCGAGGAGTCCAAGTAAAAATCCCATCGTCATCAACAACATCTCTGATATTCTGAGTCTTCTGCACATCGGATTCTCTGAGACACGGCTGCATTCGGAGTCTATGGTTTGGGTCACCTTTTTTCACTCGTCGTACTGGAGGCTCGGTCTGGAGGCATGACGTAAAATAATGCGAATGAATCCAACGAGCTGTTTGCACCTGGCATTGAGGGGAAAAGAGCAACGGAAACGCGCGCGCACAACTCCGGGTCTGCTGTCTGTGCTTGTGATGTTCGATGTGACGACTTAGGCGGGCGTTCCGGTAAGGAGACGAGACGGCCCCAGCTGGGCTGGAAAGCTCATGGGCCACTCCGAGAACCAACTACGATCCATTGCAGCGAGATACCAATACACAAAAGAAGACTTGGACCCCCCAAACCTGCGTGTCGCAAGCATGAGTGACCACCTAAGCCAAGATGTTCTCAAGTACCCTGCTGTGCCTGATGATCCGTCTTGGGTCCGCCATGGGACGATTCAGCCGCTCATGTCTGAGACCAGCAAAAGATACCTTTTGCTTGAAGAAAAGGGCGCTTGGGCTGGATGCCTACCCGACGGCTCTCAGTATTGCCCGGCCTTCACGGTCAAGCAATGATATTGGCACGGCGGTTCGTGCCGCACTTGAACCCGTAGCCCTGAAGCTCATTACCGCACCGTCTCTGATCCTCAAGAGACGGAGCTTCCGAACATCATAAGCATCTCTTCTCCGGGGAGTAATCCGTCCTGTGTTCTGGGTCGTCTGTGATTCGCGCAAGTGGGTTGCTGCTCCCACATCGCGGGCGGCGGGCGACGGCATCCGGGCGGAGGATGGGGATGCCACGCCGGTCGGCGACATAGTATTCGGGGGTTCCCAGTTTTCCGATAGCACGGGCTCGAGGCCAGCCGTCCCAAGTCCCCCACCGCCGCTTGCCGGTCGGGTTTCCAGAGAGACCAACGGCCGACTTCTTGGGTGGCGCCGCAAGACCACGCTTGCACGGGATATCGATGGGAACAGCTTCATGAAAGGCGGGTCTGCTTTGCTGTTCAATTATTAAGGTTAGTGATAGGCAAGCCAATCTTCAACAACCAACACCGACCGGTCGTTCACGACTGGATCATTCGCTCGGTTAGCTCAGTTGGTTAGAGCGTCGTACTAATATCTCCCTTGGAAATATTCTGTAATGCGAAGGCCATGAGTTCAAGCCTCATACTGAGCATGCTTTCATTTTTGCACTGTCCCCCTCCTTCAGTTCTACGCTTTTCCGCTTCTCACACCTCTCTTTCTTTTTTTTTTTTAACGTCTCTGCGTATGCCCATTCTTTCGCTTAGCATCATTCAAAGACTGAAAATTACTGGTCTTCAGAAATTCAGCAACATGGGTCATCCCACACCCATTGTGTTTCATTGCCGCTGGCATCGTGATTTGTGGTCAGCAGCCTATGAACTGCTTGCTGTGTGTAGAACGACCGAATGGGAATCAGTTTATCAAGTCTTCTGCATCAGCTGGTATTCTCTCACCCTAGAGATCCTTTGAAGGCCCATCCTACCCTAGCCTTCGGGCCGCCTGTGTGGTTTTGTTTTCGGTTTGACGTGTGTTAGGAAGCAGCTGAGGTATCCGGTCGGTTTGGTTAATGAGGTCGGCCATCCGGTACTCTCAAGAGCAATCCATCCGTCACTCCTCCACCATGGGTAGCCCTACCCATAGCCAATTGGGTAACCCATGAGCAACCTGGTGCCTTGCGGAGAGCTCGGTCAATCTGTTACAGGCGGTCGGTTGCTGTGCGTACGTCTTAATCCCTGGCCACAGGTTCGTAGCGAGTTAACAGGCCTCATGCTCAACTGCACCTCCAGGCCCATAGCCCAACCCCTAAACTTCAGTACAAACTAGGAGAAGAGCTGAAAGCGGGTGCGCTGGCCAGACGTCCATCAGGGGCACTGGCCCGCGCACCGGACCGAAGCAAGGAAACGAGTGATGAATGTCCCAGAACACCAGAAAGGCATGCCGATGAGCCCTGACGCCAGTAATCTCCCTGTATCCCACTGCCATTGGCCTCTGGAGCTGCTCCAGGTGGTCCTTGGTCGGTGCTATGATGAAATGGTGCCTTCTTCTTCTCTTTAGCTCCTGCTGTGCTGCATCTACGAGCTTCATCTTGTGCAGGTTCCGTTCTCGTTCTCCTCTCCGATTACAGCTTTCCCCCCCTCTCCCCTTTTCTCAGGGGTGCACCAGCCATCGTTCCTTACGTCACGCAGGAGCTCCTGTGACCTTCTTCTGTGCTTCGTCTAAGTAGAGGTTGTCGCCGGTTCTCTCGTCGGGTTGCACCGCGCATGGAGGCGTAGCGTCTACCATCAGAAGTTTGGCTCGGCCTCTTTGTGTCGTCCGGATGGGAGTACTATAACCAGGCGCTTCTTAGATAAGAAGTAGGTATTGCCTTGCCGGCGCGCCCGTCCGCAACCATGGGGCGTGCTGGGAGGCCTGGGGACAACACCCGAGAAACGGATCAGCTGATGAACCTCCCGAAGCAGCAACTCGCCCAGAGAAGGAGCAAATGGGGAAGAAAAAGAACTCGGGACTCAATTAAAAGGCGGCTATGCGTCATATCTAAGAAAGAAACCAAGGAGAGGGTGTACTTCTTACCATAGTAATACCGTGACGACGGCAGGATGCGCGAGCGGCGTTTTTGATGGCATTTTCTGGCATGGCTCATAGGGCCACCACACCATTCAATTACGAGATACCCAGGCCAAAAAGTCCCTGTCGCTCTTGGAGCGGCACCATCACGTAGAAGAAGCAAAGGTGGCCTACTTGATCGGTGCCTCTGCCGATACCCACCGGGTGGGTTATTTGACTGTGAGGAAGGAAGTGCTGATCTTCAGACACACAGCTACATCTGTACCCTAATGAGGGGAAGGTTCACTAGACTTCGAAGATCAAAGGCTGCGATCTTTCATCTCGCAGTCCGATTTGGTTGTGTCTCGAGTCGTGGCAAATTCGAATCCGCAGTCCATCCGGTATACCTTTACATTAAACGCTTCTTTATGCCCGATAGAACTCCCGGTGGCATGTGAAGCTTTGATCCCTCGATGAGGTCTTGGATGCGACATAGCCAAATCCGGACCCGGTCGTCGCCGACACATGAAACGGGCTTCGGCGTCTCTACCATCACCCTTTGCCTCGGGCTCGTCCTATGGAAGATCACCACGGCGCCGCTACGTGTGACATTATTACGGCGCCTCTGTACGTCCGCGGTGTCTCGCTAGAGCAGTGAAGCCGCCGCCGTACGGAGATACCTCTTTACCGAGCCCGAGAGAGCCCGCCGGTGGCTGTGTGGGTTGTTTGGCCCTCCACCGGAAGAGGGCCGAAAACGGAGAAGCACATATGCGAAGCGGGAGAGCGGGGGTCCCTCTTATCCCAAAACATGAATGCGAGGGGAGGTGCGAAAAGGAAGTGACCGAGGAGGGAATCGAACACCCCCTATGGTAGTAGGTAAGATACTCCAATGATGCTACTACCATTCCACCAGTTCGGTCAATGGTAATATGAAGCTAACTTGTTTAAGTGTTACAGTTAGTTCGGGGAGGACCAGTCCATCAGGAGGGAAGCCGAGCTGACTGTGCATATTTCGGGATGATGTTCCTGGTATAAAGCGTGAGTAGAAGCAATGGATCTCATCAACTCTACAACGCCCTCTCTCTTCCCCGTCCTCTCTCTGATGCGCTGGGTGCTGGAACCACGCGAAACACCGCAGTTGGGCTTCTTCGCCCGGCACTGCATCTCCTCCTTGCCCTCCGCAGGCATTTAACACACACACACACACACACACACATATATATATATATATATTGCCAGCTTGTCATTCTGTCCTTCTGAGCTGGGTGGCATGCGGCATCCCTCTCTCCTACCCAGTCTTTGCGTCGATCCCGCCAAGCACAAAACTGTCAGCCCCACTACCCCCACCAGCCACACTACGAGCCACTGTTTCTAGCCACTCACTCCATCACGATGCGGCATCCAACGTCACGAGCACATAAACTGTCCCACCGCCGCTCTCCCTCGCACGCCTGAGGTAAGACAGTTTGCTCGGTGCCGGCGCCTTTGCCCAAGTAACCACGAACCTGACTTTTGGCCAGTACGCCTCTTACATCCCAACAAGAAGACCATCTCCCAGCCGCAATGCCGGACAAGGGCACGCAATACAAGCACTATGACGCCGCGACGCGGGCGGCCGTACGCGGCACCAAGGCGTTCCTCGTGGCCTTCAACCTGCCGCACCGCAACACCGACATCTTCAGCTTCCACGGCATCCGGTGCTACCGGTCCGGCATGCGGATTCTGGCCGGCACCTCCAAGCGCGAGTTGATGCAGCAGGTGGGGGGCCCCTCTCCCCTTCCCCTCCCCCTCGGACCGTTTTGAGCGAAAGAAGAAGAGAGGGGGGGAGGAAGGAAAGAGAACACAAATCCTGATGATCGCAGGCCAAGCAGCAGGCCAAGCAGCAGACCAAGCCACGGTCCTCGAAGCGGGCACGGGATCGGCCTAGCGAAGAGGCGCCTCCGGAGATGCCTGGGGAGCCGGCTTCGGGGCAGGAAGCTGAAGAACCAGCTGAACCGCCGTCCCCGGAGCAGCAGCCTGAATACTCACAGCAGCCTGAATACTCACAGCAGCCTCCCCAACAGTTCTCGACGTCGCCGCAGTTCCTTCCTCAGCAGCAGCAATTCCCTCCTCAGCCGCAATTTACGCAACAGCAGCAGCAGCAGCAGCAGCAGCAGCAGCAGCAGCAGCAGCAGCAGCAGCACCTTCAGCAAGACCCTCAACAGCACCTCCAGCCACCGCAGCATCTTCAGCTCCAGCAGTCGCAGCCGCCGCATCATTCTCTTCATCCGCGGCAGCAGCAGCTGCGTGCTCTGCAGCAGAAGCAGCAGAAGCAGAAGCAGCAGCAGCAGCAGCAGCCGTACCCCCTTCAGCTTCAGCAGCGACACCCTCTACCTAACCATGAGCAAGACCTAGGTACTTAGCACCCTATTCACCACCCTCAGCAGCAGCACCCTGGCATCAGCTCGAAGCGAGATTATTTCCGACCTGAAGGTTAGCCGCCGCACTATTTGTTATGGCAACCAGATGGCCGAGGTTAGTTATTGCGGCTGTCTTTCTTGATCCACCCCTCCGAGCATCCATACTAGCCGCGAAATGTATGTGCATCCAACTACGGATGTGCCTACTACATACGGGCCTGTTACTTGTCGTGGGTGCCGGAGTGCGGCTTGTGACAGTTTGGCTGTGGTCATATGGGACGGCAGCGGTTGCCCCCATCGGAGCCGCGCAAACTTCTATGTACCACTGCTCCCGCCAAACCAACAAGCTAAGCCTCTGTGGCTTCACTTGCTCCTTCAGTCATCTCTTCCACATCCCCCGAAGCGCCGCCTGTCACATCCCCAAGAAAGTCTCCCGTCTCCGCAGCAGAATCCTATGTAAGAGATAGCCCAATGATACGCTGTCAACTCTCAGATATGGCTCGCGAGCCAACGTCCATGGCTGGTGGAGTTGCGGGTGGGGTGGCTAGTGTGTGTGTGACATCCGCAGGTAACCAGGCAACCGATAAAATGGAGACACCCCATATTCCGGTTGGGGACGGGGCTGACTACCTCTTATTCTTGGGGAAGAGGTGGGGTTTGGACGATCAAGAACGTATGGGGAAGAGAAACTTGCCATGCCGTCCGTCGATTTGCACACCAAGTTTCCCATCACAGGGGGGGGGGGGGCAGCCGGGGGGGTTGAATCATGGAGATACATGACGGTACGGGAAATTCCCTCGTCGCAGGAATCTGGAAGTTTTGTATCGGGACACGCCAGTTCCATCGTTTGAGGGAGGGGAGGAGAAGGTTCCCCTCCTTCCTCATAGCGAACCGACCGAGGCGCGGCTGCGATTTTTTGTTTTTTTTTTTTTTTTTTTTTTTTTTTTTTTTTTTGGTTTCTTTCGATCGATCGATTGATGGCATTGCGTGCGTGCGGGCGATCCGACCAGGAGGATCATCCATCGTGTTAAGGTGAAAAAAGTACTTACCGAGGTACTTACGCAACGAGGCTTTTTCGAAAAGCCCACAAATCGCTATGCGCGCGCACGAGGAAAACAAAGAGACAGAAAGAAGAAGTACACTACTTGGTTTTCTTACTTTACCCTCCATACGCCGGACTGCGCCCCCGTACTGACCGGGCCCTCCATCCCCTCCCCCCACCATACCCCATACCGGGACAACCCAACAAACAAATCCCCCACCCCCGCTGGCTGGCTGGATGGGCGTCGGACGACCCTGAATCGTAATCCTGGGGGGAGAGGGGGGGATGATCGACGGGTCGAAACGAGAAATACCGTGTATCAAGGAATTGTAGACAGGAAAAAAAGAGGGAATCCCCCTCCATTCCTTCCAACCGGGCAATGATACAAGGAGATCGTGGCTAACCCCCGCCTCCCCTCCCCCTCCGACCCTCCCTCTCCCACGCAGGAAAGCCGAGAGAGAGAGGGGAAGGAGGGGCGGGGAGTGTGAGTATGTGCCGCGAAAGCCCCTAGGTATCGGTCCGAAGGTGCTTTATGGGACATAAGCCGGGAAGGGGGTGCAGGTGGTGCAAAGAGGCGGCCCTAAGAAGGGAAAGTGATGGCGACGACGGGGACGCGATGGAGAAACGAGAACAAGAAGCGCGACACCGGACGGTGGCGTAAGATGTTGGGGACTGTCACGGGGGAGGTCGTCGCATGTCACCTCGCTGTTTTGGAGCGAAGGACGAGGGAACAGAGAAGACAAACAAAGCGTGGCAAGTGTGAGAGAAATGCTGTATTTGGTATTTGGCTAGCTAGGTAGACAGGACAACCCCCAACCAGCATCTCCCCGAAGAGGCAGCATTCTTTATCCGTTTTTTCCATGCAACGAGAACCGAGAACACCCCCCTTCAAGTACGCTGCCACTTCCATGTGGCAGGTACCAAAACCAAGAACCCGACTCAGTTTAACCAACGCCGCCCAATGAAAACTGACAACAGTTGTTGTCCTGTTGGGGCGTTCCCTCCCCTCGGCTTGTGCGCGCCGCGTATCCTCTTGCGAGACAGAAATGCGATCGAGGACACACCAGCCGAAGGGGGGAGGGGCTCGCCAAGAGAGAGAAAGACGAGAGGCTCCGGACCAAATGCGTCAAGTAAACGAGACCCAAACACTGCAGACCAGGGTTCCCTCCCCATCTATATGTAGAAATGATGTGTCGTATCATCTATAATAGGTCGAGAGGTGGGAGAGGGGGTAAAGAATGGAAGAGAGAAAATATCGTGGTATCAAGTGAAATAGGGTCAAAAAGGAATAAATGAAAAAACGGTTCGCAACGGAAGTAGGTGAAGTCATAACATCGTAGGGACGCGTTCAATGACGTGAAAAAGCGGGATATTTAAACGGTGAGCTCGAGGGCGCGCTCCTCCGAGGGGCTGAGAACAGCGCAGTCGGTGCTGTCGAGCAGCCAGCTGGGCAGGTCGGTCATGTGCATGAGGGGCTCGCCGGCGGTGGTGCTCTTGTGGCTCTCGGACAGCTGCTTGCGCTCGCGGCGCTCCATCTCCCGGCGGATGCCGAAATTGACGGCCTCGAGCACGTTGTCAACCGTGTTGCGCGGCTTGTAGGCCGGCTCCGTGCCCTCCTGGTAGATACCGGTGCGCACGAGGATCGAGTACCAGTCGTTCTTCGCCTGCTTGTTGTACTGGTTGGTGCCGCGGATGTCGCTTTCGGGCGTGTCACCGACGAAGTAGACCGTCTCGGGGGGTGTGTCGAGGTTGTGTGCGTTCTTGCGCCAGCGCTGCAGCAGCCGCGTCGCGAACTCAAAGGTGCCGATCTGCGGCTTGCCGAAGGCGTGCGTCGTGAGCGTCTTGCCCTTGGTCACCTCCTTGAACGTGTATTCAACGATGCCGCGGAGCGCGCCCATGCCGAGACGCGGGTCGTTGTGCGCCGCCGACCAGAGCACGTCGCTGTGAGAGAAGTAGATGGGCGGGCCCTCATCGAAGGTCTCGGACAGCGTGCCCAAGCGGCCGCCCTTGGACATGGCCACATCGAGGATGATCTGCAGGTCACCGGCCCAGTCGCGCGAGTCGGCAAAAACAAAGACGGCCTCGATGGTGCAGTTGTCAAAGTCGCGCTGGCGCGAGTTGGCCAGCTCCTCGGGCGTCAGCTTGCGGAACGGCGTCGTAGCGCTGTTGTGCTTGATGATGTCGCCGGGCGTCACGACGTCCTTGAAGCCGTACGCCTCGGCCACCTGCCGGCACTTCTCGCCCTCGCCGCCCACCACCAGGACGGTGCCGTACTTGGACGCCATCTCGGACATGGGCGTGTGGCCGCAGATGAACTGGGCCGGCGAGATGTCAATCTCCATCTGACGCGACAAGTCGGCGCATCTTTCAGCCTCCGACTTGCCGCCGCCGTTGGTCAAGAAGATGTAAGGGCTGAGCATCCCGTTAGCTTCGAAATTCGACACGGCCGGCGGTGAGGAAGAGGGGCAGGAAGGGAGGCGAAGGCTTACATCTTGATGCCATATTCGTTCTTGCCGTTCAGGACCTTCATGGCCTCGACGGCCTCAGGGATGGCCCGGCCACCGCGGATGAGGACACCATCGATATCGAAGGCAAAGGCGAAACTGTCAGCGACCAGGTCTCCGTCCGGCGAGGTGGGCTCCGTCGTGGGCGTGTCCGGGGTGGCACTGTGAGAGGGGCTCAGGGCCGGCGCCGAGGCGTCGGAGGCGGCGGAAGAGGACGAGGTGCGCTCGACCTTGTCCCGGAGCTCTTCACGGGCACCTTCCAGCTCGGTGGTGAAGCTGCCTCGGTGGAGCGAGGGCTTATAGTGCTGATCGGCCTGGGGGACGGGAGACATGATGGAGGATTTGAGTTTGGTAAAGAACGAACTCGACACGCGTAGGGAAAAGCAAAGAAGCGTTGGGTAGGCGGAGGGAGTTGTTTTAGACTTGCATGCGACACGACACGGATGGTCGGGTTATGGGGAAGGGGATGGGACGAACTGGAGAATGGGAAAGGGAAGTCTCCATGGAGAGTCCGGGGAGACTCCATTATATATCATTCGCACCGTCGTTCGGAGGCACAAATAGTGGACAGCGGTGGGTATAACGGTACGGGTGGGGACGGTGCGTGTAATGGAAGTCCATGTAGTCACTGTGGATAGTCGAGAGCGAAGTGAGATCAGGTAATTGTCAGTCCGGCGGCGGACAGGCTCCATGTCACCAGCGTGGAACCGCGGTGGAGTCTGATTCATCGCATGGTGTAGGTGTGCGTATCAACTTGTAGGGTACTCTCAGGGTGAGGTGTCAGGGTGCATCAAGCTATCCATGGAAGCCCATGTACGTACTATCAAGCACGGCAGGGATGAGGGGCCCTGCTGCTGCTGCTGCTGCTGCTGCTTCTTCGGACGCTGCGGCACCGCAGGCAGACGCGAGATGGTAGGCCAGGGCCGTTGATCCAGCCGCGGCTTCAGGGTCTCTCGGGCAGCCGGCGAAGGCGAAGAGAGCACGGCAAACAGCAAGCAGCCCTGGCAGTACCGGCAGACCAGGGACCGCGGTACAGCGTGGCCGCGGGCGCTCTCGCGGGGGCGCCGGGTACCCAAAGCCTCGCAGGTCGGTACAGGCAGGGGGCGCCGAGGCGGGGGGTGATTGGCCGAGTTGGGCCGTCCTGCCTATCTGCCGCCGGCGGCCAGGTGCGGTAGTATGGCAGAATGAAAGCCAACAGGGCCTAGCGGCTCGCTAATCGGTACGCTGGGCGGTCGAGGTTCCGACAAGTATTCGTCCCTGACTGCGCTGCTGGGCAGTCCGGGCCTGCTAGAGAATGACTCGGCCCCCGGAGGCTGTGAGATGACCGCATAGCCCGCCAGGCGCGCGCGGATTAGGGTGTGAGTGGTTCAGCCTGCAGGCTTGGCGGCCTGCTCGGCGCATGGGATAGGCAGGCCCAGGAGGAGGCGCTACGAAGTTTGAGCCTGTGTTCCTGGCTGGCTGGCTGGCTGGCTGGGAGCTGGGCTGCGTGCGGCTGGGGGTCCTGGGCCTGACCGACGGGTGGTGGCTGCGCTGCTGCAGTCATGGGCGCGGCGGGCCTGGGACGCGAAGTTTTGACGTGGGCGACCCGCGATGACGACTTGGACGACGGGCTCGGCCAGAAATGCCATGAGAAGTACGGCCGAATCTATGAATACGCATGGATCGGATCGAATTGTACGGTCTTCGGCCCAAGGCCGTGCCGACGTGGGGACGCGGTTTACCGCAGCGGGGAAAGAGAGGAAAGACTGGAGAGAGAGAAGAGAGTTGGAGCCGTCACATCCCATGGGCATCCATACTTACAGGTATGGACTGGAAGTAGGTACATAGTAACGGGATGTTAGGGGGAGGTACCGCCTGGTCTGGCCCGTATTCCATCTGGAGCCTGGGCACCGTGGAGCAGGAATGGCGAGACAGCCACACGGCCCGCCGCCAGTTGCCCCGTGAGCCAGCACTGCCGAAACTGCCTAGCGTCAACCAGCTGCTGCTGATGCCGTTGTGGTTCTGGCGCGCCGCGCTCACCCAATGGCGACGACAAGTTCGTCGTGATCGATCAGTGATCAGGATCCGGCCCCAGGCCCGGCATCGCCCAATAAAGAGCCTGTGCCCGCCCCGTCGGCCACAGGGCCAATCACACGGGTCGGAGGAAATAATGGACCGTCCGGCAGAATGACGTCAAGCGCCATCAGGGACCTCCACCGCACATGCACATGCAGCCGGTATCAGTAGCAGCTGCACCCCCCCACCAACAAGCCAACCTGGAGGTGAGGGGCTGGAGGATCCATCCTGAATTTTGCAGCTTCGACTACTGCTGCTCTCCAGACTACTCCTCCCCACGCGAGCCCACACACGCCTTCACCCGACAGCAATGGTGTGTGAGTACACAGGATTGTGCACGACTACGACGTACCAGCAGTACGAGGACGGCCGGTTCCCGTCTGGAGAACCGCGGCATGATTGGACACTACCCCCTTCTCCGCCGGCACCAGCTGCATGATGGCCTGTACGGGGTCTCCTCGACTCCATGCCCCTCCATCCAGACCAAAGAAAGACCAGGAGGGCGGGCAGGAAAAAGAGGAAGAGCCCATCCATGCATCCGACCCCCCCTTCCCCTCCTGTTTGACCCCTCGGTCGCCTCTCCCCTGTCCCTTGGCCGCTTGGCTTCCTGGCTTTTTCTTGGCCCTCTGCTTACTGTCTACTCGGCCAGCCGCACGCACGCACCCCTGATCGTCGCCCGTCCTGACTGTTCTTCGCACTCCCCTCTCACCTGCGCAAACAGGAAAAGCCGCACACACCACCCGCAGCCCCCCCCATGTGCCGCCGCGCCGCCGGTCCCGACCACATTGGGGGCTACGGTCGACAGTCCCGTGTGTCGCTTGCGGCCGAACGGCCACCACCGTTCGCCCCGGCTGCGGCGGCACGGCTGAACCACCACGGCCCTTCCACAACGAGCAGTCCGGCATGTCCCATTCTGCCGCCAAGCCCTCGATGGATTGACCCCTTCTCCACGTTAGGAAGAAGCCGGGGAAATGCTCGGGGTAGTCTGGGGTAGCCGGCAGACTTAAGCAACGCACCCCGGAGGCCTCACCATGGAACATGGTTCTGCTCCGGGCCTCTTTCCCTCTTTGCACGCTGCTGCCAAAGTGACCCCTCATTGTGCCAGCTCGGACAGGGAAAACAAACACAGCTGGCGCGGTTTCCGCTGCCAGCGGCCGAGGGCGTACCGCACGGCGCCACTACCACCACCACGCCCGCGGTCAGGCGTAGATCCGCGTACCCCTGCCCACCTGCTACGGAGCACATTTTAGCTCGGACGAGCCAGGCGGCGGCCAAAGAGACTTCCCCAGGCGGGCGAGCCAGACCATTGGGTTCACTCCATTACTCGCAGCAGATCCGGTCGGCCGACGGCCCAGTGCATCGTCGTGCGGGCCGGCCAGCTCCTCGAGACAGACGTGTGCTACAACTAGTTCGTCCCCCGGTCGTCAGCCCGTCTGTCTAGCCTGGGGGGCGGCGCGACTTGCCGGCAGCTTCGTCCAGCACCTGTCATTCACTCCTGCTAGTCGAAGGATGGTCGTGGCAATGGCCTCACTGTCCGAACGCTCGCTCACCGCCATTGCCATCATGATTATCATACGTACCATCATGGTAAGTTCATGCCTCGTTCCGGTGCTTGGTTGGCCGGCAACTGCGGATTGGTTGCAACCACGGCCTCGCTTTCCTGCCTTGAAACGGCCAGCTGCGGCGGCAGGACATACTAGATAGATTTGCATGCAATGTGACGTGCGTATCAGTCAGACCCTGGCCCGGTGCTGTCTCACTTGAGCGACCCCATGCTCATGGCATGCTGGAGAAGCTTCTGCTACTTGGCCTCATTCCTGGTGGCGACCCTTGGCTGCCGCCGGTCGACGGCGAGATGATGGCATACGGCAGTAGTATACGCTGTGGTGGGATTGGTGGTGGTGGTGGTGATGGTGGTGGTGATGGTGTTGATGATGGCCTCAGCAGCCAACGCCTCGTTCTCTTCCCGGTCAGATTGACTTTCCGGCTCGCATGTGATTCCCAGGGTCCCGTCCTGGGTACATGTACATACTCGTACATGGGCACCACGGGCGCACAGGGTTCTGTCACAGTGATGACTGACCAGGGTCGCCCATCGAATCGACGGCCCAAACGAGCATTCGGCCGCCAGGGCAGCACAGGCGTGACAGGATCACCAAAGACAAGCTGGCTTTTCACCCTGCCCGTGGCCCAACAGGGGGGAGGCTGGGCCATCCGAACAGCACCGGCACCAATACGGTGCCAGCACCGGCCCCCGAGGGTATGACTGCAATTAGAGGTGCATATTGGCAGATACGGGCTGTATGTATCTCTCCCGATGCGTGCGGGTTGATCTGACATGTCAGCCCGCGCTGGGCTTTTCACGTCGGGGCAAACGGAGCGAGCGACCGTCGTCTCCTGCCCCGTCCGGGTCTGCGCGGTTTATGGGACTTGCTCGTCAGTACGATGGCGGATTTCGCAACTTCGCTAAACCGACTCGACAGTGGTTATTGGCCGCCGGAAAAGCGCCGTCGGGGGAATAGAAAGAAAGAAACGGCATCCGGGATCGCCAATCAAAAACGGACGGTCCGCCACATGTGCGCCGAGCCATCAAACCCCCCCGTCGCCCAGTCAGGAGGCGGAAGAGGGACAAGAGGCTCGGCCACCGTCACACCCGAGCAACCACACGGCACGACGGGCAGCCTATACAAAACTACAAGGGCACAGCAAGCGATTGCCCGCAGAGCCGCCCACACCACGCCAGAAAGGAAGAGCGATCAGCCCCTCCATCCTGCGCGATTTCACCCTGGAACGGCCGACGACAGGGCCGTCCTTTTCGGCTGTTGCTGTTTTTTTTGCCTGTGATCGGCCCCCAGGGCTACCTACCTACACACACAAGCTTCTCGCTTGTAGGATCTTCGGGCCAATAACCAGACATCGCACCCCGGGACGGTTGAGCACTTTTCTTCTATTTGCTGATTTAAACGTCTCGTTCTCGCGTAAAAAATTTTCACGCAAGGGGGGATTGTGACGGCGGGCCGTTTTTGGTTGTGATGCGCTGCTCCTCCGGGTGCAACTTACAGGATTTGGGGTCAGCCGCGCCGTCGCCGCCGTCGCCGCCGCCGCCGCCGCCGCCGCCACCGCCACCACCACGGGGGCTTCTAGAAGAGACGGCCGAACAAGGCACCCGGTCGCTGGGAAAATCACGAAAAGGTTAGGGTTTGACTTACCCCTCGCGTATGGGATCACATGGATTCAGTAGACTCGGTACCTTGCACCCGCACAGCACCGCTGCACCGCTGCCTTTGTGCGTGGGTGTGCCCACTTAACAACCTCTCTCGGCCCTGGAGGCTCTTTCTTACCGTGGACGTCCATCAGCCGCCGGTCCCCTCTCCCCGCCTTTCCCCCCACCCGGAAAGCCTTCTCCAAGGTTGAAAAATAACACACACTTCGATCATCACATACCTGCTTCCTCCGTCCTGGCAGCACTCCCGCAATTCTCCTCCGGCTTCGCGATTGTCGTGGGTTATTCGCCTTTTGCCTGCCGGGCTGCAGAACGGTTCCTGGGCAGAAGCAGTAGCCCCGGGACATCTTTACGAGGGGGGTGTGTGACGTTGGCACTACGGAATCGAGCGGGTGACGTCAACCACCACAACGAAATCACCCCCCTGCCATCATTCCCAGGGCGGCGGCCGGTCTCTTATTCACGGTTTTGCACGCCGATACGACATTCGAAAACATGCACACACACACTCACAGGTAGGAAAGGGAGATGGGGAATGACACTCACACACTCTCCGTGTCGCTTCCGGAGCCTTTTTTTCTTCCTGGCTTGTGAATATGCAAGGTGGCTATCATCCCAACTTTTTGGGTCAAGCTATCAGCAGCAACTGCTGCTGCTGCGGCTGGTGCTGAAAGCTAATACGCCACGAAGCCCACGTCTGCTATATCATGCATGACGGCTGCCGCAGGGAGCGTCGAATACGGCAAGGATCGATGGGGGGGTTGGTTGCGGCGTTCCGTAGGGCGACCGCAAAAAGTGCCCTCTTATCTCGCACCCTCGCTGCAGCTTCGGCGCGGCGCCGCCGCACACCTGTCCCACACACGGGGGTGTTTTTGTATGGGCGATGCGCGATGGGACCCCCCGCCCGCCCGTCCTCTGTGTCGAGGGGGGACAGACGCCCCGACCGCAGACGACTGACTGGACGGCCCCGTGCCGGGTGGGTGGGCTGTCCACCCCCTATCTGCGGCCCTCACCCCCTCCCGCAGGTGCCATGAGCGCATCACTTGCGCCCTGGGGTGACTCCCATTCGCGGGCCGGGGCCGTGGGTGTGCCATGTGGGAGCGCCGTGCGCGCCCTCGCCCCGTGTGTGTGTGTGCGTGTGTGCTGGCTGTTCCGCGTTTGCCCTGAGCGTTTATCTACCGGGAGGGGTGCAGTTTGTGGTTTTCGTCTTGCTGTGGAAGATAACGTAGGTCATCATCATCATCATCATACGAGTGAGAGAGAAAAAAAGAGGGAGAGAAAAGGTCTGCGTTGTCCAGGGCACAACGCCAAGTTTGGTTCAACAGACTGCGCGCATCATCATCATTGTCAGCAGCAACAGCAGCAGAACAATCAATCACCCATCGTCCGAGGGAAAGAGTGAACACCCACCACCCCCCCCCCCCATCCCCTTCGGTGCGAATCCCACCCACCGCCCGCACATGCAAGCCGTCCCGCCGCGCGGCTGCATGCATCCGGGGAAGGTGCAAAGTGTCGCCTACACGTCGGAACCCCCCCATTTCTACTATGTACGACTAGAGACGGGAGAGAGAGGCTGTAGTCGGGGGGGTAACACAGCAGCCGCAGTAGATTCCGTTCACCTACACATCCCCCCAGTCCCCCTTTCCCTACTTTCTATCTAGAGCCCTCGGCCGTCGGTAACCGAACTGTAGAGGAGGGTTAAGCAGCGCTAATAGCGAGCATACCCTCTCCCGTCCCGTAAATCGGTACTACCTCTTAGCCGATACATGTGGTGCCCACGGGGAATTTGCTCTTTGGTGCTGGGAACGGTCGGCCGGCCGGCTTTACAAGTTTCGCCAAGCTCCGTTTCCCGCGGCTCTGCCTAACGTAAAAGGCCGCAGTTTCTTTTCCTCGGTTGGGCGTGGAGGAGGAAGAGGAGGAGGGGGTGGTTACATAGGTTGGAAATCCCCCCCCGGCCAAGCCCGGGCCGGGTCCGTTCTTTTCGTCGTCCGTCGGCGTGTCGCTCTTTCGTTCGCGAGCCCACGCTCCTCCCACTTACGGTCACCAGTGTGTCACGTAGTGGTTAGAGTCTTGGTTTAATCCCTCGTGCGTATAGTATGGAGGTGCGCGTGAGTGTGTTGCCCTCCCCAGTTTCACTGTGGAGAGAGAGAGGAGATGGAAGGTGGATGGAAGCACAGCCATCCCATCCATCCACCACCGTCTTCTTTCCACCTACAGGCAGATACGCACGATACTCCCTATGTAGGTTGGTAGTAAGTAGGTACCTATTTCATAACGGGGGGTGGAAGATCGCAAAGACTGGAGAACCTTACTATCCACCCCAGCCACACTTACATAGTAGACTTTGAATCCCGTCCGTCCGCCCGTCCGTAATTCCGTACGCCGTCCCCACACGCGCCCGGTTCGTCGTCCCATCCATTCATTCTTTCCATCCGTTGTCCTCCCCCTCAGCCGGGCCAGTATTACATACGGTAAATCAACTCTCCCTCCCTCTTTTTTTCTCCACATTGCTGGCCTGCCGTCCTCGCCGTCTTTGCTAGCCCCTCGCGTTACGTTTTACCTAGCGCGCGCACCCTCGAAACGGGAGCGACACATTCCACTCCGTCATAGACTGAAAAGCGACCGAGCGACCGAGGACTGGGCACAAAACGGGGAGGAGAGAACCTTACCCCCCCAAGAACGTCACAAAGATGGTCGTGACACACTCCCCAAAAGATGGATGTCAAAGACCGAACCGACACGGTTTTCTCCGCTTGTGATAACCGCGCCCCAAACGGTAAGCGTCTGCAACCCCCCCTTCGATTATTGCTCACGGCCATATTATCATGGGGATAGATGCGTGCAGTACGCATCCCGTTCCGGATGGGGGAAGTCTCCAGCAGTAAGCATCAATTTCCCTTTGGTTTTGCCCGTGCCAAAACGCCGCCGGTAAAAGACGGTTTTGCCCGTCTGCCCTCGATTCCACAAACCAAGTAGCCCGAGAAACACCTCCATATCCACCACGTCTTCGGTGCCGTCGACGGCAAACACTCTTTCCATCGTAACAAAGTGTTCATCGGCGCGCGAGTATTGATGTTTCTCCCCCCCTTCCCCCTCTATGTATGTGTTATTATCGTTTGCCTTCTGGCCTCCACTTTCTTTCACTAAGCTCGGCGGGCCCGCGACATACCGCCAACACGTGTGTGCGTGCAAGGGCGGAACTGGGGGAGCTGCATATGGGGAGGGGCCCCCGCCAACTCGTTTTTAAGTGTCGGGCCGCAGTTTTTTAATGTGGGAAAAGAAAGGGCCTGGCCAGATGCCCCGGTTGTCGTTGGGTAAAACAGGCCGACGGGAGTCGCTCATGGTGTGGGTAATGAGTTCAACCCATGAAAGATATGAAAAAGAGCGTACGTATGTAGGTACGCGTTAGGCTACTGACCCCCTGTGTGATACAAGCAGAATGACATCGGTTTTGGGGGCGGGTCGTTTTCCTACCCCTGGGCGCGAGCTTGCCTGGTAGGCTAAGGCAGGCATGCATGATGAATGAATATCCATTGCTCCTGAATGGTGTTATACGATGAGAGTTGCGATGCCGATGCTCCTTACAAATGAAGATGACGAGGAAGAGGGGGGTGAACGGAAAACAGACGCCCCAGACTGCCCCAAAAACAACCACCTAGAGACCCAGCGGTCTAGCTTGCGTGTACGCGCATACGACGCCCTCCCTACCGTACGTTGAATCTCTCCGTCCTGCAGGCCGCACCGCATCGGCTGCATGTGCGTGGCCTCTCCGCTCTCTCACCACGTATGATGCGCCCCGTACAGCGACGTGGGGATGCGGGAGCCTGCCAGCCGTGCATGTGGCTCGTGGCTCACTTCGTGTTGAATCCTATACGTCCCATTCCTGCCCATCCTCCTGGGCCGCTCTGCTCCTCTTCACTGCACTCCACCGGCATGGCGTCTCCTTACCTGCGCCGGTAGTGTACACTGCTCCCCCAAAGTCACACCACTGGCACCCACATCGTCGAGCGCATACGGCGGCGGCCGGCCCGACTGGTCACGAGCGCAGCCCGACCGACGGCACGCGTGGATATCATGCCCTCGGGATGTTCCCAACTCAAGCCTTCTCGTCCCACGGCAGCGGGTAGGTGCCGACCCAATCTGCCACCTCGGCGCGCAGCTGGACTATCTCGGAATCATCCTCGCCCGTGCCCAGGTGGTCGAGGAAGAAGCGCAGCTTGTACTTCTCGCCCTGGTCCTCGGCCACCTTGCGGGCCGCCTTGTCGACGCGCACCGCAATCGTCACGGCCCGGTCGACAATGTCGGCCACGCGCACAAAGTCCGACTCGTTGAAGCCGCGCGTCGTCATGGCCGGCGTGCCCATGCGCAAACCGCCCGGCATCATAGCCGACTTGTCGCCCGGCACCGTGTTCTTGTTGCTGGCCACGCCGACGAGCTCCAGGACGCGCTCCACGCGGGCGCCGTCGATCTGGTGAGGCTTGAGATCCACCAGCACCAGGTGGTTGTCGGTGCCGCCGCTCACAATCTTGTAGCCGAGGCCGCCGTTGCTCTTGGACTCGCCCAGTCGGTTCGCCAGAGCCTGCGCGTTGGCGAGCACCTGCTCCTGGTACGACCGGAACTCGGGCGTCTGGGCCTGTTTGAGCGCCACGGCCAGTGCTGTGATGGTGTGGTTGTGGGGTCCGCCCTGGTGGCCGGGGAATACGGACGAGTTGATGGGGTTCTCCAGATCGTACATGACCTCCTGCTTCTTCTTGTTGACCCTCCTCACGCCCTTGCGGTAGAAAATCATGGCGCCGCGCGGTCCTCGCAAGCTCTTATGGCTGGTCGTCGTGACAATATCGGCATAGCTAAAGGGGCTGGGCAGGACCTTGGCGGCCACGAGGCCCGAGACGTGGGCCATGTCGGCCACCAGGTAGGCGTCGACCTTTTCGCTAATTTCCTTCATGCGCTTGTAGTCAATAATGCGCGAGTAGGCACTGGCGCCGCCAACAATGATCTTGGGGCGGTAGAGCTGGGCCAGCTCCTCCAGCTTGACGTAGTCAATCAGACCCGTAGACTCGTCCAAGCGGTAAGGGACCGTCTCAAAGTACTTGGAGATGGCCGAGATCTTTTTCGTAGGCGTCTGGTAGCCGTGCGACAGGTGGCCGCCATGGGGCAAATCCAGACCCATTAGGCGGTCATGCGTGTTCATCAAAGCCGAATAGACGTATAAGTTGGCCGGCGCACCGGAAAGAGCTGCGAAGGCATGTCAATACCCTTTGTGCCGTGGCTGGCGCCGGGGGCCGGAATGCGTTTCCCTTGGCTGCGCGAGCCGCTCACCTTGAACGTTGACACCCCATTCCTGCTCGTTCAATCCAAAGGTCTCGAGAGCGCGCTGCTGGCACAGCCTCTCGGCCTGGTCAATGAACTCATTACCGCCGTAGTATCGAGCGCCGGGGTATCCCTCCGAGTACTTGTCTGAGCAGGTCGTCAGCAAGGCGCCAAGCAGGTGCTTCGGGGGGGGTGGGAGTCATCATGGCTCACTTTGCATGGGACTGCCCAATGCGTCCAGGACGGCCTGCGAGGTAAAGTTCTCGGAGGGGATGAGGTTGACAAAGTGTTTCTGCCTCTTCTTCTCCTTCTCAATGACCTCGTAGATGATGGGGTCGGCGGTTTGCAAATGGGAGGATAATATCTTGATGGCAGCGTCAGTATCGGAACTCGCAGGGTGGGCGGCGGCGGCGGCGGCAGCAGCAGCAGCAGCAGCAGCATCGGGTCGGCGGGCATCGTCAGACGTAGCTGGAACATGTCGTACACTTTGCTGGCCCTCGAGAGAGGCCGACGACTGGGTCCAGCGCGCGGTGCTGGGCACTCGGCGGACGGCAGTCGCGGCGGCGGCCCATCTCGGCAGGGCGGGGAGAGCACGCGCGGTGCCTCGGAAAGCGGAAAGAGACATAGCTATCTGCGATGGGGGGAGGGAGAGGGGGCCAAGTGTCAGTCTGGTTGCTGCTGCGGACGCGCCCACGCGAGACTCGATGACGAGACGGAGGGTAGGGGAGGGAGAGGGGGACGGTCTTACGGGGGTCGACCTATAGGTCCATGCTGCGGCGACACGGCGTCGAGGTAATGGGAGGAGCGAGGTCGGCGTCGGGCTCACGAGTCGATCACTAGTAGGTGCAATCTATGGAGTCATGGAAAGCTCCGGGCGGGCTGGGTGTTCGGTTGGGTCGGGGTCGGAATCGGGGGCGGAGCGTCGACAACGTCGCCTGGTCGTCAGGGCCGCCGCCCAGCCGCCAGCCATTGCCTGCTTGGGGTACCCGATGCGGACCTAGCTCTTCTTGGAGGAGGTTCCTACAGTACTTACTCCGTACTCCGTACCTCCTCTTCGTAGTGTCTCCAGGCGGGGTAGCATGAAATGGGAAACGTCACCCAATGACTGGAGGAGGGGGAGCTCTTGGGAAGGTCCACAGCAACCAAGAGTACATAATATACATAACTTATCTACCTACATACTATTATTATATGCACTGATGTACAATGGAACTTACATAGCGCACCTGCAATTGTACGGGCTGGAGTAAAGGTGACTCGACCAATGGGCACTAATTGGATGTCTGTCCTCAACCTCTCACGTGCTGATTAGATTGCCCGCCCACCCCCACCCACCCACCGACGCTTTTTCAAAACCATCGCCGCTGTCGCCGTATTCCCTTCTCCTTTCTCCTTTCTTCTGTATCAACTAAATTGGAAGTGACGAGCCCGTGTACCTTTATGGCAGCTGATTCGTTTCCGCCTCGCGCGGGAGCATGCTGACATGTCCCGGCGGCACCTCACCACCTTTTAAGGGACAATTTGAGACCATCTGATCCAATACTTAGTTGATCTGCTTTTTTTTTCTTCATCCGTCGCTCTTTTTGCCCTGCTCATAGCTAGCCGGCCCCTCGAGGCCACAGAGTCCCAGACCGAGGTTCCTTGGGACCACGGGGTCGACCAAGGGACATCGATGCATAATATCCCTGAATGACAACGCAGCCTCGCCGTTGGAAGCAAGTGCTTCGGTTTGGCCGGGCGCGGGTGCACCGGTACGGCATAAAGCTTCGTTCTTTGGTGCCAGACCAATTTGGGTGCTTCCGATCTCGGTGGTTCGGCTCTTCCAGTCTGTAGGGTACTTCCATCCGGAACACATCGTGACTGCCCGAGCGCGACCTCGGAGCTACGGAATGCCAATTGCGTTAGCCGTCGGTCTTGCAGCGTTTTTGTTCAAGTAATCCGCGCCGTACGCGGGCATATCGTCAAGTCGGCTCCCCAACAATTCGTCTCCTGGCCGTTTCGAACAGACGGGAAAGCCCAGGATTAAGAACCCTCGTGACTGTATACCCTGGGGATTCAGTACACAGCTCATGCTGGCTGGGGATGGCACTCCCAATATCCGGCTGTGTGCCCTTCACAATCAGAGGACGGCTTTTGACCCTGCCATCTACCATGTAGGCCCGTATGGTTTCTTATATCCAAAAGGTCTACGTTGGAGAATGGGAGGTTTATTAAAACCACCGACTGGTCTTACTCTGGATCGATCTTGATTTGGCCTACACTGACCTATGAACACTTCACACCTCTCGCCAAGCTTCGTCTCGGGTATTTTCACTATAATACGTAATAATGCTTCGTTGGCATGAGGCAATCAGGAGCCATTGCGTGATATGAGGTAGGTAGGTACCTATGTTACTCGAAGCAACCTTTTGCCTCTTCTACTCTCTCATCCTTCCCGCAGACGCCCGAGGCGGGAGGCGGGAATCACTGCAGGTTCACAAACAGGCCGCCGTCGACGAGCAGCTGGGCGCCGGTGACGTAGCCGCTCAGCTCGTCGCAGGCGAGGAAGACGGCGGGGCCGGCGACGTCGGCGGGCACGCCAGTGCGGCCGAGGGGGATGCGGCCCTCCATGTAGGCGCGCTTGGCGTCGTCGGCGAGGTCGGCGTCGTTGAGGCGCGTGCGCACGGTGCCGGGCAGCAGCGCGTTGCAGCGGACGCCGTGGGCGCCGAGGGCGCAGGCGGCGCTCTGCATGAGGCTCAGCACGCCCGCCTTGGTCGGCGTGTAGTGCGCCTGGCGCGCGCCGCCGACGAGGGCCGAGATGGAGCTGACGCCGATGATGCTGCCGCCGGCCGGGCGCTGCCGCCGCGCCATGTGCCGCGCCGCCGCCTGCACCACGTAGAAGGCCCCGTCGAGGTTGGTGCGCACCGTGTCGGCGAAGAGGTCGCCGTCGAGGTCCAGCAGCTCGGCGAAGGTGCACACGCCCGCGTTGGACACGCACACGTCCACGCGGCCCCCGAACCGCGCCGCCGCGTGCGCCACCAGCGCCGGTCCCGTCGCCCGCTCGCGCACGTCGCCCGCCAGGTGGTCCAGCTCGCCGATCTTCCGCCCCTCGCCGCCGTCCGTCTGCCGCAGCGCCGCCGCCTCGGCCACCAGCGAGTCCAAGTGCTCCTGGTCGGCCGGCAGCCCCAGGTGGTTCACCACCACGTTGCACCCTTGCCGCAGGTACTCCAGCGCGATGGCCCGTCCGATGCCCATGGTACCACCCGTGATGATGGCCGTCTTGCCGGCAAGGAGGTTGGTGGGTGCCATGACTCTGGCTTCAATCGAGCGTCGCCGCCGGAGATCAAGAGCAGAAACAAGTAAATCTGCCCCTCAAGAAACCAGTCGATTGTCCTGCTGTTCTTATCGCTCGGACGGGGCAAGACGAGGGGTTGCACGGTGACGGAAAAACAGCGTTGGTGAGGATATGCTCTCGCAAGCTCACGCTAAGCTTTGCGGCACAAAACGGGAGAACCGGGCGTGGGGGCGGGAAGTGGCGGCAGCAGATCCGAAGCACGATCGGATGGTGTCGTCGTTGTCGTCGTCGTCGTCGTCCAGTGGCTGGCTGGACGGGTGGAAGACACGGAGTGAAGGCAAACCAATCATCGGCGGCACCCGGAGGGACAGGTCGTCCTAAGTATCAGACTACGCGGGTGTGGGTTTGAGACATGACGGGATGGGCGTTGGTCCAACTCATCTGATGGTGTGCCCGTCTTGCCCCCATGCCGTCCATGTCGCGGGGAAGGACGTGTCGCGCGCGCATCCCACGAGGCCGTGACCCTGTGTGCCCCGCGTCTCGGGTCAATCGTGACCGAGCGAGGGGCTGTAAATGCGTGTGCCAAGCCTGCGCGGGTTCGTGGGCCATCGGTCGGGTCCGTCACGCGTTTCGGCGCTGGGTGCTGGAGTTTACCAACATTAACAGCATGTTGTTAAGACGAAAGTAATGCCATTGTTGGAAAATGCATGAAGATGGCAATGTACATGGATTGCCGATCAAAAACTGCCCAAAGTACTGCTCTGGATAGGGAGGCAGCAGCACCGCCAGCTCGGACAACATACTCGTCTACCCTACATTCAAGAGACACCCAACACGCTCATTGAGTGCCTGCCCCAAAATAATGGCAGTCCGTATGCCTGACTCTTCCAGTTCGCCTACGAGCTGCTGGGGGCCGGCGGCTTCAGCAGGTAATCCGACGGGATCAGCTTGGCCTTGGCCGCCGGGTTCAGCGTCAGGCCGAAGCCCGGCTTGTCGAGATCCGTCGCCAGCAGGAAACCCTTGGTCGGGATGGGCTCGTCGACGAACAGGTCGCCGAAGACGGGCAGCACGCTCTTGCCATCGGGCGAGTTGGCCAGGTACTCCTGGAAGGGCGTATTGGGCTGCGACATGACAAAGTGGTAGCTGTACGGCCCGCTGGCGTGCGGCACCACGGGAATGTCGTACGCGGCCGCGTGCGCCGCCACCTTGAGCAGCTCCGTCATGCCGCCGAGCCACATGACGTCGGGCTGGATGATGTCGAGGTTGCGGTCCTCAATCAGCTTGCGGAAGCCGTAGCGCGAGTATTCGTGCTCGCCCGTCGTGAATTTGATCGTCGGGTGCGCCTGCTTGATCTGCTTGAAGCCGTCCGTGTCATCGGGCGTCAGACACTCCTCCCACCAATTGATGTTGAGGTCCTTGCACGCCTCGACAATCTGGATCGTGTACGACACGTTCAGGCTCATGTAGCAGTCCACCATGATGGGGAAGTCGGGTCCCACGCTCTCGCGATGCTTGCGCAGGAACTCGACGTTCTTCCGCAGGCCCTCGTGACCGTCCTCCGGGCAGTAGGGCAGCGGCACCTTGGCCCCCCAGAACCCCATGTCCCGCGCTGCCGTCGGCTCCGGGCCCGTGCAGTAGAAGTTGATGCGCTCCCGCGCCGCGCCGCCAATCATCTTGTACACGGGCTCGCCGCGAATTTTGCCCAGGAGGTCCCACAGCGCCAGGTCGATGACGGAGATGACGGCGACGGGGAGGCCTTTGCGGCCATAGAACATGGATGCTCGGTACATCTGCTCGAACAGCAGGTTGGTATTTCGGGGGTCGGTGCCTAACAGGAAGCGCTCAAAGTGCTGGTGCACCAACCAGCATCCCGGCGGGCCTGCATCACATTGTTTAGCCGCCACCGGCCAGGAGAAAGGACTGTTTATACGCACCGCCAAAGCCTGTGGCAAAGCCCACGGTGCCATCCGTGGCTTCTATCTCGATCAACATGGATCCCAGCACATTGATGCCCCAGCTCGTCCGCGATTTCTTGTACTGGTCCCAGATGGAGCAGGGCGTCGAGATGTCGGTATCAATGAGCCTGGCGCGCGTGTTAGCCAAATACCAGGACCCAGCCAGGCCAAACGGCTTACCAGTGGCCACCTTTGACGTTGTGATAATCGCCGCCTGCGCTTTGTCAGTCGGTGCTTCCGCCGAGGCGCTTGCTCCAGATCCAGTAACGTACCGGAACCAACACCACCGATCACGTAAGACCGAACGGCCTTGATGGTGGGAAACTGCTTCACCGTAGCCATCTTCACTAGACTGGAGGCGCGAGGGCCAAATCAGAGCCCAATGGGAGGTTACGATGGGATGTGTGCACTCCGAGCTAGTCTGTCGAAAGGCGTGGTAGAGTGTGCTGAGCAAGGTTGGCGGCCGGTCTGGCTTCGAAATGGAGAGCTTGGGTTGCGGCGGACACGAGACAGAAGATTACGAATTCGGCACAGATAGAAACAGCAAAGTTGAGACAGCCTGGAGCTGAGGGGGGAGAAGGGGAAATTATGAGCCCTGATACATAGGACGGATGCGAGACCATGCTGGCACCGAATTGGCTTTCCGTGGCTCGGGTGATCTGATGCCGACCACTTGGATAGTCGCTCCTGGCAGCCCGACGATGGGAAGGCGGGGTGGAGAGTTCCGGGGGGGAGTGGGAAAGGAAAGGAACCCATGACAAGCGTGAAGCTAGGAGGAGACGAGGAGACGAGGAGACGCGTGCCGTTTGGGCATGGAAGTTAACAACCTACCTTAGGTTACAAGAGGTCGAGATAACGAGGGTAGGAACAATTGGAGTGCGCGGGATTGGGGAAGAGACAAGGGAGACGGATGATGACGCGATTGCTTTTTGTGTAGCTAGGTAAAGTAGGAGGTAGGGAAGTATGGATGTAGGTATGGATTGTTACTTCCCTCCTCTTGTCCTTCTACCCTCTTGCCTCCTCCTTCCCTCCGTCTCTCAGGGCTCTCTCCCTTCCTCTCTCTAGGTATTTTATGCCTCTAAAATGGATGCTTTCTCTCAATGTTACCGAGTGTCTGTTTGAATCGGATGGCACACACCCTCCATCCCCGGAAACTCTACTTGTCCGGTCGAGCCGCCGCCCTGTCAAAAGTCGCAAACGCGGGGCCGCGTAAACAGGGCTCTTAGCGTTGCCCAGGGGTGCCAATGCTCGTGCTGTGATCTGAGCATGGCCGGCCTGTACTGTCCATGTTCTTGAAGCACATGCTGCTCAAACGAAACTGTATCGGGTGGGACACGAAGCTGTCGGCTATTTTCTTATTATTTGTTTCTACTCGAGTAAAACCGGACGTAGGTACATCATGTATCTGTCTTTATCCGACTCGCGCCGGCTTATTGCATGCAGCCATCGTCTGGCGACAAGAGCCAACGACTGCCGAGCCTCCAAGACCGTCACGTCAGTTCCATGCAATGCTCCCATCGAATTCCCCGAGCCCAGGACAGACGGCACATGAAAGCGACGCTACACGAACCCCATGCTTACTACTTATGTGACCTGACGGGGCTCGCGGGGACACGAACACACCCACACCACCACCAGCGGCGCTTCAAAAAAAGACCCGTCCCACTGTTTGTTTCGCGGGGTTGGGCGGCTGGAGTGCTGGATGGATCCCCAGTCCCTCCCCCCCTCGTCCCAGTCGACGTCTCCATGCTCTGTCCATCATTACCCCGAGCCTGCCCACATCGGCTGAGGCTTGTCGCGACCCCCAGTCGCCGAAGACCAGAGTTCGACCTGCTCAAGCATGCCGTTGCCGCGCCGCTGCCGGGAGCCTTCGCCGACTCATTGACCCGAGCCACTCGTTAGAAGATTCGCCCGCCCGCCATGCAGCCTATGCCGGCCGAGGATGTCTCACCGCCACACGCCAGCAGGCTGGAGCTCGAGAGTGACGACGGGAACCCCCCGAGCGGCGACGAGCACGAGGCTGACGACGACCACGACGACGACGACCATGGCGAATGTGCTCCCCCCAGCAGCAAGCGCAAGAGGCCTGTTTCCGTCTCGTAGGTCGCTCCTCTTGTTTGCCTCCATCTTGCTTCTTATCTGTCTCGCATGCCATCCTCTTGTTACGAGTACATGACCCCCAGACACGGCAGCTTGCTCATTCGTCCATTGTCTCCGTTTCCGCCGCCTCCGTTCCCAAACCCCTCTCCCCTCCTCCTCCTCCTCCTCCTACATGCTGCCCAATCAGCAGCTCGCCGTCTGCATTGGGTCTTCCCCGAGCCTCAGTCCGCCCACCCCATCACCGACCCGCCACTCCAGCCCATGGCCCGTCTAGCTTTGCTTACTGCCTTCGTTCTCATGGCTAGTCAAGACATACTAACATCAAAATAACCACAAGATGTGAGCTGTGTAAGCAGAGAAAGGCATGTCGTCGCTATCTGGGGTGGTCTTGGTTTTCCTCCCTTCACTTTCGGAGCTGTCGCTAACAACATTCCAGGTGAAGTGTGACCGGGGTCAGCCTTCATGCGGATGGTGCAAGCGTAACGCAGTTCGCTGTGAGTACCGTGAGCGGAAGAAACCTGGCCTTCGAGCGGGTTACGGCCGGGAGTTGGAGAAGCGCCTCGACCGGTTGGAGGAGATTTTGATGACGCATGCCGATATCCTGCACAGCTCCGGCCTCCAGCCGCCTCACGCACATGCGGCTCCCGGCGCTCCCGGCGCTCCCAGCGCGCCCAGCGTCCGTAATAGCAATGCCAGCGTACCGAGTGACCACGGCACACCGCGTGAGCCGCCCCCCATCTTCCGCCAGAGTGAGACGCTGCGGACCCCCCAGGCCGAGACGGCCCTGTTCGTGCAGAAGCCCACCCCCTACGCCCCAGCCTCGCAGGGCATGGACTTTGGCATGGCGCCGCAGACCCCGTCGATCCACTCCGTGCATGACGGCTTCCAATCTCAGATGCAGCTTTCAGGGATTTCGCCTACGACTACGAACACGATCCCGGCCGTCCCCACGAGTGCCGCTGCGCAGGAGTACTACGGTACCAGCCAGTCAATGCAATCGCCCGGTTTGAGTGTGTCTCACAGCCAGACGCAGATCTCATCGGACCACGATCTGCCGCCCTACGACCTGCTGTACGCGCTGGCGGATCTGTACTTCAAGCATGTCAACACATGGTGCCCTATCCTCCACCGCAGGTCCACCCTGGACTCCTTGTTTGGCCCAGTTATGCTGGGAGAGACGGATCGGGTCCTGCTCCATGCCATCGTCGCTACCACACTGCGCTACTCGACCGATGCCCGGCTGACCGAGGAGAAGCGGCGGCATTATCACGATGTCTCCAAGCAAAAGGTACTACTCTACGGACTGGAAAACTCGTCGGTTAAAGCCCTCCAAGCCCTGGTCATTCTTGCGCTGGATCTCTGTGGCAGCGGCAACGGTCCGCCGGGCTGGAACATCATGGCTATCATTACACGCTCAGTGGTGCAACTCGGACTGGCCGTCGAGCAAAACTCGGTCTCGGTGTCGCCAAACTATGCCTCCATCTACACGCTCCGCGCCATGATCCTCCCCGAGCCCCGCGACTTCATCGAAGAAGAATCAAGGCGCAGGTTGTTCTGGATGATTTACTTGTTGGACCGCTACGCGACCATCGCTACGGCTTTCGAGTTTGCCCTGGACGACAGGGAGATAGACCGGACGCTGCCCTGTCGTGACGACCTTTGGATCAAAAACCAAAAGGTCGAGACGAGGTGGTTCGTGACGGGCGATCACCCACCGGACCTGCCGGACCACGATACCAATAAGCCCGAGAACCTGGGGGCCTTTTCCTACTACATCGAGATCCTCGGAATACTCTCCAAGATCCACAAGTTCCTGAAGGAGCCGGTGGACATCAGCGCGCTGACGGACGTAGAGAACTGGCAGATGCAGTACAAGAAGCTCGACAACCAGCTGACGGGGTGGAAGTTCGGGCTGCCCGGGGAGTACGGCAACATGGCCAAGCTGTTCCAGCCGGGCAGCAAGACGCTCAACTGCGCGTGGGTGATGCTGCACGCGACGTACCATACGGCCGTGATCCGACTGCACTCGTCGGCGGCGTACCCGACGACGCGGTCGCCCATTTTCACGCCGTCGTACAGCGCCAGCCAGCGGTGCCACGGAGCGGTGGAGAACATTGCGGCTCTGGGCGAGTTCGTGGTGCAGAACGGCATGCTGGCCAAGCTGGGCCCGCCCTTCGCCTTCACGCTGTGGGTGGCGGCGCGGCTACTGCTGGTGCACGGCTCGACGGTCGAGCACAAGCTATCGCCGCAGATCGCCTTCCTCGTTGATACGCTACGCGACATGGGCCGCGCGTGGCCTGTGGCTGCGCGCTACTGTGAGTTGTTACAGCGCGTCCTCGACGAGCACAGCGACAGCGAGCGCGCCGGCGACCGCGTCGCCCCCTCGTCCGTCCGCATCCTCGCCGACATGCGTCGGACCGCCTTTGACCTCGATTTCCTCATCGGCCGCCAGCCCCGCCACAACCACAGCAACCTCGCCCCCGGCGGCGGTGGCAGCCGCCTGCCCAGCCTCACCCCGGCCCGCACCCCGGCCCCTAACGAGCTCGAATATCTCGACGTCTTTGACTTCTTCAACGTACCCCGCTTGCCCTTTGGTAACGACGCCGCCGCATCCCAGCAGCAGCAACAGCAGCAGCAGCAGCAACCGCAGTCGTCGAACGGTGGCGATACCGGCCTGGCGGGCAACCACGACATGGGCGGAGCCCAGGAAACCAGTCCGCATTCGGCCAATACCATGAACGGGGGCGGCGACTCTGGTAATGGAGGGGGAGCAGGGGGCGGGGGGTCGGCTCTTGGCGGCAGTGGCACCAATGAGTTCAACATAACGAATTTCATGGTGGACGCCAACAGCGACTGGCTGTTCAACCAGTCTTGACAAAAGATTGGTGAACAGGATACTACCAGTACGCGTGTCCGGGCATGTATATGTGTGTATGTTTAGCGGGCCGTACACATCAGTTCCAGTAGTCACTTGGGGGTCGTTTCCAAGAGAGTCGGAGTCCTTCCGGTTCGTTCGGGCTCGGGGGAGGGGGGCAGGACAAGAGCGCCCCTGAGACAACAAAAATTCCGAGCTTTATGTAAGTAGGTAGGCTATCCATGTACCTGACGAGGGGGTAAATCGTGGTGGGAAACAAAGGGAGGCGAGGCGTTAAGGAGTCAGCGGTCTTTCGTGGTGTTAATTCGCTACTTTTGGTCTAAGGGGATGCACATACTTCCGGGCCACTGATTCAATTTGCCCTCGGTCGGCCCGGCGACCCAAATGATTTCTTGAATCACTGACCCCGGGCTTTTCGACGGGCGACGCCGTAGGTCCATGACATGGACATCGTTCTGAGCCCAGAATGAGAAGCAATTTGACCAGAGGGGCTCCCTGATGCCATCGGTTCTCGTATCAGCTGTCTTTTCTGCCGTCACTGCTGCTGGCCTTGTCAGGTGATAGTTTTCAAACGTTGCCGGCGACGCCGTCCGGTACCTCAGGGAGCCGCGGTTTTGACCAACCGCCGGCGGCGGTAGCGACACTGAGAACATCACCATCCTCAACAAAAGCAGGTAACTACGTGAGGATACCGGGCGTGCAAGATCAGAAGTATCGCCACGCCACGCACAACCCCCCTTTCCCGAAAACAACCCCTTAGTCAAAAGCGGTGTGTTCCGCGGCTTCTATTTACTATGCTATCCATTAAAAACGCTGGTGGTGGCAATCTCAGCGGAGTACCTTTCTTGCCTGATGAAAGTCCATGTCCAACGACAAAAACAATCGCAAAGTATGGGTACTGAGTTGCGTCCATGCTGCTGTCCCTGCTGCCGTCCCTGTTGCTGCCCCCCGTCGGTAAGGTTATGCCTGGCGATGCTGTCCGATGCTTCAAACCTCAAACGCCGAGTCAATGTCGTCTAACCCCTTAAGACACTGTGTACCATTTAAAAAAAGCCCCATCTGCCTCTTCACCTCGGCGGTGATCTCTTTCTTGAATCTGTCCTCCAAGTACTTTTGCAAAATGCGGAGGATGGACAACGGACAGGTTTGGGCGACCTTTTTGATCAGGGCGTTTTTGATTTGGGATTGGTTGGGAAAGTCCAGTTCGCCATGTGGAAGTTCGATGTCGTCCCATGCAAGCCAAAGATCCTCCATCCGCTGCAATTTAGTAGCGTTCTCCTCATCATCCTGATCGTCCGTCCAACCAAGCCGGACGTCGTTATGGATGTGTTCCACGCAGGGGGCGATCATCGCCTTGTGGATCACGGCTGCTCGGGGAGTGTGTAGTTCCATTAGGAGTTGTGCAAAGTTGGAAAGCTGGTGCAGGTATTCCAGCTGGTCGGAACAGTTCCGAATACGTCTTGGGAGACCCCCTTTGAATGCGCCTCGGTAATGGGCAACTGCATAGACCGTCTTAACGTAGTTACCGGCAATGGTGGATGCTCGGGGAGAGAGTTGCAACGTGTAGCCCCAATCATGCTCTTCAATGCGCGGATTTTGGAAGTCCACTTCCAGTAGACTGCAGTGAATGTAGAATAGTTGCCCTTCGGCATTCAGAACGAGCATCTTCTGGCTTATGCTGTGAATAGTGAGTATTGGAACACCGACGAACCCATGGGAACACCTAAGGCCCACGGGGACATGAAAATTACCTCAGGGTTTTTGACCAAGGCCTGGTCTCCATCTCGACTGCGTTCTCCATCTCGGAAGCGTTCTCCATCTCGGCATCGTTCTCCATCTCGGAAGCGTTCTCCATCTCGGCCTCGCTCTCCATCTCGACTGCGTTCTGCATCTCGGCTGCGTGCTCCATCTTGACCGCGTGCTCCATCTTGACCGCGTGCTCCATCTCGACTGCGTTCTAGACCTTGGCTGCGTAGTAAGGCATAGTAATAGAGCCAGTAGTTAGCCCGAGAAGGAACCACAGAAGTCGAAACAGGGTAGATAGTCGGCACTTGGAGGAAGTGCCGAAACGAGCCGTGGGGGGAGCCAGGCTACCAGTGAAGGCCTTGGAACCCGCGAGTGGTGTGTCCTGTTCCGTGTGTGCATCTTGAGTTGGGGGAGTATGACCAGACTTGACGTATGGAGGAGGATGGGTTCCGTGGAGGTACGAAGGAGGGAAGGCTGTGTTGGCCAGTATTCGGCAACACGGGGCAGAGAACACAGAATGAAAAGACCCTACCCGACACTTCTTAGTGGAAGCAGGAAACTTTTGTTTGGTCCTCCAGACTGTTCGGTAACATTTGATTCTGTTCTTGTTTTCGTGGTGCTGATATTTCGGGTAGTGATAAACTTCGGGGGTTTCGTCTTAATCCAACGGACACAGTTCTTGTGTCTTGCAAACGAATGCCAGCAGCGTTGCTAGGGCTCACCGGTAATATACAGGCGTCAGACGCGATTTGGATGCTGATTAGTGGTGGTGCTGAGTACAAGCGACGAGGTACTGGATGTGTTGCCTGCAGGAATGGATTATTAGCCCTGGGTTCGAGGGCAATGGTACACGGAGGTGAAGAAGTTGATTGAAGAAGGAACGAAGCATCGGAGTGGAAAAAAGGGGAGACTTCCTCATATCGTATACACATGGAGGCAGGCATACCTTACCCAGCTGGGCAGTAGCGGAACCGAGCACTCCCAGGAGAAGAGAATGAAAGAGCGAGCATGTAGATACACTTATTCACTCACCTCTACCTGCGCCTACTTCAAAAAGGCGTTTACGCCATGTAATTACTTAAGGCAGGCTTGTGACCTCCTATTCACTGAAACCATAAATGGCCCACAGCTAGGTACCCCTCGAGCATCACCGGCCAAGGCAAGAAAGTACAGAGAGGCATAGTAAAGGGAGGGGCCTTCCCAGTCCGGATGCGCCTTGCTTGATCATTTCTTTTTCATCGTTGTTGTTACACGTATGTACAATACATAGCAGGGGGGGGGGGTGCCCGCGCGCGATTGGACGTCCCTCTCTACCAGGTGTAGTGCTGGCGCTGGGCGGTGATGGGCCGGTTGGGCAGGTGAACCCAGGGCTTGGCCTTGGCCTGCTTGTCGACCTTGGCCTCGTGCAGCCGTATCCTCGTCTTTTCCTCCTTGAGGACGAAGTTGATGTCTGTTCCCCCCCATCCCGTCATGTGTCAGTTACCCGGGAGAAGAGAGGGGACCAGGAGGGATGGAAGGTAAAGGGGGGGCAGGGAAACGGGGGCGCGGCAAAACTCACGTGTCGAGGGTTTCCACATGGCGCTCTGGCGTCCACGGGCGTGGTACTGCATGCGGAAGCCGCGGAACGGGCCCTTGCCTACCCAGGCCTGGTCGACGTAGAGGCGCGTCGGGTCCGTCACCTCGACCAGGCGGCCGTCCTTGGTGCCGTCCTTGACGCGGATCTGGCGCGGGGCGGGCAGGAGCTCGCCGTTGACGGCGCCGAGGCCCATGCCGCGCTTGGCGATGGCCTCGTCGCGGGCGAGCTCGAGGTAGTAGACGAGCTGCTTGCCCATCTTCTTCTTGCTGAAGCGCATCTGGGTGATGGCGTCCTCCACCGTCTTGCCGGCGACCTGGTGGGCCAGGTGCACGAGCTTCTTGGTCGACGTCTCCATGTTGTCGCTCTGGAAGACGTGGTCCTTCTCGACCAGCTTGAGCCGCTGCTCCTTGGTCATCTTGTTGCCGTTGCGCACCATCTGCATGACCTTCTTGCGCTGCCAGCGCACGCGCCAGCGCGGGTCCGGGTCGACGGCGCGCATGACGTGCTCCTTCACCAGCGTGGGGGCGTACATGTCGGCGCCGGGCACGTCGGACTTGGTCGTCTTGGCCTCGGTCTCCTTGATCTCGTCCTCGAAGATGGAGGCGCCGGCGGTGCGGTCCGCCATGCGGTCCATCATCTTCTTCTCGTTCTCGCGGCGGGTGAGCTCGGCCGTGAGCGGGTCCGCCTTGGCCTCGGCCTTGCGGCCCCAGCTGAAGGGATTCCACGAGGCATGGCGGCGCTGGGTGTAGGGAAGAAGGCGCAGGGCCGGGTTCGGTGCTGCTGCAGCAGCTGCTGCTGACCGGGCTGGGGAGCATCAGGGTCAGTCCAGTCAGGATTCACTCGGAACGGCGCCGAGGGCCGGAGGCGAGAGGAGAGAGCATACCGGTCTGAACCAGCCGCCGGGCCGGTTGATGGAGGCTCATGGCTGCGGATCGGCGTCTGCAATCGGTCCCTCTGGCGGCAAAGGTCACGATGGTCGCGCAGTCGAAGCGTCCCCAAAAAATCGTGGACGGCCCGGCCGCGGGCGGGCTGCCGAGGATTGGCCGTGCATGCATAAAACCTTTATGCAACCCAGCGCAATGCCGGCATGCGCAGTCACGTGCTGGAGCTTTCCCATGGAAGCTTTGGCGTGGGCTGAGCGGGTGCGCCTTCCCTTTTGCCGGGCCGCTGGCGGGCTTGGCTGGGCCGGACACAGCGAAACTGGAGCTCCAAGCACCGCCAGTCATTTGTCGTTCGATTTCCAGCGCGAATAACTTCACTCCTACTCCTCAGACGTCACCCCCCCGACACCCACCCACATCGAAATCTCCCCTCCACCCGAACCCTCGAAATCACAATGGCCGTCAAGCCCATCACCGGTGTACGTGCTCCGCCGCCATGGCCCCCCCACACGCGCCGGGCCAGGACTGATTTGATGGACAGATGCTCCGACGGGGTCTCGTCGCGGATCTCAGCATTGCTCTCGGTACGTCACCTCTCCGATCCCCGGACTCCCGGTCCCGCTTGATCTGGCCCTCGACGGTGCTCCGGCGCCCCCGACCCCTCCCCCCCGAGCGGCCCCTTGTGGCAATGGCGACTGACTGTACTCGCAGGCATTGGTGCCGTTATGGGCAGCGTCTTCTGGTACGCCTCACCGTCTTCGATCTTAGCTTCGATCCCCCGAACGAAAACCCGACTCCGACCACACTCTGACGCGTTCTTCACAGGCACGGCTACCACATGCCCCGCACCCGGGGTCGCGACAACTTCTATGCCAAGCTGGAGCAGGAGCGCGCCGCCCAGCGTGGCCAGTAAATCCGGCCCGGCCACGATTGCCCGCCGAGGGAGGGGGATGGGAAACAGCATAGACGACAGGAGGCAGAGCAGCAATGATATCAACCCGAAACTTCCCCTTCGGCCTGCCTGTGCCTGGAGGAGCAAAAGGAAACCTGCGCGCCGTGCGGCTAGACGGCGGCAGCGGCTACGGCATCCGACACGACTGCTGCTTCGGCGGAAGGCGGGGCTCCTCGAGATCTGTACCATAGGTGTGGAGTGCCCGGCCAATCCCAGACACGATAGACCTTATGCTGTCGCCGTACGACCGGGCTGGGATGGTTGGGAACGGCTGAACCCCCCTGTGTGCCACCGCCCTGGTGCTGTGATTCTGCCTACATAAGCTTTGTGTTCAGGGCCCAGTCGTGATACACAGTGATTTTCGAGGTTTGGACGAGGGATTCCGAGGTCATATGAGCTGCACAGGGGCCTGGCTTTTTTGCGATAGAGCTCGCGAGCCGAGGAGTATATGGGTTCCCGCTGCCGAGGCGCTGCTTCCGCAAGCTTGCCGCAGGAGTGTAACCCCGCCAATTCCGGCCATTTCGTCAAAGTAGGCACGAACGTGGACGCATGTGTACAAACACCGCTTCCATATAAGTGTATATGCAGACCTGCGGAGATGAGTGAGTGTTCAATAGATATACGTCCAGCTTGAGGTTCGGGCTGGAAGCTCCACGTCTAGGTTCCTAGGTACATGTAGGTGAGTGGTGTGATCAGGGTTGAGTCTGTGAGTTGGAAGACGGACTCAGATTACAGTATGGGAAATATATCGGCTGAAGATGGACTCCCAGTAATTGGAGTTGTGGGTGACTGAGAATGAAGGGCACGTAAATGCTGGGGGGCACCCATTTCCAAGAAGACTCTGAAGTCTAGGGGTGTTCTCAGGGTACACTGTAAGGCATGCCCAAGCGGTTCGGGCCAAGCCTGTATTATTTCGGACTTTTGCAGCGGCACAGGGACACGCAGGTAATGGTCTGGATGCGATCTGAGCAGCTAGGTAGCTCGTCCAAGGCCATTGTCAGCGCTCCCTGGCTTTCAGGGCTTGTGGCTCATCATGGGCTGTTGCTTTGGGGGCAGCACCGGGGGCGTCAAAGCCGGGCTGCTGCCGCTGTTCCTCCCAGGCCGTAGTCTCCACCATGAAGCTCCCATTCCTGTCTTGGCACCTGTTCGATGGAGAGTTAGTGAGATGGACTATTGTTCGTCATGACCGGCGTCGCCCTCACCTCCGGAACCAGCGCTGCACGGGCCAACAGCGCACCGGGCTGTTGCGGTCCTGCGGCCGGTCGATCTCACACTCGTACTGCAGCATTCCCATCAGGGCGCACCGGGCCAGGTCGACATCGCGGACGCCCGGCGGAAGCTTGCGCTTCTTGTCGTGAAGGTCCGTCTGGATCTCCGCCTCAATGGTGGACGATGGAAAGGTGCGGCACGGCGGCGTCATATTGACGAGCCGTCGTTCTTTTTAGCCACCCCTCCCCTCCTCTCCCCCGCCGCACCAGAGCTCCGTGACAGCAACAACTACCGTCGACGACGGCGTGTCCGTGCGGCTGGCGAATTGAGGCGCACCAAAGAAGAATAACCCGATACGGATTGAGAGGACGCTTTCGGAAACGGGAAAGAAAGCCTCGCGACTGGGGTGGCACCGAGGTGGAAAGAGAGAAAAGAAGGAGAAGGAGAAGAAGCGGCCCAGCAATGGTCCGCCCAGACGAAATGGAGTCGGCGGCAGCACGACGAGTTGGCGCAATGCTTCTGGGCGAGATTGAGGAGGAGAGTCTAGAAGAGGTAAGCTGATGATGCCATACCGCCGCCAAACCGGACGACTTGAATCACTCCGTCAGTTTGGATGTGCGAAGCGACAATTCCATCTCCGGGTTCCCCATGTCAGGACCGCTTCCGCTTCTTCCTGGACGAGCCCGGGCTTATCTTATCGCCGGATGGCATCACCACCCTGATGGCCTTTGGCGACCAGCTCGTACGACCTGGGGCACCGCACATGGCCCGTTTCTCGAGATCGGATGCATTCTACCTAGGGCCTAGCAGCTATGCTGGCCTACGTTATGTATATAACATGCGCCATGGTTTGCTAACAAGTTTCTTCCTCAGCTGTTGTCCCGCCTCCGCACGGCAGGCTCGTCGTCTTCTACCTCTCCCCAGACGCCGCAGAACCCGCATCCTCGGTTCCCCTTCCCCTCCCTAGCCAGTCTCGTGGCGCGCCACCACCAAGCCTCACAAAGCCTGCCGCCGCCGCTGCTCTCGCTCTCGGGACGCTACCTGCCCTTCCTGTACCACCTTGTCTCGACGCTGCTGGCCGCCCCGCACGAGTACGCCGTGGTCGTCGTGGACCAGGACCACAGGTTCGACGTCACCCGGCTCGTGTCGGCATCATCGCCGCCTGCTGCTCCTGCTACTTCTGCTACTGCGGCTACGGGCTCCTCCCCCGGATGCACGGTTGCCGACCTGCGGCACCTCTACGTCTACCGGCCGGCGCGTGGCCCGCACCTGGCGCCGCTCCAGGCCTGCATCACGGCGGCACGCGAGCACATGCTCTACGGCCGGCACGGGAGCCGGCACCGGGCCTGGTGGGGCACCGTGATCATCGGCGCCGGCAATGGCAGCGCCGCCGCGGCGTCTGCCACCGGCGGCGAGAGGGTCGTGGCCGACATCATGGCGAGCTGGAAGGGCTGGCTGCACGTCCAGAAGCAGGAGACGACGACACCGGGGTCGCGGCGCGACACCAGCCTCGAGGAGGCTCTGGCCGAGCGGACGCGCCGGGCGGCAGACGGGGGGAAGGCTGTTGTGTGGGAGGCGCGGGCGCGGGAGGGCACGTATGTCTGGACGGAGACGCGCAACTGAGGAGAAGGATCAGCGAGGGCATCACGCCACCCACCCATCATGAGCCCCGTGTCATTCATATTGATTGTGGTCCTCTGGTCCTGGCGGTCGTGGACGGTCTGGCCATATTAGAGTTTGCCGGCATATGCTACCAACCCACTGTTTGCCCTGTTTAGGTTCCGTCGTTGCGAGGTGGGCTATAATCCCTAGGAATACTCCCTAGGAATACTCCCGCGCCGGCAGGAATGGCGGCCACGTAATAAGCGCAAGTTATCCAGAAGTTGGTCGAGCCGCGCGGCCAGACACAAGCGCAAATGGGCACGATGCTTGCGAGAACCAACCGGCCGATCATTTGTCACGCGGGGGACAATAGGCGAGAGTGACGGTCCTCAGCTATTTTACCTATCCGTAGGTAAGGTACTTACTTACAAATAACCTTGTGCACGGGAGTGTGTGTACCCAAGTAGGCAAGCAATGTAGGTTTTACCCCGGTGATGTGACGCTTAATAACTTAAGTACCTACATAAGAGGTACTGAAGGACTCATTAGGTCACTACCTATCCACGTGGAAATGCAGCGCTAATGGACAAATCCCAGTGGCTCCATCCACACCCACGTCGATGGATTCCCAGGCTGTCGGAAAGTCCCATGCATTCCCCCCACCTTTTCGCAACGCCTGTGGAGAGGTGGTGCCCTGTGTTTCGGCCCCGAAGTACAAGTAGAAGCTGGAGGAAGGGAAGGCATCGCGTGTCCCAAAGTCATCGAGGGAGGTCGGGCCACCGCGAGAAGAACACCCATAGCCACCAGAACGACGACTGCCACTCTCCCGGCCGCCATGCTGACCTTGGACCCAGCGCTGTTCCCCAAGTTGACCACCCGCCGGGCCCTGGTCGTGGTCGATGCCCAGAACGACTTCCTGGACCCGGACGTGGGCGCGCTGCCCGTGCCGGAGCCGCCGGATCTCGCGGCCCGCATCGCCCGTCTCGCCAAGGCCTTCCGCCCGTACGGCGACATCGTCTGGGTCCGTAGCGAGTACCGCGAGTCGCGGGCCACCGAGGACGAGTCCGTCGTGACCTCGGACGCCCCTGTCGTCGCCGCCGGCCGTCGCGCCGTGGCCCGCGGCCGGAGGGCCCAGGCCAGCCCGCACGACCTCCCCACCGCCGCGTGCCCCGAGGCCTTCCTGACCGCCGGCGGGCCCGACCGGCCCGCCTGTGTGCGCCGCGGCACGCCCGGCGCCGCCTATCCCGCCCTCCTCCGCGACGCCGTGCAGCCGCGGGACCTGCAGTCGGTCAAGACGCACTACTCGGCCTTCCGGACCGACGAGCTGCTGCCGCGCCTGCGCATGAAGCTGGTCCAGGAGCTCTTCATCTGCGGCTCGCTCACCAACATGGGCGTGCAGGCCACGGCCATCGACGCCGCGAGCCACGGCCTCGACATTACTATCGTCGAGGACTGCTGTGGCTACCGCAGCTCGGCGCGCCACAAGAACGCCCTCCGCCAGATCATCAAGACGACGAGCTGCGAGACCGTCACCTCGGACGCCATCGTGGACCGGCTGAGCCCGAAAAAGCCCGTCAACGGAGCGGGCACGGCGGTGCAACGGCCCGAAGCCGGCCGTACGCCGCCGTTATCGTCGTCGTCTCGGGACCACATTCCCACCCCGGCCCCCGCCGAGGTCTTGTCTTCGTTTGCCAACATGTCGATTGACGATGCGCCGAGAGATGGCGGGGTCAGGAGTAAAGTGGGGAGCAAAGAAACCACTGCAGCGGTAGAGTCTGGCGACCCCAAGAGCTACGTTTCGAGCCCTGCCTCTACCGACCGCGCCGGCGCTGAGTCGGCTACAGATGAGTCACTGCCGGCCACTGATGAGAAGCCCATACCGGAGCCACTCCGCCCTGCTGATGACAAGGACGGTGCAGCTGCGCCTCAAACTAAATCTCTCGAAGACGCACTAGAGACGTTGACGATCAACAGCGACATTGGGGCAGCGGGTAATGAGTCAAAGGCATCTATGCAGACGAAGGATCCAGAAGCTCCGCCATCGCCTACAAAAAACGCCAGCCCCAAAGTTTCGGAAAATCCAAAAGACGAACCACCGAGCGCTGTTACCGAGGAACCTTGCGATATGGATCCCAAGGGTGCGAAACCCAGCCAGAGCGAGCCCCTTTGCGAAGGCGACACGAGGATACACTACGACGTCCTGCCGGAAGAGCTACTAGAGGGAATTTTCGAGCGCCTCAAGGACGAGGTCCAATGGCTTCGCATGTCGCACCAGGGAGGCGAAGTGCCCCGGCTTGTAGCCGTGCAAGGCGAGGTCGACGAGGAGGGCAACATACCGATCTACCGACACCCGGCCGACGAATCGCCCCCCCTGCTGCCTTGGACCAAGGCCGTCCGAGAGATCAAGGAGGTGGCCGAGCGGAAAGTTGGACACGAGCTCAATCACGCCCTGATCCAGTTCTACCGCGACGGCACCGACTACATCTCGGAGCACAGCGACAAGACGCTCGACATTGCCAAAGACAGCTACATCGTCAACGTGAGCCTGGGCGCCGAGCGCACCATGGTATTCCGCACGAAGCGCCAGCCGAAGTCGGCGGACGGCAGTGGGAGTAGTACACTCACGGAGGCGAAGCCGGCGACGGTGCCTGCCACGGGGGGTGGCGGGGCCAAGCGCGAACAACAGCGCGCGCAGCTGCCGCACAACTCGCTGTGCCAGATGGGCCTGCGGACCAACATGCGCTGGCTGCACGCCATCAAGCAGGACAAGCGGCTGGAGCGGGAGAAGACGGCGGCGGAGCGGGCCTTCGGCGGCGCGCGCATCTCGCTGACGTTCCGGCGGATAGGCACCTTCCTGGACGCCAGCGGGCGGCGCATCTGGGGCCAGGGCGCCGTGGGCAAGACGCGGGCGGACGCGGGCGCCGTGGCCGACGGGGGGGCGTCGACGCCGGCGGCCGTCGCGATGCTGCGGGCCTTTGGCCGCGAGAACCAGGCCTCGGACTTCGACTGGGCGCAGCACTACGGCGCCGGCTTCGACGTCGTCCACCTCCCGGCCTCGCCGCGCCTCTTCACCTCGGCCGACCCCCTCGGCAACGCCCGCGTCCAGCTCATGCTCGCCGAGCGCGCCATCGGCTACGCCCGCGGCACCTTGGCTCCCGTAGCGGCGGCCCCGTCGTCGTTGTTGACAGACATTACCGCCGCCGCCGCCGCCGCCGCCGCACCGCCCATCAAGTTCGTCGACAACGACGCGGCCAGGTCCACCGTCCACGGCGACCTCGCCATCCTGCTGTACCTGGACCACGCGTACCCGAGCGCGGCCGGCCCCATGACCGCCTCGGACCGCGCGCGCCAGTACACGCGGCTACAGCAAGCCCTCTCCCTCCCCTCGGCCCTGGCCCTGGCCGCGGCGCCCCCGGCCGACGATGCTGCTGCTGCCGCCGCCCCGCCGCCGCCGCTCGCCGTCTGGGAAACCTACGCCTCCGCGGCCGCGTACCTGTCGGGCGACGACGCCGCGCCGGGTCTGCCCGACTTCGCCGTCTGGCCCGTGCTGCGCGTTGTGCGCGACGGCGACGGCGGCGGCAGTGGCGGCCTGGCCGTCTACCCGGCGCTCGAGGCCTACTACGGCCGCATGGCGGCGCGCGAGGCTGGGCAGCGCATGCTGGGACAGGCCTCGGCGTCAGCGGCGGCGTCGGCCGGGGCCGCGGTGGCCTCCTCGCCGCGTGGGGAAGAGGGGGACCGGGCAAAGGGGAGGGGGGCGGGGGAAGAAGGAGTTTTGGACAACTAAAAGAAGGACTTACAATATTTTTTTTTTGGAACAGTAGTGGCGAACCGGACGGGAAGAAACGAGGCATGGCCGGCTGGAGGGGGTTCTAATGAGAGGTACATTTGAAGGAGTACATTGGAAACGGAACGGTAAATAAAACCACAAGTTAGAAGAATGATATCGCTCGTCTAAAAAGGCCGGCCAACCGCTGGCCACCATATCTATCCGCCCGAGGCCGTGTATCGTCTAGATCTGTGTATAGTTTATGCGCCCCAACCGTCGTCGTCTCCGCTTCCATCTAGTCGTATATCCGCGGTGTGGCCGCCGCCCCAACTTGGGATTGTTCCACCCCGAAGCACATTCCATCTACTCATCGCCCCTTGGTTTCGCGGTTTTGAAAGTGCATACGCGCACACGCGTGGCCCAGGACAGGGCCACTCCCGTCTCTGGGTCAGTATGTGTTCCCCCGGAGGGCCGACTTAAGCCGGCACCCCCACCATCTCGCTGCCGCGCAGGATCCCCTCCTCTTCCTCCCGGCGCCGCCGCGTCTCGACCTCCTCGTCTTCGTCGTCTTCGGCCCGGACGGGCCCGACGAGGCGCAGCATCTCGCGGATCTCCTCGAGCTCGGCGACGAGGCTGCCGAAGCCGGGGCGCGCGGCCGGGGCGGCGGCGACGCAGCGGCGGTGCAGGGCCTCGAGGCGCGCCGAGGCGGCCAGCTCGGAACCGGCGCCGGGGCCGGGGCCGCCGAAGCGCAGCCGCGGCCGCGCCACGTGCCAGACGTCCTCGACGAGGTGGCCGAACGCCAAGACGTCGAGGCGCTCGAAGCGGGACGGCGCTTTGTCGCCGTCGTCGTCGTCGTCGCCGTCGTGGTACAGGCTGGCGGCGCCCAGGTCGCCGAGCAGCGCGTGGCCCGTGGCCGGGTCGACCAGCACGTTGTGGGCGTACAGATCGCCGTGGGCGACGCCGCGGGCGTGCAGGTGGCGGGCGGCGGCGGCGACGCCGGCCAGGACGGCGAGGGCGGCGGCCAGCGAGAGCGGAGGTGTCTTGTCCGCTGGGAAGCAGTCGCGCGTACAACTCTCCAGCGACGGCGGCCGGCCGAGAGTGACGTACCGCGGCGGCACCAGCTGCAGGACCAGGCCCGGCTGCTGCTGCTGCTGCAACCCCTCCTCTCTCCCCCCCGTGGCAGCAGCGGCGCCGTCGTCGTCGTCATCACTGCCACCGACAACAACGCCCAAGGGGTCGATAAGGTTGGCGTGCGGGCCGGCGCGGAGGCAGGCACGCATCTCGTCGCGCGGCGTGCCGTCGCTCGTCACGGCGCCCCGAAACCTCTTGATGGCAACAGCGACGGGGGCCCGGCCGGGCGCCGGCGTCCAAAGGCCCTGCGAGATGACGCCCGAGGCGCCCTCGCCCAGCACCGTCTGAACGGCGAGGGAGGCGAGTGGGATCTCGGGGAGGCCGTGGTCCCCGCGTCGGCCGCCGCCGTTGGCTTCTTTCTCCCAGGGGGTGGCGGCGGCGCAGCACGGGTTGCCGGCAAAGGACAGAAACGCCAGCTCGGGCAGGTCGAACAGCCACGGGGGCAGCGCCGCGAAACGGTTGGCGCTCAGGCGCAGCAGGCCCAGGCGGCGGCAGCGGGCCATCTCGGGCGGCAGCGTGGTCAGCTGGTTGCCGGCGAGCAGGCACTTCTGCAGGCGGGCGCAGCGGCCGAGGCTGGCGGGCAGGGCGGTCAGCTCGTTGTTGGTCAGGATGAGCCAGCGCAGGCGCGGCGGCAGGGCGTCCTCGGGCACGCGGCGCATGCCGTTGGCGCGGAAGGCGACCATCTCGAGGCGGGCGCAGCGCGCCAGCGCGCGCGGGAACTCGGCGAAGGCGTTGTGCGACAGGAAGAGCACCCGCAGCGCCGGCAGCGCCGCGCCGAAGCCCTCGGGCAGCGTCGACAGCCCCGTCCCCGACAGGTCCAGCTGCGTCAGCGTCGCCCCGTGCTGGCTCAACACCCCCGCCGGGATCGCCGTCAGCGCCGTCGTGAGCTTGAGCGTCGTCACGGGCGGCGACGAGGCCGGCGGGGCCGCTGCCGCCGCCGCCGCCTCCGTCTGGGCCTCCGCCTCGGCCGCCTCGCCGGCCGGGCGACAAGGGTCAGTCATGGTGGGCTGACGATGACGAGACGCCGGGCTGAGAATGTGTGGATGGACCGTCGCGGGAGGGAAGGCGGGCGTCCGACCAGAATGTGTTACATATTTTCTTCCTCGGACATCTGGACTGGGGCCCAGGCCGAGATAAGGGATGGGGGTCTAGGAGGTGAGACAGCGACTCATGATGGGGGTTCCACCACAATTGGTAGTATGTAAGTATAGAGGTAAGTGCAACGGAAGGGAGGCCTGGTTGTGTGGGTGGTGCCCGGAGTGGCTTTCGCATCAAATACTTCGGGGAGTCGTTCATTGATTGCGTCCTCCACCGTTGGCAGCATCACTATGTAATAGACGCAATCACGAAGTTCACGGCTTAGGTCTCGAGATCGTTTAGTAATTAGTAGCCGACAGTCACTTCGCTTCTCTCCCTGTACTTAGAGGTTGCCTATAGATGTATGTAAGTACATAGGTAGGTACTTACCTCTTATTATGCTTTCAGAGAGTACGTGCTCGCTTTATTTCAGCACCTGCTTTTTTGGCAATCGTGCACGCCGATGGCCTCGTGGGTGCACATGGAACTCGATTGTGTTATTGGACTTGTTTCGTGTTCCTGATTCGGTTTCTTCCCCCCTCTTGCAGATTCTCCTTGCTTCGCGTGTTGACTGACTCGGAAGAAGAGGTACTTCCCAATAACTGGAAGTACGTACACCGCATCGCCTGCGCCATGGGCTCCAGCCACATGCTTTCCCCAAATTGGAGCCATGGACCCACCTGAGCTGCGGGTTCCATTGTTAGGAGCTAGTTCGCAAAGCAAGACCGGCAAGACATCCATCGTTGAGCTGAGCGTGACTGACTGCCTATCTGGCGCGACTCCGAAATCCATCGATCGCATCGTGACCCGTCACCTATCGCGAAGCGTTCTCCCTTCCCGCCATCTCGCGCTTCCGCTGTGCGCCTTGTCCTCCTCACCGATTCCATCCCCCCACGCGGAACACCATGGACGATGCCATGGACATCACCATGGACTCGCCCGTTTCCCGGCCAGAGAAGCGCCGCTCCGTCAGCCATGGCAGCCATGAAGAGCCGGCTACCAAGCGGCGGCGCACATCAACCCTCAAGCCAGAGCCCGAACCCGAACCTGCACCCGCCCGGGGCCCCGCGCCGGGATACGTCGACATGTCGGGCTACGCGCTGCAGCAAGCGCTGGGGGAGCTGCCCAATTCCGACACCATGGGCCGCGACGGGCTGCGGAGAGCGATTGCCCTGGCGCTGCAGCAGGTTGGCTTCGACTCGGCCACCCCCGAGGCCTTGGAGAGCATGACATCGTCTACCGAGACTTGTATGTTCTACACGGGCGGCCCGCACGGCTCCCAGGCGCCCCAGCTACTGACCAACCCTGTGCGCCGGCAGACTTGACCACCTTTATTGCCGATATCAAGCGCAAGGCGGAAGCCGCGCGTCGCGAGCACCCGACCCCCTTGGACTTTGGCAAGGCGCTACGCCGCCACAACATCGCCCTGTCGTCGCTGAAACCACATCTTCGAAACCCCGTCCCGACCCAAAAGCTGGCGCCCGAGTTCTACGATCCCGTGCCGACGTCCAAGGAAAAGGACTACTTCAAGATCCGGTCGACCGACTTCTTGGGCGCCGAGCTGGACGGCAACGTCGAGAGGGATACGAAGCCGTGGATCCCAAGCACACTCCCCAAGTTTCCGCCCAAGCACACATACCGGTACACCGAGGTGGAACCGCCCGCGCCCGACCCCGAGAAGAAGCGGATACAGGCGGCTACGGAGGCGCGTAAGAGCGAGGAGGCCCTGCGCCGGATCGAGCGGGCGTCGAAGCAGAGCCGGCAGAAGGAAATGGCCGAGATGGCGAAGCGCAACGTCCTGACCAAGAAGCGGCACGAGAACTGGGAGGCCATGATGAAGGCCTTCCTGCCGCCCGGGGCGTCCAAGAGCGACACGCACGAGATTGCCGACCACAGCGTCGTCGTCGACTACAACGCGGCCTTCATGCGCAGGGAGGTGCCGAAAGTGAGCAGCAGAGGTCCGCCGCTTGACGCCATGGCAAGCAAGGGCTAATTGTTGAGTGTCTTGTCTACAGGAATCGCGAGGGAAGCGGGCAGCGGCCAGATCCAAGTCAAACGACGGCTAGCCAACAGAGGAGCAGCAGCCCGGGCCGGAGACGGAACCCAAGGAGGATATGGTTTTGTTTGCATTTGAGGCGCAGGCGTATAGGCACGGCGCATATTATAACTTGGCACGGGGACGGAAGAGGCGTCTATCTGGGCGGTATTCCCTACTAGCAGGGTGGGAAACGGGGAGGGCATTGGCGTACCGGCGTTTGATTTCGAGATACCCCTCCTCGAGTGCACAGAAAGAACAGAACGCGTTCTCGTAAGACATACATGCATTAAATACCTACCAGCCATGACGCTGGATGCAGAGGAGAGGAGAGAAGGGGGAAGGAGAGTTTGATAAGGTCTATGGTCCATCATCACCCACATCTACTAACCTCTTAATACAGCGATGTACCTACCTGCCGTACCTCGGGTGAAGAAGTACTTACGTATTAGGTACGGTAAGTACACGGGCGAGTGGCGGGAAAGGGTGACGGCCAGCCGGTCGATTCGACGAGGGGTGTGGCTTTCTGGGGGTCGATGGACGATTCTCCTGGCACGGGGCTCCTCTAATAGGATGCAATGGAATGCAAAGGCATGCAGAGGAGGGATTGCCTCTGAGAGCTTGTTTAAGTATAGTAGGTACAAAGTACATCGGCTATGTAAAGTGTGGTGTATAGTATTCGTATGTGCACAAGATCGCCCTCTGATTGGCCAGAGTCCCCGCGAGGCTGATGTGCGGAGCACCTTCCATGTCCAGGGTCCCCCATCGCCCGCGTTTGCATTGGCTGGCAAAGCAGCTGCAAAGGAACGGGCTAAAATTTCGACCCTAACCAAAGCACTGGCGGGATTTGCTGCCCACACAAAAATTCCGGATTTTGGCAAGCCGTCGGCGAAAGCAACCCACGCAAGCAACGTCCTCATCATTCGGGAACAAGTTCGGCCCAGCCAATTTACGCATCCCCCTCTGTCAGGCAGTCCGACTCTTCTTTTCCTTCTCCTCCACCCTCCCCCAATTCAAGCTCTTTTTTCCCAGACAAGAGACTTGAACCCAACCCGCGACTATGGCCGAGCAGCTGATTCTCAAGGGTACCCTCGAGGGCCACGTAAGTTCAACCCGGGATTGGCGATTTGCACACACTTGCTAATGCTCGGCTTGCAGAATGGCTGGGTCACCAGCCTGGCCACCTCCATGGAGAAGTACGCGACCCGAGCCCACGACGGTGCGGATGGAACACTGACTTCTTGCGCTCCGCCAGCCCCAACATGCTCCTGTCCGCCTCGCGTGACAAGACGCTGATCATCTGGAACCTCACCCGTGACGAGTCGCAATACGGCTACCCCAAGCGATCGCTCCACGGCCACTCGCACATCGTCTCCGACTGTGTACGTTGTTTCCCCGCAACCCCCGCCAGCCCAGTGTTTTCGGCGAGAAGGAGCGCCGCCCGCGCCGGAGGAAGAAGAAGAAGGGGAGGATGAGGCAGAAGAGAGCGAGGAGGCGGAAGATCAGCCGGGGGAGGCGCAAAAATACCGAGCAAGGGCACGGCGACCGCAATCGAGACAGTGAAACTAACTGGAGCGCGTTTGCGATGTACAGGTTATCTCCTCGGACGGTGCCTACGCCCTGTCGGCCTCGTGGGACAAGACCCTGCGCCTCTGGGAGCTCGCCACCGGCACCACCACCCGCCGCTTCGTCGGCCACACCAACGACGTCCTCTCCGTCTCCTTCTCGGCCGACAACCGCCAGATCGTCTCCGGCTCGCGTGACCGCACCATCAAGCTCTGGAACACCCTGGGAGACTGCAAGTACACCATCACCGACAAGGGCCACTCCGAGTGGGTGTCTTGCGTCCGCTTCTCCCCCAACCCCCAGAACCCCGTCATTGTTTCCAGCTCCTGGGACAAGCTGGTCAAGGTATGTCTTGGGTCTTTTCCCCCCCGCCCAGCTTGCTGTGGCCCAGCAAACCCAAGCACCTCCTTCATATGATGTCTTGCAACCAAAGTATTTGCTACTTCAGAGCTCGCTTCGGCGTGCCATGAGACAACTAAACACCATTGCCCTGATGAACCAAACAAACACCCTCTTCATTTGCCCCGTCCGCCCCCAGCGGTTCTTGAGGATGTGTCCGACTGACCCGCCCCCGCTAGGTTTGGGAGCTCTCTTCCTGCAAGCTCCAGACCGACCACATCGGTCACACCGGCTACATCAACACCGTCACCATCTCCCCCGACGGTTCGCTGTGCGCCTCCGGTGGCAAGGACGGCACCACCATGCTCTGGGACCTCAACGAGTCCAAGCACCTGTACTCGCTCAACGCCGGTGACGAGATCCACGCCCTCGTCTTCTCGCCCAACCGGTACTGGCTCTGCGCCGCCACGGCCAGCAGCATCATCATCTTCGACCTCGAGAAGAAGAGCAAGGTCGACGAGCTCAAGCCCGAGTTCGCCGCGGTCGGCAAGAAGAGCCGCGAGCCCGAGTGTGTCTCGCTGGCCTGGAGCGCCGACGGCCAGACTCTGTTCGCTGGCTACACGGACAACATCATCCGTGCCTGGGGTGTCATGTCGCGGGCATAGTAATCTCGCGCTGGTATCACTGCGGTAGGGGGGCGAGGTTTTGTCTGTGTCGGTCATTGACTGGGCGTAAGGGATGGGCTTGTCATTTGGTCTTTACATGGGAAAAAGTGGCAACTTTCACACGTGCAATGCGACAGACGATTCGAGAAGAGAAAGAAGAGCAAAAGAGACGAAGCTTGCGATCAGAGTTTGTTTGCTGCTTTGCCTGCTACCGGTCTGCCATGACCGCGTGACTTCTTTTGCGCCGCTCCTGCACCCGGGGCCGGGCAGGCGAGGGCTTGAGAAAGAAGCGCCGGTCAGCACTTCACCCATTATCAATGTGAAGAAGAACAAACAAAAAAACATTCGCAAAAAAAGCTCCGTTTGTGTTTTCCCTTCTATGTGAGACCGGGACCTGCACGCGATGTCGGAGCTGCTTGTTTTCTGGGGAGCATCGCTGGCGTTGAATTGTTTCCTTGCTCCGGACATAGGACGGTGCCAGTGGTACGGATGGATGCTAGTGTTTCCTTTCTTCCTACATACCCGCCTGTCACGAAGAGGGTATGAAGTGCCCTCGTTCCAGGCCCAGCCCCATTCCTCACCCGTATCTCCATGTTCACCTAATTCGCCAGGTTGGGGTTGGGGTTACATCACGCGCTCCGCTTGGCCTGGGGCCTTTCGCATGGGATGCGTTGTGCGCTGCCCCCCCCCCCCCCCCCTATCGTATCCCATACCCTTTGCTACCTAAATAAGTAAAGTAAACATGTCGCCTTTTCGTTACCTGGGTGGTTATGCTGGACCCTGATCCCGCTCCCGCGAGCCGTTTGATTTATTTTCTTAACTCTGCGATTTGGTTTTCCATTCTCTTCCTCCCGTGGAGGGGTTGCTCACGCATGGGAGGAGGGTGCCGGCAGGGTGGAAATCGAGCAGGAATCCTCCTCCCCAGCTCCGCTCCCCTCGAATCGTTGCCGCTTGCGCTCTCTCTCTCTCTCTTTCTCTCTCTCTCACTCCTTACATGACCCAGGCCCCAAACCGCCCTTTCCCGCTAGAGAGTCGCCGTTGCTTACCTGTCTGCTTACCACCCAGCCGTAGGTCTCTGTGCTGCTATATCCCGCTCGCTCCCCCCCAATGCTCCTCTGATGAGGTTTGCCCACACGGGCTTAGGATGGGGGAGGCCGCCCCCTCCAAAACGCCACAGCGCTCTCTACAATTTCGGCACGACTGGGCCTACACCCATCACCGTCGACTTCGCCTTCCCCCCCCCCCAGCGGCGGCAGGGGGGGGGGGGGGAAGAGGAAAGTGATGCTACAGGCCCCTTCGGGGTCTTGGTCTCGGAAGAGATACCTCCCCGGCACCCCCTTCGCCCTGTACGCGGGCCGGCTTCGTTCCCCCGAGCGTTCACGGGACATCTCTCCCCGGCGCCGGACCCCGAAGGGCCCCCGCGGGACCCCCGCGCGTGGGTATCATCCCGGCACCCTCGGTCTCCATGAGACACGGCTGCCGAGACGACCCGCCGTCGTTCAGGCAGTGCTTCCTCTCGGATCATGCGAAAACCCGGTACCACCATCGTTGCACCCCCGTCGAGTTGAAATCGATCTAGAGGCCAACGAAAGACTAGGTGGGAAAGGAGGGGGGTAACCGACTTCGAGGAGCTCCAGACAGGTTAAGCAGTCGCAGCAACGCCGCAGCATACACCCGGGGTGAGAAATCCAAGTTCCACTCCTATGTGTCTGCCTCGAGAGAGTCCAATTTCGTACTTGTTCATAGCAGCGGCAAGCAAAATAGTACCCAAAAACAAAGGAAGCGATGATTACCCTCATATCTCTCCGGATCATCGATATAAGGAGAGCGAAAGAGAACAAGGAAGTAAGCGATAGTATAGGGGAGCAGGGCACGGAGCAGAATCCGTTGTATGGAAGGGCCATACCGAACCCTTCCCGGCAGTGTTATCAAGGAAACCACTCCGCGTCTTCCCCTTCTCCGTCCAGTGCGGGCTGGTACGGGGGCAAGTTGCCGTCACTGTTCCGCTGTCCGGCCTCGGTACGTCTCCGAAGGAAGACCGCCTGGCTCCCCTGAGGGGCCTGGATGACCTCGAAGAGCTAGATATCTAGATGCAAGCGAATCGGGTTGGAACCCCTCACGGGGCGGTTGGCTTCCTAGGCTTTATTCCTTGTTGGTTTTTTGTTAAGACACCGCAAAGGACTCGGTTACAGAGCAGGCCATAAGCACCACGCAAGCTATAGTTTTTCATGATGTCCGCCAAATGACACCTGCGCTTGGAGGTCATAGTGACATATGCCGTGGTGGGCGGAATACACATAGTCCCCGGCCCCCCGGGATTCCAGGCGCCAGGTCCTCGTTCGAGATGCACGGCGCACGCAGCGGCTTGATAGGCCCCGCGTGGAAATGGAACTTTGACGTTGAGTGTGTCTACCCGGGGCCAGGTGACATACTGCGTTGGCCCAGCGCGGGCTTGGAGTATACTGAGCCAGTGCGGTTTGATATCCTTAGATTTCGGGTGGGAAGACGGGGGAGGGGGTTCCGGCCCAGGTCCGGAAACGCCACCTCTCACTTGTCTCGACCCTGGCGGGGGAGCCCTCAAAACCTGCAACGTTCGTCGAGGAGACCAGTGGGCAGAAACAAAAAAAAGAAGAAGCAAAAGAAATGCGATCGAACAAAGGAAGACACTGAAACCGCCACGGGACGAGTTGATCTTCGGACAGCCATCTTCCCGGCCTTTGCCCAAACGACGACGCACCAGCAAAAAATTGCCCGGGCCGCCTCGACAGCGAGAGGTATGTCTACGCGGAAACACGGGAGGCGCTTTTGCAGTCCTCGGAAGGGTCTCGGAGGGGCGTGGCAAAATCCTCAGGTGCTTCGTACACGGATTCATCGACGACTAGGCCCCGCAAAAGTCCCCGTATCGACACGGTGGGCTTCCGTTGCCTAGGTTCCCAGAGGATGTGAGAGAGAGAGAGAGAGAGAGAAAAGAAAAAGAAAGAGGGGCAACTGCCTCCCATTGGTGCGTAATGAAAGAGCACTACGAAGGGCGGCTCAATTGCACCAGCGAGCGCCGGAACGTGGGATGCCGCTGCCTGATCCGAAGGGCGGATCCTGACCGGGGAATTTAGGAAGCAAGCAAATAGGCACAATTTTCCAAACTTGACGCGGTCCCTTCTCGACTTGTGAGGCTAGAGCTTTCCGAAAGAAGGTGTCGGCGGCAGTTGTCGCGCCGTACCTGACGCTTCCGTCATGTGGCGCCCCCGTCTGCTATAGCAATAGCTGCGTAGAATGCATTAGGTAGTGACAGCCGGGACTGGAAACCATTGGTCACCCTCGGGAAAAACACGACGACAATGCCGTACCGCCGCGACAAAGAGTACTAGAAAGAAGGTCGGGCGTGAATGCCCCGCAGCACCGCTGACTCGTTCATTCCCACGATAGCGACACGGCTTTGCAGGTGGCACCACGGCGTAGCGCTTTCCTCTCACCGCGAAAGATGGGGTAATTGCCCATGCGAACGGACGGATCCCGTCTCGACGGGCGTGGGCGGCTACAATGGATTTTTACCTTATCGCCCAGATGGGGGGGAAAGGGGGCCGAAGGGGTCACCTCCAGTGTTTGAGTATGTCGAGAAAAGGGCGAAGGCGGTCCAATGGGCCATTAGGGAACGGCGGGCGGATCGTTCTTTGGAGGGGTGACGGACCCCGCTCCGGGAGGTGAACGGAGGCTAGACGGATGAGGAAGGTTCTGGGCGCTTAGACTGCCGGTGGTGATGCGGTCGGTGGGTTGGCACCTTTTTTGGTTGGGACGCCGGACGGGGCCTTTGTGTCTTTCTCTTTGCTTTTCTCTCTGGCAGGTTGGCTCGCGGTGGGCAGGTGCACACGTGACCCCCCAAAGCGCGCGAACGCGGGGACGAGATGTGATGTGGCCCCACGCGATGTGTGTGTGTGTGTGTGTGTGTGTGTCTGTGTCCGCCCTTTGTGTGTCTGTGGGTGTGGGCGACCGGCCGGAACGGGCGTGGCAGCTCCGGGGTCGCATGAAGCGCATGAAAATGCCGAGGACGGCGCAGAGCGCGGCGTGGCGCAGCCGCAATACGGTCGGACCGGTCACCGGGAAGGGGAAGGAGACACGCATGGCTTGGCCGCGGGATGAGAGCACAGCAAAACTTTGTTCAACACCAGGCGGCAGGCATTGGCTGGCATGCAAGGAAGCAAAGCCATTTCGGGGAGGCCAGGGCCCCGACACCGTGGACGGGCCGGTGGGCAATCATCGTGATGGCGGGAAACATGGTTGCGCTGGGTACTAGAGATCCATTGAGCGGTGGCAGGGAGGAGCTGGCTTGAGACGACGTGTCTCTCGTGTTTCTTCCATGCGCACCCACGCAGCATGTGCATCCGAACAGGCGGTCATTGGGCGAGCCACGGTACCAGTTACCCGGCCAAGCGGCCCTCGGACACGCTGTCTCAGGCAGAAAAGAACGAGAAAATAAAAATAAAAGGGCACCGAGCCAGCAGGCGCCCGTCCCGCCGCAGGTCGGTGTGCATGATCTCGACTGCTGGGGGGTGTGGGAGGCTGGCTGTAAGGGGAGGGGGGGCTAGGGAGGCCACATCAAGCTTTTTACACACGTCCATCTATTCGCATGACAGCCAGAGAGGGCTTGGGTGTAAGCCGGCGCGCGCGGCACTATCGCCGCGTTCCCCAGGGCACCGAAGGGATGGGGAAAACCGACATCTCATATCTGCGTCCGAGGTTCTCGTCGGCTTTGCGCGCACGCGCACTCTATCGCCGCTGGTTGTGAAACAACAAACGGCGGAAGTTGAGAGGCGCCCACGCAGCGTTGAAGGGGCAAGCAATCAACATGAGAACTGGGGCCGGGGCCAGGGAGAGTCGCCAACAAACGGGCCGTTGGCTCGGCATCCACCTCTCTGAGTCTCTGAGCCATGGGGACGGCGGTCGGCAGCTGTGCGACGGGGCCTGAGATTACCGTCATTTTCCCCCGGGGATAGCTTCAATCAAAGATGAAGACTTCTCATCCTTCCTTGCTCGTAGTTTCGCGTGCTGGCCGCCCGAGGTGACGGCCGCTCCTGGAGACGCTCGCCAAGATGGCGGCTACCCACACGGGCGGGACCCCTCCCACACACGGGGACGGCTTGCGATGGCTTCTCGCCCGTTGAGAGGCCGATGGAGAAAAGAGGGCCCCCCTCCCCCCTTCAGGTTCCGCCCTGTCGGGCTTTTTCGTCCAACAGATGCCCTGGCGAATGCCGCTGATCTGTATGGAGGGTGAGGAGGGACGAAATGAGAAAGCGCTTACCCGGGCACCTCCAGACGCCCATCCGAAATGACGGCATCGAGCCATCCTGGACCGTGTGGACGAGGCCGTCCGTCGACGACTCGAAGGTTTGAACCCTCAGACGAGTGCGTTTCTTCTCCCGGCCACGTCCCCCACAGTCGTCTGTCCATTGTCCGAAAGCAGCCAATGTTGGTCGCATCGCATGAATGATGGACGGCCCTCGCGACGAGACTGGTCCCTCCATTCAGCTGCTCTTTCCGTGATGACGGGCCTCGCTCCCCACGCGTGACGGAGGATTTATTGACCGACTGAGGTAAGTACCCAAATAGGTACTGATGAAGCGCCTCTGTGTGGGTGTGTTGATGTTGCCTCCTTCCCGTTGGGGAGTCGCGGGACCGATGCTACCTTGCCAGCCACGATGGGAGGGGGAAAGAGGCCAGAAGAAGACCGTTTGGGCCCATGGCGGCACCACTTACGTGAGTACGCCGCGGCCGAGGGTGTCGTCCTGGTGGGCACCCCAGCCGACGATCTCCAAAATTGGCCTGGCAAGGCTTTGTATCAGATTGAGAAGGGGGGGGGGGGGGGGGCCGACGACCCCTGTCGGCATTGGAGGAAAGGGAAGTACTCCGTAAGTGCGCTTAGGGTTACCCATGTGCTCTGTGTCGGGCAGCCGACGGCGCGCTGTCGTCTCGTCTGGACCAGGCCCTGCAAAATGAGATCATTTCTCGTCGGGTGCGGTAGATGCAGACGATTGGGAAGAAGAAGAGAGAAAAAAAAAAAAGGGAATCACGTCTCCTTCGAGACGCGCGGGCCGGGGGTGGGGGAAGCCGTCTCTCTCAGGCGGCCCTCCACTCAGCTACCTACCTAGCCTGTGGCCTAGGCAAAAGCTGCTTCGCCGTCGGGCTGAGGAACTAGCCGCAAGTATCACGAAGTCGGGAACACGATCAGGCCTGAGGCGACGGACCTTCGGGGGCGCCCTGACGCTCTTGTACGACCCCCCTTGTGCTCCCTGTGCTTCCTGGTGGCCCCGTCCGCTCTCCCGCGCCGTGCCCCTCGCGTGCGCGTGCCGCTTCCCCCCTCTCCCTCGTGCCCGTGTAGCCAAGTGGTGCGGTTGTGCGCCGGCGTGGTCGCCATCGCGGGCGGACGGGGCAGCCGGGCGCCCGTGCTAGACAAGCTGAGGCAGTGGTTCGGGACGGATGCAATGGCAGCTAGCCTTCCACAGTCCAATGTTTGGTTCGGCCTGCCACGGCTAGTTAAGTGGCCTGCTATTGCCATTCTGGGAGGATCGCCTCTTGTCAGAATGAATGAATGCTGGCTGACACTTGTAGGAGGTCCAGCTGGGGGGGTTCGGTGACAGGAAGCGAAGCGAGCAATCCCCACTGCTTGTGAGCGAGACGACCTCATCTCACCATGGATGTCACTACTTCCTACCTACCTGTAAGTAAGTACCTAGGTAGGTAGAAATAAATCCATACAAACCCAGTGGCCCTCATGCAGTCGGTCGTTGGCTTCGTATACCCGCCAGTATGTTTGTACAGTCAGCACCGTCACATTGGATCTCGTATCGCATCTCATCGCACGACGGGACAAGCATGGATGCATCTTGACGGGACCTAGGTAGGTAGGTAGCTTTCATGGAGGCAAATGCCTGTCTGCTGTCCTCTATCGGGCCAGTATTCCCAGCAACTGCCGCGTTCAATGGCATCCCATCCCCATCTCGCATCGGTCCTTCGGCCACGACAGGTTGTCACGCACCGAGCGGCGAGGGCTCTCCCTGTGTGAGACGAGGGCAGGACCACCCGGGTGGATCCATCTCACGTCCTGTGGGTGTCCGTCATCCCGGCTCGCATAATCCAAGCCTCTTGCAGGCTCGGGGCCCCCACCAATCCCACCCAGGCGCTAGAACCGGGGGGGGGTCTGATCCCCTGTAATGGATGTTGGTAGGAGCCCTGTATGGCTGTATGGATGGGATGGCATGGGAGAAGAGGTTGCCTGACATGGGAAAATCCCCCTCCCTAGTAGCGCCCGCTAGAAGCACTCAAGTACCTCCTCCCACTTCCTGGGTAGGGTAACCGGCAAAAGCAGAGGTAAAAAGTACCCAAACGTACCGTCAGTCCCCCCGTTCGTGCCATCCACACCTTATTAGACTGACAATTAGGGGTCTCCCTTCATCGTACCAATGTAAGTCCATTCATAGGTCGGATGGTGATGGATGGATCTGTTTCCGCATGCTGGATCTTTCTGGCGATGGACACCCCCGGCCCGCGGGCGGTTCCTGCCCAGCGACCTCCGTCCTATTATAGACGATTGCACCGGAGCTCTGCCCTTCCCGCCCGTCCTTTCCTCTGTCCGTTTCTCACCTCCCGCCACTCCTTCCCCCCTCAGGTCCATCCCGGTCCAGGGCATACACGCTTGCCTGCCTATTCCGCCTCGTCATCCCCGACGACGCCGACGTAGTTTCCTTACACCTTCCCGCATTCACTTCGTTCTCCGGTTGTACCGTGACCCTTCCCACCCCTACGCTCACTCACTCACTCACTCTTTCGATATCTCTTCTATCCGTCCATACACATCCCTCCCTCCTCTTCCACCACCCCTGCTGCAGAAGCCTCGTGCATCTGTCGTGTTTTCGGCCCTCTTGATATCAAGTACCGCCCGCCCGCGACGCAAGCGTCCGCTCTCTTTCTCTTCTCCCGCCTCCCGCCTCCCCCCCGGCCTCGACCTGCCTCTCGCCGTTGTCGCGTCTCGTCTCTCAATCACACGTCACGTCATCAGCAAACGAACGGCCCGCAACGCCATTCAGCCAGCCACGCTCCGACTGGGCAGTTTGCACCCTCCCGGCTTCGAGAACGAGAAGTCGTCGGCTTTTAGGCTTCGCACCTGTCTCGAATCCCGCCAAACAACGCATACGGCGTGTTTTGTTTGCGACAACTTCCAACTCGAACACGCCAGTCCCCCGCCATCCCCCTTCTAGGCCCTCTTCACCCACGGCCGCTGCGAAACACGAAGGCCCTTCCGACTGGTTGGACCGTCATGGACTTGGTTGTGCCACTTTAGTGAAATTCGTCCTACGCTGCCCCAAGGTGTCGTCATTTAGGCCCTTTGCGCCCTCTCTTCACTTCGATTCCGTCGGGTTGGACCTGGTTGCGATTTTGTCTTTTTTATTTCCTGAGATACCCTTTCCATTCACTTTCGTCGCCGCCGGCCGTCACACATCTTCCACCCTTCCCAACCATCTTTGCCCAGCCGCACCCTTCCGGCTTCAGCGCTGAGCCGTACGGGCCATAACACCCACGGCGACACACAGCCAAGATTCCATCTTGTCTGCCTCTTCATCCATCTTCACCGTCCCGCAACCTACAGTAATCGTCAACATGGTCCGCGGTTTCTTTTTGTTCGCGGCGACCTCTCTGGTCTCGGGTCTGGTGGCCGCCGAGGCTCCACTGGCCTGCGCTGTAAGTTGACTTCTGTTTTCAGCTTTTGCAGCGCCGCCTGATTGGCCGCACGGCGCTCGCCTAATAAAATACACGCACAGCCAGCTAACAAATGCCCGCGCACAGGTTGGCTGCGTTGAGGGCATCTACCGTGACCCGGTGCGACTCGGCTGCGCCCCGGGCGACAAGAACTGTGCCTGCCACTCGGGCAAGAACTTCGAGTTTGGCATTAGAGACTGCATCGAACAGGCTTGCAACTGGTCCGGTGCCATCTTGGAGGCCCAGACGGCGGCTGCTCAGGAGTATGGCGCTGCCGGCTGCCTCCCCTTCACTTGTAAGACCCATGTCTAAGTTGAAACGAGAAGGCCTGCCAGCAGAACTAACGGCCCTACCAGCGACGGATACTCCGGCTCCGGCTGCCACGACCCCTCCGCCGCCTCCTCCCGCCGCGGCCCCGGCGACTACTCCGCCCGCTGAGAAGCCCGCGGTTCCGGCCACTTCTGCTGCTCAGAACCCTGCTGCTCCGGCTCAGACTCCGGCCAACAATGACGGCGACGCCTCCAAGCCTCCTGCCAGCTCCGAGGCACCCAAGCCATCTCCCTCACCTGAGGCAGCTGGGCCGTCTCCCTCGCCCCAGACCAGCGCTGCCCCCAAGCCTGAGGCTACCAACGCCAGCCCCAATCAGCCGACGACGGCCACTGCTGCCACTGCTGCCACCGCTGCCACAGATGCCGGTCCTTCGTCTTCGGCATCATCCACCGGTGCAGCCGTCTCTGCTGCTACAGCTTCGGATGCGCCCGAGTCATCCGGCACAGCCAATTCCCAGACAGCCAAGGCCGGGGACTCTGGAGACGACAGTTCTTCCGGCGGTCTCTCGGTGGCTGCCAAGGCCGGCATTGGAGCAGGTGCCGGTGTTGCTGTCGCCATGATGGCCATTACGGCCTGCTGTGTCCTGATGCGACGCAGAGCGCAGAACCGACCCAAGCCCAATGCTGGTCCGGCCCGCCCTGCACGCAGCCCCATGCCTAACATCTCGCGGCCCATTGGCGGTGGCCGACAGTACGCTGAAGACATCGAGGCACCCCCTGCCGCTGTCACGGGCTTTCCCGCTATGGCTCATGTGCCGTCGCAGAACTCATCCATGTCTTCTCCGAAACCCACATTCGGGCACAGCGACGAGCGATACAGTGTCAAGGGCAACCGGTATGAGGACATGCTGCCTCGGACCCAGCCCCGAACCATGATTTAACTTGCTTGATGCATTCTTCAATGGGCGGGCAGCTACCCTCATTCTACTATTTTATGACGGAGGAGAAAAAGAAAAGCCCGAATATTTCGCGGGCGATAATATCTTGGAACGCCGAGCTCAAGGTGGCTGGTTTGTGCACGATGCCCCAGCAGAGTCTGAAGGGAGCCCTACACTGGACCTGGTGAGCTTGGCTCCATTGCTTGGAGGAGCCTGTCACGCCATACGCACGGTGCCACGAGCAGGCATCCCATCTTGGTAATTCGTTAAGCCGTTCGACTAGGCAGCCAGTCATGGGTTAAACCCAGACACACTGCGAGCTCCATAAGATACAAACCGGAATTGAGAGGAATCTGCCTATTTTTCTTGTCCTGATCCGTGGTGAGCCAGTTAATCACATGCATAAGCCCACAATGCTCCCCGCTTGGTCATAGTGATGTAGAACATTGCGATTTCTCCAGTTCTCAATCGTGAGCATTATTGACTGCTACTAGACGATATTCTCTCACAGTGCTTTCTGCTTGGATTTGTAGCTGCTTTCTCTTGAGAAGTGCATTTTATGTTACTGTCGTCTTTATAACAGTGCAGCAAGAGTGGTGTACGGATGTTTGCGAAGACATACTTATAGGAGGCAATTGAGCCAGGTGATACTATCAGAATCAAATAGTGCCACGTTTCGTCGAAATCACACCATGGACCTGATAGAAATAACTAGGCACACATATGAGTTGCTACACGTGGTATTACATGGAAGCACAGATTCTGAACTATCAGCAAAATGAAGGCGCTGGTTTATTATGATTCGGGACAAGGGAGAGAATGCACCAAGTGATTGGGGACGAAAGTAGATAGTCACAGCTCTATCACAATGATCTCTTTAGCCTACAACCAGTTTTGTGCCCTTTGACACTTACCAAACTTCGGACTAAAAAAGGGCCATGGCGTCCCCTATCTTTTTGAGGAATCTTTTCAGCGAAGGGGCGCTTATAGGATGCAGGGACCCAGACAAATGAATCCATCTCTGACCCTTCCGCCAGCATTGGCCAGCCTTGGCGAGCCCCTTCGCTTAATTCTTTTATTTTTATTTCTTGTCCCTACTTTTACCATTTGTCAGTGGTTTGGCATAGTCAAAAAAAGAGGGGGGGGGGGGGGGGAATCTCCAGCCAGCGCCTCTTTGAACCACCAAAACCAGTGTGTCAAAACAGAGGCCCGGAGTTTGGCGGAGGGTGGGAGTGGTTATGGTCCCTTGATGTAGTGAAATCACCATGGCCTGCCCTCAGACGGACGTACCTTTTGGATAGAGGAGAAAAAATGACCGCCCAGTTATAGAAGTGGATGAGTCCCAACGGGGCTGGAAGAGGCCTCGCTGGCGAAACATAGAAGTGTCCGCTGCTGTCCCCGCGGTGGTGGAGAGAGAGGGGGAGGGGGGTTGCTCGGGACCTGGTACGGCTCGGCTCGACGGGGCTTGGCGGGGGCCCTACTCCTCGCATGCCGGGTGTACCGACCCTTTACGCGGCCTGCCCGGGGCCCGCCCTCCTCTCTCTCTCTCTTTCTCCTCCCGGGGCGCCCCGTCGAGCCGGCCGAGGAAGAAGGGGAAGAAGAAGAAGAGGAGGAGGAGGAGGAGGAAGGAAGGAAGGAGACCGGCCCCCCCACGCCTCCGTTCGCTCCTCGTCCCGGTCCACATCCCATCAGAAGAGACCCCTTAGAGTGCACCCAGTTCGAAAACCCTGGATGGGAACGCCTCGTTCAGGCAGGCGGCACACGGCGGGTCTACGCCACAAGGGCACGGTCTATATATATGAAAAAAAGGGGGGAAGGGGAAACAAAAGGGCCTAAACAAGGATTTTATTTCCCCCGGGCTTTCCGGCCACCGAGAAAGTCTATGCTTAGAATCACTCATTTCAACGGCCGCCGGATTAGTCGATGGGTTCATTTGGTTTTATGGGGATGATGCGGCTTGATGTCTAGATTGCCCCCTCTGATTTTCGATTTCTGTTGCCTGGGGAGAACAACCCCTCCCACCAAACTCCTTGTCAGGGCTTCGTAAGGGGAGTTGAACGGGTTTTGTGTCATATTTCTAGCATGTTCCAAAACTGCCTGCGTGAAAATCCTATGTTGGCCACCAGCGTCATATTTTCTTCTTGGTTTTCAGCCATTGGGTGTATGGCTGCCTGGAGGATGACCAAGCTTCCCTTTGGCCAAGCTAGGGGGGTGGTCTTGGTGGCATAAAGGCATTGGGAGGGATGATGTTTGCTGATGCTGATATCTACGGGTCCTTTTCTTCTCTTGGGACCCATGGGGGAAAAAATGGGAAGGGGGGTTGGACTGGTTTTCCTAGATAGGGAAAGGGAGGCAAAGTGTGTGTGTGTATGTGACTGGTTGGCTATACGTGCGTTTGGCTAGGCAGGAATGGGGCCACACTGCTCGAATTACTCGATATGGGCAACGCTCGGCGGGTCCCGGGCTGGGGAAGACATGTAATATTATGTAAAATAAAATTCCCCTATCTCACTCAGCCTCCTCACACTGATCCCTCCCCCTTCCCATCCAACCCCCTGTGCCAACCCCCCCAGACCACCCCCACCCTCTTCTCAGCCTTGCCGTGCCGATTCCCGAGCTGGGAAACATTGGGAGGAAAGAACCCATGTATACAGGGTGAGCGGAGCACGACGCAAGCCATGGCCGGCCGCGGGAGTTGTTGCCCCGAGGAACCCATCGGCAGGATTCGTGTAGTCCCGTCCCTCGTTGGTCGATTTTCCATGCCTCCTAGGAGCCAATGCCGGCCTACGTCACTGGAAGGGAGGGGCAATGCTAGATGATTCCTCTCGGTGGTTGTGGGAAGGCGGCAAGGAAAGGCCCCGACCTGCCCAAACCCGTTGTGGACGGACTTGGGGAGTGGGAATCATGGGCATCTACTATGCGTGGTGGTGCCGCAATAGTGGCAATGTGCTATTTATATATATAGACCGATGGGTAACGGGACCCATCGGAAACGGGTATCGGTGGGTACACGTCCCATCGCGTGCTGGACAGTGCCAGCCCGAGAGACGGGGCCCAGGAAACGCGTGCCTACACTTTGTCTTGTAGGTGACATGTTGGCTATAGATTTACCCAGTACCCATAGCCCCATAGTATTCGGCTTACCGGAAAATGGAGCCATGCTTTTCATCTTCGTCGGCGGCGAGCCATGAGCAGCAAGCACCCGTGGGTTTCAGCCCTCGATAGCCCGTTGACGGGTTTTTCTTTCCCGACCGGTTACAGGCAAGGCGGCGGGCGGTGGGCGATTGGCAGAAAAACAGGTCCGGGTCATGTTCCGATGCCGGGGCGAGAGCTCTTTTCCGCAGCATCCTGCCTCTTTGTTACGCGGGCTGCAACTCACGTGAGATGCGCTCTCTCTTTCCCTCCCCCCCCTGCCGTAGGATTGGGGATCGGCAGCGGCGGGATGAGTTAAGCAAACGACCGGCACCGCCTCCGCGTTTCGCTGCTGCTGCTGCTGCTGCTGTTGCTGGATCTCTTGGGGAGAGACGACTCCCAGACAGGCAAAAGCTGGCGAATGATTCGCGGGTCGGGGGCTCTCAGCTTATGACCGCGTATGCACGCGCACAGCCCGCGAGTGTGCGCGCGAGATCTGCCCCCTCTCCCCTGCGGAGCTACCTGGAAAAGGAAAGCGGATGACCGATCATGGGCGCCGTGGCACTGATGGCCATGGGGGGGGGGCGGCCGAATCCGGGGCGGAATCCCCTCCCTGGTTTAATTTGTACCCGTGTGTGTGTGTGTGCCTGTGTGCCGTTCGTGCCATGATAGACGATAGGTGGCGTGTGTGTCTGTGTGAGTGAGTGAGTGAGTGAGTGAGTGTGTGTATGTGTGTGTGTGTGTGTGTGTCGATCCCCGTCAGCGCCCCCGTTCAGGTGGACGCCCCAGGGCTACAGGGCCAACATGGCCCCCACGCGCTAAGCCGGTTCCGTCGGGGCGAGAGACGGGGGCCCTGGTCCGGAAGCCTGTCCTGTTCCTTCAGCTCCCCTTCCAATGCTTGGCTCAAAACAGCAACAAGAGCTGGGCACCTGGAAACCCCTAAAGGTCTCTCTCTCTCTCTCTCTCTCTCTCTCTCTCTCCTACCCGCGCCGCACCGGGGCACAGCCCCTGCATGCGGGATGACGCAGTGCTTATTCATTTTCCTTTTTCCTTTCGGGAGACACGAAATGACGGGGGAGGGCTGCAGGTCAGACGAGACAGGCTTTGGGAAACCCCTCTGGTTCAATTCGGCGCGCGTGTATCTCGACAGGCCCTATTCGGTCCGCCCTACGGCCGGTACTCGCACCTACTTTTTAGCTTAGAGGCCCGTTTCAATGTGGATGCCGGCACTGGTGCGTAGTAAACATCTTTTGCAAAGGCCCGGGCAGACACTTGTTTAGTGGCTTCCACTTACCTTCATGGCCTACTACTAGGTAGGTTCCATACTCGCCCGTACGGGATCCCCTGCGAAAGATGGATGAGGATGGATGGTTAATTGAGTATCCCTTCTGGTCCACTTCTGCAGCGGCATCTCTTTTTCGGTAGGTCCTGCAGGCATGACGACGCAACACCACCCCAGGGCCGGGCCAGGGGGGGAGGGAGGCGACGCAGGATCAGGGGGCCCAGTCAAGAGCGGCAGGTCTATGTATTACCACCTCTCCCCCCCCCCCCCCCCCCCGGACCGCAGAGCTGAGAGCTATCGACCTATTACAGGACAGCCCTCAGACATGGATCCTCAATCGGGGCTGCTAATGTAGGTAAGGTAGTTGGAAAACGACGGGTAGCGGTCGGCGTGCCGTCCCATCCATTCATACGCCGCCCGCATCACCTACCCCGGCCCCCCGAACCCCTGCCCGGTGTGCCTCGTTTATGTACCAGGGGGGCTCACTTATTATTAGAAGCCCCGCCGACACACCAGCCGTCTGTCTGTCTGTCTACCCGTCTATCTGCCCATCTATACCGACAGCGTCACCACTGCCTCCGCCCCGCGTGCCCACTTGCGAGAGCAGGCGCACGCGCGCGCGCGCGCCGAGGCAGACCGGCCTCCCGCCCCCTGCCCCCCGGCGCTGACGTTGGAGAGTCTATGAAACCGCTGCCTTCATCGAGACCACCGACACCTGCAGGATTCAGCCCATCCTTCCGCTAAACCGTGGACGGTCCCAGGCAGCAAGTTGTTGCTGAGAAAGCCCACAGCCCTCGCCGCCCCCCTACCCTGGCGGAAACCCCCCCTCCCCCCTCGCCTGGTCTAGCCCCGTGGGCTGTACGTCGTGGTGGCCAGGGATGCATTCCCATCTTGCATCACCACCCCTTCAACATGGCGTCGGGCACGATAAAAAACCAGAGGTCCGCCTGTGTGACCCTATTCTCATGTTGGCGATAGCATACCAAATCACCACCCATCCTCGGTCGTCATCTCCCGCCATAACGCCTCTCTCTGTGTTCCCTTCCCAGCAACCAGTTTACCCTTTATACAAGAATCAACATTTCCCCGACGGGCCCGGTCAAAGCTCCTCCCCGCCGTACAAGCCCTACGAGGCGAGATATGCAAATCAAGCGGGAGTCTCCGGAAAGAATTGCCACTGCTGCCGCCATGCCCGCCGCCTCCGGCACCCCCAGCAAGTCCGGCCGTCCGCCGAACACGGCCTACCTCGCCCTCATGAAGCCCGACGAAGACTGGCGCGAGATTGAGGACTCGACCGAGAGGAGGAAGATCCAGAACCGCCTCGCCCAGCGAGCCTACCGTGAGCCTCGCCCCTCTTCTCTTCTTTACCCCCCCCCCCCCCCCCCCCCCCCCCTTTGCCTCACTCTTTCCTCGTTCACACACTGCCGGTGGGAGAAAGGGAAAGAGAAAGAGAAAGAGACACACACACAGAGAGAGAGGGAAAGTAGCTAACATGCCAAGCCAGGCCGCAGTCTCCGGAACCGCAACAAGGAGTTAGAGTCCCTCAAGAAGCAACTCGGCAGCTTCCAGGAGTCGGCGTCGTCGTCGTCATTATCGCCCGCCCCCCATCACCACTCCCGCGCCGCCAGCCGGCCACGCAGCCGCAGCAGCAGCGGCGGCGGCGCCAGCCTCCGCAACCTCTGCCCCAGCCCCGAGGCTGCTTCTTCGCCGTCGCCGCCCCCCGCCCTGTCGGACTTCGCGGCCGTCTCGGGCCCGCCGGCGCACGCGGGCATGCCGTCTTCGCTGGCCGCTCCCGAATGGCCCCAGGACTGCGGCGGCAGCGCCGCCGCCGCCCTGCACGCCGTGGGCCCCTACGGCCTGCCGGAATTCATGTACTTTGACGCCTACCCGCCGCCACCGCCGACTCACGACGCGGTGGCGTCGACGACGACTACGACAACGACGGGCTTTGACCTGGGCAGCGGCGGCGGCGGCGGCTTCGAGGGGCTAGGCACGGGGGCGGGCGACCCCTCGTCGTCGTCGGCGCCGGCCTGGCTCAGCCCGCCCGCCTCCGAGGAGCCTGACTTGCCACAACAACCGCAGCAACCGCCGCCGTCTGTGTTTCTCCCAGCCTTTGGCGGCAGCGGCCACGCGCCCGCCACGCCGCCCGAGGCCGCCGAATACCTGACGACGACAACGGCGGCGGGGGCGACGGCCACGTTTGCGTCCTTTACGGCGCCCGACAGTCTCGGGCTCGTCTACCCGCAGCAGCAGCAGCAGCAGCAGCAGCAGCAGCAACTACCGCCGGCCCATCACGGCGCGGTTTTGGACCCGGCCCTCTTCGACGACGCGGCCGCCGAGCTGCTGCCGCCGCTTCTGCCACCGACGCCGCCGCCCTCGTCGTCCTCGTCGACAACGACGACGACGACGACGATGCTGGACCCGCAGCACGCGTCGCTCCTGCACATGGCCGTGGCCAGCGGCAACGTCGAGGTGCTGCGCCTCATCCTCGACCGCGTGCCGCCCGCGCTCGCGCGCCGCCCCGACGGCGACGGCTGCACGCCCGCCCAGCGCGCCGCCCGCGCCGGCCGCCCCGACATGCTGGCCGTCCTCGACCACCACCACCATCCCCACGCCGCGACGGCGACGGGCGACCCCTCGCCGGGTCTTCGCCCGGGGCCCGACTTCCCGTCCATGTGTTGAGAGGATGGGGGGAAGGGCGCAGAGGTGGTTTTGAAGCCTTGGTATGTAAAGTAAATTTGCATAAAGGCATGGGGAGGAGCGCGGGGAAGCGGGAAGAAAACAGTATATAATCCAGGCGTTGGGGTTTAGTCAACTGCATTATTAGATGAAATACTCAAGCCAAATCACCCTAACTTGCTTTTCTTTGCTCTCTCTCTCTCTGCTTGTGCTTCAGCGCAGTCACCCTAATACTCGGTAGTCGGATGATAGGCTCTCGCGTTCCGGGGGGTCGTGTGCATTACGTACTAACTCTATCGGCAGGCGATCTTGGCCCCTGGGAGGGAGGGAGAGGGGGGGACGCTTGCCGCCATCCGCCCTGCCTCGCCCTCAGCTCCTCCGCTTGCACCCACAGCGCCGAAATAGAATTGGCCGCAGACGATCTGCGCGAAAAGTCCATTGGCTTTGCGTCTTCGCGCAGCCAGGAAGGCTACTGCCCCCCCCCCCCCCCCCCCGCTGCTGAAGAAGATCTACGCCCTGCTCCCAGTATCGATCGCGTGTAATCGTCCTCTTTTGGTCATGGATACGTGTATGTGCACAAGCCCAAACCCGACCCGCCGTGTTGCCGTTCAGTTCATCCGTCATAAAGTCGTCACCCCTTCCCTTTCCGTTACTACTTACAGCAAAGAGGTAAAAGCTTGACGCCAATCGGGGCCCCCTCCCAGCCCCTGGCCGTACGCATAGCAACGAGACGCTCGTCCTCCCACCTCCCAATGCCATCCCCCAACAGATATCTCCGTTACGCGACGCCGTCGCTTTCCCGACTTCCCGCCGGTGTGGACGGCCCGTACGTTGCGGCCCAGGCGTCGTAGGCCGGCGACAGCATCAGCTCCTGCATGTGGCGTCGGCGGATGCCCACGTTGCCGCCGTCGAAGATGGGTAGGACCATGGCGCTGTTGAGCAGCTCGGCAAAGGGCTGCGCGGTGTCGTAGGCGGTGCTGGGTGGGCCTCCATCATCAGTATTTCGCGCGTTTTGCCAGAGAGGGGAAAGGGGGCGGGGAAGAGAGAAAGAGAGAGAGAGAGAGTGTGTGTGTGAGTGTGTGTGTGAGTGTGTGTGTGAGTGTGTGTGTGAGTGTGTGTGTGAGTGTGTGTGTGAGTGTGTGTGTGAGTGTGTGTGTGAGTGTGTGTGTGAGTGTGTGTGTGAGAGAGACTGTGAGAGAGAGAGAGAGTGTGAGAGAGGGAGAGAGAGAAAGACGTACATGCCGACGGCGTTGATGGCGTCCAGGACGGCCTTGACGGCGGCCTCGCTGCAGTAGACCTTGGCGGCGAGGGCGAGCTCGCGGCGGGCGGCGTAGTCGCCGGGGCCGTGCTCCATGGCGGCGGCGGCCTTCCAGGTGAGGGCGCGGCAGGCCTCGGTGGCCATCTTGACGCCGGAGAGCAGGTCGGCGACGGGGGCGCGGGCGAGCAGGGGGGCGGCGCCGCGGCGGGGGTCGGCGCGGGCGAAGGCGAGGGCGGCGTCGAAGGCGGCGCGCATGAGGCCGACGGCCATGGCGCCCACGAGCACGGCGCTGGCGTCGAAGGCGGCGGCCACGACGGCGGCGGCGTCGGGGCCCGGCCCGCACAGCACCTGCGCCGCCGGCACGCGCACGCCGGCGTAGCGCACGTGCGGCCCCCAGACGGCCGTGTGGCCGGCCGTGGCCACGTCGCGCACGACGGCGAAGGCGCCGGGCCCGGCCCGCGCCAGGTCCGCCCGCGTCACCAGCAGGATCAGCACGGCCGCGCGCGGGTCGGCGGCGACGGCGGCGGGGTCGGCGTCGGCGTCGCGGCACACGACGCAGGCGAGGTCGGCGCCGCGGCCGTCCCAGCCGGCGCAGTTGGTGGCCCACATCTTGTCGCCGGCGAGGACCCAGCTGCCGTCGGCGTCGCGGCGCGCCGTGGTGTTGAGCCCCGGGGCGCCGGGCTCGAGCCAGTTGGCGACGCCGCCGGGCTCGCTGAAGACGAGCGAGGCGAGGGGCGCGCCCTCGGCCGCCAGGAAGGGCGCCAGCAGCGGCGCGTGGCGCGGGTCCGGCCGCAGCGCCAGCGGCGAGAGCCCCAGCCCCGTGCCGAAGAGCGTGAGCGACGCCGACGCCTCGACGGCGTAGCACTCCTCCACCAGCAGCGCCGCCTGCGCCAGCGAGCCCCCCGTGCCGCCCAGCCCCGGCGGCAGTTGCCCGCGCACCAACCCGCCCGCCACCGCCGCCGCGTACGCCGCCCGCGTCGCCTGGAACCGTCCCTGCTGGCCCCCCTCGCCCGTTGCCGCCGTCGCCGCCGCCGCCGCCGGCCCCGCGTACGCCGCCCGCGCCGGCTTCAGCACCGTCTGTGCGAAGGCCGCCGCGGCGTCGCGCACCGCCATGTCGGCCGCGTCCAGCTGGAAGTTGATAGGCATTGTCGGGGACCGAATATTTTGTATTCCGGGTTTGCGCAGTCGAGAGTATACGCCCGTGATGGAGCGAGAGTGAAAAATGAAAACTTATCTCCCCCCCTCCTTCCTATATCTCCCCGGAGGGAGGCCGTAAGCTGACCTCGATAGTCTCCCCCCTCTCCTCTCTCACCCCATTCTGCGAGTGCGGAGATACAGGGTGTTGCTGCTTAGGGCTGACACGGGGGATCTAGCTGGAAACGCGACTCGACGTGATTCGTCGAGGGTCCGCCGTGCAGAGCCAAGCAACCACGAAGACGTTGGCGCCCCTCGGCGTGCCTGTTGTGCGTGAGCGGAGCGGGATAGTCTTTCGCGACCTCGGCAAGTAGAAGGAGTGCTCGACAAGAAGAAGGGGACGGGACGCCCCCATTGAGTTGGGGTCGTATGGGCGCCGAATCCCCCTCCCGCTCAACCTTCGGTGCTTTCGTTTTCCAGCTTGCCCTTCCTGGCCTGCCGCAGCTGACATTGTCCAAGCAACAGTCCCATAAAAGTAGTGTATGTAGGTAGGTAAGGATCAATCCGTAGCATGTTCGACGAACCCCCCCCTCAGCGATAGCTGTGGTTGTTTCGTCCCATGTTAAAAAGGAACCATCCACGTTGAGACAAGCCGCCTGCCTCGCAGTCCGGCTGCCGGGTTCCCACGAGCTGCGGCATAGCCGCCCCGTTCCCTCATGGTAGATGTTCCCTCATTATACGCGTATTGCCATAATGGAGACCAGAAAGTGATGAGCCGCATTCCCAAACCAGAGCAGGTACAAAACCCCCCCTCCACTGACCCCACCCGTTAAACTCGCCAAGACTGTCACTGACCAGGCTAGGGTCGCCAAGACTGCCCCTGATCGCTATTCAGGGCGTCTCGCGGCAGGGCATGTCGTCCAGGGTGAAAAAGAAAAGAAAGAACGAGCCGCGATGATTTCTTTAGGGGGTATTGGCCTCCCACATGCTCAATGCTTGCGGCTTGATGCATCAAGTTCGTCGTGAAGTTGCAGCTCGTTAGAAGGCGCACTGGTGTTACTTAACCCTCCCCGGCAATTAGAGCGCTCAGCGACCGATCTGGCTAGAGATAGACTTATCGGACCCAACCCTACACAGTAGACCTTGGGGGAACTGAAGCGGGCAGTGCCCCTGTACACCACCACCATCCCTTGCGATCGCATCGTGCAAGCCGACCATCGCGACTGTCTGGGGAATGAGCCTCCTCCGCCTCAGCGGCTCTGCTCTGACACAGGTGCCCGGGGTGGTCCTTTCATTTTTCCACCAGTCGGGGGCGAAAGGGAAATCCCAACCACGGCGCTGGGCCCCTCGCTACCACCTCTGACGTCTCAGTCAAGGTGGGGGAGGGAGACAATCGCTGCAACGTCTCAACTCGGGCGTCTCGTCTCATCTTGCCGCCCGCGCCCGAACAGGGGAGAGAGAGCGGATGAACCGTGGATCGAGCGAAACGTCCGCCGGCCGTGCTCCGGGCAGCTGAGCCGCAGGACGTGCCCGCCCACGTCGCTCGTCCTGTCTGGTCGATCGTGCTATAAGATCGCCCTCTCCCGGGGCCCCGGCAATGCTTTCCTTCTCTCCCCATCGCCGCATTCTTCTGTCTCTCGCCTTATTTTTTTTTTTTCGTCTTCATTCTTTTCGCCAACACAGCTGTGCTGTCCTTTCGTTTCTCGACCCGACCTTGCTCCAAAATCCCGCCTTTGTTTATTCCGAACCCTACCCTTTCCCGCTACTCTTCAAGATGCGTTTCACCGTCGCCCTCACCGCCGTCTTCGCCGCGGCCACCACCGCGGCCCCGCTGGCCCGGCGCGGCGTCTTCACGACCAAGACGTACGACGAGCTCTCCATCTCGGGGGGCGTGGCGGGCAACGCGGGGGCCGAGGCGCTGGCGGCGCTGGCGGGGCTGCGCGACCCGGCGGCCGCCGACAAGGCGGACCTCGACTTCCTCGACTCGGTCAACAAGATCGGCAACGAGGCCGAGAAGGAGGCCTTCAACCCGGCCATCGCCGCCGCCGGCAAGGGCACCGAGGCCGCCGACGCCCTCCAGCGCGGCAAGATCAAGAACAAGGTCCTCAAGCTCCAGGCCACCGTCCTCAAGCTCCAGGCCCAGGCCGCCCAGGGCCAGGACGTCGCCGACAAGCTCGCCACCGAGCAGAAGAAGCTCGCCAACAACATCGCCACCGACAAGAAGGACGCCGGCAAGCCCTCCACCAAGCTCGCCTTTGACGCCACCACCAAATAGGTTTCCGCTGAGAGGGGGGGGGGCGAGAAGGAACATGCGACGAGGGGGCGTGCACGCCCCCCAACGTGCGAGGCGGAGGTGCCAATCGGCGGATGCCTCGGTCAGGTCCCAGGCTGCCGGAGCGCCGGCCGTTCCAGAGGCTGCTCCCAGTCGTTCATGAGAGATAGAACTTAATATATATACCCACGGCGGCTTCGAAACCATCCGTTCGAAGAAGAAGAAAAAAGTCTCCAGTTACTCGGACCGGGGAATCATGCGGCTTTCTTTGGGCCGCGTAAAAGTTCCGCTGACCTTTTCTTGCTGCTTCTGCTTCTTCCTCTTCTTTCATCGCACGCCGCCGTCAAGACACGATCATTTCTTTGGCATCAGTGGCAAAAATGTAGTTTCTGTTCCGTGAAGACATATCCCGTGGACCTTTCTCCGGCGAGGGGTCTGAAGGACGTCATTGGGCAGTGCGGTATAGGTGGCTGGGTGCTCCCAGTGTCGGTTTGAAACCACAAGCGCCATTCGCCAGTCCATCCACGCCTGTTGTTGTCCGAAGCCCCGTAGCGGGGCCATATCAAAGATCTCTAGGCCATTCCAGTGGTTGACCATGGATAGAGCGTGCCCGAAGACTCCCCCCGGTCGGTTATGAGCAACGAGTACTCGGCCAGGATGTCGTGCACCAGGCGGAGAACTTCCTCTTCCTCTGGCAGGGCCAAGGGGAGTACCTGGCTGGATTTTACTGCATGACGCTATATTGGTAGGGCGGAAGTGACATGGGATGGCTGCCGAAGCCCGGCCCGGACGTTAGGCAGGGTCACGTCGCGGATGAGGCACGATTGTCACACTGACTGGAGTCTTTAAGATGCAATGGAAATGGATGTTCAGATCCCCCACCCGGCCCACCGATGGGGATGGTTTGGTTCTGGAGGTGGAGGACTTGGGGAAGAGGGCCGATAGCCTCACACGATTGGTCTGATCAGATCGGGCTGCATAAGCGCATACCGTGTAGGGTGAACGACCAACGAACCCCAGCACTGGAGTGCTGTCAATGTGTACTACTATGCACGAGTTTACTTTATGAATACCGGGCTACGGTCGAGGCGATCAGCGCATAACGTGGACAGCTGGGCTTCTCTCAGGTTCGAGTTGTTTATTATATGCGAGCTGTACGGCCATTCCACCTTTTACAGCTTGGTCTGGATGAAGGCCACGGCATCGGTCGTGAACTGGTCCAGGTACGTCAGGTGCTCGGCCACGTCGTTGCCACTGGCGCAGACGGGGTCCTCCAAGTTGCACCAGGAGCTGACGCGGTCGGCGTAGACGTTGAAGCCGTCCAGCGCCGCTCCGGAGCGCGGGAAGATCTGCGGGGAGGGCGGGGTCAGCAGACGTCGCGTGTGCCGAGGGAACAAAGAAAAAGACAGATGAGTTCACTTACACCAGGCTTTCCGGCACCGGTACCGAGGTTGTACTTCTCGTTGGGGACGTGGCGGACGTCGCCGAAGAGGGTGATGGCGGCGACTGCGCGCACGGGGTTAGCGGGTGGGGAGGGAAACGAGGGGGGGGAGGGGCTTTATCGCTTGCCCCGGCGGGACTTACTCTTGTCGCCGACGGCCTTGTCGAGCGGGGGGTTGGTGGCCTGGGTGCAGTTGGTGTTGGGGATGAGGCCGCCAGCGCCGCTGAGGGCGTCGCCGACGAGGTGGGCGCCCTGGGAGTAGCCGGTGAGGACGAGCTTGGCGGCGGGGCAGGCGGCGGCGTAGGCCTCGAGGGCGCGCGTGGCGGCGGCGACGCCGGCGCTGACGGAGCTGCAGTAGTTGTCGAGCGTGGCCGGGTACTGGACGTCCTCGGCCGAGCAGCCGGGCACGGCGGCGCAGAGCGCCTCGGCCAGCGCCCCCTGCCGCCCCGGCACCTCCTCGTTGGAGCCGCGCGCCACGAACAGGTGCACGTCGGTGCACTCGACCGCCGGCGCCGCCGCCCGCTTGGCGCCGCACGGCGAGCCCAAGACGGCCTGCGCGAGCGCCGCCACCGACACGACAACGGGCATGGACAGCATCTTTTCTTGGTGTGGAGCGGGAAACGTGGGGGAACGGGAGGAACGAGCGGAGGCCAAAGAGACGAAGAAGAGTCCAACGGTAGCGAGCGAAAACGAACGTACAAACAACTCGCGAGGAACGGGACGGGACGGGCCGAGGGGGGGGAAATGGATACAAGCACACAAACGGCGGATGGGAGGGAAGCGGGAGAAAAACAAAAGAAAGGAATGGCTTTTCTAGAACCGAGAAAGGGACCCAGCGCGCGCGCGCGCGGCCCCGTCGAGTTACCAACTCGTCCGGTACACGCATGCGGCCGCACGGCCGCGCATGAGGATCCCAATACCGGCGATGCTACTCAACGTGGAGCGGTGGTGGGGACAATGGTTCGGCTTTTCCCCCCCCGTCGTCGTGGGCCCCCTCTTCCTTGATGGGGTGGGTTTCACATCGTGGCCGCATCGTTTTTTTCTGTTCCCTCGCCCGCGCGCGCCCTGTTTCCGATGCGGTGGGGACAAAGACTGGGGAGTCCAATTCCCCCCGTAGCGTATCGGTCGTGCCGCCCGCTAACATTTCGGAGCCCCCCAGCCGCTTGGGACAAAGCCATCGCAATGTTAATCCACGCGGCCGGGGGCGTCGTCGTCGTCGGCAGGTTGCTGGACGGCGGATGGGGGGAGAGGGGAGGTACGAAACGGGAAGGTTGTATCTGGTTACTACTATATGCGGCCGGCCGTACGACGTTGATGTTGCCGAGGCACTCGCTTAGAAAGCGGACCCGTGCCTTTCTGGGGCGCCCCGGGGTTGCCACGGGGGTCCGCCGGTCAATGAACACAATAAAAACATAGGTAAGATGTCCTCCTACATTAGCCACAAATCATAAAATATAGCAGCCGAGACTACAATACACTTTGGGGTGACGTGCCGTACTAGACAGGAACCGAGAGCCGGTCCACCTCTCCTTACCCCTAACCCCTGAGTTATCCTTGAGGCTTGGCAGAACCCAGGCACCCTTCTCCGGCCCGAACCCCATACCTGGGATCGCCATGGTGCCACTGGCCCCAGAGATATTAGGAGCTGATTCACGATGACTCGGGAGGACTATTGGACGTAGTTATTCCAGATGTCCGACTACGTCCGCAGGAAAAAGAGAACACAGAAGCAATGCAGGTGGTTAAGTAAGTCGGAAAATAAGATCGCGGTGTCTCGCCGCCCCGGGTGAGGCCCTATGGTGCCTGCGAATTTGACGACTGTGTAACGCTCGAGACCGGATGTGTTGCTGTTGAACCAGCCGGCTCCAGGTCGCGCCGAATTGTCATGGAGGAGTGGGATACGTAGGTACCTGAGATTCGTTTCCATCCCATTTGCCTCTTGGGTCCCTTTGTAGAAGTTCCCTTAAGCCAAAGATAGCGTTGCTTAAATGGCCCATGGCCCGGAAACTGTTGCATGTCCTTTCCTGTGAGGAAGCTCCGTGGCCAAATCCAGAACGGGGAAGAGGTGATGAGCCTTAACACAATGTAGGTGGCGGTGGCTCCGTCTGGTTTTGTGTCTTTGGGGTATTGTTTAGCGATGTTGAAGTGTGATTTTCTGGAAGATTTCACGTAGTCCAGGTGGGAGACGAAACTCTCAAATATATAAACCTATATATATGCAAAGTTAGGAACGAATTGGCGTGAGAGTGCATCGGCTGGAGCGAAGCTTTTTTCAGACTCTACGTGCTTGGGGAGCGGCCCGCGGTGTCTCTTCGCAATGTACAGATGTATTAGCAACTTGACGGAGGAAAGGAGTATGGATGGCGGGTAAGACTACACAAGGACATTCTTAAGCCTTCTCTCCTGGGAGATGTGATGCTCAGTGGACATCGTCGTCATATGGATAGGATGGCATCATTTACAAGCCTATTAGGAGCAGCCCCCCTACATATGTTGAAATGATAATCATCCACGGCTTGCCTACAAGTCCGGACGCGACAGATCTATGTCTACAGCACGTTTGCAAGAAGCAAATACAACCCACGCGGATTCCCGAGCTAATGGCCTTCTCGACCGGGTACCGTGTTAGCTATCAGAGGTCAGTTAAAAAGGTATAGGATATTATGATGCTACGCAAACAAATCAGGCAGGGAAGGTTCTTTTTTTTAATTTTTTTTTTTCATTACTGCGATTGTACCATAAGGGCCTTGGCATGTCGCTGGATTAAAGTTGCGACGAGGGATGAGCAGGCTGTTGGCTGCCCCCTGCCTAGCACTTCATCCCCCTTCCCGACGGCCGCGGTTGATTCCGAATTTTAGCTGCACCTTTTTCATGGAGCATCGCGGGCACAAACAAGGGCGAGGTTGGCTGACGCGCCGGGAGTCAGCCGGCCAGGGGAAGGGGGGTGAGGCTTCGGGTCACACCGGTTCGCAATCGTTCCTGGACCGGATGGCCCCCCCTCTCTCTCTTTAAGTCGCATTCACCCGGTACCTCGGCGTGACGTGCATAGAATCATCTCGCAGCGCCCACTCGGTCCCCGCCCCGAGAACCGGCGAGGCGTCCGTCTCCGGGAGGAGAGAGGGAGCTGTTCGTCAGCCAGCATCCATTCATCCATCCATCGATATTCCATGGAAGGTTTCCCCACTTGTTCGCTACTTCTTCCTCCCCCGGTTCATCCGCTATCCCTGTTCATGTCCGTCACAGCTACTGTAAGTACGTCCTCGTCCCCCAACGCCGTGGCCCACAACACCGAAAGTCGACCGTCTCCATCTCCACCCGGGGCAAAAATGCGGTTTGAGTCATACACAGGCTACAATAAGCGCAACATTTTTCAACAACCAACACCGACCGGTCGTTCACGACTGGATCATTCGCTCGGTTAGCTCAGTTGGTTAGAGCGTCGTACTAATATCTCCCTTGGGAAATATCATGTAATGCGAAGGCCATGAGTTCAAGCCTCATACTGAGCAAGTCTTCTCTTTTTGCTCGGCACACCTCGGAACCCACGGTGTATCTTTTTTTTCTTCCCTCTTTCCCCTTCTCTTAATCTCCTTAAACTCTTACGAAACCGTGCTCGATATACCACACATATACGGTGCTTGATCGTCAGTCAGATTGAGTGTGCCGGCTTCCTGCCCTGTAACTGCACCATCGGATGACACCTAACCAGGGTGTCCTAGATAGGCCGGACCCAGATCCATGTTTGGTTCAGAACCGACGTGGTATTCACCTGTCAGAATACAAATCCGGGGGCCCCAATTGGAGGCCCTGTTGTGTCTGTTGCTAGTTAGAAGATGGAGCTTTGGTACTGCTTCTGACGAGGATCAAGCATGATCAGATCGAAGGACCGGTACTCAGACGAGCCAGGCCAGCGCCTTGTCCCGATGGATTGACGGTAGATAATCAACAGTGCAACAGATATTTAGCAATCTTCCACCGGCGTGGACTCGCTTACGGAAGTACTACGTGGCCAGGTGGCCGGCGAGAATATGCCACAGGATGTGTCTCTAAGGGTATCTATCCTCCCCATTTACATTAGGAATACGCCCGAAAATCTCTGAAACCCTTGGCACGCGGTGGCCGGTTCTGGGCACCGAACCGCTCCAAACTATTGGGTTCGAAATGCCAGGCAATGGTAGGCGTGGACGTTCTGAACGAGGTGAACAGAGCGAGAGAGCGAGAGAGCGAGAGAGCGAGAGAGCGAGAGAGCGAGAGAGCGAGAGAGCGAGAGAGCGAGAGAGCGAGAGAGCGAGAGAGCGAGCGAGAGAGAGAGAGAAAGAGAGAAAGAGAGAGAGAGAGGTCCTCGGGAAGCAGCCCTTTGACTGTGCGCTGACCAGGGCAGCAAGAGACAGGCGTTGATGATGGAACCTATTCTCTGCCATAGCCGTTGAGGCGGTGCTTTTCAATTTGAACATAGTCGGCTGGCGTCAGTTGGTACTGCCGGGCCCAACGCGGACAATAGAGTAAGTACATCGAGACAGTCGACTGAATGTGCCGTCAGCGGCTGTATGCACGGGCGAGGTTTTGGGGAGGGCATTGCTCTTCTCTGGGGCAACGGAGTTGTTCTGTCGAATGGGATAAAGCCGTGCCTGGTACATAAGTAGAAATGAGAGCAAGCTCTCCGACAGCTCATTCGCCTGGCTGAATCCCATCACCATCACGCCTGTGGGAAACAATGGACACTTCGTCCTACTGCTCTTGATGGGCCCTCTCCAAGCAGAGTGCGCTGTGCACTGGGCGGGGAGTAGGTGCTGATCCGGGGTGCCAGAACGCGGCAGATGATGGTAGAATGCGGGACACGAAAGAGCGTCTAACCTAGCGCGCGGTGTTGCATCATCCATCGAGCGCCTGGGTACAATTTCCCCCCCTCCGGCGTTCCGAGGCATCCGGACAAGGCGACGCGTGATCCAAAACAAACGACTTTGTTATCTTCCTATACCTAGTGATACATTGACATGGAAAGAGGCCGGCCAAGGGCCGTAGGATCAGCGAGCGTGTCGCTTTCATTACCATACGCCAACGCCTGTGTGAACAACCCAATAGAACCCCCTCCGCGTACGCAACTCCACCCAAGTCATGCCAGGTGCGAGACGAGTAGTCGTGTGACGATCTGGTTCATGCCACTGCGTCCCCAGGGAACGCGGCCTCCTCTCAACACATGCGGGTATCCCAATTCATCAACGCGCGTCCGTCGAACTTTTACTTTTTTTAGCCGTCTTGGTACCCCTCGAGATTCCTCCCTTAGGCCGTCGCGGCCTCGCCGGCGGTGGGCATCTTGGCAGCGGTGCCAGCCAGGTTGGTCTTCTGGGCTTTAGGGTTCTTGGTGTAGTAATTTGAGATGGCCGACTTGATAGCGTCCTCGGCCAACATGGAGCAGTGCACTGCAGAAGAAGGGAGGGTTAGTAAGATTGGGAGAAGAAAAGGGAACGGGCGGGCCAGCAGCGGCAGGGGAAAAACATACACTTCACGGGGGGCAGGCAGAGCTCCTGGGCGATCTCGGTGTTCTTGATCTTGCCGGCCTCCTCGAGGCTCATGCCGCGCACGAGCTCGGTCAGGTAGCTGGAGCTGGCGATGGCGGAGCCGCAGCCGAACGTCTTGAACTTGACGTCGGAGATGGTGTTGGTCTCGGGGTCGACGCGGATCTGTAGCTTCATGACATCGCCGCAGGCGGGGGCGCCGACGAGGCCGGTGCCGACGTCGACGTCCGTCTTGAGCATGGAGCCGACGTTGCGCGGCCGGCTGTAGTGGTCGATGACCTTTTCGTGGTAGGCGCGGCGCTGCACGGGGGCGACGGCGGCGGGCCGGACGGCCTGGCGGGCGGCGAGGCGAGGCGCCGTCGAGGCGAGGGCCCGGCGGGCCGTGGTGGCGACGGTGCGCGAGAACATGATGATGATGACGAGGAGGAGGAGAAAGCGGGTGGTGCGAAGTGGGATATCCGGGGTCGCAGGTCGGAAATGGATCACTCTGGAGGGGGGAGGTGATGAAGCAGTGGTTGCGAGTTGATTGTGAGGTGGTTGGCGGACGGTGGGATTTGAAATAGGCGGGATGGGATGAAATCAGAAAATCGGAGCTTAGCTAGGTGTGGTTTGCAAAAGAGCGAGCCGATGAAGTCAAAGCCCGATCTCCTCCCCATTTCCCCCAAAGCCAACAGCCCCCCCGATAATCGCTGCGACCGGTCTTTTGCGGCGGGTGGAGGGTCCGATGGCTGTCGTGGCGAATCAATGCCCGTCATGATTTCATGGGGTGCATGATGGAAACGGGGCACTGTGTGTCTGCCGTCGCTATTCCCGCCATTTTCCCGTTTCCTCCGCGGAGATACACTGTGTGCTTTCCGCGCGACCCTGCACGGTTTTATCAATCATCCTTGACCCCAGTTATCAGATCCGAGGTCGTGGTGGTCGAGCTTTCCGGCCCGGCGTTCTGGCTGACCGAGGAATACGAGGACCGGCTGGCAGTCGACCGCCAAAATACTTGGACCGGCTGGCAGAATCGTGAGGTCCCTCCCGCTTTAGGAGGTACATCCCTCCTGTAGGTTACATCAGGTACATAGTACTTCTTACCTTGTCCCTGCCCCCCGGGTGCGTCATCTTGCGGCGTAGGTACATACTGTAGCTGCCTGGGAAGCTGCTGGGTTAGGTGGGTAAAGTACCTACAAAGGTACCTTGTCTTGATCCCACCTCGCAAAAAAGTACTTGGGCTGGGCGCCGTCTTTGGCGGCTGTGTCATGTACCGACTGGCGACTGGCCAGCTCCAGCAATGGAAGCTGAGGTCAACATTTCTGCCCCGCGTCATTCGTCCTTACCAATCCCACCTGCTCTACCTGCCTTTGTAGGAAGCCTGACTGAGCTCAACCTCTTTCTCTGCTGGCCCGTGGAATTGCGAGAGCGACTGCAAATCCCATCTGGACCTCCCCGTCTGATCTGTGACGATCACCATTCCCCATTCTTCCCAACTTCATAGCTCCTCTCCTCGGTCTGGTCCCGAGCCGTCATCACCTTCACCCTCGACGATCCCCCTCCTCCACCAACCCCCCCGACTTCTCACCATGGCGTGCCCTCATGTAGAGTCTATCGGTACGTTGCTCATTGGCGATGCCGTGGCTTCGAAGTCCGACTCGTCCTGACCCCTCTTCTGCTAGCTCTCAAGCCGCCGACGCCCGCCCAGTCCGTCTACCGTGAAGATTGTACACAATGCTTCGACTCGATTGTATGCTGCGCCCCCGCCCAAGCCTGACCTTCTTAAGCCCCCCCGGCAGCGCGACTTGCCACGCCTCTGCGACCGAGTAGGGGGACGGGATGCTGACCCAGATTACCACAGGACGAGCCCGAGGGTCTCGATGTCTGTCTGCAATGCTTCAACGGCGGCTGCCCGGGCGTGAGAGCACACTCGCAGCTTCACAACGCCACCCGCTCCCATCCGCTGGCCCTCAACATCCGCCGCACCCGGAAGCAGGTCACGAGAGACGAGCCGCCGGCCAAGATGACCAAGCTCGCCATCGCCGCCGAAACCGAAGCCGACCGCTACGACTACCGCACCGTGCCCAGGTGCCTCGAGTGCAATGTCGAGATCGACGCCGCCCACCCCAAGGTCGCCCCCGTTGTCCAGGGCATCATGACGGCCAATACATTTGCGCGCCAGGAAGAGGTCAAGGCCTGGGAGCAGGAGCTGACATCGTGCGAGCACATCCTGATGTTGCAGCAGCAGGAGAGCCGCAAGATCGAGAGCGGTGATTTGGGCCATTGCTTCAAGTGCGATCTCAAGGAGAACCTCTGGCTGTGTCTGGAGTGTGGCAACCTGGGCTGTGGTCGCTCGCAGTTTGGCGGCGTGGGAGGCAACTCGCACGCCCTTTCGCACAAGGACGAGTCGGGCCACGGCGTGGCTGTCAAGCTGGGCTCCATCACTCCCGAAGGAACCGCCGATGTCTACTGTTACCTCTGCGACGACGAACGCGTCGACAACGACCTGCAGGCCCATTTGGCCCACTGGGGTATTATCCTGGCGGACCAGGTCAAGACGGAAAAGAGCTTGACGGAGATGCAGATCGAGCAGAACCTGCGCTGGGAATTCTCCATGACCACCGAGGATGGACGGGAGCTCCAGCCCGTTTTTGGTCCCGGTCTTACTGGTCTCAAGAATCTCGGCAACAGCTGCTACCTCGCCAGCATCATGCAGTGCCTCTTTGACCTTCCGTCCTTCCAGGCGCGCTACAGCCGACCCAGCGCCGACCTGGCCATGATTCTGGATCCCGCCCAGGACCTGGAGACGCAGCTGTGCAAGATGGCCGACGGACTGGTGTCTGGACGCTACTCCAAGCCCGACTCGGATGTCATCGCATCCGAGCACTCTCCCGAGATTCCTCACCAGAAGGGCCTGGCACCGGCCATGCTGAAGCATCTGATTGGCCGCGGCCACCCCGAGTTTTCTACCATGCGCCAGCAGGACGCGTTTGAATTCCTTCAGCACTTGATTAAGCTAGTCAGCCGATCGCAGCACCCACCCGAGCTGGGCGACCCTACCCAGCCCTTCCGCTTCATCATGGAGCAGCGACTGCAGTGCCTGGGCTGCAAAAAGGTTCGCTACCAATCTAATGAGCAGGACAGTATCTTCATCGATGTGCCTTTGGAGAAGCTGCCGCCCGTCGAGGGCGAGGGCGAGCAGTACAAGCCTGTGGAACTCAAGCAGTGCCTTGACAACCTTACAGCGCCCGAGTTGGTCGAGTTGACGTGTCCGGCTTGCGGTAGCAAGGATGGCTTCTCCAAGCGCTCCCTCTTCAAGACCTTCCCTACCACGCTCATAGTCAACGCTAAAAAGATGACGATTGAGAACTGGGTTCCCCGGAAGGTGGATGTCCCTGTTATTGTCGGCGATGCCCCCTTCGACCTGGATTCGTACCTGTCGCCGGGACAGCAAGCCAACGAAGAATTGCTTCCCGAGGAAGCGGATGCCCCCGCCTTCATTGCCAACGAGGCGGCCCTCGAGCAGCTCATGGCTATGGGCTTCCCCAAGAACCGCGGAGAGAAGGCTTTACATGCGACGGGCAACGCCGATGCCAACTCCGCCATGGAGTGGTTGTTCGGTCACATGGAGGATCCCGACATCGACGAGCCACTCGTTATCGTTCCGGCAAGCGGCAGTGGCGGGTCCTCGACCGAGATCGACCCTGCTAAAATCAGTCAGGTGTGCGAAATGGGCTTCAATGCTCCCCAGGCGAAAAAGGCGCTCCGCGAGACGGGCGGCAGTGTTGAGAGAGCCATCGAATGGATCTTCAACCACATGGACGACCCGGGCGACATTGGCGAGGACTCAGGCGCGGCAACTGCTCCGCCTGTCGAGAAGAAGGAGGCGGGTAACGCCGACTTACCTGCTCGTTTTCAGCTGCAGAGCATCGTTTGCCACAAGGGTGGTAGCATATTTGCTGGGTGAGTTTACCCTGGCTAACCGATGGTACAATAGAAGTCGAGAGCTAATCAGAACAGGCACTATGTCGCTTTCATCCGCAAAATCCTCGACACGCAGACGCCGAAATGGGTGCTGTTCAACGACGAGAAGGTGGTGGAGGCTGGAGACGTAGAGGAGATGAAGAAGACGGCCTACGTGTACTTCTTTAACCGGGTTGAGGTGGCTTAGGGTGGCATTTTGTTTTGCCAAGCGACAATATCCAATGAGGCTGGAAACCTTAGCAGCTCCACGGCACGGTCTGCGAATGCATTTCATACACCGTATAGAGTTCAGTCTTGCATTGACATAAACAGCAAGGAATGGAGTGGACCTGGTGCTTCTCTAGGCAGACAAATGACTAGGGGCGACAGCGGCGCTCCTGAATCAATCGCGCACACGTACAGAGTTCCAGCCGCCAGCACACCACCAGTATCTGCTATCTCGAAATTGGTTTAAAGTAAGATCTGCCGAATTTGACATTTTGAAAGCAGCCTCTGCTACTTACTAGCGCTATCCTACTTCTACGGTTTCTCGGGCGGCAAGATAGGTACATAGGTAGACATGGTAAAAGACACAAACAGAAAGGAGACGAATGAGTATAGGAAATAAGGGGCCCGGCCCGACTAGCGACGATACAAAGGGCCCGGCTGTCTTCGGCACTGCTAATTCTCTTTCTTTTACTTCATTGTATGCCGCTGTCAGAACCGTCGGGAACATACAATCAAAAGCACGACGCCTTCACAGGAGGAAACAAAAGGCTTAGACCACGACAATCCCCCTTTGTCACCGAGGACCTACTCCAGGGGGACGGTCGAGCGGCCCTTAAATACCCGTAGGCTCGTCTGTATCTCCTCGCCGGCCGCTTCTCCCCTGCCTGCATCGGTCACCTTTGTACATCCAGCCTCTCTGTCACCGTTCACCATCCACCATTCACCGTTCACCGTTTGGGTCTGCTGGTCCCAGTCCCCCCCCATCCCCCGCGGTACGTAGGCATATATCCCGACGCGAACCATTTCTTGACCGGGACCGAGGAGGCGACAGAGGTACTGCCTCCCCCTCTTTCGAGTTTTTTTCTCGTCTTCCCCCAAAAGCAAACTACCCGAAAGGGATAGTGAGAGAAAGAAAGGGAAGTTGAAAAGCAAACCGAGAAACAGGCTAGAAGCCGGAAATACCAACCCAAAAAAAGCCAAAGGAGAAAGAAGGGAAAAACAAAAAGGGCCAATGTCGTGTCCCCCCACCCCCGCGCCCTCGGACCGTCGTCAGACGAGGGCCGCCCAACGGGGCGACCCCCCGCGCTTCCGCGACCGTCTCCTCTGGTACCTGGCCGGCGGCAGTTTCGGCGCGCCGCCCCGGGGCGTGGTGAGCGGCGGCGGCGGCGGCGGCGGTGGCGGCCGGGCCCACCCACACCGGCCCGCCTCGGAACGCGGGCTTCCTTCTTCTCCTTCATCATCTTCTTCTTCTCCGCGGCAGCGGCCTCTTCGTCGGCATAGCCATCACCACCACCACCACCGCCGGGCCAGCCAGGGCCGTCGTCAGCGTCGGCGGCCCGCCAGCCGCGCGAAGCCGCCTCCGCCCCTGCGCCGCGACGACGACCACCACGTGCCTCCCCGGGTCGGGGACGAGGGCGACGTCCCCCGCGACGCCGACGCCGTGGACGAGGCCGAGCGCGCCATGCGGGCCCTGCGCCTCACGCGGCACTGGGCGGCGCACCTACCGCCACCGCCGTCGTCGCCGTCGCCGTCGGCCGTCGTCTCCCCGCCGCCGTCGCCGCCGCGCTCCCGGTACGACGACGGGACGGACCGCGACGGGGGCACCTCCGTCGGGCCCGGCGACTCCATCTCGCAGGTGGCGGCGGGAGCGGCGTCTTCGCCCCACCACCACCACCGCCGTCGTGTTCGAGGCCCGTCCTCCCGCGCCGCGGGCTCGCCGTCGTCGTGGCCCGCGCCGCCCGCCGCGTACTCGATCTCAAGGTACAGTAGTAGGAGCAGCAGCAGCAGCAGTAGCTGTGGTGATCGCCACTTCGGGGAGAGGAAGTCGGCCTCGGCGTATATTAGTAATGACACAGGGTCGCTGTGGTGAAGGGGGAAGGGGGTTCGGCGGTGCGGTCGATCAGTAGTAGGGAAGAGCTAAGTCTGGGTTGAGGGCCGAGAGGGTGGCTGATTGCTAAAATGCTTGTTCACTTACCCAAATGGATTAAGTGCGGGCGCCCGAAGCACTTCTCAACCTGTGAACATTGGCCAAAAGTTGAAACAAGTTGATCACAGTCACTGGCGCAGAAGACCTTGATTTTTGGATTTGGGTGTTTGGATTGAACTCGAGGCCCTCTAGGCCATATCGTGAAAAAAAAAAGAAGAATCATAACGCTGTTCCCAATCTCTATCGTGAATACAAAAACAAGAAGGTGTGACCATATTAGAAAATTTGTACCAAGCGTGGAAGCCCAGGGAAGCGGTGCGGCCAGGGTATAATCTGCCCGCGGCTGCTCCCGTCTTTCTTTTCACCCCGTTCCCACCATAGTGCGCCGGCAAACCAGAGCGTAAGGCGTGAAGAGGGAGAAGTCTGTGTGTGTGTACGGTTGTGTGCGTGTGTGTGTCGGGAGTGGATGTTCGGGGGGGTGATGGGTGAGATTGTCGTGTGCGGCGGAACTGCTTAGAAGCCGAAGGCAAAGACGGCACCGGTAAGGGCCAGGGCGCCGACCATGGTCGCGGCGGGCTTCAGGAACGAAGAAGCTCCAGCCGTGACGACCGACTGCGAGGGGCGGGCGGGAATAGTTGCGTTGCCAGCTTGGGCGGGCGACGCGACACCCTTGCCGCATTCGGCGCCAGTGCAGTAGGGGGTGCCGGCGACGGGGCTGTTGCCGCTCACATCACCCTCGCTGCAGCCGTCAGCCATGTCCGAGCCGGAGCCCGATTCCGAGCAGCCACTGCCACCCTGGACGGGGCTGTTGCCAGAGACGGCACCGCCAGTAGGCACAGCGTTCCAGCTCGACGTCCAGCTGGTGGTCCAGGCATCACCGCCTGCACCTGCACCGCCAGTGGGCATGACGGTCCAGCTAGTAGCCCAAGAGCTGCCAGTGCCGGTAGGGGCGACTGTCCAGCTGCTGGTCCAGGCAGTCGAAGCGCCAGAGCCGCCAGCACCGGAGTCACCGCCAGCACCACCACCGACAGAACCGCCGGCACCGGCATCACCGCCAGCACCACCGCCAACAGAGCCGCCGGCACCGGCATCACCGCCGGCATCGCCGCCAGGAGCAGGGGTTCCGGGAGCAGGGGTGGCGTCAGGTCCCTTGACAGCGTCGTTGGCAGAAGTAGTCGTAGGCGAGTCGCTGCCGGGGATGGGGACGGCAGGGTATCCAGAGTCACCGCCGGCACTGGCATCACCGCCAGCACCACCGCCAACAGAGCCGCCGGCACCGGCATCACCGCTAGCACCGCCTCCGACAGAGCCACCGGCACCGGCATCGCCACCAGCACCGCCGCCAACAGAGCCGCCGGCACCGGCATCACCGCCGGCATCGCCACCAGGAGCGGGGGTGCCGGCATCGCCACCAGGAGCAGGGGTGCCGGCGTCGCCACCAGGAGCGGGGGTGCCGGCGTCGCCACCAGGAGTGGGGGTGCCGGCGTCACCACCAGGAGCAGGGGAGCCGGCATCACCACCAGCATCGCCACCCGGAGCGGGGGCGCCGGTGTAGTCGCCGGCATCGCCACCAGGGGCGGGGGTACCCTCACCCTCGCCAGAGCCCTCGCCAGCACCGCCAGTAGGAGCGGGAGCGGCAGGAGTAGTGGCATCAGGGCCCCTCACAGCGTCGTTGAGAGAAGTAGTCTTGCCAGGCGCGTCAGGAGCCGGGGTAGGGGCAACACCGTAGGAATCGGTGATAGGGGCAGGGGAGTCGCCGCCAGCAGGGGAGTCGCCGCCAGCAGGGGCAGTGGGGGCCGGAGTGCCACCGATGGCATCGTTGAGCGAGGTGGTCTTGCTGGGGGTGTCGTCCTCCGGGGAGTCGCCCTCCGGGGAGTCGCCCTCAGGAGAGTCGCCCTCGGGGGTGTTGTCCTCGGGGGAGTCGCCTTCGGGGGAGTCGCCCTCGGGGGAGTCGCCCTCGGGGGAGTCGCCCTCGGGGGAGTCGCCCTCGGGGGAGTCGCCCTCGGGGGTGTCATCACCAGGGCCCTTGTCGCCGCCAGCACCGCCGCCAACTGAGCCGCCGGCACCGCCGCCGATAGAGCCACCGGCACCGCCGCCGATAGAGCCACCGGCACCACCGCCGATAGAGCCACCGGCATCACCACCAGCGCCGCCGCCAACGGAGCCACCAGCGCCGCCACCAATGGAGCCGCCAGCGCCGCCGCCAACGGAGCCACCGGCACCGCCACCAATGGAGGCGCCACCGGTAGCGGCAGGCAGACCAACAGGGAGGGTAGCCGAGGCCGACACGCCGCCCTTGTTAGTGCAGTGGCCATCGGCGAAGAGGTCGAGACCGGCGGTGAACTTGCCGGCAATGCCAGTGATGAGCTTGATGATGCCGTTGACGTTGACATCAGCCGAGAAGCCGCCGATGCCGATGTGCAGGTCGCCGCTGATGTCACCGAGAGCGCCGAAGAGACCATTGGCCTCGCCGTTAATCTGGCCCATGATGTCGGCAATGAGACCGCAACCACCGAGACCGATAATGATGTCCTTCTTGCCCTCTAGGTGGCCGACCAGCTCGCCAATGATGCCGCCGAAGCCCGAGATGGAGCCATGCAAGTTGAGGATGGCGCCAATGTCGAGGTGGCCAGCGCCGTGGATGGATCCCTTGGCACCCTTGATAGCGCCACCAAGACCGACCAGGGCATCGAGAACGGCCTGCAGGTTGCCGCCAGCCTCGAGCCCGGCAATGAGGCCGCTGCAGATCTTAGCCTTGGCAGTGCAGTCGCCGAAGCCGCCGATAGCGAGACCGACGCCGGCACCGGCACCACCACCGATGATGCCGCCAATGCCGGCACCGATGCCAGCGCCAATACCACCGTGGCCGCCAATACCGGCGCCAACGCCAGCATCGATGCCACCCTTGCCTCCAGCACCAGCTTCGGCACCACCGCCAACACCGGCACCACCGCCAATACCAGCGCCAATGCCAGCGCCAATACCACCGTGGCCGCCAATGCCGGCACCGATGCCAGCGCCAATACCACCGTGGCCGCCAATACCGGCGCCAACGCCAGCATCGATGCCGCCCTTGCCTCCGGCACCGGCCTCGGCACCGCCGCCAACACCGGCGCCAATTCCGGCACCGATTCCGCCGTGACCGCCGATACCGGCACCGCCACCAACTTCGAGGCCTCCGTGGCCACCAATACCGGCACCAACGCCGGCACCGATGCCACCCTTGCCTCCAGCACCAGCCTCGGCACCACCGCCGACGCCGGCGTGGCCACCAATTCCGGCACCACCGCCGATACTGGCACCACCACCGACACCGGCGCCACCGCCGACAGAGCCACCGACACCGGCACCAGCGTCGGCGCCGGCGCCCGCTTCACCACCGGCCCCTGCGTCACCGTTGAAGCCGATGGCGCGCTTGTGGTAGGGGCTGGCACTGACACCCGAGGCGCTAAGAGCGGCAAGAGCCAGGATAGTAAACTGCTGAGTACCCTTCATTTTGGAAAAAGAGAGAGTGTGTGATTTGGATAGTTATCGCAAGGAATTTGCTGACTGAGTGTCGTCGTTGTGTGTTTGTGTGTACGTGTGTGTGTACGTGAATCGACTGTAAATGATAGTAAAGAGTAGTGAATGGCTGACACGGTCAGATTATGGTTAAAATGGGTAGTGGTAGTTCGATGCGATGATCTGCTCCAGAAGTGAATGAATAGGTGTGAGTATAGAATCAGAATAGCGAGTGGCTGATTGCTATGCGTTGTAGAACGAGAGGCAACAGAAGAAACAAGTGCTGAACTGAGGAGGGAAGGAGAAAAAGCGATAATGAGAACGGAAGCCTCGAACCTCTTATACGGGGTGGAAGGACGACCAGCCGGCGGTAGCTCGAGGAGGCGAAGGAAGCGTTGCCTAGGGCGGGCCTGGAGGTCTCTCGTCCGGCGGGCCGGCGCCATGTCGACGGCGCCCTCCTGCCCTCACTCGCCCTCCGGGACGAGGGCGGGCACACTAGGCGGACAGAGGACAGGGTTGAGCCGCTTGGGCCGCGTATGTCTGCATGGCGCGATGCGGACTTGCTGTCTAGCGCGGAGGCGACGAGGCCCTCGTGTTGGTCTTCCCGTGGCCTTAGCCTTGGAGTCCTGGGCGCTTCTCCAGAAGGGTGCTCAATCTCTGTCAAACGAGCCGGTCGAGGGGCTAGAAGCTTCACCGGGCCATGCTTGGGTAGGCAGGCATCAGCGGGTGGAGGAGCATCTTGGACGCACGGGTCGGGTCAAGATCTGCGCAGATCTCCCGCGAGCATGATGGCGGTGGAGGACAAGCAACAATCTCGGCGGAGGAGAGCATTGCGGCATAGTGGCATAGAGTAGACCCGGCAGCCGGAGTGGGCGGTGGCTGACGCGAGCGCCCATTGTCGCAGGTTAGGCAAGGGGCTTGGCACAGGGCAGTCGGTGCCGCCGCTGGGGGGGGGAGGGTCAACAAGGGGAGCCGATCGTCTGGGTGACAGGTCGCCGGCGTGTTGATGGTCGAGTGCGGCGATCCATGCCGACGGGATGGATGTTTCGAGTCGTCGGAAACGCGGGTGGGGAGGGGATGGCCCCTGCAAAGCCCTGTCACTCGCTGGCACTCCAGAAGCGGAAGGGCAGAGGGCCGGGCCAATTAGCAGGCGTGCCAGGCTCGAATAGGGAAGACGGGCTCAGTCTAGAGCGGTTTCGCAATATGAGGCAATCTGCAAGTGTGGGGAGCAGGTCGATGGACTCGGGCTGAGCAGCTGCTGGGATGCCTGTCTAGTCGCGCATAGCTCAGGACGGTCTGCAGTGGTGTAATTGAATGGGATGGTGTTTTGTGCACACCTCCCTTTTCCCTGCAGAGAGGTTGTCAGCCGCATGCATGGGATCGTGGTTGCACCTGCACCTGCACCTGCATTTGCACCTCCCACCTGCACCTGCATTTGCACCTCCCACCTGCACCACCTGCACTTGCAACCTCCCATGCATCTGTACCTCCACTGCTCCCTCATTCGCGCCTGCCTGTGCTTGTACACATACAGAGACCTTGGTGGTTGGTGGGGCAGCTGCAGGGACGTTTAGTAAGCACTTTGGCTGTGCAACGTCTCTGGGTATCGTCGCAATGGGCAAGTACGAGACGAACGGAAGGCACACGGACGGGCAATCGGCCCAGGCGTAGAAGGATAGAAGAAACAATCGGCCGAAAGAAGAAACAAAGACGCCCCGGCTTCCAATTACACCCATGGAACGGGACCCCAGCCATTGACGTCCCATAGCATCATCCATGGGATCCCATTGCTGCGCGTACGTCGTCCTACATGACTCATCCGATTTTCTTCTGCTTCCCCCGGCTCGTCCGCATGCCTACCGCCGTCCACGGCGATAGTGACGACGCCCTCCGTGATGATTCACCCTTCTTCATCTGCCCATCTCGTCCCACCTGCCGCGACGTGACTCGGCTCGACTGGCCGTCAGCACTACCGTCATATTGGAATCCGTGCGGCCTTGCCGTTCTGCCAGCTAGACTAGCCCCGAATCCATGAGGCCCGCCAGCGCCATACCGACTCCAGCAGCACCCCTTTTCCACCATCACGTACTCGATGTATTGCATTGATATCCCGCGCCGCTGACCACCTGGCCGGCTTCCGGCCCGCCCGCCACTGGTCGAATAATGGACGTAGCGCTCGGACTGGCACATTTGGCCATCCGCTCTTGGCCTCCCACCGTTGGTTTGCAGGCTCGTTTTCGGATGAAGATCAGCACCGGTATTTTGCTTCGCTACTCATCGTCGAGCCTTGGCCCATCTAGACCCCAGAGCCTCAGTCGGAGTCGCCCGAGTCATAACGCAGACAGCGCAGCGCCGAGCACGTTCGACTGACACCACTGCGCCGACTCCCTGTTGCTCTTGTCTCTCCGTCCCTGTCGTTTTCACAAGCGGCCTTCCTCGGCCTTGACAGAAACACCGGGCCGCCGTCACATTCCGAGCATGATGGCTGACATCTCGCAGTTGATGCAAGCCCCTGGCCGCGCGGGGTTGACCCGCCAAGTAGCTCACCCGGGACTTCACGACCATCGCGGTTGCCATTTTACAAACCGCCAGCCTCTCGGTTCGTCTCGTGGCCCGGCAAGCCGGGTATCACATACAGGTTGCTACCCTCCCCGGGCCCCAGGGGCCGGTTTGCGTAAGGGGCCCACAGTCGTCTCGACCTTTTTCGGCTGGACTTGACCTGCCAGAGCTCGCTCACTAGCCGGTCTGTGTTTGATGCTTGACACGTAGGGTGTTGGCACGGATATCGACCTCGCAGGGGTTTGGCAAGCGGCCTGAGGCCGGCCGCCTTTGTGGTCTCGTCCATATCAACGTCTATGTAGCCACACTCTTTCGTGCCAAATGCGTGGGATGCGGGAGGCACCACCAAGCAAAGGGTCGAGTCTCGCAGACTCAGCCACCGCCGTCCAAGGCATGATGAAGGCTTGCCTTGAGCAAAAGAAAAGGCACAATGCAAACAAGCCACTTCGGCCCCCGTCGTACGATGGCCCCCAACGTCTATGGTGCCGCAGTCTATGGTGCCGCAGTCTCAATCTAGTAGATCCCTGTCCAGCCACACGGGCGCGCCGGGACACTTGGGTTCCATCATGGTAGACTTCATCACGGCGGAAGCCGCTGGGCCAAGAGGAAAACATCCTGGCAATTTGTCAAAGCTGGGTACAAGTTCTCGCGAAATCCCTCGGAAACTGGTTGAGGTTGGTCAGCCACTCATTCACCGTTACTTTCTCTTACACTTCTTGCGCTGGTCGAAAACGAACGCGCCGCCCATCTTGCGCAGGCTCCGCAGTGTGCACTATTTTATCGCCTACGCGAAATCTACCCTTGCCCCGACGGGTTTCTCAGCCACACCCGCTCTGTTCTAAAATACCCCCATTCCGACGGAGATGATACATCCACTCATTCAGGCCGTGGGCCACGCTGCACGCTCCCGGCGACGAGTGTATGCTACAGAGCCCACAATGATAATCTCGATCAAAGAAGAGCCAGTCCCCAAGACGCTCGTTCGCGATGAGCCGCCGCTTTTATTCCCGTCCGCCACGTCGGGCACGACGAGCTACCGATCGGCAACTTGTGAAGACCTTGTCAGCCGGTATTTGGACCAAATGCAAGCCGAAGGTTCTCTCCCTCCGCCACCACCCCCAAGACACGCGGAGCCGCGATGGCAGCGCCGCGCGAGTTTACCCCGGGGGCCACGCGAGCAGCACGCCAAGCCACGCAAGGCCGAAGCCATTCCCGCCACCCGCCAGCCCGCCCACATAGTGGCCTACGCCCAGGACTCGTTTGGCAGTCCGGTACGGCTTGTCACTGGGTATCAAAGCCACGGTCGGTAAATGGCGTTCGGCATTCACCAGACGCCCCCAAGCCGAAAGCCGACACTACAGGGCACACACTCTATCAGGGCCGGCTGCACCAAAGCGGCTGCTGGGCCAACGCACTTCTATCTCTTCTACCATTCCTCTATACATTTCCTTTGTTACCCGCCTACCCTGGCCAGCGCTCTAGAATATACCAAAACTTGCTTGTCTCCTCCGATTCCCTTCCTTCCTGGTCCGGCATGGCGTTTTTCTGGCCTGTTGACTCCCAAATACGGGCTGGCGGTTCCTGAGCCGTACACCAAAGAAGAAAGCCACTGCATCGCATGCTAGTCATGCAGGCATACGCAGCGCTTACGGTGAAGCGCGGTTGAAAGAAGCATACGGGCACACACCCCTGCGGTCCAGGTGATACGGCAATCCGGATGGGGAAGTTTGTAACGAGGTAGGTGAGGATGCCGCATGGGGGTTGGGCTGCGGATCCCCAATATCGGGAGTGGGCCTCTGTCGGGCCATGGTTGCCGATCGAGTCGGAAGCTTTTTCTCTCCTTTCACGATGGGGGAGATCAATCGTCTACGGGATAATATGCCGGAGCTCGCCAGTGCGTGCTTCTCTTGCCTGCGCCCAGCCAGACATTCGTGGCAATGCAGAAAACAACTGGCTCCATCGCGCGTCTCTGCCCTTTGCTCGCGGACCGGCACAGACGAGAAGATTGTAGTCACCCTAGGCCCTGGGTTCGGCTCCCACCCTCCCTAGCGCCCGGGACCTGGTGCGATGGGATAGGATCCCGTGGGCTGTGGGTAGGCCCAGACTTGCCTCTTTCGAACTCTTTGACCTCCCGCTGCTTAAGCCTGCAGTCGGCGTATTGCCTAGTGCTTGATAGCCTGCAGTCGCACGCAAGCTATCGAATTGCGACGGAAACGTTTCTCGCATTGGTCTCTTATTATGTACGGGCTCCTCTCGACCGCATATCCACCTCGGCGAGCCCAGCCCGGTTGCTTGGTGTCGGCACTCCAGAATCGCGTAGGTTAGTCGCCGGCGCCGCTGTTCTGTTCGTCTTGGTGGGCGGATCACGAAAAAGTGCAGGCCGGGGCAACCATCCACAAAGGAAAAGGGCACCGAGTCCTAGGTATATATTTCCTTCGGGGCGGTCATTAGGCTGGATTCTGTTGAACTAAAGTCGCCCCTCCTCCTGCCACCCAAGCTTCCGTCACCCTCGCAGCAGTTGGTGTCGGTATACCGGCGGCGTGTGGAGAGATTAACTGATGAAGTGGACCCGCGGGAACATCAAAGACGAGCAGGCAGGGTTCCAGCTAAGACGACCCCAAAAGACATCTACTTGTCGCGTAATTTATATACGGTTGCCTCTGAAGGCCGCGCCGGTCTGGCATTGTGCCTAAAGCTCCATGCCCACTCAACCCAAGCTCATATGGACTTAGCCAGTATCACGACCTGCTCTCAGGCCGCGCACGCCTATCACCGTGTGTCGATGTTCGACTCCACAATCTGTCGAGTGACTCTGTCTCTCTTCTTTCTTCTTTCTTCCTTCTATGCAAATAATGTACACTCCGTCAAGGGAATACAGAGTATATGAATGCAATGAGGCAAGTGATAGCAGGCGGTTCTGAGGGAAGCAGCGAAGAATAGGTAGAAGGGGGTGGGGGCAAGGGAAAGGAGGAAGTCGTTCCTATGCCACGTCCAATGCCTTGAAGTGCCAATATAATCGACCGCCAGATGAACATGGATATCGGAGAGAAACGCAGGGGGGAAATTCCCATTGCAGCATCAAAGGGGGAAATTGCTCACATAATGAAAGCTTTCATGGGATATGGGCCCAGATTAAGGGTGCTTAGAAAAAGAAGACGGAGAGAGAGAGAAAGGAGTGACAAACGGACCCCCAAGCCGTTTGCAAAGGACTGGGGATCACGCCCAAGCTACATGAACACCAATAAACCGCTGCCCCTCCAACAACAATAACTACAGGCTGGTTGGTTTAGTGGTAACACGTCTCTCGGGCAGTTATTGTAAGTCCTTAAATCAGCTGGGTCCGATTTCTCCTGAGAATGGGGGACCCAGGGCGAGAGAAGACCGAGGTTCGATTCCTCGACCGGCCATTTTATTTTTTGCACTCCATTTGCATCTCGGGAGTGCATTTTCCCTGTTTTGCCGCCATCGGGCCACCAGGGGCGCGTTTTCAGGCAGGAGTGGGAATCAACCCACTACTCATAACAACGTCTACTGCTCTCATCTCTTAATTACGATGCTCTACCGAAACCAACGAGGTACTCGGTTTGCTGGCACGACCCTTGTTTAGACATCACATCCTTGTCTACCTAGATATTTGTAGGTACGAATGAAGAAAACTCAGTTACGGCGCAACAGCAACATGCATATTGTTTTCCAACAAAGCCCGAGAAATGTTTGATCAACCCTTTCCGGCAGGGTAACCGGGCGGCTACATTTAGTCGCTTTGCAATCCTCCGAGGCAGGCCGAAGGAATTTCTTTTTCAGCGGGAGGCTCAACTGCTGTACCCGCGGCGCCGGCCCCGCGAGCCACCACGTGGCTGTTACATTGCATAGGCCTTGAAGAGGCAGGCATGAATGGAGGGAGAAAAACAAAAAAGGAGACCTTGGTTGGGACGGACTTCTTATCCGTGGCCGTGAAGCCGATGATCCGCATTCGGCCTGGATACACAAATTTCCGCGTGATGAGCAGGGACCAGTGACATAGAATTAAAGTCGACATGCTAGCAACGTTTGCGCGTGTATGCGGCGATGGAAAGACCTACTGATGAAGCTGGCGATGAGAAGACACTTATATAAATAATCAAGTTGGCTCGATCCGAGGGTCTGGGAACTTTGTACCCATGGTAGTGGCATCGACAAGGCGGCTTCCGTAGGTCAGGGTCTGAGGCGAAAGGGAAATGAGAGTAATGCAGTGTCCTTCAGGGGGCCGAGGAAACAGGGTGGGCGTGGACGAACGCGACGTAGGCCTGCCGAGGGGAGGGGGTGGGGCTGAACTATACACGGCAACAGAGAACAGAAAAGGGGCAGCATCGATGGACCACTTGGAGTGCTTCAAGTAAAAGCTTCCGGCAGGGCTCCCTCTCCTCACACCCTCCTCGTGCCCCGGATGGGCAGCCGTGCGGTTTTTTCTCAGGTCGCCTCCTCCTTGCCACCGGTTTAAGCAGTCTCTGTAGGTGCCAGCGGCTCGAGAAGGACAGCACGGTAGATTTACCTACCTCGTGCCGAGAGATGGAAAGATAGATAGCCCTTGAAAAGTTTGCGGCCGTACGTACCATGTACCCTCCGTCGAGGATACCGACGGCCCTCACGTTCTCCAGGCACCCGCCCCCCTGGTTGCCGATTCGGGAAAGCAGGTACAAGCTGTGCGGCTCTGTCCAGATGGTGGGAAGCGGGCGGTGCGATGCTCGTCCATATCGAGGCGACGGGGGGGCATGTCCGCATTCCCGATTTGTCAACTCGCTCCCCTGCCCCTCGGCTCTCACTCTCTCTCTGACTTTCCAAAACTTTAAACCCTCTGGATTTATCCTCCATCCCCGCCCGCTATTCGATGGCTGACGTGAGGGGGCCGTCGGCGCCTTCGTGTCGGGGCTCCTGCAGCAGGTCAAGAGGGTCGCACGCCTGGCCAGACCGAGGTTCTTGCCTTCCTCGCCACCGACTCTCCGGCGTACGGGGGACTGCGGCGGGCATTAGGGGGGGGGGGGGGGGATAAGTCTAAGCGAAAAGGCTCGTTCTTGCTGGAGTCCCACGGAATACGAAGGAGCAAGGAGGGAAGAAAAAAAAAAGCAAGCCTTGGTAGTCAGGTTCTGCGCTGCTGAATCCAAGGCGCTTAGCGACATGCACCTGCCGTGGGGAATTCAAACGGCTTTGAGCCCTGTTATGGAAAGTATCCAGTTGGTGCCCACTCTTGTGCGCGGAGAATTGAGATATGGTCGCGGGGCGGCGTGGCTGCGCGATGGGCGGCAAAAGCCCCGATCCCTCTCCCCCGCCTCATCGTGAAGTCCTTTCGGTCCGCTCTGGAGTCCAAGCGGCATGGGCTCCCGCCCGTCCTTTTCCTTCGTGGTTCGGGCACGATGAGCTCGATCGAGGCTAGGATCGTGGGTGTCACTATCGCGCAGTGTAGCGGTAATTGATCGTGTCGAGTGATCGGGGGCTCGGGGTTGGCGTCGATGGCGCCAAGTAGATATGGGAAGCTTTTTGCCTGCACTTCCCTAGGCCCTGTAGCTGGCAGACTGGGATTCGGCTGCTTGTACATATTTTCTGCGTAGTATCAGATCTGGGCCCGACCGTCAGATCTGGGCCCGACCGTTGGCCACTTCCCATTACTGACTCGTGGTTTGTATGCGGTCCAGGGACGGGCGGGACGGGCGACTTGCATACCTACTGAGTAGTATACCCTCGCCGATGAGGTGGAGACCAGCTGAACACACATCCCCTGCACCGCACCCTGCCGAACGGTACTTTGCCCTTTGTGGAACCCGACAGAGCCGCATACGGATATGTTGGCCGCGGCCCCCCAGGGTTCCCTCGGCCGAGACGCTCTGCCAGCTTGCTTCCCTGGATATCCTGCAGGGCTGCCGGGAAGGTCCGTGTTAGAATCGCCCATCTCCTGTTTTGCTGGCAGCCGGCCGGGAGCCCGATCTACCCAGGCGGGGGGACTGCAGGGAAAAGGAACAGGCCCTCTCCCTGCCTCAGGGCCATGGAAACCCGGTTTTCTCGCCTCTCGGGAACCTGAGGCTCGGCCTTCATGCCCGTAGGTGCTGCTTAAACGGACCACGGCCGTGCCCGTTTTCCATTCGGGGCCATGGTAGTGCGAGATGGCCGAATTCATAGCTGAGGCTCAATGCGTGCAACATGATACCCGCCGGTGGCGTCTCGAGATTGCGAGGTATGCATTGAGGTCGGCCCCTGTGGTTGCATCGCGGCGGTGTCGCGAGAGGGGTGGTAGAATCACCATCGAGAGACGGATGACACGGCAAAGCTCTCTCCCGGACATACCCACCCCTTCTCGGAGGCATCTATCTCCCGGACTGTATTCTCGGACTCGATACCACTTTCGAACATGTCGCATGTTGTCCAGCCAGTACCGTTGAGTACTTTAGATAAGTGTGCAGCAGGCCCACAAACACCCTTGAGGGTGGGCATCTTGAAAAGATGGTGGATATTTTCGGAATAGAGCCGCTCGGTGGTGGACGACTTGGCGCAGAGATTCTATGGCGGATGCTATGAGCATTACATTCTCGTTGGCTTCGATGTCACGGTCTAGGCGACTCGTCTCCTGGTGATATATAAGGAGAATGTCGGCCGCCGGGAAGACAGAAGCTTCATCTCTTGTAGGTCAGCATCGCAGCCTCAACAGCCTGGTACTCTCACCCTGTCCATCAGATCCCTTCTGAGCGTTGCCTCACCCCCCCCGCCGACTCGTCTCTTGCCCAGTACCAGGACGCCCACCCGTCACCATGTTGGGACTTCTCTCTCGTGTCATCGTCGCTCTGGCGGCGGTCCAGGCCACCTCAGCGGCTTGCACGAACCCGACTCCACGCAAGGCCTGGTGAGTATTGGAGTATCTATGATGATAAGCCCGGGGCAGCGCGTATCGCCACCTCATGGCTGTCACGAGAAGCCCAAAGCCGCGGAAGCCAAACTGACATAAATCCCAGGACAACTCTGACCGACGCCGAGAAACTTGCTTACCTCGAGGCCGAGGTTTGCCTGATGGAGACGCCTTCCAAGACGGGCTTTGCCGGTTCTCGAACGCGGTGGGATGAGCTGCAAGCTATGCACGTCGCTCAGGTGCAGTTCATCCACGTTGTTGTATGTGTTTCCACGCCGTCTTGACTTCCTCGGGCCTGGGCACCACTAACAAGTGAACAATGCTAGGGCGCATTCCTGCCGTGGCACCGTTACTTCATGTCGGTACACGAGAAGCTGATCCGGGACGAGTGCAACTACCGCGGTGTTCTCCCCTACTGGGATGAGCAGGCGGACCTCGCGGCGGCGCCTCTGAACGCCTCATCCATCTGGGACGCCAAAACGGGCTTCGGGGGCCCCGTGACCGACTCCAACAACTGCATCATCGACGGGCCGTTCGTCAACATGACCAACAACCTCCGGGTCGACCTGTCGCGTGGTCCCGAGCAGTGCCTGGCACGCAAGCTTTCGCAGGCGCAGTTCAACATGGTGTCGCAGGCCAAGGTCGACCTCTGCACGGCGTCCACGACCTACGAGGACTTCAACTCGTGCCTGGGGGGCGACGTGCACGTGTCGGGCCACTACTGCGTGGGCGGCACCATGGACGACGTGTCGCTGTCGCCGGCCGACCCCCTTTTCTTCATGCACCACACCAACCTCGACCGGCTCTGGTGGAAGTGGCAGAGCGAGGACCTCGAGGCCCGGCTGACGGACATGTCGGGCGCCAACGTCGCGTCCATCGGCTTGCTCTCCCAGGCCCAGCCGCCCTCGCTGCCGCCGGCGGCCTTCTTCCCTTACTTTGGCGACAACGGCGGCAACGACACCACGCTGAACCACGTCTTGTGGTCGGCCGGGACCCTGCCCAACGCGACCATCGCCGACGTTATGGACATCCGTGGGGAGTTTGTGTGTGCCGAGTACGTGTAAAAGAGTGGCCCTAAGGCGGACGGAGGGGTGGTGGGCATGGGGGGCTGCAGAGCCAAGCTTTACAGTATTTTTCTCACGATAACGTATAACGATGAAGGATCACCACTGTCAGGCCAAGAATGCTCACCGTGTGTTTCTCGTGAGAATGCCAGTGTGTCGCGCAAGCCAAGTTGCCCAAGGCGGACCGTACACGCGCGTGCCCCGGTGCAGCCCCCGTGCCTCGGCAAATGAGCTGCATGTGGCAGGCTGGTAGCGAGAATAAATGAAGCCCAAATGTTGTTGTCGTGGGTAGAGTGAGTTCGTTTGGGGAAGTGCCCGGGCTAGCGCCATCTCGCAGGCGCGGGATGATGTCAGCGGCGGATGGTCTGCTCCTAGCGGGATGCCCAGCACCTTGATCACCCGAAAATGCGCGCAATCGGAAGATAGCCCTCAGTTGGTGGCCCATTAGGGGAGGCCCTCCAGGCCCAGCGCTGTGAGCTCCGGGAGATTGGGCGAATCAGCGCTGCTGCTGCGCGTGGGACCTGCTGCAGTCAGGTCGATTCTGGCCAGGGCTGAAAGGCCCCATCCCATGGGATCCCATAGGTACATCTTACCACTGATCCACCGGCCATGCGCCGCTGCTCGGCCCTGACGTGATCATCATCGAATCGAAGAAATCATGGTCGTCGTGCCTTGACTCCTGCTTCTTCATCACCCGCCAGCCAGCTACCTAACCTAGCTACTACCTACCTACGTCCATCAAGCGACGAGTATGAATACCCCGTAGCACCGTCTGCGCGCGTGCTTCTTCCCCTCCATCCTTCCTTCCTCCCCAGCCCCAGGGCGCTCTGCTAGTCCTACCATCGATCCATACATCTGTCCCCCACTTGTCCGACGCGGATCCGCTCTCCGCCCGCCACCATGATCTCCGACCACCACCACCTTCTCGTCGTCCTCCTCGTGTGCGTTCTGTTCGCAGGTCATGCTTCCGCTTTCGGCGCCGGCGCGCTGCCGCCTACCTCGGAGTTCCAGGGCTACGTTTGGCGCCATGGCGACATCACCGAGGTGCTGCAGTACCTGCCCTTCAGCTTCGTCACCAATCACCGCTTCACCTCGCTGCAGCGCCGCCAGATCTACTTTGGCAACTGGCTGCGCGACTTCTCCCAGGTCATGGACACAACCTGTCTGCAGGCCGTGCCCGAGCCTATTCTGCGCGCCATCGTGTCCGTAATGGGCTTCATGGAGTTCGGCTTCGCCACCGACGAGTTCGACGTCACCCGCGACCGCCTGGGCGTCTATACCCACGTGGAGCATATCGACAACCCCGAGGGCTACGCCGAAGATGCCAAGAAGATTGACGAGAGGCTCCGCGGCCCCGTAGACCCACGCGAGCTGGAGTTTGACCCCAAGACGGGCATGAAGAACTATATCGCCAACTCAGGCAACGGCTACGACACGTCGGCCGACTACGTCCGCCGCCAGCTGACCGAGTGCATCGAGCTGGGCCGCCGGGGAAAGACGGACCCCAAAGCCCGCAAGGAGTCCTTTATTCGTCTGGGCGCCGCTTTGCACACTCTCGAGGACTTCTCGGCCCACAGCAACTACACCGAGCTCTGCCTCCGCGAACTGGGCGAGGATACTGTCTTCGCTTTTGTGGGCGATGCCTGTCGCGTCAAGACGCCGGGTTCGCAAGGCCGCGAGGTCCCGCCCATCGTCACTGGCACCTTCGGCATGCTCGACATCTTCCACAGTCTCCTGGGCGAGGCTGATGACATGGCCGTTCTGCAGTCCAAAGGATCTCTGGGTCAGCTGGAGGCAAAACTCGGCTACGGTGGGCTGGCCTTCGACCAACTGTATGAGCTCATCAGGGGCGCCATCGAGGCTATCAGCAAGATGACATCAGCCGACAACAACCCACTCCTTCGGCAGCTGGATACGGTGGCCATGATCTTCAAGTCAGCAAAGGCCAAGTCGGAGCAGGCCAAGTCGGAGCACGTCAAGGCCAACGACGCAAAGACAGATGACGCAAAGAAAGAGGAAGAACAAGAGGAAGACGATTTTCCGCTCCCAACGCCCGATTCCGGCGACGCAAGCGGTATCATGAACCCCAATTTGCTGTGGCAGTCTATCGAGCCGATGCTGTACTTGCACGACCGTATGAAGAAGTGGTTGCAGGAAAGCTCGCAGGAGTCGGAAACGACTATGAGGGCCTCCAGCGATCAGCTCGGCGAGTACACCAACCAGATCGTTTACAAATTCCTCGCCGTCATGATTGAGTCGGCCGTCAAGGAACTGCGCAACGCCGTGAAGGCGGCCAAGGAGCGCGTCGACAGCGAGGCTGCCAAAGCTGCCTCGGCTGCCGTCTATGAGGACGGCTCCACGGCCTCCAACCCCAGCCATTCCGACCTCTCCAAGGACCACTTTAGCAACGTGCTCAACCAGCCTTCGGGCCTCGTGGCCACGGTGACGACCAACTGGGCCACACAGCAGATCGTCAAGTGCTGGGATGACGCCAGCATCAGCGCCGACGAGACCATCGAGGAGATCCTGCAGATCATGCACCACCCGGCCTTTCCCGAGAAGAAGACGGCGGTGCAGCAATACATGTTCGACACGGTGAAGCAGTGGTGGGAGCACATTGGCGTGGGCGAGAAGAGGCTGTACCGGGCCAAGCTGACCAAGGAGAGCGTGCGCAACCGCGGCCACGAGGCGCACGAGTTGAACCTCAAGGACTTCGAGGGACGTCAGCGCGGCGCCGCCGAGTTCCCCGGGTCCCGGCCCGTCGTCAAGGCGCCGCCCAAGCTGCGCTCCTTCCCCATCACCTGGGCCATCCGCGAGGTCCGCAGAGACATGAACTGGGCCTTTGTCACGATCAAGGCGAACGCGACAACCAGCCCGCGCATCGCCCTCTCCAACGCCGTAACCGGCACCGGTAACCTGATAGCCGGCACCGCCCGCGTCATCATCAGCACATCGCGCTGGGTCGCCAACAGCGCCACCGGCCTGGCCACTTCGCTTTGGCCGTTTCACAAGAACAAAGCGGGGGAGACATAGACGCGCACATACAGAGAAGAGAAAGAGAGAGAGAAAGAGACTCGCGTCGGAATAGAAGGGTGAAGAGTCGGTCTGATCACCCAAGAGAGAAGGTTTCTACAGATGAGAAGATGAGCTGACGACGGAGAGACACCGTAGAGGAGACTATGTTCCCGGGCCAGGATATTTCGTTTCCTGGGCATGCGCGGATCTATTGCGATTTTGATACCCCGAGGTAGGGTGGTTTCCCACCGAAGCTTGAGCAGATAGGGACTTCATATTCCATGCCGAACTGAATGATTGCTTTCTACACGCAAGTGTTGGGTTCCAAGTTGCCGTATCCCGACTTTCGGCCAAGCTCGACGACACTGGCGTCGACGTACAAGCCATGGATATCTTGTAGGCCTTGAACCCGTGTGATGCTGTCGTAAGCCCGCTTATTGGTTGCCCCTTCCGGCTTTTCCCTGCCCCTCAGATTCGCTTCATGCGGTGAGACTACAGGGTACAGTACGGCGGTGGCCATGCAGAATACTGCCCTCTCCTCTTTCAGGCCAGGGCGGACTGGAGAACTCGACAGGCACCCCGACAGCGACCTCCCGATCAAAGTTAGCCCATGCCTAGAGGCCAAATTTAGGGCTCGCATCAATTATAAGCGAGCAAGATACTTTATTCAGTCCGTCTAGCAGCTGCTCAACTTATGTACGTAACCCGAGTGCATCCCAGTTACCGCGGGCGTTACCAGGGTTTCACGGGTGGAGGAAGAGGGTGTGGAAAGGGCCGGGATCCCCCAGGGTCTCCTCCTCCCTCGCCAACCGGCCATGCGTCGCTTTGGCGCGCGCACGCCGCCGAATCGGGGGAGTGTGCTCCTCCTCCCCTCCTCTCCCGGGTAGGGTCTCGCCGTTTTTTTCCCCTTGCCTTACTGGGGCAAAGGCTCGTAGGCGCCGCCGCTGTTGTGGGCGGCACGGTTGGAGAAGAGGAAGTAGACGATCATGCCGACGATGGGGAAGAGGAAGACGACGAGGCACCACAGGAGCTTGGAGCTGGGCGGGCGGTTGGACTTGAGGACCTCGACTATTCGCGTCGCGTGATTAGCCCATGGATGTGAAGAAGCGTGTGGGTGGGTGCGCCGGGAGCGGATGGCGGCCGTTCCTTGGGGTGGGGGAGGGGGAGGGGGAGGGGAAGGGGGACGACGTACTCCAGACGATGATGTCGAGAACCAGGACGATGAACCCCAGAATGCCGCCGCCGGTGCCGTACTGCCAGTTGGCGCCGCTCGTCGTCACGGTCCCGTCGCCGCCGGCGGCGAGCGGTGCCGCCAGGGCCAGGGCGGCCAGGCACAGCTGGAGGAGGAGGTGGAGGTGGAACATGGCGGATGGATGATGGTAGCGGTAGTAAGGGTTGATGGGTACGGTGATGGGGGGATCTTGACTTCGCTCTCAGCCTTGGATGAAAAGATGACGAAGAAGAAGAAGTAGAAGATGGGAAAGGAGGAGAACGGGAAGAGAGGTTGGGCGGAAGGAGGTATTATTGGAAGGCAGTAGGTAAGGAAGGCGTTTTGGCGGGGATGTGTCAGCTCCAGGCCTCCCAGCCCTGTACCTGTATTGAGGTCATGCCGTACTCTAAAGTGCCTCTCGCGGCCCTCGTTTGACCATTGAGGGGTCGTCGCATCGCATCGCATCTCTCTCATCGTTTCTGCTTGTACACGGCCCCCGGGCAGGGCAGGGCAGGTCGTCTCACCTCGCTTCGCTACCTGCCAGCCCTGGGAACTTCTCGTACCGAGGCCGGTGTAGCTCTCGCGCGCTGTGTACAATTCCCGTGTAGGTACCAGCCAGGTTGGGGGGGTGGTCACGCGCGCTCACTCCCCCCTTCGCAGGGGGGTGGGTGGCTGATGACGTCACGTCAACGAGACAGGAGATATCACGAATCCCATAGCCAGGCGCCCGCCCATGCGCTGATTCCCGTTTCCTCCCCCTTCCGGCTCGTGGGGCCGGCGCCTGGGGCAATTGCTCCGAATGCCCATGGGCTGGATGCCGGCAGAGAATCCATCCATTCATCCATCCATCCATCTACTTAGTACGGAAATCCATGGTAATGGATGGGTCGATGGAGCCCACCCGTTGCCTCGGTTTCCCAACGCTCGACATTCCATTTCCATCCGATCGTCGCCCACTCGGATCTGCCCGCGACGCCAATCCGCCACTACTGCCGGCGCCCACCACCACCACCACTACCGGCCGTTTGTACTGCCGACGTCCATGGCCGCAACCCCTGTGGTTCTGTCGGTTATATCAATTGGGACTCGCACCCCCAGCCTCGTGGCATCTGTATTCTGCTTTCGATGATTCGAGTTTCTTTGGCCTACTGCTGAATCCCTTACATATTTGAGCGTCAAGCTTCGCTGTTCGGTTCGTATTCCGAATCTGCACTGAGTGGTGTTTCCCCCACAGGAAACAACCGGGATTGCTCTTCCTCGCCTCGGAGGGTATGCGATGGAAGAGGCCATGGAGCAGACACCGCGAAGGCTCACTTCTCCTCGCTGGGCTTGCCAAAGCTTTGCACGATGCACCATCATTCATCTCACCTCTACCGGCAGCTCGCTAACGGTTGTTTGGATCGATCCTTTACTAGCCATGGGTAATCCAGGTTCCTCTTGAGCACATCATCTCGGCCGCCGGAGTTGGGCTTAGTCCCCGCGTCGTTCCCCTATGTTCTTGACCCTGGGGCCGCCCAGTGGACGCTTCAGAGCCCGGCTCTGAATATCAGCGTCCCCTCCCGCTTCCCATCCTATGCTCATCTGGACCTGTACGAGGCGGGCATCATCCCAAACCCCAAATGTGAACTCAACTTCGCCAACCTCACATGGATCTGGAAGCTGAACTGGACCTACACGGTACCGCTTGGGGCCCTGCTGGACAAAACAGACCACGGGCCATGCCTACAAGACATTTCTGTTGTTCCACAGTCCGGACACCTTCGTCAGCATCGACTTGTACGGCCAGCCTGTAGATTTAACCGATAACCAGCTCTGCTAGTACTAATCTGACGTTACCGACATACTGGTATCATGCCGAGACGACAAAACAGCTGACCTGACTCTGGACTTTAGGAGTGCCGCTATCATTACTTCAAACATCGCTCGAGAACCTGGCCTGGTGAACTAGTCCGCCCTTTCGTGGAAGGCCGTGGCCGGGGGAGCATACCACATGTTCACACGGAAACAGGAGAATACTTCGGTTGGTATTCAGGCCCGGCCTTTCTTCCGGTCCGTCGTTGGCAGCCGGCGCAGGCCATCAGCCTGCAACACGGCCAAATGAAGCCGCGCAGTGTCTTGGTGAATGAATGTATATCGCCAGGGCCAGCGGAACAACATGATTCCGGACCAGACACAACCTGTGCATCGTCAATGCCACCATCGACTACATTGGAACCCCCATGGCCGGACCTCCCCACCATCGCACGTCGTTTGTACTCAAGGATGCCACAGGCGCCTTGGTGCTGATGGTGTTGTCGCAATGGATCGGCTTTCGGGCCATTGTTCTCAACGCACAACCCGTCACGGAACCTGAGATGTCGTCCCACGGTATCCCTCGTTGGCCCACTGGGTCGGCGGCAACGAGCTGGAGAACGGCCTGCTGTACATCCTGCGCGCCATGACGCCCAACGATTACCTGCAGCTCCGGGCCGAGTACGAGAAGCTCTTCCCCTATCAACACTGTTCCCGGCCGTCGAGTTCGGCTTCCACTCGGTGCTGGTGGCGCCGGCCAGCCGCCGCGCACTCTTGTCAGCCTGTACTGGCAACTCGAGGACCAATGGACCGCCTCAACGTGGGAGGGCATCGACCGCGCCGGCCGCTGGAAGGTGCTGTACTACCGCGCCCGCGACCCGTACTCGCCCATCATCGTCAGCGCCGACTGGACCGACGACGACAATGGCTTCTGGCTGGTCAAGGGCGGACGGTGAGTTTCATCGTGCACCGGCCGGGAAAGCGGCATAGGGACGCGTGGGTCGACTGGGTGACGGTCCAGAGTATGCGGAACAATACGTTGGCATATTGAGAACCATGCCGGTGCTGCTTGAGGCTATAGGCAGCTCGCTCCGTGGTGTCAATAGCGGGCCCTGGAGGCGGAGGTGGTAGTAATACTCGGGTGGCGGAGCATTACTGCTAACGACTACCGCTACTAAATATGCATTTCAATTGTTCCCCCGTTCCCGGGGTTGCCGGTCATCACAGCCACCGCACGAATAACGGAAACGATGCGCCTTTACGCGCATGCATGGGATGCAAGGGCTTCCTGAGCGTACCCTGAGAGTTCCGGGAGAGCTGCCGTCGGGGGAGGGCCCAGCATTGGGATTTCCAACAGGGCGGGCCTTTCGGAGGGCAAGCAGCGGGGGGGCCAGCCTTGGATCACCCCGTCATCCACTTCCCACGCTGTTATCCCGTCCTCATCCCCCCCAATAGTTCCCACCCTCTATAGCCAGGAAACCCAGCCCGTATGATCCCGACACAATGGGAGGGATACGGGGGGAGAAGGGGGGGAGGGGGGAAATGCCATGACCCATTGGATCCTCGCCGCCAGCACGGGCCAGACCGCCCCAACTCCCTTTCCTCCTCCCACCATTCATTGCCCTCCACTCCCCTGACCGCCGCCTCAACGACGAACGAGTGCGCCCCTCCCAGCTAAGAGGAGAGGGACGCAATGAGGTAAGTCTCGCTTCCACCCCGGTGAGGAAGGAGGGGGCGAAAGAGAAACGCCGGACGCGCGCGTGTACGCGCATGACCAGGACGGGGGCGCGTTGCCGATCGCTCGCAGCCGAGGGAGGGTTCACCCGACAAGAGGGGCGCGGGGATCGACGACGATGGCCGGGGATTAGGGGGCGAACGGGAGGGGGATCTGTAGGGGAAAGAGGGGGGAGAGTGAGAGAGAGAGAGAGAGAGAGAGAGCAGGGGGAGAGTGGATTGCTAGTCGACGTAGGCGATCTTGAGAGGGGAGGGGTCTCGCGCAGTGGGTTTTGACGGATCCTGGGGATTTACTGACCCTAGGATGCATATCTCGGGAGGGGGGCGGAGAGAAACAGAGTCAAGCGAGGAAGAGTCGGCGCGGGTCACTTCTCGAACCGCCCACCCCTCCCCCCTCTCCGTAATGGGGAGTTGACGCGTCTGCGCCAGGCTGGTTTCCCGGCGAGGGGGAGGCGAAGTAACGCGCCCAAATTCTAGACCACACACACGCACACCCTCTCTCTCGCGTTCTCTCTCCTCGTAAGGACGATAGGCAGACGATCGTCGTTTTGTAGGTTCCACGTCCTTTGACCCAAAGGGGGTTAAGTTGGGGGACGGGGGAGGGGGCGCCTTGGCGAATTATTATTCCAGGGTGGTGGTGGTGCGGCTGAAAGCGAAATAAATAAAAGAAGAAAAGACGGTCCCGAGGCCATGGGGCGCTGGCTCCTGGGTGGTGCCGGTAATCGGTCCATGTACCGGGACTGGCCCTCTAGGTGATATTAAGGTTTCCCCGGCGGCGGGTCCCCCCCCCCCCCCTCTCATGAGACCCCATTGGCGCCGCCGTCAAGGGCAAGTTCCGTCACCACCACCCCTGGTACCTGGTAGGTGTCGATTTCGGGGGACTGAGAGAGAGACAGAGAGAGAGAGAGCTAGAGCCCTAGGTGCCCTCGGTTCATGCTTCCCCCCTAGAACTTCAATTACCGACAACTGCCGGTGCCCAACAGCCCACTGCCCGTAGGGTAGGGGGGAAGGGGAAACCTTCCCACCGCCCGCTGCGTCTTCCTGCCTGGGGGGTGGGAGGGTGCCTATGGGGAGCAGATCCAGCCCGTCGTCACATCATTTTGGAGATCCAGGGGCGCCAAGGCACGGCGGGAGACCGTGTCGTGTTTACTGGGTATTATGGTTCGTGATTCTTTCCCCCCGCCTCCCAGTGAGGCGGGCCAGTCCTGATATGTTCCGATACGCTATGCGTCGTGCCCCGACAACTCCCGCCCCCAAAAAGCCAGATGGATATCCCTTTGAAAAATGCACTAGTATTACGCGTTCCCCTTTCCCTGCCCCCGCGCCGCCGTAGCGTATTATCGGCCAGGATGCTCGCCGTCGAGCGGGCCCCGGGGAATGGCTATCCGCGTGTCGTTCAGCGTCTCCTTGGAGGCCTTCGACGTGAGCTCCTCCTCGCTCTCGTTGCCCGGGCCCGAGCCCGCCGGCCGCCACATGCTGTTGCGCTCCTTTTTGACCGTCACCGTCGTCGTGTACGTAATGCCCTTGTCCGACTTGGCGTTGTGGTGGTGGAACACGTCGCTGCCGCCGTCGTCGTGGCCGCCGCTCTCGATGTCCAGCCGCCGTTGGTGCGCCGCCGACGGGTCCGCGTCCTCGGGGAACTCGTCGTCCCGGTTGAAGGTCGTGAGGCTGAACATGGACTTCTTGGTGCGCGTGGTGCCCCGCGGGGCCCCGCCGCCGATTGTCTGGTGCGGCCCTTGGCTGCCGCCCGTCGCCGGCATGTGCGAACTGCCAAAGCCCAGCTTCTGCTTGCCGAGCCGGAAGAGAGGCTGTAGCGTGGCCAGGCTCCCGGCCGCGATGGCGAGTCCCTGTTCGACGCTGGACCAAATAGCAATGTCGGTCGTCGCCCCTGCAGAGTGTTAATTGTGTTGTTGGGGGCGGGTCGGCGTAGACACCCGAGCGTAGGGGCCAACTTACACAGAAAGTCGGGATCCAAAAAGTCCCCAATATAGGCGAAACGGACAACGACAGCCACACTCGCGCTGGCAGTTGGGTCAGCTTAGATCCAAGTGCCATGGAAGGGCCCAGGGGCCGCTACTTACACACAAGCCATGCCCAGAATCGGGATCAAGGCGTACTTGGTGCCCCGGCGCATCTGCAAGCCACTGATCATGTGCAGCGGCATAAGTGCGAAGGTGAAGTCGCAGATGACACTGACGGCGCTGTACAGGTAGGTGAGGGCGGCAATGATCTTGGGGTCGACACACATGCCGTCGCCGTGCTTGTACCAGAACCACGTGACGGGGTTGCACTGGAAGATGGTGACGAAGAAGAAGATGAGGCCGGTGAAGACAGACAGAAACACGACAGCATAAATGATCCACCGATGGATCTTCTGCACCGTGATACGCAGAAGGAAATAGCCGATGGACATCTTGGACGTGATCATGGTCACACAGTACCAGATGTAGCAAAACCACCAGAACTGGAAGATGGCGACTGTCAATGAAGGGGCTCGAGACAAGCTGGGCCCGCCTGCCATGGGAGCAGAACGGGCCGTGAGCTACCAAGGGGAGGGGGGGAATCTGCCACGAACCTTCATAGCATGCTCAATCTGCCACGTTTCCAGGTCGCGATGGTGCCGTCCGGTACCATAATGGACTCCTGTCATGGCACATGATACGAAGAGAATGAAGGAGGCCTGCATCTGGGGGTCAGCCATGGCCTTTCAGTCTGCACTCGGGGCCGGCCGGGCGCCAGGCCGTCCGAGTGGGCGAGACATACAGTGGCAGCAAGCATGAGCCAATCATCCGGTCCAAAGTTCTTGATCATGAATATCCGGGTGTATACCCGTAGAACAATGGTGATGACGGCGATGGCCAACAAGGCGAGGGAACTGCCAACGAGAGGCCCGCTGCGGTTGGGGACGTTGTCGGGGCCCATGATGGCGACGGCGGGAGGCCGGTGCTCTGTCGTCGTCGAGGATTATCGGCGGCGGCGGCGGCGGCGGCGGTAGCGTCGTTGGCGAGGCGCTTTCGGACCGTGAGACTCGACTCGTCGTGGCTTTGGTGACGGAGAAAGCACGAATCGGTAGGCTGGATCTCGGGAAGGGTACGAAGGGTCTCGATGGGGGCCCCCCAGGGCTTTTGTTCTCTTAGCCACCTCTTCCGCATCCCGGGTAGGCCAGGCCAAGAGCGATTGGCAGGGGCAAGGGCAGCATGGCACTATCGGCCTGGGGAAGAGAGGGCCAAGCCAAATGTCGTCTTGCCTCATCATCTGGTACGGGATGCTGCCCCGCTGTACTCCCCACCGAAAGCCCTCTGTCAGGGCTGTAAGTAGAGGCAGACGTAACGGGCAGCCCCCAAGCCGCCATTGTCGACCGGGGGGCACGAGAAAGGGGCTCACTACTGCGTGCATAGGTATGTAAGTATGTACGCAGAGGAGGTAGTTGCATGGGTGTATGTACCCACTCGCCGGTACATACTATACACAGTATAGGTCAAGTTAGTAGGCAGCTGTCGGCTGGGGGCTGCCGAGGCCACACACCCCGGCACCCCCGGGTACTCGACCGGAGTGCTACCAGGCCTCGCACCCCTCTTTCGGGCGGGCAGCACCAATAGGGCCACGGGCAGCTGGGCTATCCCGTTTGGAACATGGAACGGCGACGATAAGACACCTCCAGCGCAGTGGTTCCGAGGCCCAGGCCCGCTGTCACGCACATTACCGACCGCGACAGGGTCGTTGCCTGGTCTGTTCGCCCACAGTGGGCAAGCGGTAGGCTGGGAAGAGGCGACAAGGTGCGTCATCCCACCCTGTGCAGGATTTTCGTTCAGGGCTTTTCGGACAGCGCCTGTCAACCTGCTGGGCAAGCAGCCGTCGTCAGTATGTAGCAGCCAGCGTGCGAGAGAGCCCCAGTGGGCGCCCGGGGGGGCTGCCGACAGTCGGAAGCAACTTGCCGCCGCTTGATGCGCATCGCCGGCCGGCTTGCCCAGGCGGGACAAGCTGGAAGTCGGAGATGGCGGTCGGAGCTGGCCTGGGTCGAGGAGGCGGGCAGATGACTAGCACGTAGTGGTGGCCGCCTTTGTTTGCTTTTCCCAACTTCGTCGCGCTGATCGGGACAAGCTTCGAAGAAGGTGATGCTGCGGCTGAAAATGGAAGGTCGGCTCGTCGGGATGGGATGTTGGGTTTGGTGCAGGAACCAATCTCCCCTGTGCAGCTGCGAGCCGAGCTGGGAAGTACCTAACGGTTTTTGGTCCCTGTGGGGTCTGGAAATGCGGATTTAGCCTCCACTGTCAGTGGACCACTCTGTACGAACCACCCGAGGCAACGGGATCCATCCATCAGGTCCACTAGTATCCATGGGAAGTAATGGAACTTGGGCTAGGGAAGTACCCAAGTACTTGCCCAGCCTATAGTAGGGCTGGCTCCTGGGGCCGGCTCTGGTTACTTACACCCTAGAGTATGAACGGCAATAGTTACACGGGCTGCCGGACGACTCGGCAGGCGAGGGCGGTAAGTCCCTGGGACGCGTTCCCTCTTTGTTTGGGTATGGGATATCTACCTATGTAGGTAAGTACTTAGGTATGGGGTCTAGTGTTTGGGAAGACAGATGGTTACTTCAACTGCTGCAAAGGGGAGAGGGGGTCCCAATGGCTCAGTGGCTCCGTAAAAGATGTGCTATTGTAGGCATCGATCCATCTATCCAGAGCGCCATGCGCGTTGCAGTGCTATCAACTGAAACAGGTAGGTAAGTACCAGCTGGAACAGCCCACCCAACGAGGTCGGAGCGGGTGCAGCACAACAAGCCCACTTGATATCGGCAGGACCACACAAGAGTATGAACGGATGCATGAACGGATGGACGGGTTGTAGTCGTATTCTTCCGTAACTCCCTCTGCCGCCCGGCGACGAGGCGACGCGACTTCTGGGTCGCGTGCGGGTGTGTTGCGTGCTTCTAGTCTGGAGCCTGGAGTCGAATGCATCCAATCTGAACCACCCCGGATATGGGGCGGCGGGCTGGCTAAGAAGTTGGAGGTAATGGATGGAAGTACATAACTTGCCCACTCCTTGGCTAGTCCGTGGAATGGTTTCAATGGCATCTCTGGGGTTCCTGTCCCGAGCAGGCGGTTGCAGCGACTGTCCTGCCTCACTCACGGACATCGATCCGATTATTCGCACAGCCCCATTGGCCCATTCCACCGTCGGGCGGGACGGCTGGGACAACGTCGACCCCATTGCCCTTCACGACGAGGTTATCACCACTAACCCGGATGAGAACATGTCGCCGGCGCGGGCCCCCGGAACCCTCGCTGTCGAATGGGGGGGGGGGGGGGAGGAGGGGGGAGCCCATGTCGCCCCTTGCAAGCATTGACGCCTGAAATCATTTCTACTATGGATGTACAAGCCTCTGCGAATACGCAATCCGGTGTGGTATGGGAGGGGATCCTCAGTGGTGGCATGGGTTGTTAGCAGTGCGATCTTCTGCTTCCTCTTCTCTTCCAGCTATAGCGCCGGAGCCTTTGGCCGATTTGGTAGCCAAGAGCGGCATAGCCCTTGACACTAACTTCGAGTACATGTAAACTTAGGCCCAAGAGGTAGCTAGGCTTAACTGCAGTAGGTATGGTAGGATGTACCCCCAGCTAGCTAGCAAGTGGCCTAACGCAGTCCCTGGGAAAAGGCACCCTATCCACCATTGGATCTGTCAGTGTATTGCCTGTTTCTGCGTAAGTAGGAGGCGAGGCAACACCAAAGTGACCGAAACCATTCACCTGCAGTCGTCCAACGTTGGCCTGGGCTTTTAGCCGCTCAGAAAGGACCCAATAGATCGGTGGCCGTTGCACTCTACGGAGTACCGTTGCAACTATCAAGATGGACGGTGTCATTCGGCGGCGTCAAAGGAGATCTGATGAGCTGTATGAGCAGATCAATCAGTTAATCTATCGGGGCTCCGGGGGCATGTGTGTATTGGTGAGTTGTATAGTGCTGCCACTTGACGCATTGTCTCGCACTACATTCCATTCCTCTTTTCATAGGTACACACACAGACACACACACAGATAGAGAGAGAGACACACGCACGCACACACACACACACACACACACACCGTTGCAACCCACAGACAGGCAGGCCAGCCAGGGGAGAGATCTTGTCGATCGACAGCACTGCCCGCCCAGCCCATGTCCGTTGAGAAGGACAAGACTTCAAACAATCTCGGGATACGCGGCCGCACGATTTGTAATCGGCGATTTTGCCCCTACAGGCGGGTCCCGTCTTTTCCCCCCTGGCAGCGCGTCGTCGGTCGCGTCTGCCGATCGTCCTGGCCCTGCAGAGGGCGGCCCAGCAACGAGCAGTCTTTGGTAACCCATGTTGCCATCCCATCCTCGCACAGGGGGTCACAGGCCGACTGGAGAAGCCCAACCCATAACACTCACCACTCAGGAACCGTCCACGTGCCCGCGCATCAATGCCAGGGGAGAGGGGGGAGGAGGGGCATCTCGCTTAAGCTGGGCGTCGAAGGAACGTGGTGTGGAAGCATTTTCCTTCCCAACCTTCGACGGAACGTCCATCAATGTCACCCCAAGAGCCCTTGGCCGGATCCATCCCTACCTCACTAGGTCCGCATGCATCGTGGACCCCGCGCCACCGCCAGCCCTCTCGCCCATACTTCTGTTTCACTTCCAGTCAATACGACCTGACGGACGGGCTGCGAAGGCCGCCCGTCACCCACCCATTCGATGCAGACAAAGATCGACCGCCTGCGCAGGGCACCCAGGCCGGTCTAATGCAGGATACAAGGGGCGTCCATTGGGATGGGAGAAGGTCAAGCGAATCTTCATTATTGCCGGGCTGAGCAGGTGCCCCCCCCCCCAATTCGCTGTGTGGCATGGGATGGGATTATCACCGGAAAAGGTGGGGAAATCCTCAAACCTGCCCCTGGGACGTGGACGATGGACAGCAGCTGACAGACCGTTGGGCTTCCCATCCCATCTACTCTTGCTTTTGCTGCTCGCTTATCTCCCGCTGCAGGTGCCATTGTTGCATAATACCGTATGCCTGTATTAACAGGAGCCTGTGAAGGATGACTGGACACATACCTACCTAAGTACTTAACTGACCCGGGCAACCGAACAAGAGCCGATCCGGCAGTTGTACGACATCCCGCAGAGTCCTACCCTAACCAACCAGCCAACGTCAAGTCATCGGTAGCTCGAGGGATGTCCGCCATCTTTCAGCAGACAAGGACCAGCTTCCAGGAAGAGGACCCTTGTTTCTGGGGCGCTCGCGCGCTCTCTCTCGCTCGCTAGCCCCGTACTCGTATGTACGCGGGCTACAAGTAGTATACCCATCCACCTCCTAGGTCGCCGACCAGAACGGGACCCAACGCCCTCTGGCCGACCCGCGGGCCCGCACGATGGCCTCCTCTCCTCGGCCAAAATGGACGAGCGGCGGCCCCCCGGAGACGCTCCGGCAGCGCCACGTGGGGGTACTGCGATTGCATGCCCCGTCGGAGAGGATTCGACGACGCCACAAACCCCTGCCCGTTGCATGCATGGCCATTTGCTGTCTCATGCATAAGTACGATTAGTGGGATGCCTCGTAAGTACATCTTACGGCCACAAGCAGAGCTGAGCCGGACGCACACTTCCAGCTAGTCTTCCTCGCTTGGGGGACCTGCATTCTTGGCTAGCCCCCATACGGGGTCGCTTGGGGTTTCCAGCCCCTCGTTCTGGCCCGTCGTCCCTCTCTTCCTCTCGCGAAAGATGTAACTACGGCACGGTAGGCATCCGCGCCCAACGTGACTAGTCCGAGGCTCCATGGCGTCGTCTCGGGAAGCGGAAGGCGGCTCGTCCCCTCCGAGGCTGGGCCTGGCCGGCTGCGTGATCGGCTAGATCAACGCGGGACTCGGGCATCAAGAGGCGAGGAGGCCAAGAGGCCCCGGGAGTCCAGCACCGACTACTGCTTTCCACATCACAGGCCCCACCGGTCAAATAGAGTTGTGGCCGGCGCCCTCGTACGAACTCAGCTCGCCAAGGCGGGCTTCGCTTCCCTCGGGGCAGTGTGCGGTGTGGGACGGCTAGCCGAGAAGCGATGCCCCCCTGGACGTTCGACAGATTGGCAAACAAGAGATGCCTCAGGTCCAAGGAAGGCCTTGCGTCCTTCTATGCAGGACATTTGGTGTAGAGTCGCTGGCCTGGGGGGAGGCCCGCACTATACCTCGCACGCCTCTGCCAGCTTCGCCCTCGAGTAAGACAGGCGTGAACTGGCTACGAACGGTGAAATACCCGGCCAGATTACGGATGCCGATCACCACCACCCTATTGTCTTGGATGATCGACAGCTGCCCCGTTTAGTAGAGGCACCTGCCCGGACCGCCGCATCCTCAGGACCCCTTCCCCAGTCAAGGCGTACGGATTGGGCAGCCGGTCCCCCGGCAGGAAGGCCCGGCGGTGGGGAATGATGAGAGCGCGACTGACTGGACTCCAGCTCGAAGGAGACTTCGCTGAGCTAGACAGCCTCCCGGCTCGACGCCCCCCCAAGATGGGTATCCGTTCCCCATATAGTGAGGCCCTTCGTTCGGGTGCTTCCCGGCCGTCGACCAGCGGCCCTCGCTTACCCGAGGAGGGGGTTCCCGGGCCTCCTGGAGTCCCGTCCTGGTGGCTCGCTCTGCGGGAAGAACCCCAAGGGCTTTCTCCTAAATAGAAGTAGGAGGAGGGGTCTAGCATTCAGCTGGGCGCCCGCGTGCACGGCTCTTGGTCCGGCACGTCCCTCGACCTTCACGGGCCGACGAGAGTCTCTTTGACAAGAAGTAGGTTGGCGGGTTTGGTTTCCTTTCTGTTTGGTCGTCTCTTGAATACACGTACCATGTCGCATCCCCTTTGGTTCCTGCAAGGTTGGTTCCATGAGCGCCTATATTGGAAGCTACCGAGGGTCCGTGGTAAGGGTCCTCAGAACAGACTATCATCTTTCGGTAAGGGACCGTGGTTGAGGAACAGATGAACGAGTTACTAGCGAAGCCACACTATATGAGAGGACGTTGTAGAGGTGTCTTCGGAAGTGGAATACGGGTTTCTCATGAAAAAAAAAATACTTTTGAGTACAGCACGGGAGACAGCTGTCATGTTAGCATTAGACAAGGAACCAGAACAGAGCAGACCTACCTGGGTAATTGACCGTCCGTGTTTCACAACCCTCAGAAACCAAGAGTGGCATTACGATGAAGGTGCCCGATTTACCAACTCCGATTAGACGTGCCGTGAGATAGGGGCGACCTCGTGACCCTCCAGAATTGCAGCCACGGCCAGGAACCAAATGGTCAAGGCCCCCTTACCAAGGGGGAATCTTTCGTTACAAACCCTAAGAGACGCATCCACAAAATAGATCACAAATTGCTCCGGCATCGTGGGCAAGCAAGAAGGAGGCAGCCCCAGAGTTCCGAGACCACACTCCAACAACGCAAAAAGAAAACTGGCAAAAACATACAACACCGAGGATTCCCAGGTCGTCACCGACCCTAGTACTAATTCGGCGCTTTCCAGCTTATCTATGGGAGAGCGGACGGGATCCCGAGTTTTCTGGAAGCTATGGTCGTATGTGAAAGACTGACTGGTTATAATATCTTATGACTATTACAGGTAGATTAGAGAATTCAGAGAATTCAGAAATATCCACTCATCTCTCCTGACAACGGTTTGGTGGTAGAAAATGAGTGGAATCGTTCCTTCCCACTTCCATCAAGAAGAAATAGGTCTCGGATATATTGTTCCCACAGTTGCAAGCTATTTGTCCCTGGAGGCTACCTGCCTTACCTATGGCTTACTTCCAGACTTCAAGGTCCATACATATAGTATGAGGGTCAATCCTCCACAGCCGAAGATTGTGTGTGTGTAAGTGCTCGCGCCGCAGGTGTCCATTTGCATGACTGCAGGCTATGCTGGCTCCCGCTTTCCGGGATGTGCACTACGCGCCGTGTACAGGTACACTTGCTTATCTGTGTATTAGTTCCCGGAGCTTCATGGAAATGGTTATCTGGACTACGTCGACTCGAAGTGCCCCATCATCGCCGAGGAGGTTGCTAGCAACTCCAAACCTCGCTCCCAGCACCATGAGTCCGGCGCTGCCCGTCTCGCCTCCGTGGGGCGCCTTCTCGCTGCCGGGCGCTTCCACCGGTAACTGCAAGAACGGCTGGGACCACGACAACTTACCCCTCGTGAAGTCGCCACGCGGAGCAGCCCCAGGCGAACCAGATATCTGGTCTTCAGTTGCTTGGAAGCAACAGCGAAGCAAGTCGTCTTAGACATGTGCCTTAAGTTTAGGTAGGTAGGCAGGTTCTGCTGCAAGCCAGCTCGCCAGGCAAACAAGCAAGTCCGAGCTGGCGATTCGGGCAAGAGGCAAGTAACGTTTTCGGTCCTGCCGCTTCTCTTGGGTCCTCGCCGTCTTCGCGACCTCGACATCGCCGCTGCCGCTGCCGCTGCCGCCGAAGTCCGCCAGGCAACCGCCCTTCGTCATCCCTCACCCCAAAGGGAGGCGCGCGCGATAACATGGCTGCTCGATCCAGCACAACAACAGCTTCAGCTCTGTACGATCGCCTTCACATCCATCTCTAAGGCCCCTCTCCACGGTTTGAATAAGTAACTCTTTGCCAGACCCGTATACATAGGTGTATTCTCAGTTTCACCGCGGCATCGCCGAAATCGCAGCGAGGATGTTCGAATTGCTCATCGAGTACTGGGGACAAGTCCTCCAAAGGCCGGTCAGCCTGCGATATTTGCCCCGGCAGCTTTGGTATCTGTTGAGCGGGCTACCCATCTACCTGGCGACGATTTGGCTTCCTTGGCTCTTCCTGCTCCCAACCGTGCTGCCGTGGTCATGGCTGCCGGACGCACTGCTCTGGCGCGTCATGCCGACGGTGTACTCGAACAAGCATTCCGAGGAGAACATCCAGGGCTTCCACGGCGCCGACGGACGCTTCGTCCCGGGAGCCTTTGACGCTCACTTTGACGCCGCCACCGGAAACCATCCGTTGGCGCTGACAGACACGGAGCTGTCCTACTTCACCGCCGCGCATCGCCATCCCAAGAACCGACTCAGCTCGCTCCTCGCAATTTTGGAGCGCGAGACGGTCAGCCGGCTGCTGCGAAGGGAGGATGGAATGGTCTCGCATAACGACCTCCAGAACTTCTACTGTGGCTTGTCCTTTCCCTACCTCGTCCACTCGAGGGTTTCGGCGGCACCCAGCATAGCATCCAGCCTCAGCACGGCACCCGGCCCAAGCACGGCACCCGGCCCAAGCACGGCACCCGGCCTCAGCACGGCACCAGGCCCAAGCATGTCATCCAGCCTTATTGCAACAGCTGGCCCCGGCCCAGCACCCGGCCTTACTGTAACAGCTGGCCCCAGCACAGCACCCGGCCTTAGCATAGCAGCTGGCCCTAGCACGGCACCCGGCCTCAGCACGGCACCCGGCCCAAGCACGGCATTCAACCTTAGCACGGCATCCGGCCTTATTGCAACAGCTGGCCCCGGCCCAGCACCCGGCCTTACTGTAACAGCTGGCCCCAGTACAGCACCCGGCCTTAGCAGAGAAGCTAGCCCTAGCACAGCTGCCCGGGCACTGCGCCTCAACCAGCGCCGCATCCGAAACCAGCGTAGAACCCAGTCCCAGTAGGGCTCCTGAGCCCCGTCCAACACCCCGCCTTAGCATAGCAGCCGGCCCCAGCACAACAGCGGGCATGAGATGGGTTAGGCCTCGTCCGACTGCCACAACCTGGGACTACTACTACTACATCCATGGGAGACGGCAGGTAGACAGACCACCAGGGCTTCTGAGCGGATCGGACTAAACTATGCGATACAAAAAACAGCTTTCAGGCCGTAGGGCCATGCGTTGGACCATAGAGCGGCAGTACTAGACGATAGGGACTAGCAGTACTAGACAGCGGGGACATGATAGGGCCAGGTCAGTGTCATGACAATAAAAGCAAGCGGTTATTTGACTCTTTGAAGACGTGTGACAATCATGCCATGTGCCTCCCATTGTGCCGCCCGCGGCCGTCCGGTACACGAGACACCTCGGCGGGCGAGGGGTGTTCCGATATGGTGGGGGGAAAGGAAGAAGCAAAGGAAGGAAGAAGAAGAAGAAGGGAACGGGATTATACGTCGTTGCCTATCATTGCTTTTCGTCTTTTGCTTCCGCCTTGTATCCGTGTACATATAGAGGTAGGTATCTAGTATTCCGTATGGGATGTGACAGCAGGGCTTCCAACCTAGGGAATATTTTCCAAGGGCTGAGGTAACTGATGATGGATTGATTGCATTTCATGACTACTTCATTATCTATATCCATGGCAAAAACAAATACTACCAGACGGCGGTAAAAGACTTTGTTTACTGGTACCGCTTCAGGGGCGGGCAGCCCTCGCAGGCGGGCAGGGAGAACTTGGTCTCGACAAAGACCTTTTGCATGCCGTCCTCGCGGGCCTCGAACTTGTAGTAGACCTTGTCGAGGTCCTCGACGCGCACGCGGTGCGAGACCATCTGCAGGGGGTCGAGCTCGCCCGTCTCGATCTGGCGCAGCAGGTCCTCCCAGTACTTGTGGACGGGGGCCTGGCCGTTGCCGATAAGGCGCACGCCGCGCTGCATGAGCGAGCCGACGTTGACGTGGTTGGCGTAGCCGACGTAGACGCCGGTGACGCCGCAGCGGCCGTAGTTGCGCACGCCCTCGACCATCTCGTTGAGGATCTCGCTCGTGTCCGTCTCGGCGCCCAGCGCCATCTCGAGCCAGTGCGCCCAGCCCTTGGCGTACTCGCCCGCCGCGCACTCGAGCGCCACGTCGGGCCCGCGCCCGCCGCAGAGCTCCTTGAGCCGCGACACCACCGTCGCCTTGGTCGTGACGCCCGACGAGAGCGTCTTGTAGTCGATGAGCGCGCCCAGCTTCTCGGCGTACTTGGCCGGCCAGTGCTCGCGGATGTAGCCCAGCCGCGGCTCCGTGTCGACGAAGTGCACGCGGCCGGCGCCCAGCTGCGCCGCGAAGACGCCGGCGAACTGCCCGATGGGCCCGGCCCCGAACACGGCCACCTCGTCGCCCTCGTACACGGCCGTGTCGACGGCGCAGTTGTAGGCAGTGCACAGCGTGTCCGAGAGGTAGAGCGCCTTCTCGTCGGGCACGCCGTCGGGGATCTCGAGCAGGTTGACGTCGGCCAGCGGCACGCGCACGTACTCGGCCTGCCCGCCCGCGAAGCCGCCGACGAAGTGCGAGAAGCCGAAGAGGCCCGCCGTCTGCCCGCCGTACATGCTCTTGGCCGTCTGGTTCGACGCCGTCTTCTCGCACATGGACGACAGCTTCTGCTTGCAGAAGAAGCAGTCGCCGCACGCGATCTGGAACGACGCCACGTACCGCTTGCCCTTCTGCACCTTCTTCACCCCCGGTCCCACCTCGTCCACGATGCCGCAGAACTCGTGGCCCAGGATGTCGCCCTTGTTGAGCTGGATGATGGATCCTACGCGACAATAACATGTTAGTTTGCCCTCACCTAGGTAGGTAGGTAGCGTGGGAGGGAGCCAGAGAGGGAGGGAGGACGGAGGGACGGAGGAATCAGGGGACGGGGAAAACAAAACATACCGTGCAATAGGTGCAAGTCGCTACCACAAACGGTACTGCCCGTCACCTTGAGTACCACGTCGTTGTCCTCGAGGATCGTCGGCCGCTTCACGTCGCGCACCTCGACCTTGTTCTTGCCCATCCAGCAGAGCGCCTTCATCGTGCTCCCGTCCTCGCGCCCCGCCACGTCTTCGTAGTTGGCAATGTCCTGCTGCAGGATGGCGCTGCCGTCATGGCCTATCGCCTGCTCCACCTTGTACGCTGCTTGCGATGCCATCTTGGGCGGTTGTGTGTGTGTATGTATGTACGTACGTGTACAAGTAGTTCGGTGGTATATATATGTGTGTGTGTGCCCGTTTTCGGGTGGGTGGGAATATGGGAATGGAGATACGGTAGGGGAAAGAGGAGGGGTATCAATAACAACAGTCAATAGACAGGAAAGGAGACTACCAAGACGTCCCAATGCTTCGCCGGGCATGCTTTCCGTCTTTATACCCAGGCTGCCGAGCATCTGGTGGTCATGGTACATGAAGCCCCTCCCTCCCTCTCCTCGACCATCCGTCGAGCGGCAATTGCCCCCCCCAGGTCCGGCAGTTAAACTATGGATCAACACGTAAAGCCGCGATCATTGATTTCTTTCCCCTCCCTCTCTCCCCTGCCCTAGCTCACCTTTCTCGATACACGGTTGAACCTCCTTCCTCTTCCTCATTCTCCTCCTCCACCTCCACTCCTCCCCCCACCTTACCAGGAAAACCCCGAACCCCGTCACACTTCCTTTGTTTCGCCCGCATAGGAAAACGCGCGCGCGTGGTTGGGTATTATTATCAAGGAGGGGGTGGTTGCCGTGGCCGGGAAAAAGAAGTACACCAGAAGTGTATGACGTGGGAGAAAAGAGGGCGGCCGCATTCCCCCATCGCGACGTCATGGATTGCGGCGGACAAACCACATGGCGGTCCACAAAATCGCCCATGCGTGTGTGTGCGTGCGCGCGCGACAGACACTCCGGGGTTTGGACAGGGGAGACAAGTACGGGCGGGCGTCCCGATTTCTGATTGGATACCAGACGAGCCAGGGGGAAGTGTGTGACAACCCGTGAGCCGCACGAGAGAAGCTACAAATGTACGGCCGGGAGAGCTCGATCTGGCCTCCCGTACGTCGCTTGGGATCGCAGGGGGAAGAGGGCGGAGGGAGGACAAGCGAGGCGGAGGGATCGATACCAGGTGAGGTCATGACTGTTGGGTCTGCCCCGCCTACCACCAGAGAATGAATCTTTCGTGATGGATGCTGATGCTGATGCTGCTGCTGCTGCTGCTGCTGCTGCTGCTGAGCATGACGAGTCCCGCTGGTGGGTGATATCGCAAGTCTATTAACCGAGAGTCCAACCCCCATGAGGTATGTAATCTGCGAATTTGAGGCCATCGCCTTTATGCGAGTACCTTGCAGTACCTAAAACTAGACCTTTCTCCCCCGCAAGTCTTGGCTGATTAGATAGATAAACACTGCCACCTGTTACTGCTTTTCCTACCCGCCAACCGTGTTATATGAAACTCGCAACTGCACATCACCAGCTCGCCGACGCCGGGTCCGGATGCAATGAATCAAATTCCCTGACTCTGAAGCAACGCCGCCGTAACCGTTCCAGCCATGCCTGCCTGCCTAACAATGCCAGGGGTATTAAATCACACGCGCCTACATGCGGCTCTCCCCTCCGTCCGTCGTATCGTCTTATTGTTCCGTGCCGGACCTAGCACAACCCTCTTCACGTCCCGTTCTGCGTCTTCTCCCCACCCGAAAGGAACATGGCCTTGAAGTCGGCATTGCTCTTCGGCTTGGGAGTCTCCGCTCCATCGCCACCCTCCGTCTTGGCCGGCTCCGTTGCCTTTCGAACCGGTACGAAGCCGAGGCCGCGCCGGGGGCCTTTGCCGCCTCTGCTGCCCGCCCCCAATGCCGGCCTTCGGACCGTCGAGGGCGGTACCATAAGAGGAACAGTGCCTGTCTTGGGCTTCGCTCCCAGTACAGCCCTGTCATCGCGCTGCTCGGCCTTCTGCTTCATTAAATCCTGGACAGTCCCCGTCCGCAACTTCCTCCCCGGCGCAATTTCGAGCCCGTCCAGGTGCATCATGGCACGCCCCATCGTGGCCGCGTCTACAAACTCCACGATGGCGCCTTGGTGGTCTGGCCGTAACACCAGCTTGACAATTTCGCCGTGCTTCTCCACTATCGCGCGGAGGCGCGTGTCGTTCATTGTATCGGGGACGTTCATGATGGCCATGGTGCGCTCCGCAAGCTCCGACTTGGAAGGGCCGCGCTGGTCCTGCGCAGCCTCATTACCGTCCTCTCCCATAACCACGTCGCCGCTCTCGCCAGCACCCGACGGAGCGGCCGATGCTGAGCGTCCACGGCTCGTCGCCGTGGGTTTGTAGGTCGCCTCGGCGCTAACCTCGACATCCAAGATGTTGTGGCGCATTTTCGTCTTATCCAGCTCCGCCGTAGCCCGGTCCGCCTGCTCTTTCGTCTCGAAAACAGCAAACGCAGTGCCACGGCTCTTGCCCGAGATGTTGCGGATGATCTTGACGTTTTGCACCGTGCCATATTTCTGCAGCATGGCGCTAACGTCGTCTTCAGTAGCGTGAAGGTCAAGGTTCCTGATGCGCAGCTCGCGGCCCTCGGCAACAGCGCCGTCGCGCTTCTTCTTCCGCGACGGGTCCGAGTACTTGGCCACCAGCGGGTACTTCTTCTCGATCATTTTCCCGTCCAGTTGGGTCGCCTTGGCGGCGGCCTTGGCATCCCGAAACGAGACGTAGCAGAAGCGTCGGTGCGTGTTGAACTTCAGCGAGGGAAACCGCACGCTGAAGATTTCGCCGCACGTTTTGAAAAGGCCCCGAATGTAGTCCTCGTCGGCCGTAGGCGGATAGTTGGTGACGTAGATGGTCAGCCCAGTGGCCGGTTGGACCGTGATTTGGAAGGCGCCAAAATACTTCTGGTCGCGAAGAAGCGCTGACCGCATGTCCTCCGGACTCTCGAACTCGATCAGGGCAGCTGCCGACTTCCCATCCGCTTCCTTCTCCAGGTTCACTGTGTTGACGTGACCATAGTCTCTGAAGTACTTTTTGATGGCCGTCTGTGTCGCGTCTGGCGGCAAGTTGGTCACAAGAATGGACGTGTTCTCACGGTCACGCTTCAGGCTTTGCTCGGTCGCCGCCGTTACGGTTCCGTTCGTTTCCGACTCCCGCGGTTGCGCTTCGTTCTCACTGGCGAGCCCGCTCTTGGACCGCTTCGTGGTTAGGTGAGTGGCCGAGTCGTCACCCGGCGACTCTTCCCGCTTCCTCTTCGATTGTGAGGGCGAGTCGACTTGCATCGCCTCGTCGGTTGTCGGCGTCGGCTGTTGTTGGTGTTGGTGCGCTTGCATCTGGGCGGCGTAGGCTGCCGCAGCTTCGGCCTGTTGTTGCTCACGGCGCTTTTGGACGGCGCGGCGAGCCTTGTGGATGGTGTCAAGACCCTTGCGGAGCGTCTCGGCATGCTCGTAGTCATTGAGATGCTGCGAGTATACTTCGGCAATGCGTTCCGGCCAATCCAGGGTCCTTCGGTTGATGGCGCGCGAAAGCACGGCAGTAGCCAGTGTTGGGACACGCAGCGGCTTGTTGCCGCCGGCTGGCGTTGGGCTCCGCGGTCTGGGCTGCGAAGAAAACACCATCATCTCCCACAAGTAGTAGTTGAGCCAGAAGTCATAACTGTCTGCCAGCAACGGCTTGTCGGCTGCACGGTTCCATACACCTCGTGCCTGGTCGACCTCGCCCTTCTTCTCCGTCAAGTACTGGACGAGGATGCGCTCGATCCGGTAGTTGGGGTCTCCCTTGTAGGCATCCTTGTACAGCCGCTCGCCCCATAATTGGATGTCCTCCAGGGCGGACGTTAAGCCCACATCGGCAATGTCGGTTGCGTCTTCGGATGCATTGGGATGCATAGCGGTGCGCTTCAGATAGCCGCACCAAGCAGCGTACATCTCGATGACAGCTGTCATGCCGTTTTTGTCGAGAGAGTTGGTGTTGGTAGCAGCGTGCTTGATGTGCTCGACGTCCTGGAAGGGCAAGCCAGCTTCCTCGGCGCTGAGAATGTAGCGGGCCCAAAGAATGCCGGACCAGGGGCAATGGGATACGGCCCGTTGGTGGACCTGCAGTAGGTCGGGCAAGCTGTACTGGACCTGGGAGGTCTGGGACACGGTGTGCATGGTCGAGACATAGACGGAAAAGTTGTTCCAGATGTCTTCGTCCGTGGTGAATACGCCCGTCACGGCTCTTGTGTAGAGGCCGAGGCAAAGATTGACGTCCATGGCGGGATCCTTGGAATTTTTGCGTCCCTGGGCCATCTCCCAGTCCAGGTACTCACTCAGGACCGCCTTGTACTCGTCATGGTCGCCAGCGCGCGCGGCGCGGTTCAACTTCAGCTCGAAGGGCTCCCGGCGCTCGTAGGCCGCCTTGGCACCCTGGGACGAGGCCGTGACCTCCTTGAACTCGGCCTCGTAGTTGGCGTTGTTGTAGTTGCTGAGGAAGCTGGAGAACATCTGCGAGGTGTTGTCCCAAGTGGCGTGGGGCACCTCGAGGCGGTTGCGGAACAGGTGGGAGATGCGCCGGACGCCGACGGGAGTACGCGTGCGCGCCAGCTGCTCCATCTCTATGGAGATCCAGCGATTCCAGAAGTCGTGGCTGTCATTGAGGCGGTACCGGATTTGGTCGTAGCCGTCGCTCCACAGGCTGAGGGCGGAATCGAAGGTAAAGATCTGTCGGCCGAGCTGCTGCTCCTCTTCCGGCCAGCCTGCCTCGGCGCTTTGGCAGTCAATGAAAAGCGACCAGAAGTATTCGCAGTAGGCCAGCCATATTTTCAGGCTGCCGGGCTCGGTCGAGGTGGCCGTCTTGAACAGCTCGATGACCTTGACTCGCGCCTCGAGGTCGGTGGCGTGGCGACTCTCCTCGTCGACGTAGGCCAGCCAGCTATCTTCGCCGATGGGATTCGCCATAGTGGATGTCATTCGCACCTGGGCTGCCGAGGCTCTGCATGTGTTTTTGTCGGGCGGGCTGGGGATACGCTGATGGATATTTCGCCGAGCAGCGCAGAGGATGCGGGGTTTGGCGTCGGGCCAGGGCGGTGTCGGGCAGGGCGTCGGGCAATGGTGGTGATATAGCCGCCTGCTGCCGTCGTCTCTGATGGTGGCGACTCGACTCACGAGGAGCAGTAGTGGTGGTAGTGGTGGTGCTGCGCGGGTGCGAGCAAGATGGGATGGTTGGATGAGTGCGTTTGGTTGGTTGGGTGGGTGCGTGGGTGTGGGTGCGCTTCCTAGCAGAAGCAGAAGAGGCCCGACCGGAGAAGTGCCCGTAGGGGGGGAAGAAAAAGGGAAGCCTCCTGGAGGAGCGGGAAGAAGGGACGAGGGCGAGAGGGCGCGCGCGGGTGTGTTGCTGATCCCGGTTGCCGCTTCAAGTCCTCGTGCGGGTGGTTTTCCAGCTCCAGAGAGAAGAAGTTGAGAGAGAAGCGAAGGCAAGGGCGGCAGACAAAGTTGTCAACGACGAGATGCGATTGCTGGGCCTACATAGAAATTCCGAAGCGCCTGCCTGGTTTGGTAGGGTTGCTACTGCTGCTACTGCTGCTGCTGCCGTTGCCGCTGCCATTTGGGGTAGGTCAGGCCTGCCTGCGATGTAACTTGGCTGCTTCGGGGTGCTTGCTAGTTACATCCCATCCCACGGGAGGATGTACCTACTTACTTAGCTAAGGTAAGAGATAGCATGGGATCCCATGGGATGGTTGCCGGGTTGCTAAGGGTGCTGCTTGACTGTTTGCTCCTGTTCCGCTGCTGCCCCGGTTCTGCACGCCTGGGGAGGGGGGCCAGGGAGGAGCCGCCTGGTACTCCGTAGCTGCACCACCTATTATTGCCTAGGGTGCATAGGCTCCTAGGGTAGACAGTAGGTATTCCATGTACCTACGGTACTCACCCTCGGGGCTGTCAGGTCCCATATCCTACCGCCCCGTTGTGCCTGCCCATGGGAGTCCGGAAGTCTAGGAGTTTGGGGGATGGATAAGATGTACATGAGTTGCTAGCCCGTCTGCCTGTACTGCCAACATAGATCTTCAGTTTCATTTGCGGGCGACGCCGTCGTGGCGCTCAGTAAAACGTCCCCGTTTGCCGGTCCGGGAGAGATGGGAGCCACGAGCTCAGCGACCAACCTAAAAGGTATGGGAGCCGTGTACTCATCCCCCCATACGGGCAGGTAACCTACCTATAGTGTAAGCAGCCTCCCATCCACCCACGGAGCTCCCATCTCAAAGGGAAATCCACTAAAATTGCTCACTGCTGGGTGGAAAAGCGGGTTTTCCCAGCGGAACCGTTGCTCCCTCCCCGCCGCTTGGTCACTTCCAAATGGGTCATTCCATTGAACCGTAACACCCGTACCTAATAATCCTCCTGGAACTCGCACTGGCTGGTGCACTGGCTGGTGCACTGGCGACCTAGTCTGACTGACTGGCTGGCTGGCTCTGTTGCCCATCGGCCAAACCCATCTGAATGCCGTGCCATCCCATACCCGTCCCATCCCAAATGCCCTCCTACCTACACCACGGTAAGTACCGAGGTACCTACATTTACTGTCAATACCCATCATCCCCATCCGTAGCCGGAGCTTCCAGTCTGGATGGCTGGCTGCCAGCAGGGGGCCTGCGTGACGGGCGGATTGGGGGGGGAAGGAGGCTGACGAGCTGACCAGCAGGTACCTACATACCTACATACAGACAGCATGTGTGCTCGTATGCCTGCATACCTCATTGCGACACGAGGTACGGAATCTCTATCGGACAGGCCCAACAGGGCCTCCTCACAAGGCTGCTAGCATGGGGCGCCCGCCCGTCTAAGGGTGACGGCATGCCGCAACCTACTTTTGCCCTAGGTACCTAGTGCGCCCTCCGGCTGGCTCGACCCGGCCAGCAGGCAGCAGCAAGGCGAGCATCTCAAATACGCGCAGTGCGAGAGACGGGCGCTGACCTTCTCTTGTTCAAAAGTATCCAGGCGAGCCAAGGTGGTAACCCGGCTTCCATCCTGGGAACCTGGGGGCGCTCGGATGCCCCTCGACCTTCGCCCGGCTCTTCGTACAAGTATGGATGGAATCCTCGCGAAGGAGCCCCTCCCCAGGCCAACCGAGGCGCTTGACAGGGATCTGACATCTCGAGGGGGGTACCCTCCGGGCCATGATCGGCGCTGCCACGGCAAAGTCCATAAGTATGATGTTGGGCGAAGCGGACGGACAAGCTGAACAAGTACCCAGGCACCGTCGTTCCTGACTTGACGCCCGAATAGAGAGAGCCGACAGCAGGACTGAGAAGGACAAACGGGATCGGCAGTCCGGCTGGGACAGGCCGGTTCAGCGACCCAGTGAAAAGAAAACTCCTTCTGTGCGCATGTTACGTGCCAAGGGACACCACCACCACAACTACCACCGCCGCCTACGTACACACACACACACACACACACACACACACACACCAACGGCACGGTACGGTACGCGGCAAGGGCGAGGCGAGGCGATGCGTTGCGATCCCGTGCGTCCCCGTGCGATCCCCATCCCATGCGAGACCCAGGGCCGGTTTACCCATTTGCCAGGTTGCCAGGACGCCAGGCACCGTGGCCCCCCCCATCTTGTGCGTGATACTTCCAACTTCTCCAAGGCGTCGGCCAACTTCACCACCTCGCAAATGCAGCTAATAACTCCACTGCGCGGTGGAGCGGCAAGATTGGGAGCGCCTGATGCCGATGGTGTCAGTAATGGGAACTCACGCGCGACTCGCTCGTCCTCCTAGCGTCCGGGCCTAACCCGGCCGTCTATCATCTTACGATTCTGTTGTCGCTGGCAGTGTCGGTTGCTTTGGCTTGCGGCCAGACTTGTGGTCTGCTACGTCGGCTACGGAGCACGATCTGCTGGCAGATCCCCATCGCCAGCCTGGCCGAGCTGGGCTGCGATGGGCGTGGCCCAAAGAAGGGGCGCCCCCATTTGCGTGCACCCTCAGCTATTTTTCCTCAGGTTGACCAGCGCATGACCAGAAAGGCAAGCTGCGCTGTTGATCGGCGAAGAAGCCGATGCGGAGGCCGGATACCGGCGCCCAGAATGCCTGCGGCGCGCCCAATCAGCATGGCCGAAGGGGCCGCAGAGGGCTGGCTGGCATCCTTCGAGTGGTTTTTTTTTTCCCTTTGGTTCTTGGCCCGTATCGCCCACGCTGCTGGCCCGTTGCCCTCCCTCCCACCCCCCAGGTTTCGCGCGTCGGGCAACCTGGCTAGAGAAGGACTAGGGGCCTGCAAGATGGGCCAGCAACCGGACATGGCTGTCTATTTCCAGCCAGTCCCGCGCTGTCGTGGGTACGCCATAGAGGCGGACACAGAAAAGAAATGCCATGGCCGCCGTGTCGTCGGGAGGGAGTTTCCCATGCGCTCACGCACTTCGCCATCTGCTGGCCGGTCCCCCCCCCTCCCATCGTCGGCCACGGAAAAAGGGTCGCGCTCGCGCAATTTGGGCGCGGTGGAGGGCTCTGTCGAATCGTTCTAGACCACAGCGTCATCGAATCACGCGTGTCCGCCCGCGCCAACGACGTCATGGTCTCCCGCTTGGCTGCATAGAGCTAATTTGGTGTCTATTTGCACGTCCCGAGCGCCCCGTATTTTCTGTCTCGTCTCGCGTTGTGTGTGCGGCCTCACTCACAGCTCTCTAAGTAGGTACTCACCTAGGGCACTGGGGTACTCAGGGTTCAACTGTGTAGGTCTCAGTCTCTCTTCCTATTCCCCGTCCGTTTTTCCGTCGGTGTATCGATATATCTTTCTCTGCTCTTCACCCCACGTCGGTCTTCGACAGCCTCGGTCCTGTCGCGAGCGAGCGTCGGTCCTCCGCCGACGGACAGCATCGTGGGACAGAAGCCCCTCTCATTGGTACCGGGCGTCATGGCCAGCGGCCCCAGCGGCTGGCTCATCCAGGGGCCCTGAAGCCAGACGCCCTGCAACCACCACGACGCACCAAATACGCACCATCCACCACCCCCTGGAGCCGTTTCGCATGAGCCGGTTGATCCGGCCACGACCAGCTCCATTTGATCACCATTTCACCCATCTTACCAGTCAAGCCCCCTTTGCTCGGAATATCCAACAGACCGCCTGGGATTGGCATGACTAAGTGGCTCCTGGCTCTGCCTGACTGGCAGAACTGCATGGGTATCAACAGCACTCATTCCTCTCCTCTCCTCTCCTCTCCTCTCTCCCCTGGTCGACAGGTCCACCGTGCCACCCGATTTAGAACAGGCCAAAATCCCTACCATCGCTGTCGGTCGTCCCATATATCCAGTGAGCCTCCATCCCCGAAATCTATCGCCGATACCACAGCCCCGTGCATCGGCCCTATCTACCCTCAGTAGACGACGGTGACGCCAACGCCCAGGGTCCTGGCCAATCTGCGGCGCCAAGGTTCACGCCGTTACCATGCTTTTTCAACAAGGCTTATCAGCCCATCAGTGCCGTGGCACGCCTGTCCGGCAGGGCGAGCCCGCGCTTCATTTTCCACCGGCCCTTGTTCGCCCCCAGTTCCTGCAGGCCCTGCCTTCCTTTCCGGGCCTCGGAGCCGATGTTGTCTGCATCCCCCCCCCCCCCCCCCCGACCGGCGACTTGACAGCTGCGGTGTCTGCCTGCATTGCATGAGAGTACCTACGTCTCTGCCATGCAGGTCACGCTGGCTGTTGTACCGATTGCCAAAGGGCATCACGTTGTTGCTGTCTATGTCTCCAAAATAACTACCACAACAGTCCGATGTCCGTATGGATGACTCGTGACCCAAATCCAGCATGGATGCCAATCTGCTTCAGGTCACCGCCGAGAATCGCACTCAAGCCAACCACGAGAGCAGACTCGGCAATACGTGACTGACCAGCTCGGCGTATACATGGATAGTAGGGTTTTCCGTCTCCAGCAATGGGTCAGATGGGCAAAGGAGTTGTGGCTGATCCACTGCGGGCTGGCTCCTCCATGCCCTTGTTGGCCAGGGTGCAACATGAGGAAGACAGGAGGCCCGGAATGGAACCGCACCTCCGTGGCCGAACCCGCTGTGTTGGCACCGGCGTCGTTGACCCGTACAGTCGCAGCCACCGTTGCTGGTATCCCGTCTCGGTGCTAATGCGGATCCCATTGTCGCGCCAGAGTTGCCGCCGTTGTCGCTCCTGTCGCCTATTCTCTCCCTTAGATCGCCACGCAATCCCGGTGCATGAAGCATCTCTTATCCCAACGCGGTCCTTACCGTCGCGGGTTTGGTTTCTCAGGAGGGACTCTTACTGGCGGCGGCCTTTCGACGCCCCGGGTGCTGAGAGGCATAGCCTGGAACCCAAGCGTCCTGGGTCACGCAAAAGCACCGTAGTAGCGACGAGGTCATTGAATAAGGGTTGACCCGTCCTATGGGGGTTTCGAAGGGATCGATGGCCCCTAGGCAAGCTTCGAGCGATGCTTCTGCCCAGTCACTCAGGCTTTTGCGCGCTCGTCATGCCGAGCGCGGTATATTCCCACCTCCCAGAAAGCGCCGTTACGGTCGAAAACCCGCCATCCCGGTTGGCCAGGCGTGACCTGAATGAACAACATCCGAAGGACAAGCAAGGAGCTATGTCAGTCGTTGGTTTGACCACTCAGTGCTGCCACAGCAAGAGATGCGGCCACCTAGGTAGGAGACGCTCACCACGCCTGAAATACACCCCTGAAGTCATGACTGCCCTCCGGCTCGAGCCATTAGTAGTCCGATCGGGCTCGGGATGACTCCTGTCGTAGTCGCCGTCGTACAGGGCCCGGTCCTCCTGGATGTTAATCGCGCCTCTCGATCCCAAGTTACAGACCAGAGAATGCGATGCGGCGACACCCAACATCCGGGAAGGAATCCTGGCTACAAAACTCGCAGGTGACTCGTTACGATATGAAATCATGACGTTGGGTGGGTGACCGCATGCCAGAGTGTCATTTGAGCCCCCCAACCAAAGCTGAAGCTGCCCCGAGCAGGTCCTTTGCCTCTTCGGGTCAGAAGGCGTGGCCCGGCGCTACGCCTGGGCGACTGCAGACTGACCACCCCGTCGCGGTCAGGCGCAAAGGTCTCGACCGCCTTGGTGCTGATTCACGATTCTTCCCATTTACGAGGAGTAATACGAGTCAGAGCTCGATGTCGTTGCTGGCCTTCTTCGGGGAGGAATACGCCGAGCAGTAATAATGCGCGAGTGTTCCTGGGTAGACAGAGTCCCTCTGCTCCTCGGAGTGCGCAGCAATTTGGTTATCCCTGGGCTGACGAGTAAGAGAGCTCCGGCAACTCCCTTTGTCGGCGGGCCGACGGCGGCGGTTCCCAAGGGGCATGGCGTTACCGCTTCCCGTTCCCTAGCCGGACCCGAAAATGGGGGGGGGGGGGGGGCGTAGGAGGCAATGATGAGATGTTCCCTTTACTTAACGGCCGCGGCGACGTAGCGTGCGTGGATAAGGTGGGAGGAGAGGAGGGGCCTCGTCTCTCTTGCACCACGCTGTCCAGCGCCCCCCTCCTCTCCCGATCTCGCGTCCGTCTGAGGCTTCTCGTGCCCGTCGGACTCCTCGCCGTCGGAGATGCGGGGCCGCTTCGTCCAACCGTCTATCGATTATCAGACGGCCGAGGGGAAGGTCCAACAAGTGCCGGGCAAGTGCCGGGGAGGGGGGAAGATTCAGCAAGTGCCGGGGCCGCTGCCAACATCGGACGGCCGCCGAAGATTCACGGGGCCTTCCGTTGCTGTCGGCGAATGACTCCGAGTCTCCCCCCCCCTTGGTGCGAGTCCAGCGGCCCCCTCCACTCCAGGTGCCCCGAAGGGAGAGGGGCGCCCACGAGATCGGGGCCCGTTTCCCGATGGGTAGCGGTTTTCATCGTGCCTATGGCTGGGTCGGGGGTCAGCTCATAGTGCGCCGGCTGGGCTGGCCTGCGGTATGGTTTCATCTGTCCAAGTTGGACAGCAAAGATCGCCCGCGCCGACGGCCGTTCCACGTATCGGCCCCTTGAGCCTGTGGACGGTTGACCCAAGCGGCGTCACGGTGAGCGTTGATGCCGACACCACCATAGGAAGCGAGTGCAGTGTGCTCTCCGGACGGGGACACAGCCAGTGGTGACTGCTTCGACGGGGCTCGGCCGGCCATAGTGGGATCCTAACCAACTTCCAAGCATGCCCGTTTGCTAACAGAGGTACGCAGTTCTGCAGGCGCTCTGGTACATCCCATCAACCACGTCGAAATCGGAACTTGGGGCGTAGGACGGATAATACGGCCACGGGCAGCCTACCCGGGCGGGCGATGAATAAGTAAGCAGAGATGCACAGGGCTCATCTCCGAGTAGATGTTTGTCCGCGCAGTCCAGATCCGCCTTGTCGCTCTCTCGGCGTGTCGGGAGGTTGAGAAGTCGCAGCTGCAGGCATAGGCATTCCCCGTACGCCTCAGAGCCCCCACGCTCGAACTTCCCTCGTCGGAGATGTGCGTATAGGCTGAAGCGCCAGCCGGGGCTTTTCTCTATCGAAGGGGCACTGTCTATGCCAGAACTGGCTTTTGGCGCAGCTTGACCAACTACCATGACAGACGAAAAAGCGAAAGAGGTTGCGACCAGGAAGCGACGAATACATCTTCGTCTACCCATGCTGCTCGACAACTCCGCATGGGTTGCATGGGGCACGACAGTGGCCAAAGTGAACCGAGTCAAAATATACTTAGTAGGTTGCCGGCGAGTATCTGCTTCTTCGCTAGAATATTGACAGCTTCCATACGCGCGTACGGGCTCCGTTATCTGGCAGTGTGGCCTGGCTGGATCATGGAAACCGAGATGTTTCTCTTCCATATTCCACAAGCGCCCCGTCGATTGGAAGAAGCATTTCCCCCCTCGTGTGAGCCTGTCCGGGAGCCTGGTCACCTCGTGAATAGGATGGAGCCAACTCGGAGCCGCTTCAACGACGGGCCTCTGCATCTCTCGAAGTCCTCGCCTGTTCGATCTGGGACCGAAAGGAACGCCGATTAGCCGTGGCTGCGAACCGAAGCCCGACAAACACAGCTCACACAAGCCGCCGGTCATCAGCGCCGCATTGCTGTGACCGGCCTGCGTCGCGTCGCCCTCGGGTCGCATAGACGGCACCCATTTCACCTCTCCTACTCGCAATGCAGCCTGGAACTTGGTTTCAGAGGGGGGGTGACCATTTTTGATCATGCCGCGTAGGCTGTCCGTCTGAGTTGCTGCTCTCTCTCCAAAGCCATTGGCATGCACAATACTGATTGAACACGCCAGGGTAGAGAGATGCATTTCTGCAGGACCATGAACGAAGGGAGACAATAACTTTTGCAAAGACTACAATTTACCAAATTGAAGCGTCAAAAGGAACCAAAGCAATCAAGCAGTTAGGTATGGCAAAGTAAAGGTAGAGAAGGACAAAAAAGAACGACGCGAGCAGGACTTGAACCTGCGCTCCCGAAGGAATAAGATGTCAGAAGATAGAAGAAATTCTAGTCTTACGCAATAACCACTCTGCCATCGCGCCTTAGATACAATATAATGGGCTTATCGCAGCTTGAATCACTGTCAGCAGCAAATGCCCCACCCACCACACACACACACACTTTGTACCGAAAAACCTGGACGGCTGGACACTAGGGGACCTTCTCTCCAGCTGACACGGCCAAGTGAAGCTGAGACAAGCAGCAGAGTGGACTGAATCGTTCATACCAGGGCCCATTGCTGCGCATCCCGGCGCAGATTGGCAATCTAGCTCGAACGCACTTGATCATGCTAATGATGTTTTTTTTTTCCAAGTTAGATGTTTGCTTGGGAATTTCATACGGTTATTGGTGTCTTTCAACGCCCGACGTACGTTTGAGAGTCCTGGTATGTGTCCCGCGTGTCCATACCAGAGCCGCTGGAGTCTGGGCCTGCCTTTTTCCCGCCTGTCTGCGCGCAACCCCGGCAGAGAAGCTGTTGAGCTGTCTATTTCCAGCGCGCGCTAAGGGGGGTTCGGCTCTGGCAGCCGCTCTTGGCGTTGTCTTTGCACGACTCACGACGGGTTCAATAGCTGGTGGCGCGAGGTTCAGCTGTCCAGCCCGACCAAAGGTAAATAAACCCGTGTGTCCCAAGCACGATACGATGTACGCGGAGTCGTTCCCTGGACACCTGGGGCCAGAAGAGTCTACGAAGGGGCGAGGGGGGCTGCTGGCACAGTATGACCACCCCCGCTGGGCGGAGGACGAACGAACCCCCCCTTCCCCCGGTTTCCTGGGGGCTCTGCACGCGGCTCAGACATGCCACACAGGCCAGGGGGGCGGCTGCAGGGCGCGGGCACGGAAAGCATGCATTGCAGAATATAATAGAGTTCATGCGTCATTAGTCTATGGGGTTTTCTTTTACACGTTTCCCTCATCACGGAGGCGCGCGCATCCTCGGCGTTTCCCGCGCCTAGAACAGGACGGCACCCGCCACGAGGCCGATGAACATGCCCAGCGGGGCCGCGGTCGGCATGGCGCCGGCGCCGGCCGACGGGCTCGTCGCCGACGCGGCGTCGCTGTCCTCCTCGTTGGCCGAGCCGCTGCCGGCGGGGGCGACGGCGCTGGTGCCCGAGCTGGTCGCCGAGGACTGGGTGGTGGCGGCGGTGGCAGCGGCCTTGGTGGTCGTGGTGGCCGGCGAGGTCACGGGCGGCGGGTTGCGCGTGCCCGTCAGCATGGTCGTGTCCATGTCGGCGCCGGTGGGCTTGGGGGAGGCGGACTCGTCGGGCGGCCCGCCCGTGGCGGTGGCGCTGCCGCTGGCGCCGTCCTTCGCCGTCGCCGTCGCCTCGGCGCTGCCGCTGCCGCTGGCGCCGAAGCCCGGCAGGAAGCTCGGCTGGTACTCGGCGGTGCCCTTGTAGTTGCCGCAGCCCGGGACGTCCGTCTTGGGCGGGGCGCGGCCGCCGCCGCAGTCGAGCGGCGCGCACACCTCGCCCGTGCCGGGCACGTACCAGATCATGCTGGCCTCGCCCCACTGGTTCTGCGTCGCCGACGACACGCACCCGCCGAGGTCTGTCTTGGCGGCCACGGGCGCCGCCAGGAGGAGCGCGCCGGCCAGGGCCAGGCCGCGGAGGCTGAGCGAGGTGGTGAAGGCCATGGTAGTGGTGGTGGTGGTGGTGGCGGTGGTGATACAGGCGGACACGAGTGAGAGGGGAGGGTCGAAAGATGCTGAGCCTAGGCGGGAGAGAGGTGCAAAGAATAAGCGAGCGAGAGAGAAAGGTTGAGAGAGGCCAGCGAGTGAAGGGCGAGAGGTTGAACGAGTGAAAGGGCGCCGAGGGCCGCGTACCGTGTTGGTATATACCTTTAGGTATGTATGGTGAAAGAGGCGGAGGGGAGGGAAAGCAAAAGCAAGACTATCCGGCAACGGGCAAAACAAAGCATCGCCGGACTCTTTTAATGGGCGGAGAGCTGAAGGGGAGCTGAGAGCTCTGCCTCCCCTTTGGACCAGCCTGGCCGCCGATCCTTGCAGCGAAGTCGGCTGGCCGCGCGGGCTGGCGCCGAAAGAAAGAAAAGCACGGGGCCGATGGCAGTCAGTCCGTCCCCTTAATTAGACGGGGGGGCTCACCTGGCCAGCCGCTAGCCCTGCGCCGCCGCCGTCAAGTTTCGTCTCGCCCAGGCCGCCCAGCCTCTGCTGCTTCTGTTGGACCATCGCTTAGGGCCCTAGCTGCCTGGCAGGAAACAGTCGAGGTTCCCGTGGCCATGGAAATGTGTCGGTAGTGCCAAAAGACAGTTCGGCCCGTGAGGAGGGGGGGGGCCAGCGGAACGGGCGGGCAGGCAGAAGGAAGCCTCTAGGACTGAGGGCAGACAGAGTACGAGGCGGCTTTGAGTGCAGAATGCAAAGCAAGTACTTGTTTGCTTAAGAGATGCTTACCTAGGGACTTACCTAGGTCATGGATTTTACCTCCAACGTCGTTCCAGTCGGCTTAATGCCCTGTTCGATATGCATGTCGCGCCTAATACGAACTTGGCATCCGCCGCGCCGCAAAAAGCTTGACGGAAACCTGCAGGCGAGGCTAAGCAACGCCTCTTTGGGGACACACAACCTGGACACGCGCAGACGCAGACAATTGGACCGCACGTTATTATTGAATTGATGGCCCTCCCTTGCGTAGCATGAAGTAGCACCCTCCCGATCAAATGGGCCTCGATTCGACCGGGCGTGCAGCACTGGATGGTGACAAGCAGCTTCCCGAGATGACAGCCGGTCCTCGCAATGCATCCACACGCATGAAGCCGTGGCAGATGTGGCCGGCACCCGAGAGTCCGTCAATCCACACTTACTTTCCGCCCGTGGCGAAAAACAAAAAGGTCGCGGATTTGTCACCCGTCGCCACGATTCCCTCCCGCCCTTTTGGTCGCGCCGTAGCCCGGCTCATTTGACGACGGTTTATGGGCATCACCACTAACTAGCCAGCCGCCCCCCCTTCGCACGACCGCCACGCCGCGATCCGGCCCACCCATGAACGCTTTTCGCCCGCCCGCCCTGGGGGAGAAGCGCGGCATAACCCCCGGAAAGCCCCATCGCGATAGACGGCGGCCTGTGCAGGGCGCATCTCATCTCCGGCGGGGGGGGGGGGAAGGGGTCCGGGCGCCGCCGCGACCGAGATTGCGGGCGCAGGAAGAAAACAAAAATACACCATCGAAAGCTGGAAAAAAGCAAAGCACGACGTGTCGGTTTTCACAAACAAGAAAGAAAGACAGATTGGCGCCGCGGCGACTCTTCCCGGGAGGAATCACACCACGGTACTGGTCCAATCCCCCCCCCCCCCCCCCCCCCCCCCCCCCCTCTCCCGCCCATGCCGGCGATGCGGGCGGCGTTCGCCCTCCCGAGGGGGGCCGTCAGCACGTGCGCGCATGAGCCGCAGCGTCCCCCCGGAGGCCGGCTAGGTAAAGTACGCAGGGCCCTTGCCCGAACGGTGCCGATGGCGGGCACGCGGGAGCCACGACCCGAGATCGGGAGATCGTGACGGGGGACCCCGAAGTACAATTGTATCTATCTCCTTTCAGCCATCCTATGCAACATTCCGCACCCATCTATCCTTCCAACCATAAGCAGGTTTCCCATTACTGCCCACGGCGCCCCTCTCCCCCGACCCGAGCGGCCGTGCCGGTCCACAACGGACACGTCCGCGGAGGCAACAAGAACCCCGAGTCGGCGTACAGCCCCCCCGAGGCCCGGTTAGCGGGAAGGGCCCGGCCCACGTCCGCCGGCCGACAGACGCTGACGGGGCATCCGCCCTTAACCGCACCGCCGGCCAAAAGCCCCTCCCGTCTTATCCCATCTCACTCTCTCGGCGTTCGTCGACCTCGGGTGCTGTATATATAGGTAAATCCACCTTGCGTCCGTCCCCCCTTCCCCCCCTTTCCCCTTCCTACCCCATGTCCATGGTTCCCCAGACCGTACGCGTGCCGGTCTAGGGGGTTTGAGTGCGTAAGCTACCTGGGTAACGTCCCATCTGGGGAACCCCCCCCCCCCCCCCCCAATTTTCCTACGGGCGGCTGACTCCTTCATCCGCGCATCCTCCCGTCCGGGTCCTGGCAGGGAGGGGGCTGTCAGGGGGACTGTCACCTGATCTGTCATGAAACAACCCCCACGAAAAAACGAAAAACCAAACGAAACATAAACAACGCCCGCCACGCGTAGAGAAGGCGGGGGATTGCCGCTGCCAAAGAAGAGGGGCCAGGTGTCTCACGTCCTCAGGGAAGCGACCGGTTTCTCTTGCTGATGTAACCATCACCCCCTGCCCGATCTACATATTCGAAGGGGGTACCGGGGGGGAAACCGCTGGGAAGTCCCGGTAGTTGAAGCAGGAGCCCGCGGGTATTTGACGAGAGAATGCGTGTGTAAGAGAGTCGTCGATCGGGAGTGGAGGAGGGGTCCTATCATCGCGGGGGGCCGGGAGGCGGGGAGACGGAGGCACGATCGTCCCCCCCTGGGGGAATTGGAGAACCTCCCCAGACGCGCCTACGTAAGCTGCGATATGGCGAATGAAACCTTCCCCTACTCCGACGTGACTCGTTCGCCAATTACATGGATGCGCGCGGGTTTGGAGTTTGTAAGACGCACGCAAGTTGGCTGCAAGGGGGCCCATGTCACCAAAGGCCCCAAGTCGCGGAATAGAAGCGGTCGGCACGAGAGGCGACGTGACCGCCGTATCGGTGTGCAATCACGAACCTCCTAGGACGAGCTTGTCGACAGAACCGGCAGCTACGTCCGTTTGGTCGTCTCACCTAGCAACACGGGGCACTTGATCTCAGAGGGTAGCGTGGTAGGTAGTGGCAGTCATCATGTCCAGTCTTGCTTATCGCAAGCGGACTTGGTTTGTCATCTAATTCATTATACAAAAAGTAGCAATGCCGTAAAGTCATATCAGGGTATCTCCGTAATCCACAAAGATGCGAAGCCACGTGCGCCAACGCTCTGTATACTGCGCATGTTCCGCGGGGTCGCTCGCGCGTGCAACTTTCCCTTAGCTGCTGCCCTCGCCGTCGTCCTCGAGGTGCTTGGCCTTCTCGGCCGGCTTGCCAGCGTACTCCTGCGGCATGGCCAGGGGGCGGTTCTTGGCGAAGCGCACCGTGGCCCAGATCGAGGGCGAGTCCTTGAACATGAGGTCGATCTCCTCGAGGTTGCGGCCCATGGTCTCGGGGAAGAACAGGATCACCGAGATGGGGATGCACGCCGAGATGACGGCGAAGACAATGTAGTACTGGTAGCCGATCGTGTTGATGGCGACGGGCGTGACCATGGCAACGACGAAGTTCCTAAAGACAAAGCGTTAGTATCGGTGAATACGCGGCGGCAGGCCGGGACGGAGAGACGACATACCAGAGCCAGTGGTTGGCCGTCGAGATGGACGACATGGCCATGCGGAGGCGCAGAGGAGCCACCTCGGTACAGTACAGGAAGTTGGCGCCCAGGAAGCCAATGGGCACAAAGGTGTTGTATAGGTAGATGAAGCAGCCGGCGGCGATCATGGCCGCCTCGTTCTCGGGCGGGAAGCTGGTGCAAATGGCCAGCGAGATCATGCAGCAGGCCATGCCAACGCCGGAAATGATGAAGAGGGCGCGACGACCGAAGCGGTCAATGGTGAAGAAGGCGATGAAGGACGAGAGGAACTTCCACGTCAGGGCGCCACCCGAGAGCACGCGCGCGAGCTCGCTGCCCATGCCCAGGTTGTTCTGGAACAGGATGGTGGCGTAGACGCTGATAAGGTTGCTGCCCGACATCTGCTGGAAGAACTGGAGCAGGATGCAGAGGCCGAAGCGGTAGGCCAGCTTGTCCTCGCCCATCTTGAGCATGTCGGTCAGCTTGACGGCCGTGTGGCTGGTCTCCTCGAGCGAGAACTCGATGCCCGTCACCTCGGCCTGGACCTCGACCGAGTCGACCGAGTGGCCGCGCAGGGCCGCCACGACGGCACCGGCCTCGGCGCTGCGGTTCTTCATGACGAGCCAGCGGGGCGACTCCGGGAACATGTAGATGGACGCCATCAGGACCAGCGAGAAGAAGCAGGCAATGGCGATGGGCGGCCGCCAAGTGACGGGGCCCGTCTTGAACTCGTAGAAGCCGAGGTTGATCCAGGACTCAAGCACGTATCCGAGGCAGATGAACAGGCCCGTGATGACGACCTGGCGGCCGCGGTTGGCGGCGCCGGCCGTTTCGCTAAGCCATACCGGGACGATGGAGCTGAGCTGTCCGACACCGAAACCAATGATGATACGACCAATGATCAGCTGGGCGAAGTCAAAGGCCGAGGCCTCGAGGATCTCGCCGATGAGGGTGCAGGTGGCGGCGAAGAAGATGCAGTTGCGACGGCCAAAGGCGTCGCCCGTGTAGGAGCAGAGCAGGGAGCCGAACAGGGCGCCGATGACGAAGGTGGCCACGACAACGCCCTGTACCGTCGACTTCTGGGACTTGTCGGCCCCCTCGGCGTGGACGGTGTCGATCTGGGGGAAGGTCTTAACCCAGTCGTCCTGGGTGATGAGGCCGCCCAGGTTGGCCTGGTTGTATCCAAATAGGATAAAGGCCGGGGCGACGATGAGGGCCGTCTGCAGCTTGGCCAGGGACGCGCCTGTCAGGCCGAAGTAGCTCTTGGAGCCCATGCTTGCAGTCTGAGGAGACGGGTGCGTACGGATGGGATAGCTAGGGAGATGTTAGGGGCCTAGGATGAGGGAGCAAGACGCAAGAGCAAGAGTATGCCGGCGGGCGAGGCGTCTTATAGCAGGTAGCTGTGGCCATCACGACGGCGGGGGACCGTCTTCAACGAGGGCAGAGAGGGGCCCTGGCGTCGCCCTGCACCCCACGGGCAGATTGGTAAACCCTCTATGGAGCCGGAGCAGGGTCGGCCAGGGACATGGATGCATGCTTGTTGAGCAGCCATGGTGCTGCGGCGACGGCGGCGGCAGCGGCAGAGGAGGGAGGTTCCAGGGGGGAGGTACTCGACAGGTTGGGCCGGTGGACTTGGTGACATCGGATATCTCTCTGCCGTTAGGCGAAGGTACGTACAGTCGGCCGCCACGGGTTGCAGATGGCTCAGATGGGATGATGGAGGTGGATGGCCGGATCGTAAGGCGGACCTCGTCGGGTCTCCGCCAGGGTCGTCCCTAACACGACCGGTCCTTTCTCGGTGGGATAGATCTTAGTCACTGGGGAGGGTTGCAGAACCCACCCTGAGTCGTGCTTGCGGGTCGCGATGGACCGTTTCGTGGCTCTCAAGCGCGTGCTGTGCTGTGAAGGCGAGTGCCCTTCCTCCCCTTCCCAGCCCTCTCGGCCGCCGTGGCAGAGCAGGAGCGGACCTCAGCTGCTCAGTGGCCATCAATCCAGCGGTAAGTAGAGACGAGGAGCCCTGGCCGGCAGACAGGAGACAGGCTGAGTGCGACCCAGGGCTTGGCTGATCCACCATTGGCCGACGTGTAGTATAGTAAGGCAGAGCTGGTGTCAACTTAAGCTTCACCAAGACGCGAGCAGCCGACGCCAGGGACTCTGGGCGTTCACGGACGCTGGAATGCGCAAAGAGGTGGCTTGCCAAGGACGGGCAAGACGGTCTTGGTGTCTTGTCCTGGTGATGGCCGCGTGCCTCGTGCGCTCTCGGCATACGTAGGTAGGCAGGCTCTCGTAGGTAAGCAACAGGCTCCAGGGTAGCCCTGACCTCCGGGGGGGTGACAGATCATGGATTACCATTACACTCACTGGCAGAGGGAGGACCAGCCGCGCGCCCTGGCCCCCTTCCGTCCTTCCCTCGAGCCTCCCCCCCCTGGACGACGCCTCCCCACGTGGGGGACAAACTCTGAACACGACGGCGTCCACTGGTGGCTCTGCTGGGTCCAGGAGAGAAAGTTACGGTCGCGCGTCGCGCCCCGATGAGGGTGGCTAGGGTGGCCGGTTTTCCCAAAAACCACTTCCTTGGAAACGGGGCCGTCCAGTCTCCGTTGCGTCTAACGGCCTGTCGTGCATAAAAGTTGGGGCGCGTGCATATCTCACTCAACGGGCCCGGCGTGGCGCTGCGTGGAAGTGACACTGGAATCGCCCTCCGCGAAGCCAAGCTTCTAAAGCCCTTGGCGAACCCAAGGCTTGGGAACGCCGAGTCCATGGTGCCAACGCCGTGCCATCCAATGGAGACCGGCGTCTATTGTGGCCTACGAGGTCGCGTGCCGGTTTGGGTTTTAGCCGCGACAGCCGCTCAAACCAGGCGTATCGTGGGGGGGAAAGAGAGAGGGAAAGATGCAGAGAGAAGGATCCATAGAGAGAGAGAGAGAGAGAGCGAGTGTGTGTGTGTGGTGAGGGAGGTGTCGCTATTGTTGTGCATCCACGACCCCGACCGGGTGATGACTTATGGAGGTATGGTCTGCATAAAGATGCAGGGAGAGTTCCGAGCCGGAAGGCGCTGGCTCACTGGATAAGCATTAATCCAGGCGGGCAGCGGTCACAAAACATCCATCCCATCCCTCCCATCCATCCATCCATCCATGGATCCCAATAATGGAATTGCCTCAGGTACACCCGCCGTGCCGCCCCAACCACCCGCTCCTCCCGCGGGCCAGACGAGCCGTTGCGTATTGCCGTATACGAACGAAAGGCAGTTGGTGTTATGCAATCGTCCACGCCGTCTGGCCGTCTGTCGCGTTAGGGCCCGCGGCATCTCTCGCCCGGTTCGCCCTGTCCGCCTGGACGCTAAACCCAAGCCGCCAGTTTCTTGCGCTCGTCATGGCTGAATTCGGGCTACCTGCCGACTCTGCCGACTCTCTTACCCTATGGTTTGTTCATGGTGGCCCCTCTCCCCCCCCCCCCCCACAGCAACCAAATTCCAGTCTAGATTCCATTCCGACCCCCCGGTTTCTCCGACCTGCCGGCCCAGCCCTGGCACACGCACTCGCCCGTAGCACCTTGGCATCCCCAGACCTCATCGCGGAGGTTGACCGAGCCCAGCACGCTTGGCCACCCGGTTTGTTCTCGTGGACGAAGATCTCACGAATAATAGCCCTGCCCAGAATGGGTGCTCCGGGGAATGGCTGCAAAATACCCCAAAATCAGGGGAAAGAACGAACTACCCCAGACCAGCAGGGTTCAAGGCGGCAACGACATGCGCTGCAATCGTCGCTGGAGGCCCGGATCAGCGCGCGCGAGCGTCGTGAGCCGGCCTGGCTGCTTGTGGGAGTTGTACCCTCGTCACCCCCCGTCCGTCGGTCTCGTCTTTTTCCAACGTAGCCCACCCGCGTCCGCGCTTGCCCCAAAGTCACCGAGGTCCTTTCTCCCTCGCTTCGGCCCTAATGGACACTTGGAGCTGGACAAGTACTTCCCAGAGGGAATGTACACCACACCACCACTTCATCACCGCTACTGCTGTCGCCGGGCATACCACCACCGCCTTGTACCCCTGTACATGGCCAGTTGGAGGCGGCCGGCCCTGGCCAGGAAGACCTCCCCCTGCCTCATGACAGGGCAGAGATTGACGGCAAGGCACGACCTGGGCGGATCCCAGACGTCACTCGCGCCGAATACGGCCAGCCCGCCAGCACCAGGAGTCCGCCGAGTGCCCGCCGTCGCTATCGCCTGCGTCCCCTGCGAGTCCTGCGAGTCCTGCCACGCTGCTTTCCCACCGAGAGTACCTGGGCTGTCTATCTGGCCGTCACTACCAGACGGACATGGCATGACACACGCACACACGTCAAACGAACGAACGGCCGACCGCGCTCCGTCTACCTAGTCCTACTGTGGTATGTGGTGGCGGCGCCCCAACAAGGACACCCGACCCATCAGAGCGGCGGGCTGGTGTGGTCCCTCGCTCTCTACCCAACGCCCGAAGACCGCGCGATGCCGAAACACTTCCGTCGGCAGCCCGCTCCCGTCACCACACTTCCACCGTCTTCCCTGAGCTGTCTGAAGAGGTCCTCTCGCCGGACCCCTATGCATCATCCCCCCGTCCCCCGCTCCCAGCCTTTCCATTCTTCCTCCCAGGGGTTGCCAGCTTCCAGAGCGGCTGACGCACACCCATTTTATGGGGATGCCGCGCGCCTCGGCATGTCGCTTTGCCGCGTCCGCTGGCCAGCCAACCCTCTCGCCTTAGTAATTAGATGCTGCCGAGGGGAACCAGTGGGAGACACGAGACGAGGGGAGCACAGCGGTGTGTGGATCGGCGCTCTCGGGATGCAACTCAAGACGGTCAGGACCAGTATTTCTCCTCTGCAGGTCGATACGCTTCTGTCTGAACTGGCCCCGCCCCCTCGCAGTCGCCGCCTCGACCCAGTCAAGCAGTCGACAGCTGCGGTGCTCATCACGTTCTAGCGACATCTCACTTATGCACCAGTATCAAGCCAATGCATTTCACTGCTGCCGCAAAGGCCACGCCTCGCAGCCCGGACCCAGTGCTCACACGATGGACGCCTGTTGTTGACGTTTGCTGCCCCTCGTATGACATGAACGCCGGCGACAGCATCACCCCGCGCGGACTTGCTCATCGGCAGTTGACCAAGATAGGAAACAACAACAACCAAAACCGCCACAGCAATAGAAGCAGCAGCAGCAGCAGCAGCAACAGGCCAACGGTACTTCGGGGGTACGTATACATGTCCACGCTGCCTGTCCATATCTGGGCCTGTATGCCCATGTCCATGTGTCTCCTCTCCTGCCCTCGTCGATCCAGGGACACGACCAAACGGGATGGACCGTTGAGATGGCTGTCGGCACTTGCGATCATCCCTGCGGAAAGCCGTGGCCCCTGATACACGCTTTCACTATACTGTGAGCCTCTTTATCATACGAGCTGGCTCCAGAACGCACCGCCTACATTGATGTCCGACACCCGGTTCCGCCGCTTCTACACGGCAGTATTGGTTGTTCACTTCGACTCCATGGTATTTTCTGCTTCAGCCACAGAGCCATATCTGCTGCCCTCAGGGCGCGCGCGGTAGAACTTGGAGCCGGTCTGTATCGTGCCTTCGCATTTGTGGCAGTCGTCTACCCGCCTGAGCCGCGCCGTCGGTCTCCTATAGTTGGCACCACTCGACTGTTCAGCTCCAAGCTTGGGCCCTGGCCTCGTCCACTTGGTCTCAATTAGTTGTAGACGTGCCACTGCTCAGCCAGATCCCGCTGGCGTGATCATTTTCCCGGGCGCTAACGTGAGCCGCTCGGAACACATTCGTGATATGTATGTAACTACCGTCTAGTGCCAGACTGACTGCTGTGTGCTATTTCGGGGACAAAATTGGCTCTTACAAGAGAGCCGGTAACATCCTACCAAGTGGCAACCACTCACGGTCGAGGAGAGTCTAGCTCCGCAACACCGCTCCTTCGAATAAATGCCTCCTTTCTAACGCAAGCCCCGGCATCGTCGAGTTGCGTTAGGGGTTCCACCGTCTCTAGCTCGGAGCGCTTCCGCTCCGTGGCCAGGCCGGGTCCCACAGACCCAGCAGCAGAAAAGGGAATCGAGCGGAAATGGGACTGGGACGGGCCTAGGTCTCCCTGGCTAACCAGTGGCTGCCGGTGCCTCTTGAAGAGCCACCACGCAAAGACGCCCAAAGCGGCCACCGTGAAGGCTACGGGCAGTCCAATTTTGAGACCCAAGTCCGAGCTGTCGTCCCCACTGCTTCTGGTGCTTTCGGCCGGCTCGGTCGTCACAGGGTGGCAAATGGTACCAATGGCCGGCTTGAGGGTCGGTGCCGTTTCGGCCCTGGCGAGCCAGAATTTGTCCTTGTCGTAGTCGGCGCGCAAATAGTTCTGCGAGAGGAACACGCCGCCCAAGAGCGGCACGTCGACTCCGAGATCGCCCGCCCCCGTCTGCACTGCCGCCATGACGCGCGACGAATTGAGCACGGCGTACTTGCCCTGGGCATCCGTCCCCCGCTCCATCGACACCAGCTCGTAGTGAGGGATCACCGAGGTGTAGCCGTTGGTCAGACGGATAGTGAGGGAGCCCAGCAGCGGCTCGCGAGCGGCCGGGTACAGTTGAGCGGTATAGTTGGAGCCGTCGTAGGCAATATGCTGCGTCAGCCGGGCCCATTCGTCGAACATGGTCTTGGTGAAGGTAAAGGCATTCTGCACCGTATCGATGCAAGCCGGCACCTGGGCGTCCGGGTCCTTGAAAAGCGAGTGCTCGCCCTCGGAGTTGGTCAGCACCACGTCGGACAGCATTACCTGGAAGGGGCAGCGGCTCTTGGCCCCATACCCCGACAGCGGGAACTCGGTCAAGGTGGTGTAGTCGAAGCGCGCCGTGTTGATACCACCCACCACCAGCTCCCCGTCTTGGGCTTGGTTTTGCGAACGGGAACCGTAATAGAGACCAAAGTTGGCGGTCGAGGCCCAAGAGTTGACCACCAGGCTGCTCAGGAAGGATGAGCCGGGCCCCAAGGGAAGCTCCGACTTGTTGGCGGCGTTTACATTGGACCAGACCTCGACGGGCAGCCGGGGCACGACGACGGGGGTGTTGGGGAACTCGGCACGGCCGTAGCCGAAGGCAATGGTGGCGTCTTGCGGGTGCGCGTCGAGGACGGAGACGTTCCACCTACTCTCGGGCACCGTGGCGAAGTTGTCGTCGGCCATGTCGAAGACGCCGCCCGAGGCGCCCTGGCAGGCCGAGAAGCCGGCCGGGTCGTCGGCCGGGCAGTCGCGGGCGTTGCGCACGCGCGTGTTGTTCTGGCTCAGCGACAGCCGCAGCCCCAACAACTGGCCGCCCAGCTGCAGCTCGACGCCGCGGTTCATGGCGATGCCGTCGGCGAAGGTCGTGTTCTTGATGTCAAAGGCCAGCGGCGGGATCCCACAATCATGCCCCCACACGCCGTGCAACCCCAGCCGGTCGGCCGCAAAGAGGCTTATGGTTACCAAACCCCACGAAGGCGTCGCGAAGCATCCTGTCGTGCGACCCGGGCGCATGGTGGATGGTCAGGTGTGGATTTGCACAAGACGTAACAACGTGGCTCGGGGTGAAGGGCGGATGACGACCGCACACGGCGGCCCCAAGTCTCTTCGTGCGCGCATCCTGGGGAAGGCATGCGAGAAGGCAACGATGGAGCACCGACTGGGCTGGGTGTTCTTATCGTCGAGACGCCGCGGCGGGCAAACGGGTGATGAAGGATCCCAGCCAAGCAAGTCATGCTGGTCTCGCTCGCCTTGGCCCGCCAATGGTGGACAGGAGGCCATCGTGTGGCTGCATGTTGGCGCGCTGTGGTTTCCGCTTTGGGCCCCGAGCTGAAAGACGGAACTCTTGGAAGGGTGTTTTTAGCCCTACCGTCACGGCCTCCTCAAGGTACGTGGTTTGGCAAGGGTGCCGCGATTTCCAATCATTTTCGTCCGTCTTGCCACGTGAGACAGCAAGCTGGAAAAACCGGGTGACTCCTCGAGCTCCAGGTGTTGGTCGGCAGTGTTTTCACCGCGCGAGCACGTCTCTGGCATGAACATGGCCACTAGCCATGCCCGCTCGGGTCCCATGGCATGTCTCGTGTCTGCATACCACGACTCGTGGCGCGGCTGAAGAGCCCAGGTCCTCTGCCCACATTCGCCGGCAGAGAGCGGCAGGCGACCTGGTTCGAAGCACGCCTGATGCCTTTTCCATGAGGATCTTGGACTGGGCTTTGCCAGTATCGGATGTAACTTGACGGGCTTCTCCAGTGACAGCACCACGTCTATAGGGTCTTTACCTCTACGGCAAACCCACAGCTCCGGGTTGGCATGGGATGGATGCCTCTCATACCTCGAAGTAAGGCATGTAATGTAGATGTATCTATCCGGTCTAGCCCCCACACTAATCCGGAGCTTACTGTATCAAGCCCATCCCAGTCTTACCTCCATCAAATGGATGATAACCTCAAGCCTCTCGTTCTAGACACCTTGGGTCTACCCCGTTCTCCCGTCCCCATCACGAACATCTAGCCGCCATGACGACGAGTCCAATTGTGGTGGCGCCGGTACCGCCACCCCCGCTGGCGACGGACGCGCAAACGTACCTGGCCCACCCGCGCTTCCACCAGACATTCACGCTGCCGGCGACAGCGGAGCACGGGGCTCTCGTCTTTAGCTTCGCCGAGGCCGGCCGGGAAGGGAAGCGGCGGGGGCGCGGGGAGAACGACGAGGGCGAGGATGGCAAGGACGACGAAGACATCCCCACGGTACTCCTTATCCCCGGCATGTTCGCGTCACGCTACATAGCGACGTGGCCGGAGGTGCATGCCGTGGCGGCGCGCATGGGCGTGCGGGTTCTGGCCGTCGACCGGCCGGGCATGGGGACGTCGTCGGCGGTGCCGCTGGCGCAGCGGGTGCCCGTCTGGCTCGAGTTGGTGCCGGCCCTGCTGCGCCACCTCGCCATCCGCCACGTCGCCCTCGTCTCCCACAGCGCCGGCACCATCTTCGCCCTCAACACCCTGTACCGGTGCCGTGACGTGCTGCACCCCGAGCGGCCCCTCGTGGCCCTGCTGGGTAAGTGTGGTTCTCCTTCCCCTGCTCTTTTGCTATTCCGCCGGCAAGGGCAGAGGCGTCGTAGGGCCCCTCGGCCCAGAAAACACTGACACCCCCCACCCTAAGGCCCCTTCGTCGACACGGCCGCCTCACGCAAGCGCGATATCCAGCTCCTGCAATGGATCCCGACGCCCGCTTTCGACGTCTGGAACCGGATCCCGCAGTTTGTGCAGACCACAGCGCAGGGGCCGCTGGCCTACAGCGGCGCGGCGCTGGAGAGCCTCCGGGCCCTCGTCCCGGGCCGTGCCCGGGATGGCGATAGCGAAGCCACCATGGCGCCGGGCCGGGCCCGCGCCCGCCGCCACGCGCAACGCCTGGCCCGCGTTTACGGCGTGCCGGACGACGCCGCCGCCACCGACGCCCTGGCCGCGGCCACGGGCCGCGCCCTCTTCGCCGAGGACTCGCGCGGCGCCAACGACGAGGCCCGCCTGTGCCTCAAGAAGGGGCCGCCGGGCCTCTGGGGCGCCTGCGACGACTACGCCGCCTTTGTGCGCGCCCTGGCCGCCCAGGAACGCGAGCGCCGCCGCCGCCGCCGCCCGGAGGAGGCGCCGGCGAAGCTGCGGGTCCACCTCTTCTTCGCCGCCTCGGACGCCATGTCGGGCGCCTCGGGCCAGGCCTACATGGAGGCGTGCTGGCAGGAGGCCCGGCCCGGCGGCGCGCTGGCCGACGTCCTGCAGGTCGCCGCCGCCACCGTCGCCGACACGGACCACGACGGCGTGGTGGGCGACCTGGCGACGCTCGAGAGCGTCTTTGCCGCGGCCGGCGGGACGCGGCCGGATGCCGACGCCGACGCCGGCCCAGACGCCAAAGGAGGTGCCGGCGCCGAAGCCGGCGTGAACGCAGAGGCTCCAGGAGGCGCCACGGCTCACTCGACGGGAGGCCAGTAGAACGTGCCCGCCCCGGTCGCTTGGTTGTGCTACGTCTCGCCTCCACAGAACGCCGTCGCCGTGCGGATCGACTCGGGGACTGGTACCGTTGTCGCATGTAGGTATGTAGGTAGTAGGGCACGGTCAAAATGGCATTACGTATTAATTTCTTGCATGCTATGTACCTGTTGTTTCCTAGGAAGCACGAAAACGCTCGTCCACCACGAGAAGCTGCGACGCTCCCAATACCCGCATATCTGGCTGGCCTCGTCTACTGGCCGCGGCGCAGGGTGCACTTGTCGCGGCCGCGATCCAGCGTGTTGGGATCGCAGGTGAGCTTGGAGTTCTCGACGCACGTCAAGCCGACACCTGACCCCCATGATGCGTCCTGGTCAGCAATGCTGTACACGAACCGAGGGGAGGGGGATGGAGTGGAGGGGGAATTGAAAACGTACAGCCATTCCGGGTCGAGGCGGCGGGGATGCAGCGGCCCGTCTCGCCGTTGAAGTTGCAGATGTCCTGGCGCAGGTTGACGCCGTGGTTGCAGCAGCCGCCCGTCACGACGGAGCGGCCGCCGTTGTCCCGGAAGGGCTGGGGCGCCGCCCGCGCCGCGAGCCGCACGTCGCCGCTGTGGTCGACCTGTTGTCTGTTGCCGCTGCCCCCCGGCGCCGCCGCCACGGCCGCCGGCACCAGGATGGGATCCGACCGCGCCACGCGCGCGACGCCCTCGTTGTCCACGACGGCCGCCCGGGCCGCGGCCGCGGCGGCGGCCAAGGCGTACAGAGCGCGCGAGAACTGCATGGTGGAGGAGTAGGGGGGGTTATATAGACAGAGGGCCGGGGCCGGGGTGGGAATATACAAATGGAGAGGGAAAAGGGGGAAACCGGCCGGCGGTGGGAAGAGAAGCGAAAGTAGTTGGGGTGGGAGGGCGGTTGGAGTGAAGCTGGTGATGGCGATGATGTTCACCCTCTCCTCGGCCTTCAACGCGTCGAATTGAACCTTCTTATACCACCACTACCACCACCACCCACTTCTCGCATACTGCCTCGCGCTCCCTCCCCCCCCCCCCATCCATTCCACTACGGCGCTCCATCGTCCTCAATCACCTTGGCGAAGTTTGATACGATGGGGACACCCCCCTCCCCCGGGGGGTCCGGAGCCCAACGGGCCGACGAATGGGAGGGCGCGCCCTGGGCGGCCGGTTGCCATTTCAGGTAAACCCGGCGGCCCGAAAACGGGGGCCGCGGCGAGGGAGGAAGAGCACGAGCGGAGGCCTTCCTCCCCCCTTCGCGCGCGTCTCACACGTCCCGGATGAAACCCCAAGGGTTCGCTTTCAATTGCAGGGGTTTTGTCGGCGGGCTCTCCCCTTTTTTTTCTCCTCGGACCCACCAGCAGCAGCCGCTGCCACCGCCGCCGTCGCCGCGCAGTCATCGAGGGGGTTGCTGAAAGGGTCTTTTTTCTTTTCCTTTTCTTTTTATTTTGCTGGGTGCAAATAAACCAACGGCCACCGTCGCTCATTCGACTCTTTATCACCTTTCCTCGGCTATGTACTTATGTACTAATACGCCCCCCCTGCCCCCTCCAGTATGCTCTCGATTCGCTTCGTGAGCCACGCCGAGTACAGAACTAACGGCCGAGGTGGCGCACCACTGAAGAACTGTGGCGCTGGTCCCACAATTTACCGTACTAGGAGTATACAGGCGTTCGCAGGCATATCAAAGAGATAAAACAATGTGGCATCCATTCCGAGTATAACCAGACAATCTTTTCTGAGCAGACATAGTATAGGCCTACAGATATAAAACCATGGTACTTTCTACACCCCTATATCTTTCACTTTGGGACATTAACCTTACACCCGCCTTTTACAAGACTGGAATGTCTTACGCGTGGACTCACTAAAGTCGAACAGAAGGATCACGGTAAGTAATTTAGGCAGAGGGTGATATGAATGACCACCTTGTGAATAGTACAGTTAGTGGCAAATGCCCAAGAACGAAAAAGCAAGGAAGGAGAGTGAGCCCATAGGGCTCTCTTTTATACACAGGCCCGTCGCGTCTTCAAGGTCATATGATCCAATAGGTTATTCGTTCTCAATCCGCAGCGACTAGTTTGGAGTGGTTCATAGTTAAGTTGAGATGCTGATTGTCAGATCTTCCCGGCACTATTCCAGGCCGGATCTAATTACTATTCGAGTACGTTGTGTATATAAACGTCCTGTGCGTTATTACTCTGCAATCTCCATATGTTCGTCAAGTCATCGTCACGTGATCGTGTTGTCCATGCGCGTGCGCGCCACGGCTCGCGCTGTCCCTAGGACGGCCTTCGCACTCGGCCGAACATACCCATGCCCGCCGGAAGCGAGCGCGCTCAGACCTGCTTCTCCAGGTGCGCAATGGCAATCTGGTCGCGGTACTTTTGCGCGAGGGCCGGGTCGACATGGGACTCGAACACATCGATTTGCGTCGAGGCGAACTTGCGGGCGCTCACGCCCTTCTCGAAGAGCAGGTCCAGTTCCGCAAAGGTGCGGCCGGTGGGCTCCGGTACGCGGAAGTAGGTGTAGATCAGACACAGGAAGCATATGCCGGCCTAAGGGACACAACGGGTTAGTCGTGGGGGAAGCTGGAAGGGGACATGAAGAAAGGATCCAGAGGAGGACCCCTCCAAAGACGAGGATGACTCACCCAGAAGAAGCCAGCGAAGTTACCCCAGTCCCAGGCGCCGGGGTTCAGCATGTAGGGAGTCAGGACACCACAGATGATGGCGACAATGTTGTAAAGCACGCGCCCCAGCACCACCGTCTTGATCTGCAGGCGGCGGGTCGAGATCTCGGCGACCAGAGAGTAACAGACGGTACCGACCGTCAGCTGGTAGCCCAGGGCCCAAACCAACATGATGCTGCCCGTGGCCAGCGAGGCCTGCGTCCGGTCCGGGGCCAGGCCCAGGAAGCCGAGGATCAGGAGCATGCAGAACAGGATGGCGAGGCCGTAGAGATAGAGGGATCGACGGCCGATACCAATGGTGATGAGGAACCATGTGCCGAAGACGCCGACGCAGTTGATGGCATACTGGCCCAAGGCGAACGCGTACGCCTTGTCCGACGGGAGTCCGGCCTGCTTGAGGAAGTAGCTGGGGGAAGTGTCAGTAGCGAGTAAAACGTAGATCCAGCGGTGGTCCAGGAGGGGGGAACGTACGTCGAGTAGTTGGAGAAGGAGTTGCCACTCAGGTTCTGGATGGCCCAGACCATGCAGACAATCTCGGTTCTCCGCAGATCCGTGCCCCGGAAGCAGTCCAGATAGCTCGCGCCCTTGGTGATCTTGTCCTCGAGGGCGGTGGTGTGCACCATCATGGCGACGGTCTCGTCGGCGTCGAAGTCGGTCTCGCGGTTCTTGCTGGTCAGGCGGAGCAGCGACCGCTTGGCGTCCTCGATCTTGCCCTTGCGGACGAGCCACCAGGGGGACTCGGGGGCGAACCAGATGCCGACGATGAGGGGCAGCGGCCACATCCACTGCAGGGCGTAGGGGATGCGGTAGGCCCACTCGTCGGTGCGCCAGAGGTTGCCCATGATGACGCCGATGCCGATTTCCTGGCCGATGCCCCAGCAGATGTTGATGTAGGTGGTCAGGTAGCCGCGCAGGGCGACGGGGCAGACCTCGGAGGCGTAGGTGATGGTGATGGTCTGGAAGACGCCCCAGGGGATGCCGCAGAGGATCTCGGCGACCTGGAGGGCGACGACGTCCTGGGCGGTGAAGAAGATGGCGGTAAAGCCGATGACGAGGGTCAGGCAGCCGATGACGGTGTAGCGGTAGCCGAAGCGCTCCGAGACCCAGCCGTTGATGAGCAGGCCGATGATCTCGCCCACGGTGGCACCGTTGCTGAGGCCGGCCTGCCAGGCGGCCGGCACCTCCCACTTGCCGTCGGGGAGCTGCTCGCCGTACTTGCGGTTGAACTGCTCGAAGGCGTAGAAGTTGTTGACCAGGGACACGTCGAAGCCCTCCATGATGATGCAGGTGGAGATGAGCATGCTCCAGGCGATGGCCTTGGGGTACAGCTTGATGCCCTGCAGCAGGCTCATGTTGTGCTCCTTCTCGGTGGCGAGCTTGGCGTCCCGGATGAGGTCCGTCATGCCCTTCTCCTCGGAGGCGGCATAGTTGCCCTTCTCCTCCGCCGCCGAGGGGTAGGTGGCCCCCTCGACGATGGCGTCGTCTTTCTCCGTGGGCGAGCCCATTGTGGTGGTGTTGGTGGGCTCAGCAAGGGCGCAGGCGCGACCGAGATTTGATGGTCGTGGTCGCGTGCTTGCGTGCGTGGGAAGGGGCAGCCAACGAGATGTCTGGCACGATGATGTGCTCAGATCAAGAAGGGCTGGAGAGGCAGCGGGAGAGCTCGCAAGGCTGGCAGGGGAGAGACGGGGAACCAGCAACAGCAGAGCGGCAGCGACAGCAGTAGCAGCAGCAGCAGCAGCAGCAGCAGCAGCACACGCGCACACGGCTTGGAGAAAGACAGACAAACTGTGGGCGGTTTTCGGTGAGGGAAAATTCGTGGCCGGGCCATCTTATCTAATAGGGTTCCCCACAGCCGACTCAGGAGAGCGCGGGCGCAAAAGGTGGAGAAAATCGAAGGCACTCGGCATTTCCAGGCTCGGGCGGCGCCTCACGGCCGCGGGGTTCACGATGTTTCTCGCCAGAATCCGGGGGAAAGACAGGAGGAGAAGCGCCGATCATGCGGGGAAGACCAGGGCAAGGCACGGCTGGCAGGAATTAAGCTTAACGAGGTCGCAATGGGTCGTTTCAAGCACTGACAGAGCGGGCGAACGAGGCCTTCGGGCAGAGTTGCCCATTGTCCAGCGGTACTTTGTGTGCTGGTGCGGGAATATGGAGCCGCGCGTGGGTGCTAGGGCTTCTTTTTCGCCCGATCGGGCCAATCTCGTGGGCGGGGCGGTCGGCCATTTTTGCCCCTTCGGGCGCTATGCCTTTTTTTTGCTGCCAGCCACTCTGGCCCTTGCAGGCCCCATGGGAAACCAGCAGCTGCCGCCGAAAATCGTCGCCTTGAGGCGAGTCATCCCGGCGCTTCCCTGTTCCCGGGCAATCACTCGCGCCGCTTACACGCCCGCCTGCCGACGACGCGCGAATGCCCTCACCGGATCAGGTGCAGGTGGACCTCCTGGCTGCCCCGTGGTACGACTGCTTCGTGTGATGCTTCTCTCTTCCGTGGGTTGCTGCGTGGTGCAGGTACTTACTCGACTTACGGGAACAGTCTGCCTTGCCGGAGAGACCATCTCAAGTGCGACCGTCTGACGCCCAGCTGCAGCCGCTGCGCCCATGCCGGCCGTGAGTGCAAAGTCGCCTTCAAGTTCAAGTTCAGCAAAGGCGTGTGCTCCCCCTTGCCTCCTCCCGCCTGTCACGGCTGCCCACTGACCCGGTCACGCAGAAACCTTCGAGAACAACCAGCCGTGGGTCGGACCGCCGCCATCATGTTCGTCCGCCGCGCCGCTGTGCCTCTGCTGCAACAGCTGACCTCCCTGTGCCCTGGAACCAGTGACCTATGTAGATGAGACGAACTCTCTTGTCTCGGGCCGCTCGTCGTCGGACGACCCGGGCCGTCACCACCAGACGTACGATGGCCCAGAACATTCCATCGGCTCCGCCCCTGCGAAGTCTCCGGCCGAGCCCCTGGATGACCCGAGTGTCTCGGATAGGGACCTTGTGTCGCCCCCCGGCCCGCCTCGCAGCCACCTCTCGCCCAGCAATAGAATTATATTCCCCCGGCCGGAGCCACCGGCCTCGACGGTGCACGCCCGAGACCCCGTAGCCGCCGCTGCTGCCGACCCTCACGTTCAATTTCCGCACCCGGACCATGGCTCACAGCACCAGTCTCCCCGTGCGTCGCATCCGTCAGAGGTGGCCGCCGCCCCGAGCAGGCCGCTCATGACGGATGCCGAGGCCCAACTCTTCCGTCATTACATTCAGCACATTGCTCGTTCGGTAAGACCCCGACTCCTGCGACTCCCTGGACAGCCCCCTCCCCCCAACCGCTGCTGACCAGTCACCCCAGCTGGACTCGTGCGACCCCTTGCGCAACTTCGAGCTGGTCGTACCGCAGCGCATATCCGAGTACCCCATCCTGCTCAAGGCGACGTTTGCTATTGCGGCGCGACATCTGAGCCGAACGGGGGACTACGACCCTCTTGCTTCTAATCGCTACCACAACGACTGCCTCACCCAGCTCATTCCCATGATCGACCACGCTTCGGGGGGGCTGTCGGATGAGAACCTGTTTGCCGCGACGATTGTGAGTCTTTGTGCCAAGTTAGAAACCCCTCCTGGCCGCCTCGTGTCTCTGACCAGTGCTGCAGATCCTCCGAATGCTCGAAGAGATGGACGGTAAGCCTCTCCTCTTGTGGTCCCGGCGTTGATTACCAAGCTAACACCAAAACAGCCATCACGGGCAACGAAAGCCACGGGCATCTCCTGGGTATCCATGCCTTTGTGAACTTTGGAGACCAGTACATGGTGCCGGGCAGCCTGAGCGCCGCCGCCTACTGGGCCGGCCTGCGACAGGAGATATACAGCGCCATTATCAGCCAGTCACGCGTCAAGATCAACCTGGACCACTTCATCGTCGACCGATCGCTGGCCCCGGCCGACGATTACACATGGTCCAACCGCGCCGTGGTCAACCTGGCCGACGTGCTCAATTACTGCTTCGATACCTCGCCGTCAACGGCGCAGTGGGGAATGCTCGATACCCAGTGCCGACAGTGGGAAAAGTCGCGACCGTCGTCCTTCGACCCCTTCTTTCGGAAGGAGAGGACCGCGCCGGCTGCGTTTCCCGAAGTCTGGCATCATTCTAGCTGTCACAGTGAGTTCGCCGGCGGTTTGTTGCTGCCGCCACCGTGCTGACGCAGATCAAAGTCACGGGTATCCAGTACCACATCCTGGCGCGGCTGTTCCTCGCCCAGTTTGACCCGACAGTTCCCAGAGTGGGCGTCAAACGCAGCGCCGCCATGAAGCGCGTGACGGTGAGTGCCCCCGCAGTCCCCATGCCCACCCACCATGAAGCGGCGACGGGGGAATCTGGACTGAAGTGGGACTTCAGGAACAAATTGACGAGCTCATGCGATGGCTGTGCGGTATCGGCGCCTCCAATCAATGGGCACCGCCCGCCATGTTCGAGGCATCTACGGGGATTGCCATGTGTACGTGTTACCCAGCGCGTCCGATAGAAACGCGGCCTTGGTACCTCGCTGACACGGGGCACAGTTGGAGACCGCTTCGAGGAGCGGGCAGACCAGGAGGCAATGCTGGACATACTGAGGAGAACCGAGCTACACCATGCCCGGCCCACCAAAGCGATCCAGCAGCAACTGACGCGAGTCTGGGGGTGGATGCCCAGCTACGAGGACACGTGATGGCTGGGCAGATGTCACATAGCAGTGCTGGGGGAATACAGCGAGGGTATTCCCGGCACGCTGACGGCCTGGCTGGTCGGCTGATGCGACCGCTCAGCGCTCATAACAGCACGCCTGCCTCCCAGGGGCACGCGAGGAACAGAGCCGGCCCGGTTGGGCAATCGCCGGCGATGAAGTCAGACCTCGTCAGCAACCCGCCCGCCGTTAGCCTCTATTCCCCGCGCCGGGGGCCGTCCCATTGGCGCGGGAGATGGTGTCTGGGGCCAGCCTCTCTTTGCTAACTAATGCACGATGAACGATAGGTCCCGCCGATTAGTTCGCTGCCGAACCAGGAATTCCTCGCCAGAGGAGGCATTCCCACGCGGGTGCCACGAGGCCTCGACGGCAGGACAACTGCTGAGTGGCTGATGGGGCGCTAGAGTGGGCACGTCTCGGTCATTTTAGCTTCTTTGGCCGATTTCTGTCAGTCGCCAACCGCTTTGTGGAGCGGCCCGCGCCTCGGCGACTTTTACTCTTTTCGACAGGCGACTATGCAGAGCAACAACACTTATATCCATATTGACCCTTCTCCACACAGGCTGGGGCATACCGAGGGTATATAGGAACTTTTCGGATAACGAGCAGGACGACAGAAAGCCCATCTCATATCGACTCGTTCCATCCTCGGCTATCCCCTCTTGTCTTATCCGCTCGACTTGGTCTTGTCAACTCTGTTGTCTGCTTGTTGATACCATCAGACTCGACAGACTATCCAATTATACACTTCCCAGAAAGCACCTCTCCCCACCCTTCTCAGTCACAATGGCCCCAGGCGTTCTACTAGATGACACCAGCAGCCGCGACGGGCGGGCGCTAGAGGAGACGTCGGATGCCATCGATGCCGTCAACGTGCTCAAGGGGCTTCAGTCCCATGGGGCCGACAAGGCTTCCTTTGACAGCCAGTCGCAGTTCGACGCATCCAAGGACAAGACGCAGTTCCGTCAGTATGAGGACGCGTGCGACCGGGTCAAGGACTTCTACCGGGAGCAGCACACGCAGCAGACGGTGGCGTACAACCTGTGGGCGCGGCACCACTTCCTGCGGGCGCGGCGGCGCGAGCCGTTGACGGTGTGGCAGGCCATGGAGAAGCTCAACACGCTGATCGACGAGTCGGACCCGGACACGTCGCTGTCGCAGATCCAGCACCTGCTGCAGTCGGCCGAGGCGATCCGCCGCGACGGCAAGCCGCGCTGGATGCAGCTGACGGGCCTGATCCACGACCTCGGCAAGCTGCTCTTCTTCTACGGCTCGCGCGGGCAGTGGGACGTCGTCGGCGACACCTTCCCCGTCGGCTGCGCCTTCGACGAGGCCCGCATCGTGTACCCGGGCTCCTTCGCCGCCAACCCGGACCTGCGCGACCCCATCTACAGCACGCCGCACGGCATCTACAGCCCCGGCTGCGGCCTCGACAACGTCATGCTGTCGTGGGGCCACGACGAGTACCTCTACCACATCGTCAAGGAGCAGTCGACGCTGCCGCCTGAGGCCCTCGCCATGATCCGCTACCACTCCTTCTACCCGTGGCACAAGGAGGGCGCCTACCGCGAGTTCATGGACGAGCACGACGAGAAGATGCTCGAGGCCGTGCGCGCCTTCAACCCCTATGATCTGTACAGCAAGAGTGACGGCGTGCCCGACGCCGAGAAACTCAAGGTACGTTTAGAGCCACCTTCTCTTCCCGATAGTGCTGCACCAAATCTACAGAAAACTGACTGGACGCGTCCGTGTTAGCCCTACTACATGGAGCTTATTGACGAGTTTTTCCCCAACAAAGTCGTAATGTGGTGAGGGCCTCTACCCCGAAGGGAACGGGAGGGCAGGGCGGAAAAAAAAGAGAGAAAGCGAGCGAAAGAGAGAGCTGGAGATTCCTTACGACACCAAACGATATTGAGCGAGCGCTTTGAATGATACCTAGCTCTGACTGAGCCATAGAAAAGGGGGGAGGCTACTTCAACCTTCGTTACTCATACATGACATGAAGTATACATATATATACATACAAGAAGTAAAGACACTCAAAAACAGCGACACGGTACCCTGCTACAGCCCAAGACAGTTTCGACACATCCCCTGCGCAGGGGGGGACTTTGGGGGCTGTTGCCTCTAAACCAGCTTGGCATTCTGGCAGACGCCGGCGCCCTCGCACTTCTGGTACACGGACTCCTGGCCGTAGCCGCCGCAGATCTGGGCGGCGTCGCCGGCGCAGGGCATGTCGCACTGGCCGAGGGTGCCCTCGGGCTGCTCGCGGCCGGCGGCGGGGGCGCGGCCGCAGAAGCACTGGGTGCGGTACTCGAGGCCGGCGTAGGCGTAGCCTTCGGCGGCGCAGAAGTCGAGGCAGCGGTCCACCGTCATGTCGGGCGCGTCCCGCGAGGGGCCGTCGAGGGTGCGCGTCGCGAAGGCGCCGCCGTCCTTGAGGCAGCCGACGTAGCGCCAGCGCTTGGACGGCGCCGCGTCGGTGAAGGGCAGCACGGGCGCGCCGATGCCGACGGCGAGGCGCGTGTCCGGGGCCGTCGCGGTGTGGTTGTTGCCGTGACCGCCGCCGCCGCCGCCGGGGGCCGAGGCCGCGCAGCGCTCCGCGTCCCCGCGCACCGCCGGCTCGGGCCCGGCCTGCACGGGGTTGCAGCCGGGCAGGGCCGGCAGGCCGCCGGCGGCGGCGGGCCCCGTGACGGTCTCGGCGACGCGCGGGGCCAGCTTGCAGGCGTTCATGGCGTCGTCGGTGTGGAACTCGAAGGCGCCGCACTCCTCGACGACGCCGCTGCTCGCGGTGCACTCGTCGACGGCCTTCTGCAGCGTCGGCACGTCCCAGCCGTTGAGGAAGTCGCCGTGGAAGCCGAGGCCGGTGGGGTCGCCGTGGGAGAAGACGAAGGGCTGCCGGGCGCCGGCGCCGGCGCTGGGCCAGGCGTCCTTGAAGTCGTCGACGTTCCACGTCACCTCGTAGAAGATGGTGATGAAGCGCTTGGGGTGCGAGGCCGGGCACGCGCCCGAGTCGACGCGGCTCGGGTACGCCATGTGGCTCTTGTGGTCGGGGGCGTCGAGGTTCTCGCCGTCCCAGCACGACGGGAACACGAGCTGCGTGCGCAGCCCGTTGGGGCAGTTGCGGTCCGGCAGCGTCGGCGTCGCCGGCCCGTCGACGCCGAGGCAGACGAACGACACGGCCTTCTGCTCGAGCGAGTCGCTGGCGTTGCGGTTGTCCGGGTTGCCCGCGATCATGCGGAAGTCCTTGGGGAAGGCGAGCAGGCCCTTCTCGTACTCGGGGTCCTTCTCGTCCTGGCGCTGGCTGGAGAAAGGGGGCGGCTACCGTCAGCGAGGGGGGGGGGGCATACCATCGGGTGGGGGGCTCGTCTGCCCCTGGAGCGTACTTACAGGTAGTAGATCAGCGCGCCGCCCGACTGCTTGACGGGCACGAAGGAGCCGTTCTCGGCGTGGTAGTACAGGTTGGGGACCCAGTAGCTCGACAGGTCCTGCTTGACCTTACAGGTGGTGCAGGTGGCCGTCTGGGTCAAGGCGTAGTCCATGGTGAAGTTGAAGGCGTTGGAGCCCATGACGGTGTGGGCGTGCTTGGACACGACGCCGGGGTCCATGATGGGGTCGGAGCGCTCGACGACCACGGGCGAGGAGCACGGCAGGCGCCAAAAGGCCTCGGCCCGCAAGGCGAGGAGGGCAACGAGGCCCACAAGGGCCGTCTTCCGGGGAAGGGATGATGGTGCGTACATCGTGGTGGTGGTAGAATGGGAATGGGGCGCTGGGTGGAGGGGGAATCCTGGGAAAGAGAGGCGGGCCAGCCAGCAATAAAAGAGAGCGCTCGATCCAGTCCGGCCAGAGGCAAAATGCCCCGATGTGAAGGAGTGAATGGACGGCTTTGTCGACAACACGGGCGACAAGCTCGAAGACGTCAAGTCAGTCAAGGGGGAGGGGGAAAGGAGAGGAGGAAGCAGCTAAGCAGTCCAGTCAGCCGGGCCATCTTTGCCCATCTAAATTTAGAGGACCGAGACTCACAAGCACAAAGCGACACCAGCGCGGGTGACAAAGGAGTGTGGAGTGGACTACGCCTTGAGGTTGCAAGCTGGTGATCTCCCACATCCCGGAGCCAGCCGGCGCGCCGCCGACCTATATACTCGGAGGCTCACGGTACGGCTGCTTGTGTCCGTTTCGAAGTGGAACCGGGCTGGACTTTTCCTTTCTTCTGTCTTGAAATGGAAGGGCGCTTACATGAGAGCCGTTCCTGGGGGGCCAGGGGGGGCCCGCCCCGAGCAAAAGAGCGCCGACCAATCAAGTCCGCCGCCGGCGATGAAACCAAACGGCGCCAGGTCCAAGTAGGAAAGGCGACGGCCCGAAAAAGGAACCCACGGCGACTCGCCGTCTCGCAAAGGCGCCAGGGGTGCTTGGCTACAGTATTTCTGCAGCTGCTGCTTACCTCCTGATCCAGCGCCACGGGATATCTTCACCACCGGCCCCCCTTTCCGGGCCGTGGTGTGAACAGCAAGAAACGGTCGCCCAGCTGGCTCGGTGCTCGGATGAGTCGGGTCAAGGATATCATTTGCGCTAGTCTCGCTCGTAGATCGTTGGCGAAGCTATAAAAAAAAAAAAAGAACAGCGTCCGGTCGCCCCTCCGCCCCGGGGCCTTCCCGAAAATGTCCTGTATCGTCTCTCGTTATCAATTACATATGTATTTATTCGGTATATTCCCTGCCGGGGCCCTCCTTTGGCCCTAAACGACCTCCTTGCTCGAGTCCACCTCATCATCAGCGTGCGTGGCGGCGACCTTGTCGCTGTGCTCGACGCCACCCTTGACGCCCTGGCGCTCGGCAAAGGTGGAGCTCGGGGTCCAGGCGGCGCTCTTGTTGGCCGACTTGACCTCGTTGTAGAGCTCGTCGACCTCCTCGAGCGACCAGCCCTTGGTCTCGTAGATGAAGAAGTAGACGAAGGCGATGCAGATGAAGCAGCAGCCGAACCACACGAAGAAGATCTTGGACTGCAGGTTGGCGTAGCCGGGGCCGAAGTTGACCAGGTACGGCGTCGCGTAGGCGATGGCCCAGTTGAGCAGCCAGTTGGTGGCCGTGGTGATGGAGAGGCCGCGCGCGCGGAACTTGAGCGGGAAGATCTCGCCCGTCACCACCCACGCCAAGGGACCCCAGGTCGAGGCGAAGAAGAAGATGTAAAGGCAGACGAAGGCGATGCCGGCCTTCTGCGCCGCCACGTTGTGGACGATGGTGATGCCCTCGGCCGTCTGGCCCGTCGTCAGGGTGCCCAGCATGGCCACGAGGAACTGGCTGACGGCCATGCCGACGGCGCCCCAGAGGAGCAGGGGGCGGCGGCCGAACTTGTCAACGGCCCAGAGACCGGGGAGGGTCGACACGACGTTGATGCACGACGTGATCATCTGGATGGTGAAGGCGTCCTGGATGCCCGAGTTCTTGAAGTACTGGGTGCCGTAGTAGAAGATGAAGTTGATGCCCGTCAGCTGCTGGAGTCCCTGGAGGGCCATGCCCGTCAGCTGGCGCTTGCGCATCTGGCCGCGGAAGCAGTCGAAGTAGCCGGCCTTGCCCAGGCTCATCTCGAACTCGTGGTTGGCGACAATCTCCTCCAGCTCGGCCTTGATGATCGGCGATTCAGGCGCAATGCGTCGGAGCTGGCTGAGCGCCTTGGCGGCCTGGTCGAGCTTGCCGCGCTTGATCAAGTAGCGGGGCGTCTCGGGCAGCATAAGCATGCCGACGATGAGAATCAGCGCCCAGGCGAACTGGACCGCAATGGGGATGCGGTACGAGCCAGTGTCGTTACGGTTGGCCGTGGCCCAGTCGACAATGGCGGCCAGGAGGAGGCCGATGGTGATGGCGAGCTGGTAGGCGCCGACGATGGCACCTCGAATCCACTTGGGGGCCGTCTCGGACTGGTAGAGCGGCACGACGGCCGACAGCAGACCGACGCCCAGGCCGGCGAAGAAGCGGCCGGCGAGGAACAGGGGCAAGGCCACAGCGGCGGTCTGGAGGATGACGCCGAGGATGAAGACCAGCGAGGACGCCACCAGCGCCAGGCGACGACCGATGAAGTCAGAGAACAAGGGAGAGGCCAGGGCACCGAAGAAGGTACCGGCAGACAGGATGGAGACGATGGCCGACGACTGCGACGGCGACACATCAGGGTGGTTGTCGGCGTTGACGTAGCCCGTGGAGAACAGGTTCATCCAGTAGGGCATGGCCAAGATGCCCGAGATGGTGCCCGTATCATAGCTGTGGCCGGGTTAGCGACGGAGGACGGTTGGGCAGGGCCGACGACCAGGAGGGGAGGGACGTACCCAAAGAGCACGCCGCCAAAGGCGACGAACATGCCAATGGCAATGGCCGGCCATGCTTTGCCCTCTTCCTTGGGGTGTTGGATGATAGCCATCTTGGCTGACGCTGCGGTAGAGTCGATGGAGAGACAAGCAGGGGGGGGAATGGGTGAGGAGCCAGCAACAACAAGACGATGGACTCGAGTTGGGAAGCACGGGCTTATATGCTCTCGGGCGAGCGGTAGCAGCCGCCGCTCACGAGACAGTGAACTGTAAGGGCGTCGAGGGTGTCGAGGGTCATGTCCAGATGCATGGCGGCCCCGGCCTGAACTGGACCCCCCTCCCCATACACAACAGGCCTGGACCTTTCCCCCCAGTCTGGGGCTCCAGACTCGCCGGCTCTGTTTCTCGGCGGCATTGTGGAGGCGCAACGCGGGCGCATGTACCCTGATAGGATAGCGGCCTTTTTAGAGCGAACCTTGTGAGCAGAAGACGAGCCGGGGGTGGCGCGGCCGGACCGACTGCTGGCTCTTCCCCAGAACCCCGGACGGTCCAGAGGCATGGGTGCCTGTCCGCTGGTGTCCGCAGTCTCGACGACAATCCGAGAGGCTGAAAGGACCACGCCACGAGCTTCGCTAGTCGGCCGCCGCCCGCCCGCAAGCATAGCTCGCCCCAGGTCGGACCACGCATGGCGTGAAAGAGAAGCCAAGGAAGTGGACAGCATCGCCCATCATCCCGTGGTGGGACGATGCCGAGGCCGGCATGTCCTCGCCGAGTGAAATTGGCACTCGAACCATTGTCGGCGCCGGAAGGACACCATCCTCCGGTCGTGAGATTGACAAACGGAAGGAAACGGCAATACTCAGGCTTTCAGGCCACTCGGCATCCGGCTGCGTCTAAGAGAAGCGGATGATTGTGCTATCACGATGCCGTTGACGACGAAGTCTCTTGACACGAGGCAAACGGGCGGACTTGGTCAAGCCAACGACCTCCCAGCACCAGCCTCTTGTTGTCCTCTTGGCGCTCTACGCCAAAATGCCCCATCCAGCGACAGCACCGCCTTTCTGTCTTTTCGGTCCCGAAAATTCTTTGGTCCCGGGAGAGTGGATGACTTCTGAACAATAACGGTCTGGATGGTCTGATGAACGGGGCATGGGAGCTTTCAATAGCGGCCAAGAAACCCAAGTATTCCAAGAAAAGCTTACACCGCTAGCCAGAACGGATCCGAGAGGCTAGGGCCGTCTGGGCGAACGCCCAAGAGGTCGCGTGACGGGCGGCCATGCGAAAGTCGCCTCAATTGATCCTGGGCCCCTTTGGGTAAGTGTAGCCGCTGGACCACGGTGGCTGTGGGAGGGCCTTTGTCACGGTCGACCCGAAGACATCGTCGTCACGGCCGTTGCTGGCAAAGAGCGACGATGCTGAAACCTCGCGCGGAGAAGGGGGGGGGCTTTTCGAAGCGGCCTCCCAGTAAGCCGACCCCCCTGCTACCCTGGCTGCGCCGGTCGATTTCCCCCGCCCCCTTGGCGACACCCGTGACCCCATCCAGAGGGTTCCTTGGAAACGGATGGGGACCACCGAGTCAAGAACGAGCGGGAATTCATTTCCAGCTGAGATGAACCTCCGTCCCCGGACTGTGAAAATTTTCTGCAACCCATACGACGTCGACGCGCCCGAGGGCCCGGGCGGCCCGCGCGTGGTCGTAATTGACGGGGGGAGAGAGCGACAACAAGGAAGAGGGCGCGCCGTAATACGTCTCTCTACGGTTACATGCTGTTCATGAAGCCAACAATGCAGGGTCGGTTCGGCCGAAACTTGGACAAGTCGGGGCGATCTCTACTGTATAGAGATTGGTTGCGACTTCTCCGCAGGTTTGGGGAAAGGTTGCCCGCATTACCCCAAGTTTACGATTGCGAGACCTGGGGATGGCATCAGTCGAAAACCTGGGTGAAGCGAGTGGGTATCGCCGAAGTCAGGCCTGGCTGGTATTGTCGGGATGGCGTCTGGTTGGTCTGGGGTAGGAAGGCCGCCGTTTTGTTCGGCGCTTCCTTCGGCGCTCCTTGAAACAGCGCGGACAGACGCACACCACACACGCCTGCATACAGTAATCCATTCCATACCTAATAACATATGCAAGCAGATACAGCAGCCGATCTTGGCATGAGACGTTGCCACGCCGGGGAGGACCACGAGATCCGACGGCGTACCGCACGACCGGGGCAATACCGGCGACCCGGCTGAGGTCCATCACTTGCAGCTGGGCGTTGGCTCGCTTAGGTGGCGCTCCGGTCCAGAGGTCCCCCCATGGGGATGTTGGTCGTCTGTTTGGCTTTCCGCCACCACCGCGGCTCGAGGGCGTCTTCAGCTCGACCCCGGACGGCCTGACATGTGCCGGAATGTCCCATGGCCGAACAGCGGGCACTCCGACATGGCGTGGTGGGCAGTGCCAGTCGCCATTGGTATTGGATTGGTTGGGTGCGAAGGAGGATGAATGAGACAGTTTGGGCATCGAGGGTGTATGTAAAAGTCAGGCATGGATTCATACCTACCAACCAGGTATGTAGGTCATCTTGTATCCAATGTTAGTACCAGGTAAAGGAAGTCAGTAGGTAGGGTACATGATGTACTTACGGAATCACCCATCCATCCATCCATTTCCAGCTGGAGAATAGATGGCTGACATTCGTTCCTTCCCCCACCTTCCAGGGCTTACTTGGGTGCTTTGGTCCAAGACACGCTGATCTGACGGCGTCGGCAAATGTCTACCTCCTACCACCGCCTACCTTACCTACAGAGTCTATTCCAGTCTACCTACCGGTGATCGTCGTCGCGCTGCCCGACGAATGCAGGGTAGGATGGGAAATTCCAGGCGTCGATCCTCGGAGGCTGGACCCGTCCATCTTACATACCAGGCCCATCGTGGCTGCCCCGTGTGGGTGTGTGGCTACCGCCCGTTTTAGGGGTTTTTTTGCCATCTATCGGTACCACTGCACTGGAAGGAGCCCCAAAGGTCCGAACCCCACGGCGCGTCACGTCACGTCATGTCATCCAATGTCGTCGCGCTACGCCCACACGCCAAAGACACGTCTCGCTCCCCTACCTGCCCTGAACATGGATCCCGGATCCCGTTCGTAGGTACAACACCCGGAAGACGCCGCGACGCTGGGCCACACGAGCGCCAATCGACCACGAGGCCGCCCTTTGCACCACCACCACCACCACCACCACCACCACCACCACACCCCCGGCGACGCGACCATGACGGCCCCCGCCCTCGCCGGCAAGGACGCCGTCGCCTCCCCCGCACCACCTCAGGGCTCGGCTGTCCGCGGCGCCTCGCTGCTCATCGTGCTCCAGGTCGCCTCGCGCGCCGTCACCTTTGTGGCGAACCAGCTGTTGCTGCGCTTCCTGACGGCCCAGCTGCTGGGCGTCTCGACCCAGCTCGAGGTCTACTATCTTTCCGTCCTCTTCTTCGCCCGCGAGAGCCTGCGTGTCGCCATCCAGCGCCAAGGCTCGACCGCGACCACCAAGACGCCTGCCGACGACGCCCCCCACAAGTCCGCCGAGGACAGCCAGTCGGTTGTCAATGTCGGCCACCTCGCCGTAGCCATCGGCCTCGGCGCCGCCATCGGGCTCGGCGCCGCATATCTGCGCTACGTGGATGCCGCCGCCGCCTCCACCCCCTATCTCGACGCGGCCCTCTACATCTACGGGTTCTCGGCCGTCGTCGAGTTGCTGTCCGAGCCCGCCTTTGTGGTCCTGCAGCACCGTCTGCGTTTCGGGCCCCGCGCCGCCGCCGAGTCCACCGCCACCTTCTTCCGGTGCGCCCTGACCTTCGGCGCCGCCGGCTGGGCCTGGCGGAACGGCCTGGAGCTGGGTGTCCTGCCTTTCGCCCTGGGGCAGCTCGGGTACGGCGTCGGCCTTCTGGGCACCTATCTCTGGTACGGCTGGCGCCTGGCCGCCGCCGAGGGTTTCTCACTGCTGCCGAAGCGCATCGCACCTCCGCCGCAGGCCCAGGGCGGCGAGAAGCGACCGACGGCCGCGCATCCGTACGCGCTGGGCTACTTTTACACGCCGACCCTGAGTCTGGCCTCGAGCATGACGGCCCAGTCCTTCGTGAAGCACATCCTGACCCAGGGCGACACTTTCTTGGTCTCGATTCTCTCCAACCCGGAAGCGCAGGGCGTGTACGCGCTCGCTAACAACTACGGCTCGCTGCTGGCGCGGCTCGTCTTCCAGCCCGTCGAAGAGAGCAGCCGGAACTACTTCAGCAAGCTGCTTTCCTCGCCGGCCCCCACGGGAAAGAAAAGCGATACCGACCGGGAGCCGGCTGGTCCCCCCCGGGCCGCACTCGCTAAGGCCAGCGTCGACCTTCAGTCGGTGCTGCACGCCTACCTGCTCATGTCCATTCTCATACTGGCGCTGGGGCCCTTCGGCGCGCCTCTGCTGGTGCAGATCATTGCCGGCCCGGCGTGGGCGTCCAGCGGCGCCGGCCGCGTGCTGGCGCAGTACTGCCTGTACATCCCACTGCTGGCCCTCAACGGCATCACTGAGGCCTTTGTGTCGTCGGTGGCGAGCGAGGCCGAGGTGCACCGCCAGAGCCTGTGGATGGGTAGCTTCAGCGTAGCTTTTGGTGCCGCCGGCTTCGTCTGTCTGCGCGTGCTAGACCTCGGTGCCGCCGGGCTCGTCTACGCCAACGCCATCAACATGCTGTGCCGCATTGCCTGGAGCGCCGCCTACATCCGTCGCTACTTTGACACCCGAGCGGGCGGCGCCGACGACGCCGCCCGATTTCGCTGGGCCCGCGTCCTGCCCTCGGGCCTGGGCGTCCTCGTCGCCTGCACCGCCGTGCTGTGGCAGGCCCTGGTCATGAGCGGCGTACAGGTCGGCGGTGTGTCAACCCACGTATTCCGGGATCTCGTTACCGTGTGTGGGCTGGCCCTGCCGTACGTTGGTGTGGTGTAAGTTGTGCTCTTGTATTCTTTTGGAACCCGCCTTTGCAACCCCAAACGCCTTGACTATGGAAACCGACGGCTGATAGTGGTGGCATCTGCAGTGCCTATATGGAGCGCCAATACCTCGTCGAATGCTACCGCTCCCTGCGCCCCTCTTCGTAGATGTTGCCGCGCATGCGGCGCGCTCTAACTACAGCAGTAGTCTAATCTTGCTCTAGCTCTATACACTAGGTGCGTATTGAGTCCTTAAAAGAAAACCCACAGTACGCCCCCGGGATCTCTCCCCCGTCTAGTCAAAGGTGATCTTAGTGGGCTTCTTGGTCATGTCGACGTCCTTGAAGAAGGCACCGTACGTGCCGTGCGTCTTCTTCTTGACCGTGGTGCCGAACTTCATGAGCTCATCCGGCACGGGCTGGCCCGCTTGCTTCAGGATGTTGATCAATCTGCGCCCGTGTTAGTGCATGCGATTTTGCTTAGAGAGGGGCCCTTTGGCGGGACAACTTACTCGCCCGAGTGTGCCTTGTCATGCTCGGTAAAGAGGGTGATGGCGTGGCCGGTCTTGCCGGCTCGACCGGTACGACCGATGCGGTGAACGTAGTCCTCGATGGTGAGGGGGAACTGTAGCAGGGCGAAACTGTCAGCAACAATGGTTCAGAAGGGGTGAGAGGGAAGGGAGCCGTACGGTGACATTCAGAACCAACTTGACCTCGGGGATATCAAGACCACGAGCCGCCACATCGGTAGCCACCATGACGTTCTGGCCGCCCTTCTTGAAGGCCTCTAGGCTGCGGGTGCGCTGCTCCTGGCGCAGATCGCCGTGGATGCCAACGACCTTGACGCCGCGCTGCTGCAGGAACTGCTCCACGCGCGTGGCCTCCTTCTTGTACAGGCAGAACACGATGACGCGCTCGCCCTTGGGCTGCTTCTGGAGGATCTGCAGCACGCGCTGCTCCTTGCCGTAAGGGTCGACGACCTCGACGCGCTGCTCAATGCGCACGTTGGCCTGCAGCTCGCCCTTGTTGGCACCGATCTGGATCTGCACGGGCGACTTCATGAAGGTGGCGGCCAGCGCCTGCACGCTCTGCGGCCACGTGGCCGTAAACATGAGCGTCTGGCGCGACTGCTTGGGCGGCATCTTGCCGAGGATCAGCTTGATGTCGTCCTCGAAGCCCTTGTCCAGCATGCGGTCGGCCTCGTCCAGCACGGCAAAGCCGGCGCCGCCGAGCTGGGCCGCGCCCTCCTCGAGGAAGTCCTTGAGGCGGCCGGGGGTGGCCACGATGATGTCGGCCTTGCGCAGCTGGTTGCGCTGGTCGTCCTTGGGGGCGCCGCCGTAGATGCACACCGTCTTGAGGCCAACCGTCTCGCCCAGCTTGGCGAGCTGCTCGGCCGTCTGCATCGCCAGCTCGCGCGTCGGGCTCACGACGACGGCGCGCACGCCGCTCCGGCCCGTCTTGGGCATGCGCAGCACCGCCTCGACGAGCGGCAGGCCGAAGGCGATCGTCTTGCCCGAGCCCGTCTCGGCCACGCCCACAATGTCCCGGCCGGCGAGGCCAAAGGGCCACGAGGCGGCCTGGATGGGCGTCGGCTCCTTGAAGGCCTTGAAGGGCGACTTGGCGGTCAGGGTCGTGCTCGGCAGGTGGGAGAACTGCGTAATGGGCCGCAGCGCCGTCTTAGTCAGGGGGTCCGTGACGGTGATCATGTGTTTGGACAGGAAGGCCTCGATCTCGGACTCGGGCAGCGCCGACAGGGCGGCCGTCTGGGTGTACTCGGCGTTGGCCGACACCTCGCCCGTGACGGCACCGTTGCTGTCACCGCTGGCCTCGGTCGTCTCGGTGGCATCCTCGGTCTTGCGCTTCTTGTCTTTTTTCTTGTCCTTCTTGTCCTTCTTCTCCTTCTTGGGCTGGGCAGCCTCCTCGACGGCGCTGGTCTCGTTGCTCACGGCGTCGGCGCCGTTGGTCTCAGCCTCGGCGTCATCCTCGGCCTCGGCCTTGCGCTTCTTCTCCTTCTTTTCTTTCTTGTCCTTTTTGGACTTCTTCTCCTTCTTCTCGGCCTTGGGCTCCGAGTCTACGTCCATGGCATCCTCGACGGGGGCGGCGACGTCGGCAGCGGCCGCCTCGGCGACGGCCTTCTCCTTCTTCGCCTTCTTGTCCTTCTTGGACTTTTTGCGAGCGAGCGTCGCGTCGGTCTCGACGTCTTCGAGTGTGCGTTTCGACATGGCGCAGGCTGTGGGAGGGGGGCCGTCTGGAGGATCTGACGGGAAAACGAGCGATGGGGTATGAGCAAATCCGATGCGCTGAGGACCCTTTGCGACCGGCGCGCCCCAGCGGAATCGAGAAAAGCGAAATTTTGGAAAAGTTGTTATCTTATCGGTAAAGCCCCACAGAGGTGTGGGTTAGCTCGGGCGGTTATCGCATGTTGCTCTGCTTCAGTACATAACCTTAGTTTCTAGCGCCCCGGATCGTGCATGCGCGGGTGGGCCTCTTCATCACCCCGCCATTTTATTGTTCCTGGCAACGACAACGTATCTTGGTTTCCAAGTAAACAACAAACCGGCCATTCCGACGTCGCAAGCCGAATCCTCAGTCCGAGCCCGCCCACCCACACCCGTCGTCAGACTCGCTCAGAGCCCATCATGGCCGACAAGGCAGCTAGCAAAGACAAGTCCAAGGTGCACAAGCTCTCCCTCCGGGGAAGTGCCAAGCTCGTGACGGAATTCGTATGCCATCCTCACTGTCCATTCTCCCGTCCCAATCGCCTGCTGCGCACCAAGGGCCGCCGCTAACCGTTGCCCATCCTCGCGCAGTTCCAATACTCGATACATTCCATCCTGTTCCAGCGTGGCGTCTACCCGGCCGAGGACTTCACCGCTGTCAAAAAGTATGGTCTCAACATGCTGGTGTCGGCCGACGACCAGGTCAAGGCCTACGTGAAGAAGATTATGAGCCAGTTGGACAAGTGGATGCAGCACGGCAAGATCAGCAAGCTGGTAATCGTCATCACCGACAAGGACACGGGCGAGCACGTCGAGCGCTGGCAGTTTGACGTTGAGATCTTCGGCGGCAAGAAGCCCAAGTCGTCGAAATCCAAAGAGGCCGACGCCGATGAGAACGGGGCCGCCAACGGGGCCAAGATCGTGCCCGAGACCAACAAGACCGAGGCTGAGATCCAGTCCGAGATTCAGGCCCTCTTCCGCCAGATCACGGCCAGCGTCACCTTCCTGCCCCAGCTCGAGGGCGACTGCACCTTCAACGTCCTGGTCTACGCCGACGCCGACAGCGACGTGCCCGTCGAGTGGGGCGACAGTGACGCCAAGGAGATTGTGAACGGCGAGCGCGTGCAGCTGCGGGGCTTCAGCACGAGCAACCACCGCGTCGAGACGCTGGTCAGTTATCGCCTGGGCGGTTGAAGCCGTGCCGCTCCCGGGCGGGTGCCCATGGGAGAGACGCGGAGGCCCCAGCACGCGGCGGTGCGGCCGTGTGTGTAATCTATGGCGCGGTGGGAAAGAGGCCCAGAATGGGTCCAGACCAGGAAGTGGCTGTCGATATGGGACGGCCGAGCTTGGTTATTTTCGGAGTTTGGCGTTGCGGTCACGATATAAGAGATGGGATGACAATTACCATGCCGGTTTCGTCCTGGATGCGCGGTTCCGGATGACCACGCTTTGTACACTACGATACGACCTCTAAGGATGAGGACGCCCCTTTTCGATTGAATGCGACGTCCGTCCTGTCCACCTTCAGCGTTTGGTTTCGGCATGGTGTGGGAGCCACGCCGCATCAAGTTGGGTACAGGTGCCGCCTGGTGCGGACTTTTCCTCGGATTGTTACAGGACCGGGGGCCGACCATTGCCACGAGATCCCATGCGACACTGCGGGCAGGTCGGCCCGCATTCTTAATGCGGCTTGAAGCTTAACGCGGGTCCGCCCAGGGGCATGCCTGTCTCGCTGCTGAAGTTCAGCCAAACGCTCCGGCCCTGCCACGACGGGCCACAGATATTGCCCACCAGCGTGACCCGAAGGGTAGCAGGTGCTAATATCCTTGAGAATGGCAGATATCGTCGTTCGAAGGCAGTTACTGATATGGGAGCCAAGCCACAGATATTCCATGCCTGCGAGCCGAACGAGACGGATAACCAGCTACCTTAACCTACACCCCAACGCGGACGAGTCATGCGGAGCCCGCCTGCCTGGGTCACCCCATGTTTGGATGTCTTTTCTTGCAGCGCGGGCATGTTTACCCGTGCCATTTCTCCTCCCGCCCGTGATCGGCGTGCCCGGGGTTGCGAGGCCGCGGGAACACCGCCTGATCGGCCGTTTCACCTTCGAGAGCTCTGACCGGAAGTGCGACTTTAGGGAAGCAGCATGGCACGGTGACACCGGCGCCGACGATGGGCTTGCCTTCCCATATGGGATGGCACCACTCCACCTGGGCGCCCGTTTGGTTTTCTCTGCCGGCGCTTGGGTCTTCCTGGCACTGCACCCCCATCCACGCCCACCTCGTGTTTACCTCCCTCTTCGCCCGGCTCGTCTTTGCTGGTCGCGCTGCCGACATGTTGAGGAGCCGGCGGCGCGAATAATCAGGCCGCGTTCCGGTGTGGCTGGACCTGGCAACATCTGCGGTTCTCGAAGTAACAGGTCTCCGACAGGGCTGGTGAGCTTGTCCACCAGAGATCGCCAGAGACCATCGCCCCCTCAGCCCTGCTGAGACGCGTGGGCAAGCATTTGGCGTAGCACCGCCGCCCGCGATTGGCGGCTCTGGTGGCGCGGACCTTGATGCGCACCTTGACGGCCACAATGGCAACGTCTCAGCGCCTCCAGGCGGGTCTATATCGACAAGCCAAGAGATCCTCCCGTCGCTCCTCGCACGATCGGTCTTGGCTATATAGATTGACGTTCTTGGCAATCTCTTAGCACTGCGTCACCTCGGCTTCGCTTGCTGGACAAGTTCTCTTTTCGTAAGCCGACTCGCCCCTCTTGTTTCTATTTCCGAACGCCGGCCGTTCTTTGCCGTGGGTTGCTGCCGATCTTCGGGCCTATTCGCATCCTTGACGACTCTGAGGCTCCGCTGGCTCGGCTCTTCTCGGTGCCGCTCATTGCCTCACATCTACACGGGCCACTCTGCGCCGGTCAAATCATCTCCCATGGCTTTATCACCGATGCAGTTCTTCCGGTACTTGGGTAGCGCGCCCGAGAGGCAGTACACGACAAAAGCGGCAGCCCCCACGCAGGTGTCGGGTGAGGCTCTGGTCGGCCATCCGCCGAAGCCGGCTTTTGTGAATAAGACCTCCTGGCTTTCGGAAGTAGAAATCACGGCTGAGAGGCAGGCCACCACGAAGCCGGCGAAGAAGAAGTTCAATCTCCTGGACGCCGTCGTCAAAGCGGCTGGTTCCCGCTGGACTCTCGGCTTCACCCTTCTCTTACTTTTGGCGTGGGCTCTCTGGGGTGCCATCGCCGGGCCTACCGACACCTGGCAGGTCATTTTGCAGGATGTGTCGTCGATCCAGGCCTACTTCTCGGCCACGCTGCTCCTGCGGCAGCAACAGACGTCGTGCCGCGATATCCTCGGCCGCATCTGCCGTCTAATTTCGCGCAGCGAGTCCAACGAGCGTATGCTGAAGCAGCTCTCGCCCCACGCGCGGGCGCAGATGCGACGGGGGCGAAGCCGGGACCTACGGAAGCGGGCCGAGGTGCTCGCGGCGCTGCAGCCGGCCGAGGGCGTGTTCGACAAGGTGGCCAACGGCGTGGCCGGCTTCGTGGGCTCGCTCTACTTCCTGGGCCTCTACTGGACGGGCATCCTGGTGTGGGTAGTCTGGGGCGTACCCCTGGCCTTCTCGGACACGTGGCAGCTGTACGTCAACACGGCGACGGCGCTCGAGATTACCTTCACCACCATGTTCCTGCAGAACATCCGCCGGCAGCACGACGAGCACCTGCACCGCTGCATTCGGGAAATCGACACGGTGGATGCCGAGACCGAGGCGCGCTTGCGCTACCTCACGGGCGACACGACGCCGAACGCCGTGGTGGCGAGCACGCCCCTGGCGCTGACGCGCGCGCAAAAGGCCATTGACATCTATGCCTACATCGTGGGCGGGGCCATCGGCTTGACCATCTCGGCCTTGGTGTTTGCGTTGTGGATTGCCATTGGCCACCAGCTCGCCTTCGACGATAACTGGTGGCTCATCATCGGCACGTACACGGGGCTCGTGGGCTTCATCGACGGCTTCATCATGAAGAACGTCGACAGCCGCGAGACGGCGTTGGCGAACCGGCACTTTGCGCGCCTGCGGGTGCAGGACGCGGCCGTATTCGCGCAGCTGGGCGACGTGCCGCCGCCACCACCATCGTCATGGCCCGGGGCCGACGACGCGCGGGACGACCGCCGGCCCCGCCCGCTGATGCTGCGCATGAGCCGCGCTGTCGACGGCGCGCTGTCGGCGACGGCGGCGAGCTACGCGGCCGTGGCCGTCGTGGCGGCGCTGCTCGTCGTTGCGTCGGCGCTGCGGTGGACAGAGACGGGCCAGCTGCTGTGCAACACGCCCACCATGATCGTCGAGGGCTTCCTGCTCGCCGTGCTGCTGCAGTCGCACAATCTCGCCGACGCCCGCCGCCGCCGCGCCCACGACGAAATCCTGCAACGCCGCGTCGTCCTCGCCGGCTACCTCCGTGCCTCGTCCAACGACGGCGATGACGAAAGCGAAGCCGAAACCGCCATGGAGACTGCCAGCCTCGATGAAAAGGCTGCCACCTTCAATAGCCAAGTATCGAATCACGTAGTATAAGACTGAGATCCGATCCCTCCATCCTCAGACTAGGTCTGGTTTCAGTGGTGCCAGGCATGAATTTCAAACGCAGTGCCAGCTTTATTTGTACCCGTGCAAAGTCCTATTTGTCTGTCTGACGTGGCACACATTAGTTATAGAAGAGGAAGAGCATACGAACTGTTGTCAGGGGTGACCCGGTCTTCGACGAGCAGCCGCTCTGGGACAACACGGTCCCGAGCCGCGTGAAATAACATGAGTAATATGAGCAAATAAGGACTCAAGTCTCCCTAAAGTAACTCAAGTAACTAGAAAAATGTTGGGATTTGCGATGTTTCAGATTGGGTGGCCCTGACATGAGTCTCTCGGCAAACTGTCTATCTTACTACCGTGCTTTCTTTTCACGGCTCCCTTAATGCAGTCCCATTTATGGTCTTCCCTTTTCCCAGCATGTGCGCCCCATTGCCCACAAGATACCAGCCCGTTCCGTACCCATAGTCCCTGCCGCAGAGTTAACTTGAAAGCAGTAAGTATTTATGTAGAAGTACCTGAAGCTGAGTGAGAAGAGTGGATAGGTATTTCCACCAGTGCAATTGGTATAAGGTGCGATATCGAAAATTTGTTCAATTACTCATCTAGCCGTAGCCACTGCCACTGGACAAATGTAGGATACTGAAACCGTATTACGTAGTGGATAGTAACCTTCTGGTCTAAATTCCTTACGATAAACGACCACGTATGGATAAATCGAATACGTAGTGACCACGGGATGGAGAACGGATAACAAGTACTATCAAAGGCATGGTTGATCGATGTAAAAGTAGACAGCTTATAAAAATCTATTACTACAAGGATGGAAAGACAATCCGTATCAAACTGACGACAAAGCTGGTCGACCAAAGAGTGCGGCGTTGGCTTTGCCAAAAAGAGTGGGAGATGGTTATCCTTTGGTCACATTTATAAGCTGATTTGAGCAACAGCACGTAGGTTCACTAAGTCACCATACATGTAGACCGCAAGAAATGCTGCTCTCTAATACGTGAACGATCATTCTAAATCACCCTTAGGGCTTTCAAACTTGACTGTAATGTGTATTGATCTTCTGCAAGGTGCTTGCGTAGCCTGGATGTACTTTAGTGTGATCAGCCGCCTCCAGGTTGCCTAAATACACCCGGATTGCATAACTCGACTGCCCCATGCCTATGGCCCTTGTTTATTGTGTCTAGAGCATCCTCCTCCTGGTTGCATGGATTTCCTCCACGCATTTTAAGCACTGCGCCTAGCGATTTATGTCAAATGGTATCTATTACTGCCTCTTAGGGTATGGAAACAGAAGTCCACGCGTTGTAAATTGGCTTGATAAAAGATTACACTAAAACTTCTTGTAGTGCCCTCAAATGAGGACTTACCATCGCTAAAGGCTCCTCCGTCAAAGCTCTCGAGGCTTAATACCACTGCTACTAAAGTCCTACCTAGCATGTAAGTGGGCACCATTGAGAGGCCAAACAGGGAGATAGGTGATGGCTGGTCCAATTGGCAAACAATACCGGCAGTAGATTCTTAGTAGACCATTTCAGGGGAATGCTGGGCGATCAGACTCTCCTCTGATGCAGTGGATGCAGCAACTCGTTCATGGTCAATTGAGTCGATGTTTGCTGGGAAAACGTTGCAGGCTCCGGCCCCTGCGACACTTATTAAGCTCACTACCATGTAAATACCTACATGTAGGAAGTACTCTAAACCTTGATTAGAGTGTCAGTCGCGTTCTACCGACGGGGAGAGGGCGGCGGTATTCCGCCGCCCTCTCTCGCGCCGCCAGGCGCGAGAATTTTTACACCAGGAAGTGGAATACCAGCTTGGAATAAACCAAGTGGCATAGTCACTTGAGTCGGACGCCTTAGACCGCTCGGCCAGCCCAAGCCGATGATGTCGTTATCTGCTATTTCACAAGGGTGGGTGGCGTAGCCGCCCAGACTTTTCAGGAAGCCGACTAACTCCCACCCAGATAGAATAAGGAATAAGCGCCACTTTGTCAACAACAAACCCCAAAAATCGGCTGGGTGGCCGAGCGGTCGGCGTCCGACTCAAGTGTATTCCACTTGGTTATTGCAAGCTGGTATTGCACTTCCTGGTGCAAAAATTTGATTACTTGGTCGGTTTTGCCTCCAGCGTTCTTTACCTGCGGTGGGCTTTGGCCTTTCGCCATAGGAAGAAGGGTCACGGTGACTTATTAGTGTGGCGATCCTATGGAGCTACTTTGCGAGCTGCCGGCATTACCCCTCCGCCTAGCCAAGTCATCTTTGAATGAGCGGTTGCATACTGGGCTACCTGGGTTCTGTAGTCGTACAATGAATTGTTCGGACTAGGTTTCTGGGCCATAGGGGAGCTAAAGAGGATATTAGCAGAAGCCTCCCAGTAAGAAACGACTCAAGCTGACGATTTCGCACTTGAAAGTCTCCTACATGGGTGCCAGCTTTAATTAACAAAGTGTCTGTGGATGGCCATCGTGTGCTCTAGGGGCCCATATCGACTACTGCTAAGGGTGCGAATGTACGATAGAAACCCGAATTCTGCCATTAATTCGACGCCAAGGACAAGCGAGTTAACTGAGCTCTTCTTGGACCACGTGCCGTTCTGTGTGCTCCCTGGCTGTAGCAGTATACTGTCTACATGCTACGAATGCAGGAATTTGTAGCCCAGAGCTGGCTACGCCTGTCCAGTAACCTGCCTCTTTCTCTTCCCTCTGATGAGAACTTATCCTGGGCAAATAGACGGGAGGGGTGCAGTGGAGGGGAGGGGAGCGGCTCGAGTAGCTTGTTTAATCATGGCCACGGCTATTTGCACCCTTTTTTGCTCTGCCTAGGGCGCTTTTGGGGTCTGCCCGTTGCTTATTAGGAATACTCTTTGGAGGGAGAAACGAGTTTTGATGGCACTGGATCGAGAGTACCGAACCCCCTGCTAATTGTTCCATACTGCGCCATCCAGACCGCCATTTACGCTGTCAATCGAGCCATTCCAGCGATGCCAATGGAGGGGGCGATACTGAGGGCGACGATGCGTCGCCCTCAGTATCGCCCGGGCTCGCGCCGCCAGGCGCGAGCGGCAAAATATACGAGAATGCAACACGCCTCATCTTAGATGAAGAAGAGTAACTTGAGTGCATCGCCTTAGACTGCTCGGCCAGGAAGCCCTATGTGGGGCTTTTAAGAACCTTTTGAAAAGTGCAGACTACTAGATATGTAAATTATTAAGCGTGCGAATTTTCAAAAAAGGGTCATTTCACAGCAAATGGCCCGCTTAAGAGTGGCTAGATGGCCGAGCGGTCTAAGGCGATGCACTCAAGTTACTCTTCTTCATCTAAGATGAGGCGTGTTGCATTCTCGTAAGAGGCGCGAGTTCGAATCTCGCTCTAGTCAAGCTTTTTGCCGGCTGTTACGATGAAGGTTCGTGTCAGCATTGCAGGTAAAGTATTAAGACAAGCCTGAGTGTCACGTGACCACAGTTTGACGGTACGTATCCCGGCGGGGTCGACCACGCACTTACACCTAACACCATCTTCGGACTGTTAGCCCTTGCCACCACCCCCTTCGTGAGAGTCGTGCTGAAGCTCCCTTTCTGTTCTTTTCACCTGCGATACTAGGCACCGAGGGTTCCAAACCAGGCTCACTAGGATATAACGTGCCCTTTTTCTACTTACGAAAAAAAAAAAACCCCAGCTACGTAATATGTGATCGACGTTCTAGTCCCCATTTCAGGCCTCGTTTCCTGTCGCCTACTTACTTCTGTCTGACCTGGATCAAAAATATCCACCTTCGAAGAACCCCGAAATCGGGTTTCTTCGCTAAGTTCGAAGGGATCAACCCTTAAGACCGCGTCTTTCCAACAGACTCCCTGCCTCCTAGGGTTTGTCTCTTCCAGTGTTATCAGTTTATCTGTTCCAGTAATATCACCATTGCGAAATTGGGGCCAATTTCTGCTGCATCTGCCTACGCAGAGCTGTCAAGGAGTACAAGGAGGCCCATGAACGCGGAGAGGTGCCGGTGCCGTTTCGCCTGGAGTGTCTCCGGCCGACTGGCACCACCCGGTGCCAGTTGTGCACTCGCCGCAAAGACCGATGCGACACGGCGCCGAAGATGATGGCTCGCGACGTGCACGATTTCCTCGCCCTGTTGTCGTGGGTGTCTTCATGAACCCAGGTGATGTATTGGGATACGAAAACTACAGAAAAGGAGGGGAAATAAGGAAAAGGCATGGTACTCTCGCCTCCAGGAATAATAAATACAGCTGTTGCTCCGGCCAACTCCAGGCTGCCGTGGCGACTCTTGTACTAAGGTACGTATCAGCTGGTCTATGCTCCAGTTATGCGATACCAGCGATTCCAATGCACCATGCCGTGACACCTCCTGGAGTTTGTCTCTAGTACCAACAGAATCGTCAGCAATATGGGTATTCACATTAATCGCCGGTAATGTGACTATGAGGCAATTTTATTTCCTGCGCTGGTTGGCCCCATAGTGGTTAGAACCATCCGTTATGCATACTTACACAGCTAGTTACAGGCAGCTGGACAGTAGGTGACAATGAATGAAACTATACTTCGTAAAACAACTTCTTTTATTCACCCGACTCTCGTCAGATGCGATCTACCAGTGACAACAGAATAATACGGTACATTTAGTACTCTCAGAAATCATTACGTGAAAAGATAAGAGGCAATAATACTAGCATTCAATATAACATGAACGGTGTGCTCAGGCATCCTTCAGGGAGAGGGATAAAACCCGGTACCCCCCGCCGTAAGTGGTACCTACGACGGAGTGCTGAAATAAATACTCTCTGTTCCTCCTCTCTCACCTTTCCCATCTCTCTTCCATCACCCTTCCCCCACCTTTGCCCTTCCAACCTCGCCGCTCCCGTCTCTCTAACCTTTCTCATCTCACCATTCCACTTTGACAACATCTCCCACCTCTCCTCTCCAAACATCCCATCTTCCAACTCTGCTGCATGCCCTCATTTCCCCATCGATCCATCATCGCCCATCATGGCGACGCCACCTATCGGTCATGCTCCTGGTGCCGGGGGGCTTGACCGCAAGGATTTCGTTGCGGTCGAGATGCTTCAGGACTATTCGTATGCCTCGAACGCAGACTTCCTACCGCCTCATGCACGCGATCTCGTACCGGAGCAGTTTCGGGACTCGAACAATCGAGTCGTCTTGAAAAGAGGCGAGCAAGGCTGGCGCACATCACAAGATCCGCGCCGTGTTTGGAGCCAATGTCTGTTCGATCGGGAAGGCAAATTGTACGTGTTTGTGGTCAGAAGCGACGTGCTCAGAGTCGGAGAGCGATTCGGCAACTTCAGAGCCCTGGATCGGCAGGTCGTACGAGACCTCCACCTTCAGCTTCCCCAAACTCCAACTGGGGGTTCTACCCCTCTAATCCGCTTCATCCGCATATTCTGGGGCCTTGTCAAGAATCATACTGCCCACACGAGAGCGCTTGGGCTTTCGGTAGAGCGAGATGAGGCTTTGTTCCGCGACGCCGCATTCGAAACTAACGTCGATGCGATCGTCCACGGTGGGTGCAGCTCCGTCCTTCCTGGGAAACCATAAAAACTAACCCCGGACCATGCACAGGCTTCACCCCAGTGGCGGCACAACTCCTTGCAAACCCGAATCCCGCCACGCTGGCAAGGGATTTGCTTCGCGGGCTGGTACCGGTCTCGCGTAACACTCCAGACGGCAGCGTCATCTATCTTCGGCTGTACACCATGCTGAATCAAGGTGATGTGCAAAATCCTGCTGCCTATGGCGGGATTACCAAGGAAGCATCGCGACGAAAGGTCACCCATGAGCAAACCACCGAGAAATCGGACTCGTGGCACTACACCGTTGCGAGAAGATACCCCCCGGAACGACGGTTCATGGGTCTTGTCATGGACATTCGTCACTTCGCCAATGAAGATCTCATGGCCATGGCCGAGCAGACCGTCATCTCACTATTCGACTGCTACGGGGCCCCCCAACTCGCCGAATCGGCTATGGACAACGAGGAAGAACCGTGGTACAGAAGCGCTCAGCAAGCGGTGCTGCTCACAAAGCTCGCCCATCGAGCCTTTGAGCTGAGTGGGTTCCCGCGTCTTGGTTGGACTGGCTGCAACGTCCAGTCGCCACTGTTTACGGGCGGACCGGCCGGCAGGGCCTTTGTTCGAAGGAGTATTCCAGCCACACCATTCGCGCCCGCGATGCATCGGTACAGCACCGCCGTGGCTCTTCCCAACGTGACAGCTGGCGGCGAAATGAGGGTGTGGTTGGCCCGATCCGTCAATTTCTATCTGTACAGGAAGTCCATCGAGGAAGCCAAACTCCGTGAAGGGCAGAGCGTGAATGTCATTATTGACATCACAAAGGACCGAAGCCGACATCCCACACCATGGATCAGGGTACCCGACGTTGGTCTCTACGCCAACTTCAATTGGGCCTCTTGCATGGCCATCTACCTCGAGGTGTACGACGCGTCGGCCCAGGCCTGGACCCGGGTCCAGGTCTTTCGAACCCACATTTGGGGGACGCACGATCGCGACGGCGTATACAGGCCCTACGGGTACATGACAGCCATGAGCATCATACAGCTCCTGGAGGGAATTCGGTGGAACGCCACCAATCAGGATTTCCCACACAGGGACCTCAAAGTTCGTTCCATGGAGTACGCTCGCTACAATCATCTTGCCCAGACGATTCAATGGGTTGACGTCGCTCATCCCCGTTCACGATTGGACCTTCCGCACAAGATGACGTACGAGGAAAATGCTGATATCATGTTCAACAAATTCCCCTGGACCACCATTGGTCCCGCAGAGACGCCCAGCCCGCAAGTTGTCAATCCCAGATGGCCCGAGCCGAACGACTGGGGTCAAGACAAAGAACGTTTCAAGTGCGACGCCTGCTGGTGGAAGAGCCGGGTGTCGGGCGACACGAGACACAAATGCGAGGGCGGATCTGAGTGTTGTACCACATGCAAGGAGGCTTTCAACCGTCCTTGCACGTGGACCGACAAGTGGCGGCTCGCCGATTGGGTTGAAGGCAACGATCCCCACAACCTCTTTTACAACTTCAGCGCCAGAATCAAGTTAGATGACAGGGATCTCCCGCACTATGGGGTGAGGCGGTATATCTGCCGACGCATTGTCGAGCCCTTTGGTGGGCAGACACTCCTACAGGCACTGGCCGCAGCTGGCTCACCTGACGATGAGATGGATTCCCACGCCGATGCTGCCGAAGAGGCGGTCGAAACGGACGCCATGAGTGAGGAGAATCTCAGTTTCCCTTTGGACCATGAATTGGAGGAGGGGCAATGGTAATGGCAGAGCAAGCACGTCGATACCACTATCTGTCTGCTTTTTGCTTTCGTTTTCTTTTTCTCTGCGTTTGTTTCCTTTTTTTCCCCTGCGATGATTTTCGGGGAGTTCACAGACCACGAGGTACTTGAGCCTCTATTGTACTATATCTACAGCCTTGCATGGTCGAAGGCATCTTTCATAGGTCCTAGTTGCGGTTTTAGGGTTTCCCGTAACTTTTTATGCGAATGCAAGGACTTTAATTCCCGTTCACTTACCTTCTCGAGATGCCTGTCCCCAAATGAGCTTGCTTTCTTTTCGCAGTGCATGTCCAGGATCCTTTCCCGGCATAGTACCATGGCTGGTGTGTGAATTCGGTGTGTTCGGTCTTTCTGGGGCCTCGTCTAGGGTGACGTCGAGGGCCTTATCCAAGGCCTTATCGAGGATGGCATGTGGAATCGTGCCTTCCCAGGAAGTCACACCCAGGAGCAAGACCATGCCTTCCGTCTATCGCGCGTCAGTCTGCACCTTCCTCATAGCATCAGTTGAATTTTATGGTGCATTGACTTCGGGGAATGCGTGAACGGTGGTGGTGATGCTGCCTTTTGGTTGTCATCACCACCACCATGGTCGACGACAACGACCAGCCCCCTGTGCCGCCGCCGGTTTGGGACCCGGCGGGCTGGCCCGTCGTGAAAGAAGACGACCAACCCCCCGCGCCGCCGCCCGTTTGGGACTCCGCGGGCTGGCCAGAGGAGCCCCCTCCGCCCATCGCCGCACCACCACCAGCTCCCCGTAAGTCTTGAAGCCCGTCATCCGAGGATATAGTTGTGAAGTTTTTTGGAATGTTTGGCCCCTCCACTACCTCTATGAAACCCAAGTGTGTATTGGGACTCTCCTCTCTCGCCTGACCAGATCCCCTTCTCTGTCTTTCCAATCAAGAAACCAATTCCACTCTGTCACAGCCGCGACCCTTCGTACCTCGGTTCCGCAAAACTTGTGCCCACAGGATCATGATATGGTCACTATTTGGTATAGACGCTGACATTGCCGGTGAATACGTATAGATGTACCGAAAGACCAATGGGAGCGGCGCAATGAGAGCATTTTTCGGCTGGTGTATCAATGGCAGTGGGCCTGGCCCAGGGAGGGCCCCTGGCGCATACAAAAATGGTGCGAGGTAAGTTTTAATATTCCAGGTTCCTGTTTACATTGAGTATCATACCTATACTAAGACTTGAATGTAGAAAGCGATCAAAAAGCTGCCTCGGAGGCCGAAGGAGCCTCTTTATATTCCGACACCACCGCCACCGCCACCAAGAACTCCTTCTCCCCCCCCTTCTCCTTCTTCCCCTCCTTCTCCTCCTCCCCCCCTCTCCCCCCCCCCCCAAAATCCTCGAAAGAGGAAGAGAGACTCGCCGTCGCCGTCGCAATTTACTGAAGTTTAAATATTTTTTATCACGAATACCACGCCTTGCCTAGCTATATTACTGACACAATTATTGCATATTTATCGTGAGGGGGGTAAAGCAGTAGATTTATGGCCACGACATGGTAAGACCCAGCATATATTAATAACGTAGTAAGGCGTCCGAAACAAGTGACTATGCCACTTGGTTTATTCCAAGCTGGTATTCCACTTCCTGGTGTAAAAAGCATCAGGTGACTTCGGATCTCGTAAGAGGCGCGAGTTCGAATCTCGCCCCAGTCAATTCTTTTCCTTTTTTTTTCGCTTTTAATCTTTTCTTTCTTTTTCCTTGTCTTTACTCGTGGTCCCACACCTCTCTCCCCCCACACCTCTCTCTCCCCCCACACCTCTCTCTCCCCCTTCCCTTTCCCTTTCCCTTTCCCCCTCCCCCTCCCCCCTCCCCCTCTTCCCCCCTCCCTGTCCCCCTCCCTCTCCCCGTCCCCCCGTCCCCGTCCCCGTCCCCGTCCCCCCGTCCCCGTCCCCGTCCCCGTCCCCGTCCCCGTCCCTCTCCCTCTCCCTCTCCCTCTCCCTCTCCCTCTCCCTCTCCCTCTCCCTCTCCCTCTCCCTCTCCCTCTCCCTCTCCCTCTCCCTCTCCCTCTCCCTCTCCCTCTCCCTCTCCCTCTCCCTCTCCCTCTCCCTCTCCCTCTCCCTCTCCCTGTCCCCCTCCTTCTCCCTGTCCCTCTCCCTGTCCCTCCCCCCCCTCTCTATGCATGCATTTCGTAATCTATTCTTCACATAGAAGAAGTAGGCAATTGTGAGATGCACAATTGAGTGAGCGAGCGCTTCGCGCTCGCTCAATCCCTCTATAATTCAGGACTAAATATAAGTACCTATTCATTTCGATATCTGCGACGTTCATATAGACAGGCTATGTATAGTGTTAAACATTAATAAAAAATACTTATGCACTAATTAAATGGTTTTGTGAGGAGTTTCGCGTTCGACGACGATTCACTATTGATATTAGATCTCGCCTGTATTTACTCGATCAACCAAATTCATCCACAAGGCATAGCACACACCGGAGAACGAATAGCGCCACTAAGAACCAAATACCCGGCATAGAAATTCTACACGAATTCGTTATAGGGCCCGCTAGACACTCGCACTCTGACTCTCCGATTAGGGCATCAAGGATCGCGGTCAGGTCTCTTGGCTGTGATCACCACTGTCATTAGACCGCACCCTTCTGCCAGCCTTTTGCCTTAGTTAAATGCATCATGACTACACCAGAGAGTAGAGGACAGTTGTCCGCCCGCTATGGCCACCACGGCCATACTTCTGTAACAATTTCGCTGTCGGGCCCGAGCAAGACGTAAGTATGTTGTGATCACCACCATTATGTCTTCTGATCTCTACTTGAGGATTTGGTTACGAATGTTATGGCGCTTCTGTATCGGCTAGATCCGGTCAGTTGGCGGTCTTAGAATTAGACGACCATATGACCCGGAAGCACCTAATTCCTCTGACAAAGGGCATGCGTATAGACTAGATCCCTGTAGAGATTACAACTTCTTTTCTATTACTCTGCCGACAGTATATACCAGTCACGCTCCTTTACCATTCCGAACACGCCAAGCAGAGGCTCGAGAGCAAGCAAGAAGAGCAAAACAACTCCACGGGTAAGCTTTTCGGTAAAACTCAGCATAGAGACTAATTAAACAATCTTACTAAGGCTCTGCTATCAGTGCGACAGTCAATGAAATGGCCCCAAGCATTGAGGAGTGCGCCCAAGGTCTTTGAGTGGTATAATTCATGGTTTGGTACAAGAATCCGACCCTCGAAAAGCCTATTTTGAGGAGGGGGTAGGGAATGGGCGTTCGGCGACTCATTGGAGTTTGCGGTGGCATTGTTAGAGTGCTTTGTTAGACAAAGCAGCTTTCAACGTAGCAGGCGGCAGCCATTGCATACGAATTGTGTTATAAAGCCAACTTAGAACATATTTCAGGTATATGAGAAGAAAGGAGTTGTACTATCCATGTTCACAAAGCCACCACAACCCCTGTCAAAGAGTCGCACCTTGATTACCAGGACAACCCCCTGCGCCAGCAGTACTGTTTCTCCGAGCGTCTATGAAGCCCTGCATATGTGTGTAGTATACCGTTTTCCCTGTCTTATAGTAGAGCAAACGGCGGAGCAGGGGGGTCAGGCCCTCATATAACCGACATGCCCGATATGGCGGACAAGGGACAATTTACTGCAACGCCACGCAATCATAGATACGGAAATCTACCAAGTTCCTCCGACATTAGGCTCCTGAATAACAATCTTTCTCTTTGTCTTTGTCTCTTCCGACACTTATCTCGCCTATCATGCCTCTCGACCTCGCCAACTCCACGACTATCTCTACCCGGGACCCCGGGTTCAGCTTTCTGTACGAGTGCCCAGCCCTCAAGCCACTGCCGGCGGCTCACTCGGCGTCAAAGGGCAAACACAAGGCTTCCGTCGCCGCTAAGCGTGATGCACAGGCCCGTGCCAGGCCCCAGAGGCAGAAGCGGCATGCTTTGCCGCCCCGGCCCCCGACGAGGCGCGGCGGTCTGTCCAGTTCTCCCAGCTTTACTATGGGCGGCCATGAGCAGCTCTGTGTCCGCAAGCCTTCGGCGCCGAGGGAAAATGCCCGCCAAGCCCACGCCGGCGAGATGGCGCGCGCGCCTTATGCCACAGCGAGCTTCGGGAAGAACCAAGCCCCCGCACGAGCGGTCACTAATTACGAATACGGACGGGAGCGCCGTTCAGATAAACTGCCTCGCTCAGTCACTGAGCCCAGTTTCACAGAGCCGGATGCTGAACGTGGCCACACCGAGCGTGGTCGCGCGGGCTCTCCTGCCAAAGGGAGGGTCAAGAAGACGGCCAAGGCGTGCGTGGCGGCGCTCAAGTGGCTGAAGACCGCCGTCAAGCCCTGTCGCCGTCATCGATATGGGTAAAAGATAGGCTCTTGCAAACGGCACATGAGCGTTAATGCTTCGTTTCCTTCCATCTTCCCAGGCCCCTTGCTCGCGCACGCTTCACGGTGTTTTTGACGATAGTTACTGGGATATTTAAGCCGAGGTGTTTAGGCCACATTCGTCTATGTGGACAGACTAGGCAGTAGGTTCTGTAGATGCCATGAAACATGCTGACGATAGAAATGAAATTGAGAAATAACTTCGGGTCAATTATACCGGCGCATATGAAAAATGGCTCGTTATCACCGTGAATTCACGCTCGAACTGAGGTGCAAGATTTAGAATTAACGGCATTAAGTGCTCCCCGGCCGTGGCACGGAGATTTCACCTTCCTTACTACTATTACGCGGTTTATTCGGTGGGTCTTAGTGTACGGGCAACCTATATAATCCGTTATCCACACAAAGCCCTACGTACCTCAATTCCCTGTACGGGAAAGCCGTCCTTTGCAGGCCAGTGGAGTTGTCTGTCTGTTATCCTCAAACCAAAATTCGGCATTACGGGACTCTTCGAGCCTCACGAAGTTCCGCTATCTCCCCGAAGGCCGCCCCACAAGCGGCAGGTGAGGTGGGGGACGCCGGAGCACGTCCGGATCTTTCCCGCACAAAGGTTCAGAGGTTTGCCACATGTTTACCCCCACGTGATGGTCGCAGGGAGGTTACCTGTGAGCAGGCGCTGGAGACAATATCCTGTGGATTGCGGACCGACGTTTACTTATCCGCTGGAGATGCGTTGGTCCATGGATGTCCAGCCGCAGACCACTTATACCTACCGGTTCGGTCGCCACTCCCAAGCCCTTCACGACTCGAGTGTGTCTTTTAGCTCCCGAAACAGCATCCCTTCATTTAACCAGCACTACTAGAAGCCATCATGGACCCAGTACTTGCCAAGCCGGCGGACCTGTGCTGCCTGAAGGGCGCCTTTCACACCGGAGAGCCGACCGGTTCGATTGAGCAGGTCGAGGGCGTCGACACGTACGTGGCCAGGCCGCCGCCGAACAAGGCCAACGGCAATATCCTCCTCTTCTTTCCCGATGCCTTCGGGCTGCACATCAACAACTTCCTGATGATGGACGCCTTTGCCGAATGTGGTTACCTCACGCTGGGTGTTGACTTCTTCCTCGGGGTATGAGTTTCCGACCTCCCCCGCGCCAGGTCAAGGCCGTTTCGATAATAATCCCGTTGTCCGCAGGACCCTATTTCCAAGTACTCCATGACGCCACTGAATGACCCCACCTTCGACTTCGAAGGATGGAAGAACAAGCACCTCCGGACCTCGGAGGAGGTCGGGAAGAAGTGGGCCAAGGACGTTAAGGCCAAGTACGGCACGAACGACGACGTCCCATTCGCTTGTGTGGGATACTGGTAAAGCCCACCCCCGCACCCTTGGGTCGCCAGGCCCGTCTGGAAACGAAACTGACGTTCTGGGTACCAGCTGGGGCGCCCGCTTCGTCACCCATCAGTTGTCTGCTGAGGGCGTTTGTCAGGCCGGTGCCATTGCCCATCCCTCCTTCATGAGTGAAAGCGACGTCTTCAAAGTTAACGGTAAGCGGACGCAAAATTTCACCGAGACCGGAACCACCCCCCATGCTGATCCATCGCAGAGCCAATCTTCTTCTCGGTGCCTATAACGGACAAGCTTTTTGCGCCGACTGAACGAAGCCGGACGATTGAAATCCTAACCGAGGGCAACAAAAGATTCACCATGCAAATATTTTCGAACGGGGGCCACGGCTTCGCGGTAAGTCTATCGACGCTTTTTGCCCGGACAGACTTACTGACAGTTGTCCCCTGTGGTCTAGCGCCTATAGTGCAGAATTAGGTATAATGTTACTGAAGCTTTTGCTTCGTGGCGCAGTGAGTTAGCCCACACGCACTGTAACATCGGGCCGATTTGTTTAGGCACCAAGGTAGATAGACATCTCTTGCGTCGCTCGGCGGCTGTACCCAACAACGGAGGCACATCTCGGTTCAGGATGGATACAGCCACGCATACCCGCGCCTCGACTGGTAGCCCGTACAACATGCACGTATGGTTCAGGTGGGACGTTTCAGCGAGCCCAGACTGACCCGTGTTGTTTATCTGGTGGCCCGGAATGGAAAGCCGCCGTGTAGCCCCTCTAGGACGCAAAAACGGCCCATTTTAGTAGGGGAACGCCGTTGCTGTGTCCACAGGTACCCACAGGCCTCGGCAACCCCATCCGGCATATCCATTCAACTGGATGTCAGGGCAGTTAGACAGCTATGTAAGGTGTGATTCCCACTGCCTGACTTGGCTAACAAACAGACGGCCTAGTTGTAATCGACAATTAAACATAGATGCTTCTTATATTAAGCAGCCGCGTCCTTGCGGTCGGTACGGGACGGGATGTTATTCTTGTTGATTCCGACTAGGTGTTGTATTATTTATTATATCCAGCGCTTCATCATTAAAGTGGGAAAGGTTGCTCTTTTAGGCGGAGATTAAAGCAAAGTGGCGGTATCGCTCTATACATGTGCTCCAATGAGTGTGAGTTCAAGATGATTCACATCAGGTTAAGACCACTCTGAATAACTTTAAAATTGCTTGAAACTAATCGTTTTATTACTGAGAAACATGAATCACTACTGGAACATCGGAGCCCGCGGGATAATAGCCTGTAATTACTTGATGAGGAGAAACGTGCATGCTGAAAGTTTCAAACGCTGTGAGATATTAGCAGCACATCATAAGACAGCAATAGGACCAAGCTAAGTAACACAGTTGTCACGAGGATTCCGCAACTACAAAATACTCATGTGCATCACCTTAGCAGCACAAAAATTTCAATTCTTCACATCATCTCTCAGCAAGTCTTTGTTTTTTGCTTCGCAGTCCGGCCTTAGACGCAACATATTCAAAATGCATTTGCGCCACGTCGTTTCCATCCTTGCTATTACCCAAGCTGCCCTTGCTACCACCCTTCAAAAAAGAGCAGAGGAACGTACCAGATGCGACTCGCCTAGCCGGTGCGTTTTCTCATACACGACTGGATCCGCCCAATGCAGCAGCGGTTTTACACGACACCACTTGGAAGCCAACGGCAGTCCTCCCGGCAGCTACTGCGAGAGGAAGTGCACCGACCAGGAGCGCACTGCCTGCACTGCCGGCACATGTCAAATGCACGAGAGTAACTGCAACCGGTCCCCGTCATCGACCTCGATCAGCAGTTGCATGGCCGCTCTAAAGTGGTGTAACGGACCGGTAGCCACGCTGAAGAGCGTGTGCACACAAAAGAACATGAACCAAAAGGTCGCCTACGACGAAAAGCGGAACCTCTGCATTCCTGAGGGCAAGACGGCCGACTCGCGGAAGGCCATGCCGCTGCAAAGAGGGTTTGGCGCCGGACTCGTGGCCGAGCTCGTCGACCCTAATCTCAAAACTAACTACATTACGACAAGCTGCCGGGACGCGTCATGGTCCGACATTCAAGACTACGCCGAGGTAGTCAGCACCTTCGCATCGGACTGCGTTACGCGCCTTAAGGACGACGAGGGAGATACAGGCTTTTCCTTTGTCTTGCTTAGGTGTGAAGCAGCTAAGGATAACTGGGAGTTCCTGCGCTTTCTGTTCTCTCAAGTCTGTTGGGAATACAAGCCCTTTCGAACAGACGTACAGTATCCCGGGCCGCATTTCTTGTTCCAGCTGTATAACGGCAACCCTCGCAATTAAAAGCCAACTTTAGGGATAAATGCACGCCGGGGTGCTGCATACTGAACACTCGCTCCCACACTCCTTATGTTAACCATTGGATATTTTCATTTGCTAGTAACTACGCACTAGCTACTTTTTAATACTCTATTTGTAATACAGCAGCATTAATTACGAGGAGGCGGCTTTTATAAGATTAAATAATATATATTAAAGGATTTATAATGTTTAAAAGTCTAATAGCTATGTTTTATTATAATAATTTTTATAAATATTAAATAAATTAGATTATTTTATTAAAACCTTTTTAATCTTTTCAAAGATTATCGTTCTTTAAATTATAATAAATAATATATTTTACCGCTAGCTAATCTAAAAGTTGAAGTAAAATTTGCCTACTTCATTGTAATAGCCGGTAAAAAGTTTAACTAGAGCGAGATTCGAACTCGCGCCTCTTACGAGAATGCAACACGCCTCATCTTAGATGAATAAGAGTAACTTGATATTAAACCGCGCGTAGGGTCAGCAACGGTCGTAACCTGGGTTGAACCAGGGCATTCCAAATGCGTGGCTTCTCTCTGAGGAGTAAGACCAAGTATACCTGATGCCCAATTCAGTGACATGATGACAGCCCCGTGGCCAGACTTATGTAGCTTATCAACAGCCCGGCAGTGTTGTCATGCGAACCACAACGCAGCATGATTACTAAATGCCCGTTGTGGAAGTTGAGACATACAGGCAGATAGGCAAGCAGTAACGATGCCCGACGTTGGCGACCCCTGCCTGATGCATTGACGTATATGACAGTTGGTTTCGAGCCCCCGGATGTAGCCTCGTCTTTAGATGTCACCAGTTGCAATAATATTACGTCTCTCTCAGCTACTAAATTAGACCAGTCGACATCGCTCCGCGGCTCCTTAACACTATCCTCCAGCAAAGATATGGGATGCTTTCTTCTTGAACTTGCATTTAAAGGGCCCGGGTGTAGTCCGTCAAATTTGTTGGGTTTGATTCTGTCGGCTTCCTTTCCTTCAGGTTCCCAACCCCGACGACGCTTCCCAGGATGGGACTGCGCGAGCCGAGCATCGACGTACATGTGAGCGACTGTCACTTGCTTCGGTAGGTGTCAGGTTCATTATCACACTATACATTATTCCTCGCTGTCCTATGCTTGCATATTGTGCCAGGAAGCTCCGCTATCAAAATCCCAAGGTATTTAACATGAAATGCGCGCACCGAGTGCAAACCGTCCAAAACCCCAGCCTCATCATGCAGTCGCAGCCTCGGGGCCGGCACCTATAAGCGTCCGCATCTGCTTCAGCGCCTCCTGCACATCTTTTTTCAGGTCGTGGTGCCAAAGCCAGTCCACGCGGCCCTGCAGGATGCGGGGCAGGATCTTGTCCATGTTGGCGCCCGCCTCGGGGTGGCGACCCACGACCATGAGGCCGAGGTCGTGGGCCTGCTCCAGCTGCTTCTGCGCGCGCGGGCGGCGCACGGCGTCGTAGGCCGCGAGGCCGGCCCGGATCGCCGGCAGCGGCGCCTCGCCGCGCTCCGGGCGCCCGGCCATCTCGGCGAGCACCTCGGTCAGCACCAGCGCGTCCTCGATGCCCTGGGCCGCGCCGGCCGCCTGGAAAGGCATGGACGCGTGGGCGCTGTCGCCGGCGAGGACGGCGCGGTCTCGGAAGTACGTGCCCGTCTGGGCGTGGTGGAAGAGACCCCATTTGATCGGCTTCGCCTTGCCGAGCAGCCGCCGGAACCGGTCGTCGATGGACGGGTCTTCAAAGTCGGCCAGCATGGCTTCCCGGGTGACTTTCTCCGTGACGGCGTTCTTCCGCTTCCACCCTTGGTCCGAATCGGCGACGCAAAGGAGGAAATTGAACTCCTGTCGACAAGCAAGAGCCGTTAGCATCCCGCACCCACGCGATGGCACTGGCCCTCTTCCAGGGGTCCAACACTCACCCGGCCCTCGGAGATACGGTATGTGACGGCGCCACGATTTTGTCCGTAGTAGGTCTTGGCTACATCGGTGAGACCGCCCAGGATCTCGTCGGCTTCCTCAATGGGGATGACGCCCCGGTAGCAGTAGGAACCGGAATACACGGGAGCCACTTGGCTGGGGTGGCGCTCGCCCAAGACGTGCTCTCGCACCGTGCTCTGGATACCATCGCAACCGGCCAATACGGTAGCCTTGGCCGTTGTGCCATCACCAAAGGTGAGAATGACACCGTCCGGCCGCTGTTCGACGCTGGCCAGCCGCTTGTTGAACCTTACGGTCTCAATGGGGATGAAGCTCGTCATGATGTCGAGCAGCTCTTTGCGGTGGGCCTGGAACTGGTCAGCAGCGTCTTTGCGGGCTCGAGACGAGGGAGGGGGCAACTGACGGATTTGCGAACGAAGTCGGGGTGGCCCCATTTGGATTTCCCATAGAATGGCTGGTCAAGACCTGCACGTGGAGGGTCAGCATGGCCCTGCGCAGCACCCAGGGAAAGGAAGAAACCGTAGGGGGGCCGTACCGACACCCTGTTCGAGCCGCAGGAGCTCGAAGAAGACATGGGGATCGTATTTGTTTCCCACGCAGATCTTCTCATACAGGGGTCGGAAACCCGGCTCGATGAGGTCCAGAGCCTGCATGCCATTGGGACCAAATCCAATGCCGGCGCTGAGCCGCCGTCAGCGGGAGGAATCCATCAGACGGGACAGTGGAGAGGGAGATATACCCCACTACCGAGAACTCGGCTGCCTCTTCGTACAGGGTGAAGGAAATGCCCTTCCTGTGCAGGCCCATCGCTAATGCGAGACCAGCCACGCCGGCGCCTGGGCGCAGGGTCAGCGAGGCCATCCCAAACCGGGCTGGCGGATCCCTTACCGGCAATGGCCACGTGAAAGGCATCCCGAGAAGGCTTATTAGTCATGGCGAGGGAGTAACGCGGGGGTTCGGACTATATGTCTTGGTGTGCGATGGGTCGGAAGCCACAGTCAACGGTCAACTACTGGCCGCTTTCCGCATTTATCACATAGACGCTGCCGACGACGCTCTTGTTGTCCATGCCGTCCGTCGGTGTTCGCGATCGGCCACCTGCGTCGGCTGACGTGCGATCACTGGCCACGCGAGCGCGGGGCTAGAACGGCACTGTGATCGGTGTGCAAGATAAAGCTTCCACGACGGCGAGACGAGGCGCACTGCGGGCGCTATGGCATCCCAACCCTATACAAGTACAGGGGGATACGGTGGCCGGGCCTGAAGATGGAGGCGAGATCTGTTCGGATTTGAGCAGGGAATAAGCGAGGCTCGGGCCGAAGGCCGAGTCGCTCGGCCTTCTTACCAAGCCCATGATGCATGCACCCTTGACGCCAGTCCAGACCAATTGACCTACCATGATAGCCCCCGAGGACAGCCCTGTGGTCAGAATGGCAGGTCTAGTGCCATTCTGCGCTTCCTGGCTGGCCCGGTTCTGATCCGACGTTACCGCGGCCGGGTTTGCTGATGTAAATCCGGACAATCAAGTGGTTCACTTGCATCTCTAATTACATGACATACTTACATACTTATCTACAGGCACCTACCTAACTAGGTAATGTAGTAGTACTAGATCGAATATGTACATAGACTGAGAATGAAGCCGCTCGTGCCGTTCCGCCCTCGTATTACGCCGCGCTGTAGCAAATCCCGATGTGCTCCGGGGCGTTCACCATGACTTCCAACAGCAACGACACCGTCAGGCCAAGCAAGCCTTGGACCGAAGTTGTTGCACAGAAACGAGCCATGGGGGAGGCACAACTTGCCAGATACACACCGGCAGCGAATGGAGACCCGGGCCCGGCTGCCCGCGGAGCTGATCTGGTCGAGATTGAAGCACTAAGCTCATCCAGCTGCGGGCGCTTCCCTACGCGCGACGAAACGAGGTCCAGGGCGACATGAAGATCGCCGAGTTCCGCGTGCTGGACGACGGCGTCTTCTACCCCCGCCACCTCCTCGACCGGGATCAACGACGGGCGGTTCGCGCGCATCATGAAGAGCCGCGGCGTCACCCTGCTGAGCGGCGAGTGCGAGGCCGAGCACACCATGTACCAACGGTGGCGGACGCCGGGCGACTCGCCCGCCGCCGTCCGCGGGCGCCTCCACGCCGAGGACGGCCCCGGCGGTGGCCGGCGCCCTCATGCGCCGGTTCGCCGGGCCCACGGACGCGCTGCCGGCCGAGTTTCGGGACTGGCGAGATTCCTTCGGCCGCCTCTACGCCCGCATCCAAGCCCACGGCCTCGCTCGGGGCCTGGACTACGCCCTGTTCGCGGGCGGCCTCGAGCCGGACCAGGACGTGCTGCGCTACCGGATGGAGCGACGCCTGCGGTGCGTCACGAGGAAGATCCCGGCCGAGTGGGGCGTGACGCACCTCACCGACATACCGCTGTGGCTGTGGGGGTTCGATTACGTCGGGGGTCTGACGGACCAGGAGAAGGCGTGGCTGGGGGGTTGGAACGAGGCCTGGGCTGCTTTCGTCCACGGCGACCCGGTCGACTGGGGCACGACCAAGCCGGACGAGGTGCGGAGGTGGCGGAGCGACGGCGAAATCGACAGTTGTGACGATCCCTTGTGGGACAAAGGGATCGCCTGCTGGAGTCTCGTCGACTCCGGGAATGCCCGCGGTAGAATCTCCGACGAATGGAACCATGACGAGAAGCCAACATCTACTAGACGCAGGCCTCCGCGGCCGTGTGCCGGGTGGATAGAAATATGTAGTAGCACGCACGAGATCTCCGCAGAATGTGGTCGGCAACACGACATAGGGTATAGCGCGCGCGGTAACACTCGCCGGGGGGCCCTCTCGAGCGACCAGTCAGTGGAGTCAGAGGAACCGCTAGAGTCTATCCCCGTGCCCCGTCTCGATAAGCAACGCGATGGCACTTGGGAAGGAAAACCACTGCTTTAGGCAATACTGTACGGTGACGTTGGCGTTGTGATTGTGATTGCTTGAACTGCAGAAGGAGGACGAAACACGACGGTGACGTAAAAGAAAACCATGCCCATACAGCAGACCCAGGCACTGCCAGCATAGCCCGGTACAAACTCATGACGAAGACCGCAAACTGGCGGGCTCCTCCTCCGGAGCCGGAAAGTCGCGCAAGAATTGCCAGCGGGTCTTTTCCTTCCAGCCCTTGGCCATCCACGCGTTGGCGGGCTTGGGGTACAGGTCCGCGACGCCGACCAGCGTCATGTCGTGGGCCAGGACGGGGAAGATGTGGTCGTAGGCGTCGGCCTCGGCGAGCTTCTCGATGGTGCGCCGGGCCAGCTCGGCGTCGGCGTGCCAGCTCGGGCCCGTGGCGGGGCGGAGAAAGGGCGCGGCCAGGCCGAGGCGCCCGGGGCAGACGGGGCCCCCCGGACCCCAGGGGCTGGGGACGACGGTCGCCGGCAGCGGGACGTAGGGGGACGGGCGGAACTGGCCGCCGTGGTGGGCGATGTCGCCGCCCAGGAGGAGGAAGGAGGGCGGGTCGGCCGTCGTGCGCGCGAGCGCCGACAGGTGGCCCACGGCGTGGCCCGGCGCGTCCAGCAGGTAGAAGCTGCCGTCGCCGTAGAAGTCGCAGGCGCGGAAGCCGCCGATGGTGAGGGGCCGCGCCGTCCGCGACCACGGCCGCCGCCCGTCGGCGGCGGCGGCGGCCTCAAAGTCGACCTCGTGCAGGGCGCGGCCCTGCCACGCCCGCGCGTCCAAGTGCGAGGCGGCGTCGGCGGGGTGGCCGGGCATGGTGCCGGCCTTGAAGCCCGGGCCGACGATCAGGTCCGTCGTCGGCGGGAAGGTCGCCGGGTCGCCCGTGTGGTCGAAGTGCTCGTGCGACCAGATGATGGCGCCCACCTCGCCGGGGTCCTGGCCGTTCTCGCGCAGGATGGTGGCCACGTCCTTTTCGACGGTGATGCTGAACCCGTTCTCCCGGATGCCCTGCACGAAGGCGGGCGGGCTGTTCTCCCAGTCCTTGCGCACGCCCAGGTCGAACAGGACCGTGTCGTACTTGGTGGCGCCGCCGACGCCGCCGCCGCCGCCGCCGCCGCGGTGGCGGATGAGGAAGGCATACGATCCGCACGGCATGGTCTCGTAGCCCGCAGGAACGGGTTCCACAAACGATGAGGTTGGAAAGTTCCTCATGAAGCTCGTCGTGTCAATGATGTAGACCTCGACGGTGCTTTGGGACGCGGGTATCTCCACCGGCGGGGGCGGGAGCGGCAGCGTGGCCATCTTTGCGCGTAGAGAGGGTGCTAAATACGATGGGTGATACAGATACAGGAGCAGCCGGCTATGTCGAGAAGCGGCGGGAGTGAATTAAAGCAGCGGCTGAGCATGCAGCTGGTTCCGTGACATGCGTACGCCGGATATGAGTGTACGACTATCGACACAAACGCGCCATATCTTCTTGGTGAAAAGGGCCGACCTTCGGGGTCGTGGTCCTGAAGGCCGGCCCAGCTATCGCGGGGTAAGACCTGAATCGCACGGTTAACCGGCGTGATACACGCTGGGCACAGCCCAGCTGCTCTGTGTACCGCTGTACTGTGGCGCCCTCTTGACTCTAAGCCGGAACGAGGAAAACACCATAGGCGTGAGGCCGATAGCGAAAAAGCCTGGGCATGCGGGGTCCCTGTGGCCGGCATTTTCCTTTCATAGAATAGTAGGGGCGAAAGGAGGCTTGATTGCCCGCTATCAGCGGAGCCGGATTTAGGTCCCGGGCCCCCGGCGCCCACGGCGTCATGCGGGATGGCATCGGACAAGCGGATAAAGCACCCGGGCCCCTTGGGCTTGGGCTACTGGGAGGCCGCTAACAATTCCGATGCGGGGCGGGCAAAAGGGGCGGGGGTACACACGAGGAACGTCACGCTGGCCTCGGTCTGCAGACACGCCTGGCCCGAGATTAGAGGTCACACGTTGAAGGTGCCAATTCCGGTGTGGACACCTTGCCGGGCGACTACGATAGCCTCGGACTCTGCAGCACCCGCGGACACGCAGCAGCTACGGTTTTGTGCACTCATGCGTCTGTTCCACAGCAGCTCCCAAGTATTGTTCATGTGGGTACGTCAACAGTGCAGTGGTTGGCTTCAGGTCGCGGGCTTCGATAGGCCTGGTAGACACGCACACACGCCTTCTTGGGAAGAGGAAGAGGCAGCGGTTGCTTCCATTGCTAGGCGACGCTACCGTTGCGTATCCAGCTGGTATGGCGACCGGGCCGCACCGGTAGCAGTGGTCTCCGACATCTACGCCCCCAGTCTCCGGTCGGCCGGTAGGCCCGCCTTCTCCTCGTCCGTCAGATGCATGCCGAAGATGTCGGACAGGGCTTGCACGCGCTCGTCCTCGGTCTCGCACTCCTTCAGCAGCTTGCGGCCGGCACCGACAGTCTCGCGCACCGTATCGACAAACAGGGTGAGGTTGCCGACGAGCACCTCGCGCTCCTCGTCCTGGAGCATAAGCGTGCAGGTGGGGTAGCGGGTGAAGAAGGAGCGCGGGTTGGTCGACGTGAACCAAGACATGACCTCGTAGTCCTGGGGCAAGAACTCGGTCTCGGTAAAGCAGTAGACGGGCGTCCACGGATGCTCGCCGCCGTCGCCCGCCGGGCTGTTGCAGACGTCGTAGCACCACATAGCCGGGCCGAGCCCGCCGGGCGCGTACGACTCGGGGATGGGGCGGTGCTGCAGGCGGACCAGGCGGGGGGCGATGCTGGTCGTCTCGAAGCCGTCACGCAGCGGCAGCGGGAGGTTCGGGCCCATGGACCCCATGCCGACGTCGACGACGTACCACGTGTCGTCCAGCCGCACGAGGTTGAGCATGTGGTTCCAGCCGTCGTAGGTGGCGGCCTGGTCGCGCCGCACGTCCGGGTACGGGCTCATGGCGCGCGCGACGCGGCCGCCGCAGTTGCGCACCTCGTAGCCGAGCGAGCGCAGGGCCGTGGCCAGGAAGCCGTTCTGCTCCATGCACCGCCCGCCGCGGCGCCGGCGCACGATGCGGTCGAAGAGCGCCGCCGGGTCGAGCGAGACCGTCTTGGCCGCCGAGTAGTGCAGCACGAGGTTGTCGAAGGTGACGGCGCACGCGTGGTAGCGTACCAGCGCGCGCAGGAAGGGCAACCCATGCTCCTTCGTCCGGGCCTTGGCCGCCTCTCTGAGCACGGCCGAGTCCAAGTACGCGGGAGGGAGTTTGATGCGTTCGAAGTACTCGCGCAGCTCGGCATCGCTGTACCGCGGCCGGGCGTCGGCGTCCAGCGCAATTTGGGTCAACGCCGTGGGTGGCGCGGGGTTGCCTGATAGCATGGTTGATTGTCAGGGGGTGGAAAGTGAGTGAAGAAGGGGATCCCGTAGCCACTAACGAACAATTACGGCCCATCCGCCACGTTGTGCATTCGAATGCTCCCACATATACAGCCGACCGCTGTCCCTAGGCCCGAGACTTCACGTCATCATGCAGGCGCATCGTCTGCGGCGCAACCGGGGAGATCCGCGAACGGGACGGGAGGTGGTAAAACGACGTTTTTGGTCAATAGTATCTCATACTGGCCAAAAAAATAAAAGAAAAGAAAAAAGCCATCTATGTAGCTTGCTTGCTTGAATCACCAGCAGAACGCACGGACCGCCCCCTCGACACCAAAGGCGCTCCAGGCACATAAGACCTGCTAATGCATCTAATTCGGGGGAAACAAATTGTCACTGCATCCCATGCTGCCAGCACACAAACGTGCAGCTATCTTTGCCTTTTCGCATACTGAGCTGGATAGGTAAGTATCCAATTCCATGATTGGACGCATTCATGGCGTCATTGAAATAAGTCCGAACAGGTTGAGGCGACCTCCGTCGTCCCGACGATTCCCCGCGCTCTCCCCGATCCTAGCTCTCCGCCTTTCCGGTGCTGGCCCGTCCGTCAATGGCATTGCCGCCTTCAGTTTCCCCCTTTCGCCTGTCGCCCTCCAGGTTCCCGGTCGACCTGAGCCCCTCCCTTCACTTCCCTGGTATCATACGGAGCAGGCGTCCAGGGGGGCCTTGTCGAACCAAGGCCGGTGCATAATCCTAGCACGCTAGATTATTAGGAGGTGGATAAGGATTTGTACCGTCACACACACGAGCGTAAGGTATGGGATCCTGTTTCCCACCGTTGTCACCACTGGAAGACGGAACGGCTATGTCCCATATTGCCCGCTTCATCTCCCTACGAGGCGTCTTGCTCTTGATCCCTCCAGAGAAGATACTAGTGGGTTCCCGGCTGTTTTCCCAGCCTATATACGAGTGGCAGGTTGGCGCATAAGTTATGGCGTCCTTGGCGTCTTTGTCTTTCCGGCTGGTTCCTGCTTGGTGGCATGCGCGCTTGTCCTTATCCATAAATGCCTGGTTAGGCAGGGAGTTTCGTGAAATGAAAATGGTCGGATTTTGCTGTCACTGCAATGGAAAACGCAAAGCAATTGGTAGCCGAAGCCCTTCCGGCAGTGAATTCCCGGCCTTTATTTCACTTCCACTGTAAGCTGTAAACCGCTGTTCCCGGGGTTTCTCTGTTGTTTTTCAGATGTGTATAGTCAAGGTTGCCTGCTATATTGTGTCCTATAGGCATGTTATCCTTGTCCCTACAACGATGCTGCTGTGCCTCCGTTGGGTAATTCTAAAGTGTCGCGCCGTGAGGCTATTCCCAAGCAGGGATTACTAGTCAAGTCACGTGCAGGAGCATGGCAGGGGTCCTGACATACTTATATATAGCGAGCCACATCTGGCATTTCCCTTTGTTACTATTTTAGAAGAATTAACCTTGTTTGCCTTGCAACTAGCCTGCCAGCGCCTTTGGGGTACGACATAAAGTTTAGACGGAACCGGAATTGTCCCTGCAGTCGAGAACGCTAGCGATGTTCCCCTGGGCAAACGGATTTTTGATCGCATCAACGACGGAATACTTACATGAAAATAGCTTTGCTTAGGTGTTCGTGAGAAGGCCAGGGAAAGGAGGCCAACGTACGGGAAGGAAATCGAAGTTTCCAACGTCGCGCATATCTCGTTTGGCAGTTCGTCCCGGACCAGATCGCGTCGCCGCTGATCGGGCGACAGGCGCAGCGTTCAATCACGCGGGTAACACTGATAAGCTGAGCACTTGAAGTCAGGGCGATAGGAACGTTACCCTACCCATTAGATACTACATGTAAAAGAGTTATGATCTGCAACAAGAAACGCTAGTTCGGAATACCCGAGCGTTCCCGGGACATCTCCCCGACGTAATTCCCCTGGCCCCACCGGAAAAGCCGCAAGGAAAGTGCAGTCCAGTTATGCAGTTGTTGCGACCAGCAATAATGGAAAGGGCGATGATGGTTGTTTCCCGGCGAGGTCACTTTTCACCGTCCTCACTGCCTCACCTACTCACGTCGCTTCAGCACCGTCTCCCCTTTCCCCAACCGTAATGGTCAAGTCCCTTCGCTTCGCCGATGGCGTGGAAGTGCCCGTGCCCGGTTTCGGCGCCATGGGCATCAGCTTCGCTCTGGGCAACAGCCTCAGCTACGAGGAGGCCGAGCCTGTGCTGCTGAAGGCGCTGGAGCTGGGTTGCACTTTCTGGGACACCGCCGTACGTTGCCATTCCCAACCTTCACCCAGAGCCCCTGGAACCATCTCCCCTCGTTAACGGCGCCCCTTTTTTCCTCCAGGTATCGTACGCCGCCGGCGTGAACGAAAAACTCCTGGGAGACTTCATCCGGAAGCACAACTGCCGAGACCAAATCTTTCGTATGCTCAACACCTCTTTGGACTCGGGTGGCTGAAGCACGACATGGGAGCTAATCGGGACCGACAGTCGCCTCCAAGTGTGGCGTCGCCGTTTTCGAGGATGGCAAAGTAACCAACTCGGCTTCCCATATACTTTCTTACATCGACGGAACCATCGAGAGACTCGGCTTTACACCTGACCTGTACTATCTACACCGCATTGACGCCAGTGAGCACACCAGGGCGTACCCGCTCGCTGCCGAAGAAACAGGACATTGCCTTCGGCTAACCGAGATTGTCAGACACCCAACTCGAAGAATCCATCCCCGCCCTGGATTCTCTTCGCCGGGAAGGCAAGACCAAGTATATCGGTCTCTCCGAGTGCTCGGCCGCGACACTGCGGAAGGCCCACTCTCGTAAGTCGGGCCCGCAGTGCAGTTGATCTGTGGCGGCTGAGAAGCTGCGTGGACCCCCCGTACTGACTAGCTTGCAGTGGCCAAGATAGATGCCGTGCAAGCAGAGTATTCGGCCTTCGAAACCCTACACGAGACGGACGGGCTTGTCGATACGGCCCGCGAGCTCGATGTCGCATACGTAGCCTATGGCCCTCTGGGCCACGGGTGGTTGGTGGACAATTTCCCCTACGAGTCGCCTGAAGATTTCAACGAGAACGACTACCGGCGGCACAGTACGTATATATCGAGAACAATCTCCCTCTTCAGCCAGCAACTCCTCCCCGGCCTATTCTTTTCTCTGCCGTTGCCCCCCCCCCCCCCTCCTGCCAGAATTGGGAGGTTGCTGCTGACTCTTACTCTTACTCTTCCCCAGTCCCCAAGTTCCAGGGTGAGAACTTCTATGCCAACAAACGGATCGCCGATGGTTTCAAGGTCCTTGCCCAGCGCAAGGGGTGCACGTTGCCCCAGGTCGCCCTTGCGTGGGTGGCGGCCCAGGGCATGATTGCCATCCCGGGCACGACCAAGCCCGGCCGCCTCGAGGAGAACTGGGCCGCGCGGGATATCGACCTGACCGGGGAGGAGGTCACGTACATCCGCGGCATCGTGGACTCGCTGAAGCCGCAGGGCGACCGCTACAACGCCGAGGCGGCCGCCAACATCGGAAACTGACCGAACTCGCAGAAGACGTCACAGGCGTGCGCGTAATCCGTAGGGCCGTCCATGACAGGATTAGCAATATGGAGAAACTATATTCGCCACCTCCCCCCAGGCTTGTTCCGTAGTTCGAATTTCTTCCCATATGTTCTGAAGTAGGTTCTGCTGAGTCACGACCTGGCAATTGCATCCCTGCAGGGGCAACACTTACAGCGCGAGACGGAGAAGAATGATCCAACAGGCGGGCCATTCCCAAAGCTTTTTGCCTCACGCCCCAGCAGGCAAGTGGTTCAGACGCAATGTATCATGTTTTCAACTCGCATTAGGGTTGAGATGGCTCAAAGAGGCATCTCGGCTGAGGCAGTTAACCATAGGGAAATACGCGTGATAATGCACGTTTAGCGAAAGTCATGGCGACTACGAAGTATTCCCCGTTACATTTTGTGGCCTTGCTTACCAAAATACCGCCCTGTGGTGATGCTCCAGGTTAGGATGTTATTCTACTGTATTTGTTACTGTTTTTAGTTTTCCCGCCGGCGGTGAAAGACTAATATTCACACCCATTGTTCGGCGCGAAGGTGCGAATCTATTTTTTCTGGGCCACTTGGGTTGGACAAAAGGCGCTGCGGTCGGTAAAGTCGATATTGGCCCCTGTGCGGGATTACCCATGGAAGCCTCCTTTGCATAAGATAGTGATCACTCAGCGAGGTCATGTGATCGTCCATTTCCCACAGCTCAATAAAAAGCCCTGGCGAGGCGAGGCTCAAAAGCCGCCGGAGGGGTCGTTTTCCCAAAGTCCGTTAGTGAAGCCCATGCTTTCGATGGGTGACTCCTGGAAGCCCTCAAAGATGGATGGGTCGAAGATTTCCGTCGTGAAGAGCTGGAACGTCTCCAGGTCTTCGGTACTGAGAACGGCCGCCTCGGCCGGATCGGTGCCGGTGGCGTGGGAATGGAAAGCCCTGGTACCCGTGGCACTTGCGGCATTGCCGCTCGGCGCCAGATCTTTTCATGTCCGTTAGAACAGGCCCTCCGTGATTTGCACCTTGCGGGGCGGCAGCGGGCATCGGTGACCGACCTTTGATACCGCAAAGTCTGGCCAGACGGCGGATGTATTCGAGGCAGCCTAAAACTAGGCTGTTCTCGTGATCCAGCTGGTCAAATATCGTCTCGACCTTACCTAGCAGAACTGTCGAGTGCCTGACGGCTGCTTCGTCCACCTCGCTCTGTCCATACTGGGCCCATAGCAGGCGGCCGCTGATAACCAGCGAGGCGGTGAAAACTGTTGGAAAGTTCTGTTAGTATGTCCACCGCGTCCTACTCGGGGGGGGTGAATCGACTTGCCGTAGTACAGCGTGAAGAACCACGCTCCAAGGTTGTTCTTAATCGTCCGATCCGCAGTGATGATAGTATGGATGATATCAATGGTCAGCTGTGCTGACTGGATGCACTCGTGTGCCTCTGCCATGGCAAGCTGTATTAAGTATGGCGGGGTGTCACTGTTGACATTGTCGATCCGGAAAAGGTGACGTATCGTGGCGCTGAGCAGCGGCTTGTGGATCAGAATGCTCAGGTGGTGGTATCTAAGCGTAAGAATAACACGAAATCGGTTCGCCGGGTTGGTTTGGGCGAGCATGCTAGAGTCGGGCTGGCAGAGACGCAAATACGGTGGAAGGCACGCTACCCAGCTTTGGAGCATCCCCCGGAGCTCACCCGAGGCCTTGAGGGAATCGATGTCCAGCTTCGAGCTGACATTGTCCAGGTTCGTGCCATACTGATCGACGAGGGACTTGGCCATGATTTGATATAGCTTGACCGAGACGGCAAGGAGATGACCAGGCAAATCAACGATGGCATCGGGCACGTGGGGGGGCGAGAGAGAGGAGCTATTGACGGGTTCGCGTCCGGTCAACAGCTCGTCCGGGATGCTTGCCGGTCTCCCAAAAGCAACGCTGAGGACCTTATCTAGGCAGTATATTACTACCCAGGTCCGTCGACGAACCTCGGCTTGGATGGGGTCGGCAACCTTTCTGGCAGCGTCGCTATGGAGTCCTAATGCTAGCGCTGAACGGATCACGAGCCCGTGGTTGTTCCAGGCCTGCACGGAGCGTTGAGTCCCCTGGCAATGAATGACGACGAGGAGCAGGAAATGGACAATCTCCAGGCTGATGACACGCTTTGACAGGTCGCCGCAAAGTTCCTGGGCCCTCCGGTAAAAGACGTTGGACGTCTCGGAGCGCTTCTTGGCGGATGGGATAGCGTCCCGGTCGAAACTGCTGGCCATGGCAAAAATCATGTTGAGGGTTCCCAACCAGGTCCTGCGGGCCCGGGTGAAATTGTTCCGTTTGCACTCGGCGTAGGTGTTCCTCATGGTCTCTTGGTGAATGAAGGGGAAGACGGCGCCGGCCGAGTCGAAGAAAATGTCGAGGAAGTGGTCCATTTCCGTAACCGACGGCAACGTGGTGGGCACGGAGTTCGGGTGGGCGGCCGAGGGCGCCATGGGGCGACAAGCAGGGCCCTGGGAGAGGCTCGCTACGCCCTCGCCCAGGGCTGCGTCCTTGCCCACGGCGGCGGCCACGGCCGGCGGGGTCTGGTGCGCGGCAGCGATGGCGCGGAACAGGAGCTGGGTGAAGTGGATGTTGGACGATTCGCCGAAAAAGGCGGAGCTCTGCTCCTCCAGGAAGGTCATGGCCATACCGTTGGTCGACGCGTCCTCGTCCTGCGGCTCCTCCAAGCCCGTGGCGCACGAGGCGGCCACGGTGTCGGCGGGGACGGCGAAGGGGGTGGTGACGCTGGAGGGGCGGCACGGCGCAGCGGCGGGGCACGGCAGGAGGTGGCCCTGGAGCACGTCGTTCATGCGCTGCAGCTTTTGCTCGACCGACGTGACGCGGTGCTCCAGGTCGGACATGTAGTCCTTGCGCACGATGACGTTGGTGCACGAGTCCCCGGGCTCGTACTGGCAGTCGAAGCCCAGGGACTGGCAGGACGCGCAGGAGGGGCGCTGGCCGTCGCATCTGTCGGGGAGGGGGGCGGAGAGGGGAGGTCAGCGGATGCGCGCGCACACCCGGCTGCCATGGCTATCACCAGCGTACCTGGACTTGCGCGTGCGGCAGGCGTTGCAGGCCAGGCCGATGCGCCGGCGTTTGTTGGCCGGGGGCCCGGGATCCTGCCCCGGATCGGCATCGGCGTCTGCCGAGGCTCTGTTGGACATCTGCTCCACCATGGCAAGACGACAGCAGCGCGTGGTGTGGCGTGATGCAAGGGCACTGAGGCATGGGTCGGCACGGATGGGCGAGCGGCAGCACCGGAAACACACGGCAGGTTGGAGGCGTCGAGGACAAACCGACAAAGCACGTGTTGTTGAAAGTTCTGGGGGATGCTTCCGCCAGCGCGTGCGCTCTGAAGCTCTAGCCCGGGACGTCGGGGGGAGAGCGGGGAAACGTCGGGGTGTCATCCGGGCCTAAGCTATCGTGGCCACCCAAGTACATCACACGTAAGTACTTACTTATCCGCGTGACGCCGACTTTTGTACATCAGGGTTTATTAATACGTAAGTAGAAAGTCATCATATGTTTCCTGAGGTTTGCGGCGGACGCGCTGAATATCCAATACTTGTCGCCCATCGCTGCTGTTCGGGGCATATGGGACCAATCCGGTATGAAGGAGAGAAATGCTACGAAAGCGAACCCTGGCGGAAAATGAATGGCGTGATACATTACGTCGAGCATCACCATATTGATGTTTGCAAAGGAACCATGGTGGCCTTGCAATATACCGCGGTGGCCTTCGCATTCAGGACTTCCTGAAAAGACCCAAAAGATTCTCCAGTAGTCCCGCTGGAAGAGGCAAACGGTGTTCGGCATGTATCGTTGCTCGGCAGAGAAACCCTTCAGAGCTCCGATTCTGGAGCTGGTTTTCTCTACGGCATTCTGGATAAAACCCGCGACAGACTCACTGTCATCTGCTTCTGGTCAGCGAATAGAGGCAATATGCATTTGGATTTAAGGCAAATCCAAATATACCAACAGTACACGTGAATTTCCAGCTCACAGCTGGACCGGGGGCTCGCTTCGCTTAATGCGACGTCGACGCTGATACTAATAGCAAAACAGCATACTAATACACAGCAGGGAAGATATCACGGCTATTTCCTGTTTCACAGCGAGGCTTTCCTGAACGGGTAACACTGGCATCGGCGCAAATCCAAATTTCTATCTTTCGGCTTACCTATAGCCTTTGTTGTCTTACGTTTTAATATGTAGTTTCTTTATTACTCTTTTACTTATATTGTTATAACCTAGACGACCTTGATTCCCCATTTCTGTACTTTGAGCTTTTTGTACCAATACTTGCTACACTACTTTACTTAGGGCTGGGGTTAAAGACGAGACCTTTTATCATATCCACCCGATGGAATTTCCTTCATCCCGTCTATTGACCTCAAGCACTGCCGGTGGTGGAGGCGCCTGTGACTACCCCGCCGGTACGGGTACATGAGGGGTCTTTGCGTGCTCACGGGGACTCGGTTCTAGGGTGGATAATGTACCCTACATGTATTTGACTGCCCGCACCAGCCGCCCGTCCGATTGGATCAGATTCGACGGGGTCTGTAAGATGGGACATAAGCTCCCGCTGTTAACGCCACGCAAAAAATACTGGGCAACCTCCAGGTGACCTCCAACAGCAGCACAGCAGACTTGTGATATATGTAAAACTAAGGACGACAAGCTGGGTTAGTTGAGACTTTACATACACCTGCTAGTTCCAAGATTCGGTTGAGAAGGAATGACGGCGGTTCATCCACCCTATAGTTTCTGTTCTGTTTTACCATGTTTCGACTGCTCAACAACACCCCTCTGTCACTCCAGCACTATCTTTGTACGGAGCCCGTTTTGTTGTCCGTGATGTACCACGAGGTCTTCACCGTGATCGCGTGCGCTTCCTGTTCCGCATCGGAAGTTTTGTACAAACGCGAGTTGGACGACCCAGCTGACTTGGGCGCCTGACCCATGACACTGGCTCGGTTCCTTTTCAACAGCGGCCGCAGGACCGGCAGACAGCCGAGCGTAATGCCGGCGGCCGGCTCCACGAAGGCGACGAGCATCATCAGCAGCGCATTGAAGGTCGAGTCGGATGGGTCGTAGGCCGCGATCATGCTGATGTAGACCGCCCCGGCGATACAGGTGCTGCGAAGAAGAAGCGATGGTCAATATCTTTCTCCGGGATGGGCGAGCGAAACCCAGGGGCCAGGAACTTACAGGGCACCGAGGCTGAAAGCGCAAATCAGGACCGCCTTTTTGCTCCGCTCCAGCTCCAGCCTACACACGTGAGGGATGGGAAGTATAAGCGTGGCCAAGTCCGTGGCGATGCTGATGGCGGCTGTGGCGATCCACAGGGCAGGATAGTCGCCACACATGCCGCCTTCGATGGTCTTATCCCAGAAATAGGCCACGGGCCGGCATACAGCGACGGACCCTATTATCATGATGGTGGTGCTGGAGAGCCACGATGAGCTGACGTCCATCCCAGCAGGCGGGTTTCAGCACGGAACATACCAACAGATGGCGAGGACCATAGTGGCCTTGGCAGCAATAACAAAGGAACGCATGGTGAAGATCTTGATGTAGAGCGCCAAGATGGCGGCTTTGGTGAGGGTCAGGTTGAAGCACCACATAATCTGCATGCCAAGTAGAAACTGGCGGGGTGATCCTGTCAGCGGACGGGAAGGCGAAGCGTTCGGCTGCAGAGTCGGACTGACCTTGATGAACTTCTCGGATGGCAGAGCCACGCCGAAGCGGTGCTTGAGCTCGTCGATGTGATAGCCCATACCACCCACCGCCACAGCTGCGAGGAACCCACGGTCAGTCTCTGGGCACAGGGCGTTGGATAAAGACCCATGAGCCGGGGCCGGACGTACCTAGTACGGCAACAACCATATAGGCGATCAGGAACAGGCAAGAAGCCACCATGAGGAAGTCGTCGGAGGCGAGTTTCCGGCCGGAGATGCGGCGGGCCAGGAGCCGCAGTCCCACCGCCGCCGTCGCCGCGGCGGTGAAGAGCACGACCCAGATGACGAAGAGATGCTGCTGGCCCGTCTCGACGGGGAAGAGGAGAGCCATGGCGGGCTGCGGTTTCTGTTGCCACCGTTCCCGGTCTGGTGCGGCAGGGTTGACAGAGCGAGGCTCCTTGGTGGCTCACCAGGAGCGGACAGTCGACGGGAGGGTTGGATGACGGAGGTGGTGGTGCCACGGGGGGCGAGGAGGCACCAGGCGGCCGAGTTAAAAGGGGACTGTTTATCTGGAAGCCAGAGCCGGCAACAGGGATCTGTTTGGCTCGTAGCACATGGCAGGCCGGGGGAGGCCCGTTCTCGTCTGATTTCCTTCTCCCCTCGTCCCTGTTTCCCAGGATGCCTTGCCCGAAGGGGCAGAGCTACCCGAGCGGCAGCCGTGATCCGCCCGGCCAAGGCCACCACGCGGCCTGTGATAGTGACGGGAACGCGCAGGAACGCGCACCGAAGGGAGGGGGGGCACTCACTCACTGCCTTGCCTAGTTCGGCGTCTGTTCATCTCTGGCGTGACATCACAGAAACACCGGCTGCACGCATACCTGACCTGACCCTGGCTCCCTCGGCTATAGGCGGGGCCGGACGTCGTGATCGTGTCAGAGCATTGCAGACGGCAAGGGGAGAAGAGTTTGAAGATCGTCCGTGCGGCACGTGCTGACGGTTGACACTCCCCACCAGCCCCAGTATAAAGGGTGTTCAGCTGCCCCTGGTGTGGGTGCCTCACCCTCCCTATCCGGCCAATCAGCAAGAGCGCGGCGGGGACTATACTGACCGCGGGAGAAGAACCGCTGGGGGGCCGTCGTGCCTGGATATATCCCCCAAACAACGCATAGACCTGTTCGTCCGCCCGGGAGGATTCATGTGTTTCTATGTCGCCATGTGCGGGGCTTGGGATCGGTTTCACCTTGCTTCCGGGCAACCACAGCCGAAGGAAGCGACAAAGATAGAAAAGATCGCAACCAAGATGAGAACCGGTTTGGTGGGACCACATTCCCCATACGGAAAACCAAGGTAACGGCGCTTTGATCATCCGTGTGGCTATGCCCACCTGATTTGCTACCCTCCAATGCCCATCCATGACTCGCGATTTCTGCCCTTGTGATGCAGGACATCCCATCTCTCTGTAATACTTAGGACACCCCAATCTCCCCAGACAACTCGAACGATACCACCGGTTCTTCGTCGATGATATCCATGAGCCGCTTCCAGCGACAACAAAATAAGCTAACGATAGGTATCGGACATCCAAGGGGCATGGCCATGTGTTTAGTTGGAGTGCGAGGTGGCCACTCCTTCAGTTCACCAGCGCCGACGCCAGCGCCGACGAAGCCCTCGGACTGCCGCTGCCGTAGACACCTGCCAAGTTCCGCCGACGGCTCGGACTCTGGAGATCCTATCCATTTGTACATTTCACCGAGCCGCCGCCGGGTCTGCAGCTTTCCGCCGGCCACGGGATGTCACAATCTCCGGCGGGGGCCCAAGGACAAAACGTGACGACCTCCGCAGAGTGGACCTGTACCGCGATCGACACCGCATCCCCCACCTTCCACAAAAGACGAACCCAAGCGGACCAGAGGAGATGCGCGCCCTGCGTGGAGGACGTTCGGCCGAGAAAGGCAGTGCCGTACGACCGAGTGGAGACGGGAGACCCAGGCAGCTTGCCTTCCTACATCGTATACTGAGTATACACCATGTCGCCAGCGTGATGAAGATGACAGGAATGACGGGGATGACGGGGATGACTTAGGGGGCAGGCGGATCAAGCTCTTTGCGGATTACCCACCACCAAAATGTGCCGAGGAGGTCAGCCATTTGGGCTTGGGAGGGCGGAGACGTACCCACACCCGTACCACCGAGAGAACATGGATGCCGAGGGTGACGATGGCCCATCTATTCGGGTTCTCGGATTCCATCGCCAACGGCGGCGGAGCCAAGCTGCGTGGTAAAGCAGCTATACGGATGCCTTCATTGGAGGCCGCAGGCGCCTGGCAAAAAGCCAGACTGTGAATGCCTACCCGTCCCGGAGTGTTTCTGGGCGCTCTTGGACACACAAAGCCAGGAGTCGAGCCCTTGGAGTGTGCGGCACGAGGTAAAGTAACTCCGGCGCTTACTCACGTTATAGCGATACATTCTTTTCATAGGCTCGGTGCTTCCTTTTCATCTGAATGCACTATTCAGTCTTGCCTTGCGGAACAACGCTGGCGAGGTTAGCTATATGTAGATTGTAGTCTTGAGGATACCGTCTCCTAGGGCCCAGGAATAGCGCTTTTTAAAAAATCTCTAGTTACTTTCGGTGTAACGTAAGTACTCCTCAGCCTCCAAAGTCTAGTTCACGCCTGCTGGTTGGTCTAATTACGTTCCCCGAAAAGGCGCAATTCCTGGGCCCTAGGAGATATCAAGGGTCTTACTATAGGACCTCGACTTGTAAGGGCCGCTCACAGCCCCGTGTGGCTGGCCACAGAAGATCATCCGTGCGGCACAGCCGCATGATTGCCAAGACTTCAAATGTCCAATTTAAAGCCTGGCACCCAGGGTCAGGGGCTTCCACCCTCCCGGTGCCGTTTGCCGAGTCTCGCAGATAGGGACGGCGGCTCCTCAGCGGGGTGCTCTTATTTTCTCTGGTGAAGTTGGGGGAGAAGAGGATGAAAAATTCGAAATCGGAAGCAAGGCTAGTAGTGAGTGGTCAAGACCCATGTTCACGAGCAAAGAGGCTGAGGCACTGGCGTTCAGCATGATCACATAGTATGTCCTCGTGGTGAACAGGAGGGCGGTGAAGTTGAAGAATAAGGTTCCGGATCCGCTAATTGAACTGGAACCCAACGAACCTTATTCAATTGGCAGATCTTAGGGTCTGGAAAACGGGGACTCCGAGCCTCATGAGGGAGGCTCGTGATTGGACGAGAACCATCAGTGTACCCCTGGCCAATGGCGTGACGAAATCGGATGGCTCCCTTGTCAGCTGGGAATATTCGTTTACGAGCTCGGGATTATTCGTTTACGAGCTCGGGATCGCTTGGTCTGCTTTTTATAGGCAATGATACTTACTTAGTCATGCTCATCGCGGGAGTGCAATTAGAAGGAGACGGCCGGGCATTCGGAGAAGAGCGATGGATCACGAACGGCGGGCTTGAGGTTGGACGGCGGAGAATACGTACTTACCGGATCAAGAAATTGTCGAACGACCTCCTCGACCCAAACTTCCACCAACAGTGGGAGAAGCTAACACTGCATGCATCGGCATCGCGCATCCCATGCTCGACGATAGAAAGCCACCGGGGGCGGCAAGTGCAGGACTGATAAGGGACGCGAAAGATGAGCCGTCAGTTTTCCGCCCTATGCCGACACTGCACACCTTCCGAGAAGAGAAGAGGCGATAAGCGACAGGCACGTGTTCGAGGCGAATCACTCTGTCGGCTCTGGGCGGGCTTCATCTTGATCCGACCGGCTTCCCGGGGGCCTATTTGAGACGCAACTCGGCCGCCAAGGGCTCACAAGACAGAACGCCGCAATTCGCCCAGACGGCGGGCGGGAAATAATATTGCGCACAGGGTTTTTTTTTTCGCGCGTCGATACGGCCTGAGCCGGGCCACACACACACACACGCACACATTCACGCACACACACAAACGCGCGCGCACAACGCGGGCAACACCGTCGATCCTCGCCCCTTATGCCCGGCTGTCAGCCACCGAGCTCGGCCGGGAGATTGCACATCTTGGCCTACCATCCGGAGGGCGCTGCCCAAGCTTGGAGGCGCATGGAGGCGACATGGGGCCCCCTGACGTTGCAACTCCAATGCTCACCCATCACGACGACAGACCCCATGTACCCCGCACACTCCGCGCAGGGACTGCCGAGAGGGCCCTACTCTGACATATTGACATCCGCCGTGTCTCGCCTGCCCGGACCCGGCGACGGACTCATTAAAGAGGTGCCGCACACGGTGCCGGTGGCGGGTGGACGCGCGCTGTACGTCCCTCTGTGAAGAAGCTGTGATTCGGCCTCTTGTGGGGCTTCTTTGGCCAGAGCCGCCTCGCCCCGTGTTCTTTTGACCAGCTTGGCCGTCGCGCCCATGTGCCGCAAGCGAGGGGAGAAGCCCCGTCCCGCCAAGCGGGAGAACCGCAACGGCACCGGATGACCCGGCCCCAGTTGCCTGATCGGGGCCGCGGCCTTCTTGTCGTCAGCGCTTGGCGGCTTATGGTATTGCGACGCTCCGGCTGCGACCCGGTCTGCTTCTGCCTCACCGGCGGCGCGGACTGGACGCATTGCCTCTGGTCGAAGGGGGTCTCGCCCTGGGGCACAACCATCCCATGGGGTCCGAACTGGGCACATCGGAGACGATTCCGTCTTACCTAGCACGGACGGGGGTTGAGGACGGCCCTGCCGCTGGGCTGTCGTGATATAAAGCGATTGGGGCACCGACTTGCCGATCCGACTCTGTTCCTGGACGGTGCAGCCAGGCCTCTCGCTCTCTGTGCTTCATCTCGCAGCCGTCACGTCTTGTCTGTGCCACCCTGCCTCCCTCTTCCCCCGCCGCCCCCTGCCCACCATGGCCTTCACGCGCTCGTCCCTGCTGGTGACGCTCGCGGCGGCGTCGTCGGCCCTCGTGTCGACGGCGCACGGCTTCGCCATCCCGCGCTCGGCGTACCAGGCGCGCCAGATCAGCGACGCCTCGGAGCTGCTGCCGGCCTACGACTATGTCATCGTCGGCGGCGGCACGTCGGGCCTCACCGTGGCCGACCGTCTGACCGAGGACCCGGCCACGACGGTCCTGGTGCTCGAGGCCGGCATCTTCGCCCCCGAGGCCGACGTCCTGCCCGTCACCGGCGGCGGCACCCGCCGCCAGCCCCGCTACACCTTCAAGTCGGCGCCCCAGGCCACCCTGGGCGGCCGGTCCTTCGACGTCGTGCTCGGCAAGATGGTCGGCGGAAGCTCGGGCATCAACGCCATGATGACGGTGCGCGGTTCCGCCGAGGACTACGACCGCTGGGGCCAGCTGTTCGGTGACGATGACCAGGGCTGGAGCTGGGACGGCCTGCTGCCCTACTTCAAGAAGGTGAGTTTCGGCGGGGCGACGTGTCAAACCATGCCAGCTGACTTGGGGTGAAAACCAGGGCCTGACTATGAACCCTCCGCCCGCAGAGTTGGCCGAGAGTTTCAACATTTCGACCGACACGTCGAACTGGGGCAAGAACTCGCCTATCCAGGCGAGCTTCCCGAGCTTCCAGTACCCCGGCCTAAGTAAGCGTTCCACGGCGGAGCTGGCGTGAAGCGGTGCTAACGATGGGCGACGTAGAACCCCTGCTCAGCGCCTTCCAGGAGCTGCCTGGCGTCAATATGGTCTCGGACAGTGGCGCCGGTAGTGCCGGTGTCTACTGGTACCCGACCTTCATGGACCCGGTCAAGGTGGAACGGTCGTACGCCGGCAACGCGCACCTCAAGGCCCGGTCCAACTACCATGTCATTGCCGAGACGGCGGTGCGCCGCGTGCTCCTCGACGACACTGCCACGGCTACCGGGGTCGAGTTCTACACCGACGCCGGCGTTGCCACCGTGAAGGCGGATAAGGAGGTCCTCCTCGCCGCCGGGGCTATTCATACCCCCAAGGTCCTGCAGCTGAGCGGCATCGGCCCCAAAAAAGTTCTCGAGGCCGCCGGTCTCGAGACCATCGTCGACCTCCCCGGCGTGGGCCAGAACTTCCAGGACCACTCCAACATCGGTGCCGCCATTTCGCTCCCGGGCCTCGCCGAGATCCACCCCAACGCCAACGACCTGAACGGCGACGCCGCCTTCAAGAAGTGGGCTGACGACCTCTGGGCGGCCAACCGCACCGGTACGTAGGCGAGCGCTGCTGCCCTTCCCCCCCCCCCCCCCCCCCATCTCCCCTGTTTTCTTCGCCGCGGTAGACTAACCGGCCCCGGCCAGGTCCCCTCTCCATCGCCTTCGGCAACCTCGCCGGCTGGCTGCCCCTGACGGCCATCTCGCCCGAGCACTTCGCGGAGCTGGCCGACGAGCTCGAGAACCAGGACCATGCCGCCTTCCTGCCGGCCGACGTGCACCCGACGGTGGCCCGGGGCTACGCGGCGCAGATGCGGGGGCTGGCGGCGGCGATGCGGTCCGAGCACACCGTGTTCGCGCGCTTCGCCGTGGACGCGACGCGGGGCGCGACGGCGCCCATCCTCAACCAGCCGCTGAGCCGGGGGTCCGTCAACGTGGACCCGCGGGACCCCTTCGGCGCCGACCCCGTCGTCGACTACCGCGCCCTCGCGAACCCCGTCGAGACGCGCGTCGTCGTCGAGATGGTCAAGTGGTACCGGCGCTACCACTTCGGCACGGCGCTGGCCGGCCTGGCGCCGCGCGAGGCCGCCCCCGGCGCCGCCGTCGCCACCGACGCCCAGCTCGCCGCCTGGGTCCCCACCGTCCTCAACCCCACCGACTACCACCCCGCCGGCACCGCCGCCCTCGCCCCGCTCGCCCTCGGCGGCGTCGTCGACCAGGCCCTGCGCGTCTACGGCGTCGTCCGCCTCCGCGTCGTCGACGCCAGCATCATGCCCAGCCTGCCCGGCGCCAACACCTGCCAGCCCACCTACGCCGTCGCCGAGAAGGCCGCCGACATCATCAAGGCGGCGGCGGCGGCGGCGGCGGCTTAGGCTGAGCCGCAAAAAAACGAAGCGGCAGCAGAGAGCAGGCGCCGCCGAGGCCCGACTTCCTACGAGCTTTGGTGTTCGAGCCCTGTCAATGACGGAAATGAGCGTCCCCCGATCATGACATTTTAGTAATCAGATATCCCATCCATTCATTTGCTTCCTCCGTATGTGAAGCAGCGCGGGTCAATTCCTCCCCTAGACATTATGGAGGTGTTCGTGATCATGGTTCAGTAGGATTCAAAATAGTGACCAATTTGGGTACGAGAAAGTTAGGGGGGACCCTGGACACACGAAGGCTACCGTGTTACAGCTCCCTGCTTCACCCCCATCCCGCGATCGTCGGCATAAGGTTTTTCGGGGCGGGTACTAGCACAAGTGCCAAATTGATTTTTTAAGGTTACAACGTATTCGCCGGACTTTCAGCCAAGAACGCGCTGACCACGGGACGAAGCGCGGCCCATGAAACCGCTGATCCAGTAGAGGCCGCCAATGGCGCGCGCATGGTTGGTCTACACATCAATCTATTGACCCCGCTCGGGCTTGTCATAAATCGTCGTCTACTTCGTCTCGGCACGTCCCGGCGCTCGCATGAAGTCCTTGGGCGGAGGGGAGACGCGCCCCAATCTATCCGCTTCGGGGCGCGCTAGGCGTGTTCTCATCAAGGCCGTGTGCGGACATTAGAGTGCACGCGCGCGCGGGCGCAACACGGCAAGGGGGGGAAGGGCCTGGCGGTACGCTTATTCAGCCATCCTCGCGTCTGCAGGAACAGCATCTTGTTCCAGCTGCTGCCTCAGTACCGTCGCTGCTCGTAAAAGTCGTTGTAGCCGCCTCCGCCGCTCGGGGGGTATCCGCCGTAGCCGCCCTGCGGCGGGTAGCCGTAGCCCCCTTGCTGTGGCGGGTAGCCGCCGGCGTCGTATCCGGGGTAGCCACCCGACTGGCTGCCGGGGTAGCCGCCGGGGTAGCCGCCACCGCCACCGCCCTGGTAGTAGCTGGAGCTTTCGCCGCTGTAGCCGCCGTTGTCGGGGTACGGTGGGTTGCCGCCGCCGCTCATATAGGACGCAGCCTCGCCGCCGCCGTACGAGGGCTCTTCGTAGTGTGAAGAAGAGTGGTGGTGGTGGTGGTGGTGGTGACGGTGGCGATCCGAGCCGCTGTCTGAGCCTCGGCGGTCGTCGTAGCTGCGGCGCTCCGGGGACTCGCGACGCTCTTCGTAGTCGCGACGCTCTTCGTATTCGCGGCGATTGTCGTAACCGCGGCGCTCGTAGTCGCGGCCGTAGTCGCGGCCATAGGCCAGGTCGTCGGTGGGCGACGAGGGCGCACCCCGGTCGTTGTCGTCCCTGTCCTTGTCCTTCTTGCCCAGGAGGTCGCCCAGGAAGGAGGTGGCGGCGCCAAACAGATCAACCGACTTGTTCGGGTCGGGGCCCGACAGGCCCTGGGGCACCAGATCGGAAAAGGTCTTGGTGACACCACCGACGATGGCGTTGGCGGCGGCCGTGGCGATCTTGTCATCCCACTCCTCCTTCTTCTTCTTGCCGCCCATGCCGTGCTGCTCCAGCTTGCCACTGCAGCCGTGGCCGTGACCCGTGTCGTACTCGCCCGGCTTGTGGTTCTCGCCCGCTTGCACGCCCTCGCGCGACAGCCGCTGGCGGTAGTCGTCGCGTTGCTCGTCGGGCATGCCGTTCCACCAGTCCTCGACGGACCGGAAGAAAAGGTCCCGTCCCTCGGACGCGCCGCCGTGGCCCCGGTGGCGTTGCGCCGGGTGGTGCAGCACGCCGCGGATGATGCGGTCGATGGTCCGGTCCGCGTCGACCTCCTCGTCATCAATGGCCTCCATGATCTGCGGTACCACCCACTTGACCATGACGGCAGCCGTCTTGCCGGCGGGTTCGTTGAGAAGCTAGTGGCGAGAAGGAGTTAGAGGACCATCACGCGACACGGGGGGATGGGGAGGGGCTGGAAGGAATAGCTTACGTTGGTGAAATGGTCCTTGGAAAGCATAGAATGCGTCGGGTCCGAGGCTTCGTCGTCGTTGAAGACGCGGTGCTGGTCGTCCTTGCTGCTCTGGATGATGGTCTCGGAACCGGCCGACATCTCATTCTGGATCTGCAGGATGACGGGGATGACGAAAGGAGCCACCTGAGCGGTGACAAAGGCATTGAGCTGGTCTTCAAGCTGCTCGATAATCTTGGGCAGAATGGGGATGCGCGGCAGGGCGTCGGAAATGATCTTCATGATGCGGTCGTGCCACTCGATAATGGGGATGATCTGCTGGAAGATCTTGTTGACCCAGATGGTGATCTCCTCGGGCTCGCGCTCGGCCTGGACCGACAGGTCGTCCATCTTGGCGGCCGTGGTGTTCTCCTGGATCTCATCGACCTTCTTGGTCTGGCTCTCGCCGCCGAACAGCGAGTCGGGAACCAGGGCCAGCAGGTTGCGCAGCAGACTGATGTCCTGGTTCTGGCCGCCGTTCTCGAGGTGGTCCTTGAGCTCGAGCATCTCATTCTGGGCCAGCTTGTCCGAGGCCTCGCCGGCGACCGAGTGCAAGAAGTCGACCTCGCCGAAGGTGCCGGTAACGATAGGGTAGACCTCGCCGTCGACGTGGCGCAGCTCAATGCGCACGTCGCGGCCGACGTGGGGGAAGACGTCGCGCTCGCCCATCTCAATCAGGGCCAGCTCGATGTAGTTGCTGTGGGCGAAGAAATCCTCGAGGCAGTGCAGGGCGGTGCCCATCAGGCGCATGGCCTCGTACAGGGCCTCGTCGTTGCTCTCGCGGGCGTGCTGGCGGCCCAGGCTGATGCAGTCGCCCAGCAGTTTGCGCAGGAGGCCGGCGGAGGTGTCGATGCCGACGCGCTCGTTGGCGATGTAGTTGAGCATGCCGGTGCGCTTGTCGATGGCCAGCTCCGTCTCCTCGTCGACGGGGCCGCGCAGCTTGTGGTAGTAGTCGCGGGGGTCCAGGTCGCCACCGTAGCCCTTGGGGTTGTCGATGTGCTCCTCGGGGCGGTAGCAGCCCAGGCGCTCGGGGGTGACCTCGAACTCCTTGGAGCCGAAGCCGAAGTTCATGAAGCCGAGGATGGCGACGACGAGGCGGATGGCCTCGTACGAGACGCTCTTGACGGTGCCGAGGTCGACGGCCTGCGAGTAGTCGCGCAGCCAGTTGCCGAAGTAGACGCGGGCGACCATGACCTTGTTGAAGTTCTTGCCCTTGCGGTTGATGGCGCGGGCCATGAGGATGCCCAGCAGAGCATCCTCGATGTCACCGTGGCGCCAGTTGACGCCCTCGATGGGCGAGCTGCTGCTGATGTTGCCGGCGCCGAAAGCGAGGGCAGGCTTGGCCAGCCAGACGACCATGAGGAGGCCGACCAGCCAGAGGTGGGATCGCGAGTCCATTGTGCGAGCGCGTGCGGGAGCGACGGTGGTGGATGGTGTTGTGGTTGTTACCGAGGGAAGAAGCAGCAGCAGCAGCTCGTGCTCCTCGCTGTCGCAAAGGACCGAGGAGGGGGGGGCTTCACCCGCCCCGATTTCTTTGGTGGGGGGAGGGGCAACAGCAACAGCAGCAGCAGCAATAGAAGCACGCGCTGACGATAGAGGGAACGAGGGGCAGAAAAATCCACATCATCACCGGTTGGGAACTGCTTGCGCGTCAGGCCAAACAGAGGCACAGCTTATGGTGAAAGCCAAGCACGACGATCCACTGTTTCCCGGCAAATCGGCACTGCAGCCAAGCCCGTCGAGACCGCGCGTGCCGTGAGACGCCGAAGACGACGAGACGACGAACAAGGCGGTCAGCCGATCTGGACACGCGAGATGCGATCGATCCGACGAGAAGACTTAAGAATGGGCGTGTCCCCGGGGGAAAGCTCCTACCCGAAGAAGTACGGGAGGCCTTTGCACGGTCCGGTAAATTTAGAGGGATCAGCTGGCCCGAGGATGGATCCATCGAGTCTACTTAGCAGCAGCTGCCATGAGTCAGCCGATAATCCGTCAGCCTCAGTTTGGGGAATAGATTGCATGCTATCTATGTCTCTTTTTCCCAAGCGTCTGTTGTTGTCTTCTGCTTTTTTTTCTCGCCAGCGTGTGCGGCGTCTCAGCCCCGCAATCGGCAGGTCGCCTGAACTGGATGGATACCCAAGATCTTCCATCCTGTTCTTCGATGCTCGCCATTCACGGCAAGTGACCCGCCTGGCCCACGATACGAGCGGGTAGATCCGGCTGTATTAATAGCACAGGCGATATGATGCCCACTTGACTCACCATGGAATCACAACAACAAGCCCGACCACTCGTGGTCCAACGTGTAGCAAACAGGAGTGAGAGAGTTTCGACTTGTATTACCGGGAACTAACTCACTAAGCCAATCGCTAGCACGCCGGGGGAGAGCCGGTGTAACCCGGGCCGCCGCCGGGAGACAAGGCCGCTTCGCCGGTGCGGGCGGCTCAACCGTCGACGGGACTACCGACGTCAGACTGGGTCAGCAGCGCCGGGCGGTATTTGTATATGCTAAAGACGTCGCCCGGTCCCGCTCGGCCTTGGTACAGCACCTGCAGCGGCTTGCAGGGGTCGACGGTGAAGGTTTGGTCGTTGCTGTCGCGCACCAGCTCGCCGTGGCTGATGTCGTCGGTCCATGTCGCGTTGCTGTTGCTCTTGGACGCGAACGCATTTGCTTCTGTCGCTGCGTTCGGCGTCCACGGCCCGTCCAGGCTCGTCGCCGTGAAGGAGCGAAGGTACCGCCCCTGCGACGACCCGAACGCCTCGACCATCATCAGATACTTCCGCTGCCCTTTCAGCGTGTACACCTGCACCCCCTCGAAAAGGTAATCCCTCCGGTCGCTCATCACCACCGTCGACGCCGACCCGAAGCTCCCCGGGAAGTTACCGATCGGCATACTCGCCCGGTAGACCTTGCCGTTGTCGCCGCAAAAGAAGAGATACATGTTCTCGTCGTCACCGATGACTGCCGGGTCGATCGGGCCCGTGCCCGATTCCGTGATGCTGCCCGTGAACAGCGGCTGCGGCGCCGACCACCCGTCGACCTTGGCCGGGTCGCTCGACGTGCGGTACGAGAAGGTTGTGGGACCCCATTGGTGTGCCAGGATCCAGACGCTCTTGGGCGCGAAGTAAAAGAGCGTGGGTGCTACGGCGATGCTGTCCATGCCCGTCTGCGTGGCTGCGCCGAGCTGCGCGAGCGAAGGGACGGGCGAGAAGGCCATCGTGCCCCAGGTCGAAAACCGCGTTTGCGTCGACGCGTACACGAGTTGCTGGCCGTTGTAGGGCGCCACGGTGAAGTCACGGAGCGCCTCCCAGCCGGCGTTCGGCTCGGCGAGCGGGCCGCTTGACGTCCAGCGGTACGACGACGGCAAATCGCACGCCTGCGCCGACGCGGCCACCGCCGCGGCCAGCAGCGCCGCGGCGGTCGACAGAGGGCGGAAGTTGCTCGCGGGGAGGCGCATGGTGGTGACGGCTTTCTGCTGACGAGGAAAGGGGCTGACTGTGAGCGTGAGCCGAGTGCTTGTATCTAACAGAGGCAACGGGCACAGGCGGGCTTTATACACACCAGTGTCGCCCACGGAACATCAAATGACCATTATGCCTCCGGCTTACTGAGCTATTGTTCCTTGCGGTATATTCTTCACCCGCTAACACTAAGCTGCCTTTTGACGATTGGATGCAACACCTCGAATGTTGCTCGACAGAGCCACGGACTCAACATCTCCGTTTTGCGGGGGAGCAACCACACACATCAAGCTGAAGCCATGACTCTAGGCTTCCGGAAGCCATCCTGAGCCGGCCCAGCGCCGAATGTTTCCGCCAATGGCATGTCAGCTTGAGCAGCAAGCGATTCGCTGGAGTGCGTCAGCAAATCCTTCCGAAGGGCCTTTACTTGTCAGCTGAACGAGCCGTATACCACCGTGCCGCTCGTCTTTCCGTGAGAGGACCTGTCAAACAGAAGAAGGTTGTGATGAACCCATGCCGCTTACATAAATGCCTACATGACCCGGCACCGACCGCCAGGTTCCACTTATAGAAGGCCTTGTCGCTGCGCCCATTCTTGGACACGATGCATCGATACTGGAAACCCAAAGCATGGTAAGCACGGTTCCAGGTCCGTCCAAGTCGTGATAGACTGTGCGAGAGGGTGTCGAGGAGACTGAGAAGACTCGCGGCGACATAAGCCGCAGCTTGGTGTATTCCGCCATTATATACTTGACTATCCAGCCTCTTCCGCTCAGGCCCTTCCTCGGGGTCCGACCAAGTCTCGCGCACTGATCCTTGGCCAGACTTTTCTGGCCAGCATGGTATCTCTTACACCCTTGGTCTCTTAGTGAAGCTGATACCATCCAGCTTGAACCCCTTAAGATAAGTCCTTGCATGTGAATTCGGCTCCCACGCACTTTCCACCGATTTCTCCAACGTCAAAGTCGCTGAAGGCGCGTTATAAGCTTCTAGCAGCCGTCGCCGAGTGCAGTAAATGTAGACGCGCACCGCGCCGAGCTGGTAGAACTTATCGTCGTCCGGGCCCAGGAGCTCAGCGGGGGCGGTGCCGCTAGTGGCACCAGGTTGTCTCTGGTGGCTTTCTGGGCGACGGACCTGAAGAAAGCCGGTCGCCGCTCGATTGTCACGCATACAGTAGATAACGACCACGCCCAGGATGAAGGAAAACGTCATGATGCTCAAGCAAATTGCGAGCAACCCCCACCTATTGAGGCTGACATTGTCGTTGCCCGAGCGTGTAGTCAGATTGTGCTGTTGAGCGCGAGACACCAGGTTGCTGGGTCCTGAAGAGGCAGAGGTGCAATTGTGTACCGGCAGCCACATATTTTCGGCTGGCGAGAGGCAGCAGACGGGTCTGTGGCCAGAGAGTTGCCTTCGATTGCCGGACTAGCGTCAGGTTTGTCGATAGCCGAGGGTAAGTAATGTAGCTGCTGGGAATTCCTGGGGCGCGGTAGTCTATTGTACGGAGATTGTGTCGTCCGCTAGTCCCTTTTCTTCGTCGTCTCCGTAATGATTGGCGAGGCGGTTCCTTGGGCCAAGAATACGGCAGCTTGGTTTGCAGTTGTTGACAGAGAGAGCGAGAATGAAAAAAATGACCATGAAAGAGAATACAGCAGCGTTAATGAATACGGGATCGTCGGGTGCCATTAGACCTTCAATTTACAGCCCTGACGCTATCGTGCTTTCACCCTGTGTGAAGGATGGAAAGCGAGGGATAGTGCGTTGCCTGCAGCTGTTGATCGGTCTGGGTACGGTACGCGGGGTCAGATGTGCGTGAAGCGGGTTGGATGATGTTGTCCAGGAATTGTAATGAGTAGTAGAAAGAGGAATAATGGAGAGAGGAAGTAGGGAGGTTAAGTCTTATTTATAATTGGAGAAGCATTCGTTGTGAGTTAGTGTGCAGGTATCCAAGTATCCTGGAGAACTATGACAGGTGGCGCACTTCTACGCTAAATCTCCTCTAACATGTGCTATTGCTCCTAATCACATCATTAAAACTTGTTACTTAGAGATTCTAGTGTGCTAATAGTTTCTGTGCCATCCATCCTATTTTGTATTGAGTTTTGTTGAATCTCGCCACGAGAGCTCCCCATTACACTTTGTGATGGAGGCGCCATAGCGCGAACTTTAGAGGAATAGCACTTGGGTGTCAGGACATGTGAGCAAGAAACACCTCACGCTAGCGATATTCTGCGCGGGAGGTGAGGCGTTTCTTCCTCACACCTCCTGGGCGTGTGCGTAGGTGCGAAATTTGACGACACACGACCTGGGTAGAGTTAATTTGCGAAGCAAGTGAGAACGCCACTCTCTTGGCAATCTGGAGAGAAGAATGATACCGTATCCTGCTTTATAGGATACGGAATACCCTACGTACTAAGCACACTCGTCCGCGATGGCCTTGAACCCCAGGTGCGGATCAGAAAATTATATAGGTTTAGTAAGCGCGGCGCAGTTTCGGGCCTCTCGTTCGGCCTCTTCTAGATACATCCTTATATCATGATCTAAGAAAACGGCTGCTGAAAATCTTCTTTGAAGGCGGCTTTTTAGCCTGTGTCGAGATCCGCTTTAAGAAGATTATTTCTAAACCCTGTGAATGTATCCTTAAGGGGCTTTCTAAGATCCCTTTCAAGTTCCGATTTTATGGTGTCTGTGAAGCTCGGTTTAATAGAGCGTTTCCCGATATCTGAGGGGGCCCCTCCTATGGCCTCTATTCCTGCTGGCGGCTAGGTCGCCCGTGTTCTATTTAGCCAAGTGGCGGCCAGACTCTCCAACCTCTTTGAAATTGTGTGTTTCAAAGGCGGGCTGCATCGTTGGTCACAGTATTGTGGGGGTTATATAAGCCTTTCAGCTTAGTAAGGACGTCTATGAATATGACTTGGATAGTTCAGGCAACAAGACCATTATGGCTGGCGGACACCCACTGGCGCTGTCTTGTCCCTGGCACAGAAGGCGGACGTTACATCTGCCAGAGCTACCGCTGGGGCACACCAAGGTACCGGAACAAAGTCGAATTGCTTGGAGAACTCCAATACCCTGGTTACTTCGACCAGCCGAGGATTCGATCCCAACTTCCGCTCATCATCTCACATGCCATGCAACTCGTCCGAGACCTGAATGAGCGCTATCTGTGGGCAAATACGTTGTATATCCCCCAAAACGATGCGAGCTCCATGGTGGCCGAATTCGATTACATGGGGAAGATATACGGGAGCGCGTTCCTCACCATCGTCGCCGTCGATGGCGATGGCGACGTCGGGCTGCCCGGCTTATCGGCCGATAGGGATCTAGACTTGGAGCGGTTCCCATTCGGCAAGCAGCGTCTAATGCAGCTTCACCAGTCTCCGAACCTGGATCCAACGATGGGGACCGAGTACGACGGTCGTGCTTGGACATTCCAAGAGTAGCAGATGGCCAGCCGGAAGTTGATTTTCGCGAACAATAGGATATACTGGCAGTGCACCCTTGTCGAGTGGGATGAGCAGCTCACGACGCAGAACCAACTACTGCCCTCGCCAAGCTTCACTCCTCAAGGCCTGCCGGACTTGGCTCGCTATAGCGGTATCGTTTTCGAGTACAGCAAAAGACAATTGAGCCACGAGTGCGATGCGCTCAGGGCGATCTCGGGAATCCTCACGGTTCTGAAAGGCTTCGAGGGTGGCTTCCTCTTCGCACTGCCCATCCTGTTTTTCGACGCGGCTCTGTGTTGGCGGCCGTTTGACTCTTCACAGATGCGGAGACGAACACTGCCCAAAGACGGGAGCTCGGACATTTGCCTGCCTTCGTGGTCCTGGGTTGGCTGGAAAGGCCGGGTTCACTGTTGCGGCGACGAGAGTGGGCTCAGTGGCGACGAGGAAGGCTATATGCGAACGTACTCGACTACCATGTCGTACGCGAGCCAAACCCCCTCGGGCCAAACAAAGCACGCCATCGCATCATGGCTCCAACATCGACACTCGCACGACAACCCCGATGAGCCTCTTCCTTCTGGGTGGAAACGACACGAGAGCGGATTTCTGGCCTGGCCCTCGGACAAGGAGCATCCGCAGGATGGCGGCCATGTGTACGTCTTCGAGCACGAGAGACTAGGCGGCCGGTACTTTTGGCACCCCTTTCCGGTTTCGGACCGGGAATACGGGCAATCTGCCGGTCTGACGCAGATGCCGTACCTGCTCGGAAGAACAACAAGAGCTTGGCTGGAAGCCCAAAAGCCCAGGCGGAAATATTGGAACGGGACGGTTCACTTTTATGACGAGGTTGGGAAAATGGTCGGATACCTGACTGTGGACGATCGGGAGGAACCCTTGCGTGTTGCCGACGAAGGCGCGGCGGGTACCCAGGTTGAGCTGACGGCTGTTTGTCGAAGGGAGAAGCGTGGTGGCGTGCTGGGCGGCGACTTCGCAGACTTCTACGCAGTCCTTTGGGTGGTATGGGAGGAGGGGGTCGCATACAGGAAGGGCAGAGGGACGGTGGAGAGGAGTTACTGGGAAGCCCTCGCAACCCTGGAGATGGTTGACCTGGTCTTCGGTCGAGAATGAACCGCTCACAGCCAAGGGGGATGCGTCGTAAATGAGCAGCATGCATTTCCCGTGTATGAAGAATGCAAACCAATCGAGCTCGAGCTTAGAGGAGGGACCGTTGACCTGAGTCATTGTCATCAGAGACCACGGCACGAGAATCGTCAACACCATAACCAGCGACACGATATCTAGCGACAACGCTGCATAGCCGTTATATTATCATGCCGGAACATAGGAAGCAAATGCTCACCCTCGCGCTGCTTAAGCGGCGGCCCTCTGATTTCCAGAGTCGAGATACTGATGCCTTGGCATCAACCGACCCAAGTCCACTGGACCGGTGACAGATTTGAGAACAATCCGCGAACTGATATCGTCCGGTGCGAAAAGAGAAGGGAAAAGTACATGTAAACGGGGATTTTTCGCAACAGTCAGCTATAACGTATTTAGTAAAGGGCTTCTCGATTGTACCAAATCTTGGAAACTGCCCGATCCGTGTGATAGCTCAGGTCTACTCTTTTGAAGGTATCAGTTACAATTTAATGTACTTATATATTATACTAGTTGCGAAGAATGTTATATGTGTTACTTAAATATAATGCAGCTAGCTAACAAGACCTAAGTATATCCTATACATTAGGTTCTTATCTTTACAGGCAGCTCGTTCCCTAGTCGATTACGCACGCCGGGCCAGCCACGTGGGAAACGTGCAAGAAGGCGTAGATTATCAACTCTCTACAAGCTATCTATCAAACCTAAAAACGTAAGAACAGGGGCTCGAGGCTATCTTGATGTCCAGCCACGAAAAGCACTCGATTCCCAACAACCACAATCTCACACTCAAAGAAGTTGGGATGACCTGGCCCGTGTTCTTGTTGAGGGCCATGTTGCCCGCCCTGGGCCGGGTGAGACTACAGACTTGCATACGTCTCCCGCACTGCCTGCCCCTCGCGTGCCAAGAAGGCCTCCAGGCTGGTCAGCGGAACGCCCCAGGCCCGGACGGCGTCGAGGTCGACGCCGGCCGCGAGGTTGCGGCTGCGCAGCTGGCCGACGAGCCGGGGATTCTCGCGCGCCGCCTCCAGAGCCTGGGCGTCGTCCTCGAGGTGGCGCACGCGGATGCTCTTGCCGGCGGCGGCGCCGACGGCGGCAACCAGCTCGGCGGCGGTGCGGAGCTCACTGGCGACCGGGACCTCGCGGGCGTGGAACGTCGGCGGGTCCGCCAAGGCCGCGACGGCGAAGCGCGCGACGTCGGCGGCGTCTGTCAGCGGCAGGCGGTCGCCGGGCCGCAGCGCCGTCGTCCAGAGGCCCGTGGCGGCGAAGTCGCCGTAGAAGGCGCACTTGGGCGCCAGCATGTTGGCCATGAGGAAGCCGCAGCGCAGGACGGTCCAGCGCGGGAAGCCCAGCGCGTTGGTCCGCACGGCGTCGTCGACGGCGCCCTTGCCCTCGAGGATGCCCGACCGCATGAAGCCGTCCAGCATCGCCTGCAGCGGCGCCGAGAGCGGGCCCGGGTCGGGGAACGCCGACGGCCGGTACAGCAGGCTCGAGTAGACGACGTGGCGGACGCCGGCGGCCTTGGCGAGGCGCAGCATCGACATCGCCTGGCGCTGCTCGGCGCCGGCATCCGTGAAGGACGGAAGCAGGTTGAGGAACAGGGCGTCACAGCCCTCGAGGCCCCGGGCCTGGGCCGCTTCGTCGTCCCAGTCGCCGGGCGTGATAACGGCGCCGAGAGATACGAGCGCTGTCGCTGCGGCCGACGCCGGGTCGCGGGCCACGGACCGGACACGCCAGCCCTGCTCAAGCGCCGCGTGAGCTACGGCGCCGCCCTGGCAGCCCGTAATTCCCGTGATGAAAATGGTAGTCGGTGCGGACATGGTGATGAGCGTATTTGTGGTTGTTTGGTGATGGCGTGGGGCTTGCGGAACGAGGAACAAGGAAGGGAGATGGGCGAGCTTTGGTCTCCTATTTTGCCCCCTTTGCTGGCTAGGCAGTCTTCCTTTTTATGCTTCTTTCTCGACTCCTGCCGTCCCATCGTCTCCCCTCCCTTGAGCACTTCCCTGGGTGTTAGTTGGTGGACTTCCGCCTCCTGTCAGCAATGCGAACCACCCCTAAGCGGCTTAGTCAGGGTCCTGCCGCGCGCCACGAGGGCGGAATTCCGCCCACTAGGCCGTTTGGCGAGCTGAGCATAATCCAACCTCCGCCGGGGGGGCGGCCCTCGGAAAACCGGTGCCTAACATCTACCACTTCCTTTGCTTCTGTGACTCCGCGATGCCCTTATCCCGCTCGGTGCTTGAGCGTGGAAATCCCCCGCCTACGCGCCAGAAGGCCTGCGGGGCTTGCATCAAGGCGAAGCGGCGGTGCGACCTGCGTCAGCCTGCCTGCCAGCGCTGTGCCCATCGCGGCATTCCCTGTGTATATCCTCGCAAGCGCAGCAGAGAGGCGTCCCAAGATCCAGGTCAGGAGGGATGCGGTATTACGTCTCCTCGCTTCACGCAGGTCGCAGTGGCGTCGCATCCGCTGCCCGGCACGGAGGACGGATGCGCGCTTTTACCCGCCATGCCTACGCTTTCCGACCATGAGCTGCTCGGCGCCTGGGTCCCCGACCTCTTGCTTCCACCGGAGACCTCGGAGCCACTGCCAGGCTTGGGTGACTCATGTCCATCCGCCCTGCCCTGGCCCGAACTCCCCGGTCCGGCGCCGTTCCCGCCCTGGGAAGCCGACTTCTCCACGGCCCTCGCGACTCTCGACCCGGTTTCCAATCCGCATCCCTGCTCCAACATCTGCGAGAAGATGGCGGTGCACCCGGGCACCCTGGTAACGCCCACGGTCCGCGACCGCGTGCTGCGTACGCACCTACGGTACGCGCTCGACGAGCTGACGGCGGCGCCGCGCTCCATGGTGCTGCAGGGCGGCACGCCGTGGTCGCACCCGGCGCTGTATCGCGATGGCATGCCGCGCTGCATGCAGGATGCCACCGCCTGCTGTGCCCTCTACCTGGCCAAGAACACCGCCAACGCGCCCCTGGTCCTGCGTACCGTCGACGCGCGCGCTGCCGAGATGGCCGCCGCTGCGCTGCCGCCCGCCAACGAAGACGACGAAGACGATGACGACGACCCGCGCGCTCTGCTGGCCCATGTCCACGCCATGTTCCTGTATCACATCATCCAGCTGCTCGACGGCGACCTCTCGGCGCGCGCGGCCGCCGAGCCGCGCATGCCGCGCTTCGAGGCCGCCGTCTGGCTCCTGACGAGCAAACTTCCGCCGCCGCCGCCGCCGCCGTCCTCCTCGGACGCCGCCGTGGGCTCATCGCCGCCGACGTCTCTGGGACGGATGCCCGGGGCCAACACCCGCGACTTCTGGGCCAACTGGGTATTCGCAGAGTCGGCCCGGAAAACCTGCCTTGTCGCTTTCTTCTTCCTACAAACGTATCGCCTGCTGAGCGGCGCGGCCATGTATACGTGTGGCGACCACAGCGCGCTTCCCATCGACCGCCTGAGCTGGACTGTCTCGGCGCCCCTGTGGAAGGCCGGCAGCGTGCACGATTTCGTGCGGGCTTGGGAGGAGGAAAGGCACTTCCATGTAACGTGTTTCCAGATTGAAGACGTTCTCACCCGAGGCCGACCCGAGGACCTGGACTTGTGTTCGAAGATGTTGTTGACGTCAATGATGGGCATCGATGAGGTCGAGTCATGGCTGGCAGCACACGACGGTAAGCTTAGATGAGACCCTCTAACACATGTGTTTTTTTTCGAGGCATCTTTGGTTACGTTTTTCCCTATTCATGTGACGGGTGGTTGGATAGAAACTCCGATATAGCTACATACCCTAGCTACTAATAGTCGAGAGCTGGGACTGCCCAAACTCAAGCCGTCGCAGAAAGGAGTAGGGGTGAAATCCCGCTACACCTTCGCGCTCATTGTGCCTCCATCAGGGACTAGAACAAGACCCAGACCACACAACCTCCAATCTCTTTGTTAACCTCGCTGAAGCTTGATTGTCGACACCATCGTTTCTTGGGAACCGGCGGACCCCTAGACCTCCGATTGTGAGCCGCTGGGTCGTTGCGTGGGTGTTGGTGGCTTCGCGACACACGGGCGCCGCTGCTTTGACATCATCAGTCACGTCCTCCTAACGGTGGGCGGCGTGACCCAAGTCGGATCCGGAGGATAGATCTCAATGATACTGGTCGGGGGAAGCCTCAAAATTGTAAGTACTTAAGTATCTAATCCGGACAGGCCACCCATAGACCCAACACTCGGGTTTGTCGCGACGCGAACGTAGCTCTAGGAGCTACTATTTAGTTTCAACGGCAAACCTGTCGAATATGAGCACCCCAGGGGTATGCAAGGCCCAACTGGCACAGCTTCAGTAGACATCACAGCGGCTGAAGAGACATGAAACAGGTTATATAATGAGCGGAATGTCGCAAGGCTACCCTATCTCAGGATCTACGACTGTTCTTCTTCTCCTTCCCTTGCTTGGCTTTCTTGGACGACTTTGACTTGCGTCCCGATCTCTTCTTGCCTTTCTTGCCCGTATCCTCTTCGGAGTCCTCCGAGTCTTCCTCGCCCTCCGAAACACCCTCCTGCGACTCGGAATCGGAATCGTACACGCCGCCTTCCTCGTCCTCCTCGTCCTCCTCTTCGGATTCCGATTCGGATTCCTCCTCACTGCTCAAGTCGAGCTTTCGCGTGTGTCGCCTGGCCGGGGCCTTGGCCGGTGTTGGGGGGAAGTTGGAGACCCTGGTCCGGTCTCGGACCGCGATCGCTTCCTCGTCGTCGCCTTGCGTGAATTTGAGATACTCGGTGAACTCTCGAGATGCCTGCGCGATAGTTTCAAAGTGGCTGGTGTCCATTTCGGGGGCCTTTGCCACGTCTGGGTCCGCTTGCCCCTTCTTCGCCAACCCGGGTTTGGCTTCGAACTCGGCTAAAGCGATGGCGGTCTGGAATGCGTTTCGAATTTGTCGCCCGTTCCACTGAAGGTCCTTCCGGTTGGCCTCGACCCATTGGAGAATTGTCTTCCGACTGAACTTGATCCTAAGCTGTCCCCTTTTCTCTCTTTCTTCATTGATCTCTTTGAGGCGGTCCAGGTTCATCTTCCAAATCTTCGTCGTCTGTGTCTTGTCTAGCTTGGGATAAAACAGCGTGAGGTGCAGGCGAGAACGAAAAGCGTCGTCTAGGAAGCCGACGCGGTTGGTTGTGAGGAAAAGGATACCCGGATAGTACTCCAGTATACGAAGAAAAACTAACCCTCGTTAGTGGCGACGGCGCCAGAGGAGGTGATGGATATCCATGTACGTACCGGAAACCAAGCCATTGCGTTGGACATCAGATTTCTATTGATTTCGAGTATTTTCTGTCATCAGCGCATGTTTGCTCAGCAGTTCTCTAGAGGCGGTTCTCACTTACGTCTCGCTTGGCCAAGAATACGTCCGCTTCGTCCAGCAGAAGCACGCATCCCCATCGGTGGGCCAGCTTAAAGTGCCTGCCCATGTTCCTTTCGACATCATCCGGGAGATACCCAATGTCACCTTGGATGGTTAGCTATTGTGACGATGCACACGACTCTCGGCAGTAGGATGGACCAACCGCAAGTGATCGGGTACAACGGCCTTCCCGTGTATGCAGCAACACATTCTGCGGGGGTTGATATCAGTGGCTGCGATGGCATCCCTGGCAGAGGCTGCGAACTTACCAGCGGTCGAGGTTTTCCCCACGCCGGGAACTCCGTGGAGCAAGATAATGCATCCCTTGCCTGGGGAAGATCAGAGGAAGAGCCATCCATGGATGAAATAGAACGTACCTTTTCCCCTCACCAGATCAATCTCTGGTTTGTCCAATGCCTTCTCATCGGTGAACTTCGAACCGCGCGAATGGGTCTCGACCATTGCTTGGACCATTCGTTTATGATTCTTGGGCAGGACAAGCTTATTCCAGTCGTCTCTTTCTTGGAGGACTGTCAACCGGCGGATGTCAAGTTGAACTAATTGCTTGTCAGTTCTAAGCACGAAACAAATGAAAGATATTGGCTCACCCCAGTTCCTGTTCCTCAGAACAAATGCTGGAACCATACCAGGCATGAGTATGAGCAAGTCTTCGTCCTCCATGACCTGACTGAAAGTCTCGAGATGGGCTGGATCATCCCAAGACTCGCCTTCGTACTCGTCCAAGATGCGCTTGATTCTTAAACTGAGCTTGTCCCGCTGCCTTCTGTGCCACACAATAAATTCCTCTCTCGTGCAGTGCTTATGGCATGTAGCATCTTCACAATTTGGCACAACCAAGTCTGGGATCTCGTCGAAGCGGTTCCGGCCCTCGGCCCAATATGTGCTGATGTCCATGGGTTCGACTTTGAGGTCTGGAAATTCGTGGCCGTACTCAAGCATTGCCAGCTTGACATCGACAATGACGGGTCCGCTCACCTTCACGGGGGGTGGGGTTTGTCAGAAAAGTCTCATCTCGGGCCATGTAAGCTTACCTCTTCTTTGTTCTTTCCCACGGTGAGACCTTCATATATTCTGTGCGAGAAGCTTGTGAGGCCGACGAAAGTCTTGCCTCGTTCCAAAAGGCTGTCAACCATTGATGTGACTTCCGAAGGCTCGCCCGTCCTCGTCGAGATCGCTGTGTTCCTTTTTTCCAAGAAATGGAGGGGATAGGCTTCCAGACTCCTGATGTCAACCACGCCATCGAACGGTTTGAAAGTAAAAGCGTCCGCGATACTGCAATATACCTCTCCTGTGAATGTCATGCTCATGCATGTGACGCCAAGCGTGGAGTAGTGGGTCTTCCTCTTGTCGTTCCCAGTGGCCATGCCCTCTGGTCTTCCGCGTTGGGTATCGAGCAACGGTAAATTCCGGCCGTTCCTGGTGGTGTCAAAAGGCCGGAGAAGAAGTCCAAGCAAGTCCTCGTCGTCGTCTCGGTCCTTTTCCGAAGCCCAGGTCTTTCTTCGAGGAATCCCGCCATCGTGGCCCGTCACCTGGTACACCTGAGGAACGTGTCTCGTTTGAGTCCTCCAGTCTCTTTCGTCGACATTGGGGATGTACGCTGCTCCCAATCGTGAAGGGCAATAGATCTTTTCCCCTGGACAAAACAGCATCCAGACATCCTCGTAGGCGATTTTCTCGACCTCGGCAGACCTTATCTTCTTCTGGAGCTCGATCTTGGGTGCTAGAAACTTGTGAAGGAATTTCACAAAGAATCTGAAGTGTTGGAGGGCTTCGGCACTGTAGTAGAGATCCCTAGTTGCCTCTTGCTCGTTTGTTGGAACTACTGGCTCAACCTGGGGTACCTCGTTGTTACCTGCAGCAGTTACACCGCTGGTAGTAGGCCTCAACAAGGCTTCAGGGAATGCAGTGCTGCGAGGTCCAGTCAGCCATGAGCTTCCACGGACGCCTCCATGATACTCTTACCCAAAACTGCGTTCGAGATCCACCAAATGGGCTTCGATTGTGTCCAGGTTCATCAGAATCGCTCGAAATGGCTTTCCAACGCGGAATATGTTCTTCGATTCCATGTCGAAACCGAGTCGTTTCCAAAAAAAGGAAGCAATCGGCTCGGACTCGATAGTCATCATGACAAGGTCGATGTCGTTGGGATCCAAGTCCGCCATGTTGTCCTTGGGGATCTGCGAGCCTGCATTATGACGCGAATCATAGAGCACGCGTACTAGATAGGCGGGGTCCTTTGCCGACATAAAGGTACTCCCCTGATCATCATCTGCGTCCTTGAGGTCACCAGAAGCATTGAGGGCGTCGGAGTAGTGGTAGAACCTAGCCTCAAGCAATTCCTTGCGGGTTTCTTCGACTTTGTGTGGCCCTTCTGTGCCTGTCTTAGTCTGGTCAACCGCATCGGCGTTGCTTGGCAAACCATTCTCCAGAGCCTCCATGCGCTTCTCCATTGAGCGCATGTAGTCGACAAATCCTTTGATGAGGGCTGCACCCTTGTCGTTGTTTCGATTGAGTCGCTCGAGTCTAGCCTTATACGCTTTGTACAGCTCATTCTGGTTCAGACAGCTCGCCCACCACGTTTGATACGTGAGATTGTCATCATCATTCCAGTTCGCATCGTCGTCAGACTCAACGAAAGAGTCAGACTCATCATCTTCGGGGACTGTTCTCTTCCATCTGGACCTTCGGGCCTTGACAGCTGGAGTTTCGGCGGTCGGTTTGGACTCGACTGTGCTGCCATCGCTTTTGTCTCCCAGGGCCGTGCCCGTGTTTGAAGCTCCCCGGCTGAGCTCCTGACTGATGTCCACTTGGTCGACTGAAAGAACTGGCTTGGCCTCTTGCGGCGGGGTCTGCTGGTCGGTCGGAACGTCGAGGAGATTGGAATAGGTCGACTCGATGGGGCCTAGACCGTTGGTCTCAGCCAAGGCAGCCATATTTTGGGGCCTGTTCTACCCGTGGCCTGGTCCACGAGGAAACAAAGAAGTGATGATGGGTATGAACGAGAGGTGAGGAGAGGCACACAGAATACCATAACATACCCAGTCGTGTAAGTACTTCTTCTTGAACTATTTAGGTATCGTGACGGACAGTAAGGAGTTTTGAGAAGCCGCGCGCGTGGCGATCAGCTATACACGCATGCAAGTCTATCACACTATTACTACTACTAAACGGGAAGGTGGTACTACCCCAGTCGACTTTTATTATGCTTGACCGGGTAGCCTTACGTAAGATGTACTTTACCTATCATATAAGATGGATCTACGGGCTGAAATCCGACCCCTGTCGCTTCTAATCGTTGGTACGGTAAGTACATAAGTACTTAATGTACTTATTTATAGCCCGCCTGCTGCAGTCAGCTTACATACATGTAACCACTGGCACCCACCAGGCCTGTCGATTCTCAATTGGATAGCCTTGTATTCGTTGTCATATCTGTCGGCCTGAATCCGACTCATGTCGCGTCAGCCTGCTTGCTGCAGTCAGCTTATGTACATGTATGCAGTCCCTGACCCTCATCAGGCGTGCCGATGCTTGATTGGAAAGCCCTGTATGTAGTGCTTCTGCAGCGCCTCGAACGCCTCGACTTGGTATTTACCTATTTCCTTACCTGACAGGCTACCTAAGGTAAGAGGTAGGCAGGAAGCGAACTAAACTACATCTTTCCCGATTCATTCCTCGCGCAGAGCCGCCATCGTATCTTGCCATGCCGACCCTACAGTCAATCAGCGCCCACTCTGGGCTTCTAAGCAACCCTTGTGCCGAGTTCGTCGAGAATGGAGCCGGGTTGGCCGCCATCCGAAAAGTCGCTTCGGGAAGTGATGAATTGTCGGCCCAGGAACCTGTCTATTCGCAAGAACACGACCGATTCGTCATGCCGGGCCAGGCTATAGAGCACGTGGACATATGACCTGTTCCTTCTGCTATCTTCCTCCCCGCTAACATAACCCTCAGCGTCGAGGAGATATACGAGTCCTCCAAAGAATGCATGCAACGGTTCCGGGACACCATGAAGAAGTTCACAGAAATGCTACAGCAGCGAAAAGAGTTCAGAAGACTGGGTATCGAGATCCGTGACCCGGATGACTACAACGCGCAGTACGTGCTGGACCTTGCAAATACCTTGATGCAAAAGTCCGAAAACCCCGACGAGTTTGGTACCTTTCAAAGATTCGCGATGATGTGCGTCAAGGGGTACACCAAGGGCTCCGAAGTGTTCCGTGGGCTCTTGGAGTTGATACCTACCGATGTGTATGGGTCGTTAATATCCGGGGGTCTCACTTTGGCGTTCGCTGTGCGTTGCCAGCTCTCCTTCGATTAGCTCACGCTTGGCTACATATTGACGTTCTCATTAGGCAATCGAGCACGTGGCGAAGCAGCATAAAATCATGAAAGATGCCTTGACAGAACTACCCAAGACCTTGAGCAGAGTTCAGAGGCTGTCTGAGGCTCACAAGAAGTCTGAGCTGTTGCACGGCCGCGCCAACTCGGTTCTTGTGTCGACATTTGGAGTGCTTCAATGCATCATTAGTCGGCTCTCGATGAGCAACTTCGGTGTGCTAAGTCCCTGTCTCCAAACCATTAACACAAGATAAGATAACTAACGTCCAAAGGCCGGGTACGTGCCAAGTTCAAGGGTGGTGATAGCGTCGATGATGCAATGGCACAACTGAATCAGGACGTCGATGATTTCCATAGAGAACTCGAGGTCTGCAAGGCCTACAAGTTGGCCAGACACGAAGAGAACATGGGAATCATGGGCAGAAAAATTGACGAGATCAAGGGTGTGTATCCCAAACGTGTCTCGTATGCCAAACTCGACGGTCACCGGCCAGCTAACGGCTCCCAGTGTTATGCGAAAAGGTCGCGTCTGAAACCTCGAAGGAATACCGAATGAAAGACGGAGGCCTACAAGAGATGAATGAACACATGGTGTTGGCCGTCTTCAACAGATTCTATAGCTTTTTGGGCGCGGATAAACGGTTCGATCCGGCAACAGGTCAAAGTACGCCAAACCCCACCTGAACCAAGCATTATGACCCAAGTTTGTACTGACCTCAAATAGTCATCACGCAGTATCCCAACATACCTAACAAACGAGAACTTCACCAGGAGCTCATGAAAGGGGTGGCAAGAAACCAACGGTTCCTGAAGACACTGCTAAGCCAGTTCGACGATGAGGATACAACTCTTGCTGCCCAGGTCAAAGAGCTGCTCACGAACACAGAACAGATCAGCTTGGAGGATAAAGACAAACTGCAATACATCATCGAATCCGACCTCTTCCAGGAGTGGCTTGGTGAGACAAAGTCCGGCGCGCTGACAATCAATACCGACACGCCACCGGACCACGTCATCAACTACGTGTCCATCAACACGGCCATGCTGTATGCCACGCTCAACAGCAAAGTTACTAAGGGCCAGTTCGCCGTCCTTGGCCACTTCTGTGGGATGAGAGCAAGCTTCCCACCTAGCAGAAGCAACCGCAGCGGCGGAGATCGGTCGTCCACGGGCCTGTTGGGCATGCTCAAAAGCCTGAACAGGCAGCTTCTGCACTTTATAAGTGAGGAGAATCCGTACGAAGATGTATCGGCGCTGATCACCAAGGACATGGTGAAGCAGGCGATGGTGAGCCGAAATGCAGCGATGAAGCTCCTCAGGAAGCTGTTGTCCCTCCTCCCGGAAGACGGCGTGGTCGTCGTCTTGCTGGATTCCATGTCACGCCTGCAAAAAGAAGCACCCAAAGGCGATGTGTTCGTGGACTTCTTGATCCAGCTCATGGAAGACTTCCCGCAACTCAACATGAAGTTGCTAGTCACGGACTGCTTGCCCAACTCGAGCATCCGGCGTGTGTGCCGTTCGCTATGGGTCCCTGACGAGGTGGATGGTTGGAGGCTTGGCATCAACACCAATTCGCTTGCAGAACGGAACCTGACGAGGTTTGAAGAAGGGGTAGGTGTGTCAACGTCCGGATCATCGTCTCGTCGCCTAGCCGGATGACCAAGTATCGGTAATGATGAGCAAGGAGGCGCCTAGTTTGGAAGTTCCTTAATTTGAAATTCAATACTTCGAAAGACAGCGGATGCCCAGGCTTGCTTCCCATGTCATCGATAACACGAACTTGCTCTTCCTTTCGGGGGTGGGTACATCACTACGACTTTACGAGAGTTACGCAGTTGCTATTGAACGAAATTTATCTTTGTCCGTTGGATATAAGTCGTTACGCATACCGAGTGACGTGCGGCCTGGAATCCGTTCTTGCGTGTATGATATATTTTGCTCTGCATACTCCCCTTCTAAAGGAAGTCCCTGCTAAAGCGACCCACCGTCACCATGGGCGAGCCTGGGGCAAATCGGATGCGATCCCATGCCGCTCAGGGGTTGAAAGAGTATACTTACTAATCTACTAGCTCACTAAAGCCTTACTCGGGACCTTCAAAGGTCGCCGTTAAAGACATACCGCCTTATATGGTTAGCCTTACTTTTAGCGGTCGCGATGACCCCGACGTCTTACTGGACGTAAAGTACCTAAGGACTGATACCCTGCGGGGGTTGCCCTGCGCCCTGATGACTTAGCGAGGACCCGGAACAAGGGCGTCTATACCATCATGCCCTCTCGGTGGATACATGTACTACGTTGATTTCGAAGTATAGTACTTTCAACTCAGATAAGTTTTACGTTTCCCGAACTTTCAACTCACTTGTTCTGTGGTTACTATGATAATACGTGGCTCGAGAAATACACACCAGATATGAGTGGAACCCGGGCGTTGGCGAAGGTGACTCACTCACACTTATGCCAGACTTCGCAGCCGAGTAAATAATGGGATGCAGTGAACAGATTATGGCGGCCTGTGGTCGGGATATTTCTACGGGATGGTCCAGGGCTTAGGCATCCCAATTTTTCTCATGAACATGAACAAAATGTTTGCCGAGGCATGATTTCGTTCCTTCCTACGCTTTCTAGTTCGACTGCTGATATGGAGGCAGTTGTTTCGCAGATACGGCATGCAAGACATGGATTCTCACCGGCTACAGAGCAGCTTGTGTTGAGGGATCTTCTCCAGTGGAGAGTGGCTGTACCACCTTTCCGGGGGTTCCAAGTCTTGTGGTGGGTCCGGTAAAAGTTCCTCGTGAAAGCCCGTAAAAGGAGTCGGGCGCTGGTCTGCCCGGAGGGTGTCGGTCCATCATCTATACCTGCACAGTACCGTAGACAGTATTCCGCGGGACAGCCCTATCAACGGCGCCGCTCTTCATTACCCAAAGTAAGTATACCTGCGTATGTAGCCATTCTACCCGTTTTCCGGCTAAATCGGCTTACAGTTGCCGCTTGTTGGTCAGACAAAGACAGCGCGAGTCATGACTGACCCCATCGCGTGTGGACTCAACCAGCAGGTCGGGTTTCAGGTGCTCGCGCCCTGATGAACTGCCCGTGCCGGCGCCGTTGACCACGTCACGCCGCCTCCTGGCAAACCGTTTTCATTCAGTGCCGATTGCGACGGGCGACGATGGGGCCGTATTCGTCGCAAAGCCGCCACCTACCGTGGGAGCATCTCGTCATCTCCCCCCTCCCCCCGGCTCGGGCCGAAGCCGCTACTTAAAAAGTCGACCAGGCCCCGCTGGCGACGGCGTGGAGCCCATGCAGTGAATAAACTTCAGCCTCTGTCAGGGCCGGGGCGGTTCGGTTGGAGCTGCCAAGATGTCTGATAACCCCGTTACGCATGGGCTCTCACTACATATCTTGGATGGGCACCCATACACTGAAACCGGCACGTAGATCCCCCCCTGGCTTGGCTGCTGAAATGGGCAGGTAGCGCGCTGGGCCATATTAAGCAGCCTCTTGCCTTCCGCTATAAGAGGTAGCGGGACTGGCGATTGTTCTATTCCCCTGGAGGTGGTGATAAGCATCTACGTGTCGACAGCTTTCCTTCTTTCCTCTTTCTTCCTCCGGTAGGGCCAGCCCCGCCGCGTGTCTCTCTTTTCTCTCTCCTCCATTCATTATTGAAACTGTGCTGGGGTCTTTCGTTCCTTCTCTGTCGTCAACGTCCAACCATGCGTTTCGCGTCCCTGGCCGGCTGGGCCTTGTCCATCTCGGCCCGAGTGGCCGCTCTGCCGTCGCCCGTACCCCAGACCGGCACCGGCGCCGGCTCCTGCCCGGCCGAGGCCCTGACGCCCGACACGTGGACCAAGCTTGACATTGACAAGTTCCTCGTCGACTGGGCCGCCGCCAACGTCACCAATACCGGGTCGAACAATGTCCAAGCCCTGGCCCAGTCGTTCGGGGCCCCCAACTTCTTCTGGTACCCGAGTCCCGTCCGTGTGGCTGAAGGCGGGAGACTGACAATCACGCCTGTAGTGGACTCGACAACTTTTGCAACGCCGGCCAGCCGTGTCTTCCCGTGACCCTGCCGGCATGGTACGCTCTTCTGGCCATCCAGAACTGGAACAGCTACATGAACTCGGTCAACACGGCCATCTCGTTTGCGTCCAGCATCATCAGCCTGACGCTTCCGAGCCTGGTTTCCGATCTGAACGTGCAGCCCAAAGATGATGTGACGCCCATGAAGAACCTCTACAAGATGTTTTCTACGGTGCTCGGCATGATACCTTTTACCGGGGCTGTGGCAACAGCAGCCGGGGGGGTCACCCAGGGCATCGACTTCATCAGTGAGTACTCGTCCTCGGAGCTTCCCCTGTCTTAGTTTCCCACCCCCTTTCTTGCTCGGGCTCTGACTGTAGCCCCTCCGCAGTGGGACAAGTGAAGCCGCCGGAGCCCCGGGACGACTTTGTTGCCTGGTCCGACATAGCCGGACAAATGGGCAACGTCGTGGCCGACTACCAGGCCCAGGTGGCGGCGAGCTTCCGGGCCATCATCGACGCGCCCGTCGACGACGCCGAGGCCGGCATCTTCAACATCGTGGCGCGGGGGGCGTTCCTGGGGCAGAGCCGCAACGTGACGCAGGCCGAGGTGCAGAAGAACCTCATCGACTCCTTCAAGGTGTACGGGGCGGCGCTGGCGCTGCAGGCCCAGGGCTTTCAGCTGTCGGTGGCGGACAACACCAACCCGGCCAACGGCGACTCGTGCCGCGACAGCGCCGCGCACTTCGGCATCGCCGCGTCCTGCCGCGAGGACGGCAACGGCGCCTTCCGCCAGGTCGTGCTCGTCGACAAGGACGGCTTCGCCCAGAACGACGCCATGCAGAAGCTCATCGACAAGTACGGCGTCTCGCAGGACATGGCGACGCAGGACGCCGTGGACTGCATCAACGCCGGCACGCCGGATCCGACGGGCGACACGGTGCCTCTGGACCCGAAGACCCCCTGTCTGTTCACTTTGCCGTTGCAGCAACCTCCCCCTTTCCCCTTTTAAAAGGTCAGCAATCTAGAGTTTCGGTGTATATAGTTTAGACTGCTCTCGGTTTACGTATTCTACCCATCCGGACAAGCGCCGAGCAGCTTCACTGATCGTGAACTCGAAATGCTTCTGCGAGGGACGGGGGGCCTGTTCAACCGGGCCTGGGAGCATTGAATAGGAAAACTACTATTGATGAGTCACTTTCTCCCTCCGTCGCTCTGTAATCGGCAACGGGCCCGCCTTCCACTTCACATGTCGTAATTGCTCTGCTGTACACGATTCCCGGTTGGCGACCATCAACAGGTACCCCGACAAATAGGGACTCGACAGTTATGATGCGCCACCAAGACATGGTGTTGACGTGAACCCCCGAATCATGGTAAACCACAACAACAACAAGGCCCAATCCGGCCACCTCATGCGGCCAGCTCGATACTCAACCACAGTGACAGTGTTTGTCGTTCTGCCAATCAAAATAGGCGATCTTTGCGGTCTCAAAGAGGAACGGCCAGGAAGAAAAGCCATCCAACTTTTTCGGACTCTCCTTCCGCTGTATCCAACTGATCGCTTCGGCCGTCCAGGCCTGGGGAGTCTTGGGCGGAATTAACAGGCCAGAAGAACGTCTGGAGAAACAGGGGCACGTAGCTGGACCTTCGGCAGCAACGCTACCCCCGCCGCCCTGGGACCCGGGCCGCGCTCCGGGTTCTTCGGCGCACGATGCCATCGCCCGCCGACGTTGTCCGGGGCAACACGTGGCGTTTTCATGGCAAGTCCTTTCCAAAGATGGCGAGGTGCAGATCGCCCCTCATGGTGTCCTCCCAATTGGGGTGGTACGCGTAGGGGAAGGGCGTGGTGCGGCCGGTGGCCTCGTAGCCGCGCCGGCGGTACCAGGCGATCAGCTCGGCGCGCGTGTTGACGACGTCGAACTCCATGCGCGCGGAGCGCCACTCGCTCCGGGCGTGGCGCTCGGCCTCGGCCAGCATGCGCCCGCCCAGGCGGCGGCGCTGGCAAGCGACGTCGACGGCGAGGAGGCCGAACCAGGCGCGCGCGCCGCCGCCGCCGCCGCCGTCGTTGTTGTTGTTGTCGTCGTCGAGGCGCGTGACGCTGCAGTGGGCGACGATGGCGCCGCTGTCGTGCTCCTCGGCCACCAGCACGGCGCAGTCGGGCCGGGCGATCTTGGCGGCCACGGCGGCGGCGCTGGTGACCTCGACGGCGGCGTGGTCGGCCGATAGGAAAACCTGCGTCGTGTGGTCGTTGCTGAAAGACGCGTTCACGAGCTCGGCGATACGGGCGGCGTCGTCCGCGGTCGCGAGCCGGATGCGGTACGGATCGGTGGCGGCCATGTCGCGGGGAAGGGGGGGAAAAGGAAAGAAAATGCGTATGAGACGAATGCGAGCGAGGTGCTTCTCAAACCATTGCGGGTCGGTGTTCGTGGACGGCGCCGGATCTGCTATTTGTACAGAGGGCCCGCACACGCCCTACGCTTGACACTCAACACCTCGTGTCGCGGTAAAGGCGTGACATTTATCCCGAGATGTCGCAGCAAGGGCGCGGCGCGCGATTTGCGTCGAGAAATAGGCCCGGCCAGGCCCTCCAGGTGGGCGGTGGGGGGCGAAGCCCGGGGGTTCTTATCTAGGCATCTGTCTATTAATAAGTAAGAGATGCATTTGGCTTTGAGGCCACTCCCGTCTCACGATGCCGGTGCGGGCTCGGGCCCGGTCGGTGTTGATGTGGCCCCCACAAGTCGCGGCCGGGATAAAGTTCCGATGGGAGTCCTCCGGCTCTGCCACCCGTGGGAATGTGTGTCACGAACCGGCGACCTTTTTACCTGGTTTCTTGGCAAATCGTGTCCGGGGTGGGTGGTGTCGGCACTACCCCGCCTGATCAGCTGGCCCACTGTCTCGGACGTGCCGAAAAGCCCACCATGCCTTCGATATCGTAGCTCCCCTCCAGCCAAGGGCACGGTGACTCGGTAAAACCATGAACGAAGGTGCTCCCTTTCGCTTGTCTCTTCTTTAAGTGGCATTGCCTGCTTGGAAAACCATGAGCGGCAAGAAGTACACCGAAGCGTCACCTCGGCCCTCGTCCGCCCCCGGGTCCCGGGCTCGGCGGGGCTCGGAGCCCCCGGGCACCGCCGTCGGCGCGCCCGTCAACGCCTCCGGCCACGTCCAGGCGCTGCCGCGGAACTTCAGCCTGCTGTCGCTGGCCGGCGTCGGCCTCGTCGTCGGCACCGTGTGGCCGGCGCTGGGCGGCTCCATCCTCGCCGCCGTGTTCAACGGCGGCCCGCCGGGCGTGCTCTACGAGTTCGTCGTCGTCTCGCTCTTCTACTTCGTCGTCGGCGCCAGCGTCGCCGAGCTCGCCAGCGCCGTGCCCTCCTCGGCCGGCGTCTACCACTGGGCCTCGGTGACGCCGGGCCGCGCCTGGGGCCGGCCCGTCGGCTTCTTCGCCGGCTGGTGGAACTACCTGGCCTGGGTCCTCGGCGCCGCCAGCATGGCCTCCATCTTCGCCAACACCGTCGTCCAGATGTACGCCCTGAACAACCCCGCCTTCGCCCGCGCCGCCTGGCACGTCTTCGTCGTCTACCTCCTCGCCACCTGGCTGGCCTGCGCCGCCGTCTGCCTGGGCAACAGCGCCCTGCCGCACCTCAACCGGATCGGTCTCTTCTTCGTCCTGGCCGGCTTCCTCGTCACCCTGGTCGTCGTCGCCGTCATGCCCGGCCGCGGCGGACGTCCCCCGCACGCCAGCTCCTCCTTCGTGTGGACCCGCTGGTCCGCCGATCTCGGCTACCCCGACGGCTTTGTCTTCGTTACCGGTATGTTGAACGGGGCGTATAGTATGGGACCCGTCGGCGCCACCACCCACCTGGCCGAGGAGATCCCCAACCCGGAACGCAATGTTCCGCTGGCCATTGCCATGCAGCTGGGCATCGGCTTCGTCACCGGCTTCTGCTACTTGGTCGCCATCATGTACGCTATCCACGATTACGACGCTCTCTTGGCCTCGCCCTACCCCATCGCCGAGATATACCTGCAAGCGACAGGCTCGGCCGCCGGCGCGACCGGCTTGCTGGCCCTGATCCTTATCTGCATTGGATTGACCGTCGTCGGGCTGTACATCACCTGCGGTCGTACCCTCTGGACCCTCGCTCGCGATGGCGCCACTCCCCTGCCGGAGCACCTGGGCCAGGTAACGCGTGGGCTCGACATGCCCTTGTGGTCGACAGTGGCCAGCGCTGCTCTGGTTACCGTCTTGGGTGGCATTTACCTTGGTAGCACTACGGCTTTCAATGCCTTCGTCGGGAGCTTTCTACTGCTGTCGACCAGCTCCTACCTGGCCGCCCTGTTGCCGCACCTGCTCACAGGGAGGAAGAACATCGAATACGGGCCCTTCCGCCTGCGCGGCTGGCTAGGCTTTGCACTCAATGGCATTGCCTGCGGGTACATGCTCGTGTGGTTCGTCATCTATTCTTTTCCTTATTCGGTGCCCACCACGGCTGCGAGCATGAATTATGCCTGCTTGATCTGGGGGGGTCTGTCCCTCTTGGTTGGCCTCTGGTGGTTGGTCAAGGCTCGTCATGGGTACGAAGGGCCACAGACGACCGGCGGCGTTGTCCTTGAGACCGCTTCCATCACGCTTTCATAACGGTTCTGCCCGCCGTCGCACTAGCTATGCAGTTCTGTGCCCATGGCCTGACACGTCCCCGACGCGTCTGGGTCAGTCGGTAGCAGCTTGGATTAGCCCGAAGCAGTCGCCTCTCCCACCAACAGAGCAGCCATGGGTGGTGCGCAACGGTATGTATGTAAATAAAAGTGGCGTTACCAAGGAGGAAAGGCGACGCCTGAGCGATGGCCTGATCGGTGCTACGTCACACATTCACAACTTGTGTGGTACGAACTAGACTGCAATATATTTTGAGCCCGACATCCCCTTTGCGAGGGTAGACCCTAGCCGAGTCGTTTCACCCCACGCAGGGCGCTGACTTCAGACTGAAGCAACCTCCTGTATTGTTTTATAGAACTGAGCCGGGTCATGGGCGAACCGCCCAAGGAACAGGCCATCCACCCCATCCTTCAGCTTTTCGAACAAGCCGGGGCCGGCGCTACCGCCGTACAGGATCCTCGTCACGCCACGACGCTTCTGAACGCAGGGCAGTGCCCTGAGATCCTTCACAACGCTGACCACATAGTCGGCGGCGGCGGGCTGGGCGGCGCCGATGGCCCAGACGGGCTCGTAAGCCAGGATGACGTCGGCGTCGTCCGGGACGGCGTCCATGACGGCCTGGACCTGGGCGCTGCAGGCCCGGACGGCGCTCGCGACGCCGTCCCGCGCGGCCTCGCCGATGCAGACCAGGGGCACCAGGGCGTGGCGAGCGGCGGCGGCGGCCTTGCGGGCGGCGCCGGCGTCGGTCTCGCCGAAGAGGCGGCGGCGCTCGGCGTGGCCCAGCTCGACGATGCGGCAGCCGACCTCGGCGAGCACGGCCGGGGACACCTCGCCCGTGAAGGCGCCGGCGTCCTCGTGGAAGGCGTCCTGGGCGCCCGCGAGGATCCGCGTGCCCTCGAGCCGGGCGATGACGGACACGAGCGTGACGTGGTCGGGGATCACGAAGACGTCGACGTCGTCCAGGAGCTGCGGGGACAGCGCCATGTGCTCGAGCAGCTCGTCTATGTAGGAGCGCGTTCTCGCCGCCGAGAAGTACATCTTGGTGGACACGCCCACGAGTCTTCTGCGAGCCGTCGAGGGCATGGCGAGGCTTTGGATCTGGGCAGCGGTGACAGGAGCCTGAGGTGGGTAGGAATGGTGACGCTGTCCAATGTGAGGACCGATAGGCAGGCAGGCGAGTGCGGATACAGACGGGTACGGGTAAACGAGGGGAGCCCGAAGGGAGCCGGGAGATAGGCAACAGGGGGATCGGGAGGAATGAGAACCGTCTGGTATGTCTGACTTATACACGAGCGTATGTAAGTACATACAGTATATATCCTTTCTCTATAGTCAGGCGGATCGAGGAGGGAAGCACACCAGGGGGATGGGGAGGTATGAGGTAAGTATGGATGTATGTAGGTACTTGTTCTCAAATGTTCTATCCAATGGGACGGTACCGTAGATGGAGCTGTTCCAGCGCCTGACTTAGCGGCCGGTATTGTCTGACTATACCCGCAATTTCCTGTCCCTCCACTCAATCCAGTGGACTCTGGATTCACTCGGTCCACTGGCAACAGGCGGGGTTCAGATCGGGTGTGGGGGGTTAGCGTTGATGTGCGTGTTGCTGTTGCTCGACCCCGACCCCCGATCGTTGCTTGGACGGTACGAAGCGGCGCTGAATACTGCAGAGAGATCACCGTACAGGCTCTTGTCGTATACTCATTTCCAACCTTCATGAGTGCGTCACGAGAAAATCACCAACGGCCAGTGTTAATAATAGGTGTATATGATGTAGTTGTGTGCTTTTACCGAGTACGACTTAAGCACCTGAAGTGAAGAACATTAGCCACCAACCTAACCCGTCCACTCTTTTCTACCCGCTTAACGCGAACCCTGATATGCAGTTGCCGCTTCCCTCGTCGTCAACATCCAGCCTTCTATAGGAACGAAACCCTCTTCCTCCTCTTCCTCCACGCCCTCGCGTGCTGTATACGCGCCGGCCGGCTCCCTCCCCCTCCCCCTCATACCACGGCTTGTGGCTGCACCTGCGCCTGCACCGGCGCCTGCACCGGCGCCGGCACCGGCGCCGGCACCGATAGCTCTTCTTCCAGGTCCACGATGGCCTGGACCTTGGCGGCGCTCGCGCTCGTCTCGTCGAAGACGTAGCCGAGCCACTCGCGCGCGAGGCGCCGGGCCAGCTCGAGCCCGACGACGCGCTCGCCCATGCACAGCACCTGCGCGTTGTTGCTGAGCACCGCCCGCTCGACCGAGAAGCTGTCGTGCGCCGTGACGGCCCGCACGCCCTTGATCTTGTTGGCCGCGATGGCCACCCCGAGCCCCGTGCCGCAGATCAGCAGCGCCCGGTCGCACGCCCCCGACGCCACGAGCTTGGCCGCCGCCGCCGCCCGGTGCGGGTACGCCGTCTTGTCCGCCGCCGACAGGCTGCCGACGTCCGTCACCGACTCGACCCGCCCGTCCTTCTCGAAGTCGGCCTTGATCGCTTCCTTGTACGCCACGCCCGCGTCCTGCCGCCCATGTTAGCATCATCATCCTCACTCCATCAAGCTCATCCGGGACAGCTGCCTTACATCGCAGGCCATCGCTATCTTCCATCGTGGAGACGCCATTTTGGAGTCGACTAGGGATTCGAATACGCAAACGATGGTCTTGATGGGTAAGGAGGTGCCGAGACGTGTCTGAGTCTGTTCGCTTGCTAACGAGGAAGAAAGCTCAGCTCGGCTCGGCTCGCTTTTGACACCGGGAACTCAACACCGCTGCCGGTGTAAGAAGCGATTTCATTCCGCCCGCCACCGGGAATAAGGGCCATCATCTATGACGATCCACCCGACTTGAAGGGTAACCCGAAGTTAGCCAGCCAAGTTCCCGGTGCCTAGCCGGCCGCGCCACCTGCTGCTCTCTGGTCTACCCGGCCACTCAGCATCCCTGCCGTGCCAGGCCTTCCTAGGATCTGGCCCCCCCATCCGGTTGGCTAAGCTTGCACAGTCACCTGAGCGAAAAGCCTGAGTGAGGCGGCTATTTCCCCGTGGGTGCCAGGTGAGGGGCAAAATGCCAAGAGCGTGAGAGCCGAGAGCGGACGCCCCCTCCGCCCCCTTCCGCTGGGCCTCGACCACATCAACGCGCGCCTATGGGATGGCACACCTGATTCCGGGCGGGATTGTGTACCTCGGCCACACCCAACTCGGGTCGGGGCCGCCGGCGACGCGTACTCGCTGCTTCCCTCGACTCCTGATCCCCGATGGTCTTCCTGTCCGGGCCCTCCCAGCATAAAATCCGCACGGGTCTCGCTCCCCCCTGTCCCCAGTATCCACCAGGGCCTTCCGCTACACCCCACCCCAGTGTTCTCGACCCTCGATACCCCGAACCCACTCCCGGCTTTCCCAATTAGGCAAGCCGTCGTATAAGTCGCTGGCCTGGAGCTTCTCCGCCGGGCCCTGCCCATCGGCGCTGCAGAGCACTGCGGGAGTGACAGATTAAGCGCATAAAAAGGAGACCGTTGAAGAAAGACGCGGGCGGGAAGAAGCGAGAAGAGAGAGGACCACCACCTCGTTACCATGTCGACACGCCACCTGTTCCAGTCGGCCGACGGGCTCGTCACCAAGGCCCTCCGCGGCCTCATCTCCTACAACCCCGCTCTCAACCTCGACGAGGCCAACCGCGTCGTCTACGATACGGCGTACGACAAGTCCAATGTCTGCGTCATCAGCGGCGGCGGCTCTGGCCACGAGCCCGCCTGGTCCGGCTATGTGGGAAGCAACATGCTGGCTGCGTCGGTGGCAGGCGACATCTTCGCTAGCCCCAGCACCAAGCAGATTCTCGCTGCCATCGATGCCGTCCCGTCTGAGAAGGGTACCATCCTCGTCGTCACCAACTACACGGGCGACTGTCTGCACTTTGGGCTTGCCAACGAAAAGGCCAACGCGCGCGGTCACAAGAGCCGCATGATCATTTGCGGCGACGATGTCTCGGTGGGCAAGAAGCGAGGCGGACTTGTCGGGCGGCGCGGGCTCGCCGGCCAACTCGGCGTCCTCAAGGTGATGGGGGGCGCAGCGGGCGCGGGTGCGTCCTTGGACGAGGTCTACGACCTGGGCGTCGCCTTCTCGCAGCAGATTGTGTCCATCGCGGCCACGCTGGACCACTGTCACGTTCCCGGCCGGGCCGAGCATGGCATGCTTGCCAGCAACGAGGTAGAAATCGGCACGGGCCCGCACAACGAGCCCGGCTACAAAAAGCTGTCACCGGCGCCGACGGCCGAGGGCCTGGCCCACACGCTCCTGACGCACCTGCTGGACCAGAACGACCCGGAGCGCAGCTATGTCAAGTTCGGGCCAGGCGACGAGACGATGCTGCTGGTGAGCAACTTTGGCGGCATGTCGACGCTCGAGATCAGCGCCTTTGTGGACGAGCTGCTCGAGCAGCTGGCACGCGACTGGAACATAGAACCCGTGCGTGTGTGCTGCGGGCAGCTCGAGACGTCCCTCAATGCGCCGGCATTCTCCGTGTCCATCATCAATGCCACGGCCGCCGCGGCGAACTGCTCGTACTCGGTCGCCGAGATTGAAGCCTTCTTTGACGCCCGCACCAACACATACTGGGAGTCTATGGCGGGCGCCCAGGCGAAGCGGAGGCCGCGCCAGGAACAGTTCTCCAAGCCCCCCGTTGCTGAGACCCGGGTGGCCGTCGACGAGGCCAAGGACCTGCGAATCGACGCCGGTTTACTGGAGAGGATGCTACGCAGGGCATGTGCTGACCTGGTCACGGCGGAGCCCGACCTGACCAGATGGGACACCGTCATGGGCGACGGCGACTGCGGAGAGACGCTCAAAACAGGCGCGAACTGCCTGGTGGCGGCACTCGACGCCAAGAAGCTCGCGGCCGAGGGGTCGGTCATCACGGTCCTGCAGGAGCTGGAAGACATTGTGGAGGGCAAGATGGGCGGGACGCTGGGCGGCATACTGGGCATTTTCTTCGTCTCCCTGCGGACCGCCATCGAGCAGCACACGGACCTGGCTCTGGGGTCCGAGGGCGTGCCGGAGCTCTGGGCCAAGGCGTTGCAGATTGCGCTGGACAACCTGGGACGCTACACGCCGGCCAAGGTGGGCGACCGAACCGTCATGGACACGCTGTTGCCGTTTGTCGCCGCCATCAAGACTGGGGATTTTGATGCCGGCGTAGAGGCGGCCATCCGCGGCGCGGAAGCCACCAAGACCATGACGCCGAAGCTCGGGCGAGCGACGTACGTGGGGGCCGACGCGAGCAGGGCCCTGCCGCCGGACCCGGGCGCCTGGGGCGCAATGGTGGTCATCAAGGGGTTGAGGGCGGGCATGCAATGAGCGAGCGCGGTGGATGTTGGGTTTCTGAACATGTATTTCTTCTTCTTGTTTTATTCAGGGTCTTTTTGGTACCCACTATAGATATTGACAATGATCATCAACAAGGGAGGTCGGCCTCCATATTATCTTTACTTCTTTTCTCTCATGTATTGGATTCCACCGGGGAAGTGGCAGCAACGGCAGACCTGGCGGCGCTTACGCCTTGCCGGCGGAACCCAACCAGTGCATGTACTGCTCGATGGCCTTCTGCATGGCGTTGGTGCCAGCCTCGATGACGCTCGTCAGGGGCTTGCCCTGCATCTCCTCCTGGACGCGGGCGTAGTGCTTGTTCATGCCCTTGTTGATGTTGACCTTGGACACGCCGGCCTCAATGCACTTGCGGAAGATGGTCTCGTCGAAGGGGTCGGCGCCGTGCAGCACGAGGCGCACGCGGTCGCCGACCTTGTTGTTGATGGCGGCCAGGCGGTCGTACTCGAGCTGGATGCCGCGCGGGCCGTACTCGCCGTGCACGTTGCCAAAGGCCGGGGCCAGCAGCTCGATGCCGGTGGCGACGAACTCCTCGGCGATGTCGGGCGTCGTCAGCAGGCCCTCGAGGTCGGCCGTCTCGGCCACGCCGTCCTCGCCGCCCTCGATGCGGCCGGGCTCGGCCTCGGCGGCGATGCCGCGCTCGTGGCAGTAGGCGACCAGCTCGCGCGTCAGGCGCAGGTTCTCCTCCTTCTCGTAGTGGCTCATGTCGCACATGATGCTGTCGAAGCCGTCGGGGATGTCGGCGGCGCGGCGCACCAGCTCGGGCGTCTGCGCGTGGTCCAGGTGCAGCGAGACGGGCACCTTGGCGTTGTGGCAGGCGCTCGCGGCCGCCAGCACCAGCGCCTCGCCGGCATACTCCATGGCCCAGGGGAACAGCAGCACCATGGCGGGCGCGTTGGCGGCCTCGGCCGCGCGCACCGTGGCGATGATGGACTCGATGTTATAGCAGCACATGCCGGCCACGGCATAGCCACCCTTCTGGGCCTTGTTGAGAATCGCCATGGTGCGATTCTCGGCGAGTGAAGGCCTGCCCATGGTTGGTGATTTTGGAAGGGGGGTGTGTATCCGTGTGTTTGTGTGTGTGTGCGTGTGTGTATGTGTGTGTACGGGGACGTGATACCAGCCAGAGGGTCAAGGATTCTATGTGGAAAGGAGAAAGGATGTAGAGAGGGCGTGGTTGAGTGTGTGACAGGCAGAGAGAGGAAGATCGAACGAAAGAAAGGAGTGCCACACCCATTCGTCCCTTTCTCAGCTCTCTCTCTCTCTCTCTGTCTTTCTCTCGCTGCCTCTCTCGCCTCGTGCCTCGCGCCTCGTGCCTCTCACCTCATACGACTGGGTCCGCGCGTTGCGTCGCGACCGAATCGTCGTCAAGTGGTGAGTGACGAATGTGGCATGCCGAGCCGCCGTCGACCCGAGACGAAGCGGGATTTAGTCGTCGCAACGGCGTCGTCGGTCCAATCCCAACCGAGCCGGGCACGTTGGGTCCGACGCGATTTGCCGACTTGGCGCAAAGAACCTTTCCTTCACGTATTTTGCCTGTTCTTGCTTGCTCCGTCGGGATCCATGGCGGGTGAGGGGTAGGGCGAATTGATGAGGGGTTGGGGCCCACTTGGCCTCCATGACGCTTTCCGCCCGGTTCTCGTGTAGCCCCGGAGCGGAGGAATCGATGGGTGACAGACTGTAGGAAAGCCGGCGCAATTCTGGAAGATGTAATATGTACAGGCTGGGCCCTTCCTGATTGACGCGGCAGACGCGGAGAGTTTAAATAACGCACTCATCCCGCATGTCGGAGAGGATATGTACATAAGGTTGTAGGCAGTAGTGAGTGGTATTTGGTGACAAGCGAGGCAGGCGTGCGGGGGAGGTGGGATGGGATGGAATGGGATGGGATACTTCCAGTGCCCAAGGACATACCCAGGAGTGCAAGTACATTGGACATGGATGCTTTGTCGGGTGTACAACTACTTAGGCAGGTGGGGGTGGGACCTGTCACGCATCCACACGACCATTATCCATCCATCCACCATCCACGAGCCACTGCCCCCATGGAGAGAGAAAGAGAGAGAGAGGGAGAGGATCCATGAAGACGTACCCTCGGGGCTGCCAGTGGTGCTCGAGACGCGGCCACGCTTTTAGCCGGTGGCCTGGATCGTCGTCCTCTCGGCTCGGCTGGCCCGGCTTCGGAAAAGACGTGGGTGTGATATACACGCCGACTGCCTGTGCCTGTGCCTGTACCGGCGAGACGACGACGACCGCCGCCGACGACCGCAATAGCATCAAAGCGGAGGGGGCAATTTTCCCGTTCTGAGAACATACTCCGTAGATACAGCGCGACGACAGACGCACAGCAGACAGAGACAGACGGACGGACGGACAAAACTCAGCCAGTCCGACAAGACAGAATGGCTTCCCCCAAGCCCGACATCGCCTTCATCGGCCTGGGCGCCATGGGCTTCGGCATGGCCACCCACCTGGTCAAGCAGGGCTACCGCGTCACCGGCTTCGACGTGTACGGGCCGACGCTGGACCGCTTCAAGGCCGAGGGCGGCCTCACGGCGACGACGCCCGCCGCCGCCGTCAAGGACAAGGACTTCTGCGTCTGCATGGTGGCCACGGCCCAGCAGGCCCAGGCGGTGCTGCTCGAGGGCGACGCCGCCGCCGTGCCCGCCCTGCGCGAGGGCGCCGCCGTGCTGCTCTGCTCGACGGTGCCCTGCTCCTACGTCCAGGGCCTCGCCCGCGAGCTGCAGGACGCCGGCCGCGCCGACCTCCTGCTGGTCGACGCCCCCGTCTCGGGCGGCGCCGGCCGCGCCGCCGACGGCACCCTGTCCATCATGGCCGGCGCCGCCCCCGCCGCCATGGACAAGGCCCGCTTCCTGCTCCAGGAGATGTCGGACCCCAAGAAGCTGTACCTCGTCGACGGCGGCGTCGGCGCCGGCAGCAACATGAAGATGGTGCACCAGGTCCTGGCCGCCAACCAGATCCTCGCCGCCAGCGAGGCCATGGGCTTCGCGAGCCACCTGGGCCTGGACCTCGAGGCCACCATGGCCGCCGTCAACGCCTCGCAGGGCCGCAGCTGGATGTTCGAGCACCGCACCCCGCGCATGCTGCACCCCAGCTTCCAGCCCATCGCCAGCGCCGTCACCATCATCCTCAAGGACACGAGCATCATCACCGCCGAGGCCCGCCGCAACGCCTTCCCCACCCCCATGACCAGCACCGCCGAGCAGGTCTACTTCACCGGCCTCGGCCGGGGCTACGGCCCCGACGACGACAGCAGCCTGATCCGTCTCTACTGGGAGGGCCGCGGCAAGGTCGGCGCCGTGACCGGCGAGGCCCAGAGCCTCGAGGCCAAGCGGGCGCTGGTCGTGGGCTTGCTCAAGGGCATCCACCTCTGCTCCGCCGCCGAGTGCCTCTCCTTCGCCGCCCACCTCGGGCTCGACCTGCACCAGGTGTTCGAGCTCTGCATCAACGCCGCCGGAGGCAGCGCCATGCTGGAAGCCGCCGGCCCCGAGATGCTGTCCCTGTTCAACAAGTCCGAGCCGGCTTCTGCGGGCGACCCGCTCTGGCCGCTGGCCCGCGAGCTCGAGGCCGCCGTCAACGAGGCCCAGAAGCTCAAAGTCCCCGTCTTCCTGGCCAACCAGGCTCTGAACATGATCAGGCTGGCCCTGGCCCACCGCCCCGCCGGAGCACCCGAGGCCACGAGTGGGACAATCGCCAAAGTCTGGGGGGCTCGCTAGTGAATGGAGGCCGATCTGGGCCGGAAGGATGAGAAAAACAGGCCGCAACTCATCGTGTGTGCCACACAGGTGAAATTTGTGCCCATTACATACCCCAACGCCTATTCTAAACAGTTTAATCATGCCCATCCATGCCGCCGTGCCAACGTGACCACATCATTCAAACCCAGATCGCCTCGCTCACCTGTGTCGTCGTCTTTCATCCCATGTGCACTCTTGTAAAACACGGGGCGTAATTCATATCAAGTCCACCCATCCGCCTCGACTTTGCCTCTCTTACGCCATCGTGGCCTGCGGCCGCCGCGCCAGGGCGCCTCCCCGCCTCGCGCTGCCCGAAGCATTGGGCCGCGCCAACGTGTACTTGGAGAAGGCCCTCGCCAGGGCCTTCTTGCAGCTGACCTTCTGGCTGCCCACGAAGCTCTCAACCGTAACGGCAATGGCCCGGTCGATGTCCTGCGCGCTGCAGTATTCCGAGAGGCGCATGCGGCAGAAGGCCTCTGAAATGCGGATGATGGCTTCCAAATGACGGACCTGTGAAGTGTGAGCGCGTGCCAAACCATATAAAAAAAAGACAGTCGAAAACCTACCGTAATGGGATACGCGCCGGTCGCGATGGACTCCCTTCTCATGTCGGCAAACAAGCGGGCCACCTTATCCTCGTCCATGTGCAGCAGCTTGGGCTGGCAGTGCTCGCGGGCGTACAGGATGTATTTGCGCAGGAGCTCCTGCGGAATCTGGCCCTCGCGGGGCGGCTCGGGCGCCGGCTGCGTCTCCTCGACCTCCATCGAGTCGTCACCTGAGGCGGCCGCCCGGTCCGAAGCCCGCGCGGCTTCCCGCACCTGGGCGATGGGATGGCTGCGGCTGTGCGAACCAACAATGAACTGCGCCAGACGTTCGTCCTCTGCCGGGTCCACCGTGTCCCGTACAACACACAGGATGTCGAAACGGGACAAGATGGGCTCCGTCAATTCGACGTTGGCCGAAAAGGGCAGCGTCGAGTTGTACCGACCGCCCATGGGGTTGGCGGCCGCGATGATGCCGCAGCGCGCCTGGAGGGTCGTCACGATGCCGGCCTTGGAAATCGAGATGGTCTGCTGTTCCATGGCCTCGTGGATCGACGTGCGGTCCTGGTCGTTCATCTTGTCAAACTCGTCAATAAGGCAAGTGCCCCGGTCCGCCAGCACGAGCGCACCGCCCTCCAAAGTCCACTCGCTGGTCAGGGGGTCCCGCCGAACGCTGGCCGTGAGACCGACCGCCGAGGCACCCTGGCCTGTTGCGAACACAGCACGGTGGGCCGTCTTCTCGACATACTTCAGCACCTGAGACTTAGCCGTACCCGGGTCGCCCAGCAAGAGGACGTTGATGTCTCCACGCACGTGGTGGGCGCCCTTGGTGGTCTTGGCGACACCGCCGAACAGAGACAGGGCCACGGCTGTCTTGATGTCGTTGTGACCGTAGATGCTGGGGGCGATCGAGTCGACCACCTTCTCGATGATCTGCGGGTCGCGAGCCAGCTTGCGAATCTCCTGCTCGTCCTCGTCGGTGAGCCGGAAGCCGGCAAGCTGATCATGCGACTTGACAACATTGTTGGCTTCCAGGATGGTGGCAAAGACGGGGAAGCCGTTGCGGTTGTTGAGCTGGGCGTCGTAGTTGTTTCTGTACACACCAGTTACTTCGATCTCCTCGCCGGGCTTGGCCTTGTCGATAAGGTCCCACAGGAGAATGACCTCGCGGGTGCGCGGGAGACGGCCGGCCGGGACAGTGCCGGGGGACTCCTGCAGAGTGAGCTTCTGGTAGTTCCGGTAGACCGTTTTCTCTGAGTTGATGGTGAAGGGGCCACGCGACTGGCAGCTCTGACAGAAGGTAATCTTGACCTCGACGTTGGACTCCTGCTGGAAAGGACCCAGGGTCACGCCGCATTTGGTGCAGTCGAACTTGACGTACTTGAGCTGGGGGAAAACACCCGTTCGTCGGGTCACGACGCCGCTGACGCGCACCAGGCAGTTGAGGTGGGACTGTCTCAGCTGGCGCAGCGTGTAGTGGACGGGCAGGTCGAAGATACGCACGTGAATCTCCGAGTGGATGCGCTCGTAGTCGGGGTAGTGGAGCAAGACGACGTCCATGGCGACGTCGTCAAAGAGCTTCAGCATCTCGGACGGAGCGTTGGCCAGGAAGTAGGCCAGAATGGCGCGCGAGGAGGAGAGATGGTCGTACGAGACCTCGAGAGACTCGGCGTTGATTTCACCAAGGGTGCGGATGCGGTTGCCGTAGACGGACGAGCCATGCTCATCCGTATATTCGGTGAGGAAGGCTTTGAACTCGCGCTTGATAGTGCGCTGGACGGCGGGCTGCGATACCCACTCGGTCAGGCTGGAGGCCTTGACATCCTGCAGGGCCTCCAGGGACAGTTCCTCATCCATGATGTCCTGGTCCATCTCGTCGTCGGGGTCCTCATCGTAGTGGTGGCGGCGACGACGGGGCTGAGCCGTCAGATCAATGTCGCCCTCGTCGTCCTCGTCAGGCAGGAAAGCATTGGGCATCTGCCTCCGGCGCGCGACCTGGCGATCTCGGCGGTTCAGCTGGGCCTCCAGGCGACGTCTCTCGGCGGGGTCCAGGTCGCCGTACTCGCCCTCGTCGTCAATGTCGATGCCTTCGTACTCGTCGTTGTCGTCCTTCTCGCGGTAGTCGCGCTCGAAGCCCTCGCGGAACAGATCCACGTCGTCCTCGGCCATCTCGTCGAGCTCGTCAATATCGTCCTGGATCTCGGCCTCGGGGTCGTCCAACTCGTCATCGTCATCGCCGCCATGGGCGATGTTGAAGGCGGGCGGCGACGACGGCATAGGGCTGGAGGCGACGACAGAGGAGCTTGCATCGCCGGCGGTGCGGCCACGCTTACGGTTGGCCCGCGGCGTCGGGCGGCGATTTGCCGAGTCCATATTGGACCGCAGCGGCGAGCTTGGCGGATTTTGGGAACTGCTCCGAGTCAGCGAGACATGGTCGGAAAGGCGCGGGGAATTGTGTGCCTATGCACATGTCTACACACCTCATGGTTGGCGTGTGGAGTAGTTCGATGGGGGTGGAGGGGTGTGCTGCCCGTCGAAGATACTGTGAGGGACGAGCGGCTCAAGGAGTGAAACCGGGAGGGAGCTGAGATTGCGCCAGACCAGAGGGAGGAAGACAGAAGCAATCGTGTGCAACGTTGGGTGGATGTGGGAATCACGTCGTAAACGAGGAGGGGGAGGGAATGGAGGGATGAATGGACGGGCAAATCGCTTCACTACGTGCGAACAGATAGCCAACGCGAAAATTGGAGTGGAGGGGGTGGAAAGCGCGTGTCGCGGACGGTTGACCGCGTAAAGTGGCCCCGCTCAAACGCGAAACGCTAAATGAGGCTTAGTTCGACTTTAACGACACGCTCTTGTCCCCTGCTAGCGCGGTACTTTGCGTGTGGATCCGGCCTGAGAGCGGTACTTCCACGCTCAGCTTGCCTGCTCAGGTTCGGTACATCGCGGCTTGAGAGGGAGCACGCGAGTTGCTGTACCCTGGCGAGGCGCGTCAATCCGCCACGCACTTGAGCTTTAACAAGTTGGACAAGACGGCGACATCGATTCTATCTGCTCCCATTCCGCCTCCATCTATCCAATCGTCCACACCCACCCCGGTATCGCGCATTATCACCTACACGCCTCATCTGTAGCAGCAGTTCCCAGTTCGCCAGCCTATTCGCGTACCACCACCCGCGGGGCATCCGTCATGACGGCTGACCAACAGCTCGGCACCTCGGACGCCGGGTCAGCAGAAGCCCCAACGGCGACCATGGCGGCCGACACGACCGACGCGCCGCGTGAGCGCCGGGAGAGCATGTCCCAGTGCTCCGAGAACTCGCAGACGGCCGCCGACTTTCTGCGCGACCAGATGCAGCTCGAGGCCGACGCGCGCGAGGCTCTGCCATACGTGTGTCCACCTGTCCCGTCCTCCGCATCCCCGTAAGCCGCCCGAGCTGACCGCGCGCGCGTCCCCAGAGCATCGACAACTGCACCAAACCACTTGGTCCTCTGCGACAGAACGTCTTTGCCTGCTTGACTTGCCATCCCCCGCCGGCGAACCCCAGTGATGACGATGCCTGGACGCCCGCTGGCGTCTGCTACTCGTGCTCCATCCAATGCCATGGCGAACACGACCTCGTCGAGATCTTCCAGAAGCGCAACTTCACCTGCGACTGTGGCACCACGCGCTTCACCAAGGACCAGCCCTGTACCCTGCGTGTCAACCCCCAGACCAACACCAAGGGCGACGTGCACTCGGAGGAGGCCGACCCCGGCAATAAGTATAACCAGAACTTCCGCAACCGCTTCTGCTCCTGTTCTGTCGACTACAGCCCCCAGGAGCAGAAAGGCACCATGTTCCAGTGCCTGGGCTTGGGCACACACGAAACGGGCGGCTGTGGCGAGGATTGGTACCACCCGGGCTGTCTAATGGGACTCGGCCCGAAATGGTACGAGAATATGGAGCCGAAGAAACCGGTTGCCGCGACCCCCGCCGCTAACGGCTCTCTGCCACCCATATCTGAGGACGCCGCTGCACCGGCCGGCGCTGACGGCGCCGATCTACCCCACACCACGGGGGATGATGACGGCGACGACGATAATGATGCCCCCTTGCCTGACGGCTTTCCAGCCGAAGACGACTTTGATCATTTCATCTGCTACAAGTGTGTTGAGTCACAGCCGTGGATCAAGAGATACGCAGGAACCGCTGGATTCCTAGCCCCGGTCTACCTCAACAGCGAGGACGGTGCCTCGTCGCCCAATAAAAGGAAGCTTGACGATGGTGATGATGAAGGTATCCAGCAGTCGAAGCGCGTCAAAACCGAGGGCGATGCTGGCAACGTCGAAGCAACGTCCTCCTCGACTGTCAACGCCCAGCCGAGTGTGCCGGCAGTCACGGCCGGTGAAGGGGAGGGGGGAGCCAAGGAGGAGCGCAAAGAGGAAGGGACCGAGACGGCAACAAGTCAAGAACCGACGTGCAAATACGCGAGTCTACCCCCCGCGCCCAACGGCCGTTTCTCGCTCTTCGTCACCGAAGGGTTCCGCGAAAGATTCTGTCGTTGCCCCAGCTGCTTCCCTGGTCTCAAGGCGCACCCCCAGCTTCTTGAAGAAGAAGACGCTTACGAGCCGCCGCTCTCGGAAGCCGGGTCGGACAACGGCTCCACCCAGGGGAGCGGCTCGCTGTACGACCGTGGCGAATCGGCATTGCGCAACGTCGACCGCGTGCGCGCCATTGAAGGCGTCATGGCCTACAACACTCTCAAGGACAAGCTCAAACCCTTTTTCCAGCAGTTCGCCGAGAGTGGCCAGGCCATCAGTGCCGAGGACATCAAAGAGTACTTTGCCAAGCTTCGTGGCGACGAGCAACCGGCCAGCGATACTGGCGAGGCCGCCCCTAGTGATCACCGCCAGGAGCAGGGTGGCTACTAAGCACCGATGCGTGGTGTCTGTACCAACATTGTATTATAATAGTAGAGGGCCGCTGGAGGGGGCGTCTACAGTTTTCTATCCACATCGCAACCTCAATGCGTCGCTTCGGGGTTTTTTAGTGGGTTACAAGGGCAGGAAAGAAACGATTATGGCAACCCAAGATTGGTGCCCCATCGTATCGCACATAGCTTGAAGGGGGGAGCAAGGAGATTCTGAGGATGTCTGAGCCTGCAGGAGCCCAAGGCGACTTATGAATATGACGAGAAATGAACCACCTTCCACCTTTTGGCTATACCATGCCGGCTCCTCGCCCGAATTGTAACGGTCGCACATCCAAGGGCCGGAGAAAGCTGGCCCGCGCGTTCACTCCCATCTACTTTTTGGTTGTCTGCGACGCCGTTTCCGGCACATCGTGCACCTTGCCCTCAATGGGCTCGACGAATTCATGGCTCTTCTTGAGGCCGAGCATGCCCTTGGTCACCCGGACAATGCTGTGGCGGCCCTCCCACAGGGGGAAGAGGCCGACGGCGCCCGAGCTGCCGAAGATCCAAATGATGCCCACCGTCACCCAGCCCGTGAAGAAGGGCTTGGAGAAGATGTAGCCGGACCCGTACATGGGCATCGGCCAGAGCACCAGGAACGAGACGGCCATGACGACGGTGAGCCACTTGGCCAGGCGGGAGGCCTTGTTGAGCTTCGCCATGTCCTGCTCGGGCGCCACCACGACGAAGCCGGGGCCGTGGTCGCTGCCGCTCTCCAGCCCGCCCTCGGCGGGCGAGGTCTCCCCGGCGTCGTCGCCCTGCTTGATGGCGGCCATGGACGCCCAGTCGTAGTCGTCGGCCCCGAAGGCGTAGGTGAGCGCGGGCACGAAGACGAGCGGGCTCAGGAGGCCCACGACGTTGCCGACCAGCATGGGGTTGTTCGACCCGAGGTTCTCGATGGAGAGCACGCCGTCGAAGTCGCGCGCGCACGTGACGGTCCAGGCCACGAGCGCGCAGATCAGCCCGAGGATGGGCGCGCCCGAGGCCGCGACCCAGTTCTGGCGCTTCCAGAAAAGCGTCAGGGTGGCCGGGATGACGGCAGAGCAGATCATGACGCCCATCCAGAGCTGCAGAGACGTTTTGGTCAGCCAGGAAACCCTTCCCCCCTTTCCCAAGGAAAGCTGCAGACAAGTACTCACGTAGAGCCAGCCCATGGATATGCCGGCGTGGAAGAGACCAACGGAGAAGCCAGCCATAACTATGCCATACACGCAGACGCTGGTATGTGAGATGGCGATCAACCGTTTGCCAGGCGCCGAGGGGTTGATGTAAGTTCTGTGGTAATTTGGTGAGTGACTACGTCGTGGGACATCACATGCGCGAGAGGCGCAGGGGGGGGACTGACTGGTAGATGTCATACGTGACGATGGAAGAGACGGCGATTAGCTGTGCCGAAAAAGCCGAGGTCACAGCCACTGGAGCACGACAAGTCAGGTCCGGCGTCTTCTCACCGAGGCTTGGGGGGCTCGCATCTTACTGAAGATCATGATGAGGGTGCAAACAGCGCCTGAATGGCCGAGCAGCCCAATAGAGGCATAGGGAAGCACCAGGCCGGCCGTGACATCAGCAGGCAGCATCCGCTCAGGGAAGGTAGGGAAGGCCGGGGTGCCCTCCAGGGCCAGGGCAGACAGTCCCATGGTCGTGGCGCACAGCCAGGGAATGGCGAACCACGCCAGTCCACCGATGATGTAGCCGGGTAGGGCGTGGACTGGCGACGCAGCAATGGCCTTGTTGTAGTATCCTATACAGGGGTGGTTTTAGCCAGGCCCGCGGCTCAGGGGTCCCGGGGGCGGGGGAGGCTGCTCACCGTTGTCCATGAAGACGGTCCCGAAGTTGCCGGCAATGTTGATGACGAAGAAGACGGCGCCCTCCTTGGACTGCATGGTCAGGTAGGAGCCGCCCGCATTTCCCTCGACGGGGTGGGCGGCCGCCGCAGCAACGAGGCGGTCGTACACGACCGAAGGCGAACCCAGCTCGCTTCCCGTCGCGTAGGCCGTGAGGGAAAATATGAGTATGATGACGATGATGATGACGGTGTGAACGTAGTCGGTCAGAAAGGTGGCTTTGATGCTGGCCGGGGGGGGTAAAGAAACAAGAGTCAGTGGACACATTCACCCCCTGGCGTGGAGGAGCAACTCACCCTCCAAACATGGTGTACAGGACAACCCCCAAAGGCAGCAGAAAACAAGCGGCCTCGGTCGGCATGCCCGTCAGGGACGTCACCACGGCGGAGCCGCCGACGACGAGCATCAAGGTCACCAGGATATTGGTGAACAGGCCGAAGCAGATGAAGACACAGTGCGTGAAGCGGCCTGGACACAGGGTCGTCAGCGGGCAGAGCCATGGACACCGGAAGCAACAACGAACCATAACGAGCACGGATGACCTCGAGAACGGTGTGAGCATTGGGGGCTCGCCTCTTCAGCTCAATGGCGAGGGTGGCAAAGAGGATGATCTGGACGGTGGCCCCGGACGCATACTGTGCAGGGGATACTTGTCAGCGACCGCTCGCCCTCGCCGCCAAGTGGCGCTCTTGCAGGGCCAGCACGCCGACACAACTCACCCAGAAAGGACCCGAGACGCCGTATCGGTATGCGACGCCGGAGGACTGCAGCAACGTGGCGGCCCAGGTCCAGGAGGAAACAACGGCGGACGCCACCAGGCCCGACTTGACGGTCCGGCCGGCCGTGTTGAACATCTCGGAGGTCTGGGACTCGTTGTTGTACCTGCACCGAGAGCATTAGACACGGGGACAAAAAACCCGATGGGCGGGTTGGGGTTGATGCACCTCTTCAGAACCCAGGTGGTGAAGATCATGCCCAGGGCAAAGAGAAAGCCGAGGCCGACCACGACGCCGTAGCCGTAGGCCTGGCTCAGCGGGGGGGCGACAACGCCCGAAGCCGGACCACCGCCGCCTGCCATGACTGCGACTGGGGCTCCTTTACGCGGGCTCGCTCTGGTATTCCGGCGCAAGGGCGAGCCCGTACGGTGGCGAGGGCAGATGGGAAGAAGAAGGGGGCGGGCGGAGAGACAGAGAAGGGTCAATGGGTGCGTGTGTGTGTGTGTGCCGGGCCGTACTACATCGCCCGCCCCCTCGGGAAGCTCGGAGCCAGGCCACGACATCTTATACCGACACGTGAAGCAAAGCTTGCCCCCATGTACGTCGTCTGGTGTTCTGTTACGCAGCGCCGGCGCCTATCTATGGAGCGTCCAGGCGTCGCATCGCCCTGGGCAAGAGCGGCATCGCCATTGGACCATGGAGCTGCTCTTTTTCGAAGTCGTGAGCGTATGATAAGGCTAGGCCTGATCAAGCTCCAGCCAACGGGAGGAAAAGAGGGAAAGCTCCGGCTCCAAGACTCGCAACTCGGCTCTTCTTGAGTCTCGATTGGTGGTACCCACGCCAAGACTGGGGATTCCCCCATGAAAGTCTGATAGGCAGGGGGGGGGCTCGGGGGTGGGAAGGGAGATAAGATAAGCCTTGTGAATGCTGATGGTGGTTGCCCTTGACGCTTCAATAGATGCCGATAGGACTGGCATTGCCCGGGGAGAAACGGCTCATTACTTTTGGCAATTCCCGTGTGTCAGCGTCCGCTCTTCCGCCCCCCAGAATCCGCCAGCGGGGGGCCCCGGGCAACCCGAGACGGGCGACCCCGCGGGCGCGGGCGACGCGCGACGGGCGACGGGACGGGAGGGTTTGCAATGGCCCTGGCCACATGGCATGGAATGCACCCATGCCACATGGTTTTAGGGGCCTTTATCGGACGGCTCCTATTTGGATGTGGATGCAGGTGGTGCCGCATCCAAATCCAAGGCTCCTCCCGGCACTTTCATCTCATCGAAACCCACCTGCTCGCCTCCCAAACAATAGTGCACCGGGAAAAGCCACATGTGACGGCGCTTTCCTGACTCGACACTGTCCCAGACATGACTCTGACTCCGGGTCGAGAACCTCGTTCGTGCCTCTCGCCGTAACAGGGCCGTGCTGCCGTGCAGGGGGGAGACAAGATAACTGCCTCAGTAGTCTAGTAGCGTGGTAGAACTGCTGAGGCGTATTTTTTTTGTCATGGGCTCGCCGTGTTCCATGCCGACCTATAACCCAGAACGCAATCATCAGACGCCGGCATACCCAATTGCTGTTGGCGAACGCGTGAATTTCCTCGACAACCCAAACCTGCCATCGGCCACACGGCCACGCGGCCACGCGGCCAATTGTCTCGGGCCCGAACTCTGCGCTCAATAGCGGTTTCCCTGCTACAGGTAACAGAACATGCAGCGGCCCGAATACACGGTCAAGGAAGCCCCCCACAAAACAGAACAACTGGCAGCCGGTTTCGTCATACCCTCCCCGCAAAACCACAAACCAATGCTCATGGCAGTCGAGAAGACCAGCCGGCCGACCTGGCCCTCTATCGCTGGACTCTGGGGCCGGAAAGTCTGCAGGCCGGTCGGTGCCAAGAGACACGGAGGGGAGTGACCTGTTGCTAAAATGTCTTGTTTTCCCCGGGCCACTTTTGTGAGCCGCCTACTACGTATAATACTCGCCTTTTCGGCGGTGCCCCTCTCGCGGTGGCTGTGACCGGGACAAACTTCCGTTGGTCGGGCTCGCAATTGGGTCTAGACGACTGGCCGCTTTGGCGTCCATTGCGATAACCCAAAAAGCAACCAGGCCAAAAGGTGAGCCGTGCAGCAACTATAACGTGGTACTGCAAGTCCGAGGAAATATACGAGGCGGTGTTCAAGAGCCTTGACGCGATTATCTAACAGAAGCCCCGTGTTTGTTTCTGGAGGATTGGAAGGCTATCGCAGGCTTAGGCGTGACGAGATAGGCATTGAACCGACTGTCATCAGATTCATCGGGACCTCTCGGAAACTGCAATGTCTACGGATTCTTGTAGGCTTGCTCACTCCTGCATCCGACGTAGTAGCAGGACTACTTATGTAACTAAGTAGGCTTGACTATGCTACGTACAGGAAGGTTATCCTCGCAAGTAGTATAGTAGATAAGAAGTACCTACCAAGCGCTCGTAGAAAACACTGGGTTGGGGATAATGACTATTTGTATGAAGATGGAACGGCATGCCCTGACCATACTTGTTTTTCTTTTCTACCAACTAACAAAGAAGGCCTTTTCTTTCCACTTTTCTTCCAGAGCTGATAATGCAGGCCCCCGATTTCTCTAATGAAAAGGATCGACTGAGTGGTTATACGTCCTTCCTGGTGACCAGATATCTGATAATAATAAGCTATACAGTAGAGAAAGCCCTTACGTAGGGCCTAATACACGTCACAGTCACACTCAGGTTGATTATTTGGCCTATCTGATTATTTTTGCTAGTCTAAGGTATATAGTCATTGAGAACAGCACTTCCTAACACATACGACCATAGCTTCCAGAAAACTCGGGATCCCGTCCGCTCTCCCATAGATAAGCTGGAAAGCGCCGAATTAGTACTAGGGTCGGTGACGACCTGGGAATCCTCGGTGTTGTATGTTTTTGTTTTTCTTACTTATTCTTTTTGCCTTCTCCTATAGTGTCCACCAGCCACGCAATAGCTGATAGACATATCTCCATATGGCGAAGAACTGAAACGCTATGATCTGCTCTATCGTTCGGTTCTTCACTAAGCCTCGCAAGTACTCACTCAGGTTGCGATCGAATAATGTCTCTAATGAGCTTGGGGCTGAACCGCCTTCATCATTTGTAGAGCCAGACTCCAACTGCCACCATGGGCACAAGAACCATCGAGGCCAGCTTAAGGAGGCCTTTGGTGATCTTGGGGGTCAGAGCAGCGGCGGCAAGCTCTTTGAACTGATGCGGCGCGTTCCCTTTGGGGTATGGTGTTTTGGGAATTGGTTGGCCGAGGTGCGGACAGATTTGTTCCCAGCCGAAACCGTCCTCCAGCCGGAAGATGACCAGCTTCTCTTGTGGGACGATACGGCGTACCTGTTGGTTTCTGTAGGCACCCGCGTAGGAAAAGAGTCAGATGACGTCCGGTGTCAACGGCTCGGAGCAGTACACGCACATACACGCCGGTGGGGGATAGGGGCAGAACGTAAAGGAAAGGGGAAAAGAAGAAAGGAAAAGAAAAGAAAAGAGAAGAAGGAGAAAAAGGAACTCACGTTTCATCGTATGCCTTCTTGCACGCTGCGGGACTTTCATCCCAGTGGAAAGCCTTGGCAAAGGTTGCGTGCACCTTGCAAAAGGAGTTGACCCACGGGTCGACGAGGCGAACCTGGCGCAAGGGGAAAGCGGTGCAGGCATCCATCATCTGGCCCGCCGAGTTGGCCATGGACGTGTACCACTTCTCCGTGTCGCGCTCGACATGCAGGATCTTGGCTTCCGGGTAGAAGGCCACCAGCTCCTCAAGAAAGAGCGGCGTGATCTCGACGATGGCGCTGCAGGGGGCGCGAAGAGAAAGGGGTCCAGTGTCAGCGAGAACAAAGTCTCGAGGTTGTTATTGGAAACAGAGGAAAAAGGGGGGGGGGGGGGAGGGCATCCTACTCATAGTTGCCCAACCACTTGTCAAACTCGGCCTTGCCGTAGGGCTTCCCGATGCCTTGATACTTGGCCTTCATCGCTTCGTCCAGGACGTCCATGTGCGTGATGCCCACCATGCAGGTCTCATAGAAGTGATAGGTCCGGTAGCCCAGCAAGTTCAGGGCCTGGTAGATGGAGAAGGTGCCGGTCCTGGGACACGCAGTCGGTCAGTCAGTCTGCCTCTGCGCGGCGCCGCGACCCCGTCGATCCCCCTGGGGTACCCACCGGCTCTTAGCCGTCACGAGCACCTTCTTCTCGAGCCGCTGGCCCGGGTCGGGAAGTCTGTCGATGGCGCGGGACATGGTCGGAACAGGTTTTTGGCGTGGAGGGTAGTGAAAAGTCGTCCACTTTACGGCGTAACAACAGACAGGTCTCAGCCGAGGTGAACAGAAGGGAGGGGAGGGCTGGCGTGTCCGAGTCTTCTTATGCTTCCCCAGCGTTGTCCCCTCTCTCCTCCTCGTCCTCCTCTTCTTCTTCCTCCTCCTCTTCCTCCTCGTCCTCCTCCCCCCCTTACATGAGCATGAACCGACATGGATGATTCTGCCTCGCCTGATCCATCACCAGACAACCCCACCGGCTAGCGTTTGCGGGCTGAGAGGAGCCGGCGATCCTGACGGTCCCAGCGATTGGACGCAGCGTGCTAAACGGCGTATGGACGGCCAACAGCGCGTTCTGTCTACTACGTAGTGCTTACCGGGGGCCCTTGAGCCCCAAGCAAGCTAGTCGCGGTGGGTAGTGAGCGCCCTGGCGAACTGGCACCCCGATGCTGTGATGCTGATTCCGCGCCCGGGTCTGGATCCAATGCGCCGGTCGTACGTGTTGGCGCGTAGCATGTTCGTTCCCAGGTTCCGACCATCTGATGATTCTTGAGAAAAGCCCCGGATACGCAGTACACGGGGGCTCACCAATGGGGAAGGGAAGGCTTGGCTGATTGGCCGAGACGCGCGCTTCGCTCATCGTCACCATTCTAGCGCTGACCAACACCACCGGCTTTCAGCCCATGAATGTCGTTTCCGGCTGTACGATGGAATTTGCCGAGGCCTTGCCCAGAGATCCATCCGATCTGCTGTAGCATTGGATCCCATCCACGGCACATTCATCCTTCCCATGCGCTGGCTCCACAGGGCAAAACCAGGCCGGCCTGGTGTGGGTTCTGAACGCATGGGAGGGCAGCCCGTCTGCGGGTCGGGGCTGCATTGCGCCGATGCCTTGTCACCTACGTAATACAAGTAATACCTACTGGTACGCGGGCAGGTACGCTATGTAGGTAGGTAGGCGACCCCATCAATGGCATCTATGTGATGTAGGTTGTCTGACGGGGTTTTCCACAGCATCATTCATAGGCTTAGGCACTAATAACCTATCCATAAAGTACGGTGCTTTCCATTCGAAACAGTGGACTATAGCCCCGGTGAGTGGCAGAATACCTACCGGTCAGTAGCACGGGCATTTGAGTCCCCTCGCGCCGGAAGCGTCTTGTTAGTCCACGGTCATCCCACTATTTTTGGACAGCGCCACGGCGTCCCGAGCTGCCTTAACTTCGGTGGCCGAGAGAAGCTTTCAGGTATTCCATTCCGGGTGGAATATTGAAACATCCATGTGCAGTTCGCGAGGAGGCCGATTCTATACCCAGCCTTAGGTATTTATACGAGTGCGAGTCGGCGTGGCTTGATGAATACGCCGTATGTAAAGGCAGGCAGGCAGAACTTTCGCTGCCATGCTGACTTCCCCATCTCCCACACAACCTCAGCCAAATCCACCAATATTACGTCCCGCGACTCTCAACTCGCCACGCACACCCACGTTCTATTCTCCGTCACCATGGCCCGAAGGCCACCATGACCAAGGGGAAAACCGAGGACCTTGCACTACTACTCCAGTCTGGAGTGTAGTCCATGGTAGGACCCGGGCATCCCGGTGGTCGCCCCGGAGACCCAACGCAAGAAGAACTTGTCACCTACGCGCGCGGCGTTCAGGAGGAGGATCATCTACGAGAATGGGCGACATGGAATACCACCAAAGCTGTAGGGCCATGTTCCTCGACCACGCAATACGGCATTGATGCCACCACCTAATGGATGCCGTCCCTTTCCCGCTCCATCATCATGGTGGTAAAGGAGATCCGAGCGGAGTGCAGGGCAGCTTTGCGCAGCTGCGAGCCCACCTCATTCCCACCGGTTAGATTGAAGGACCAAGTGCCCTCATGTCCCTCGAATCGCTCTATACCAAGGACGGAGCCTTGAGTAGCGGTGGTGGGGTGAATAGGCCTCACTTCGATATGGCTCTGACAACATTGGAAGCGGCAGTGGGGGGTGTTCAGAAGCTGGAGAAATGAGAGGCGCCGGCACTCTGCAAATCTCCAGATCACAACTTGTTTCTCAGACGCTGTGAGGATAGCTACTCGAGTCTGCGGTTGCATGGCTTTGACTGGTGAGAATTCTGTCGGGCCATCCCATCGCTTCGTTGATACATCACATTACGTTGGCCAGTATGGAATGGGCGTGGGAAACTGGTGGACAACCTAGTACAACTCACCGAGGATCTGAACCAAACTACTTCGAGGATGCGGATAATGCAGCTCTAGCAAAGTTCGACTCCGACGAGAACATGAAGGAATCCAGGAGTCCGGCGGAAGAGTTTGAAGACGAGGTGGGCGAAAGCTCGCCCTGATACATGCATCACGAACAAGTCAGGAATCCGGGCTTGGATGATAACATTATTCCTCCTCCGAATGGCATTGCCCCGATCTGGTATCTATTACCACTCTCACGACAGTCAATACTTCATGAGCTTGTTGGTATAGAAATACTACTTTTTTATTTACCCAACGTACGTAACCAGAGCTTCGAAACTTCCAGCGCGGCACCGAGACCCAAATTCCGCCATGGTTATAGCCATAGGTAGCAGCTACCTGAGCCATCAAATGGCATACTTCATTTGCCTTCCAGGGAGATCTGAAGCCAAGGACCTGGGTGTCCCATATACATTGTATACACCTAACAAACCTGGCATGCTGGCCCTGTCTTACGGGGCGGTGATTACGTAGTTGCTCTTAGCCCCCGCGATGAGCCCCTGACGAGTCCGGGAGGCGGCCCCTGGCGTCACCCGCGGCTGCCACCTCGAGGTTTAAAATAGGACCTAACCTACCGTCCCCGCGTCCGCGGCCCAGTTCCCCGGCCTACGCGGGGAGAGGGTCACGTTGTGCGAGAAACAGCCCACCGCCTGGGACCGGGCCCTGTGATCAGGATGACGCGGACATGCCCAGCCCCCCTGGCGCTCCGGGAATGGACCCGGGAGCCTCTGCCGCGCTCTGGCGCCCGCGCATCGGACGGATGGAACAATCTCGAGAATCGGCATGGCATTGCCCTCCTCGTGTTCTGTCTTGGCCCCCTTGGGCGTCGTCTTGCGCAGTCCCAAGGTTGGATACCCGCCAGCTACACGTACGTAATGCTCGCGCTCCCCTCCCCCCCCTCCCTGGGGTGTGAGTAAGCACCTCACAGGGGGGAAGGGTAAACGGGACGGGTGTGTGCGCGCACGTTTGTGCGTATGTATGTGAGTGCGTGTGCGCTTTCTGCTGTTGGGCTACCTCATGGTAGGTGACAGCTCGAAACCCAACCAGGGCTTTGAAGGCAGATATGTCGACCCTCGTGAGCCGGATCATGGGTATGGTATGCCAGTCTCTGCCTGACCCATGAATGAACCCCATGGATGGGGGTGGGAGAAGGAGCATCGACTTCGGGGAAGTATTCAGGGACAACACACCATCATGGGATCGCAACCAGCCATAATGACACTTCCATCCACCGGCTGACTCGGGGAGAAGCCTCCATAGCAGCACCCGCATTCTGTTCTTCACGCAACGCCGCCGGGCGCCACGCACGTCGCCGCGCCCGGTACTTGCCTGTCTTCTTCTTGGATGGCGCGAGCGCGGCTGCCGTGGTGAAGCAGAAGTCCAGGCCTGGGCAGGTACCTGCTTGTCTGGACGCCCGCTTCCGACGACGGAAGCTGAATCGTGCCCCCAGAAGATGCAGCAGAGCAGGCACGATATTACGCGGCCGCCGAGCGTGCAGAAGCACCTCCGGAGCATAAAGCAGATGACGCGGTCCGCAGGCGGCGCCCGCGCCTCTCATCGCAAGCCCGCGCACTTCTGGCGTGTCATGAAGCATCTGCAACCACCCCGGGACCACGCCCCGACGGCTCCTATGACACCAACTCACCCCGGCCGCCCTCGCCTCGGCTCGGAGCCGGGTCTGTCGTGATCACGAACATTTTCGCCATGGAGAGCGAAAAGGTCGCGCGGAGCCCGTCGCGGCTTTCCACCGCCAGCTCGCACCTGCGGACTTTCCTCGTGAACCAGTGGTTCTTCCTGGCCCTCCTGCTCCTCATCCTCGTGGCCTCCCGGGTCCAGGTCCCCCCGTCCGGCCGGCCCCTCAAGGAGCGCCTCGTCCAGCACCTCTCGGTCGCCGTCATCTTCTTCATCAACGGCTGCACCGTCGAAACGCGCACGCTGATGGACAGCGCCCTGAGCTGGCGGGCCCACGTCTTTATCCAGGGCATGAGCTTCTTCTTTACGTCGGCCACGATGCTGGCCGTCGTCACGGCGACCGCCACCAACCCGGCCTTTATGGACCCCGCGCTGCTCAACGGGCTCGTGGTCCTTGGCTGTCTTCCGACAGCGTGAGTGGCCCTTGTTTTCCAAAGCCCGCCGGGGAACACGCCCCAGCTGACAGGCAGCGACAGCTTCTCCTTCAACACAATTATGGCACGGAAAGCCAACGGCAACACGGCCCTGACCCTTACCGAGTCGGTCGTGGGGAACGCGATGGGCCCCTTCATGTCCACTCTGCTGCTCCGGCTTTACCTGTCAGGCGATGCGTGGTATGCGCGGGATCTGGAAAAGCACACGGACGGGTACGCCGAGATTTTCCGGAAGGTATTTGCTCAGTTCGGCCTGACATTGTTTCTCCCCTTGGTAAGGGCTCATACCCAGATGTTATCCGTGCCGCGACGGAACTGCTGACTTAATCGCCGCCAGGCCGTCGGACAAGCCACCCTTTATATCTTTCCCAATGCCACGCGCAGGGCCATGGACCAATGGAATTTGAAGAAATTGGCCTCGTTTGCCCTCCTCGTGCTCATTTGGTCAACGTACGACAGCGCCTTCGGGACTGGCTCGTTCGCTTCCATTTCGGGCGCCCACATAGCATTCCTTATAGCCGTCTTAGTCGGGCTCTTCCTGTTTTGGATGCTGGCGGCTTTTGTTTCAGTGCTCTGGCTGCCGCGCGAGGATGTTATCGCCGCCGCCTTCTCCATCCCCGCCAAGTCGCCGGCGCTCGGCATTACGCTTGCCGCCGTCGTCTTCACCGGCATCTCGGACGAGAAATCGGCCAAGATATGCATCCCACTCGTCTTCTACCAGTGCATCCAGACGTGCCTGAGCAGCATAGCCACCGTGCCGCTCCGGCGCTGGCAGGCCCGGCGGCCGAAAGGGGGGTACACAAGCTCCACAAGCAGTACCGCCGACTTGGTGTCACAGGTCTGAGGGCGGACCGAAAGAAAAACATTGGTTCACGGTGGGAAAAAGCAACCCTGGCACAGCTGTTCTGACGGGTATGTAAGATATGTAGCAGCCACGGGCCTGGGTGGGTGAAAACCGGGGGATGAACATCGCCGGAGATGTTGCGGTCGGCAAAACGCCTTGTCTTTTGATGGTTCCGAGTCGGTTACGATATTGATACCATAAGCGATATAATTAATGCATGCCCTTGTTTGCGAGCGCTTGGAAAAGTCGCGCAAGCCCGTACTGCACGATGCTGCGCATTGGCACCCACGCGCGCGCCCGCGACACGGCTCAAAAGACCATGTCGCAAATTCCAGGGCCCTTGGCGCACACGCGGTAGAAGGGATAGGTCACGGCACCATGGCAGACAGCACTGTTGCCGCGGTACGGGAGAGGCGGTCTCATGTGACGACAGGTTTGGTATGGGACCGAAACTGGATTCAATCGCTCTCGAAGCTGTTGGTCACCTCGACAAACTGCTCCCACATTTTCCAGGCTACGCCGCTCTTGATGGCCCACCTCGCGCGCCTCACGCCTTCCTTCCAGCGGCCGTTGCCAGGCCCCCTTTCGGTGATGACGTTTCCATCGTCGCCCTCGCCCATGGCGCTCGTGTCGGCGTCGCATACGCCGGCGGCGACGAAGAGGGCGGCCGTGTTCAGGAGCACGAACTCGAGAATGGGATCGTCGTCGGCCACTTCGCCCATGAGGATCTGGCGCAGGATCTCGGCGTTCTGCACGGGCTCCTTGCCGGGGCTCACGGTGTCGAGGGGGTGGCGTGACAGGCCAAAGTCCTCGGGGACGAGGGTAAAGTGCTCGACCTCGACAGAGCCGTCGGGGCGCTCGACCAGCTGCCAGCACAACGTGGGCCCGGCGCACGAGACTTCGTCCAGCTGCTCGACGCCGCACACGACAAGCCCCTTGCGGGCGCCGCCGATGCGCAGGGCCTCGGCGAAAACGGGCCCCAGGTCATCACGGGCCACGCCCAGCATACGGGCCTCGATGGCGGGGTCGACGGGGTTGGCGAGGGGCCCCATCAGGTTGAAGATGGTGCGCCAGCCGAGCTCCTTACGGATGGGGGCGACGTACTTCATGCCGGGGTGGAAGACGGGGGCGAAGAGGAAGGCGTAGTTGGTCTTCTCGTACACGCGCGTCAGGGTGTTCGGGGTGATGCGCGACAGCGGCGGGGCACGCGGGGCCATGGACATGAGCAGGTCGGCCGAGCCGGACTTGGAGGTCGAGGCGCGGTTGCCGTGCTTGGCGATGAGGAGCAGCGACGAGGCCAGGATAGACGAGGTGGTGCTGATGTTGAAGGTGTTGTGGCTGTCGCCGCCGGTGCCGACAATGTCGCACTGCCGGGCCGCATGTCAGTCGCGAACGGGGACGGGGAGGAGTCCAATAGACTTACGAGACCGCCCAAGTAGCGTCCCTCAGGACGGCCTTTCCGGGCGACGACATCACTCAGCGCGACCATTTCGACCTCGGCGGCGGCGCTGCGCATGGCAGACGAGGTGGCGGCCAGCACGTCGGCGCGACGGTCCCAGCCGGTGAAGTGCAGGCATGTGAGCAGCGAGCCGGTCTGAACGGGGCTCAGATGGTTGGGGAAGATGAGGGAGATGGCATCCGCGATCTCCTGGGCCGTGACATTCTCCTTGGCGGGATCGGGCCACATGCGCTGGAGCAGCGGGCGGATGTCGACGATGGCCGGCTGCGTTTGGGCGGCGATGGAGGTGGGCTGGGCCGTCATGTTCTATGGCATGTATCGTCTTCCGGTCAAGGTTCCAATTCTATTGTAAGCTCCCGCAAGTCGACGTCGCGCGCGCGCGAGGAGGGGCTCTCGACGTAGGTACAGTGCAGCTGGAGAGCAGCGATGGTGGGGTTGAAGGCAGAGAGAGCTCTGGGAGCACAGAGGGATGGACTTCAAACCAGGGTTGATTGACTTCAAGTAGTCGAACCGTATGTACAAGTACTTCGGGAGGTCGGGACTACGTCGTCAAACGGTCAATTGGTGTCGACAAATGTCGTCAAAAGGGCGTGCTTCCAGAGCCGGGGACGGATTTGGGGAAAAAGGACTTCATCTCCCGTTGCCCGAGTCGGACTGCCAGTGACTCAATGCCTCCAGACTCGAAGAGCTTTGTGAGGTACCCAACGAGTACTATTACATAGCTGCTAAACCAAATGTACATCCTGGTGTTCCCTTACTGGGCAGCCTTGGAGGCACGAGGAAACAGTCGCAGATCCACTCGCCAAAGTGGACGGATGGATAAGTATGTACATTACCTAAAGTAGCTCGTAGATACTCGGGTAAGCATGTACCTACTTACACATTCACCCACCCACCTAAGTAGATAGGGTGGGCTTTCGAGAATGTGAAAACACCGACACCCGCGACCCGTTCAGCTGCCCAGCCATGTTTCTACGTGATGCAGATTCGTAGTTGATGCAGCCGCGGGCCCCTATAGCATGTGCATCGGCTCCACGGGGGAGGCTCCGGTCGCGGCGCGGCGCTGAGCCGGGCGGTTTGAGGCAGACACGCCGGGCCTGCGTCGGAGAGGATTTACCCAGTTGCCGCTCGTTCGCCCGTCGCGCACGGGCCCCTCCCAAATTTCCAGCGGACTGGCAGCGACTCTGCTCGACGCCGCCATCACGACGACAGCAGCCCGTCTTCCCCTCCCCTCCCTCGTCCAGACCCGTCCCGTCCCGTCGAGCTGTCGCAGGAAGGCATCGGCGACCCCCTCACCCCACCGCTTCACCATGCCGGCCAGACTCAGCAGCGCGTCGGCGCGCGGCGTCGCCCGTGCCGTCCGGCCCCGCACTGTCCCGGCGGTCTTGCCCGTCTCACACGGCGCCGCCGTCGTCGCCGCCTCGTCACGATGCTATGCCGCCGCCGCTGCCGCCCCGCCCTTGCCCCTGGGCCGTCTCCAGCTCCCTGAGGACTACATCCCGCCAACCCAGCCGCCCACGGCCCGCCGTCCCGAGTCGCGCAAGTCCCAGCTCCTGCGCGCCTACACCGCCATGCTCCGCTCCACCCCCTTGATGCTCTTCTTCCAGCACAGCAATCTGACGGCCGTGGAGTGGGCTGCCGTGCGCCGCGAGCTGCGCAAGTCCCTCCAGGAGCTGCCCGTCCCCGAGCCGGGCCCGGACGGAGCCGCCCCCCCGGACATCAGCAACGCCATCCAGCTGCAGGTGCTGCGCACGCGCATATTCGACGTATCCTTCAAGATCTGCGAGTTCTTCGACGCCGAGGCCGCTGCCGCCAAGCCCAATGCCTACACCCACGACCTGTCCCAGGCCGCCTACGATGCCATCAAGGCCGCCGACGTCAAGAACCCCAGCACCACCTATGCCCAGATCAGCCCGCTGCTGTCGGGCCCCATCGCCGCCCTGACCTTCCCGGCCGTGTCGCCGGCTCACCTGGGCGCAGCCCTGCGGATCCTGGCGCCCAGCGCCCCCCACTTCCCGGCGCCGACGAGGCGGAAGTCGCCTGGGTTCCACGACCCGGTGGCGCAGAGCGGCCTGCAGAAGCTGTTGTTGGTGGGTGGGCGGGTTGAGGGCAAGGCCTTCGACCAGGAGGGCATCCGGTGGGTGGGTGGTATCGAGGGCGGCCTAGACGGCCTGCGCGCCCAGCTGGTGACGATGCTCCAGAGTGCCGGCCTGGGTCTCACCACGGCCCTGGAAGGACAGTCCAAGGGCCTCTGGCTCGCGCTGGAGTCGAGGAGGACACAGATGGACGAGGAGCAGAACCCCAAGAAGGCCGAGGAGGAAACCCCCAGTGCCTGAAGAGGCGGGTGTGTATGATTGTGCTGTATAAGTGTATCAAAAATAACGACAGTCAAGACGCGTGGCGTTGGGCGTTTTCTCGCCATTCCCACGGGGCACGGCTACCAAAACTGGTCAGTGGAAGGCGTGCATGGCGACGGCCGGTACGGATACGGACTTGTTCGGGGCCTGCGTCGTTCGCTTTCGGCATTGCCCAAAGGAGTAAAACGCAATGCAGGTGCTTCAGGGCGTGTCGACCAGCCAGCCAGCCAGGTCGTGTTTTGCTGGCACGGGCCGTTGCGACACGCGTGTTACCCAAGGCACTCACTCCCTCTGTCATTCTTCTCGGCCATTCCCCGCGGGCGGTCGACCACTGCATGCAGGAGGGCGTTTGGTTCTCCCGTTCTAGGAAGGAAATGGGCATGCATACATACAGTACATGGATACCTTACATTAGTACATGGAAACAAACAAGGCGACACAGTGCGTGTGATTGGGGTTCGCCGGCCTAGCGGGTGACGATCGACAACAAAACACGCCCCCCCAAAAAGGCGACAGGGATGGCACGAGCGCGCTAAACTCCATAGCAGCCCCGGACCCTGCATGACATGACATCCCATCTGGGGGGGGGGCGGGTCGTCTCGCCCGTCCATCCATTGGAAAGCAGCCACGCAAAACCGTGGGCAGAGAGAGAGAGAGAGAGACAGAGAGAGATCTGATCATCGAGCCATCTTCGGACCTCGCTCGGCCCCTCCTCCGATTCTCCTCCGTGCTTCCTCTCGCGTCCCGCCGGTCCCGAAGCGTCACGTCCTCGCTCGCTCGCCCCTCGCCCGCTCTCGATTGGAGTGCCCTTGGCTTCGCGTGCACTCCGTCGGTGTATCGCCCAACCTCGTCTACCCGGTTACTCAGAGGGCCCTCGTCCACCCTCACCTCCCGCCCGTGCCACAGCCTGGCCTCGACCCGACCCCTCCCCCGCCGATTATCATTTCCTCCGACCCGGCGTCCATCGCTCGGCCGCGCCCCGCCCACCGTCTGGTCCGGGATCCTTCGTGCTCAACTGAAGCAGCAGCAGCACCACCACCACCGAAACCTCGCCCGCCATGGACTTTGCGCCCTACCAAGCCTCGCCGCCCGAGCACTCGCGGCCCTTCTCGCCGCCGCGTCCGTCCCTCGGCTCGCCCGCCCACTCGCCGCGTGGTTCCTACGACTACGCACGACGCCCCAGCAACATGGCCTCGCCCCCGCCACTGCAGCACCCCCAGCCCCAGCGTCAGTGGGTCAGCCACCTGCCCGGTGGCTACGATGCCTCGGGCCCCGGTACCGGTGCTGGCGCCGGCGGCTACGCCCAGATCGACAGCCCGGGCCCCGCGGCCGGCTACGCCGCGGGCGTCGGCCTCGGCGGCTACGGACTCGGCGCCGGCGTGAGCGAATTCGACACGAGCCTGGGCCTGCGGCTCGACTACGAGGCTGCCGCCGCCTATCTGGTCTTCCCACCGCTGGGCGCCATCCTGCTGCTGATCCTGGAGCGGAGCAGCGATTACGTGCGGTGCGTCGGCGTCATCTAGCCCCCGGACTGCCATGGTGGCCCCGGAACTAACATTATACGGCAGGTTCCACGCGTGGCAATCGAGTCTGTTGTTCACCGTCCTCTTCATCGTCCATCTCATCTTCTCGTGGTCCACCTTCCTCAGCTGGGTCATCTTCCTCGGCGACCTGGCCCTCATGGTCTTCCTGGCAATGCGTGCCTACCGCGATGCCGACACCCTGGACAGGCAAGTTCACCTCCCTTGGCATCACGCCCGCACTCCTCCCCTTCGCGCTAATGCCCTCGTGTAGGTACGAGGTGCCAATTTTTGGCCAGTTCGCAAGTCGAATACTGGACGACGAGTGATGCTGCCGATGAACGAGAACACGAATGCATGGCGACATGTCTTTGATGAACGACGATGGAGCATGTTGTCACGGGTCGAGGCGGGCACCGTCGAAAATGAACTTGCTGATGTACACCGGCCTATGATGCTCACTAATGATGTATGTATATAACCTCGTTGCAAAATGCAAGGGGAAACCCGCTGCCACTTGGAAGCCTCTAATGCTGCCATATAAGAGGCACTACTGCGCATGGCTCTAGAAAACCGACGTTCCGTACTTCATTGCTTTGTCGGTGGGCCGACAAAAAAGCGCCTCCGCTCGCATGGGCCAGCGTGGTCGCGTGGCAAAGGACAGAACAGCCATCACTGATTTGTGTTCCTATGCTGATGGAAAGATCTTACGAGTAAAGGCATACTTTCGAGCATAATCTGCCCGGCAGACATGGGGGACAATGAGGACGAAGACTTATTTGATTGGAAGTCCTGCAACAATAAAACGTAACCAAGCGTGCATGGAGGAAACACGTGCTAAATCCAAGGTCACCAAGGATGATGGATTTTAATCATTACAAACTATAGGTAAAAAGCCAATGGCTCTGTCTCTGTGTTACTGGGGGCACTGTGTTGCTCGTGCAGCAGCTTTTGACGGCATGAATTCGACGAGATGGTCCAAATCGATGTCGAGTTGGACCAGCCCGCCAAGGTCCCCGAGCATAGGCTGTATAGAGAGTCTGACATAGACGCGAACGTCTCCTCCCGTACGTCCTAGACCCCCCTCCCCCGCCTGTTGACCTCCATCTCTCCCATCTCCCCGGCGTAGTCCGATTTAACTCTGGCTATCTCGATTTCTCCCCAGTGGCAGTCAGGCCGTCTGGGCTGCTACACAGAAGGCAAGCTTCTGGGCCGTAAGCCACCAGGCGACGGTCAAAGTACCCGGCCAGGAACTCAAGCAGTCGTACTCCCTGAAAGTATTCATGCGCGAGCTTGGCTGCTCCATGGCCGAGGGCGAACATGAAGCCGCCAAAGTCTGGCAAGACGTCGTGCTCTCTGACGTCGCGGAGTCGATCAGCGGGGTCGAATTGGCCAACCGGCCGGGGGAGCAGTTTCTCCTGGTCAGCTTTCACAATATGTGTCGGACGAGATGCCCTCGGCTTCCGGCTTTGAGTAGACTATGGCCTCGGGTCATCAGAAGTCGACATCTCCGACAGGCGGGTTTGAATCCCACGCCGCCCTTTATATGGGTGACCACCCATACGACAACCGCTAGTGTGACACATGGGAAGAGTGGTACCGAGCAGTATGAAGGGTTTCACGGAGCGCGAGATCGGGACCCATGGACCACACGAGGAATCTGCAACGAATGAGCGAGAAGATCCTAACCAAGGTCATCCCGCGGCTTCTTCGGCCCATGGAGACGGGCGGTCGGAAGCTCAAGCCCGCGCTGGTCCATGAGGATCTCTGGCATGGCTGATGGGGACTGACAACGACACTGGCGAGCCGGTGCTGTACGACGGTGGCTCCTTTTACGGCAATAACGAGTGTATGTCGGATACTCCCGTTCTCTGGGCTCTACGGGCGGTAGAATAACACAGACGACTTTCCCATGTGGCGCAGCGCACGCTATCAAACCAAACGGCCACACATCAGGGCCTACTTCCGCATTCCTGAAATCAACGCCCGGGTCGAGGATTTGGAGGACCATAATGCTCTCTATGCAGCGTGGTTATCGCTTTCACTCCACGCCGTAGCAATAATTTGGCCGACTTACGCTCAGTCACAAGGATCTAGCCACCTCCGCTTGTTGACCATCTAACGTGAGGATGACACTGGTGTGAATAGCTCAGTGACAAAGCTAACAAGTTGAAAGGATACCAAAGGGCGCTTCTAAGTGCTATCGAAGAGTGTAGAAGTCTCATTGAAAAGTACCCCGAGGGCTACGAGGGCTGCAGAGCTGAACAGTCAAAAACTGTGGGAGACCAGCAACGAGACCCGTGATTCGCCCGGTTACGCCATCTCCATCGCTCGGGGGTATGCGAAGCGAACTTTCCCTGGTCATTTATATCCGACGATGAGTGGGCAATGATCCACGGTATCGTTTTATCGAGGTATTTCCCCTCTGCCTGGGTGATGATGTCCGAATGCCGAAAGGCTCCCCAGCGCCCTCTTTCTTCGTCGAAGAATTAGAGGACGATGACTCAAGGGGCTCGGGGATCGGCCTCGCTTCAGTCTCTGCCGTGAATTTGCCGTCCTACAGCGGGCGCAACCTGCCCCGGAAGCCTATTTTTGGAAAGCGGGAAAGAATGACGGCCGATAGGAGCCACGCGCCAGGCCAGGCTCGACGGGGCTCGCGCGTGCGTTCAGCTGGGGCGGCTGTGTTGGCTAGAGTGCCATCACTGCCGACCTCGCCGACGTCGTCCCGGCCGCATGCGTCCGGCTTAATGCGGGCCATGATTCGTCTCGTCGCATGGGGTGCCCATGCGACGGCCCCGTTCCTGGCGAGCTGGGCCGTTGGCCGACCCCCCTTCGGCTGAAAGGTAAGGTTTGTAGCTCCCGTCCCCAGCCTCAAAAAGGTTGACTAGCCTTTCTCCGCCCCCCGCCGGTTCGACATCACGATGCCGTAACGGGCAGGGGGGAGACAAAATAACTGCCTCAGTAGTCCAGTAGCGTGGTAGAGCTGCTGAGGCGTTTTTTTTTTTTTTGTCATGGGCCTGACGGGCTCTGAAGAAAGAGACCGGCTGGGCGATCCTTCCTGTTGCTCAGGCGGCCACGGAGGCCGCCACGCTGAGCCGAGGGTCGAGTTGCCGGCGGCAAATGGCACCGTGACGCGAACTGGGGCGAGTTCCAGACTACCCGTGATTCCCCGTGAAGATAAGTTTCTTGGATGAATACAATGAGTATGTATGGCACCACGAACATGTATAAGAAGGGGCCTTCTATCTCTCCAAACAACCGATCACTTCTCTCTCCACCCCTCCAGTCACACACGATCGCTACACACTGAACCCAAGTCATCGTCACTTCCCAGACCTGACCCAAGTTTTCCCACATCTTCTACTTTACCACTTATCAACCGCCACCATGCGCTTCTGTCTCATCGCAGCCACCTTTCTTGCCGCCGGCTCCTCGGCCTACATGATACCCGTCCGCCGTGAATACCCCGTGTCCGGCGGCGGCGGCGTTGACCCCGCCTCTTCGGAATCTACTCCGTGCGAGCAAGGCCAGTCCACGAGCGACAACTCGCCGGTGACGGGAGTCCCTTCGGCCTCGGTGTCCTTGCCACCTGATGTGCCGCCGGTGGTGACAGAGTCCGGTTCAGGATACACGGACCCCACGGAGACAGAGTCCGGCTCGGGCTACCCGGGCCCCACGGAGACAGAGACCGACTCACCCGACTCGGGTTACCCGGGCCCCACGGAGACAGAGACCGACTCGGGCTACCCAGCGCCCACGGAGACAGACTCACCCGACTCGGGCTACCCGGCTCCTACGGACACTGGGTCCAACTCAGGCTACCCGGCCCCTACGGAGACAGACACCGACTCACCCGACTCGGGCTACCCGGCCCCTACGGAAACAGAGACCGACTCACCCGAATCGGGCTACCCGGGCCCCACGGGCACTGAGTCCGACTCTGGCTACCCGACGCCCACAGAGACAGAGCCTGACTCGGGCTCCGTCTCAATTCCCATATTCTCCACCTCGGCAACGGATGCTGCAGGCGGCGACAGCGGAACCTATCCCACAATGGCCCCCCCGGAGCGGTTCTAAGCGATTGCCGAGATCCGGAAAAGAACGTTAGGCGACACAGAGATATCTTCGCCTTCGGTTCCTTTTGCTTGCAAGGCCTATCCGAGGGTTCCCGGCTTGGGGGGATGGTGGTGCTGGAGTAATGGGGGTTGTTATAATGATCGATGGGCGCCGATGCTGCGAGCAGGAAGATTGTTACCAAATATTTGTTTCTTGTCGTTTCGACTGGGTATAATGGGGCACTGTATACTGCCAGGGTTCCAGGAAGTTGTAATGAGCTGGGAGGAGTTTCCTTAATTATCAGCTATGACCGAGATGAATTGACGTCTTTCTTTAAGAGTTCTTGCGAAGACGTCATAAATATGTGTTTTCCCTGGTTCACCCCATTGACATTCAATTGTGCGTGGCATGGGCTCATTATCATACATGGACTGGAAACCAAAAAGGTTGGAATTAAAAACAGTAGGATATGAGAGCGGTCAGATAGAGTATTGGTTTTTTTTCTGTACTAATATGGAATTACGTAGCTTTTACTCATCTTGTAACTAACTGCCATCCAGGACCCAGCAATTCCTTTGTTAAACCACCGACAATCACCGGCAATCAGTCAAGCTCAAAGAGCTATTGCAATCACATTTAGTTACTTGCCTTTCCATTAATACCATATCTCAGACAGAGCCAAACAATTGCTTTGTTCCCCCACATAGTCCCAAACACTTGTGTATAAACGGCCATATCGTTCCAAGGATAAATACTCCATTGCCACGCGAAGATTGGTTTTGCTTGTAATGCCGGCGCAACCTGACTTCCCACTCCGTTTCACCTGGGTCGACCCTCCGGGGGAAATCACCACTTCTCCGAAGCTGAAAAGTTCACGGAAAACTGGGAAGGAGGGCCTAGCTAGCCACCCACCCACCGGAACCGGGTCCGAAACCACGCAACCATGTGCTACGCGATCGTGTCCCGCTTTCTTTGCGGGCACCTCATTCTCAACACGGCGCACACGTGCGAGTGGCTTACCGAGTGCCGCCCGGACCTGTCGGTCGTCCGGCAGACCATGGCGTGCCCGGGGTGCCAGGCCAAGACGAGGTGCGTGGGCGTCATGTACGCCTGGCGGTGCGGCTGCCCGTACGACCACGTGGTGCGGGAGTGGACGTGCCGCGCGCTCCAGGAGGCCGCCCGGGCCCGCGGCGAGACCCATCTTCACACCGACCCGCACGCCGTCGTCTTCCCCCTGTCGGCCACCTGGTGCGGCGACGCCCAGTGTCCGCGGCCGTACAGCCTCAGCCGGCCCGACCTGCTCTCGTTGGACATCGAGGATGAACAAGACCCCCCACCGCCCGACCCGTCGGCCGCGGAGCAGAAAGATGCCCCGGGAGGCGAGGCGGCGTGAAGCCATCACGAGGTGGGCACGATAAAAGGCCAATGAGGGAACGCAATCTTCGTTCCCGGGAACATGGAGATAGACTCAGTCCCCGATTCATTTGAGATCTTCCAGACTCCGACGTGGTAGTCACGAGCCACAGGCAAAAGGGTTGACGGGTAGGTAGATACTCAACACCTTAATTTCATCATGACTCAAGGTCAATAAGGGAATTAAACACACATTCCCGAAACCTCTCGCGACAACTGAGACTTCGAAGTAACCAAGGCCGTCTAGCAGTGCCTAACCTGTGAGCCAGGAGGCAAAAAGTTACTCCAGAGAGAACGCATCCCCTTGAAGGTATCGTCGATAGGTCAATGGGGGAATTGAACCCCCGTTCCCGGAAATTCCCAACAACGAGATGAACCCGAAGCCATTCAGAATCCGATGTGCTGACCACTACACCAATCGACCGATGATGGAGCGATGGCTTATGAAGATTCAGGTCAATGACGGTCACGATTGTCGTCGCTTCGCGGTTTGGTGTGAGTTAGTGGTGGTAGTGGTGGTGGTGGGCCGCTTATTGACTACGATGGGTCCCGTTGACCGACGATCGGGGCTGACCACACACAGAGACAAAGACAGCCCACATAGGTATGTAGTACGTATAAGACAAGGAAAGTTGCCATCTGTCTTAAGCAAAACCTGTCGACGTGAAATCGTTTCCCCGTATACTGGACTGCGTGAAGCGTACGTTGTCCAGTGACGGCCTTTCCAGCAGTCCCGTCGTTTTTCAGCCGTACTCTTTCTTGATATTATGGAGGTCAGATATGTGTATAATCTAGCCTCGCGAGAACTTATCTTATCTTGATGTGGTGGTGCTCTGCTTGGAAAAGGGGGGAAAGGAATGGTTATGACAGGTAAAATGACAGCACGGAAGATGAAAAGTAAACAGTATGGGTTACTACGTACTTCCTAATAGTATCGGGCAGGCCAATAAAAGTTGTTCGTTCCCGCCAGGAACTTGGTATATAAATATATACATATATATATAGTGTTACGAAAGAACCGACGTTGTCAGCAGATCAGTCGCCGGCTTTCCTCAAGGCCCAAAGGATGCCAGCTAGAACAAAGGAAGCAGGCTTGAGGTGGGCAGGGGAGCCGGCGGCACGCAGGACGGACAGGCACAAATGCGCTCCACGGTGATGTTGACACGGCACGGCGCCGGCGTCTGGGTGGTGGAGGGGAGCGACAGACTCGGCTCGCCGGGCTTGCACGCCGTCGTGGGCGGGATGCAGACGAAGTCGCAGACGTCGACTTCGGAAAAGGTCGTCGATATCGCCGTGATGGTAGAGGAGCAGGACGTGCTCGGTGGCGGCGCCAAGGCGGTGATCCTGGAGTTTTCACATGAGCGCACCCCTCTGCGTAGATGAATGCGGGAAGGTCTCCCTCTCCGAAGACCCTCTCGGGTCAAGGGGAGGCGAAACTCTCAAGCGAGGCGGCAATGGGGTGCGTACCCTTGCAGCAGCACAGCGGCCGTGAAGGCCAGGGCCTGGAATGCGTGCATCTTGAAGGTACACGACGCGTCGGTATCTGTCTCTGGTCAGCGAATATATTGGATTCATGTACTCCACGCAGTGGGAGGGTACAGCACTGGTGATAAGGTAGCCTTACGCCTACTGAAGAGAACCCGACAAACTTCTTGCCGTCTAGACTTCAAACACACCTCCGAGGCACGATTCACCCCCCTCAGATGGGAGAGCAGATTTGGAAGGCCTGACGCCGTCGCAGGCGCGGATGCGGTGGCGCTGCTCGTACTTGGTTCCAAGTGGACGGTGAGGGCCAGGCAGGAAGAACGCGCAAAGGATTCTTGTGACCTCCGAAGTATATGAAGAATCGTGATGCTGGCAACGAAACCTCTGGAGTGCTGTTGGACCCCAGCTATATAGTGACTGGTCGGCCATGCTGAGAATGGTAGTTAGTTGAGGGCGAAGGGCGAGTCAGTGTTCTCTTCCTTGTCTGTACAGGGGGCGGGACTGCAAGGACATCGGCCTCTTCGGACATCACCTGGGCTCTTCCGTGGAAACTCGGTGCAGTCACTTTCGCTAGCCGACCACGGGGGTTCCGCCTTTATGAACTGTATTTCGCATTACATGTATACCCAGTAAATGCGGAAACCCGTCGCTGCCTGCCATGCTGTATCGATCGACACTCGTGTCATCCCAAGCTGATCCGGAAGACGGAACACCTGGGGGTTATAGTGGCAAGGGTACCCGGCCAGACAGAAAGCTTGTTTGATTGTCAACCCCCTTTCCGAGGTGAGGCTAAGTTGGATGCACGCGGCGCATTACCGTTCAGCCCCTGTACCATGGGGTTGTCCGTGGGTAGATAGAAGAACATCATCAGTCTCATGACTCGTAAAGTGTGGGCTTTTATTAATTTAAGACGGCTCGGCTTAGCCCTTTGCAGCACCAGCCTTGATGAGCAGGATGTCACCATCTTCTACCACGTAATCTTTGCCCTTGGTCATCATCTTGCCCTGGGCCTTGACCGTGGCTTCGTCGCCCAGCTCCTTCAGGACGTTGAAGTTGTGGACGATGGCCTGGATGAAAGTCTTCTCAAAGTCGCCGTGGATGACACCAGCAGCTTGCGGCGCCTTCGTACCGTTGCGAATAGTCCACTGGCGGACCTCGTCGGTACCGGTGGTGAAGAAGCTGCCGAGGTGGAGCGCCTTGCGCATCTGAATAATGATCTTGGGCAGCGCCGATTCGACGCCGACCTTCTTGCACTCCTCAGCGGCCTCTTCTTCGGTCTCGAACTGGGTGAGACGCTCCTCGAAGCAGACCGACAGGGGCAGGATAGGGTCGCCAGCGGCGTGCTCCTTCATCCACTCGGCAATCTTGCTCAGGTGCTTGTTCTTCTTGCGGATGTAGTCCTTCTCGGACAGGTTGACCAAGTAGACGACAGGCTTAGCCGAGAGCAAGAACAGGGGGTTGATAACATCGACCTAGATTGACATGTCAGCCGCGGTGCCAAAGCCACAGTGATTGGTAGCATCAAATGAATGGGTTTGCTGAAATCAGAGTGTGTTTCTCTTCTCAGTACGACCTCTGCGTTTAAGTTGAGGCGTTCGAAGAGCTGGGTTTGATATCAGGCACAATGGCCCTTTGTCATCATCTAGCGGGGGGGCGGGGGGGGGGAAACGGCCTTGGCGCCCCGAGGGGCAGCGGCCATAGTAAAATCGTCTCTCACCTCCTTGGGGGTCCAGTTGCCCTTGCGGACGTCCTTGCCGTCCTTGAGCCAGGCGAGTACCTTCTCGATGATCTCCTGCTCGATGACGTTCTTCTTCTGCTCCAGACTCTGGCCGCCCACACGGGTCTTCTTCTTCTGGTTCTCGAGGGCCTTCTCGGTGAACTCAATATCCTTCAGGCGGAGCTCGTTGGCGATAATGTCCAAGTCACGGACAGGGTTGACATCACCCTCGACGTGGATAATCTCCGCGTCGTCGAAGCAGCGGACGACCTGGAAGATGGCATCGACGGCACGGATGTGGGACAGGAAAGCGTTTCCGAGACCGGCACCGGTGGAGGCGCCCTTGGTCAAGCCGGCGATATCGTAGATGGTCAGGTGGGCGGGGACCTTGGACTTGGGCTTGTACTTCTCGCACAGCCAGTCGAAGCGCTCGTCCGGCACGATGACGCGGGACTCTTCGGGCTCGATGGTGGCATAGGGGAAGTTCTGGGGGAGGGAGGGCGCGGGTCAGCACTGGGGAGCGGAGATTGGGCTCGGCATTCAACATACGGCGGGGTTTCCGAGATGGCACTTGGTGATGGCCTGGAACAGAGTCGACTTGCCCACGTTGGCAAGACCCACGATACCACTCTTCAGGTTGTTGCCGGGACGGCCCAGCAGGACCTTCTCCTCGACGGCGCCCTTCTTGGGAGGCATCTTCGGCTTTGCGCGCTTGGCGTAGGTGCGGCGAGGGGTAAGAGAGAAGACAGCGAGGGCGCAGATGGGTACGCGGACGGTGGTAGAAAAGGCAGAACTAGCTGCAGGGGGGCGAAAGAGGCGGGGGAGAGAAGTGAAGGAAGTCGGAAAGAGGGGGGAGGACGTGGTGACGGCGGGTCAAGGCTGAGCGGTTGCTGCAGCCTTTGGGAGAGCGATCAACAAACACTCAATGAAGAGGTATGTTGAGGACCGAGAGCGGGTGGTTTGGAGGGGGGGTATCACGAGGAGAGGGAGGAAAGATTGGACACAGCCTCGTCTCTTTCTTGCGAAAGGAAGAGGAGAGCTCGGCGCGCGAAAAACTTGGAGTGACGGAGGGGCAAGAAGGAAAAAAAGCTTTTGCGTGTGTGTCGCCCGGGGCATTTGCAGCAGTGGGTTCGACTGGAGGGGGGAGGGGTGGGAGCCAATCAAGGATAGCGGATGAATTTGGCCTCTTCATGTATACAGTATGGGATGGGACCTCATGTCAGCTTTCGGTGGTTCAGTGCTTGTAAGTACGGAGTACACTTCTCATGTAAGCCCGTGCTGTTCTGTATAGTATAGCCGCTCCCCACTGTGACCTCACACGAGGCCCTCAGATGGATCCTCTTCTTCTCTGTGCTCCCTCCCCTCTTGCTCGCCGTCCGCCGCACTGCATTGATGTACTACCAACCTACCCACTCCATAGTGCACACACACACACACACACACACACACACTTACGATGCAGCTGGGTTGCTTCAGGGCTGTTAGGCTGGGCAGTTTCGGTTCAGGTCCCATGTAACCCTGTATCAATCGTCGTTGATCTCCCCACGACCACCTCCATCCATATCGTTCATTACAACGGCAACAACATCAAATAGCAACCTGTAGTATGGAATTTAGTAACAGCAGGACTCTCTTCCATGGTCATCAGTTCAAACCGGCTAGCGGCCCCGGACCTGACCTGGGCGCTCGCTGTCTTCCCGTAGCGCTCTCGGCATCATGGCGTCCTGCCCGTTCTGTACTGGAGCTGGCCACTCACGTTACAGTCAGCTGGGGCTGACGAGAATAGGCCGTCCAATCTGCATCGCCCCCCCCCCCAGCAAAGTCCCGCAGCCATGGATCATGGCAGCGTCGTCTTCGTCTCAAGCTGTGGCTGAGGCTGGACTGGTATGGGATGGATTGTGTGTCTGCCTGGCCGCCGTCCGTGGTGGGCAGTGGACGCTTGCTTTGTTCGCCCCGAGCAAGCACACTTCGGATGCCGAAGACCCCAGCCAGGTAGTAGTCGAGACGAGACACTGTCCTCCAGCGACGGCGATAGATGATCTTTCTACATACATCCGCTACCTTACCTTCCTCCAGTCCGCTTTCCTCCCCGTCCTCACTGCCTCACACCCCTCCGCACATCCTCGAGCTCTCCCGACCTTGGATTCCATCCCAGGCTTGCCCGGGCCCTGGCAATCGCCCTCCCCTCCCCCGGATTTCCCAGCACCGACCTCTAGCCGCCTCCACCCACCCTGTCTGTCTACCTCTGTACCGACTGCATACGTAACTTCGACCTGTGCAGACGTGCTTGACGCCATCGCGTCCAACGTCGTCTGATATCATTCACCATGTCCTCCAAGAAGTCGGGCCGCCCCTCGGGCACGCGGACCTCCCGCTCCTCTTCCCATAGATCGACCCTTTCGCTCTCGCGTACCGAGGTCATTATCAACGTGTACGATCTCTTGCCGGTAAGCACGCAATGCCAGCCATCTGAGGCAACTGGTGCACCCGACATCGGCTTGTCGTTCCCCCACCCCAATGCACTTTTGCTTCGTGGCATTCCCTCCCTCCTCCCCGGCGCACAGAGGGGCTGACCCTGCCTTTAGCCCGGTCGCCTGGCCTCGATGCTCTGGACCTTTGGCTCCTCTCTCCTCCATACAGGCGTCGTCATCAACGGGCGCGAATACGCATACGGAGGCCACGACCGACCCAATACCACGGGCGTGTACTGGACGGCGCCGCGCACAGTCCCGCCGGGCGGTACTTTCAAAATGGAGATACTGCATGGCTTTACCTTTGCCCCGCAGCACGAGATCGACTCCATCATCAAGTCGACCTCGGAGGAGTTCCCCGGCACGGCATACAACCTCTTGACCAAGAACTGCAACCACTTCACCCAGAGCTTGTGCGAGCGGCTTACCGGCCAGCGCGGGCCGAACTGGCTGAACCGCGCGGCCTCCATTGGCGTTGCTCTGCCGTGCATGGTGCCCCGCGACTGGATCGAGCCGCCCGACTACGGCAATGCCGACGGCGCCCTCCTGGAAGAGGACGAGGACGATCTGGACGCCGACGAGGGCACCGGGTTCCTGAGTCGCGGCAACAGCTATCAACGCAGTATGCTCCACGATGACGACGACGATAACGACCCCTTCAACCAGCCGGGCAAGACCAAGGGCAAGACGCGCGACTCGAGCGGCCGCCCATTGCCCGCAGCGGAAAGGGCCCCCAGAACGGCCGGGCCTTCGTAAAGCCCTGTGGACTACAGGAGAGAAGACAGGACTGCCACGGCGCTACCGGGCGAATAGGCGCTACGGGAGCCGGCATCTTCGGGCATAACAGGGCGTTCACACGGCGCGGTTTGGGACGGCTTTGGGATTCGACCTTCTCAGGTTCTGATTTATGACTTGTGCGATGATACCAGATGCGTTCTTTTCCTTGTTAGCATGGACCGAGCGGCATGGGCACGATGACGACGGGCGACGTGTTTGGCCGGTGTCTTCCTAGGTTTCATGTTTTACAGATTCTATAGGCTGCGAGCTCTATATGGCATACGTCACAAAGGTGTGGATATGATACAAACGACGAGCGCTGTCTTCGTTCCCGGCCCGGTCCCTTCCAGCCCAGTAGATGGGCGATGCAGGTGAGGGCGGAGACGTGCCAGTCCAGCAACGCGCGGCGGCCCGGCGGCCTTTTAACCCAGACGTCTCGGCCTGCGGCTTCGTGTACCACCAAACTTCAGACGGGTCGCGTCGCTGACCTTGATAATGCTGCCCCGCAACAAGCGGCCCTCGCTGCCGAGCAGGACCTTGGAGGCGGCCTCACGGCCGTGGCCGAAGTCGCGCAGGACGACCTCCATCTTGGTGATCTGCTTGTGCCAGTTGCCCTGGTGCAGCTTGTCGACGACGAAGGCGGCCAGCTGGTAGGCGGCGTCGTAGGAGCCGCGGCGGGACTTGCGGAAGCCGAGGTTGCCGGCGGACACGGAGACGATGGCCTGGCGGTTGGGCTTGGTCACGGTGATGTGGGTGTTGTGCTTGTGGGCGTAGACGTGGAAGTGGAAGGGCTCGTCGCCCCAGTCCTCCTTGACGAAGCCGTCGCCCTCGCTCTCCTTCTCGGCCGAGGTCGGCTGGTTCTGGGCGCGGGCCATGGTGTCGAGGGCCAGGCCCACGATGCTGCTCGGGGCGTTGGCGGCCGAGGCCTGGGCGAACGGGTTGGCGGGCTTCGGGGGCGGCGTCTCGAGGATGGAGCGGCGCGTGGCGGGGTCGGCGGACGAGGGGGGCGAGGAGATGCCGCGCTCCTTCTGGCCCGGGGACGCCTCGAGGGTGGTGCGCTCGGGCGGCGGCTGGGGAGGGTCGGCGTCGGCGCGGCGGAGGCCCGTCTGGGTGAAGGAGCGCAAGGCGTGGGCGCCGGCGGCGGTGCTGGCGATCGGGAACCTCGCCATGTGGCGGGTCGTGGTCGCCAGCAGGCGAGTCGCGGGCCCGCTCATGTCGGCGACGTGCGTGCGCGCGCGCGTGTGTGTGTGTGTATACGCGTGTAGGTGTATGTATGCGTGCGGGTACCCGTCACGGCCACGATGGCGGTTGGACTGAGTTCGACTGAGACGCCAACGGCTTGGGGTCAATCCTCAGTGAACCTGCTGTCGCATAACTCGCCTTCGCTGCCGGCTTGCAGCTGTCGGGATCTCGAATTTTTGATGGGTATTGGTGGTGGTGGCAGGTGCCGCCAAGTGTCTCCACCGGACCAGCCGGGATCAGTCCTTATGACATCCATATGGATGGAAAACCATCAGTGTCGAATAGCGCGAGCGTCCAATGACCGGGGGCACATTCCATTTCGAGTCGAGACCTTTGGTACTCCAACCTGGGTAAAGCACTGAGGTGAACTGCCCAGAAGTACAGACACTACCTACATAGGTACATTACCTACTATGTACTGGTTACCGAAGCGCTGAAGGTACCCTTACCCTCCTCCCTCCGCGGGCACCTTCTTACTCGCAAGCGCCTCTAGGTCGGAGGCTGTGAAAGGCCGACTCCGGCCTCTGAAATTTTGGCCGGCTGGAGGTATTGTACCTCGTCCCTCGTCCGGCCTGGCCGTGTAAAATCTGGTAATGCGTACATTATGTACGTACGTAGTAGACATGGATATGTAAATATGAGTTACTTACATGGTTCTATGTGAGAGACTCATGTATAGTATGTATGCAAATGGGTCGGGCAGCTGTCGTCGCCGCCATCGTTACTACTAGTGCCCGCCCAGTCCGTCCGCCAGCCAGAGCAGAACAGCTGGGGCGCAAAGCAAAGAGAGAGAGAGCTCTGCAACAATCGCATTCCTCCTCCACCCACACACCCCATGCGCTTGGCTCTCCGTCCCATACAGGTAAAGTGCCGACGCTGAGGGACCGCTAGAAAAGTTGTCGCCTCGCCTACATTTTCCGCCGCGACCCGTGAGCCTTTTCCACGCCGCATCCTCCCCCCCAAAACCATCTGCGGGAGGCTTTTTTTCCCTCAACTGCATACTGCCCTGCCCACCATGGCTGCTCTGCGGCAGGTCGTGAGGACTGTGCCCTCGGGTCCCTCTGCCGCTTTACGGACGCCTTCGCTGGCTTCGTCCGCCAGCGGCCGATCCCCCGCCTACCGGAGGTTACTGTCCTCCAATTTGGAGCGGTGCTCGTCTACGGCGTCGTCTTCGTCCCGCCCCTTTGCTTCGCCCGCCCTCGCCTCCCTCCGATCTCCCTTCCTCCCCCAATCCATAGCCGCGCTCCAGGCCCGTGGCCTGCACCAGTCGGCTCGATGCCTCCAGGAGCAGTCGCAAAAGGCGCCACCCCGGCCCGATGCCAAGCCGGTAAAGCCCGAAGAGCAGTCGGAGAAGCCCAAGGACGAGCCCGAGCCGAAGGCACAGTCCGAAGCTAAGGAGGAGGGTGAGAAGGAGGGCGAGAAGACGGACAAGGAGGACGCCGGCGCCGACGGCGAGAAGAAGGAAAAGAAAGAAGATTTGCCCCCGCCCCCGCCCCACGGCGACAAGACCCCGTGGCAAGTCTTCATGGAGACCATGCAGAGCGAGTTCAAGGCCTCCAAGGAGTGGAACGACTCGACCAAGCAACTAGCCGCCGGCGCCAATGACTTCATCGAGAGCGAACGCGTCCGGAAGGCGAGAGAGGCCTACGAGGCAACCACGGGCGCTGTCTCGTCCTCGGCTGGAAAGGCCTTCAAGGCCAGCGCCAGCGCCATCGGCAAGGGCGCCACCTGGACCTGGGATACCTCGGTGATGAAGGGCGTTCGCAAGGGCGCCAACGTCACCGGCGATGCTCTCGACCGCGCCACCAAGCCCCTCCGCGAGACCGAGGCCTACAAGAACGTCAAGGAAGTCATCGACGACGGCAGCAGCTCAAGATACGGCGGCTGGGTCGAGAAGGAGGAGCGGAGGAAGGCCCGCGAGCTGAGGGAGAAGCAGGCTGCTATGTTGCACGGCAAGCCCGAGGACATGGTCGAGGACCCCAAGTGCGCCCATCCCACTCCACCCCGCAAGGAACGATTGTGCTGACCAGTCTGCAGTGCGGGAACCAACGTGACCCTCCACAAGGACGCCGCTTGGAAGGAGGCGTGGAGGGATTTCCGTGACCAGAACAAGTTCGTGCAGAGCCTCTTCAACGCCAAGAACGTCTACCAGGAGTCGGAGAACCCCCTGATCAGCACGGCCCGCAGCATCACCGATCGCATCGGCGGTTTCTTCGCCGAGAACGAGACGGCCATGGTCGTCAAGAAGTTCCGATCCATGGACCCCACTTTCCAGATGGAACCATTTCTCCAGGAGCTCCGCGAGTACATCCTGCCCGAGGTGCTCGACGCCTACGTCAAGGGCGACACCGAGACCCTTAAGGCTTGGCTCTCGGCCGCCCAGTACTCGGTCTACGAGGCCTTGACCAAGCAGTACCTCCAGATGGGCATGAAATCGGACGGCCGCATACTCGACATCCGGCACGTGGACGTTCTGAAGGCTCGCATGCTTGAGCCGGGTGAGATTCCCGTGTTCATCATCACCTGCCGGACCCAAGAGGTTCACGTCTACCGCCATGCCAAGACCAACGAGCTCGCGGCCGGTATGGAAGACAAGGTGCAGCTGGTGACGTACGCCATTGGAATCACGAGGGTCCCGGAAGAAGTCAGCAACCCCGAGACTCGTGGCTGGCGGTTGATCGAGATGCAGAAGAGCGGCCGGGACTACATCTAAGTTGTAGCTGGCCCGCTTGACGCGAGGGCGGCGACGAGGCCCCCCCGGTCACACTCACCCTTTTCCCCCAGGGAACTGATACGAACAAGTGTTTCTAATAATGTACAGTATGAGACTATCATGTAGACAGGACGACGGGCCTTCATCTGGAGACTGGGCAATGCTGCGGAAGCAGCAGCAGGTCTCACCACACCACTCTTGGCCTATGGCCCAACGGCATCATGGCGTTTCGACGGGCGGAGCAAATGTGCATTCCGCTTCACGCTGGGCAATGTATTGTATGATAGACAAAACGGTGCATTCATCATAGCGTATGGAGGGAAATATCGAAACAGGCAGCCTCGAGCTGTTGAGAACCATTTCCTGCTGTCAATCTTGCGTCTTGGCGTGGCAACCCGGCATCCTCGCCGTGTTTGGGAGCGTGAATCCGCGGTCCCTCCATCTTCCACTCTGTGGTGCGGTCTACAACCCGCCGCGGCGCAAGCTGCGCTGGAAATGGACAGTCCAGACCCGGCTTGAAAAAAGTTCAACAGTCCCCGGCTCGAAATGTCTGCGTTGTCCCACACGCGATGATGCAGGCCCTCGATACCGGCTTCCCCCGTCCCACGCTGGTTGGGGGCATGGCGAGTTTTTGCTTCGACCCCCCCCCCCCCTTTAGATGCCCCCTTCCTCATTCGTGGCTCACGCTGTTTCTCACTGCACTCTGTAACCCGGGGCCGCGGAAGGGGGGGGGGGGGGGGGGGGCGCGTCATATTCGCAAAAGACTGGCGTTTGACCCTGGCGAGATATTCTCAAGTTCGGTTGCTTGCGGATACACTAGAACGACTTATGAGTTCCGCCAATTGCGTGTTGTTTCGGTGCTGCCTGTGAGTGCCGGGCATCAATAAAAACCGCAAGGCGGCGATAAGTTGACGACGGAGCTTCCAGGCCGCTGTCCGGTTTGAGTACTGAGAAAGAAGTGCATGAGCCAATGTGTGTCTCCATGCTGTCAGACTGTGACCAATACATAAAACGCTCCCACACTTGCCCTTAGGTTCACTGATGCGCAGGTCCGAATGGCTTGTGTTTTCATAAGATGGAAATTCTACAAATCGAAAATGTAGTCTACCGGAGCTGGCGATATATGCATACATCTAGCGTACCTGGCTAATGGAAGACGATCTGGGCTTCCCTGCGGCCCTCCGAAAACGAAGTGATCAGGAGCAAGAGCGAGAGGTGTTTTCTCCCCTTGCCAAAATGGAGGGCATGGGGCTTGCCCCTCCTCTTCGGCGTACATATTGCGCAATGATGAAGCCTTGGGCGTGTGTGCTTGATCATTGGAGCCAACCCCGCCACCAGGGGGGGCATTCATGGGGAGGGGGGGACACAATTGCATCCCGAGGCGACGAGGGGTAAGAGACGGCTTACTTGCGGCCGAGCGTCAACCCGACGCTGTCGATATGAACCGAACACCGCCGCCTGTTTAGGTACACTTTACCTGCAGACAGTTTCCAGAGTGTGCCGAGTTATTTTTCCCACCTGTGGAGCGAATGGAGCTGGCATGGGGATCGCCGTCGTCGTGGCGGACATGTTCTTCACGAATCATCCCCGGGCAAACGTCACATGATAGCATGATTGTGCGTGCGTGCGTGCGTGTGTGTGTGTGTGTGTCCTTTTAGCCGTATCCTAGTGGAGGAAGGGGACACGCAGACCACGGAGGCCCCGGGAGTCCCCCCCCCTATTCCGCGGTATGCAAGGGGCCGCCGCCGTCGCCGCCGTCGTCGCCGGGCGCGGCGGCGGGGGGGCGGCGGAGCATGTAGCGGAAGGTGTAGAGGCCCCAGCCGCGGCGGCCGGCGCGGCCGCCGGGGGCCCAGGCGGCGAGGTCGTAGTCGCTGCGGCCGAGCTCCTCGAAGCCGGCGCGGGCGTAGAGGCCGTGGCCGGCGGGCGAGGCGTGCGCCCAGCAGGCGAGGCCCCGCGCCGCCGCCCGCGCCGTCCCCCACCGCACGAGGCGCGAGCCGACGCCGCGGCCCTGCCGCGCCGGGTCCGTCGCCAGCGCCTGCAGCACCAGGTACGGCCCCGCCCCGGCGTGCGCCGCCTCCCACCGCACCAGGTCCGCCCGCATGCGCCGCCCGAGCGCCCGCGGCCCGTCCTCCTCGTCCGCGTCCTCTTCCACCTCCTCCTTCTTCTTCTTCCCCTCCTCCCCCTCCTCCTTGTCCGCGCCCGCCGCCCTCCCCGACGACGCCGACGCCGACGACGATGATGACGACGACGGTACCGCCGTCTTGCGCACCCAGCAGGCCCAGCCGACCACGGCGCCGTCGGCGTCGACGGCGCGCACGACGTGGGCGTCGGGGTCGGCGAGCCAGGCGTCCAGCGCCCGCCGCATGAAGCCCTCGTGGGTGCCGGGCGGCCGGCCCAGCAGCATGAGGTGCGAGAAGAGATCGGCGCCGAAGGCGGCCGTGTGCAGGTCGATGAGGGCCGGCACGTCGACGGCCGTGGCCGCGCCCAGGGTGATGGGCAGCGCGTCGGCGACGGTGGCGTCGGCGGCGGCGGCGGCGGCGGCGGTGTTGTCGTCGTCGTCGCCGCCGCCGTCGCAGGCCGTGGCGGTAGAGGCGGCGGTGACGGCGGCGGGGGGAACCATCTCGCTGCTCGCCGGGTCCGTCATTATGTGGGGTTCGGGAATAGAAGGCGAAGACCAAAACCAAAACCAAAAATAAAAAAAGGGGGGGAGGGTTGGATGGGTTGGGGCGCTTCGTGGTTGTGGGCAGTTAAGGCTTCTCTCTTTCCCGCCCCGGCCGGAGCCTACAGATATGGCGCGTGCTGTCTCATCCCCCCTCCCAAATACGTGACACGGATACGAGCCTGTGTACCGGTGTGCTGGGTGCAAGAGAGAGAGAGAGAGAGAGAGTGTGTGTGTGTGTGTGAGTGAGAGCAAGAGATACGATAACGGAGCGGGGGGTGCTCGCTTTGGCTACCTCTGCGTGAGCAAGCTAAGCAACTAGCCGAATGAAGCAACTCGTGAGATCCGATGGTCGCTCACAATGTCACACAAACATCGGTCTGGCCCAAGCCACATGTCCAACGGGCCATTGAGAGACGGGCATTCAGTCACTCCGGAGGGCCCGACGCTGGAAAGCAAGCCATTCGTGGTCTTTTACTATACAGACGCGCCTCTTTGCGCCCGTCGTGTTGCCACCGCAACGCCCCTGTTCCTCCTCATGTTCTCGGGCTTCGCCAACAGCCACCGACTCCTCCTGTGCTTGCACCATGTCGCCATCTCGGCGCGCTGGTTGGGCCGCCGGCCATGGTCCCGTCCCCAGGGTAGGCAGGACAAACATACCTGCATGGTATATCCCTAGAATCCATCCGAAACGCCTTAATCCTACATCGCCATCACGTATCAACCGAAACAGGGTTGCTGTCATGGGGGAGGGCCCGCCCCTTATTAGGGCAGATGGAGGTCCATGGCATGCAAGTTCCACAGCCACCGTGGAAGCACCTTCGTCTGCTCATAGAGACTGCCGCAGTTGGCGCAAAGAGACTGTCGCGAAACGTTAGCATACGTCGTACTCGCATAGAGGGGGGGGATGGGGTCTCGTACGCGTGGACCGAGCGGGCCGTTGCGCACTGCCCATACACTCGTGCCCCAGATGCGGCAGTGCACACATCGCCAATTGGCCCTCTCCTGCTCCGTTAGCGAGCCGCCGCCTCCGTATCCGGCGTCGGGCGTACCCCGGCCGCCGGGTGTCCCGGAGCGACCAGCCGGGCTCAAGCTCCGGAACCTCCGCTTCTTCTTGGACCGCTCGCCCCGTCCCATGCGCTCCTCCTCCACCTCGATGGCGCCCAGGGGCATGCCGCCGACCATGCCTGTGTTGCTACTGAAACGCGCCGTTTCGCGGCGCAGACGGCGAATCTGCCGCTCGCGGTCGCCTTCCCTCTTTTCCATCTCCTCCTTGGAGAGGATCTCGATCTTGGGCTCCCACTCGTCGGCCAGGTGCTCCGGGTCGTACCGCCAGCCGGCGTCGGCGCCGTGCGCCGCATCGTTGGGAAGCTCCGCGCCCGTAGCGCCCCAGCCGGCCACCAACCCTCCCGATTCGCAAGCTTCCTTTTTCAGTCGCAGAACCGACTCGTAAATGGCGTGCGTCAGGGCCGGGACCCATTCGCCCGAGAGGCCGAGGTCGGTGCAGGTGATCTTGGCAAAAGCCTCGGCCGTGCCCGGGGGGTGCAGCAGTGACCATTCGAATTTGTCCGAGTACAAGCTGTTGGCCAGGTTCAGGTTGAGGGTCACGATGCAGCGGTACGTGTCGTCGGGGCTGTAGTTGTCAGAATCGCTGGGTATCGGCGTCGCCGTAGCCGTCACCTGGGGCGCCGCCGACGTGGGCGGCTTGGAGGGCGTATCCACGCCGCTGCGCAGCGGCGTATTGGAGCCCAGGGGGAACGAGGCCGACGACTGGTTCATGGGCGTGCCCGGGGTGGCCGGGCTGTCGCGGAACGAAGAGGGCAGAGCGGTGACGGGGTGGCCGTTGGGTACGGACGGCGTCGCATCCTCCGAGTGGAACAGCGGGTGCAGGGCCACGCCGGCATACTCTTCCAGCTGCGTGCGTATTTGCTTGCTGATCTCGGCGGCAATCATGACCTGGTTGGGCAGGTCGAGATCCTGAACCAGAGACAGGGCGAACTGGTCGGTGGTGATGAGGGTCTCGTGCAGGTTCCACAGGAAGATATCCCTCAGCTTGTAGGGCGTCGTCAGCTCGCCCAGCCGGTAGAGCGAGGCGTCCATCTGCGGCGTGGGATGCGTCAAGCCTCGCGGCAACGGCAGCGGGGCGGCGGGCATGAAGGCGGGGATGTCGACGTCGATGCGGATGGGAATCAGCGTGACGGGCATGGCGGCCTGGGCAATGTTGTTGACATCGGAGCGTTGCCTGCCCTTCAGCATCCAGTCCCTCCAGATGCCCTGCACCTCGACGGGCGCAAAGGTGTCCTTGCCCACCCTGTCGCCCACGTCTATCCGGGAGCTGCTGTCCTCGCGGCGGAGGTTGCGCAGGCCGGCGGGCCGTCGGCGGTCGCCGTCGGTCTCGTCATCGTCGTAGTCATAGCCGTCCTCGGCGTAGTTGATGACGGTGGTGCCGCGCTTCGTGGTACGGCCCTGGGCGACGACAACGGCGGACTGGGAGACGGGGGTGAGGAGGGAGTTGTTGTAGGCGCGCAGGCGCGGCGCGTAGCTCGAGAGGAAAGCTTGGGGGGAGACCCGGGGCTCCATGGTGGCGGCGTCGGTGGCAGTGCGTGTGCAGTATTTGAGTTGTCGCGACGGAAGCTCAGGCGGTCATGCTGCGGGCGCGAGGCGAGGCGAGGCGAGACGAGCACCACGAGACACGACGGCAAGGCGGGTTGGTTGCGAAAGGGAACGGCTGGACGCGACACGCAGACACGCCAGACACGCCAGACACGACACGACCAAGCCCAGCGGGTGCCGAGGCGGGAATGCGGGCGTCGAAAAGAGGGCGAATGGCCACACCTACCGAGGGCAGTACGGGCGTGCAATAGGCAGGTAGTGTGGTAACTCGGCACCGATGCGGACTTAATGGGAAAAATATGCTGTGCTCAATCTGGAGCCGAGCGGGCGATTGGTAAGGGTAGTGTGGTGATGGACTGGATAGCCTGGCTAGTGTGTGATCGATCCCATGCAGGCAGGCAATGAGAGAGGGAGGGAGAGAGAGAGAGAGAGGCCTAAAGGTACTGAAGTATCATGTACCTAAGATAGTGCGTGGATCCCGCGAGCGGAAGCTAATGGACGCCTATCCGAGGCTGGTAGGCTGGCAAGTGACAGACGATGATCTTGAAGTCAAGCGACAGGGACAATGGCATTTGGTCGTCGAATGCGGACCTTGGAAAAAACAAATCCAAACAAACAACCCAGCCCAGTTCCCGTACGAATACTGCTTACATACTTAGGTAGGTAGGTACTTACATAGGTACTTAAGATACTTCCATATGCCTTAGTAGGTGCAGTGGTCCCAGTTGCTGTTCAAGATCGCTACTGGAGCTACTGACCTCATTAACATGTACTTGTACATACCAGCGCCTGGCTGGAAGTGGAGATCGTGAGCTGCGTACGTTGAAGGTTACCTATTTGAACCGTACGCTCGAGCTCCTATACCGTCCGATACTACTACCAGCTATTTATCTTTAGAATGATGCGCCTCTTATAGAATTCGGGATATCTATGAGCTACGGAGAGGCAGTACAAGCGCGCATACCTAAGTATATAACCCCATGCTCGATAACCATGGATGTACCCACATAGCACAAGACGGACAAACAAACGGCTATTTTCCAATGTAGACAGACAGCGGCCGCTTCTTCTTCCCTCAGACACACACTCTCTCTTACACGTCATTATACCCAATACAAGTCCTGGGCAACCCCCGATCGGCCACCGCCCACGTCCACGCCCGTCCCGCCTCGCCGGTGAAGAGGCTGGCGACGTCGTCGCCGCGGCCGACGTCGCGCAGCCAGCCGGCCGCGTCCAGGGCCGCCGTGGCCTGGAAGGCGAGGAAGTGCAGGAAGCGGGCGTCGTCGTCGAGCGCCAGCGCGTTGCCGGCGACGCCGTGGCAGAGGCAGGGGGGCTTGACGAGGCGGCCGCGCGCCCAGACGTCGGCCTGCGCCCGCGCCGCCGCCGCCGCGAGCCGGCCCGCCAGCTCCGGGTAGTGCGGCCGCAGCGACCGCAGCGAGAGCACGACGCCCGGGCCGCCGTGGCAGAACTGCACCAGGCGGTCCGGGGGGGCCGCGCCGCCGCCCCGCGCCGCCGCCGCCGCCGGGAAGCCGCCGTCCGCCCCCTGGCGGTCCAGGACGCCCGCGAGCGCCCCCCGCAGCCGCGGCGCCGCCCGCGGCACCGCCAGCACCATCTGGCACACGATGCCGGCGGTGCCGTGCGCCGCGCCCACGTACTCCCGGCCGCGCCACGTCCACGGCTGCGGGACCGCGAGCATGCGGTCCACCGTCTGCTCCATCGTCCGGTCCAGCAGCGACGCCGCCGCGCCGCCCCCCAGGACGCTGCGGCACAGCCGTAGGAAATACAGGTAGCCCGCCCGGCCGTAGAGCCACTCGTTGGACCCGTCCTCGGCCTCGGCGTTGATGGCGCCCGCGTACGCGCAGAGCTGCCGGGCGGCGCCCGCGTCCTCGCCCAGGACGGCCGTCAGCGCCAGGCGGGCCAGCGTTTCGTTCCCGATGCCGCAGTGCGCCGGCGCCGGCGCCGGTTGGGGCGCGCGCGCCCCCAGGTCCAGGTACGCCTGCGCCCACTCCCGGTGGGACTGGTGCTTGAACTCGGCCTCCGGGTAGAGGAGCGAGAGCCGGTAGAACAGGTAGGCGATGGACGTGGGCCCCGTGTAGAAGCCGTGGAAGGACCAGCCCGTCGAGCACGTCTGCACCGGCGGGTTGTACGTGTTGATGCGCTCAAGGCTCGCCAGGAGCTCGTCGTGCGGGTTCGGCCGCATGAGCGTCCCGGCGGGGTTGGCCAAGTACCGGCTTTCGCTTTCCAGCGGCATCGCAACCCAATGCCTCTGTCGTGCTGCTTGCTGCTTGGTAGTCTCTTTCCACAGGTCCGCTTTGCCTAGCAGTAGGTTCGAGTCGGCGTTCGGCTGGCGGTCAGGTCCAGCCCGCTCTCTCTAGGTATTTGTGTGGCGTGGCGTTTTGGCGGTGCTGGAGTTACACGTGCTTCAAGTGGTGCAGTGGCCTTCGGACTGCCGTGCTCTTGGCCTAAAAATGACGTACACCTGCTGCAATCGGCCGTCCGGACTTTACCTTGGGGGTGCGGCTGCTTTAATACGTCCTCGGCGACTACATACATGACATACACACTTGCGGCTGCAGGATTTAACCCACCTGTGTGCGTCGACACCTCCTTGCCAATCGGAGTGTGAAGTGGGAGAGCTCAGAAAAGGGGGGGCAAGAACGGATGGGCCGTTTCACACACCCGGTCTTTGCATTTGCTACGGCATCAAGCTCAGTACTACTGGGACGTCCCATGCTCCCGCCAAGCATCCTACCGTGGGAAAGGAATCCCCGAAAGCGGTGGCTGGTTCTATTCCTTGGGGTCTCGGCCGCCCTGCGCTTCCATGGCCGCCTTGTAATGTTCGTCCGATTCGAGGTCCATCTCCAGCGGGTGAGTAATGGGGAGCATGGGGATGCCCTTCTCCTCCATCACCTTGAGCCTCTGCGCCGTCAACGGCTTCGAGCGGTTGATGCTGTAGATGTTGATGCGGTGGCAGCTGGACGTTACGTGCAAGTCCCAGTTCCTGGACGGGGGGTTAGCGTTTCCGTCCCCTTTTCCCACAACCCGGCCGGGGGCGGCGATTAACCTACCAGGCAGAGCGGACAAAGGTTGGCTGCGTGTTGAGGGCGTTGTCCCAGCAGCGCACGCAAAACTCCAGCCAGCCCTCGGCGTCGACGGGCAGGTCGATCTCCCACAGGCGCCACGAGTGGAAGTACTTGGTCGTCATGTTCTCGGGCGGCACCTCGTACCAGACGGAGCCGCCGTCGCCCGAGACCTCGACGCGGATGGGCCAGTGGCCCCCGCCGCTGTAGGCCCAGCCTCGCAGCTTGATCCGGCCGTCGTGGACGATCTGGTTCTTGTCCTCGGGCGTCATGATGGCCGAGGAGACGGGCATGTCCTGGATGCTGAAGCCGTTCGAGTACAGGGCGTTCTGCTTGCCCACCTGCGGCGTGTAGTACAGGTACTCCTTCTTCTGGACCGGCGCCTCCGACGGGCCCGAGATGGCCTTGACCTCGTACAGCCACTTGCAGCTGCGCGCGCCGATGTAGCCGAACACGACGGTCCGCAGAGGGTACCCGTGGATCTTGGGGAGGGGCTCGCCGTTCATCTCCCACGCCAGCAGCACCTCGTTCGCCCGCACCTTGCGCCACGGCACGCTGACGACGTAGTTGTACACCTGGCCCTTCTTGAAGTACGTGTCGGCGCCGTAGAATTCGAGGTTGTCGGCGCCCTCTTTCAGGCCGCCGCAGTACTTGATCACTTTCTTGAGGCTAACGCCCGTCCACCGGGCCGTGCCGATGGCGCCCTCGCCCCAGGGCGCGTTGATCAGCTCGTCGCCGTCGCCGGGGTATACGTTAATCTGCTCCAGACGCCGGGTGCCCGAGCACTGAAGCGTCACCACGTTGCTCTGGCGGGGGAAAAGCTCCTCGTTCTGGAGGTCCGCGAGTGTGAGACGCTTGGGGTTTTTCACCAGCCCCGAGATGTCGAGCGTGTACTCCTGCGGGTCGATCTCCGGAATGCCGCCGTGGTTGCGGACGAAATGGTCCTTGTTGCTGGTGAGCTCGGTGGCCACCAGGCGTTCCTGGAGTCTTGTCAGCGCCACCGGGCCCAGGAGGGGGACGGAGCGACTCTACCCTGGGCGGCTCGCCGTTGTAGGGAAACTGTAAGACGTGGATCATGTCTTCGGACTTCTCTCGAAGCACGTAGTCCCAGCTGATCTGTGGGAGCTTCTCAAGGGTCGGGCCCATCGCATAGTGATATTGTTTCCAGCGTTCACCCGTCAAAATCGGGTTGGTCTTGGGCAGCGGAGCGAGCTGGAACTCTGGTGGCTGCGGGCTCCCGTCAGCGACTTCTTTCCCGCCACGGCGTGGGAGTACTCACCACGGGGAAGTCATAGTTGGCGAGGACCTGCTCAGCCTGCTTCTTCTTCTCGGGGTACTTCTCCCACTCTATGTATCCCCCCCACCCCTTGCGTTCTTCGGCGAACACTGGGGCTTCACCCTTCTGCCGGAAGGGCAGGGCATTTGGCTCCGCGGGTGCCATGTCGAGAATCGTTCTTCCTAAACGGGGGCCTTGAGGTCCGGCTGCGTAGTAAACAAACACCACGACGAAGATAGACTGGGGGGACGGGGCGGCGACCTCGCGAGGGGACATGGCATGGCATAAGTACATCCACGCCAACCCACCCCTATCACCCCTGCCCGGTCTCTCTCCAGCTCATAATCATGACGTTTACACAGCAACGTCTAAATGGTCTAGGCCCCATGCCGCTCGCACTGCGGGCTGCAGAACTACCTACTGGTAAGGGACCCATCGTCTTTCGGCGATTTGCTGCTAGGATTGCAGGAGGCACCACAGACGTATGTCCATAGTACCGGAGGCATTGGCGTCGACCATTGGCGGACCGGGTGGATGAAGGGGAGAAGGGAAGCACATGTAACACAGTGAGCAACCAATGATGGACAAGACTCGGCAGATGTTCTGGTTCTCGGGCTTTGCCAAGATGATCGTTGGCGAGCCTGGGGAAGCTTATCACGCGGGCCTTTGTCCCGTCCCCCACGACGACTTCGAGTATCGCATGCATCCCATGTGCCACCCGCCCAATTGCTCCCCGGGTGTATAATACGCCTGCTTTGCGTAACGGTGGCCCGGAATGCGCTTGGCTTCCCATCCCATTGGGCATTTTGCTCGGGCGCGCGAACGGCTCAGGCGAGAGCTGAACCGACGCCGAGTCTTCTCCCGTTTTCCTGCGTGCATGCAGATGCCGGACCCCCGAGCGACCAAAGCCGAGTTTCGTCCCCCCCGGAACTCCGCTCTGTTTACCCACATGTGTGCCAATGACAGAAGCGCTCACGGCGGGAGGGGTACATTTCACAGTCCGTCCGACCCAGAAACAGAGGCCATGGTTTTGTACTGCCGAGCCGGGAGGGCTGCTTGCATGCGCGCGTTTACTATGATTATATCGAATGAAGAAGTATTTCCCATGGTAAGCCGGATCACCTTGTTCCCCCTTGTGTCAGAATAGGTACCTCCCCCCAAAAAGCCCCAAACGCCGATATCCTCCCCAGCCGCGAAGGTTCTTCGCGCACCACCAACGAGAAGAGAAACCCCTCGCGCGCCGCCTGCGCATTTTCCTCAGCGGCCGTTGCGGGGGTCGTAGACCTTGTCCATGTCGCCCATCTCGAGGTCGTCGGTCTCCTTGCGGGCGGTGCCCGTCTTGGCGCGCACGTGGTTGAAGCCGTCGTCGACCCACTGGTCGCCCTTGCTCTTGGCCTTGTTGGTGAACTTGCTGATCTGGCGCTCGCAGAAGCGGTTGCAGTGGACGCGCACGCAGCCGTAGAGGCCGCTGAGCAGCCAGAGGAGGCAGTTGAGCAGGTCGAGCCAGACGGCCGCCTTCATGAGGCGGACGCTGACGCCCTCGTACTCGTCGCCGCTCGCGCGCTTGAGGAAGTGCGCCGCGAAGGTGCCGAAGGTGGCGATCCAGAGCGCCGAGAGCACCAGGTCCCAGTAGTAGAAGCGCGGCGGCGACACGAGCAGCGGGACGCAGTAGAAGGCGCTGGTGACGCAGCTGAGCCCGCCCACCGCCACCGCGAACACCCACTCGACCGACTGCGACGCGCCCGCCCGCCGGTCGACGTCGACGCGCCGCGCGTACATGGCCGTCACGATCAGCGCGAACAGGAACTGGAGGCCCCGCGCCGCCCACCGCGCCATCTGCTCGTACCACGCCAGCGGCGACAGCTTCTTGGCCACCACCCCCGACACCTTGCTGGTCGCGTGCTTCTTGATGGCCCGGGACGCGTACCCCGTGACGGCCTCCTTGCCCGCCGCGTGCGCCTGGTCCGCCAGCGCCTCCTTGTTGACGGCGCCCGTGAAGAAGCCCATCTTGGCTATGTATGTATGTGTGTGTGTGTGTTGTAGGTGGGTAAGGGGAAGATGTGTCGTTCTGACGGCGGTCTGAGGCCTGTGGTACGGAATAAATGTACTGGCTGGACCGTCTTATACGTGACGGCTAATTGCGCGCGTATACGGGGACTTCGACGGAGGCGAATTAACTAATGAGCGAGTGCACCAGGTGAAATTCCCGATGTCACAATGAATGGCACAGACAACCGGTGTCTGGCTGCTTGCCTGCCGTGGTAGTACAAGTGGTTGTGATGAAACGGAGCGAAGGCAGCAAAGAGCGTTGAGAAGGGTACCTGTATGTGTACTCGTGACCCAGAGACCGTAACAGGAAGAGAAAAGAGGAAAAGGGACGGTAGGAGAGTCGAGTCTAGGAAAACCGGAAAAGCATGAAGACACACAGCAACTCCCGAGACAGAGAACGACGGCCTCGAGAGGCTCTATAAAGCCCCAGCCCACCTCCCGCGCGCTTCACGATGCAAAGACCGGGGCGTGGGGAACAAAGGGTCCCTTCTCTCGTCCGGCCAATGGCCAATGCGGACTGGGGATGAAACAAAGAAGAAAAGCACATCTAAATCGGGAAGTGGTTGGGCCGCCGGGAGCCAACCAAAAGGCCAACCGTGGGTGTGGCGCGCCGTTGTCGCGTGGGGAGCCAAGACAAAGACATCGACTGGTCGACAGCTTCTCCCGCTCTCGCCCTCTCGCTCGCTTCTCACCACCGCGGCCGCGCGCTTGTCGCCTAGACGCTGGCATCCACACGGCGGATCCATGCCCGAGACACGGCAGCAAGCGCCTTACACCACGAACACCTGTTCGTCGGTATCCGGACGCCGTCTCCATGCAGATTGGCTGGGCGCTTAATTCACTACCCCCAGACATCGACCTACATAGGAATATGGGGCGCACATGGATGTACGTCCAGGACTACTACTACTACTACTGTGAGACGTACACCGACGGCAACCGAGGCCCGGTCACAACGAATCGCTCATTCACTCCGTCCCGTAGTAAAGAATACGCCTGTTCTTGGGTATGTACTAAAATTAGAAATTGACAATGAAGTGAAGAAAAAGGGCTGGCCTGCAGAGTCTAGGCTGGTCATCATACACTATACCATCCAGAGACAAAACGACCTCAAACTCCAACAATGCGTGCCTCGTGATCTCGTCAGCGTATCCTGATATCATGTCCATCTATCCAGCGTGGAACGTTCGCGCCCTCTCCCCCTCTCCTCTTACTCGACGCGGCCCCGGTAGTTGCCCATCTTCTCGATGGAGCTCATGATACCACTGCGCGGCATCACCATGCTCTGCGGCCGCGCCGTCTGCACGCTGCCCGGGCGCGGCAGGCCCCGCGGGGGTGCGGCGCTGGTGGTGCGGTGGTGGCCGGGCGCCGGTCCGCCGATCTTGCTCGGTGCGGGCTTCGGCACGCCGACCGGTGTTCGGAGGCCAGAGGGCGGCTTGCCGATGCTGGTCCGGAAGTTGGTCGGCGGCGCAATGCCCCCGCCAATCTTCTTGGGCGTCTGTCGCGCCGGCGCCGGCTCGGGCGACATGGGCTGCGGCGACATGGGCTTGGGCGACATGACCCGTGGCTGCGGCTGCGGCTTCGGCGCCGGTGTCGGCGCCGGCGGCGGCTGCTGCTGCTGGATTGACATCATCTCCTCGGCGAGCTGGACCAACTCGCCCTTCTCCACGCGTTCCCGCTCCAGCAGGATAATGAGCTCTTGGTTGTCTTGCTTAACGCTTCCGATGATGGCCTCGAGCTTCTGCACCTCGGTTTCCAGCTCCTTTATCTGCGCCGCGCTCTTGGCAGCCTGTGCCTTGAGCTCGGCCGTCTCGCTGGCGACGGCCTGCCCGAACTCGGCCTTGGTCATGGTCGAGTCGCGGTCCGTCTTGAGGCTCTCGTTCTCCTCCGTCAGCTCCTCGATGGTGCGCTCCATCTCGCGGATCTTCTTCTCCCAGCGGGCTTCGTAGCTCTTCTTGAGCGCCGCCACTTTGGTTTCGTGCTTGGTCTTGTACAGGGCGTGCAGCTCCCGCGCCACACGCTCCATGTTGTCGGCCTCGCGCTGGCTGGCCGTCTTGCTGGGCGACTTGAGGTTGTCGGCGTCGGGCGCGCCGCGGCCTGCGCGCAGGCTGGCCATCTTGGATTCGGCATCCTGGGCCATCATCTCGGCGGCCTCGCGCCGCTGCTCGCTCTCAACCAGCTTGAACTCCAGCTCCTCGCGTTCGCGCTGGCTGTGGACCATTTCCGCTTTGACTTTGCGCAGGATCGACTCCATCTCGCGGCCACGGCTCTGCCACGTATCTCTCTCCTCGCTCAGGGAGTTCTTGAGCACCTCGACCTCGCGCAGCTGCTCGGAGAACTGGGAGACGCGCTTCTCGGCATCGCCGACAGCCGTCTTGAGCGACGTCACCTCGGCTTCCTTGCCCGAAAGCGTGGCCTTCAGGCTGCTGATTTCGGACAGAAAGGCCGACTTGAGAGCTTCAATCTCGCGGGGCGTTACGGTAGGAATGCTGCGCGGGGTGGGCATGGGCGGGATGTCAAAGTCGAGCAGGTTGTCCTTGTTGCGCCTGGGCGTCTCGTTGGCATCACCCGCCTTGCCAGGGCCGCCTCGGGACGGGGACGGGTCCGCGTAGCGCGAAGATATACTGGCGAGGTGGTCGGTAAAGTCCAGCAAGCTCGTCGTGTTGCCAGCGTCATCGGAGCGTGCAGTCCGATGGTCCTTGGGAGGGGAAGTTCCGCGCCGGCTGTAGGGTTTGGGGGTTGCGTTGGTCTCGGAAGCGCCGCCCTTGGCGGGACTCACACTTAGCCCGGCGAAGTTTGTTAGGTTGGGGATGATGGAAAAGTTGCTAAAAGCCGTGTCATCTGGCCAGCCGGACTCATCGGCGCGGTCGGCCAGATCAGTGACCTTGTCGGCCATCTCATCGGCATCCTCGCTGCCGTTCTCCAGGGTGGTGGACGCGTCATCTTCATCATCATCGCTGTCGTCGTCGTCATCGTCGAAGTTTTGGATGGCATTTCTAAGGCCCTCGTTGCGAGCCAGCGCTTGCTCGAGCGTCATTTCGCCCGGAATGTGGTCGTCGTCGTCCTCCTCGTCGATCTTGCCGGCCTCGGGCTGTCGTTCGGGCTCGGGCTTGGGTGCGGGCTTGGCCGAGGCCCTGGCGGGCGAGCGCTCGTTGGGCGTGCCGGTGCCGATCTTGACGGGAAAGCGGCGGTCGCCGAACAGCGACTTGCGGGCGCTCCGCATGGGGCTTCCGCCCCCGGCGGTGTCGGGGCTGAAGGCCTCGCCGCGCGGGCTGAGGATCTTGAGGGGCGCGACCTCGTTGCCCGACATGATGCGGGAGTGGCGGGCGGCCTTGGCGCTCTCCCTGTCCTCCCTGGCGGAGCCGTCATCGCTGCGGGAGTGGCTCGAGTCGGAATGGACGGAGACGCGCTTTCGGGCGTCGGCGGCGGGCGACTCGGCCAAGGAGCTGTGGGACGGGGAATCGGGGTCGGGCTGAGACTGGCGGGCGGCGGGAGGGGTTGCCACGTTCGTCAGCGCGCCCGGCGCAGGCGAAAGCGGTGAAGCCATGGCGGCTGGTCAGCGGTGTAGGAGGCGGCGAGTGGTCAATGGCGGTTCGTTTGCAAAGCGAGCACACAAGCAGGTGGCCAGCAGTAGCTGCAGATGTACGGCGCAGGTACACGGCGGAGGTATGCGTACTATATGCGTGCGGGTGTGCGTGGTGTGGGCGGGAAAGGGGTGGGTATGGGTATCAGTGGAAAATGAGGATGGGTTCCTCAAATAACTGTCTCCATTGCTACGACGGGTCCTCTGGTTGCCCGGTAGGCCCGCCTCGCCTGGCCTCCCATGCTTTCCCTTTCCCTGCCCTGGAGCCCTCGGAGCCCTGGGAGCCTGCCCACCTTACCTTTTGGCTTCCAGGCGATCTGATCCATCGCAAAGCCGGCCTGGTCAGGTGTTTTTTCGCAAGCGTTGCTAGGCCAACTCGGGAAACCCAGGGGGCCCACTGCCGGGCGGGGACGTCGGTCCTTCAGCATATGTATGTACACACACTACATAGAGTACCTAATCGGGTACTGTTGTAGGTGTGTGTGAACAAGGTCGGGTCCCATGGATACTGTATTGGAGTACCTAAGAACCCTAGGGGCCTTGTCACAGGGCTCCTGCGAGTCTGCCCAGACTCTGGGCGTCAGCTACATGTACTTACAATGAAGGAACCGAATAAAGCATGGTGAAAATCAGATGACAGGGCGTCGCCGTCGAAAGGTCGTCATCTCCAGTCTTCTATGCGTAGAAGAAACACACGAAAAAAAAAAGACGAGGCTGCACCTACGAAATTCCTTCTCCTCGTCTGACGTCCTGCGCCACCAGCCGTTCTGCCGGCGCTGGTTCGTCCTGCGTATCCCATGGTGATACTACTAATGTACATACCTCCCATCCCTTAGCACGAGAACCCCTCAACAGTTATGTGGGGGGGAGCACTAAAACAGGGCTTTCGGAGGTTGGTTGTGCGTCCCGTACCTCCATCCTTATATTATCCGTACCATGCAGTTCCACGGGGAACTCTACCTAGCTGGCCGAGAGATGGGACGGACGATCAATGTTACGAACCGTGTGAGTTGATACATGCCAGTCGTTCGTCCCATCGAGCGGCCTGGGCCCCAGGGCGGCAGCAGGGGCCTCTGTTTCGAGCTCCTGCGGGCCGTCCAACAATCAATCCCCCCTCCCGTCTTTGCCCGTCGTAGCCGGAGTGCGAATTGTACTTACAATACCTACCTACCTCACGCATCCATGACCGACCGGGCTACTACATACTTACCATGGTATCCCTGACCCTTCCATTTCTCTTAATATAGGTCCTTGTACAAGAGCTGGGTGAACCCCCTTACCCATGGACCTCAGCATAACCGCCATTATGCGTGAGGCCGCTTATTAGCTGGCTGTCGTTGCTGAGGCGTCGCCAGACACGGGGACCCCCTCCCGCACCTGTTGACTCACACAACTCGAACTAGACGTTAGGTAGCCCTGCTTGGCCTTCTTCTTTGCCTTGTTTGCCCTGCTTGCCCTGCTCGTCGGTCTATCCGTCACGAGGCCCACCGCCCAGTCAACCAACCTCTCCCTCAGCACACACACACACACACACACACACACACACACACACGCACATTCCCAGGCCCGGCAGCTATGGGCAAAGCCCCAAGTCAGCTAGCTGGCTATCTAGGGACGAAACGTCACGTCACATGCCATGTACTATTTGACTAGGTGCGGGCCTCTTTAGTGTTTGCTACGCGCCCGAAGAATTCACAGTTCCGCAGGGCGTCGCGAACCCGCCACCTACCTGAAGAGGTACCTACTTTACTTTACCCAGCTCAACTTACGCTTCGGCTTGCCCTCATCGTTTGCGGCCACATTGGCTACCATGGCGACACACACGGAAGCGGCGACTTGGGAGAGATGGTTCGGCATGGCCAACCGACCAACATGGTTGATCTGGCATTCCAAGTGACCACCTACGGAGGCAACGGGAACAATGAATGCGAATGCGTCATGGTCGTCGAATGGGCGACCAACAACGGACTCGCAACACTACCCTAGTGTCTCTCCTATATCACGCCCACGGCTGCACGGCTGCCTTACGAGTCGCCTGGCGCAGGACTGGACTGGGCAAAGCTCGTCTCGCTACTCGCGCCATGTCGTCTCTTCTGCTGCCCCCACAAACGATCGGGGCGGGCCCTGTGTCGGCGCCGGTCCAACAGCCGACGTCGTCTCCCCGGCTTCCCGTGGAACTTTGGGTTCATGTCATGGCCGAGCTGTTAAACGGCCGAGATTTTCCTCTGGCATGCAAGTACTCGAGGCTCTCTGTCCCTGCCTGGAGCCTGGGCGGCTCTCGTCTGCCGCAGATTCACCCCCCCTGCGGAGGGCGTTGGGATCCCATGCTCCTCTCCAACCCCTTCCCACCAAGTTCATACTAATGCCGAGAGTTGCAGGGGCTCGCTGTCGTCGTGTGTCGCGCTTCTTCCAAAAGGCCACCGAGCTGGCCTTTCTCGGTGAAGCCCTGCCCCGCATGGTCGTCAACCTTAACCTCACGGGAACCCATGCCTGGGGCAAGCGGGATCGTGCCATTCTGGAACTCAAAGGCGTATCCCCCGCCGGGGACCGAGTCTATTTCGCCGACAAAGACCGCAGCCTGAAGGATCTGGCCATATACCACTACCAACCACAGAACGGCTGCGAAACTAGGCAATCGAGACGGGATGTCGTAGACTGGAACCGGCACCTGCCGGTGGGTGGCGCCCAGAGTCCGCCCATTCTAGTCGAGTGGGCGCCGTCCTTACTGTCCATCTCGGTAGGCCGTGGCCCTACAAGCTACTACGATTGGCCGTTGTCTCGAGATGAGGTCCAGTACGCTTTCTTCCCTGCAGGGACGGCTGCTAGTATTCGCTGCCATACTCACCACAAGGCGGCCGAGGTATCCTTCTTGTGGAAAGAAATGCTCAATATCTCTTTTGCCCGGTTCGGTTTCCCTAGAGCACAGATGGGCGTTCTTGGTGTGGAAGCCCGCTCATGATACGCCGACGTCCACGGGCCGAAGCACCACGGCACAAGCCAGGAGGTTGACGCGACCGCCGCATGCCATGATCGGGAAGCTGCTGCTGTACGTTCATGGGCGAGGCTTCATGCATGCATCGACCGGCGAGCGACGATACTCGCTCTTGAACTGCCCTGCGTTCGATGGCCTCTGATGGCCTTGGCTAAAGAATGCGTATGTATGCGGACGCTGTGTCGGCTGTTTTTCCTGCTGGGATCTCGACCGGGAGGGGGGGGTATAGTCTACCAGTCGGGAACTCTTCAGAGAACCTCACCAAGTTTCGCACCAAGCGACAGAAGTATTCAATTCTACAGGTCCGCTATCACAGCTCTCACCTCATGAAACTTTACATACTTTGATGTTTACCATGCACTTTTTGTCTCCATCTTTGTCATCGGCTATGCCTGGTTGTCCACGGTTTCCAGGCTAAAACTATTGCTGGTTCATTCGGTATGCACATCAGCAGCCCGCCCCCCCCGTATCAATGTGGTTTGAGCTGCCCACGATCATATATGTGTGGCTTTTCTCTCACGCTTTCGAAGGATCTGGCCACCATGAACTTGCCTCGGCATATATTCTGTCTGTGATAGAATATGGCCTTGATTGAACGCATTCCTGTTTACGCCTCAAGAACTCCGAATGCCACCCTTGGGTCATAAGATCTAGGCCATTCCACGGCTTCGAAGCCCAAATCTAATGGGCAAGACACATTTCTCACTCTGAAATCGACGGCAATGCTATCGGCCGTACTCGTTTCAATAATTATGAGTAAAATTTGGAATGCCATCGCCTTTATGGTCAGTAGATTCCCCCGGTGGTCTCGGAGATGTCTCCACGGTGACTCAAAACGCTGCGATCTGCCTTTCTACATTGCAGCAGGTTTGCTGGCAGCCTCAGACTTAGTCCTGGGATTCATGGTTTCAAGGACACGATGGGACGAGAGCTGAAGAAATCTGCCTTCAACAAAATCTCTCAGATGGGCAGGCTGCTTGCCGTAAAGCGCGATATGGTGTGGCGTTGTGCTCGCCGGCATTCATGGCCGCCCCGAAGTATTGGCGCGATTGCGACATCGGTCGGAGCATCCGACATCACCCCTCATGAAGAGGGGAACCCCCCGAACTAATACGCAACGAGAAGATGTAGCTCAAGCTCGAAATTGCCAGTGCTCGCACCGGACTGGGGAGCAGGACAGCTTCGTATCTGACACACGCTAGAGGTCGCCATGCTCGAGATTCGCTGTTCCGGAACCCCTCACGAGGTACGTGGCATTGCCGATTGTAACAAGGAGCTTTATCGTGATTTCGTTTCCGACTCACTACTTGCCAGATTGGGTTTGCCCACGGCTCCCAGGCGCGGGCCCAAGTCCGGGGCTCTGTCGCCTTCTACGCCGGCCTCTTCCGCGAGTCCTGCGCGATGAGTTGGCCGGCGGTGGTGGAGGAAGCCGGGCGCTACGCGGGGCCTCTTGAGGCGCTGGCGCCCCGGTACCTGCAGGAAATCCGGGGCGTCGCCGAGGGGGCCGGCCTCCCTTTCCTGGACGTCCTGGCCTTGAACGTCCGCACCGAGATCAACTTCGGCCTCTTTACCGACGCGGCCAAGAAGCTGGACCCCCCCAGCGACGGCTGCACGAGCCTGAGTTGGCGGACAGAAAAGACTTCATGGCTTTGCCAGAACGTAAGCAACGTCGGGTGTTCGTTATTACCACTCTGAGCACGAACCTCTCCCGTGTCGTTCCCCTCTCTTGCCTGGGGATGCTCCGAAACATACTCCAAGAATGCCTTCAATGGGTAATGACTGACTCTGGAGGGTGGTAGTGGGACTGGTTGCCAGCCCAGGGGCCCAATCTGGTCGTGTGTCACATCTCTCAACCGGGGACGGGGATCCCGGATATAGCAATGGTTACGGAAGCGGGCATCATTGGCAAGATTGGGCTCAACTCGAAGGGGGTGGGTTGTTGCCTGAATGCCATCCGTTGCCGCGGGGTGGACCGGGCGAGAATGCCGATTCACTTCGCGCTGCGTACGGTGCTGGAATCGTCCTCCCGAGGCGAGGCCGTGGCGGCACTGAAGTCGGCCGGGCTGGCGGGGAGCGGGCACATTCTCATCGCCGACCCGAGGGGCTCCGTGGGCCTCGAATGCACCAGCAAGTGGGTGAAGGAGTTGGCGGCGGAGCACGGCCGCGTGTACCACACCAACCATCTCCTGCTCGAGCATGACGACGTCGACGAGCCTGGCTGGTTGGCCGACTCGCCGGGGCGCCTGGCCCGGGTGCGGGAGCTCACGGCCCAGGTGCCCGGAGACCCGGGGGTCGAGTCCCTGTTCGAGATCTTCAAGGACGAGAAGGGGTACCCGGCCTCGATCAACCGGCAGGCCGGCGGCGTGGTCACGTCGACGACTCTGTTCACCATCATCATGGACTTGGGGAGCAGGACTGCCTATGTGACTTTTGGCAGGCCGACGGAGTGTCAAGGACGTACAACATTGGCCTTCCAGGAGTAATCAGAGTATGAGACCAGCTAGCCCGGCCAAGAATCTCCTGGCTCGCACGCTGCAACTGAACCGGCGCTTCTCATTCCAAGTCGCCGAGTATGGAAGTAGTCAAGATTGATAGCCGAAAATAACATAAGACTCGAATACGTAGCCAAGGACAAATCCACCCCGCATGGCCGCCCTGTTCGCCGTCGCCCGTCGAGGTGTCCAGCCAGAACGGCGCCAGATGCCCCGTTTCCGTTCCGACGCTCAAGCTCCCGCTGCTTTGGCCTTGGCCGCGGCAGCCACCTGGAGAAGATGCTGCTCACTCTCGGCGGTGATGCCGTTGGGGAAGAACCTCTCCCGCGGACTGGACCGGGGCAGAAGAGGATCGGGGTAGTCGTCTCCAGGCCGCGATGTTAGACAAGAGCTCGGGCAGGATGACGGCGCGGCGGCGGCGTCGGCTCGTAGCATGGAGCAGGTGGGTGGGCACTCACTGATGTTGAACCTCTGGTCGGTCAGTCGGGCCTTGGTGTGTTCAACGTCCTCCTTCAGCTTCTTTTCGTTGGTGGGCGGCAGCTTGAAGGCCGGGTTCTCGAGGCCGGTGTCGAGGACCGACTCATTGAACGACTGGGTCGGCGTGTGCATCTGGCCGGCCATGCGCATCTGGCGATCCATGTTGGGCGGAATGTGCAGCCAAGCCGGCGCGAGAGACCTACGGGTGCAAGGTGCTAAGTAGGGACAGTGCCAAAGATGCAAGGGCTGGGTGCTATAGGATGGGATGCGCGCGTCCAGTGTGAGGGGATAGACGGCGATTACGAGATGCGGCACACACACACAGTCTACGCTCGCCACAGCCCCAGGCAGTTTCCGGAGGCGTTAATCGTGGACACCGTAGGTAAAGAAAGTACTAGTATGGGAGCCAAAAGGCAACCTCATGCCACGGGATGGGCTTGCGTTGGCAGGGCTGCCAGGCTCGGACCGCCCAAGGAAACCGTAGCCCTCTAGGGGCTGTTATGGGATCCCATGTACCAGGCGCTACTAGACCTGGCATACTGTACTGGCTTTTCCCCAAGTCTTGATACTTCCGTGATTGGCTCAGCTCGCCTGGAATTCATCTACTAACCTACTATGTACATGTATACATGAGTACACGTACTTTCTATGTACGTACATCCTCCTCTCGTACAAGTGGGATTCAGCCGGGCCAGCCATTGAACCGCCATTCAATCGTCCAGTCCAACTACATACTATCGAACATACCTATACATACATCTATTCTTACATGCGCCAAACTCCCCACGGCAAGATTTCCTCTTCTACCCAATATTCGTCGCTCTTCCTGCCGAAAGTCTACAGGTGCGGCACGCCCGTAATTCACGCTGTGCCTCGCCCGCCATGGTCAAGAAAGCCCAAGTCCCAGACGCCTGGGAGGACGACGACTGGGAAGCCCAGGCCGACAAAGCAGCCGCCCAGGGGACCTCGTCCCCCGAACCGTCGGCGCCGCTTTCCAAGAAGGAGAGGCTCGCCCAGCATGCCGAATTGAACCGCAGGATATGGGAGACGGCGTACGTTGGCCCCCCTCTTCCATACACCCTCGGGCGTTTTTTCCTTGGCCCGTCCGCAGGTTCTTTTTTTTTTTTTTTTCTCTGTTGGTTGCTGACCGCGAACCGCAGGGACACCCCCGGCAACGGCGCGCCCTTGCAATACCTCGCGACCGCCCCGTCGCCGCCGGCCTCGCAGCCCTTCAAGCCGCCCATGACGGTGCTCACGCGCAAACCCGCCCCCAAGCTGATCGCCCGCCGCGACCCCGTGACCGGCCTCTCGAACCTGACGCTGGAGAACGACAGCGACGACGAGGAGGACAAGAAGCCGCAGGAGACGCCCGAGGAGATCCGGGCGCGCCAGCAGCGCGAGCGGGACGAGAAGCAGCGGCGCTACGACGAGGTGCGGGCCAAGATCTTTGGCGAGAGCCCCGCCGCCGGCGCCGCCGCCGGCGCTGGCCCCAGCAAGGGGAGCGGTCGGAGCTCCGGCCAGAGTACGCCCGGCGCCGTGACCCCGCCGGCCCAGCGCGGCGGCGGAGAGAGAAGGGGCCGAGGCCGAGGCCGCGGTGGGCACAGGGGCGGCGGCGACCGCGGCGGTGATCGCAACGACCGGACCCCTCAAAGACCCGTCGGCCAGTCGGCCGGAGCCCACGCCGCCGCTGCTTTGTACGACCCCAACTACTCCCCCAAGCCGGGGTACACGCCCGAGGGGCGAGGCGCCGCCAGCGGAGGGCCGACCGTGTCCAGGCGCTCGACGCCCCGCGATGATGAGCAAGTTCTTCGAGCCCCCCGCGGCCCCGAAGGCGGAGGGAGGGGCGGCTTTGGGTTCGCCAAGCGGGGAGGCAAAGAAGGCTGAGACAGCGCGATGCATCCCTCCGCACGGTATCTTGTTGATGGGTAAAATCTATTCGGCTTGGCTACGGGACAGAATATCTCACCACCCGCCCCCAGCTTTGCCCGCGAGTTGGGCGGCCTGTTCGATAGGCTTTTGCTTACCCACGTCGCTAATGACCTCCCGATACGTCGTCGTCACCAATCTATCTGCGTCTATGCCCGTTATGCTCGACCAATGCGCCAGGGTATCTCGAATGTGCGACGGCGAAATGCCATCTATCAAATCAGACGGTGCCGCGCTGTCGCCAACACCGGCCGCCGCCCCCTTATCAGCCGTCCCGGTCCCGGATTCATCGGCCGAGAAGTACGCCTCGTCAACTTCGGCCAGCCACTCCTTCTGTTCCTCGCGCCCAGGCTTCGACACGAGGCCTCGCCTCTCAATCACCACGGCGTCCGTGACTTGCACTTGGCCACCGCCGTTTGTGCAGCCTCCGGGACATGCCATCACTTCCACGTAGGCATACTTCTGCTTGCGCGAGTTGCCGACGGGCTTACGGACCGCCCTCTTGCCCGTCAGTCGCGATTCCTCGGGCGGCTGGAGCGTCCGTAGCAGGTTTTGGATATTGCGAAAGCCATAGTACCTGGCGGCTTTGAACAAGTGCTGGCCATCGGCAGAGACCACGTTGTACTCGAAAAGATCGGCGTTCCTTCCACGGATCGTCTCGATCTTGGACCCGGGGTTCTGTGCCGCCACATACTGCAAGGTGTAATACAGACTGCCACCGGAAGTGCCAGCTACCGGCTGGGTCTGCGGCCTTCGGTGCGGGGGGAAGAGAAACCTGTCAAGAACGGCATCGGGGAACGGGGTGCGTTTTGCCAAGGGCGTTTGCGACTGTGGGAGGCCAAAGAAATCAATGCCCCTGCTGTCGGTCAAAGCCAGGATCTCCTTGCTGGTGATGACACAGTCGACATCACGGACGCCTCGTCCAGGCGTCCCATCGCCTGCCCATACAGCGTCTGTGAGCTCTTCGCGACTGGCCTCCAGTTTCTTGTCAAAACAAGGCATGATGGCCAGGTGCCATATACGGTTGGGGGCGATACCGAGTATGCGGCTCAGCGTCGTCTTGAGCAGCGTTCCCATCAAGGCCTGTGGCGATTTGACTCTCGACAGATGCGGCAAAACATAGGGATGCGATTTCTCGGCAAAGCACACCCAGCCAGGGCAGCTTGCGGTCAAAATGGGCTTCGAGGCTATAGTGGGCGCCGCTTGCTCGCTGAGCACTTCCTCGGCGCCGAGGACCAGACAGGCTTCGCGCGCAGCATTGGTGTCTGTCACCCAGGTAAAGCCATTGCCATGCCGGCCACCGGCCCTCAGACCCGACTCGCCCATGAGCAGTTCCGTTATCATGTCGCCAGCCGCCTGCTCGCCGATGCGCCCACCAACGGCCGCCGCCAGGCTGGCCCGCGCTTGTGGGCTCACGCTCGCAACGAGAAGCTTTGCCTCGGGATTTTCCAGCCCATCGACGACCCATTTGTTTGTGGCATCGTCGTGTCGAATTTGCAGGCCAGGGGCGGCGTCCAAGACACTCAGAACCTCACTGTGACTTTGCAGGCTGACAAGCACGGCCTCGGCCGAGGTGACACAGCCCGAACATGCCAGGCAATCGGTCAGGGAAATCTCGGCGGGGGCATTTGATTTCGCGGCGGCGGGTTGTGTGCCGTCGATAATGACTTCGTGCTCGAGGGACTCGTCGGCGGGCGGCGGCGCTGGGAGAGTCTCAACGGGCTTGATGCAGGCGACGCCCGGGGATATGAAGTCGTTCAGGTCATCGACAGAGAGAATTGTAGACATGGCGCAAAGGCGAAGTGTGGTACAGTCGGACGAGGGAGTTGGTTGTAGCAGCGGCGCGTGGTACCTGATCGGCTTCGACTTCGACTTCGGCTGCGACGGGTAACGGAGAGAAGGCGCGTGGACGAATACCGGATCGGGCTATTACTCCAGACAGAGATATGGAGAGGTGAATCTGCAACCGCCGTTGAGGCCAAGGGTGAGAAAGCCGCTCTTGTTGGCAGTGATTATTAGTAACGGGCCCCGGTCGTGATTTGAAATGCGATGCGGGTGTTTGGCCCCGGAGATGGATGAATTGCGAAATCGGACACGGCGAAAAGTGGCGGCGGGGCAGAGATATCGATCAAAAGTACCACTTAGCGTGGGGTAGCAATTTTTTGGCATAGTCCATCAGTCTACGCACCTAAGCAGTGAGCCAGTCACACAGTCTTTTCGGAGGATGCATACTGGCGTTCTCAGAAGAGACAGCCGGGCACTATGTAGGAAGAAAGTAGTCTTGATGCAAAATGTATGCAGCATACGTAAGTAATCTCTATCTCGACTATGAGGGGCCTACATGTCTACATGTATCTACTTATGTAAGTACATTTATCTATTATGTATATCGTTTTGCGCATGCCGGGGCTGCCGGGCAATTGAAGACCCCTGCCTGACGAGCTTGCCAACTGGCCGTCCAATAGCAATCGAGAATACCCTCGTGAGAGGCTCATGACGTAGCGGCCGGGGGGGTGAAAATGGGCAGTGGCGACGATCTTGAGGCTCTTTTGCACGCATACTAACAGGCGATTGTTTGTAGCCGCTTCCAATTGCTCTGGCCACCGGTTAGCTCGGCCTTGCCAGTGCCAGCCAGCCCCAGCTTCGCTTGGCTTGACGAGGATACATCATCCAGAGCCAACCAACACAACACCTTTTGCTGCAGCTTCGTGATCCGATAGCTATCCTCCACCTGCCTCGCTATTCTTCGCGCCACCCTCGTTGTCCTCGACTTCGCGCAAAAAAAGACACTCCGCCAGAGGCACATACCTACCTCCTACAAGCGACTTACCGAGAGCACGGGAAACCTTGCCGAACCCAGCCTCGCCCAATGGATGTAAGCCGTTTCCTTGCCGCGTCTCTTGTGCGGATTGAGACGGGAAGAGAGCCATGACTGACGCAGACGGCGAAACCCACGTCCTCCGCCCCCGCCGACAGATCGTGTCGTCGTACTCGTTTGCCTCGTTGGGCTGGCACCTGACGCAGGCGTTGCCCCTCATCGTGTGGCCGCAGGCCATCAACGGGCTCCTCACCATCGACTCGTCGGCGGCCATGCACCCCGCCAACGCCGTCGAGAACTATTTCGCCCGCAGTCTCGGCTTCGCCCTTCTGGCCCTGGGCGTGTGCACCGTTGTGCTGACGGGCGCGCTGCCCATGACCAGCCTGGCCGACGGTAATTGCGCCTCCCCCCCCCCTTTTCCCTCCTCTTATCTTTCCCGTCCCTCTCTATCCGGACATGGACTATGGGATACTCTTCCCCGACTCGACTGCAAGACCCCTCCCTCGCTTCCAGCTCACGTTACTGTCGGAGACCGACGTGCTGACCGTCCCGAACAGCGCCTGTCGAGGAGGGCATCTCGCCCTACGCCTCGGCCGTGATCCTGGTCACGACACTGCACCACGCGTCGGCCGCCTTCTACTGCTGGAGCAAGTACAGCGGGACGGACCAGACGGGCTTTCTGTTCGGGTTCGCCGGCAGCGCCTTCATGGCCGCCTTTGGGCTCTGGTGCGTCATGTTCGGCGGCGACAAGACGCGCCTCAGCAAGAAGACGGGCGCCGACAAGCGCACGAGCGGTTTCCCCTTCGGCACCAAGCGGCGGAAGGACATGTAAATGTGATACGGAATCGAAGGACGTACAATGGTGCTGCGTAGGGTGGCTGCCATCATCGACAAAGCGCTCGTCCCGGGTCAATATCAGCGGGGGATCAGAAGATGAAAGTAAGCTACAAGCGCCGTAGTGCTTCGTGCGCCGTCCATGTGCATTAGTCCACCGCGGGATTTGATATCCCATCATTACGCCTCGTTATTCCCAGGCGAGGGACGTGGTGCCACGCGCGAAACGCCTTAACTCCCGTGTGCCCATCAAGAGAAGCCCCTCCCGTGTAATCAGGGGCGGTAGGTCTAGTCCTTCCTCTGTCGGTGCCAACGGGTCCGCCATCACTCCTTGGACCCGGCCCGGTACAGCTTTTCCTGCTGGAGCTCCCACTCTTCCTGTCTATCTTCGCTCTCCTGTCTCGCAGCCTCCTCGGCGTCGTTCTCCGACTTCTTCTTGTCAAGAAATGCATCGGCGTAGCCCATGAAATCCGAAGGCGGCGCGCGGACATCGAGGGCCCCGGTCAGTACAGCGCGACGGCGGGAGAACCATGCCTCCTCGGTCGCCTTAACCTGATCCAGCAGCACCTCCTTCTCGAGCCACTCCTGGCGGTATGTCTCTTCCATGTCGCGGCATTGCGCGCGGAGCACACTGCCCTCGTCGGATGCCCATTTGATTTGCGCCACGCATGTTTTCCACAGCATCTCGATGTCCATCTGCAGCTCGTTGCTGTTGAAGCCTTGTTGCTCCGTCAGGGTCGTGAAGTAGTCGGAGCTCATGTCCTCACTGCCATCTCCGTCGTCCACCGAGTCGTCGTGACCAGCAGCATGGGATTGGGGCGTCTTCAGAATGATCTTCAGCTTGCTGTTGCTTCGGCTGGCTTGGGCCTGGAGCGATTTAGGCACGGGGTCCGAGGGCCGCAAAGCCTCGGTCTCATGGACAGTTCGCATGTGCTTCGCTAGAGCATCGGAACGGGTAAATGCTCGATCGCATTCTGCACGGCGGGTCAGTCAGCTGGGGGGTTGTTTCGCGCCCCGGGCTGGGGGGCAGTCGAGGAAGGGAGAACAAAACAGTGGCATACCGGGCAGGTAGCAGTAGAAAGGTTTCTCCCGCGTGTGACTACGCATATGCGCTTTCAGCGCGTATCCACTAGCATGCGGCATACTCTTGCGCGGGCAGCCAACCCATTCGCACGTGTATTTCTTCTGGCGGCTTTCGATGTGGTCGTTGTGGATGTGTTCGACCAGTTTGTCCATGTTGCCGAGGTCGTCGGCGTGGCAGCCGTCCCAGGCACAGACGGTGACCTGCTCCTGGAATTCCTCTTCGTCGAGCTTAGCGTTGATGGGGGAGTTGGGGACATCGCCCGAGGTGTCGGAGGAGATGTCGCCCTGCCAGTCGGGCTCGGGGTCCTCCTGCGCATGCTCCTGCTCCACGTGGGCCGAAGACGAGGCCCTGGAGCCATCGCCCAGCTTCTGCCTCTTGAACGGGGGCAGGCTGGGCTCCTCTTCGGGCGGAGGCGAGTCGTAGTCGTTGTCGGCCTCGGGCGAGTCGGACGACAGCTCGCTTATGTCGGACGAGGTATCCGACAGTAGGACCATGTTGCCGGTGCCGGTGTTGCGCGGTGAGCAGCCGGTGGGGGGAGTAGGAGGAGGCGAGCTCGATGGTGGTGTTTAGTTGGTGGTTCTACCGAAGCCCGTCTGTCTGTCGGTTTGGCGTGTCAATGGCAATTGGCTGGCGGGTTGGTTTCGCTGTTGAGGAGCGCAACGGTAGCGGGTGGATCGACGCATGCGACGCGCTGGCGGAGGGTCCCGAGGACTGGAGCAGTGGAGGAAGGTTATGATACCTGTACTACGGGCTGTTGATGGTGGTGGATGCGTTGGAATCGATGGTTGGCAGCTACAGATCCATACTTTGGTTGCAATGGAGGTGATCCTGGAAACCGCAAATATGCACCTACTGGAGTTGAGTGCCGGCTTGCAAAAGAGAGCAGTGGAAGGCAAGATTGCTTTTGGGATGGATTGGGATGGATTGGGATGGGATAGGATATGTAGACGCTACCTACCTCCCGTCTTTATCCATCCATCTTGGATGCTATTGATGGGATGTACCCAGCCCAGCCTCGAGGTAAAAGGCTGACTGGTATCCATAGGTTCAATGGAGGTTGTTTGCGTCGTGCAAGTTCCAATGGTGCTGCTGGCCTGCCTACGATGGTCCCCAGCTATGGCTGTCCCGTCTGGTCTATTCTGTACTTGGCTCAACACCACATTTACTAGTGTCAGTCGTGTAGATAAGTACATACCTTCATTACTTACTTACCTATGTACCTCCTTGCATGAATTCAAGCGCAGTTATACAGATATACAGTGAATGCAGACACTTGTGCGCTCACCGAGAATATGGGATACCACATGCTTCACATAGAATCAGCTGTGTAAGGGAGGTACTCGCTCAGCTCAACTCATTCCTTATTTTATGCCTCTACCTCCAGCCTATGTGCCTATCCATCTAGTACATAAGTAGGTACCTACCTTAAGTACTTCTAGATTGCCCTACACCTTGGGACTCAATCGGGCAACCAGATGCAATGGATGCTTCCCAGGTTCATGGACAGAGCCTTAGGTAGCCATCAGGAAATAAACGAAACAATTGCTTCAGCCCCATCGCCTAGGGGGATGTACCAATGCCCACATACCAACATACACGACACATGTACACAGTAATGAGTAGACCCTTCTTCGTATGGAGGAGAGAGAGAGGCGACGGACCGACCATCCATGGCTCTGGGTTACCAGGACCGTCTCGTTTGGGGAAAGCGTCCTGGTTGCCTGGCTTTCTCTCCCTCTCCCTGGCTTCAACCCTGGACAGGCCCCCCAGATGGGCACAACTCCTCCCCGCCATGGCTGCACGGCCCAGCACAGCCTCTAGTTGTCGTCAGTCAAGTTCGTCAGTTAGGCACCGTCGAATAGCAGTCTTGTTGAAAGCCCGAGCCGGCCTGCACCCTCAATTCCGTTCTGCCTGTTCAAAAAGGATTGATTCCTAGCTGCCTGGTCGAAGCCATTGGCCTCCAGCTCTTGTTCCATCTTTCTCCTCATTGCATCCATCCATCCCACTTCAAAGTGTACCTATCGACCCTGTTCGTGGACCTGGACCACGGGGGGGATCAAGGTATCCACGAAGAGCCGAGGCCACGACGACGACGACGACCACCACCACCACCAATACCACATCCACCACCCTCGTCGCCACTCCTTTTGTTCTTCCACCCGGCGAGCCGGCCGTACCTTACATACCTTGCTACCCAGGTAAGTAATGCATACATCTACAAAGCCCGTACATACATACTGCATTCAGACAATCCCGCTTCTTCCCCCCCCCCTCCCCATATTACTACTCCCACCGCCCCCCCTTCCCTCCCTCTCCCAGCCATCTCTATCTCCGTACATACATACATTTACCTGTATCCACGTTACCCACCACCCTCTCGCTGGGTAAAGTACCTCCCTCGCTCACCACCGTACACCTTAGTGCTCTGACATCACCCCCACACCCGCGCTGCTGGTCTCCAGTCTACCTGGCCTGGCCGCTTCCACGCCCGACCTTCCCTTCCCTACCTCTCCCTTACCTCCCTGAACACCACCGGGAGTCCTCACCTCACAATGGCGTCGCTCAACCTGTCGATCAACGGCCCCTCGATCAAGAGCAGCTACCAGGGCGTTGTTAACGCCGCTGCGCCTCCTGCCGGGAGCTCTTCAACCTATGCCCACTGGGCCCTCTTCACCGTCCAGGCCCCGCTCGCCAACGCCTTCCAAGACAGCGGCAACAAGGAGAGCATCCTCAAGGTCCAGACCACCGGCGAAGGCGAGCTGGAGGATCTGATTGAGGACTTCAACGAGGGCCGCGTCCAGTTCGCCTTCCTCAAGGTCAAGGACCCCAACAGCGGTCTGCCCAAGTTCGCCCTCATCGCATGGGTTCGTCCCCCCCTCCCCCCCTTTTTGACCCGAGCGCGCCCTCGGCACCGGCCGATGCTGACCTGGCCCGACTTGCCCTGCACAGTGCGGTGGTGGTGTACCCGAGAGAACCAAAGGCTACTTCACTAGCCACCTCAACGCCGTGTCCAAGATCCTGCATGGCTACCATGTCCAGATTACCGCCCGCGCCGACACCGATCTTGAGCCCGCCACTATCCTGCAGAAGGTAGCGGATGCGTCGGGCGCCAAGTACACGGCCGGAGGCAGTGCCCCCGTGAAGCCCGCTGGTGGTGCCCCGCCGCCCGTCAAGAGCAAGCCCGTGTTCCCGACGACCGCCAGCTCGACTATCTCCTTCAACCCCCTTGTGGCTGCCCGCAACGCCAATCTGCGCTCCAAGACCAACGACGACGGCTGGGGCGATGATGCGCCTCCGCCCACCCGGACGCAGCTGGAGAAGGTCGAATCCGCCTACAAGCCGACCAAGGTCAACATGGCCGAGTTGACGAGCCAGAAGCAGGAGCCGTCGCGCTTCCAGCCCTCGCAGCCTCCCCAGCCGGCTGACAAGCCCGACGTGGTCCGAGGCGCCTACCAGCCCGTTGGGAAGGTCGACATTGCCGCCATTCGCGCCGCCGCCAAGAAGCAGGAGGACGACCGGCCGGCGCCCGTTAAGGGAGCCTACGAACCCGTGGGCAAGGTTGATATCGCTGCTATACGCGCCAAGTCGCAGAAGCCCGCCGAGGAGGAAGCAGCTGAAGCGCCTCCCAAGCCCGTTTCGGAGCGCACGGCCGCCTTCAGCCAGTCGGAGCGCATCACCGAGATGCCCAAACCCAAGGTGGCCAAGAAATGGGGCGGCGCTTCCAACTTCACGGGCACGAAGCCCCTCAACCCCGGCGGCTTCGGTCTCCTCGGACCTACAGCTACTGGTGCGAGCAACGCTCAAGTAGGTGCGGCTGGCCGCTCGTTTGCCGAGTCAGCCGGCAAGACGCCAGCTCAGCTGTGGGCCGAGAAGAAGGCCGCGCAAGGGGGCGCTGCCCCGGCACCTGCCCCGTCCGCCGCCGCTCTCTCGCCTCAACAGAGCGGCCAGAGCCAGGGCCAGGGCCAGAGCGGCTGGCAGAGCGGCTACACCGGTAAGAGCTGGGGGCCGGTACAGACGGGCGCCTACGGACGCGGCATTCCCGGCCAGAAGACGGGCGAGACGGCCAACAGCCAAGAGGAACAGCAGACGCCTGCGTCTCCCTCAGGTGGCGTCGGTGCCCTTCGCGACCGTTTCAAGGGCAGCGCACCCATCGGCGCGGCTGCCGCCGGAGGTGCTGCCGTGGGCCTGGGTGCCGGCGCAGCGGCCTACGCGGCGCACCAGCACGAAGAGGAAGAAGAAGACAGCGGCCCGCCGCCTCCGCCCATGGGCGCCCGTCCTGAAGTACCCGAAGAGCCCCCGTCTGGCGGGTTTGCTCTCCCGGGCATGCCTCCTCGCCCACCGCCGCCCACCGATGAGCCGGAAGACGAGGAGCCGGAAGACATCCAAGTGGCGATGCCGGTGCCCCGTGGTCCCGAGCCCGAACTGGAGCCGCCGGCCGAGCCTCCGCGGTCCCTCCCGGTTCGGCCCATCGAGCAGGAACTTCCCAGGGAGGAGGAGCTGCCCGAGGAAGCCGAAGAGCAGGACCCCCGGGCCAATGCTGCGGCTGTAGCGGCCCAGCAGTTTGGCGAGGAACAGGTTGCTCAGGCGCCGGCCGAGCAGCCTCCCGCTTCGGGCGGCCACCGGGCCATTGTGCAGTACGATTACGAGAAGGCCGAGGACAACGAGCTGGAGCTGCGCGAGGGTGAATACATTGTCAACATTGAGATGGTTGACGAGGACTGGTGGATGGGCACCAGCTCGACGGGAGAGAGCGGTCTGTTCCCGAGCAACTACGTGGAGCTGGTGGGCGAGGACGAGGCGCCGGCCGAGCCCGCTGCTGCGGTGCCGCCGCCGTCTGCGCCCGCCGAGGTGCCCCAGGCAGCGCCGCAAGCCGCTGCTGGCGGTGAACCGACTGCCACGGCCCAGTTTGACTACGAGGCCGCCGAGGACAATGGTACGTGTTTTCCGCGCCCCAGGAGCTGGCCCCCTGCTCCTTCGAACGTGGTGACGAGTGACTAACCCCATGACAGAGCTGAGTTTCCCCGAGGGTGCCATCATCACCAACCTGGAGTTCCCCGACGACGACTGGTGGTTCGGCCACTACAACGGCGACTCGGGTCTCTTCCCCGCCAACTACGTCGAGAAGAACTAGGCAAGTGGGCGAAGACGAAGACGGCCTCAGAGCGAGGTGATTTGAGAAAAAGCGCGCTTCGTTTGAAGGACAGGCGAGCCGGGGGGCAAGCCGGGGGGCCACCCATCAAGTGGCTCGCTGTTTTCTATAACTTGGTAGAAGGGGTAGAAAAAAAGAGACATGTTGTTCTGAAATACATATTCGTGTGCGTGTATGTGTCTGTCTGTGTCTGTGTCTATCTGTGTATGCCTATACACGCAATAGCCACACACAACAGGTAGCCACTGGTAGGGGCAGACCACGGACTGGCTCCCATGGGAATGGCTATTCGCACCTTGTTGACCTGTTGGTACTGATCCTCTATAACGAAACTTACAACCCTTCACAGCTCTCAGCAGCAGCTAGATGGGGCAACTGAGCCTGTCTCTACCGTCTGTTGTTTCCCGCCAACCTCTTTTGCCTGCCATCCAGGATCCTAGCACTTGAGTGTGCCACGACTCATGTGAAGCCGTGTGTGGGTCGCCCAATTCCCCCAAAGCCTTGTACGCCATCCCGGAAAACAACACTGCTTTCATCGGTTGCGTGGTGAAGCCGTGTGGGTCGGCCCCCAACGTGGTGATTTTGTCTATAAGCCGCCCCAGGGATACCTCAACCCCTCTCGATTTCGGATTTTGTCTGTATAATTTGCTCATTAAATGAATCGCCATCACCGGTTGATTGGTGTAGTGGTCAGCACATCGGATTCTGAATAGCTTCGGGTTCATCTCTCGTCGCTTGGAACTTCCGGGAACGGGGGTTCAATTCCCCCATCGACCTCAACCACGACAATCTTTCGGGGAATCAGCCCTCCCCGAAGATTGTCTTTTTGCTCTCCGAAACGGGTTGAACGTTGGATAACCTTACATTACATCGGAGTCTCGGTTACCGTTTGTTTGGGGGAAACTTTTCGGGGACGAGGGTTAAAAACAATCATCTGTCTTGTCTCACGAACAAATACTACCTAGGGGGTAAGGTTGAGTCGGGAACTTTGGGCCCTGCATCTAAGAAACTGCGCAGGAGCGATTGGCTGCTGTCGTTGTCGCTCATGCCCCCTCTCCGTTCTCGAGTACATTGGGAAGAGCAAGTGATCTACCCTCGAGGGGCTGAGAAGTGTCACGTAACCTCCGCCAGCCAAGATGCTTGAACAAGAGCTGCAACGCAGGGCCAGCGGTGTTGGTATTGTTCATCTTTCTACATCCATAGGTACTAAGGCGGGTGGGTGTCTAGGTACGCGCTACACAGCTAGGAAACCGCTTACCCAGAACACCAGCTGCTGCCGTGTAAGCTCCCCAAGACTTGCAAAGTGCAAGTAGCGACGGCGTAGGGGGGATCACAACCACCACCCACTTACACACAGGGAGAGAAGCGACAACTCTGCTACTGAGGAATATCGGCACGCGAAACTAGAGCGCACCCCCCGAGACATGATGTACACCTGTTGAATGCATCCCCGGAAAGGAGCTGTTACGACGTACATGACACAGGCAAGGCGATGGGCCAACCTCGTTATCTATCTCGAGCAAGACTCCTAGTCACAGCTGGTGCGCATACCCGTTGCGGATGCCCGGCACCTTGGATATGGGAGAGAGAAGGCCGGCGGGTAGACACGTGCCTCCGGAGACGGGAACTACACCACAAGGGCCATGCCCGCAAGCAGCGCCACGTACCACCACCGACGACCTCCCCCTGACGACAGCGTCGGAGCCGCGCTCTCTTCGTCGTCCTGGTCTTCGTCCCCGTTCCCGTCGTTCTCGGTCTTCTCGTCCCCGTCCTTGGCCGCGTCCTCGTCGTTGTCGATCGTCTCGTCCACGCCCTCGTCCAGCCTCTCGGTGGCGACGCGCGTGCACAGCAGCTGCGGCTCCGAGCGCGGCCCCCGGGTCGTGTTGACCTGCGTCTCCACGAGCAGGACGTGGAGGCGGTTCGCGGCCCCGCCCAGCCACGGCCCCTCCTCGCCGGCCTCGAAGGCGTCGGTCCGCAGGGACCAGAAGCCTGCGCCGCTGCCGAGCGGCGGCGACGGTTCCCCCGCCGTGCTGTTGTCGCCCGCGTTGAGGCGGATCGTGACCCAGCCGATGCCGGCCTGCAGCTTCCCGGCGTAACCCCCTGAAAGCACACGTCGAGTCAGCATGGAATCATCGCCCCGCGGGTAGCGTGCGCGCGCGCGCGCGAGAGAGTCTCCTGGGCCTACTACTCACACGAGCCGGCGCATTCGGGCATCCGGGGCCAGTCGCCGACGTCCACGTCGCCGCAGGTCTGCGTGTCCGCAGGGCTGCCCGACCGCTTCGCCCCGCTGCTGCGCAGGATGGCCTCGACGCAGGCCGCGCCGAAGACGGGGGCGCAGCTGGCGCTGTCGGCCTCGTCGGCGCCGTAGGCGTTGGTGACGTTGCTGGGGAAGTAGAAGCTCGCGAGCCCGGTCACGCAGACGGACGCATGCCCCGGCGCCGCCACCGCCGCCGTGATGTCGCCGCCGCCCGGCCACGCCCAGTCGTATACGGTGTTGACCACGCGCGGGTCGCTGAAGTTGCGGCCGTCCGGGTTCAGGGCCGCGTCGTCGGTGGCCACGTTGCCCAAGCCGAACTCGGTGACGTTGACACCTGGGTTTCGGTTTTTTCTCGGTCAGCCGCCGGGAAATGGCCTCCCGACAAATACGAACCGGTTGATCGTCGGGGAGGATTAGGGAGAACTCACGCCACGTCCACTCAGTTTGCGCCAGTTGTTCGTCTTCCTCGAACCACGAGTAAGGCTTGAACCGGACCGACCGCGTCTGGTTGGGCTCCGCGTTGGCACCGCGGTACAGCGCCTCGACGTCCTCGTCGAGCCCGCGCGGATAGGGCACGCCGAGGTAGGTGACCGTTTTGAACAGCTGCAGCTCCTTCGCATCCTCCTGTGCGAGAGCCGGCATCGCTAAGCAGGCCAGCAAGGGCGCCACTGCTGCGGGTGTTTTCATCTTGGATAGAGAACCCGGCCGTCTTGCTCTTCCTCGTTGACCGACGGACCCAGTCTGCGGAAGATCCAAGAAAAAGTCGGGAACGACTCAAATCGAGACACTGGAAAGGCGTGTAAGAGGCACGGAAAACGAAGAAGAGGCACGTTCTCCTCACGCGGCCACTGGAGTCGGCGATGGTATGTCCAAACTGTAATTCCGTGCGGGAGACGGGGCCGTCTTGAAGAGGCTGGCGGGTGCTCTGACGTTGCCCGTCAGCCGAATCCTATGCCATCCCATTCCATGGGCATGCTGGCGGGAAGGGACAAGCAAAGGCATCCCGGTGCACATCACCGGAGCTCCAGCCCTATGTCTGGCGGGTTGCATCTCGTAGCCACTAGACGATTGGCCATGCGTCAGGCGGTGCTGGATGATTGGCCAAGTCCACACGACGTATACCAGCGAAGGAGCAGTACAGTGGGCGTCTCTCCGTCAGCCAAGCCGGCTCGGCGGCCGAGCTGTCTATACTGTATCCACATAGGCGCCGCCTCGTGCGACTAGGCGAGCGCTGGCGTTGGGACTTTCCTCGGATCGACTGGACGTGGGTGCGAGATCGCAAGGACGGCGGGCCTGTCCAATCCGCCAAAAGCACCGTCATGGTGAGCGCGTGTGCCGCTTTCTCCGGGCACGGGTGTCTAGGGCTCGTATAGTGGCGTATTGTGTCAACGAGACCCCGTGCGTACGAGCGGACAGTCGGGCAGGAAGAGGCAAAGAAACAGGAGCCGGGTGACGTAGCTTGGGCCGTCGGGGGGATTCAAGACTTCAAGGTCTTCCGCCGCCCCCTCCCAGCTTTGCTGACGATGGCCCAGACCGTCGGGCTTCTCCATCACCCGAACGAGCAGAACCGATTGGGTGTTTAACTGCTGCGTGACCGTATCGAACAACCTGGTGCCGACTACCAGAAAGCCGCCAGTCCGCCACGTCCATCCACCCGGGCCCGTACCACGTCGAGCCGCCATGGCCCAACCGCACTTCGTCCTGCGCCTCCTGGCCGCCAGTCTCGCTTTCGGCCTGGCCGGCGCCCAGGCCCTCCTAGTCCAGGTCCACGGCCGGGGCGTCAACATCGCCCGGCCGGGGGTGGGCTTCCCCCTCAGCGGCCGCCTGCCCGCCGGCAGCCGCTTCGAGACGGCGGCGGGACGGGGGGCGGAAAGCTACGCGGCGCCGGCCGGGTTCGACCCGCCGGTCAACGCCACGGTCGCGCGGGCGGTGCTCGACGCCCTCGAGGTCCGGGACCCGGCCGTGGACGGGGCGACGCGGACGGTCGAGGTGCGGCGCCCCGACGCCGGCCGCGTGTCGGTGCTGGTCCAGTGTCCCAAAGACGACGACGACGATAACGGCAACGGCGGCGGCGACCGGCACGGCGTGCTCGTGTGGGCGCCCCTGTACCACGTCGTCTGGGGGGACGTGGTGCCGGGCGGCGAGTCGTTCCGGGTCTGGTTCGTCCAGGCCAACCTGCCCGGGAACTCGCCTCTGGCCAGCGAGTACCGCGTGGATTGCCTCGATTAATGCCCATCGGGGCCGGCCGGGAACCCCCGTACTTTCGGGGTTTCCCTTGGGGGGGGCGGGCAGGATGGCGGGCCGGCCGGGGTATTCCTTGTGAGACGCCGCGAACCGAACGGCTGGCTCCTCCAGACTCGCTGATCAACCAGGCCGGGTCTTTTTCCTGCGAACGCCCCTTTCCGGCCAGGCGGCTTTCGTCTGATGTACGCAACCATCCATCCATGTTTTCCCGCCCGTCCTGGGGAACCCAGTTGAGAAAGGATGGTTCTTTACGGGCTGCCTACCTACTTTACCAGGTAGGTAGGCAAAGAGTGGCTCTCCCGACTGGGGAAAGATTATTCGATTAAAGAATGGTTCTCCGGGTAAGAGTAATAATCACTAGAGAAACAAACCCGTTTCGTATAATCGTGCATTCTTTCCGAATCACCGTCTCTTGAATAATGGACAGACAAAGAGTCGTCGTCCCATTTCCCCCGTGTTGTGTTGTGATGATCAGGACCAAGCGTGCGTTCACTCCGAACGTTCGGAACACCCCTGCCATTCTCTGCCCGTCCGCGTTAAATAACAAACACATTTAGTACACAACGCTGGCCTCTTCCGGCCGACGGCATCTGACATGCAGCCCCGATATGATGAGGCCATTGCGTAATTGTTTTTCTCGTCTCCAGAGGCGAGGCGAGACGAAAGCTTGCGACGGCAGCGGACCGGTAGAGAGTGGGCGTGTATATGCAGGGGACGGATGTGTGTGGCAGGGGTCGTCCAAACCGGGATACAGCTCGGGTGGCAATGCAGGTACCGTCTCGGCCCACGCAATTCCACCAAGGCCTTGGGCACAGAAAGACCGGGACCGCGGACCCGACGCCTCGGGGCCGACGACATACACAATTCACATGCGATGGGGAAAGCAGCGACGACAAGAGACCTGGAGCATTGTGGAAATGTTTGATCTTTTTTACTCGATTCGTGTTGATTGGTATAAGTAGGGCAGAGCCGTCATGGCTGCTTTTTGTGCAGATCGTAGCGCTCTCGACCTCCTGAACTCCTTTCATCCGTAAAGACGTCATTCATGCATCAAACTCGATTTGCTCCACAAAAAGTCGTAACCCAAACGCAATTCGCAAAAACAGACTCCTTAGATCTGGTTGGCCGTGTTGAAGTCCTTGAGGGCCTCGGCGACGCGGGCCGTCATGGTCTTCTCGCCCTCGCGGACCCAGACACGGGGGTCGAAGTACTTCTTGTTGGGCTTGTCGGCGCCGTCGGGGTTGCCGATGGTGGTGCTGACGTAGTCCTTCTTGTTGATCATGTAGTCCCGGATGCCGCACGTGTAGGCGTACTGCATGTCCGTGTCCATGTTGACCTTGACGACGCCGAAGCTGATGGCCGTCAGGTAGTCCTTCTTCTCGGAGCCGGAGCCGCCGTGGAAGACGAAGAAGACGGGCTTGTCCGAGTCGGGCGTCTTGCCGGCCTTCTTGAGCTGCTCGACGGCGTACTCCTGGTGCTTGCCCAGGAGCTCGGGGTGCAGCTTCACGTTGCCGGGCTTGTAGACACCGTGGACGTTGCCGAAGCCGGCGGCGATGGAGAAGTAGGGGGAGATGGGCGAGAGGGTGTTGTAGATGTTCCAGATGTCCTCGGGCTGGGTGTAGAGCGAGTTGTTGTCAACATCCTCGTTGTTGACACCGTCCTCCTCACCACCGGTGATGCCGATCTCCATCTCGAGCCACTGCTTCATGGGGGCAGCCCGCTTGAGGTACTTGGCCGTGGTCTCGACGTTCCAGTCGACGGGCTCCTCCGACAGGTCGATCATGTGCGAGCTGAACAGGGGCTCGCCCGTCTCCTTGAAGAACTTCTCGTCGGCGTCGAGCATGCCGTCCAACCAGGGCAGCAGCTTCTTGGCGCAGTGGTCGGTGTGCAGGACGACCTGGGGGGGAAGGAAGAGCGGTTAGCACGAGAGAATTTCGCGTCGCAGCACGACCGGGGGCCGAAGGGGAGGAGAACAGGAACTACTCACGGGAATGCCGTAGGTGGGAGCAATGGCGCGGATGTAGTGGGCGGCAGCAATGGAGCCGGCGATGGAGGCAGCCTGGTCCTTGTTGTCGACGCCCTTGCCGGCGAAGTAGGCAGCACCGCCCTGGGAGACCTGCAGGACGATGGGGGACTTGGCATCGCGGGCAGCCTCGAGCGAAGCGACGACGGTCGAGGACGAGGTGCAGTTGATGGCGGGAATGGCGTACTTGTTCTCGCGAGCGTGCTGGAACAGCTTCAGGACGTCATCGCCGTAGATGACGCCGGTCTTGCGGGACAGAACAGCCTGGGCACCCATTGTGGAAGATTGGGGAGGAGAGAGTAAATCTGCTTAGGGGGAGTGTAGGTGGTGTGGTGGGTGGTGGTGAGCGAGGAGGCAGAGTACACAAGTCAATGGCACTGAGCTGGGTATTGGGGTATAGTAGGATGTTGGGGAGAGGAAGAAGATGAAGAGAGAGAGGGAAGAACAATAGCTCGAGCAGATATTATGGGAAGCCGGTCCTTCTTCTACGACGGCGGCCTGCGGCTTAGGTCTTTTGGTGGGGAGGGGGGGGTTGCTTCCGTTTTCTTGGGCAGGACGAATAAAGTTGGCCAGTGAAACCCGAGGCCCAGCCGGACACGGACTGGATTGGCCTTCGACGGAGGGGAAGGCCGACGACACACACCGCGAGAGGCTCACCAGCGACCGGGCGAACAGAGAGACAGCTTGGAAAACGGGAAAAGGAGGGGCATTTTCGTCATGGCCGTGGCCCCGGCTGGAGGCGCCATGGGCCAACCAAGCAAGGAGGGCCGAATATGGTGGGGTGTCCTGAGTAAGAGAGGCAACGCGCCAGGCCAGCAAAGCTCATGCCGCCCTCCTAGTGGGAAGTCCGTACCCATCGAGAGGCCTTTGCCCTTACGATGTATGTGCCCATGAGAGCCCATGCATGGCGCTGTTGTCGTGCCAAGCATGGATGATGGGCTGGTTCTCTCTCTCTCTTTTCTGTCTCCCTCTCTCTCTCACCAAATCGTGAAACCTCGTTGGAGCTCACAAATGGCGCATCGCTGATTCGAGCCCGGCGCCCCAGCTCGGGCCATCCATCCATCCAACCTTCATGGATCAATCAATCGCCACATTAGTACCGGAAAGAGGAGGGGGAGGGGGGAGCTCTGTCTCTTCCACTCAACACGACCCCCCCCCCCCCCCCCCCAATCCGTCTCCGATACGGTTACCATCTCTCTCTGAGCTCTCTCTTTCTCTCCAGAGTTACTTGTCTTACACTCCGTTTCCTACCTACCCGTAGAACTCTACCGTCCATGATAACTGTATTAGCCCGGGTGGTTGTAGGAGGTACCTACCTACCCCTTCACACTGCTGGTCCATCATCCATGACCATGGCGGGGTAGTCCTGGCAGAGCCGGCGACCCTCAGCCCAGGCAACCCCGGGGCAACGAAGGCACTCTATACGCCAACGGCAGATACGATGGGTTTTGCGCATGCAAACCGTTGAGCGGCTCGTCCGATTGCGGCGACGGGCGACCAATTAGGCTCCTCAATGGGACGTGAAAATATTGCCCGTACTACCGTCAAGCTGCCAGCCCGAGAGCTTGCTCGCTCACACACACACTCACTCTCCGGCCCTCGGCAGTCGATTCCTATTTGCGAGCTGCGTCGTCTCACTACCTCCAGCCGTAGGTGTATTAGGTAGGTATGTAGTAACTTGCTCGAGTCTCTAAATGGGTCTCTTTCTCTTTCTTTCTCTTTCTGTCTTTGTCTCTGCTCGTTGGCTTCTCTGTTTTCTTCTCTCCTTCTTCCACCCATGGGCGCGATCCAAAACAATGACGAACGTGGGGTTTTCCAATGACCGTCTGGCTTTTTGGACCTGCTCGCGTCGTCATAGTGGCACTGGCTTTCCACCTGAGAGCTCCCCTCCCCTCCCCCCCCTTGGCTCAGCTCACCCACCCGAGACCCGCCGAATCGGTCGTGCCAGCCAACACCAACACCCGGGAACCTGCGGAATGAACTCATCCCTTCCTCTATTCGCCTGGAGAGCCCCATATACTAAAACCGATAGTCGTAACCGTGTGCCTCTGCACCGCGCATTGGATCGACCGACATCGAATTCGACTTTTCCTGCACCGGGCCGTCCTGGGTGTCATGGAACCCCCCCCCTCCATTCCACTCTTCTGCAAAGTACAAAACGGTAATGTAATATGGAACATAAGTACTGGGTATGCAGTAGTATGGGAGCAGACCGGAAAGACAGCTCCAGGGCGGGCGAGCGGGCAGGCATCCATCCTCTCCCATCCGTTCCACGCCAATCCTACCGTCCCCATATCGTCCATGCAACTTACGTATTCCTTCCATTTGCCAACCGTAATCTATCCCCCCATTGTACGTAACAGCAGCCCGACAACAGACAGGCACAGTGGCCACGGCGCCTCTCGGCAAAAGACGATGATTTCCCGCCGCGCTCCGGCATCTCCAGCCATCGGCACCTTCGACCCCAAAAGCACCGCTGCCGGAACCCGACATATCTTCGGACTACCTTCCGGTGTGGGGTCTCGCCGTCATCACCATTGGACAGACACTCGCCTCGGCATTCTTTGACATTCATCGTGCTTCTGCCACCGGGCCCGACTCTACCCACGGCCAAGCAGACTGGATTGCCGACCTCCAACCCATATAACCACCCTGTCTCCTAAGGGCTATCATGTACTAAAACAATAACCCAGTGTCAAGTGATCCATCATCCCGAGAGTCCTTCATCCGACGGACCCACCTCCATTCCCCCCGGCCGGTAATCCTCCTCGACAATGCTCCTTCTAATACTATAAGTACGCTTGGTGCTAATCTAGTATGCAAGACACCCTCCTGACCTTGACGCCGAAGATATGCGAAACCAGGGGAGAATATGAAAACAGCGTAGACCCCTCCTAAAAAAGAACACCTGGGGCGAGCCCATCATCGCGGCAGGCCTAGTCACCCGAATCTGGACAGTCTTCTGCGCAGTGCGGGTAAACCGACGGCCTCTTTGCTCTCGCTCCGCCAGCTGCTGGACTCAGCGTCATTGCGAACATTCCTCCATCCGTCAAAAATGCCCGCCCTATCGTCCCGAATCCCGTATAGGCCCAATCTGGCCCATCGGACCAACGGTGCCCCTTGCAACTTGATGTTCCACCACCCAATGGCAGCCCGTTCTGTCAGACTCGGAGAGTGCGGGGTCCCGTTTGTAACCTCGGCCTGCTCCTACGAGTCCAGGATGGACGGATTTTCGCGCTCCAGCTCGTAGAACAATAAGTAGACCTCTCTCTGCATGCCTAGCACCTCGTTGGTCTTGGCCTCTTTGATCTTCTCGTCGCTGATACGCCACCAGCGCTCGACATGCTTGCGCCTCTTTTGCCGGATGCTGTTGGCTTTCCGGGGACTCCGTATGCTAGGGACGGCGGGGGTGCTCGTGGCCGCCGAGCCGTTGCTTCCACGCTTGCCTGCTGGGCTTCCGGGTCGGCTGTTCCTTGCCGATTGCGAAATCTTGGACAGCGTTGATTTGGCCGACGCTGCAACCGACTTGAGACTCATTGTGTCCGAGTCGCGCTCCTTGGTCGGCGGCGATGACCGCGTTGCTGCTGCGTCCGAAGAAGGACGGGGCAGGTTCTCTATGGACGGGTTGGACGAAGCCCCCGACGCGGGCGACAAAAGATCCGGGGTCGAGACCGAGGGACTGTCCCCTTCGGCCTTCTGGCGCGCGCGGACTTGGGGCGTGGCTGCTTGGGGCGTATTGATCGGACTGGGCTGCGCTGATTTGGTGAAGGCATTCGAGGCCTGGAAAGCGTTGTGTGTGGAAAAGGGAATCGCCACATTCTGCCGCCGGAAAGACTCGTAGTGGCCGCTGTGGTGGCTGCCCTTGTGAGAGACTATGCCGTTCAGTTTGTACTTCTTCTGGCGGAGCAGGCCCCCCATGGGGAGCTGCTCGGGAAAGGCCACCTTGGCCGAGTTCTTGGTCGACATGCTAGCGTCGTAGATGGAACGCGACAAGTGAATGGCCATGATCTTGGGGAAGCTAGTGAGACGAGTGTGTCTCGCAATTTTGCGCTTCGGGGCGTACCGCGTGTCTGGGAGTACGACATCCTCTGGGGGGTTCTCTGGATCCGTGTCGATGGCGTGCTGGAGCTTTGCGATGGCCTCCCCCGTCGTGGCCTTGAATCCTTCGTCGTTGGATTTGGCAAGCTCGGCCTCGAGGAGCTCTTTGGCGTGCACCAGGCGGCACTTTTCGCACTTGAAGTCGTCGATGTACTCCGTCTTAAACATGCCATCCAAACAAGCACTGAGCGAGGTCGAGCTGGCCTGGGGCACGTTCAAGGTCAGACTGCAAAAGGTACTCTGGGTCGGTCTCGGCTTGAAATGGCAGGTCTGGCACTCGACCTGACTCTCAAACTTGCCCTCCATGGGGAACCCGTCCTCGTCTTCCTCGTCCTCGGTTCCCATGGCGCCTTCCGGCCCGGGCTGCACGGGCGCCGTCTTGGGTGAGGCCGAGTCCTGCGACGCGGCGCTGTTGGCTGGCTCCTCGTCAACGGTCAAGCCGGCTAGGCGCTCCTCAACCGCGCCGCTATCGACCGGCGCGGCGCCATTGGACGAAGCCGAGGCGGCTTCCGCCTCAGCCTTCCGCCGCGCCTTCTGCCGCGCTCTTTTACCGGCATGGTACTCGTCGCAGAGGCGTTCGGCCACGACCTGGAGGAACTCCTGCGCGTCCTGTTGTTGGCGACTGATGCGCTGCTTGAAGGCAGTCTCCAGCACGCGGACGAAGCCGGTGGCGGTAATGGACTTTTTGACGATCGGTCGCTCGTTCAGGGCGTCCAGCATCTCCTTGAGCCCCTGGGTGACAAGACCGGCCTGGAGGCCCTCAATCTTCCAATCAGGGGTGTCGGGGCGCACGGGATGCGGCACGACCTCTTTGTAGACCCAGCTGTCTTCGATTTTTCTGCGGTGCGTCTCGCGGATCAGGTAAACGCGCAGGTCGGTCAGGCCGGCGAGGGCCTGCAGGACCGAGTTGATGAAGCAGTCATTGGCGGGATTCTGCAGGCCGACGACGCCCCTCTTGCGGGCCGAATTGGTATCGCTGTCGATCAAGTAGGTCGGAGCGAAGACGTAGACCAAGGTAATGGCGGCCAGGGAGGCTCCGGCGGCGTAGGTCGCCACCGTCATCGTCTTTTCCGGCATGCTGGGCGGCGGCAGCGGGACTGACAGCGGCTCGGGGTGCGGCGCAACAGCTTCGGTTGCTGGGCCACCGGGGGTCGGGTAAGGTCCAAGGACGGCGGGAGCAACAGCGCGGGCGGACAGGCGAGGCTGCGGTGCAAGGCAGAGCAGGGCAGGGAGAAGGTCGAGGGCAGCGGCGAAGAGTCGAGAGAGACCGCGGTCATAACTCGCGAGCCCAGGGTCCGTCCGGGAGAGCGAAGCCTGCGAGGGACTGGAGCGAGAAATGCGTCGGCCTGTCGGGGCAGGGATCAGTACCCCGGGCGAGTTGCCAATGCGGCAAGGGCGGTTCCAAGCTTGGTCGAGTATGGAGATTGGCGAGCAAGGATGGGGAGGTAAAATCTCAGCTTGTCAATTGCAAACGGCTGCACACGTTGGGAGCACGAGCAGGGTAGCCGCGAGGCGGGAGGCGGCAGAATGTGCGCCGACGATGTTTGAGGGCGTATGAGGGTATTGTGTGTGTGTGCATGTACATGCGCGCACGCGACCTTTCTCCAGACAATACGTACGATACGATACAGACACCCAGTCAAGGACGCATGTACGCGCACATGTATGTATGTATGTATGCCTGTACAATGAATGTATGTACTAGGGACGGGTACAGGAGCGACGAAAAGGGGGGGCGCAGGACACGCAGGACACGCAGGCCACGAGAAACACAGAAAACGTGCCGTTGCGAGTCAAACCAACGCGCGGGAACGGACGGGACGGAAAGGGAAATTCGCAGTTGCGAGAGACAAAAAAGGCCGAGTCTTGGCGGACGGGCAAACGGGCAGACGGCTTACGGCGGGTAGCAGGCACAGCGGGCTCAGCGGGGAGACCGAAATGCCGAGTATTCGTAGGTAATGTAACTAGTAGAAGAAAGAGAGGAAAAGAGAGACCACTGGGTTGGAACCTAGGCAGGTACCTCGGGTACATAACGTGAGGAACTCATCGGCGGGGGATAATAGATGAAATGGACGGGTTCGCATAGGACAAGGGACTGCTGCTAGTTCGCTCTCCGAAGCGCGACCCGATGGAGCAAGGTAATCTGATAATTAGCAGTGGCCGAGCGGCTGACGATGGGATTCCCCGTTTTTGGGGGGGATGAGAGGTGGCCTAGTAGCCTAACCGTAAGGAAGAAAGAGGAAGTAAGGAAGCGTATGTACTTACCTAGGTAGGTAGAGGGAGGTGTAGTTAGATGTATGTACATCCATCCATCCACTCCTTCGGATACTTCCAAACTAATGAACCACCATACATACCTCCCAATTCCTACCAGCACTTCCCAAGTATGGGTATCCTAGACCGGCCATGTGGTTTTACCATCCATTCCCACGGTGCTTCCGCGGGTGCCTACATGATATGTACCTACCTCCACCTCTTCAAGGTAAGAACGGTCAGTCCCCGTTACATGGGGGAATGCATGTATGGATATGTCCGGGCGGGCGTGCTGCCTTTGGCCTGCTTTGTACTCACGGACGGAACCGATTGACGTCCATCTAAACGGGTATCCCATGGGATCCCATCCATGCTTGTGCTCGTGCTCGTGCTCGTGCTAGGTTGTGCTTGTGCCTGTGCCTGTGCTTGTGCTTTGCAGTTGCAATTGTAGTTGCGCTTGCTGGGCCAGTCCTTGTCCGCTGTTGCATCGTCAACAAGAAGCTGCCCGTCATTCCCGCCAACCAGGGTTCCAATCGTCCAGCTGAGTAGGTACATAGCTGCCCTGGGTACAACATACTTAAGTACTTTACCTTAGCTACCGGTAATCGGCGGACGCCACGCGAAAGCGCCATGCTTCGAGTCTGGCAGAGAGCCCCGTCCAGATACCGGGAATACCCACGTGCTGCTTACGCCTACTTCTATGTAGGTAGGTAGATAGATGGACGGGCTTCCATCCAGATAACACCTCCAATACGACGGGCTGGTACCGGCCGGAGGACCCTTATTGTGGTCGTCGCATGCTCCATGTACTTGGTTGCCGTTGGGCGAGGGGACCACCAGCGACGATGCACAGTGGGATCGATCCCATGCCACCCCGCAAAACCCCCGAGACGGACAGCGGGCACAGCGGGGCACGTCGGACATATGGGATGGATGGCTGTGGGCCCGCTGAGCAAGACATTCCATGGCAAATGACCATCAGAGGTTGTGAGATCGGCTTTCTCGTAAATGGTCCTCGAGTGAGGGCCACGACGTTCGCGGGACGGCGGCCTCTGCGCCGGTCGAGCTGCAGCATTCCCGCCAAAGTCCATCCATCCCGTCGCCATTCCCGGCCAGGAAGACGCCTCCAACCCTCTGCCGATCGCCGACGCGCGGTGCTTGGCGGCATGGGCACTACATATCACCAAACCACACCACCCCATCACCACCACCCCGTCACCTCTCTCCTCTCCGGGCCCCCTTGGACAGGCCGGCAAACCGTATGCGCACATCCTTGCCGCCGTGGGAACGGCCCAGGCATGACGTCCCCGACGAAGCCTCGTGATCAACCCGGTATTTGACCCGGTCGGTAAGCAAAGCAGAGGAAAATTCGCCAAGAGCGGGCTACTCGGCCCTTCTACCAGCACCTTCGTAGGGCACCTGGTTTACCCTTACCAATCAGCTTTGGGGGAGGGGCCCTGTTGCGTCGCCTGGTGTCAGGCCACACCACATGCGCGAATTCTCTACCAGGACCGAGTCGACGACGGCCACCGGGAGGGACCGCCTTCCCGTGACAAACAGCACCCCTCCGCAGGACCACCGGCGAGAGGCCAAATACGGGCCACGCTTCCGGGTGTAGTCCCAGCGAAACACCATGGTCCGATACACGACGATACCACATACCTACGGTGTCCTTTCCTGCGGACGCGGAATACCGTTCCATCGAGAGTGCCTGGAAAGCAGTCGCCCTTGTAAAAATGGTGCCGAAAACAAGTGGCCTGTACAGTATTATCCCATGCCCATGGCAATGGCAACATGGCATTGCATCCACCCATGGTAAATTTGGGGCTCTCTGGCGTTTCGTCGGTCCGCAGGCTCATTGTATGCTGCCCATGATCCGGTCTGCAAGAGTCTGTGTCCATCATGCCTCCAGGCTCGCCAGTCGACATGTTGGGCCGTCCAGCAAGTGGAAAAGCCAGCACCAAGAAAAGCCTCGTTGTATACTTATGTAGACCACTATGTCCATCTCAGTGAACCATTTGCAAGCACCTCGCCCGTGAAACGTCCCTTCGAGCCCTCTCCGGTGTCGGGCCCGTGGTTGTCCATGTCTCCCGCTGCCGTGGATAGCAGTGAAGATGCCCGCGCAGCCGTTTGCCTTCCCTCTTGCAATAGCCCGGCATCTTCTTCGTGTAATCTCTCGCCAAACCAGTCGGCTCGTGCAGCTCACGTCGTTTTCCTTGGACGGTGGGGATTAGAGGCGGCATGTCCAAAATCGAGGGGTACTTAGACGCGATCGATGGCGGCGGATGTGCCCGGTTGGTTCCGTATCGTCGGGTGGGGTTGTCGGTTGTCTTCCGAAGAGCCTGCGTATGCCGGCATGGCGGCAGACGGCGGGATGCGTGGCAATTGCATGAATAGCTCGTGCTTCTTGAGGGCCCTCTTCTTCTTCTTTCTCTCACGCGAACCTCTCCGAAGCTAGGACGGCGATGCCAGCAGTCGAGTCGCCGGCCAGGATGACGACCCCAGCAAGTACCGTCATCATTGTGGGCGCAGGTGTGTGTCTTCACCGGGCGGGTCGCCGTCACTACCGGCCGAGCATTGCTGATATGGATGCCAAGGCGTTTTCGGTCTTTCGACGGCCCTGCACCTGTCCAAGCAGGGCTACAAGGACGTGACCGTCTTTGATTACCAGCCGTACGACCAGAATGCGTACGACCCAGCCGACGGCTGTGATGGTGCCAGTGCCGATGTCAACAAGGTGAGCCCCGCAATGCTGGGCCCCCTTCCGCCCAACCGACACGAGCTCTCGTCTCTATGGCTACGATGGCATTCGAGCATAGGGGGTGGTGTTGTCCCGCGGCCGTGGTCTGCTGTTGACTCCATGTAGATCTACAGGTGTTCCTACGGCTCAGAAACCGAATACCAGGACCTGGCCTTCTCCGGTCGTCCAATCTGGCTGCAATGGAACCGGGAGATCGCCAGCACGCCCGCCTCGGAACTGCCCAAGGGACTCACACCGACGACACAAGTATTTGCCCCGTGTGGCTTCCTGCGCATGGCAGACGGCCCCGACCTGAGCGCCTATGACCGGGAATGCCTGGAGCAGCTTGAGAAGGCCGGCCTGCGGGGTTTCCAGCACGTCATCCACGACGCCGAGGACATGAAGCGGCTGGCCGAGACGGAACGAGGCGAGCCCGGCTGGAACTGGGCCAGCAAGACGAAGCTGTTCTCTCACGTCCAGCAGGGGCGGCTCAACGGGTACTTGGATACGTCGGCAGGCTTCACGTATGCGGACAAGGCGTGCGTCTGGGCGCGTCACCTCTGCGAGAGACAGGGCGTCAAGTTCGTTCTCGGCTCCGAGCGCGGCCGATTGAAGGATTTGGTCACGACAGGTTCGGGGGCGGCCCGGGAAGTCGTTGGCATAACCACGGAAGACGGAGAGCAGCACCGAGCCGACGTTGTGGTCGTCGCATGTGAGCAACCGCAGGACGTGGTCCCGGAGCGGGAAACCCACCGGCTGACAAGTCTGTGCGACAGGCGGCGGATGGACGCCTGGTATCCTACCCGACGTCGAAGGTATTCTCGAGGCTACGGCCGGCTCGGTCATCACGATGCAGCTTCCCGACGAGCGGCAAGATCTCTGGGACCGCTTCGCCCCCGAGAACTTCCCGGTGTGGGCATACGGCCTGACTGGGCATTTCTCGCCCGAGTTCGGCGGTTTCTACGGGTTTCCCAGAACCTTGGACGGAAAAGTGAAGATAGGCTGTAAGCACTCCTCCGTTTCCTCGTGGGGCTGCAGGTCGTCGCTGACGCGTTGGCAGACCGTGGGCGCAAATGGACCAACTACCAAACGGATCCTGCGACGGGGAGGCGCTTGTCCGTCCCCAAGACCAAGTACACAACCGACAGGGTAACCAATCTTCCCAAGAAAGCCATCGCCAATCTCAAAGAGGCCGTGGCCGAGTTGTTGCCTGAGCTCTGTGATGTTGGCATCTGTGACACGCGGATGTGCTGGTACACGGACTCGCTTGACAACTCTTTCGTCATCGACTACGTGCCGGGCTACTCGCGGACTCTTTTTGTGGCTTCAGGAGGCTCAGGCCATGGGTTCAAGTTTCTGCCGGTGTTGGGCAAGGTGGGTTGCTCATCCTCCAGCATCCCGAGGGCATCTTCGCCACTGACCGAGTACAACGCAGCACGTCGTCAACGCGCTTGAAGGCAAACCCGATCAGTTCACGCCGCTTTGGAAATGGCGTCGTGCGGGTCCAGATGATCATGCCAACGGGCTCAAAGAAGGAGAGGCGTCTGGGCGAAACCTGGCAGACCTGGAAATGGCCGGGAGGAGTGAATGGGTATTCGAGGAGAGAAGCGTGACTGTATAAGGCCGTCCGAGCTACTCGCGTCGGCTCTCATGAATGACGGCCTCCTGTCTTTCTTGGTCAGATACTCCCCATGTTTCCTGCTTCTTCGGGGGGTTGCCTACGGTTTTCTGGAAGTATGGCAGCACCACCGACGTGCCGAGTACGGCACCGAGGAGAGGGATGCCGTACTGCTCGGCAACTGAAGGAAAGCCGAGCGAAAGACAGAGGGGGTCACCATGAGGCACAATATTTTCTAACGCAATTCTGATGAATTGACCATCGACCTGTGGAACGCCACGCTGGGCCCCAAGGTAACACAAGATGAGAAGCTAAGTATGCAAATGTGCGTAAAAAGAACGCCACGCTAGGAAGATCAGGAGGAGAGGACCAGCCGACGCAACTCCTTCTCAGAACAATCCACTCCCTTTCAAAACAATTCACTCCCTCTCAGAACAATGCAACCTCTCTCAGAACAATGCAACCTCTCTTAGAACAATGCAACCTCTCTCATAACAATGCAACCTCTCTCATAACAATCCATTCCCTCTCAAAACAATGCACTCCTTCTCTGAACTGTCCACTCCTCGACTCTTCTTCTTCTGACTGCAAGTTTGGAAGTGTGCTCGGCACCGACGCCTCCACGCCCACGCCGCTCAGATATGGGGGCAACCAACGAGGATCCAGTCGTTCGAGCAGATGCTGGCGGGGCAGCAGGCCATCAAGAGACCAGCCACGACGACGTAGTTCTGCAGGTCGTCGTCCAGCTCGGCGGCGTGCATCTGGCGCACGCAGGGCGGGCAGTGGACCCAGAGGAGGACGCCGAAGGCCAGGTCGGTGATGCGGAGCCGGCTGAAGCGGCAGTGGCGGAGGCTGCTGTCCTTGTAGAGCCTCCAGGCGGCGTTGATCTCCTGGACGAGCCGGGCGTGGTCCTCGTGGGCCGGGTCGCTCTGGCCGTGCAGCGTCCAGAGGCTGAAGGAGGACCAGTAGGCCAGGGTGAGGCGGAAGAGCCGGGTGCAGACCTTGGCGCTGCAGCGGTAGTCGAGGGCCAGGTCGCAGGCCCGGACGAACGTGGTGGCGTCGGTCGCGGGGAAGCCGGCGTCCTCGGGCAGCACCGACTTGCCGTAGGCGGCCATGAAGACGACGCACCAGGCGTCCAGCCGGCCCTTGAGGTAGACGGGCAGCACCGACCCGACCGAAGTCAGGATGCTCAGGCCCGCGGCCTCGAGGATCGACAGGTGCACCTTGACGACATAGCCCTCGATGATGAACATCTGGACACTCCTGGGGGGAACGCGGGGGATGGGTCAGCAAAACCGCAGAAACCCTGCCATCGCGGAGTGGATGTGGCCCTGACTTACTGCTTGGCGGGCTCGACGGCGGAGTGAGCGGTGGCGAAGAGGCCCGGGTTGACCAACTGGAAGCTGAGTGCCGTCAACTGCTGGCGGCCCTGGGCAACGTCCTCCTCGTCGCCCATGGAATTGTTGACATTGGTGGCGAACCGGATGTAGGCCTGGTTTTCGAGGTTCTGGAAGCAGCAGGTTAGATGATTAACACTGGCGGGGTGTTCTTTTCTCTCATCAAGTGGGAAGTGCGAAGGGTGGTGGAATGGGTGAAACCCGAGGCAGAAGAAGGGGAAGAAGGGCGGCGCCGTGGACTGTCAAGCAGTTTGGCAGGCTGGTGAGCGGGAAAGAAGTGCCACGACAGTGGGAGGAAAAGTATCGCGGCGGAGTGGAGAGGAGAGGTATCGTGCCCGGGCAAAACAGGAAGCGTAAACCCAGGCCGAACGTTGCAAAGGCGGAAATAAGGACGAGAAATGAGGAGGAGCACCGGAGCGGTGATGGGCAGGAAACGAAGTCGACGATGATCAGCTTACCTTGAGGTGACGATCGGCAACCAGGTCGGGCAGGTCACTGCGACACTCGGAAAGAGAGATGGCCGACATGATGATGCTGCGTGATGCTGGCGATGAAGATGTTTGGTGAGAAGGGGGGAATGTAGTTTGGGGATAGATGGCAGTGATGGTTTGAAGGAAAGGAATCTCGAGGAAGCGGTGGCTGCCAACGATGGGGGGGGATCCTTGAAGAGACGAAACTCGAGAAAGAGTTGGGAGAGGTTGGAGAAAGAGAGGAGGAGAGCCGGAGAGGGGGGGGAGAAGGGACCGTATTTATACCCAAGCAGAGGCGAGGGGTGAGAAGGGCGAGGGGTAGGTGGCTCCCAAGATGAATGCTTCTCCAGGCAACGCTCCTATTGTTCTTTCTACCAGCACATGAATCACTTAGGGCTAGGGCGCTGCGACGTGACCCGAAAGGCGCCCTGAGCCAGGCACAGAGGTCACTCCAGGCAGCGCTGTGTGGTTTTTGGTGGTTGGTAAAGGCAAAGAGAACAAGGACATGGTAACCATGCTGTCCCTGGTGGTCTTCCACTGGAGGCCATTTTGACGACAGTATAACAGAAGGGTTAAGTGTCAGTTGCAATGACAGGTCATCCTGTGCAAGAACCTGCCCAATTGGCCTTTCTTATGGTAACAACAGCTGGACAAAGGGGTAAGGCTGGGGCAGCATAGTAGGCGTGCAGCTTGACGACTATACCCTCCATGTAAAGGGCCTGGATGTACAGGGACTTGAGCATACAGAAGTACCTTGTTCCTCGTGTCACACGATTTGGAGTGTATGCATTTTTTGCCATAATCATTCCATTCCAGGTGTATACCAAGGCATGAGGCCTGTGTATAACGCAGAGTGGTATTGAATAGACATGTCATCCTCCTACACAGTACGGACAGCCCGTTTTGCTGTTCTTATTGAGGGAGGAGGGTTGCTATCCCATAGGTAAGTTACCTGAAGTGCCGTCTGAACCCCAGCACCCATCCAATCCTCAGGACGCCAACTCTCCAGCTCCTTGAAGTGCTGTTCGTGTACTACTGGAGGAGGAGGGCGGAAAATCTCTGGATACTCGATGAGTAGATGCAATATCCCACATCTCACCTCCAGCCGGGCTTGGAATGGCGCCAAGTGAACAAAATGCCTCCAGCACCTTACCTGTCCACAGTCCAAAGGTAAAACTTCACCGAAGCAAGCCCCCCCCACCAGGTCCGGTATCGACAAAGAGGAGCGAGGCGGTCTTCTCGGGGAGTCGTGGTACTTTTAGGCGTATGATCTCGTTTGGGGCACCAGATCCATGGGGAGTATTTACCTCCAGTGGCTTGTCCCTCAGCACCAGCGGCCTCCTCCAACCTAGCCATGAGAACCCACTGGCCCAATGGTCAAGTAAGCAACTGGAAACCAGCCAGTCACATGAGGTAGGCCGAGTGACCAACAACCTGTGGATCACCCGTGGTCGGGGGTACGTGTAGACAACCCCAAGTTTTACGGATGACTGACTCCATCTCGGTGACGGGTGTTTTGAATTCAGCGAGGAGGAGAAGGAGGATGAGGAGGAGGATACACGGCTCTTTCTTCGTGTATACTAGCGTTTGCTGCCCAAGAAGTTCTGGTGAGGCGGTCATGACTACCTACAGACGGAGATAATACCTGCCTCGTACCCGAGAGACGAGAGCAGCCGGCTCCATCCTTGTACGATTGCCGGCGTGGCAGCCAGCCAGCTTTATCTTTCACGGGGCTGGTTGTTTCCGCAATGTGCAATTCTCGATGTACCTCTTCAGAAATTTGGGGTTAACAGCGCCTGCTCGTGAGCCTTCACTGGCTTTGAGAAATTCGGGTATCGAAACGATGTCTTTTCATATCCCGTGTGTCGGTCTAGGGGCGGGGGCATGGTTCTTGTGCCGTCCTCCCGTCGGGTATTCCCTTCAAGATGTCGTAGTGAAGCGCACCGGAGGCCAGAGGCATCGTCCTTGACAATCTACCTGGCTCCATGTAGCAAGTGGGGAGGAGTACTGATCGGCGAATGTGCCTTCGTGTGCACTTGAGGCATCCTCGGAATTCCCGATTTTTGTCTTTCGGCTGTTCAGCCGTGCTCCGTGTCGGACCCAGAACGAAGAAAGCAGGTGCTGTCGATGGCCTCGACGAAACACTTAGGAGTTTCGAAAGGCATACCCTACCAGCAAGTAGACTTGGAAGGTTCCCCATGGGGAAGAGGAGGAATGCGGGACTGGACCGCTTGTATGCGAGGTACTATGGCGAGGGTATCGGGTATCGATATAATGGGCCTCGCTTAGACTAGGTACTGAACAAATTCGTTTTTGACGCAATATAGGTATGTTTCCAGGAGTATCAACTGGTTGGCTGGACGGCAAAAACTGCTGGCTTCCAGTTGACTACCTATATATCTCCTTTGCATAACGAGAAAATTTCTGGCGTCAATCAGGGGCGTCTATACTCGTCCGTGGGAGGGAGGCAATGGAGAGCATCCCGCCATCGGGATATCCAAGCCATCGGCCCAGCAGCGTCCCCCCCCCGCGGGCCGCTCCACGCGCAGTATATGGCGCGTACGCCCAGTTGCCCGGTCCGGCACGTAGGCCCCAGGCTGGTGAGACGAAAGGCAGTAGCAGCAGCACCATCCCCGGACCGACCGAACCCGACCTCCCACCCGTCGCAAAAAAAAGGCCCACACGAGCCGACCTGGGGGTCAAGCTGCCGAGGGCGAGAGCCACCCCGGCTCGGCTCTCGGGACGTTCGCGTCGACGCAGCCGCCACCACCAGCACGCCGCGTGTGCCGCCCCCCCCCCCGGAGGCTCTTCTTTTTGTTTAGTCGGTGGGCAGCTTCCAGAGGCCGTCGCCGAGGCAGTGGGCGTCCTCGATGACGGGCCCCTTGCCCTTCTCCTTGACGTTCTTGGTGCCCTCGACGAGGAAGCCGACGGCGCAGGCCTCGGTCTTGCCCTCGGCGCGCACGACGACGGGCTCGCCCTTTTCGAGCTCGCGCGTCCAGCGGTCGTCGGCGTCGAGGCCCTCGGGGGCGTCGCCGGCGGCGGCGGTGCCGCTGGGCAGGCGGCCGCCGGGGCTCGTGAGGCCGGGGGCCATGAGGGTGGCGCCGCTCAGCACGAAGCGGATGGCGCCGCGGTCGATGCGGATGCTCGGGAAGGCGTCGGGGAAGCGGTGCACGAGCTTGAGGTGCGGCAGCAGGGTGTCGCTGAACTGCTGGAAGAAGAGCGGCTCGCCGTCGAGCACGTAGAGCGTCACCTGGTCGGGCAGCTTCATGGCCTCGAGCGAGCCCTTCTTGGGCAGCACCTCGTCGACATAGCGGTTGAGCAGCGGGTACGTCGTCAGGAGCGATTGCCTGAGGTTGCGCTGGACCGAGGACTTGAGCTTGGATTTGGGCGCCGCGTTGATCCTGGGAGGGAGGGAGGAGGGAGGAGGGGGGGAGAGTTAGCCAAGGAACCCGAGTCGTGTTACACAGGGAATCCGTACTCTCGTTTGAACATGGTGGGTGGGTGAGTTGGTGGTGGTGGTGTCGCGTTGCGGGGAATGCAAGGCAAGGCAATGGGATTGGGATCTAGGGATGGTTCATTACGGGCAACTAGAGCTTGCGAATCTTATCGTTCAATGGAGGGGCAGGCAGGCGATGGACGGACGGTCTGCCCCGCGATTACAGGCGATTAAAAGGCGGGAAGTGGAAGTTAAGCCAAGTGGGATCCCCTGCGATCCAATTGTGCGGGTCACTTTCCGCGCCTCCAGCCACTGACTACCCTACCACTACCTACTTCTTATGGGCATCCTGCTCTGCACGGGGAAACGGGATGGGGAAATCACCACACAGCAGAAACAATACAGCAGCGTCGCTTCTTGTGCATCGTGTCGTATTCTTCGTTGCTCGTACAGTGAGTGCCTGCCCTCGACTAAGTGATGGACCGGGGGCAGGTGTTCCGTGTGTGTGTGAAGGCTATGAACCCAAACCAAGACCCATCGACTTGGCCGTCGCTCACGTCCATCTATCTCGCCGCCGCCGCCTCTCCCCGCCTAACCGTGCTGGACGTGGCTGACGGTGCCGTCCTCTTTCACGTGGACGTTGAGGCGGTCGGGGTTGTGGTCCTTGGTAACCATCATGCCCGGCTCGATGATGCGGCAGGCCTGCGGGAGGTCTTTCTTGCAGAAGTTCTGGCGCCGAGGCAGCCCATGTCAGCGTCCATCCGTCGACCTGGGGGGGGAGGAGAGGAAAATTGTGGGCAACATACCGTTTCGCTGTGATCGTCTTCCGACACCTTCTTGCCGACGAGCTTGTTAGTCCACTCCTCGGTCTTGTCGCCCGAGGTGCTGGTAATTCCGGGGACTACGAGAGGCATGTTGACGGCGTGTCGTTGGAAGGGTTTGGTTTCGTTGCGGGGTGACGAGCTGTGGCTGGTATAGGAAGTTTTGGTAATGGAGGTCTGACTGAGGCGGAGAGCTCTCTCGTAGTGTCCCAAGGGTGGAAGGTTGCTTCTTTATACGGCTGGGCCCGGATGGATCACCAGTGCTACTGCTGCTGCTGTTGCTGGCGGTGGTGGAATGGCATGGGAAACCTGGAGGGGCACCCATGGCTGCAGTGATGACGTATGTTGCTGAAACAGGCGTCACGTGTGTGTATCCAGAAGAGAGGAGGTATGGACTGTACTGTGTATGCATATGCACACTCACGCTCAAGGGACGAGCGGATGGGGGCGGCTTTACTAACTTCGGGCCTCCTTCGTCTGGACTACGGGATGACTGACCGACTGTACTTACACACCACGTTCGTGCCCTCTACTCGGGCGAGCCAGTCAGTTGGTTTAGAGTCCATACCGAGCCAAGCCGAAGACAGATCCCCGGGGGAATGTGCGCTTGGAGAAGGACTATGTAGTTATGATCTAACTTACCTCTAACGCATGGCTGCCGGTGCTGCATTCGCTTGATCTACCTCAGGGGTTCTTTCTCTCCCTCTCCCTGTCTCTCTCTCTCTCCGTATGCACGGGAAGACGGCTGTCGTGCTTCTCTCATTACCCATGGCAAACGGGCTGACTGGCTTAGCCACAGCGTCTCAGAAGATTGGACGACATGCTTCCCGCTACGAGGGGTGATGTGATGTCCAGGTTGGGAGCTGAGTGGCCGAACTTGGTTGACCGGGCACACGGTGCACCGTCCGTTCCTACCCGAGGATGAGTAGGTACAGGCTGGTCGCAAAATGGCCATGAATGGAGGCACTAAAGAGGGGGTTTCCGTGGCCGCACCAGAGGAGATGACGATGTCTCCTCGTATAACACGCACGACCTTCCGGTACCCTTGAGCATCCCAGCTTCCATGCACGGCGGCATGGCCAGCTGGGGCCAAACGGCCCTGAACAGGGCTCCGGTTTTGCCAGTACCGCAATGAGGCGGCGGCATCCAGCTCAGCCACGGCGATTTGGCTCTAGGGAGATGATAGTAGGATTTCATGGGGCCGGCCGGCGTTGCTGGTTGGTGGCGCGCGCTGGCCATGGGGCCCGACACAGCGCGCATATCTCATCATGTACGGAGGACTACTTTCTCACCAGAGGGTAATACCCGTTCAATCGAAGAAGGCCGCGATGCTTTCGTACCTGCGGGGGGGACGACAGCGATGACCCGGTCTCGGGACCGGATAAGGGCAAAGTCAAAATGACGCCGTTGGGGGAAAGGAGCGCCACGTTGTGAAGCAGAGACCAGAGGAACGCCTCTCTCTTTCTTTCTACATACATACCTGCCCCCGAAAGCTTCCGTTGCCTGAGCCAGGGGTGGTGGTTGGACGACGGCATCAGCACAACACAACTATGGGCCCTCACAAACGGCGGCGGCGGGGAGAGCGACGAGGCTGACATGGATGATGATGGGGGGCGGGACTAAAAATACATAGCGTACAAGATAAGTGTGGTCTGGACAGCAGTCGACGACGACTCCAACTCCTGGGCGCATTGAAGAAAAACGAGGGAGAGAGAGGGGAGGGAGGGAGAATTGGAAGGACGAGCACTGCCTCAGGCGGCCTAGCATGGACTTCTCCACTGGGCCCAGCAAAAAACCCCTGTCGGCTTCTCCTCTGCCTGTGTCAAACAACCTTACCTTAGCTGGACTGCGACCCCTTAAAAATACTTGGGAACGAACGAACGCGCATCCCCTGCCCGATCACCCCCCCGGTCGTAAGTCTAGGGGCTGGTTTTGCTCTCTTTCTGGTGTGCGATTCATTTGCATTGCCATACGTGTCTGCGTGTCTCCCCTCCCCCCTGCCCCGCCTGTCCGTTTGTTCTTTCTTGCGTCGTGGCGGGTTGGAGAGGAGGAGGAGGAGGAGGAGGAGGAGGAGGACCTCAGGATCGTACATGTGTTATCCCAACGTACGGTGGTACTCAGATGGTATGGGATGGGAGGCTGACGGGTGGTGATACCTGAATGCTAGCATGGGACGCGTCCCGTCGTCCCTTCCTCCCATGCCCGTTGATAGATGCCACCAGCCGCGCGAAAGTCCGTATGGGATTACATAGAACCTCCATATACATTCTGTACTTCTCCAAATGCCTGCTTCGTCTCTGTAGGATGTCAGTCAGCCCAGCATCCGCCTCCTCAAAAAGCAGCACCAGCGCCAGCGCCAGCACCGGCACCAGCATCAACCAGTCCAGTGCCAGCAAGCACCAAAAACCTGCAGGCCCAAAAAGCACCAACCAGCGCCCGCTCACCGGCCATCCCAGCGGGAATCGCATCCCATCCAACATCCCATCGATTCCCAATCTGACCCAATCTGACCCGTCAAACACGACGGGGCTCCTTTTTTTTTCCTTCTCAGCCGACCGACAGCCAGCAAAAGGGCAAGCAAGCAAAGCAAGACCAGGCTGACCCAGCGTTTTCCCTGTTGTGTTACACTGCCTACTCGCTACCGGGTCTGGCTCCCTCTCGTCCACTTCTAGATATTCTGTTCCCTCCCCTCTCCCCGGCTCCCCTATCTCGCGTGTACTATATTGAAAGCTTGGAAGCCAACAGCGATCCATCCATCCACCCACGCCTAAGTAGTGCCCTATACGTGTGTTCCAAACTGGTCTTGCATCACTGCAACGACTCTTTGCCCACAGCCCCCCAGCGGACGCCTGCAGACGCGTCCAACCCATCCCCTACTAGTTCTAGTTGCTGCTGCCGTTGTCGAAAACAACCCCCCCGTTTTCGTTTCCCTCGACGGCCTCGCGCAACGCAACCACCCGCAAAAACCTTCCCGCCTCCCTCTCTCTCTCCCTCCCCCCCCCATTCCCCCCATCTCTCCCGCTCATTACAGTTTCGACCGCACGCGCCCCCCCGCCACCATGCGTTCCTTCTCGCTACCCTCCGCCCTCGTGTCGCTGGCCCTGCTGCGGCCCGCCGCGCTGGTGGCCGCCTCGGCGTCCCCCCAGCCCCGGTCCGCCTGCCTGCACCAGAAGGGCGAGTCCCTGGCCAAGTCGGTCGAGTGCGGCGACGCCGCCGCCGTCCGGGCCTGCTTCGCCAGCGCCCCCGAGTCCCTCCCCGAGAGCTACCTCGGCAAATGCCTGCTGGACGCCGGCTGCAGCGCCGCCCAGGCCGCCGACGAGGACGACCGCCTGTCCCTGTACTGCCAACGGACCTACGGCTCCGATGAGCAGCCCCTGGAGCCGCCCGCGGCCGACGACGACGCCGAATTGAAGCGACGCCGCCCCGAGCCCGTCCCTGGTGAGTAGCCCCCCCTCCCGTTGCCCCCGGCCAAGAAAGAGCCCCGAGCAGCCTCGAGACTGACTCGCCCCCTCCCCCCCAGCTCCGACGCCCGCCGCCGACGCCGAGAACTCGCCCCTCTTCATCCGCGAGCCCGCCACGACGCCGGCCGTCTTCCGGCGCGCCTCGTCGTCGCTCCAGTGCTCGACCGAGACCTCGATCGAGATCGACAGCTGCGAGCCCGACAACAAGTACAAGTGCTCCAAGGTCATGACCACGACGAGCGTGTGCGCCCACGGCAACATCTGCCTGCGCGACAAGAACGGCAACAACATCTGCATGGAGCGCCAGGACGGCCTGACCACGTCGGGCGCCGTCGTCGCCATCTTCCTCGCCGTCGTCCTCGCCATGACCATCGGCACCATCGGCTTCCTCTGCTGCAAGGACCGCCGCGAGGCCAAGAAGGCCCGCGCCCGCGCCGAGGCCGCCGCCATCGCCAAGGCCAACGCGACCCCCGCCCCCCGCTCCGAGGCCCGCGAGGCCGCCCGCGCCCAGCGCGAGGCCAGCAACGCGCAACCCAACCCCTTTAACGGATAGGCCACCCTTCCCCCCCTCGTCATCACCCGCTTGTTCCCGGGGTGGCTCCGGCAGCGGCTCGCCCGCCTTGATTTGTTAACGAGGAGCGTAAGGCCCCCCTTCCCCACCCGCCGGAAGAAGCTGCTGGCGTCGGTGAAGACCGGGGCCATGGTTTGGGCGGCTGAGACGCGGGGCGCCTCCCTCGGCCCCCCCCTGGGCATCTCGAAGCGTGGCAGGCTAGGGGGCGGCGCTCCATGTCGGGGTGTGCTGTCTAGTGTGAACATAACGTATAAATGAGAGGAGAAGAAAGAAAAACTTGGTTACATACCTTGGCTGCTCGCGTCCTGGGTTTCGGGAAGGCAGGTGTTTATAGGAATCGGTCTACAAACGGGCAAAACGGTAATTTGGAGCGTTTTGACATGATGCAGTGCTCTTTTCGCCTGCTGTATTTTCCACCGCTGTTTGTGTGGTCACATGAGCTAGCTGGGAGGTTCCGCGTGAGGGGAGGGGCGTCGAGGCCGAGGCTGCCGTTGGCCGTGGCTCCGGAGACCTGTGATCGTTGTCGAATTTGCACCAAATACGGCCATGGGGCCGAGGGGAGGGGCGGCTGCTCGGGGCTGCTGTAGGTAAAATCTTATTCCCCCGGTGTAGCAAACGCTTCGACCGCTCATAGTATGCTACCCCGTGACGAAAAGTCCGTCCCCGGAGCAGGGGCCTTATACTACGAGCATAGATTCCTACGAGCATAGATGGTCTTTAAAGAAGGGGCCGGGAGGAGCAGGAGAATGGAACGGGGCCGGGAAAAAGAGAAATATATCAAGAGGGAACCCTCCCAATTTATGTTCGCCGTCGATCGGTCCGTATGAACCCCCGAAAGACTAAAGAACCGGCCGGAAGAACTGGGCAGGGCCGGCTCTTATCAAAGCCCGCAAACGCTGCGCAAGCTCAATGGGCCACCGGGGTCCCATCTCATGACACTTACCGCCGCCTCGTGGGCGCCTACTTTAGCCGCGATTCTCCACGCTAAGTACCTATATGGGTAGCCACGAGTATCATTGTCTATGCGAACTCGGCCTCGCTTTTCAGTAGCAGCATGGATGGGCCGCCTCGGACGGTGGGCTCACCTACCTCGGAGGAATTGTGCTTACGCGAACCGGCCTCGGCAAGCCAGGCAACTCGTCCCACACGAAAGGGGGGGGGGGGAGGGAGGGGGGATGCCGACGGCGGCGGCATTGCTCTGCAATACGAACTGGTGGCGCTCTCTAGTGTCCTCTTCCCCCCATCCTCCTGGACTCGTATCTATCCCCGTCCCGAGGACGTCCGACCCGACCAGTCGGATGTTTGGGAGGGGAAGGTAACGTAGGTGATGGGATACGGGACACGCCCGGGGCAAAGTACTTAGGCCAAGGCGGGTTTGGTTGGTGCTCGTGGCAGTATCCAGATACGAAAGCTATTCGTCGTCCAGGGATCCCTCTCAGCCGGTCCCAGGTCGTTGTCGTCGTCGGTCACGTCTACTCAGCCGCGTGCTAGATAGATGGCGAGCCCGTATTCGGGCGCGGCCGCGCTGTACAGCATCATGCGTCGGCGGTACTTACTTGGGTAAGAAGGAGAAGAGCCGGCTAGACGGGGCTATGGGGAGGTAGGGGGCTCCCAGCGCTCAGCTACGTAGACGACCGCTCCACGGCAGAGCGTGGGAGACGATTCCCCTGGCACACTCCCGTTACTCGGCGAAAAGACGGAGCCGGGCGCTGCGCACCGGAACACATACAGCCGTTCTACCATACAGATAGGCAGACTCGAAATGGCAGGCCCAAAGACCCATCTGTGGAGAGGTTGCACATGCGCCGTTCACCATCCGTGTCTATTCGCACTGTCCTTGTAGTTGCCAGCAGACGCTCCTTTTGCTTAGGCAGAGCGTCTGCCAAGACGAGACAAAATCACAACACAATGCTCCCAGAAACTGGATGAATGTTCAACATAATAGGGGCCACTCGTCGCACTATGGAAACACGAGACGGCGCAACTGCTTCACCCAGTGCGGCCCGTGTCCATATGTGCGGATGGGTTGTGATGAATAGAGATGAATGGGCGACAAGCCCTCAGGGAATCACATCAAGCCACGCCACACCACACCACGCATCTAAACCGAAACCAACGCGAGCCGCCCGTCACACAAGCATCGACGGCGGCCTCGAGACCGGCCACCACTGCGCGTGCCCGGGGTCTGCGCTCGACACCGCCCCGCTTGCTGTTACGATCGGGTGCCAATGGGGCTGCCAATCTCCCCCGGCGCACCAACACCGCGAGCTCCCATGGGCGGCACAGTGCTGGATGTCGCATCGAAGCGGAGGGACACTTTGCCCGTGGCCTCGTCGTGGCGAAGATCGAAGCTGCCGCCTCCGTTCTGGTTGTTGCCCTCGGTCTCACACATATCCAAAAGCTCGACCTCCGAGACGGGCTCGCTGGTATTGATGGAGTCCACGTGGCCCTTGACGAGGGAGAGATCGATGTACCCGTCGGCGTCGGCCGCGTTGTTCTCGAGCTCTTTGCACGCACGGCACAGAATCAGCCGCACCGCCACCGAGCGCGGCTGCGCAGGACGCAGACCCGGCGGCGGAATACCAAACGCCGGATTGGGAGGCCAGCCCGCGTTTCCGAATCCCGGAGGCGGCTGCGAGAACATGTGCTGAGGGCCTCCCCACCCATGACCCAGAGGCGAGCCAAAGACGGGGTCCATAAAAGGGGCCGGAGTGAACGATGGTCGAGCCCCGGGGGCGACCGTGGCCCTGCGCTGGGGGTTGATGTCGCCCAACGGCTCGTCCGAATCGTCCAAAAGTGCGCTGCTGCCCAGGTGGTTGTTCACATCCTCGTCGGGAGGAACGTGCTCCAGGTGCCGATGGCCGTGCACAATGCTAGCGGGTCTGCCGATGGGCGTTGGTCGGGCGATGGGTTGAGCCGGCGTGTTCGTGTTCTTGAGGTCGAGCGAGCCCGGCTCGAAACTGGCCGAAGCCTGGCGCGAGTGGGGAGACGGCTGTCCCGGTGCCGCGTCTACGGGCATGGGGAACCCCGGGTTCATGGCGGGCAGAGACTCCGCGTGCTGGAAGCCGGGCGGCGCATGCGGCAGGGGAAACGCACGGCCCATGGGAACGCCGAAGCCGGGAGGCGGGAGAGGCATGCTGCCGCCGGGGGGCGGCCGGAAGTTGGCACTCATTGACGGAAACATGGGATTGTGCAGGGGGCTGAAGCCAGGAGCCATGGGCATCGCCGGAGGAGGGTGATGATGGTGCATTCCCATGGGATGCATGGCCATGGGGAAGGGCCCCTGGCCCAGTCCCGGCGGGCTTTTGATCCCCGAGTGCAAGGGTGATGTGGGCCCGGCCGGCGGGCCGGCGCTGCTGGGACCGGCCGACGGCGTCTTGTTGGGAGGACCGATGGGCCCGGGGCTGGCGCGGACCGGCGTCACGGCGTGGGGCGATGCATGCTGACTCGGACCGGAGCCGGGTTGCGACGCCTGCGACATGGATCGCGTTACCTCCTGCGATAGGGACCGCGACTTCATCAGCGGCGTCGGCGCCTTGGGCAGGATGGGCGTAGCCACGGCAATTTGAGGCGACGCATGGTTCGCCGGCGGCTGTTGCGGCAGCGCCGGCATCGACACCCCGCCATGTTGCTTCTTGGACGGCCCCGTCGGGATAGGCACGGCCAGGGCGGCCGCTTTTTGGGCTGCCTTGTCCTCCTGCTTCTGCTTTTCCTTGGCGTCGCGCTCCGCCTTGGCCTGCGCCGCTCGCTGTTCCTTCTCGCGCTTGTCCTTCTCGTGCTTCTCCCGTCGCTCGCGCGTCTCCCGCTCCTTGAGGTCCCGGGCTTCCTTCTCTTTGAGCCGCTGTTCCTCTTTGAGCTTCTTCTCGCGCTCTTTCGCCTCCCGAGCCTTGCGTTCCTGCTCGGCCTGCCGTTCTTTGAGCTCATGGGCGCGTCGTTGCCGTTCGGCTTCTTTCCGGAGTCGTTCCTCCTCCTCGGCCTTCTTTTGCAGCTCCTTCTTCTTGCGCTTCTCTTCGGCTTTGGACTTGGCCTCCTCTTGCTTGCGGACCTCTTCAGCCAGGCGTGCAGCCTCCTCGGCCGCCTTTTCGGCCTCTTTGCGTGCTTTCTCCTCGGCTTGGGCTTGCTTCTTCTGGGCGGCCTTGTCTTTGCGCTTCTGTGCCTCCTTTGCTTTCTTGGCTTTCCGAAGCGTTTCCGCGCGGCTCTCGTCCTCGAGTTCCTCCAGAAGCTTCTGCTGGCGTTCCTTAGCGACCTTTTCTTTGTAAGCGGTCAAGACCCTCTGCTCGAACATGCGGGCGGCGAAGATTTGGAACATCCGACGGCCTTCCTCCATTCGTTGCTCTTCGGTCATGGTGTCCTGCACAACGTTTCAGTCAACGAAGTCCTCTTCCCCACTAGGCCTTTGAGGGGGGAAAGGGTTTGGAAATGGGGGGCGGCGCTACCTCTTCCTCGTCAAAGTCCTCTTCCTGGGACTCATAATCCTCCTCCTCTTCCTCCTCCTCGTCATACTCTTCGTCCTCAGGCGGAGGAGCATGGTTGTGGGAGTTGGGGAGGGGCGCCCCGTTGACCGAGTGAGAATAACCGCCCGCAAAGTGGTTCGTGGATTCCTCCTCCCTCTGCATCCTGCGCTCGGCAAGCTGTTCCATCATCTCGATGAACTTCCTGCCGTCGTTCTTGAGGAGGTCATCGGCGACGGTGAGTATGCCACCTAGAAAAGTTATCCTCATGTACTTGAGATAGGCGTTTGAAGAAATGAGAGGCTTCATACCCTGAACGGTGAGTGACTGGCCGAAGTTGAAGAAGCTGAGAGCGTCTTGAGCATCCGGGGCGCTGTCCTGGGGGAGGTCTTCGGGCTCGGGTTCGTCGTCCTCGTCCTCGTCGAGATCGTCCTCGTCGCTGTACTCGTCCACTTCGTCCTCCTCGTCGTCGTCCTCGTCGTCATCGTTGTCCACGTGTTCCACTATGCGGCCCCGGGACGGGTGATGGTTCGGGTAGCCTGACGGAAAGCCGCGTGGCGGGTGCAAGCCCGGCATGTGACCTAGCCGCCGGGGATTGCCCAACATGGGGGGCCCATCAGGATGGTGGTGAGGCTGGTTCGCGAATGACTCGAGCTCTTCGTAATAAGCATCGTAGAGACCCTCGAGCTCCTCCTCAATGGCTGTCCGTTTGCGCCCGCATACGGTGCAGCTGCACGTATGCTTCTGCTGCTCCTTCATCTTCTTCAGCACGGCGTCCTTCTCGACCTTAACCAGGGATTTGCGCTCGTCCTCGCCCAGGCCCAGCCAGAACTGTTTTATGCGCTCGCGCTCTTCCTGGGAAGACGTATTCCATATCTTCTCCTTGGATATCCCCGTGGCGTGCTGCTGCAGTTCGTTGGTGAGGGCATTGATGGAGGATGCGCCTTTCTTCTTTTTCTTCTTGGTCTTCTTGGGCTTGGGATCATGGCGGCCGTTGGTGTGAAGGTGGGACGAGCTGCGGCTTTCGTAGGGGTGCAGCATGTGGCCGTCCTCGCTCTCCGTCTCGTCGTCCCAGTACTCGGGGTTCCGGGCGTCCCCAGAGGACTGGTGATCGCTCGGCGGAGCGTGATGCTGATTGGCGCGCGGTTTTTTCTGGGGGGAGCCCGTCAGGGAAGCGTGGGGAAGCGGGAGCGGCGCGCTGCTGGTCGAGGCCGGGCTGGGCAGGCCGTTGGGCCCGTTCGCTACGCCCGAGTCAGCATCGGCGTCGGCGTCGGCATCTGCGGCCTCGGCGGCGGCGGCAGCTTTCGCAGCCAGTTTTGCGCGGCGCTTCTGCTTCTTCTTATTCACAGGCGGGGCGGCAGCGCCGTTTCCGGGGGCGGGCTCGGCGGCGTGGGCGGCGGGAGCACCGCCCTTGGACGAGGACGTCGTGGTCGGCGAGGGCTGGGCCGGGGGCGTCGAGGCCGAGGACTTGGGCACGGTGATGGTCTTGGTGCCGTCCTTGTTGGTGTATTTGGCGGTCGGGGGCCTCGCAGCGGGCGATGCAGGCGCCTGCACGGCCGGCTGGCGGGTGTGGGCAGGCATCACAGGCGATGGACGGTATTGCGGGTATTGCGGGCGGGCGGGCGGGCGGCGGTGGTGTTGGGAGTGCCTCGTCGGCGTGTCGTCGGGCTGGGTTACCTATGACGCAGGGCTGGCCCAGGTCATGCCTCTCTCGTACATACGGGCCGGCGGCGCTGAGCAGAGGGATCCGTGGGAGCAGATGCGAGAGGATTGTCCGGATGACTGGACAGCGGACGGCGCCAATGGGGACGGACGTCCAGGTGGGTGGCAGCTGGAGGGGGCGGGCGGGAGTTGAGGATGGGGGTGCCTTTTGTTCGAGCCGGGGCGAAGAAAAGCACGGCGCGCGGCAGGAATGACTTGTGTGTGTGTGTGTGTCGTGTCTTGTCGTGCCGTAGCCCCTCCCCAGATCAGATTGGCTCACGCGGAGGGAGAGAGATTGGTGGTGTCGCGGAAGAGATGCCAATCTAGATTGCGGCGACGAAATGTTGGTCCGGCGCCGAGAAAGCTGCCTACATGGATATGGGATGGATGGCAACCTACCGAGTGACCGAGGGCGCCTGGGGCTGGAAGCAAGCGAGCCGGACGAAGGACGAGGTACCCCTCTACTGCGGGCGGACAGCCAAGTTGGGCGGGTTCTGGTACGAAGCCCCGGGGACGCGAGTACATGTAATGAAGTACCCAAAGTGGTGGTGGTGGTGGTGGTGGTGGTGCTACTGCTGCTGCTACTGCTGCTGCTGCTTGCTGGCTAAGCTCGGCGGCGGCGCGAGCGTGCGATTACGGTGTGCGCGTTGGGTGCTCTCTAATTTAGTAGTCGGATGTAAAGACGCCCTTTAGTACCTACCTTCGATGTGGTAGATAGAGGTAGGTAAGGTAGCAATGGATGGATGGCTGCTGCTTTTGCTGCTGCTGCGGCTTTGCAGCCGTCGGTTCCTGGGCTCCTCCAAAGCCGTCTGTTTGCGTGATGTACGTGGTTTGGCGTCTGGGTTGCACCTGGGCTGGGCAGCAAAATACGGACATACATACGTTAGGCATGTAGTAGCCCTAGAGGCATGGTGGAAGGTTGGAAGGGAGAGAGAGTGAGAGAGACAGGGAGCTTTGGCTTTGGCAGATCGCCGCCGTGTCCTTTGTTCTGCTGCCCGCCTCTCGCTCTTCCGCCCTTTCCCTCTCTTCCCCCCTCTTGCAGTCTCGCTCTGCCGCTCTTTCTTTCTCACTAGACTTTCTATTCATCTCCAATGCCGTACACGCTGGAGGTGCGGTAACGGGACGTGTTCGTGCGGATGCATGTAAGGCAAGCTCCAGGTCATCTTGGTCGGGCCTGGAAAGAAGCGGGAGAGTTTGTCTTGTTTCGGCGTTGGTGGAGGAGGTACGAGGCTCGGCGAACGAACGGAGGGGCGCGCTTTCATCCTAGTACTACTTAGCACCAAACCCGCATTCAATGTGCTGAGCCTAAAGCATCGTCCATTACCTCATCCCCGGAATGTTGGCTGCCAAACGACTTGTGTACAAATGTACCAACTTTATGGATCGAAGGGAGCTAGGTGCCTATGTACTTACATAATCTACCTACTTTCATCTCCTGATTTTAATTATGTCCTTCCCTGCCAAGGAGAATCAAGAGATATCCAAATGTGCAAAATGTCGATGGTGTAGGCAGCACTGTCCAGCACGGGCACGCCTTACCGGCCCATACAGCAATCAGTGTCCATGGCGCGTGCCAGTATGGGATACCTGCGTGACCTGCTGATAAGGGTCCGTCGGAGCCTATTAGGTGTCCGTTTAGGCGGTCCCGTCGAGCCGTGGTATGTGAGATGGGAAGAAGCTTTTCGATGTAGGGTACTTAACTACCTAGGTACTTACTCACTTCTTTGCCCGAAGTAAGGAAGCAACCTAGCAGGTAGTTGGCGACCTTCTAGGTGAGAAGTAGTTCGCAGCCACGATAAAATGGTCGCGAGGAACCGAAGTTGAGGCAGCCCACGCCGCGCAGCCCATTCAGTGAGTTCTTTCACCTAACTACATCTTACGGGCCGAAGATAACAAGTCGTGGCCGGTCAGAAGAAAAAAAGCCATGCGCTCAACAAAAGCCCGCCGCTTACAGGCCGATATAATACGCCCGACGGATGATTAGCATATGGCGTACCCGGTGTGCGGGAGAAGAAAAAAGCAAGCAAAACATGAGAGGACTCCAGTGTCTGGTAAACACTGACATGCGGTCCCTAATGTTGGGACGGACACGAAGAGGGTAGCAAACAAAGCTCCCGCGCCCAGCCCTCGCCGTCATTCCGTCTCATACTCATCGACTGGGCCGCCTTGAGTGACATCCCTCTCCAGCTCTAGTATCCACTACTAGGGGGAACAGAAGTCCGAAAGAGCTCTCCCTGCAACCCGACCCCATCCCATGGATCGGCCGTCGCCTCGCCAGATCCGCCCGACAAGTCTTCGCGCTGGCGCCTCAGATGGGATAATACGTGCTTGTCCGGGACGCCGGAAGCCTGAGGACCGAGATAGGAAGCAGGTGGCGTACGCTGGACGTAGTTGTACCGGGTCCGGATGAACTCCAAACGACGGTGGCCCCCGGTTCCAGGCGGTCCTCGAGCTCCAACCGACCGACCAGCCAGGGCTGGCCAGCTTGCAGGGCTCACAGGGCTGCCAGCCGCTTGCACGCCATGGGGCGGGCTGCAAGACACGCAGCGACCCGGCTCGGCAGATCTGGAATGGGAGTTCCTTACCATCACTAAACCCCTCCTTCCCCCATCACGAGCCGAATTTGGCAAATCCAAGCTTGCAGCCGCGGCGTCGACCCCCTCTGCACACCTATGGGCGGAGGGTGAGTAATGGGGCTTCCCTTGCACCCAGACGGCTGAAGGCGGGATGAACTCGTTCTTGGTGGCTCCGGGCCTCGGTATAGGTCGCCTATCTGCGTGACTGTGCACCGCTGCCGGCATTGCGTCATTTGCGTGCAGGCCGGCATTGGTACATCTTTGTCCCACGACGGCAAAGTCCTGTGTTCCTCCCTGCGTTCCGCATTCGGCACTTCATCTCTCGGACTGACTCGCGATGGGTGTCCCTATGGGTCTCTGGCGAATAACTGGCCGGAGCTGCCCACCCCTGATTGCCTGTCCGAGGGCGGGCGTCGGGGTCCAGGGTGCCTGCCAGGTCAGCGCCAAACTTCCCGGTCCCGGCGATTTGCTGGCCCATCGGCTATCCAATTGTTCAAGAAACGCTGCCGTCTCAGGTTGGACAGGCAGCAAGAGTACGCCGCCGTACAACGCTGCGAGACGGCCGGGCTTTCTGGTAAAACTATTCACCGCTGGCTCCGCGGGCCACAGATCTGGCTGCCTCGCCGCAAGTCGTTTGCCCGTGTTGATCGGCGCGAGTGTGACTGTGCGTGTGCGTGTGTGTGTGTGTGTGTGTGTGTTTCCTAGCCAGCGACGCTATCTGGGCCATCCGTCAGGGCGCTGTCGGAGGAGAGGCAGCTGTTGATCGCAAGCGATGGGCCAGCGCGCGCGTACACTGTTGCAGATCCTATCCCATCAGGCTGCATCGATGCGGCTCCGCTTGGGTCCCCATTGAGGGGAGGGGAACGGCTCTTCTGGGACGGTCGATGGATCTTGCATCTCCATCGTCGGCACTTGGAAGGCTTGCTATGTCAATAGTTTATGTACCTACCTAGGTAGGCACGGCAAAGAGTGCCCCAGCCTGTGTGGGCCAGTCGGGAGCGGGAGCGGGCGCAGGAGTATGTATGGATGTATGTAGGTAGTAGTATGGAGGTCATGTAGGTAGATAGGTAGATAGGTAGATGGTGGGTGCATGGGTGGTAGAGGCCGGGAACTAGGCGTGGTATGGGAAATCTGGATCAACAGTTGTCGGTCACTGCTAGCTACATGTAGGTAGATGGTCAGGTTGGAGGGCCGCGCAAGAGAGAGAGGAGTAGCTCACTCGCGTGACCATGCCGTTACCAGGTCGGTCCATACTCTCTCTCTCTCTCTGTACCTTCACACCTTCCCATCGGGCCCGTCCTCTCCACGCTCAGGTCATCGGAACGGATGGTGGCCGGGGAGGAGGGTGTCTGTCGCGTCGATTTTGGCTGGCAATGGCGGTTGCGAAGCGAAGCGAAGCGAAGCGACCTGTCGGGAGACGACGACTCGGCCTAGCCACATCAAGCTCGTGGACGCATGCACGGCGTCCGTTCCCTGTCCGACGAAGCCCTCAATCCCACCCCTTCTTCGCCATCCTTCCACGGGCACGTTACATGATTACCTACCTGCCTACCTGCCTACCTACTTGATGTGCGCACGATGTATGTACCTCCTGCTTGGTCCCCGTCGCGCGCGGCGCGTCCACAGCTTCCAACAGGTGCGGTGCGGGCGGCGGAGCTTCATGCACCAAACCAGGGTCCTTGATTGACATTGCGGTGGAGTCCCTAGCTCCTTCACAGCCTCAATCATCCTCCAGTCCCTGGCCAGTGGGCGCGCAAGCCTCAGGAGAGCTAGGACGGACAGAGAGAGAGGGTAGAGAGGGAGCCGGCGTGGGCGCAAGCCGGTAAAGGTTGATTGATTGGGAAGCTGGGGCGGGCGTCTAGCAGGCGCTAGGTATTCGTCAGATGCCATCACGACGTACATAGGTTGCTCGTCGGCATAACACGCGAGCATCGCAATATCATTCTCCTTGCCTGCACGGAGCCAAAAGGGCGGATCCGCGGGCTATCCTGGCTATCCTCTCCGAGGAAGGGAAGGCCGCCTGCCGTGCGTGCACTAGGTACGACTGGGACTACGTGTGTATATGCATACTCCCATGCAAGTCAAGTACCTCCCTACCAAGAAGGCGGGCAGATACATACACCCCATCTTACATGCCCCCTCCCCGAGAAGCTCTAGCTTCGCCATGCACCATGTCCAGAGTCAGGGATCTGCCACGATGGGCTACGTGTAGGTGAGCCGTGCTGGGCCCTACAACGACCCGTCCCAACGTGTCTGTGTAATTGGCAGGGTCGAGCTGGAGGGGCTCCCATGGATGGCCGGTCGATGGAGTCGCCGAGCTTCCACTCTCCATCAGTAAGTAGATATGGTACATACCCCCCTCCTAAGAGGTAGGTTGGAAGAGATAGGTATCTACTTGGGATTATCACTACACAAGCATCCACCCGCAGGGCATGATGACGATGATGATGGTGATGGATGAGAAGACGTACCCAGGAAGTCAAGTACCTGGGCACTACGGTACGGATGACAGCTCTCGTCCCATCATCCGGTAGCCCGGACGTGACCGTGTTCACCTCTGGCTGGCTGTCGGTTCCGTCGGGGCTGGCTGGGGGGGAAGGGGTGGCGCACACGGACGGGCGGAAGCGATGCCGCATGGAAGAGAAGCACGCCTGAGCAGACGGGCAGGGCGCCGGGGGCGTGTCAGGATTGGCCGGCCGGGGTCAGCGCTGCGGTGTGTCGTGCTGGGTAGTGCTGTTCGTTCGGGACGAGCGCGTCCATCCAGGGCCATAGATCTACGGAGCACTGCGGTATTACTTACTGCCCTCTTGTTCCGGCGGGCCCCAGGACGGCCAACAACAGGTTCTGGGAGTCTGGTTCGGGGCAATCTGGTTCTGGGGGGCCTCTCTAGACCCCATCCACCCATCATCCTGGACGCTGCAGAAGAAGTGGACGGCGGAACCCGGGGGGTAGGTCGCTTTGGATCGCCAGACCTCCAGAGTTAGGCTGGCCTGGCCGGCTCGTATTCCTGGCAGGGTCATGGAACGAACATCCCTCATCTCATTTTTGGCATCTTTTTTTTTCTATTTTGGAAACAAAACATAAATGATATCGCCCTCCCGGTCCCCCCCCCCCCCCCCCCCCCCCCCCCCTTAATCCCCTGCCCTCGACCCTCCCGTGATAGATTCAAGAAGGCCGCCCCGACGACATCAGTCCTACGCCAGCCAGCCAACCCTGCAACCCAACGCCTGTAGCATCCGTCGACCTGACTTCTAGCCTCGGGCGATTACGCAACTTTGCAGCGACACACACTTATTAGACTACAGGGGCCTCTTTCCCTTAGCACAGCCGCCCGTGGAGAGAGCACGGAAAACAGCCAAGAGGGGACTACGGGAAGACACTGCCTCAGTGCCAACTAAATACCTACTCAGCTCAACGGCCGATACGGAGACATAGCCAAGGTTGGCTGCTACCTAACACCATACACGCCGGCGACAGCGAGACGAGACACACTGCCGAGACTCCTCTCTCTTTCTCTCTCCCTCTTTCTCCCTCTCTCCTCTTCTCCCTTTTTCCTCAGTCGCGCGCGCACATACGCACACACACACAAATACATTAGTACACACACCCACACCCACACCCAAGCCACGCTGTCTGTCTAGCCCACAGTCTGGGCCAACCCATTGCGAGCCGAGAGCTGTCGCCATCCCGTCGCCAACGTTGCCGCTTCGCCCTCGACCCGCGCGCCCTGTCGCCTGCGCCAATTACCCTTCCCATCCCTCGAGGGTCTTAACGCGCGTCGAGGACTCGGACCCGGACTTGGACTTGGACTTGGACCTGGACCTGGACCTGAACCCGAGCTGACCCGGAAGCTGGCCCTGAGATCCAGTCCCCATCGAAATCCCATCCTCCAACGCCCGTCAGCTTATCTATCATTCATTGCTACTTTACCTACACGCTACCGAACCTACCTACCTAACCGCGGCGGGCCCTGATCTTCGCCATCTCTTCCTCTTCCTTCCTTCCTTTCTTCTTCCTTTCGCACCTCTCCGATCTGCCACCGGGCTCTGCATTGCACCCACGGCCGAGATGGCGAGTGCGAATCCGGGCAATGTTATTCGCAGGTACGTTTGTTCTTGTGGTCTACAGGACGCCCAAGTCGCGCAGTTGGGGGGTTCACGGGTCTGCATTCTCCCCCTCGCTGGCCCCCGAGAGTCCCTCAGTCAGCACCAGCTTCCCTACCCCAGGAGCACGCGCGCATCCATCGCAAAAACATAAACACACGCGCACATACACCCACGTACACCCGCCCGGCGCCGACGCCTCCCCTCCCAATGCCTCCCAACCCCAAGTATCAACATACGACGTCATATTTGGTCTGATCTTGGGGGGTCGAGCGACGTCGGTCTGCCCTGCGGAGGGCTCGGGTGTCTTGGTTCCTGCCGATCTTTCTCCCTGTGCCCCAAGCCCCCTACCTACCAACCCGCCTGCCCGCGCGCACGCGTTTCTGCACCGGCTGTCTCCGTGCCGGGCTCAAGCTGACTCGGTTTTTCTTCCCCCCTACAGGAAGCTGGTCATCATTGGTGACGGTGCCTGCGGTAAGACCTCTTTGCTGAGCGTCTTTACGCTCGGTTACTTCCCTACAGTAAGTTGATGACACCGCCACCGAGCACCCTTGAACCCGCCCGCTAACCAGCATTGACAGCATTATGTAAGTCCACCCAACACCATACCGTCGTCGGCGCCGCGGCTCCCGCCAGCGCATTTCCCTTTCCACGCCCGCCTCGATTGCGCGCCGACCTACCCGACGCTTGCCCGGTGGCCAGAGTCGTTTGTCTAACGGCATCGCCTGCTCTCAGATCCCCACAGTCTTCGAGAACTACGTCACAGATTGCAGAGTAGACGGCAAGTCGGTACAACTAGCGTTATGGGACACGGCAGGACAGGAGGACTACGAAAGGTTGCGCCCGTTGGCCTACGCCAAGGCCCATGTCATCCTGATAGGCTTCTCGGTCGATTCGCCGGATTCCCTAGATAACGTCAAGCACAAGGTCCGTCTCGATTCCCTCCCTCCCCGGTGCTGCGTAGGCATGGGCAGCGACGTACTGACACGGGGCGTTTGCTGCAGTGGATAGAAGAGGCCACTGAACGATGTCCGAACGTACCCATCATCCTTGTCGGGTTGAAGAAAGATCTGCGAGATGACCCGGTTGCCGTCGAGGAGATGCGCAAGAAGAGCCTCAAATTCGTGACGGAACGCCAGGGCGAGGCCGTGGCCCAAGAAGTGGGCGCGCGCAAATATCTCGAGTGTTCGAGTTTGAGCGGCGAGGGTGTCGACGATGTCTTCGAGGCGGCCACCCGAGCCGCCCTGCTCACTTTTGAAAAGGGCGAGGGCGGCGGCTGCTGTGTCGTCCTATGAGGACCGGTTCCTCCCGTCCCCTCGAAACGAGGGCGATCCATCGGACGAGGCTGCCGAAAGGAGAGGCCGCTACGTCTCGGCGCGGTACCCCCGAAGCACGGGCGAAAACACTGGACGCCACGGCTGGTTCCACGACGACTTGGCCAATGCTAGCAAAAGCAGAGCCTCCATACGATCCCGCGGGAGCGCGGATGGTAGGCGGGGCGCTTCCCTACCTCTGCCACGCCGAGACGGCATCCAAAGAGGGAGAACGCATATTCCGTGGCCACCCGATGGAAGAGGAGCTGCAACAACCAACTCTTCGTCTTCTCGCGAAGCGATGTCTTCACCGGCACGTTTTGCATCATCACCACATTAATTGTTTTGTCGCATGGAGTCTTGGATTTTTATCATGGAATGGAACTTAGCGCACGCACGGGTGAAGGTTGCATGGGGTTTCAACAAAATGAGTTGGCACGCAGGGGCACACAGGGAGGCGCAGCGAGAGAGAGGGGGGGAGGGAGAGAGGGAGGTAGAGAGGGAGATAGAAGGGGCGGGAAAGCGGCGGGAGAGCGGCGAGAGAAGGGGCGGGAGAAGGAGCGGGAGAGTGGGCGGGAGAAGGGGCGGGAGAGCGAGCGAGAGAGAGAACGGGCGAGAGAGAGAGAGAGAGAGAGCGGGCGAGAGGGGGGCGAGGGAGAGAGGGGGGAGGGAGAGGAGGAGCGCGCGCGCGCGTGTGTGTGTGCATGTGTCTGTGTGTGTGTGCATGTGTGTGTGTGTGTGTGTGTGTGTGTGTGTGTGCATGTGTGGGCGAGGGAGGCTAAAAGAGCGATCGAGGGAAAAGGCCATGGGGAGAACACCCAACTGGGCATGTGGATTTATCCTGCGACAGCATGACTGGAGAAGGGCAGAGAGCTGCATGAAGCTCGGCGGTTGATAATTATCACCTATTATTTGCTATATACATCCTACCCCACGACGCCTCCCCTCGTGCACGACGGTCCGGCCGTCCGTATGATTTTCAAAGGGCTGGGTCTCCGGGCTCTCCCCCCCGGCCGATCGGCCGGTCCGGAGCGAACGACGCGCTACTTGGCACTGGTGCCGCGATACCCCCCCTCTCTCCACGGTGCGGCTTGTGACGAAGCGGCCGTCAGGTTCGGTATGCGAACTATTGTTCCTTGAGGTTGGGCGGGTGTTGCGCATGCGTACGTGCGTGCGTGCGTGCGCGCGAGAAAGCCCAACATTAAGTAACCAGCAAACCGGAGAAGCCGGAACCCCTTCCCCGTCTTCCCTTCTGGAAGATGGGGAAGGGCCTGGGCCTGTATCGCCCACTCCATTCAGTTCGCCCTGCCTGGCTACTATGTAAGTATGCTATCCAACCACCCCAGAAACTGCCAGGGGACCCGGGAAGGAGAGAGGAGAACATGGACCCGCTCGCTCGTGAAATGCTCCGGGGAGGCGGCTTATATGCACTTTTTGTTTTCCCACTTACCTCCACAGTAAGAGGGACCTATTCTACTTCCTTTCCGTCCCCATCCGGTTCGCGGGGGGGGGGGCGACTGTAAACCTCTGACATCCCATACGTCCATACTTGCCAACCTACCTAGGTATGCACCCATCAAAGAAGAATTCAGTGCCCGCTCGGTGCCCGTGGTGTTCAGACCCGCAGGCCACCAACGGCGGCGGCGGCAGCAGCCACAGTTATATATAGACACACATCTTGTCTACGTCCTCTTAGCCACGGGCCAGGTACTCCTCCCTTTCTTGTGTACGTGTGTACCTATGTGGGTGTGGGTGTGGGTGTGCATCTAAACATGGATATGAGGGTTGGCAACCCATCAGACCCATCCTCCATCATCCACCTCGGGGGAGAGGCGTTTTCTGGCAAAGCACCGGGCTGGGCAAGCAACTTCCACAGGGCCGGCGATATTTTTTTTTAACTTTTGCTCCTCCTCTCGAGTCCTCGCAGGTCGTGGCTGCGCCTGGCCTACCTACTTACCTACCCATTGGCCCGCGGGCTCGCCCAGTGAAGCGACCAACAAACCGAAAAGGGGGGGGGGGGGGGGGGGCGGCAGCACGCCAGGTTTCTTCCGTAGGAACGATGACATCGACCTTTTTGCAGCGAAGGATACTTCGGTGGGTATAAGATGGATCGTAGGGGACTCGGCACTTGAAGTCTTCTACTCCAGAGCCCACGGAGATCCTAACCATCGCCGTCGGCAACGGCGGCGCCGCCGGCCAGCAACTCTGGCAGCCATAGATACCGGCAGCAGGAAACGGAAGCGGCGGCAACAGTTGCAGAGTTAAGCCGGAAGGAAATAGCGGTTCCGAGTGCAGTGATATTAGAAACAACACGATCCCTAGGTGCTCACCCTCCGCTCGAGGGAATCGCGGAGCGCCTTGTATAAACAGTATCGATTTCTCGGCCACGTAAAAGGCGGTACCACCGAGTAATGCACAGGGTTCGTTTTCGCCGTCCCCGCGTTCCATCGAGCGGCAATGGATGCCCCTTACAGGTAGCTAGGTACTGATTCAAGTCCCGTGAGGGCAACAAGCCTCGCGATTCTGACATCGCAAATACACAGCGAAACGAAACTCGAACTGGGTAGGTGCCCAGGCCAATTAACAAGATCTTAGTTCGCGAAGTGGCTACTTGCATTCCATGGCTCACACCTACTGCTCAATTGTGCGCTGCTTAGGATACTTGAGTCGAGCTTCATTCACGCTCGAACCCAGAGACGGGCCAGGGCAGCTTGATAGCTGGTCAACGCCACATGCCTGTCTCTGAGAATACATAAACAAAAGCCGGAGGGGAAATATGAACCGTCAAAAGGTGCGATTCTACCCTCTCGCCTGCCAAACAAACAAACAAGGCAAACCTCGGCAGGCCTGCAACACCTTCGGTCATCATAGAAAAAAACCACAACACCAAACTACCTCGTCCATTCGTGGTTCCATGGCTCGCGAGCTGGCGTCTCGGTCAGGGCACGAGCATACTCAATTGGGAAGCCCTCCCGGCCGTAGATGCCAGTCTTATCCATGGCAACCCGATAGAGGTATCCTTCCTCCCGAAGGCCGGGGCCCGATGTTTTTCGGAGCTCTTCGCAAGCATTGAACATGGATTGGTAGATCCTGAGCGAGGCGTTAAGGTCAGTTCACGATTTCCGTGCTCAGGTAGAGGTCTCGGTGGTGGACAAGACTGGAGGCTCCTTACTGCATCAACTCCTTCTCCTGTCGCTCCCGCTCCTTACGCTGCCACAGCAGCCAAGCGCGGTGGATGGTCCAGTGCCTCAAAGCGCGGTTTCGCGCGAATCGCAAGGGTGCAGGGGTTTTGCGAGGCATGGAAATCTTCAGGTTCCTAATACGGGGATCAGGCTCTTCAGCCTTTCCTTTCTTCTTCTTGCTTCCAGTCTTCTTCGATTTGCCCGGGACGTAGCCGGCCAAGGACACCACCGATGTCGAGAAAGGGCGTTGCGGTTGCAAGGCCGACATTTGGTAGTGCTTCATCATAGTCATTGTATTTTTGGTGGTGGTAGTACAAGCTGAGCGGGGGTTTGCCAACAGGGACAGTCTCGCGACGAGACCAGTCAAGGAAGCCGCCATGGTGCAAGTTGGAAAAACGGGGTCTGGGCAGACGTCCAACGGTTGTTGGCAGCAGGCGGACAGCAGTGTGATCTGCTGTCTTTGATAGGCTTGGCTTCCTTAAGCTTTCTGTCGCTTTCTGGGAGCGCGCTTGGGGGGAGCGGGCTCGTCCACGGGTGTTTTCCTGTTGTAGGGACCCTTAGGAGCGCCGGGCAGCTTCCTGGGACGCCCACGTTTGCGCTTTTCAGGCGCAGGCGGTTCCGATGCTGTAGGCGGTTCCGATGCTGTAGGCGGTTCCGACGCTGTAGGCGGTTCCGACGCTGTAGGCGGTTCCGATGCTGTAGGCGGTTCCGATGCTGTAGGCGGTTCCGATGCTGTAGGCGGTTCCAATGCTGTAGGCGGTTCCAAGGTTGAGCTGGTAGCCGGGTGGGAGTTCGCAAGCGAAGCAGACGGCTCGGTGACGGTTCCACGGCGTTGGCGCTTGGCCGAGGGCGCGGCAGCAATCGTATCAGAGGAGCTGCTGGGCTGGTCTGGAAGCTGAAGGGCAGTGACGTTATCGGCGGCCGGACGCTTCTTCCCACCAGAGCAGCCACCTGCAGAACTGTATGTGCGCCCGTCCTTATTCGGGTCGTTGTCGCGGGAGGGTTGTGTGGGGGGGACGGTCGATCCGTCGTACTCGAGGCGGGTTATGTCTCCAGGGTTGACCAGGCTCTGCTGAAAGGGAGTGTACTCGGGGGGGAATATGTCTAGAGGGTTGACCGTTTGCTCGTTGATGGCAGCACCGAGACCTCTGGAGGAATCGTGAATGTCCTGCGGCACGAAGAAAGTTGGTTAGCCAGAGCCGCAAAAGCGCAATGCCAAAATTGCCCAGTGGGGATCAACAAATTGCCGGGTCCGATGGTTAGGTACTACGTAAGGTACATGTACTTGGGTAGGTACCGCAAAAGTGGCCCGTCCCGTCCATAGTAGGAAGGCGGAGATGGATTGGGCGGGTAGTGTCTGGGGAGCCCGGGATGGCGGAGGCACCGTCGTCTGATTGGCGGTAGCAACCTATCACATCCCTTTCGGGCATGTGCACATGGGGCACTAGCCCGTGGTGTCGAAATACCACTCTCTGGCGGAATTATTGTCCCAGCCAAGGTGCCTTTGACCTCGTACACAAACCACGACGGTCAAGGCAGAACAGAGAAGAAAGGATTCGGGCTTGTACACAAACCACGACGGTGAAAGCAGAACAAAGAAAGGATGCGGACTTACGGCTTGTTGCACCAAGAGCGCCTCATCGGGCACAGTGCTGTGAGCGAACTTGCTTGTGGCCGTTTGGATCAAGTGCTGGAGGCCCTTGCTCCAAGGATAGGTGACCCCAAGTTTCTCCAGGTCTTTCATTAACTTGGTGGCCAGGCGAAAGTCGGACTCGAGTCTCGAGTACTCGTACTTGAGGTTATATGGTAGTCTCTGCACCTCCAAGAACTTCCCCTCCCATAGGCTGAGGAGAATCTGGAAGTCCCTTGTTGTGAGGGCCATCACCTCCTTCCTCCGAAGGTTTTCACACAACTGCAGTATCCGGGGCTTGCCAAGAGGGCCGTAAATCGTCGCCACAAAGCCAAGGACACTATCCAATATGGCAGGGACAACAACGTATACCAATTTGTGGTTGTCTCGGTCTTGTTCCCAGAACTTGGTCACTTCAAGTACCAGGTCTTCTTGGGACATCCACTGGTTGTTCTGGGACGTCAATCGGCCGTCCTGGTACATCCACTGGTTGTTCTGGGACATCGACTGGCCGTCCTGGTACATCCACTGGTTGTTCTGGGACATCCAGTAACCGTCCTGGGACATCCACTGGCCGTCCTGGGACATCCACTGGTTGTTCTGGGACATCCATTGGTCGTCCTGGGACATTGAATGGTTGTACTGGTACCCCAACAGGTCGTTTTGGGATAGCAACAGGTTTTCCTGGGCCATCTGCAGTTTGTACTCCTCTGGCGTCTTCGATTCGCTGGCAAACATGGAAAGGGGCAGTCGCGTGGAGACTTGTCTAGAATCGAGACTGGAGAGCATGTTGGGCGCTTGGTTGAAGGATACTCCACCAGGTCCACTAGCCAGGACATTACCACTGACATCGGGGGGGTTGCCCGGGGTGCGTGCCGCCATGTTGTCTGTCTAGCAGGAGTCAGCACCTACCGCGGCCGATGGGAACCTCGAGCGCTGCCGATGGGAACCTTAAGCGCTGCCAATGGAAGCCTCAAGTGCTGTCGATGGGAACCTCAAGCACTGCCGATAAAGAACTGGTGTGGATGGGGTGAGCTTACAAATGAGTCTTGTAGGGTACTGCTATCGACGCAAGCACAAACGGAAGCCGAGACGCTGCGCGGGTGTGAAGGATACCTCTATAAAGATTCTTCGGCGACGAATATGGGTGGCAAAAAGTTGCGGTATCCAACGGAAAGCGTCTGTCGAGGTCAAGCGGGCGTCCAGAAGGGTAAGGATACGTCGATGGGACGATGCGTATCGATGAAATGGAGTCGGATGGAAGGAGGATGGAGAAGGTGAGGATGGAAGGAGGATGGAGAAGGTGAGGAAGACGCAGGTAACGAAACAGGTTCCTACGGCTGTGGTGAAGGAGAAAGATGGAGGAGAGGTGTTGGTTGTCAAGCTAACAGAGCAGGCCGGAAAGTTGCAAGCCAGACCGGAGAGTTGCCAGGCAGACGCGAAGGGCAGACGCGAAGGGCAGACGCGAAGGGCGGTACACGGCGAGTGATACGGCAGGTACAAGGTACCTAGGTCGGCTTCCTGAGCTTCCTGAGCTAAGCAGAGAGCACGTGGAGAGAGGGAGAAGCTGGGAACAAACGGCGAGTAAAGGTGGGCAAGACGAGAATACGTGCCGGAAGAGAAGAAGGATGGGTAGGGTCCGCATCCAGACCGATGGGTGGGTAAGGTAAGATGCAGATCTCAGGGGTGAGGTGAGGTGCTGACAGGGGGATGGGCAGATTGATATATATACGCAGACTGGAGGAAAAGAGGGCGAGCCCGCCATAATGATACTGTACTTCGGGACTTCTGCTACGCCACGAGCACGGCTTTCGAGCGGGTGCAAAGCCTCTTCCAGGCCACCTACCGACAACGAGGGAATTTGCAAGTGACATAGCCCGAGCCGTTCAGATACTGTACGCGCCGGCCTGTGAAGCCACTCGCCCTCCACCGGAAAACTGCCTCATTCGGAAACTATGGAAAGGCGCGGGCGAGCCACAGCATCGAAACCATGCTAGAGAAATCGGGAGGCCCCGGAGTGCTCAGGAGTACGGCGTCGATACTTGGTGGCCGACTGGCGGGGGGAACTGTCGGCTCCCATCAAGAGGATGGATGTATCGTTCCCGAACAGGCACATATCGCCAAGCGACCACTGGGGCGGGCTCGCCATAATTGAAAGCCCTGGGGCTTCTACGAGCTACCGTGGCTATGGATGGGCAGGCGGGAGCGGAGCTTTTACAAACCCCCAAACCCCCACAGTACCGCTCAATTGCGCCCATGGGCACCATGCCTGTACCGGGGGATACTAAACATTAGCGGCCTCTTTCTGTCTTTCGTCTCCCCTTGTCTTTTGCAGCCGTATTTCACATGGCGTGATCATATTGAGCTTGTTTGGCTGTGATTCCATTATGGAGCCGAGGGGGTGAACAGGGCTATTCCACTCGTTTGGCGGGGCTTCACGGAGCCGACGGCCACTCTTTCCTACTTGGCTGGCAGCTTCCGCGCGTGAAATGTTTCCTTTCCCCAGTCCTACTGACCCAGTCAACTTGCGTACATCTAGCCCTGCTCGCTCTCAATTCCTGTTCCCTTGCGCTGCGTTCGTTGCCCTGAGACAATATGTAACTGGGGCATTACTATTCCAGTGTACTTCGAGAGGCCGAATCCTTTTCGTTCCGCTTTCTGTCCTTATGCCTCTTTTCGCCATGTTTTCGTTCTGGCGTTTTGCGTCGGGCATCTTTCCAGTACATCTTTTCTCGTTATACCTCTTTCGACTTCTCTAGTCTATACCACGTCATTTCGAAGTGTCGCATAACCACTAACCCCGGGATGTAAGCTGGTACATTTTTGTTACCCAAAAAGAAGCAAGCAAAGATGATGTCGCATGGCAAGGGCCGTGGAAAGCGACGTTCAAGTTATCTATTAGAAGGGAACACAAGAAAACTATCTGTAAGGAGTCTGGAATATAATATAGAGTAGCGTGCCATGACCCCTGTCCTGCTTACTTACCGCATATGGGTCTGCTCACGTGACCTATCCTGCTGCTGCGCCAAGCCTTGGGAATGCCCTCACTTGCGACAGACGATTATAAGGAGACTGATCAGATCTTTTTATTCGAACCCGTGGATAATACTTAGATGTATCAACGGTTCCCCTACGGATAAATGCCCCCTTCCGCCGTGGAATGATTATCATTCCACCTCTAGGGAGACCGCGACGGTATCCACCAAGCATTTCCTCGGCTCAACGGGATTGCCAAATCAGCGCTAACCCACCAGTACATTGCAAAACGTTCTGCTGCAGGCTTTTCTACGTCTAGTACTTGATTCAATAAGTCTCTTCAAGTACCTCGTCTATGAGTAAGATACATAAATAGGTAGGAGCCTCGACGTTGCGGTCCGTTGGCATTCGCCCCCGTAAGAACCGTCGACGGGCATCATTAAAAATGAAGTATTAGCGGGCATCGTTGGCAAACAAAATCGCTAAAAAAAAAAAACGCCTAGATAAACACAGAACTGACGCGTCTCTTTTGGTTGCTGAGCCATGGAATCCCCATCTCCATGGGCCTGCGGGCGGCGATTTCTCGGTGAACCTTGATTAGACCAAACGGTAGACACGAATTGGATTTCAAGGACTACGAATAGCTTCATCAATTGATCACCTATACGAGACGTTTTCTCTTCAGCATGTTTTCGATGGAAAAAACTCAATTCCGGATGAAACCTAGGGCTGTTGTATAGATCCTAAGAAAAGAAAAGAGGGTTTGACAACGGGACCATTACTCATACCCCTGCTATACGCGCCTTGCTTTATCTGACCAAGGATGAGTTTTCGTAACACCTTTGACATGCGTGCCCTTCGCGTCCCCTTCCTACATAGAATTGCCCACGTATAATTTTTTAAAAAAATTAAAAAATAGTATTCCTAGTCCTGGCCCCCAACCAAGTTCAATGCCAGGGTAAACTTGTCTCGAATAAATGATATAAAGTTCGATCCCGTGTTACATCCAAAAGGGGGCTGGTAATCAGGTAGGTCATACTCTCATGCTAGTAACGAGACGCTGCGTATGATTGGCCCTTCGCTAAATAGTAACACACTACCTGCAACTAGGCGCTTCGCTCCTTATTAGTACTTCACCGGTCACTCGCAGCATCAAAACTTTACCAGGCTCCAAAAAGCAAGAACTTCATTCCCAGGCTATTAAGAAGGACACCCTTTGTCATAGTCAAGAGTGGGTACCGTGGCATCAGGAGTCGAAAATAGCCCCGTATGCCGGGATTCCACGGCTCTCAAGTCCATACACGACCTTTTGGGTGACCTTTTGATTCGAGAGGACAACCACGGCCTCGCACGGTTTCGGGCACTTCCCGCCATTAGAGCCGTCACCATGGGGGAAACTCGTGTATGCTGAACTGTCCCGTCGGCTCGAGTGCCATATTCGACTCGCGAGAGCGGTCAGATCTGGGCGTCCATCGCGACTCGTATCATGAATAACGGCCCGCGGATCAGTGCGCAAGACCGTGTCAACGACATCCCGGCCGTAGCTTTCGGTCGGACTCCTCGCACTCCAGATAATGCGGACTGGGTGGTCGGGCTTCTGGATGAAGAGAGACAAGCACGGCCCGATGCCGGATCCAGTGGCAACGATAAGCACGGCTTCGAACAGGCCAGCCACCCTCAACATGCCGAATTGCGGGACCCCTCGAGTCCAGATTTGTGTCGGCGGGCTCTGTATTATCTTGTTTGTCCAGTCTCCGGCGTTTGAAACCAACACGCTGAAGCCTTCTTTACTACCTTTCGAACGGCTCGGTCCAGCGATGCTCACCGCTCCTTCGGAATTTGACACATCCATGGATTTCGTTACGGTATCGATGGCTTTCAGGTGTCCCGGATAGTCCGCCGGAATCCGAATCCCTTGTAGAGACGGCGTATTTACCGCATTAGGAGTAGGCGTCTCGAGCTGAATAGCCGCCGTATGGGGAATAACAGCAAAGGCATGCGTTTCCCACAGGGGAGCATCGGACAACCTGACAGCCTGTCCATATTGTACATTGGCATAGCTGAATTTGAGTTGGATGACGTGATCTGAGAGCTCGACTGCCTCGACGTCCCGGAGTCGAAGGTGTGTCCAGGGGTAAACGACCAGTAGCGAGATGACGACCAGCATCCAAAAGCCCGAGTCTGCTACCAGTGCCATGACGAGGGGAGTGCCCTTGGTCTGTGAGGCCTCGGCCGCCAGGAGGATTGTCTGAGCCCAAAACATGCCCACAATAAGCCAACCCATGAAACGATGACTGCCTTCGAACCAATCGTGGGCGACGACGCGAAGGCGAGGCCAGGCGAAGATCAGTATGGCTACCAGTGGGGCCGCTGTCAAATAGCCGAAACGTAAAAGCCACGAGCGAAGCACCGAAGGTTTGGTGGCGGTCGAGTCATCCCGCGTGAGCTGGATTAGGTAGGCGGTATACCAGGCCGTCGCTGCCACGCCACAGGCGCTATGTATACCACCGTAGGAGTAGACTTTGGCAAAACATCTTCTCAGGAACAACGGAGCTCGTCTCGGCCAAGTCCCAAACAGCAGAAACAAAGCATTGACGACGTGTTCGTTCCGGAACAGCAAAGCCACCAAAAGGTTGGCAGAAACGGCCTTGATGCATGCCTGGTATGTCGAAGTGGTGGCTTTGCCCTTCCCAGTGCTCGTGCTAAGCCAAAGAAGCACCGCCATATTGGTCGAGAAGACCAGGGAGAATAGACGTCGATATACCGAGCCGAAGTTCCACCTGAGCCATCGATAGCCACGGGAGCCCCTCTTGGGAGGTAACGGGGATAGGTTCTGAGCATCCACGAAAGGCGCCCAGTCACCTTTCTGGCTGGCAGGCAGTGCCGGGAGCATGGAGCGAGGGGGCGGAGAAAGAGATGTGGCCATCGTGACCAGAGACTTCGATGTGCTCCTGAAATGAGAATGGGTAAAAGCTCGCAGGGCGGCCTTGCCGCACATTCGAGTGCAACGACAGAAGAGGGACTCTAACTGGACCACATGGGGTCAAAGGGTATGAGTACGAACCGGAAATTGGGGGGGGGGGGGGGGAAGTGAAAAGGTGTTGAGACGTGATGTACTGCACTAGTGATCCTGACCTAAGGCACAGCACTATGCCGGGCCCAACTAGGTCCTTATGTACTAAGGGTAGATGAGTCGAGCAGTCATCATACTGAGTACTTGTGCTTGGGATCCATAACCAACAAAAAGCACTGCTCACGGTGTCCACTCCAGATACCAACACACTTGAGCAGACTGGTACTCTTGACGGACGTGTCAGTTCGAGGACTCCCGGTTGGGCGAGTGCACAGCATGCAGCATGCGGATGCCTTATTCAGCTCCGTGAAGACAGGGTGCAATGGAAACCAATCGCAGCGCGTAGATAAGTAAAGCTCCATGGGGAGCTGTGGTTCAGCCGCGATCTACCTTGTGAAGTTGCCGGTACCCTGGCAATACCCCATGAGTCTTAACAGCCCACCGGGATAGCTCCAAAAGCCGTCGGTGGGGTGTTTGTACAGAAAGTGATGCCTGAGAGTAGTATATATGGATGCGCCAGTATCGGGATCACAAAGTCACGACGAGTGACCCAGCGTGTGAAGGGGATTGACAGTCCTCCGCGGCAAGACGGGCGGCTCAAATCTGTTGGCCCTGGCAGGTTGTGATAACAGTGCCATAGGTGTGGGAAGTGGTGCGATTTCCACAAGCAATGCTTGGCGCCGTCGTATGAGGGCATCCAGCGATGCGTGGGATCTGCATGGCATAATGGTGCCAAACTCGGCAACTAGGGACCCGGCCAGCGGCATCTATCTTCGCCCTCAAGCCAGATGATGGTGAGTTCGGCACACACAGCAGAACATCTCGTATCGCTCGCTTCCCGGAAAGATTGGCAGCGCAGCTTCTCCTGGGGGTCAACGCTAATGCGTGTGAGCGCCGCATGCAGGTTCGATAACCCAGGTGCGCTGCATTCCAGGCTGGTCCATGGGTGGGTGGGTAGGTCGATCGATGGTACGATGGTGCTTCAGCAGCACGAGGGGGCGGCGGGAAGAGCCATGCCTATAGGGCCAATCTTATAGGAAACGGCGGCAGACGAGGCACAAATCACATGGCGCCGCGCCAATGATATTTATAACCGAGGGGTGAAGGTACCTTGGGATGCACATGGCTCGCGAGTAGAAGCGCCGGCAACGCGCCGCAGCTGCCAGGAAGCAACCAACGTGTCTCGCGATCAACATGTCTCGGAGCATGATGCTGGTTGGGGTTGGCCGCTTAGGGCAGGCAAATGGCACTTGGTACCGCGCAGCCATCGTATTCGACGACAGTAACGAGCCCGTCGGCCCCTCTCGACCGATACGAGAGGCCGTGGAGACAAGACTATCAGCTGTCAGCCAAGTCCAACATATCCATGAAGCGAGGGCGAATGGGCGCAGGCCGGCGAGCAATAGCTGTCCTCCCACGATGGGGCCTGTCCGCGCCGCAGCGGGGTTGTCGCCGGGTTCGAGTCCTCTGTTGGCGCGATGCCAAGAACTAGAACAGCCCGAGCGGGCTTACATAGAGCCGGGGCGAACAGTCGCTATCGAAAGCCAAGCAAGTGCCACGTCTTGTGGCCGAGGAATGGCATAGACGGACGCTATTGGTGCTATGTAGGTATGAGTCGAGGAGCCGGTGAAGATAGATTGAAAGAAGTGACAACTTTAACAAGCACATTGGAGCAGGTGGGATGAATGTCCGGTGGTACTGAAGTACTTAGGTACCTACTAAGGTGGGAGGTACATACTGTGCAACTTCGTAAGAGCTGATAATCAACCGAGGTTGGACCGGATGCCCATTCACGTCACTCACCTTCCGGTGGCATCCCATGGGGTGGGAGCCGGGGTCTTTCCTGATGGACCCGAACGCCTTCCAGCCCGAGCGACCAGAGCAGATGCCAGATAGCGACAACATGGATCAGTCACAGCAGAAGGGCGCCAAGGGCCATGCAAGGGCCCTTTCCAATGTTCGGCGTAAGTAATGGGGATGAATCCTGGATGAAGCCCTGGATGGCGTTTGTTTTCGATGCAATACATGGCAGTTCCGAGCGGCGGACCTACATTCACCTAATCTGCCACTCTCCTATTCACGGCGCCTGGCCGTTGCCCAACTCACCGGAGAGCCGTGCCGCAGTCGCTATCCACGTCCTATGCGCCTTCCACGGCGTCATGGATTCCCGCCCAGCTTCGAAAAGCCGGGCGTGTGAGGACGTCGGCGCGCCAACGCTTGACGGGCGTCTCCTCCAGTTGACCGGCCAGGTCCCTTGATCGCCATGCCATGCGGCTAACATGTTCCGCTTTCTAGCCTCACGCCCGCGCTCGTCGACCAGGGGCCCACTCGACGTGGATGAGTACGTCCAGACATCCGTCCGCCCCTTTGCCGGGCACCGGCGGGACTGACGGTCGCCAGGAATCCCCTGACCTCGCCCGTCATCAAGTCGCCCGTCACGGCGCAGGCGGCCCGGTTCGCGTCGCCCGCGCGCGCCCCCGGGCGAGCCAGCCCGAGGCCGAGCTCCTCGCTCCCGCGCTCGCCCCGTTCGCCCGCGCCGTCGGGCCTGGGCCCGGGGCCGGTGACCTCGCGGGACTTTTCCCACCTCCTGCGGCCCGAGATCTTCCACCAGCTGACGCCCGTCGCCGTGCCGCCCCCGTTCCGCAACTCGGCCAAGCAGCCCGCCCCCGACACGCCCCTCCCGGAGCTGCTCGCGCGCGGCCAGTTCCGGGCGGCCGCCATAGCCAGCGTGCAGGCCCTCACGAGCAGCCCCGCCTCCGCGACGACGGCCGTCGCCCACCCCCCCGTGGACCCCAAGGACCATGCGCGCATCTTCTCGCTGTTCTACACGCGCCTGGCCTGCCTGTGTCTGATCGACGCCGTGCCCCTGGCGGCCCAGGAGGCAAAGGCCCTCGAAGACCTTGACCAGGCCTTCTATCTTGACCCGGCGACGGGCGCGCACCTAATGCCATGGGAGCTGCGCGTCATCGCCATCCGGCTCCAGACTCTCGGCTTCGGGGACCCGCGCCGGGCCGTCATGAGCTATTATGCCCTGGCGGCTGAGGCGCGGTCCCAGATTGCCAGGGCTGACAGAGCCCACGACCACTCGGCCATGGAACTCTGGAAGCGACGACTGGCAGAGCTCGGTGTCAAGGTGGCCGGCGCCTTGATCGAAATGGACGACCTCAGCGGAGCCGCCGACCACCTCATCTCCCTGAGCGGCCAAGTCCAGGACGGCAAACTGGCCATGTCCAAGGCTCTGCTCTGGCTCCATCTCGGAGATGTCGATGCCGCCAGACACTGTGTGCAGGACGGCAAGGCCGGTGACATCGGCGAGAAGGTGGTGTCCGCCCTTGCCGACATGGCCGACGGCAAATATGAGCCGGCCCTCGAGAAATGGAGGAGCTTGAAGAGCGAAATCGACAAAGCCGGGACCGAAGACGAGATGGTGGGCGTGAACCTGGCCGTGTGCTTGCTCTACCTCGGTAGAATGGAAGAGGTAGGTCGGCCGAAGCTGACAGCGCTGGATGCCGTGCTAACCGTCAACAGGGCCGGGCTGTACTGGAAACCCTCGTGGGTGCAGGCCAGGCTTCGCGCACTCTCCTGTTCAATCTGAGCACCATGTACGAGCTATGCACCGACCGAGCCAAAGGTCTGAAGATGCGACTGGCAGAGAGGGTTGCTAACAGGGAGCCGACCCCGCATGGCTGGGAGAAGACGAACGCTGATTTCAAGCTGTGATATTTTGGCCGGCTTCATGTACTTAATGCATCCCTCGTTCCACGTCCCCGCGGCGTCTCGGAATCAGACAGCTGAACTGGCGATGAATGTCGCTCGACTAATACGAAGAGCGCTGCTATCTTACCGATTTCCTCGCCCCAAATCAGAGGTTCTCGAACGCATCGCTTGTTTATAGTAGTAGTACATCCTGCATCCACGCATATGCTCATGGCATCTCTAGTCGTCCATTTGCGCCTCGCCTCTCGGGGCAGACCTTGGCCACTCTACGTTGCTTTGGCATTGCCATTGGTGGTATTAGATCCAGCGCTGTCGATTCCGTCAATGTGTAACGCCTGTTTGGGGCGTTCCGTTTTCGTCGGGGGTTATATCATCCGCTGTAAGCTTCACTGCTTCGTTAACGGCAGTGCGCTTTTCGCCTCCGCATGCAGCACGCCCAGCATCCTGACTCGCGTTGGAGATACGGCTCTTAATCAGATTTTGCCGCATTGCGACTTCTGCAACCTCCTCCCACCGCAACTGAACGAAGCTGCGAACCTCGTCTTCCAAGTACAGCCCGTTGCTGTCCCTAAGGGGTGTCGCAGGGAGAATTCCGAAGCTTTCGTCATCTTGCATGATGATCTTTTTCAAGGCACCGGCGGCGACAGCTCGCCGTTCGTAATTGACGCCCTCTTGGGGCAAGGCAGCCTTGATGACAGTCCTCCATAGCGTCTCGACTTGGCGCTGCTTACGGTAACCGATGAGCCGCTCTTCGTACTCCTGCCGGACGCCGAAGCGTTCAAAGGCCTCGATGAGTGTCTGCTCTCGGTCGATCCTTTTCTCGGCGAACCGACCCTGCCTTCGGCATTGGGGGATGAATTCGTCAACGAAACGACGAAACATGGGCCGCTTAATCATTCGCTGACGGTCGTTGGACTTCAGTTCCTGGATCTTGAATTTGGCTTGGACATCGCGCGGTCCCTCGTCCTCGCCCTCTTCTGAAGAGGTGGCAGCCGGCTTGACCCAGAAGAAGCGACTGGTGGCTACAAACTCGTACGCCTCGTCCATGCTTGCAAACGGCTGCTTCCAGGCATCACTGTCGAGACCGAGGAACTCCAGGACCTCGGCTGGTTCGCGAGTCAGGAGAATCCTGGCTTTGTTCCGGTTCTCCTTCTCGATTTCGGGAACCCGGACATAGAGTCCACCGTCAGTAATGGTCAAGCCATAGGGCCGAACCGTAGTGCCCAAAAGACTCCTGGGATGTCATGTTTCTCAGCATGTGCTCCTGGTATCCACGTTCGCCACTCTCAGGCCTGGCCAATGGCAGCTGAAGGGCCATGCGGAGCGCAGAGGGCTCGTGGGTTTGCGCTTGGGGGTCCTACCAGACGTCGCCATGGTTTTCATGGAACAGCGACCACTTGTAGGTCTGCAGGTCTTTGCAGATTTGAACATCGACTTGAATGAAGGACGGGGTCTTATCTGTTTCCTCGTCTGGATCTTGGCAACCCCCAAGCAGAGGCCTGGGCCATGGAATGGCATAAGACGGATACGCGCCTGCCACCTTCATGCGCTCGGCGCCGAGAAGGTGACGCACAGCCAGCGGCGGATCGTCGTCGAGTGCCTTCAAAACGGGGCTGGCCACCGAGCCTGGGGCCAGCTTACGCCTGCCGTGTACCAGGATGTCGATATCGCCCTAGAGAGATACCAGTTACTATGGATGTGTTGGGTGGCCGGGTAGTTGACGGGCGGGACGCGATGAATCCTTACATAATCCTGCTTGCCGGGTCCCTCAATGGGGGTCGCGACAGACTCGAAAACTTTGCCCAGGGCTTGATGGCAGATTTCTTTGGCGCGGGCATAAACGGCTGGTGGCATCCGAGGGGTGTGGAGGGGATTGAGACCCGTCGCAAACACGCGGCCACCCATTTTCCGTTGTTTCCCAGGTTTCCAGTCGGCCGGAAATAGATGGCCAGATGGAGCAAATGGCCGGGGCCGGTGTAAGGTACGTCGCCTTGCTCTTCGGATGGTGTATGCAACAGAAAGATGACGCTGCAAATAACAGCGGAACCCGGGGAAAACTGGGGTGGAGTTCATGGGATTGGGAGGTTTCTGCCGCTTGCAGGAAGCAGTGAATAAGAGGCATCCAGCATCCATCTATTAGGTATGACTCATCGGAAGCAATACGTGCGACAGTCTAGGACTATTCAAAGCACCTTAGTTAGCGAATGTTCGTAGAATGGATGGTTCCCGAGGCAGACCAAGCACCATGAACATGGAATGGCGAGCGTGCCGCTTACAGCCCGATATGCCAGCCAGACTGGGTGGGAGTCGTGGACGACGAAGATGCGTTCACCTAATGCAAAGTACATGGATGTTTCTTAGGTACCTAAGTACCTACCTACTTGAGACCTTTAAGCAAGTACTTAGGTACTTACCTACTTATTACTCAAAGTACCCCCAGCTATGTTTTCCACGGATATCTGCACCGTACTACTTTCGCGAGAGTCCTTCGTTGATGCTGCGGGGGAGAAAGACTACCTAAGCACTCAATATAGGTACCTAAGCATCTCTTCTCTATCTCTCTTTCTCTCTCCTCAAGTCGGACTTTGGGGGAAATTGGTATGGCAGACGCGACTCGTAAATCGACCCTGGAATCTCGGGAACCCGGTTGCGAAACAACAAGAGAGCAGGAGTAGCCGGTCAGCCCTGTTGCACCTGCCCAATGGATTTAGAAGTTGCGACGGCCCCACCCCAGGAGATCGAAGGGCACCCGCTCCAGTGCCAGGGCTGAATGAATGGAATCCATCCATTCCCATCCCATCCATTCATCCATTCTTTGGCCTCCACTATCCCCTCCTCCCCCTCCCAACCCCGGTCGTCCATATTCACAAACCGATTGGTTTTGCAACTCCAGCATTGATGAGCGAACCATGGAGGCATTCCGGGACCCCTTCCAGTACGACGCTGTCGGGCGCGCCACCTAACTCGTCTTCGCGTGCGGCGAATAGCGGCCCTACCAAGACGCCTTACCACGAGCCGACAACCCTACAGGGCGAAACCATCATGCGCACACTCTTCCTCCAAACACGTTGTGTCAGGGTATGTATTCACAGGGCGGGTTTCCCCTGCCGGCCTCATAGCTGGAAGAATAGGCGCTGTCGTTGACCTCGAAATCCTTCCCATCAAGATCATGGCGGCCGAAAAGACCACAAATCCCTGGCGAAACGGGACGCGAACTCGTGTAGAAGAGGCACGGCGTTCTTATGGATGTCTGCCGTCCTGTCAGTCTCGCTAGCCCCAGCGTATACCGGTCTTGGGGACCACATGAAACACCCGATAGCCGGCCCACCGCCGTCGATGCCCTGGCTCATCGGTCTTGGTGATCTTCGTCCTATGTCTCATATCGGTTTTAGATCTCGGCGAACCCTCCTCTTCAATCCTGGAAAGACGGCCCAAAGTCTGCAAAATGCCAATTTCATCTTGCGGTAGGAGACAGATTCATGCCATTGAGCTGGCCTGCGTCGATCATTATACAGCACATACTCGCGGGCATGCCGACTTTGGAAATGCTGCTGGACGACTTCTTTTATTCGCCCGCCTTGGCATGAATCTCACGAAACCGTGCGCTCCCTGTAGCCCGGCGTTGCTGGAGCGCAAGAGAGCCGTGGTATATATCATTCTATTGCAGGCGCCGGCCGCGACTTGGGGAACAGTTTGCCATCGTTATATCTACGCTCTTAATGTTAATTCCCCTTGTCGTTATTGCTTTTCCATTACCGCGCGCACGGCCGGTCAAGAGGGTCTGGCACCCTAAGTTGCAACGTCACGGCTGCCGTCTTATACCTTCCGCCCAATCGAACTCCTATTGACTATATCGAACCCGGCATCATAACGAACACGAGCGCCGGCGCCTGAGTGCAGGTTTGCCGCCACGACCGGCTTCCATGTACATTCCGTCCTTGCTCCGTGGACGAGTACCCAACTCGCCTTGCCCGCAGGCTAACGGCAGCCAGATTGGCAGCCCCTTGGCATTCAAGCTTCTATGTGGCACCGCGCTGAATGGGCTACAGATAGCGACGACCCAAGCCGGGTCGATGAACGATTGTCTCTCCCAGTGCACCAACTATCATGGCCCTCGCTGTGACGGCGTACAGTACACGTCGACGGGGCAGTGCATCATGCTGGCCAATGTCGACGACAAGAACACAAGTGTATCCCCCACGCTCGACTCGGCCATTGCCCAGCTGCCGGTGCCTGGGCCCGGCTCGGACTGTACGTTGCTGGGCAGTGGCTCCGTCCAAACCAACATCGGCAAGAAGTTCCAGCTCGCTTGCAACTCGGTATGGAGCGGCGATGACTACGATCAACAGTTCCATATGTCCCTCGAAAGCTGCATGGGCGCATGCGCATCGAATGCTACGGGGTGCGGCGGCATATCCTACGAAACCAGCCAGGCATTCGGCTTCAACAACTGCTATCTGAAGACCAAGGCGCCGGCGACCCCGGATAAGTTGGCACAGCGCGCCGAAACGGACACGGCCATCATGATGCTTCAAGAGGATGACAACGCGGAACCGGCGACTACGGTGGTGTCCATCACGTCCACCGTCACCATGAGCATGGCCACGTCGACCACAGTCGTCGTGATAACTGAGATCATGACGAGTATGGTACCGACCACCGGCCTCCCGAGTCCCGAGGCATCGCCAACCAGTGCGGCAGAGGCGACGGAGCCGACCCAGCTTGAAGGAACGCCGCAAAATACCACGGCCAAAACTGCCGGCGCCGTAGTTGGGGCCGTTGCCCTAGTCGCCCTGGTGGCCCTGGCCATCTGGTTCTTCCGTCGACAGCGCCGGAACCGGGCACCTGCGTCCGAGTTCAACGCCCATGGGGACGAAAAGGCGTGGCGGCGCCCGGGCGGCGGGACCCCCAACGAGCGAGGTGTGGCTCCTCTCGTGCGCACCGAGACCATTGTTACCGTCAGCAGCAGCAGGAGCGGGAGCCTGCGCGACAGCCTGGACGGGCTGAAGCAACACCGGTACCCCGAGCTGCCGCCGGCCAGTCGCGCAGGCATCCCTCCCGAGTTTGCAGGCCCGCCTCCGGACGGCGCCAGCCGGTGACACTCCTCTGGAAGCCGTACAGGCGGCAATAAGATGCACCCTGCATGGACATGGTAGTCCAAGCGGTGCCCTTCCGATGGTGGCGTTTAGACAAGCATGTAGCACACCGTGTTTAGTACCAAGCTTCGATATCTCGCCCATTACCGACGGTATGGATGCGTGCATGATGCAGCGTGAACTGCAAGTACTCCTGAGAGGCCTGGCCGCCACTTTTCTTTCGTAGGTGGTAGTTGTTGGCTAAGTAGAACTATCACGATATAGGGGTTCCTTGGAAATTCAAAACTTTTTTTTTCTCTAAACGTTACTCAATAGAAGCTTCGGCCCGTCTGGCACCCAGAACAAGCCATCAACCCCGGAGTGAGGACAGGCAGGCTTCCTTTTCCATTGTCCACCTCCCGGCACGCAGCGCCCTCTTCTAGAGCTCGTCCTTGGCCACGCGATCTATGCTCTTGCCCTTGAACTTGTCGCCCTCCTTGGCGATTCTCCGCAGCCGGAAGACGCGCGCGGCGTGGCTCTGGACGGGCGCCTTGAGGACGCCCCGGGCCGGGACGACGTCGATCTTCTCCCCGAACAAGCGCGGGTCGCCGTTGCGCAGGCCCTCCTCGTAGGGCGTCTCGGTGGCGTTGTACCAGTTGGCGTCCTTGAGGACGGCGGCGGCATGGGCCTCGTCTTCAGCGGCGAGCAGGGCCTCGGCCGTGGCCTCGGGCATGCGGTGCGCCCAGAGGTCGTGGACGGCCCAGTCGTACTGCACGTGCGGGGCGGAGCCGCCGGGGCCGAAGGGGGTGAAGATCTCGGCGAGCGAGACCTCCATGTCGAGGTCGGCGGCGCCGGCGTTGAGCAGGATAACGACCTCGTCGCCGTTCTGCAGGTAGCCGCTCCAGACGTGCGTCTCGCCCACACCCCACTCGTCCTTGGCCACGCCGGCGACGGTGCGGCGCACGCGCGTGACGGAGCGGCCGTGCGGGTCCTGGCTGAGGGCCAGGATGGCCGGGTTGTTGAGGATGGTCAGCGCCGCCGCCGGCATGTTGCGCAGGTCGTTGCCGAGGAAGAGCGGCGACTTGAGCGCGGCCCAGAGCGCAAAGTGCGCCTTATACTCCTCGTCCGTCATGCCGCCCTGGCCGACCTCGAGCATGTCGAGGTCGCTCCAGCCGCCGGGAATGCTACGGTCCGCGTACGGCGCCACCTTGTTCAGGATGAACAGCACCGAGCAGTGCGTGCCGGGCGCGATGCAAAACGGGTCCGACGGCACGTTGGTGTCGCAGCCGCAGAGGTCGTCGGGCCGCGTGAAGGAGTCGTAGATGTCTCCCGAGATGCGCCACGAGTTGGCAATGGACATTCCCCACTGGAACCAGCCATCAGCACCCGAGGCATGCCCGTGGTTGGCTCGGAGGGACTTACCGTGTGCACAAAATCCTCGCCCCAGTTGCAGAGATTGAGCAAGATCGACTTGCCGGTGGCCCTCAGCGCATCCGACATGACTTTGAAGCGGTTGAAAGAGATCTGGGGCGTGCCAATTCTGCCCATGTGATAGCAGCTGTCGTACTTGAGCATATCCACGCCCCAGGAAGCGAAGCTCTCAGCGTCCTCCGTCTCGTGGTCGAGTGAACCCTCTGCGATGCGTTAGCAAGGTCTGTGTTTGCCGCCACCCTCTCCCCAGGGACTCGTCCTACCGAACCTGGCGCACGTCATCTCGCCGGCGCTCGAGTACATGCCGAACTTGAGCCCTTGGCTGTGGAGATGATCGGAAATCGCCTTCAGGCCGTTGGGAAACTTGCTGAGCTCGGGTTGGAGCTTGCCATCACTGTCCCGGCCGTTGACGTCCTGCCAGCAATCGTCGAGAACGACGTATTGGTAGCCCAGGTCCCGCAAGCCGAGATTCACGATCTGCTTCGAAGTGCCGAGCAGAAGATCTTCGGAAACGTCACACCCGAAGGCGTTCCAGTTGTTCTGTTCATGTCGAGTTCACCGGTCAGCAGCTGTACTTGCGGCGTGTTCAGAAAGCCGCACCCAACCCATAGGAGGCGTAATTGCCAGCCCGTTGTTTATCGCGGCGGCCCCGCCAGCGAGCGCCGAGACAAGAGCCAGACCGTTACGTAGCGAAGCCATGGTCACCAACGTGTGTCCAGCGAGCGGTACGGGTTGGTGGTAGCAACAGAGCGTCGTCGCCAGAGCCTACTGCTTTTTACGTGCTCATGCTTTATACCCGCCCCCTTCCCACGACCCGTAATAAATGTAACCCGCAAGCCGATGCCCGGCACGGATTTACCGCTGTCGGGAGAAAGCCGGCCATGGCGCCAAGGGGTTCCGGTGCCGCGGTCAGGTGGTTTGTTGAGAGAGGGGGTGGACTGGGAAAAGTCGATTGCGTTTTCCGCCGCTAGGCGGTTAGGTAGTGGAGTGTCGTGGGGATTCCCGTGGGAAGCCCATGGGGAAGCGCCCTGCATTGCGAATACACTCGCCCACACGTGGATGTCTTTTGCCAGCCCATCGCTGCTGAGTATGCAGCCCTATCCATCACTGCCGGCACCCCATGCGGACTGGCGGCTTCTATTCTAGCGCCGGGGGCACCCAAGGTCTGCGTTACGCTGGAGATCTCCAGTCCGGAACCGCTAACTACTGTCTTGACAGGGACAGGAGCGCCTGGTAGTCGGGGTCGTGCTCGCGAGGCTCGAATTCCATGTGAGCGGCAAATTCGACCAGAAAACGCAGGAGCCACCGGTCCAGCACGAAGCTCTTCTCCTTACTCCTCAAACAGGTCTGGTGGAAGGCCTGGAGGCGGTTCATGGCGCTGTCTACGCTGGACCAATACGGTCGCAGTTGTAAGAGGATTCCGAAATTGCGCTCCAAACGCGATTTCGAAATCTCAATCTCAACGTCGTTCCCGGAGAACATCAGGGTGTGGATCTGGACGGTCGACGCGATGACTAGCACATGTGCCACGGCCGAGTAGAGGACCTTGCAGCCTGGCGTGGCAAACGACCGATACACCAGATCGCACAGCCTGGCAGCATACTCCTTGCATCGTCGGGCGTATTCCGAGACCGACGGAGACGAGTTTGAGGGGTCGCAACCCAGGAACTGGTAGTTCAGCAGCTGCCCGTAGTGGTAGTACCCCAGGTAGACGGCCGCGAACATGCGCCCGAGCCCGCGTGACGCAAACCACTGGAAGTTCTCCTGGGTGTCGCGCATGTTCTGAGGCAGCCGAAGCACCCATTCGTCCAGCTCGGCGGTCAAGGCGTGTACGCCGGCCTCGAGCGATGCGCCCTCGAGATGTTCTGCCACGCATCTCCTGTTGAAGTCAATGACTTTGGAGAGCACCCGGTTGAGCCTGATCATCTCGGCCAACAGCGGGGATGTAAAGGTTGGCGGGCTGGGGTCTACAGATACGGAGATATCAGTCCCGATGGACAGAAACTGTACCTCGTCCATGGGAAGCGGCACGGTGCTGTCCAGGGGCATGATACGTGGTAGCTTGACGGCCGTCGAGGACCACACATCTACCATACAGAGCGTCCACCAGGTCCGGTGGTTCAGCTCCCGCTCCAAGAAATTGGAAGCCGGCCGGTTGGGCAGATCGAGAATCAGACTTAGCCTACCGGCCAGGTTGTAATAGAGGTTCTCGATGTCTGTATCGCCGTTGGCAGCAGCGTAGGCGCCGAGCAGGATGCATGTCTGGATGGTGACGGGCGTGATGTGGCGGATATTCAGGAGGTTCTCGCTGGCGACACGAAAATGCTCCCCCCTTTCCCGAGGGTCGGTGTCGGCAAAGGCGCTGTTCGTCGAGAACCTGTCGAGGCACATGAGAGAGGTTTTACGAGGCCAAGCCCGCGGGCGTTCCCATCTTACCTGGAGGAGAGGGCAAAGATGGCCAGCAGCACCACGTCGGGTACCGACTCGTTGGCTACCTGGTCGATAAAAGTCGGGCGGTGGTAGAGCGAGTGAAACTGGTCGTGGATGTACTGAAAGTACAGATCGACCAGCTCCAGCCGCAGGGCCAGGGGAGGCAGCTCGGGCGGAGCGGCAGCGCGCGCAACGACGGCGGCGAAGGGAGCCTCGGGCGAGACGGTGGCGGCGGCGACCTCGCGAAGCCTCGCCTGCCGCTGGGCATAATAGCCCCCCTCGGGCGGCACCTGCACACAGCGCAGACCGCGGGAGAGACAGTACTCGCAGGCGGTGGCGTGGGCGACGTTGGGGAAGACGCACTTGCGCCGGCGTGCCCTGGGGGAAGCAGGTTAGCGCGGGCCGAGAGACGGGGGAAACGGGGAGCGGCTTCTTTACCGACAGGCACTGCAAGCGGACGGTCTCCGCATCGCAGAACGGCCGGCTCGCGATGAGACCACCCCACCGCCGGTACCAGGCGCTCGGGTGGGCAGACGCGGGTAGGTGGTGAAACGCAGGGAGATCCGGGGGGGGCAAGGGCCAAGACGACGGCCAAGACAGCGGTGCGGAGTTCGATGCGACGACAGAGGGCAGCGAAGCGAACGCGACCATCCCTCTGCTCGCGACGGCCCTTGGAGGGGGGGGCTCCTTCACGGTCGGAAAACTCGCGCTGGCATAGGGGCGGGTTACATAGGCCGGCCGCGGAAGCAAGGCGGAAAACTCGTCTCGTCCGACCGAGGTCTGCGGGGCGGCCGACGTTGGTCGCGCGAGCTGACTCGTCGTCTCGTCCACGAGGCACCGGCGAGGCCCAGCCCCGATAAGGCAGGAAGACCGTTGGAGAAGACGCAGCCAAGCGATGCCATCCCCATCCGACATGGCGAGGGTGCGGGGGCTATGCTGTTCCTGGCCGTAGCGGCGGTTTTGCGGCGGGAAAGAAGGAACGAACGCGCGGGTGGGGAAAAAAACACCCGGAGGGAAAGGGCTGGGGCGGCGTGCCTGTCGGAGGACGCCGTCACGAGGGACCGTTGCTGGGAACAAAAAAACTCTTCATCGGCCAGCCCTGGCTGACAGAGAGATGATGGATGCATGGATGGCCAGCAGGTGCATGGATGCACGCATCGACTTAGATCCGGGGCTGGACCACCGGCCGAGGCTCAGCGAAGGCTCGGCTGCGCACGGATGGGAATGCAGCGATTCCTTCCCCATGGGCCCGCCAGAACCCGTACGTACGTCCGTCCACGATGGTACTGTACTTGTACCAATATCGCGGCTGAGAAGGAGAGTGAACCCCATGGGGATGGAGTCAAGCCGGACCTGCCAACCACAGCAGCTAGTGCTCTAATTAGTGGCTCCCCCCCCGCAACAGGCACACCAGCCCTTCCAGTCCCCATCCATCCATTCGCTTGCTGCCGGCTTGCATCATGTACACATCCCATTATACTCGTGGCATGGGATATAGACACTAGAGGCTGCCGTTATCTTCCCATTGGCGCTTCCACCTCCGGCCCAGCCAAGGCCGACTCGCCCGGCCACATGCCTCGTTCCCCAGACCTGGAGACAGACATTCAAGGAAACAACACCCGTGGGAGAGCCCCGACGTTTTGCATATAAACCACACGCGTGCGGCCTTCTCCCTTCTCTTCCGCCCCTCCCCAGGTTCCTACGACCAGCGTGACTGGGAGAGCTCGCCAGCCTACTGCCGCTCGCCTCCTGTGCGATTTCCTAACCCTCCCCCTTTTCCTCACCGTCCACCTCCACGCCTCTCCTCGCCATGTCCCCCGTCGACCTTCCGGACGAGAAGGTCGCGGGCGCGCCCGCCGCCCACTCGGCCGCCGACGAGACCAACGCCGCCATCGACAATGAGCACAACATGACGGTCCGCCAGAGCTTGCGCTTCTGGTGGAAGGCCATCGTCTTCTCCTTTGTCATCTCGCTCTGCGTCATCATGGAGGGCTACGACACGAGCCTGATGAACAACTTCTTCCCCTTCCCGGCCTTCAAGAACCACTTCGGCGACGAGGACGACCCCGAGGGCGGCCGCCTCGTCTCGTCCCGCTGGCAGACCATCATCCTCAACGGCACCCAGGTGAGTCGGGGACCCCGGCCCGGCCGACAGCCCGGCCCCTTTCGACTAACACGCGCCCCCGCGCTGCCCAGGTCGGTTGCATCATCGGCCTCGTCATCAACGGTTACATCTCCGAGTGGCTGGGCTACAAGAAAACCATGGTCGTCAGCATGGTCTGGATGACGGGCGCCATCTTCATCCCCTTCTTCTCTACCGGCCTGCCCATGTTTCTGGCCGGTGGTCTGGTTCAGGGGCTCCCCTGGGGCGTCTTCCAGACCCTCGCCATCTCCTACGCCGCCGATCTCTGCCCAACCCACCTGCGAGGTGCGTCCCCCCCACCCCCCGGAGACTTATTTCCCTATATCGCTGCGCCCCGTCGAGTGAAGGCTGACTGTTCCCCCCGACAGTGTACATGACGTCTTGGGTCAATATGTGCTGGGTCATTGGAGGACTCCTTTCCACCGGTATCCTTCGCGGCCTGTTCAAAATCGACAGCCAGTGGGGCTACCGCATTCCCTTTGCGCTCCAGTGGATCTGGCCCATTCCCATCATCCTCGCCACCCTCATCAGCCCCGAGTCGCCCTGGTGGCTTGTTCGCCATGGCCGTGTGACCGAGGCCAAGGCGGCCATCCAAAAGCTCACGACGCCCACGCCCGGTGTCGAATTCGACGTCGACGCCCATGTCGAGATGATGGTCGTCACCAACAAGTTCGAGCAGGAGGTCAACCAGGGCTCCAACTATTGGCATCTTTTCAAGGGCAGTGATTTGCGCCGTACCGAGATCTCCGTCATGGCCTTTGTCACCCAGGCCTTCGTCGGTGTCCCTTTCAGTGCGTATTCCTCGTTCTCCGCTCTTTTCAAGCGCAGTAGGCTAATCATATCCCTAACATAGTGGGCTTCGGAATCCAGTTCATGGACGGCGCAGGCCTCCCCCCGGAGTCGGCGTTCGATCTTGGTGTCGTTCAGAACTGTGTCGGTCTGATGGGATGCATCGTCGCCTGGTGGGTCATGACGTACGTTGGCCGTAGACGCCTGTATTTGAGCGGCATCACCGGTATTTTCCTTATACTGCTGGCCATGGGCTTCTGTGGCATCCCGGGCGAGAAGAATAAGGCGGCTGGCTGGGCGGTGGGTGTCCTGATTATCATCATGTTGCTTGTCTTCCAGGTACGTCTCGCGTCGCGCTTCCCACGGTGCCCCGCACAGCTGACTGACCGGAACAGTTGTCTCTCGGGCCCCTCTGCTACTGTATCGCCGCCGAGATACCCAGCACGCGCAACCGCATCAAGACGGTAGCGCTCTCGCGTGCCACTTACAACTCGTGTGTCTTCGTCAACAACACCGTCATGCCCAAGATGGTGGGCAAAAACGACTGGAACTGGGGCGCCAAGGGTGCTTTCCTCTGGGCCGGCGTGGCCGCTCTCTTCATGGTGTGGGCCTGGTTCCGCCTGCCCAACTCCAAGGGCTTGACGTACGCCGAGCTGGATCTGCTTTTCGAGCACAAGGTTGCTACGCGCAAGTTCAACCGCGACACGGCCGATGTGCTCAAGCCCGCTCTGACGGACGCCGCCGTGCACAGCGAAAAGCACGGCAGCATCCACCACATCGACTCGCATGCTTGAAGTCTTTTGAACATGGAGTAAGTTGTATAGTTTAATATGGCGGTGCGCTCGGCGCCCCTGGTTTGGAATACGAGGAATTGCCAATGAGAGGAATCACTTTGCGCCGTGTTTCTGATTACCGTGAAACTTGCTTTGGACGAGCCTGGCATCTTTGGGGCCACCTGGGTCGGATCTCTTGCCCCCCCCCCCCCCCCCCCCCCCATTGCGCCACTGCTGGACTGTCTTCATTCGCCGTCGGTACCGTCTCTCCCAAACATCCGAGGCGCGAATTTGAGCCACGCCAGGCCCTCGGCCGTGGCCAGGACGGCGAACAAGCTGTAGAAGACGATGCGCCCCCGACGAGTCGACACGATGTCGCTGATTCGGAAGCCGGGCAGCTCGGGGTTGCCGTGAGGGACCCCGGGCTTCCTGGCCAGCGTAGCACGAGCGGTGGAGAAGCTGGCGCGGGCCCTTCCCGGGCTGGGAGCCTGGCGCAAGGCCCAGGGGATTTTCATCGAGCCGGCCATGTTGCGGTGCCCCGTCGCCCCGTCGATGTTGTGTTTTGTTGGCGTGCAGTATAGAGCGATGGGTTATTTTGGGGCATCATTGGACTCCTCAAAACAACAAGAAGCGGGTTCGTTCGTGGTCATGGACGCGAGGTCACTTATACTGCTAGCTCGAATTCCCCTGACAGCGGAAGTTCTCGTACTCGGGTCATCATTCCCTCCGCTGCCAAGCCCCCCAACCAAAGAATGCCATTCCCTCGACCCTACCTTGACTCGAACACGCATGTACCAATTAGGTGTATTCGTAAGTTGGGGAGAAGCGGCAATCGGAATTACTGAACCACTGCACCAGTACTTGTGTGGGTATGCAAGTACCAAAGGTAGAAATCTCACCTGATCATGATATCGCGTCAGTTATGGGGTGGATTCTATTTCAGGGTTGCGCCAGGCTTTAAAGCATACATGTGTGATACATCGAGACGATGGCATCTAACAGGTAACCAATGGAATTTGTCGAGTACATACCTACCTACTTCTTACTCGAGTATCCATCCGTATACCATCCATGCACCTCCTGAAGTGCCATCTTGTCCCGTCCGAACGAGATGGGTTGTACAGTCCGAGGATCTGCATCAATTCATCCTAGAGAGGAAGGAGAGCAGGGATTGGTTCTCGGACCGTCCCGCTCTGGGGACATGGATCGCTCCACACACACACATATACTCAGTACACACAAACACCCGATCCATTCCTTTTGTTCCTCCATCTAAAACACACCACTTGCTGGCAACCCCTCCGTTTCGAAAAGTAACTGTTCTCGCCTTCTCGGCCCTTTATTAATAGACGCTATTTAACATTACTAACCGGCATTCCCCGCCAAGACAACATGGTGCTCCCCGAGAGATGGCATGTGGCGTCGTAACGGGCCGGAAGGTAGGGGGGGAGCATGACGATGAGCAGACCACGCGCAATTGCAACGAGTTCGTTGCCGTGTATTCTTTTTTTAACCCAACAACACATTAGTTCCGGCTATGGTTATTGTACGGCCCACCGTGGGCGTCTTGTATGTCGGCCCACCCGACCCCCCAAGAAACGACTATACAGCCTCCGGCCGGGGGAGCGTAGGCTGTGGCCGCCGCGGGGCGGAAACGCCAGGGCTCTGACCTTCTCTCTCTCTTTCTCTCGGGGGTGGCGTCTCTGGAGATGGCCCGGTTCGGGCGTCCGCCGTGGGCCCGACTACGCGGCGACTTGTTGGGGTCCTTATTCATCGCGAGGGGGGGGAGGGGGGCCTCGCCGCCTCGGGTCGCGTTAGCGCTCCCTCGCCGCCGCCACATGCACGAGAAAACCCAGCCGGCAGCGGTCAACCCATCACTCAGCAATACAGGCTGGAACTGCCCTGGGGGGGCCGCTCTCGTGAACAAAGGTCGTCCCATCCCGGCCAACCCAGCCCGATGCACATTCCCTTCGCCAATCGTCCCCCCCTGCCTGACGTGAGGACCCAGGTCTCCCACCATCGCCTCGGGTGTGCGTTGCGGTTCGCCTCCTCCCATCTCACGATTTCAGGAAGTCCCTGCCTCGGTTGATGAACAAGTCGAAACGAGTTAGAAGCAAAGCCAGAGGTAATTGATTACCACTCATTTCCTTCCAGCTATCTTTGTCCTGATAAACCCCCGTCCAAAGTCGTCCTGCTTCTTCTTTGCCGTCCCAACCCCCTGAGATTTCAGTCCATGTGGAATTTTGCAAGAAACAGCCGCAGTCGACGCTTGGTATTGTCAGCTACCAGACAGGAGCGTGCCGTTGGAAACGGATATCGTCCCAACACTTGACTGACTGCAGTTGGTGGTTGTGTCAAGTTCAACCTTGAATGAGATAATCGCAGCGGGTTTCAGGCCGTTCGTAATACCCGTTTCCAAAATGGGGGCTGACTGCTTGCTTAGTGACGCGAAAAACGCGTATACCATCCTTTCCGGCCGCAGTCTCATTGTCGTCGGCTGAGTTTCAGGGGCTCGAAGTGCTATTTCGGAGCGCAATACGAAACCCCCAACGCCGTACTCTGGGCCGAGGCAGGGTCTTCTCTCCGGGAGCCAAAGTCTTTCCCCTGGCAAGCACAGAGGGTCCGATTCATCCTTGTTGCTCGAGGGCGTGGCCGGGCCAAGGCGTGAGTGAGCCTCTTCGGAGACGGGCTGCAACCGCAGAACTGGGCGTTCCCGCCATGTTGTTGTCGGTTATAAGTAAAAGAAAACGCAACCGACTACGGCCTTTTCCTCATCCTCAAGGCATCCACGTCGCTTCTCCTCCCTCGCTGCTTCGTTTCCCACGCACTCCTAGGCACCACTCAGCACACAGCATTCCACAATGGCGCCTCTGTTGAACACCGCCTTCATCCTGTCCATGGCCGCCGGGGGCCTCGCCGCCACCTTGCCGGCAAGAACGGGCAAGGGGCTCATGAACAAGCCCACCAAGAGGGCCGTCGTGGGAGCGGCCCTGCCCACCCTCCCGGCCATCCGGGCCCGCGCGGCCGGCTCCAGCAGCGGCTCGGCCGCGTCGACCTGGACAGGGGCCGGTCCCGCACCCGGGCCCGAGTACCTGACCATCTCCATCGTCAACTCCCACAGCTACGCCATCTCGACGGAACACCACTCGGACCCCAAGGGCCCGGCGCCCTCCAGCCTGACTCAGGTCGAGCCCGGTACTATTGCCGCTGGTAGTTCGGCGACCTTTGCTGTGCCTACCGGCTGGATCGGCAATGTGGCCGTGGTCGATGCCCGGTACAATATCAGCAACAGCGACACCCTCGTCGAGGCCAACTATGTCATCCCGGAGGGGTACAACCACGCCGTGGCCGACGTGGACATCAGTTACGTGTGCGTCTCTCCCGACATAGGGATGGGAAGAGAGGGGGCCAGGAAAACACGCTGACCTCGTCTCCAGAAACGGCTTCACGGTGGCCATGACATGCTCCTGCAGTGGCAAGGTGGTGTCGGGCTGCAACAAGGACTTGAGCAAGCTGGGAACCTGCCCTGTAAGAAACAGAATCGCCCCTCGCCCCCTTTGGTTCCCCAAATTGCTGTTTGTTTCACCGTTGCAGCCTGCAAGTAACTGACTGGGGGGGGGGGGGGGGGGGGGGGGGGGACAAAAAGTCGCAGGACAAAAACGGCGAGAGCGGGTGCGTAAACCCGCTCCGGGCCGACGAGAACGCCACCGAGGCGGCGCCCTTCTTCGCGCCCTGCCAGCATGCAGCCTGGACGTACGTCAACGACGGCAAGGCCGACGCCTGGGGCGCGTGCCAGAGCGGACAGATCGTCTGCTGCGCCGGCACGGCCTGCCCGGCCAACCCAAACCAGGCGGGCGACCCCGTCAAGAATAATGGTATTTCGCCGCCGCCGCCCTCGTTGGGCAAAAAGGACGGCTTCGGCGCCGCCGCCGGCAGCCGGAGCAGTTCCGCGACCGCCCCCGCCGGCACCGTCATCAGCCTGCCCGGCCTCCCCTCGCTGAGCCTGCCGGCTTTGCCCGTCTCCTTCAGCCGCCCCAACTTCGCCTCCCTGAGCCTCCCGGTCGTCACGCTTGACCCCTCGGCCACGTTCCCCGCAGTGCCCACCGGAGTGACTCTCCCGGCCGGAGTTACCCTCCCTTCTGGGGTGAGCCTCCCAGCGGCCTTGCAGCCGGCGCCCACGACGGCCTCACGCGCCTAGACGGTTCCATTCCAAGTTCATCTCCCTGAATTGTTGGCGAACTGGGTTTTCTTTCGCCTGAAACGGCCAGCGAGTGTCAAATTCCGGGCTAATTTTTGAGGGTGAGACGGCTGTAATGTAGTGTTGGGCTGCAAGGTCTTGGTAATACAGGAGTCGAGGAGATGGGGTACTTTTCGGGAAATGGGTAGATGATACGGCGTCGTATGGGGGGGTTGCGGGCTTCAGGTAATTGGATTATCGTCGCCGGTAGTAAGATACCACAATTCCTTTGGTTTTCCGTAGATAGTGATGACAGTCCCTAAGCAGAGTTGGTACACTGCTGAGGGCCAGTGATATCTGACCTCCAGATGACGTAGGTGCCATCTCCTTACCATCTGGACTCGCAAGAGCTCTGTGCATGTTTGTTGCGTCCCACACCCGTGAAGCACAACATGCCGTTTATGGTAGTTTGTTTAAGCAGCGTTTCTTAAGATACCGTCCAGCGCCATGCCGTTGTCCGGCCCATCTGGAGAGGGCGGTACCAGCGTTTGAGACGGGGGTCCTCAAGAAGTTCAAGTGCCTGTGTACCTCTTCAATGCAGGGCCGGGCGTGCCGGACCCCCGGGTGGCCTTAGGTCATGTAAGTAGTGGGTGCATTTTTAGAGTGCTGGCTAAGGGCCCAGCTTGGACCCTTTCCGAACCATTGGCTTCTTGCGACGGCGGTGGTGACGTACGCTGCAGGCTCGTCGTACATATCGAGATGTCATGGATGGGTTCCCGACTAGGGTGGCAAGCCGGGCGGCAACGGCGCTTATTAGCAGGCGGACTTTGTCGTTCGCCTTGGCGGAAACGACCCTACGTGCCTGTACGCACTAGGTAGACGATCCGTAGTGCCTCGTGGCAGGTGACGAGGTGGTGAGTGTATTAGGCATCGAGGTGAGAGGCGATGGGGGTTGATTACCTGTACTCAACGCTCATGCCGCTGTGCTGGCCAAGAGTCCATCGATTGATGCATGGCGTGCCATCCACGGATAACAGATCTGTGTACGGGAGGGGAAGCTAGAAAGAGCGCTCCCCCCCCCCCCCCCCCCCCTGCAAATGCCCCAGACCCACACTGACTGGCTTGCATGCCGGGATGGAGAAGAAAAGCCCGGTGGCCACGGAAAAGTGAAGCGAGCACGACGGACCGGCCACCCGCTTCTCAACAGCCAGTCGTAGGTTGAAGACCTCGAGATCTGCCCGGTCAGGTGCTCGAGCAGAACGATCGGGTGGTACGAGATAGAGCGGTCAGAGATGGGGGTGGTGGTGTTCGGTACTCTGGAAAGCCCGGGCGCTACCCTCCAGTTGCAGGGCATGGAAGCCAGTCAATCACCCGGTGTTACTTACAGTTCATACTACTTTAAGCACACAAGTACCTCTCTCATCTTTTTGGGGCCGCAGCGAGGGCGAGGGCCCAGACGTGCGGGAGCCATGCTTGGCGGGCGCGTAGATTACGGTGAGGGGGGGGGAAGAAGAAAGGAAAGCACCAACCACGAAGTGCGTCACCACGTCCGTCCGCACACGATGGTCGGTTGGATGTACTCATAGGCCAGCGCAGGCAGGTAGATGGAGATCAGGTCGCCCTGCGATGTAAAGACGGTGAGGTGACGGTGGTGACGGTGGTGGTGGTGATATGAAATCCATGGGCAGGCGGCTGATACAACATCATCCCGTCGTCCATAGCATCATTGATGCAGCACCTCGGGCAAGCGCTGGATTGGGTTTTTGGTGGGGGGAGGGGAGGGGAAAAATCACTTGCATCAGTGGATGGGATGGGATGGGATGCTGGAGCTCCAAAAGCTCCCGTCGGTACATGTACACAGTACTTTGACTTGAGTCCCCGCCTCCCACGTGACCAACGTCTTGGCAAAAAGGTCCAAGCTCTTCCCTGCCGTTCGGTGAATGCCAGCTTTTGGGCCAACCAAGGCAAAACGGACCTCCAAAAAGCCAGAGACTGAGGAGCATCATTCATTTTCCCGAGCCGGCCGCAAAAACCTCACCTGGAGAATCTCGCCGTCCCCGTTCCGCCCCCCCCCCGTATCATCACCACCCCCCAAGTCGAGCAGCACGTCGTCAATTGGGCATCTCCGCGTCACCCGTCCCAAAATGCTTGTTCAACTCAGATCCTCGGTACGTTGCTGTCGCCCCCTTCGGCTTACTGTGTTGCTGTGTGCCGGTGCGTGTCGATGGTGTCTTATGTGCGTGCGACTGACGTCTCTCTCTCTCCGCTTCAGACCGCCCGCCAGGCCGCGTCGGCCATCTCCCGCGTTGCCCGCGTCAACGCCACCAGATCTTTCATTGCTCCCACAGTATCGCGACGAGGTATGTTGCTGCACACATCCCCTGGCACCACCACGACTCCCGACCGGCGCAGTGGGACGGGTGCGAACGACGGCCCAGTGGCTGGGTTTCGGCGATACGACGGTCGTCGGGTGTTCGGTCCCGGGCCTCGTAAACCGCCGCAACTATATCGCCCCTCCCCGTCCCACGCCCTACCGTGTCGTCTTCGCCTCCGATTTCCCATCTGCGCCAGCGCGCAAACCCGCCCCGACGCACCGTCGCTAACCCCGAGACCCTCCCCACAGCCGACTTCGTGCAGGAGCTCTACCTCAAGGAGCTTAAGGCCTATAAGCCCACCCCCATAAAGGACTCGGACGCCGTCGGCCAGGTGCAGACTTTCACCGCGCCCAAGACGCCCAAGTCGCCCGAGGAGGCCGATCTGGCCAGCAGCCTGAAGGAGTACGAGAGCATGGCCGTCGAGGTCGAGGGACAAGAAGCCGTCGCCCCGGGTTCCGCCCCCGCCGCCGTGGAGGACTGGTTGGTGATCGAGGAGGACGAGGAGCCCGCCCACAAACACTAAATCCGAATTGACGTGACGGGCTGACGCGAAAGGTTTGGGGGCATGATGTCTATTCGATGGGGAAAAGATAAAGGTCGACCATGACAGACAGGACGCTTCAAAGGGGTGAAGATTGAAGTGTAATCCTTGTATATTTACTCTAGGATCGCTGTGGCTGAATCCGACATGAATCCAGGTTCCGGTACACACCCTCAACGCCCCCCAGAACTACCACGTGGCTTCGCTGTCATGCCATGGCACTGAAGCTTCTGTGACTCTCCTTGTGTTCCCCGCCTTTCCGCTATCAAATCCGGTAGAATCGCGCCGGTCCTAACCAACTGGCTAACACAGGAGCAGACGGGAAGAATCCGCGCAGTTATAAACAAATCAACCCACCTCGGCCCTGGAAACGCAAGTGACAGCCTCACCAGTCACCGAGCACAAGGACGCAACAGAACTTCGACTGTCCGAGCTTTTCCCCACCACCCGACATGCCGTGGCTTCTCATGGCTGAGCATTTACTACTTCCGGGAGCCGTGTTCGGCCTAACGAGGGGGGAAAGGGGGATATCAGAGCACATCGAATATATCGCCCGGGCCATTTGTTCGCGGAGCCACACCACCCGGCCGGGAACTGAAAGACGTTCCCCAGCCGTCCGACGCGCCGCCTGCATAAGTGCCAGCCATAGGCTACCTAGCCCGAAGTAATCGAAAAGGCCTCTTCCCCAATAACCGTGTCAACGCATGGCCAGTTCCCCGCGCGCACCAGCTGCTTGTTACACCCGCCACCCGCCGAACCCCCCTTGGAACTGCTCGTCTACGACCCCGCCGAGACAAGAGCAGGAAGCTGGAACCGAGGGGCGGGCGAGCTCAGCGTGGTCGTGATCAGGCTCCACCCGGGACATGCTGAGGGATTTGGGAGGCCGAAGGTGTCTAAGTATACACGATACTTTTTGCTCCCCCTAGGGGGTTTTCTGCCCGCAAGGCCACAATGGCCCGGGGGGCTGCACTCGACCAAATATTCCTCCGCGGGACGGAACTTTGAGAGAGAGAGAGAGAGAGACTCTCGGCGCGAGCGTGTACCGGCTCTGCGGCCGCGCATTCTCCTTTGAAACCACCGTGTACCTCTCGGAAACATCCCGTGTGCCCGGTGTGAATGTCCAACGTCCCTTTCTCTCTCTTTGCTTGTCCCCCCCTGCGCTGGGATTCCCACGCCTTCAACATCCCCTCTCCCCCTGAAAAATGCGCCTTCCCTTCGGCCTTGTTCCGCTCGCTCGCTACGTGCCCGGGTCAGCGGGTTCCCCCGGCCGTAATCCGATCTTGGTCATCCAGCCCCCAAAGAGAGAGAGAGAGAGAGGTAGAGGCATCCTGATCCACTGCAACCACCATGGAGAGCGAGAGAGGGGGGATGGGGAGGGGGAGAGACAAATAGCGGCTGCTATCTATACACCCGGTGCCCCCCCCCCCCTCTCCCGGCACTGCTCTGTCACGGGCTTTTCTTTTCACCAGGCCCGACCTTCTGTTCCCAGCTCTCACAGACTCTGTTTCGCCGATCTGCACACCAAGGTCATTTTTGTCCCCCGACTCCGGCTCTTGCCCGCGGCCCCTTGCCCGGACCAGAGGCTGAGTGTCTGTCAAGCTTGGCATGCCACTTCCGGCTGCTTTACGTGCGAGGAATTGTATGGTCCGTCGTGTTCGGGGGAAGAGGGACTTGTTCATATCAGGGTTTACATGCCCGGGGGGTGACAGGCGTGTATGTTCGTTCCATGAGCCTGTCCAAGGTAAATGGACTTCCAAATAGAGAGAGGAGCAATGGGTAAAGTACAAGAGCAATCGTTTCCAATTTCCTTCTACACAATCAATTGACAAATTCATTGCCTGCCCTGTTCTGGTTGGGCAGCGCCTAGGATACCTATAGGGCCACCCTCTGAAAGGCTGGCTACTTGCTGATTTTATATGTTCATGCTGGAGGGCTGCCATATGTGTAAGTCACCCCCTCTTATCATGGTAGGATAAGGGTCTACGGCATCTATCACGCTCCAAGTCTTCACACAGGCTTAGTTGGGAGATGTCTGTCTGTAATTACTTAGATTAGACAAAGCCTTGTTTCCGTCTCGCTCGTCTCCCATGACTGGCCATCCGAGCTTTCAGACGGTATTGTTTGTCAGTCACCATCGCTGGCACGCTCGAGCAGAAAAAGCCACATGAGACGCTGTCCCAACTTCGCTCCCTTCGCCCGTCCCTCGTCCCCCTAAGTTCCATCGCAGCATTGGCTTATACCACGTGCATCCAAGCGTTCACAGCCAAAAAAGCGCGCAACATCTCACCACCGTGCTCGCTGGACTGGGCAGCGCCAGCCCACACACCTCGCCCAAAAAGACTCGGAATGACCCAACTCGCTGAACCGAAAACAAAGCCATAACGTGTGCCTGAGCAATCCGTGCATTTTATCGGTTTCTCGTAATAGGTTGTTGCTGGTGCTTGCTAGCAGTCTGTATGTGCCATTAAACCTCATTATTTGCACGTCCGAACGCCATTCAACCCTTCCACCATTGACCGGTAATGCAACAAAGCCGGCTGATGCAGTAATGCATGAAAAAGCAGTCATCGAAGTTCCGTCGCTCAGAGACTGAACAAGCGACTCGAGTCGATGTTCAGATGTCGAATTGCGATTGGCCGAAAGGCTCCTCGTTGGCTCCCGTGCGTACGATGCCGCTCATCCTGTTTGCCTTCCGGAGGTCGATGTCGTCAAGATCGTCCCAGTCGTTATCACGGCGATCCCTACCGTCCATATCCTCGTCGTCATATCGTCCGCGCATGTGATCATCCAGCGAGTTCTCGTCCACAAATGTGAAGCCCTGGAAGTTGGCCTGGGTTGTGGGCGAGAGGGGCGTCGAGTTGGTCGCAAAGCCAGCTGCGAGTTGTTGGGCCCGCTCTGTGAGTGACCCGTTCTGACCCAAGGCATTGGTGAACTCGGGATCGAAGTACGACACGTCCGTCTCCGACTTCAGGCTGGGTTTGAAGGGAGGCGTGATGAGCTTTTTGGACAGGGCATCCCAGTCGACGTCGGCAAAGAAAGGATGGCGCTTGAGCTCCTCGGCATCGTTCACCGCTCCCAGGCGGTGCTTGGGGTTTCTGTTGAGGAGGCCCTTGACAAAGTTGCGGCCCTCTTGGGACAGGGTGTCGCGAGGGAACCGCACCTTGCCGAACGCAATGTTCTTGTACATCTGCTGCGTGTCCTCGGCGTAGAAAGGGCTCCAGCCACAGCACATCTCAAAAACCAAGACACCCAACGACCAAAAGTCCACCATCTTGGTGTACCCAGCCTCGTCCAGGAGCACCTCGGGCGCAAGGTACTCGGTTGTGCCACAGAAAGTGTTGGTCGTGTCGTTCTTTGTCAGGTTGGCCTTGGACAGTCCAAAATCGCACAGCGCGATGTGACCGTTGGCATCGAGCAGGATGTTCTCCGGCTTCAGGTCACGGTAGACAATATCGCTGCGGTGCAGATGTTCGATGGCCAGGATGAGCTCGGCAATGTAGAACTTGGCCCGCTTCTCGTCGAATCGGCCCTCCTTCTGCAGATGCCAAAAGAGCTCGCCGCCCGACATGTAGTCCGTGACCAGGAACAGGTCGTTCGAAGTCTGGAATGAAAACTTGAGGCCGACAATGAAAGGCGAATCGGCCATGGCGGTTCGGACCAGGATGTTCCTCTCGCCGACGGTGTGCGCCACTTCCTTCTTTTGCACAATGACCTTCTTGGACAAAACCTTCATGGCGTAGATGCGCCCGCTGTCCTTCTTCCGGACCTGGTACACCTGGCCAAAAGTGCCCTTGCCGATGAGGCGCAGAATCTGGAAGTCGTCTGGACCATAGTGCTTCTTCTCGGACCGCTGGAAAATCGTCTCGACGTAGATTTCGCCCGTCGGCGCGTTTTCCTCCATCGTGTCGGCGTGGCCCTTGAGAGGGAACCAGCCTCGAACAGGGTCGTCCTTGCCGGGGAGCTTGGCCTGGAAGTCGACCTGGCCGAGGAACACCTCTTCGCCGTTGGCACCGTGATCGTATACCGAGATGTCGACCAACATGTCCGATTCCACAACATCGCTGTGTGGCATTATTAGCATCGCCATGACATCATTGGCGACAAGGTCGCAACTTACAAAACGGCTTCGGCGTCCCATTTGGGGCTGGTAAACGACCGTCTCGGCCGGTTACGGAATGTGCCGTGTTGTTCGGAAACGCTCGTGCTGCTGCTCTGGCGGCTCTTCATGGGAATGGCCATCGGCCGGCCGGAGTCACTCAGCTGCCTCTGGATCGGAGCGCCGCCGCCCGGCGGTGGTGACAGATCATCGTCGTCCTCAAAGGTTCGTGGGCCCGGCGAAATAAGTTCGTTTCTCTGGAACACGGCAACAACGTAGGGATCCCGGCTCTTGCGCAGGCCTCGGGCCTCCAGAATCTTGATGACAAGCTTGCCCTTGGTGGGCGGGGCCGTGGCGCCGCTCTTGTCCGAGCCAGGGGTGGCTCGGCCGCTGCCGCTGCCGGTCTCGGTAACGCTTCCGTTGCTGACCGACTCCGAGTTCCTCAGGTTGGACTTCTCTTCGGTCTTGGCGGCGGGGGTGTGGGTGGATGAGAGTGCTCGGGCGGGTGTAGGAGGGCCGCTCTTTACCGCACCAGCGTTTGTTAGCTTCTTGAGCCGATCAACTGAAGCAGATTTGGATGAGAGGGAAGAGCTCGCTTGCTCCAAGGAAGGGCGGGCGCCGGCAGGGGGGCTGGGGGTGCTTGAAGCAGGAAGACCGCTGGGGTTGGACAGGTGGTTCGCGTGGACGTTGGTGGTAACGATGCTGGTGAGGGGGCTCGCAAGACTGGCTCTGCGCGAGCTCTTCTGGGATTGCTCCGCCGACGTCTTCTTCTGGCCCATGTGGGAAAGAGAGCCAACGTCAAAACTGCCCCTCGGCCCGCCCGCGCCAACGTCGCCGCTTGCATCACCCACTCTCACCCCTATCTCAGAAGGCGTCTTGGAGCAGGGCGGCGTTGGGTATGGGTCATGGGGCTGGGAGACGGGTGTGGGTTGCGACAACGGCTCAGCATCCGCCGGGGGCATTATCCTCTCATGAGGCAGGAGAGGTAAGCCCTCGGAGGAGGACGAGTCTCCCTCGTCGGGGCTGGGGAGCTGGCCAGGCACCGCCTTGGGGGCGCTCTTCTCTTCCTGGGGCGAGGCAGGAGACGCGTCTTCAGTTTCTCGTGCTCGGGTGCTGGAGGGCGTACGAGAGAAGAAATTCAGAGAGGAAGAACCAACCTGGCTGAAGTAACTCATGATACCCGGCAGTCGCTTGTCTTGCAAGTCGGGCTGCGGTGTCGCAAAGCCGGACTGGGGAGTGTCGGAGCCTATCTGGTCCCCACTTTCCTCTTCCGCTGTGCCTTGCCTGGGTTTCCCGTTAGAGCCAGCCATTTTGATGCGTGTCCGGAGGATCGTGACGTGAGATGACGGGAGCGTGGGAGGTCCGGAGGAAGGGGGGGGGGGCGGCGGCGGCGGCGGCGGGGGGTGGAACGGAAAGAAGCAGAAAGACGGAGAGAGAGAGAGAGGGAAAGGCGCGCAGCGTGTTTGGGCTAGCAATAGTGACGGAGAGCTTAGGTAAGAAATAGCAGTGATGGGGTGGAACTATGAATAGCCATGCGAAGAGGTAGTTAGGGCGGCTTCCGGATCAGAAGCATTTCAGAGCAGCAGAGTTCCCAGTAGGAGAATACGCTCATCCCTAGTTCATCACGGTGGGAGCGATGGGCGATGAACAACAGGTGATGTTGTCGAGACGGGCATGGGAAAAATGGGAAAATTTCACACAAGATTTTGCTCCGGCGAGAACCAGGGCTCAAGCAGCGAAACCCATGTGAAGGACCGCCATGTGGTAAAAGTGGGGGGCGTGTATCGCGAGGGTCTCATTGCAAGCCGATTCAGGGTGGGGTGCATCGACGACAAGCGCTCTTGCCTTGCAATCTGGGAGGAGCTCCCAAGGCTCTTTGGGCCGGCGCTCCCTTCAGGAGACGCCGGGCCGGCGAGTCAGGCGTCTGGACGTGATAAGTCTCCTATCCGTCCAGGGGCGGGGGAGGGGGCATGGCGGGCGTCGATTCGGCGCTCCGGAGGCGGCAGCGCGCCCTGTCATGAAGCTGCGTTCGTCCCAGTGTAGGTGTGCAACGACAATGCCATCATGTCCGCCGTGGTGGTCCAGGGACGGCTTGCAGGGCGACAGGGGGCTTCACAATGCGAGCCACCGCCCTCGACTCCCACCTAGCCAGCACTTGCCTGACTCGAAGCGGAGCCCTTCATCTGTGAATGGCCGAGACGGATCGTCCAGGAGGGGGCCGTTACTAAAGAGCAAACGGACCGCTTGAATCGTTTCGGCAACAGACCACACTACCCCTCGCCACAACCCAGACCAGACCGGAGCCCTGGGAGCCAGCGAGCCACCAGGGTTGCGCTCGGGGGGGTCCATCAGCCAAACCAGCCATGGGCCGACTGGCCTGGCCGGACTGATGGCGTAGGCCACCCGCCGGAAGCGCGGTCGGACTGGCTAAATGGAAACGGAAAGGGGGAGAAGGCTTCCAGAAGGGGGCCCGCGAGTAAAACAGCGCTCCGTAATCAAAGGGCGGCCATGGTGAGGCACGGCAGTGCAAGCGAAGAGGGTACAAAACAGACGTGTAAGGGGGGGGAGGGTTGCCAGGCAAAGCTCGGAACGCGCGATATGGGTCCAGCGGATGCAAGGAAGTGGAAGATTTGCTTACTTTGACATCATCTTCTGGGTTGCCCGCCGGAGCAGGTCGTAGCCACTTTCGGCGCCAGACATTATCGAGAGCGGGAACACGGTAAGTTCGCACGAATGCCAGAACCGCGGATGCGGACGAGGGGGAAAAGGCGGTGGTGGTGGTGGTTATGGTGGGTGGCCCGGGAGGGGGGGACTGCGGTTGTCGCTGCGTTGTGCCGCGTGTTGTGCTGTGCTGTGCTGTGCGGTACCGGCTGGTGGTGCTGGCACTGCTACTGCTACTGCTGCACGTCGGCGCGGTGTAGTGGATGCCGCCGCGGTTGGTGGTTGGGGTGATGACGAAGGCGATGAAAAGGAGGAAACGGGGGCGATGGGAGGGTCGATGGGTTTGTAGGTAAGGTATTGTAGAAGACGGCTGCTGCAGGCGGTGGCGGCGGCGGTCGTTAGTAGTGTGGTGGTGGTCGCTTGCTTTCTCTCTCTCTGTGTGTGCGGGAGTGCAGCTTTGCGTCTTGTGCTTCTGCTGTCTGGGCGGGCGGCGTTTGCAGAGGGGGAGGGGGAAAAAATGCAGATGCGGCCGTCTTGTGTCGCTGGGCGGCGTGTATGGTTGGGAGTGGCGTGGGGGGGATACTACCAAAAAAAAAAAAAAGATGTGAGCGGGCGGGGGGGAGAAGCGGCTTGGGCGGGCTGGCCGGAGGAGGGGAGGGGGGAGGCACTTGTGAGGAAAGTGGATGAACGAATGGATGATGGATGGGATAGATGGAATACCTCTCCAAGACGCCGGACAGTCTCCGATATTCTAATGTCCACTGGTTTGACAAGCAGGTTTAATCAATGAATGGCCTGGCCACTCTTCTGTCCTGCGTATTCAGCGTCTATCACAGCTGTATGGAGGCTGATAGCGGAGGCAGGTAGTCTCGTAGTATGGAGAGTAGCATGGGATCCCATATGATGATACGGAAGGCCGTAAAGGCTGAGAGAGCGCCCGTAAAGGATGGAGGGTATCTGTCCGTTACGGCGGACCCGTACGCATCGGACCCAGCAGGCGATCCCAAGCCGGCGACGACAGCGATAGCGCCAGCGACGGCGACGAAACCAGCCAGCAGCAGCAGCTGCTGCAGCAACTACCACTACACTACTACGGCAGCAACTACGTCGTCGTAGGCACGGGAGTGGGCGACTTGCGAGAGGTAGCGCACCACCAGCCGGAGGTCGGACAGGCTGGACGGTGGCAGAGTGGGTAAGGTTGAAGCTGATCAGAGAGGGGCCGTCGGACGTGCCCAAGGATTTGTTGGTGGTATGGGATGGGATAGGATGGATGGGATGGGAGTGGGTGGAAAGAGGAACAGCAGCACAAAAGCGGGCGGGCCAGGGGCTGCCGACTGGATTGGATCGAGCCTTAATGGTTGGGTTCGCCCATACCGGCGGGGCCCAGGGCTCCGTAGTGAGGTAATTCGGTCTAATCGTGCAGCATCGAATGAGGGTCCGCCATGCCCAAGTCCTGCTTGCGATACCGACTTCAGCCGAACATTTGCATAGCGTCTGTTAACATCCAGTCTCCCAGTACGTCTAGGGTTGTCATCGACGGCCGCAGGTGCCTTCCCCCCCCCCCCCCCCTCTCTTTCCCCCGCCAACAGCAGGACCTCAGTGAGGACAGTTATGAAGATGTAAGGTACATACCTAAGGTAGCCCTCCCAGGAGGCTGCTTGCTATGGTGGAAGCTCGTATAGGTAGTTGAATGGACGAGCTGGGCCCTGGTGTCCGGTCCCATCCACACCATCGAGGAGAACCTAGGTGGTGGTACCTACGAAGTTGCAAGCGGTTACCGAGTGGAAGTCCAGGGCTGGTAGCCATCCGTGCCATCCATTCATCCATCCAGGGAGTATACGTGTAAGCACGCCCCACCACTGCCCGCGGGGCTGTTGTTGCGCTGCCCGATGCAGCAGTCTCTTCCCGCGGGAGAGGTATGTATCAATCGCACTCCAGGGTTGGAACTTGGGCATTGGAAGGTAAAGAGTGTAGATAGATGGATGCTGCTAGTAACCTATCCAGAACTTCCATGCCGCTGGCGAGAACAAGGGCGTCGTCGGTTCTACCTATGCCGTTTTGGCTTTCCACCCTAAAATCCAATGACCGGCCGTGTCAAAACTCCACCTCAAACCACCTGCTATTCCGAGGTTGCTGTTACTGCTACCCGACTGCTGCTACATACCGCGGACAGAAAGGGACGGAAAAAGTAACAACCAGCTGGGCCACCGGGCTGGGCAGCTGGACCCCAGGGGGGGGGGAAGGGAGGAGGGATCGATCCATGGCTGGTCGATGGATGTTCAGCTCGACCGGCTTCGATGTGGGGGGGCGGCGCGATCAACTACTTACGCAGACGGTGCCGCCGGGATGCACTTGTAAATAGTGTCGACTTGAGACAACAGGAAACAAGTTTCTGCCTCGAAAAGCCCCGAATTGCATCTAGTAGCCGTCCAGGGCCGTGTCATGAAAGCCCGCTGCCCACCAGAAACCCTCGCCTTACCATCCATCCAACTCCGGTACTGGCTGGTAATGGACACTACGTAAGGTACTTGGGTATCTAAGGTACCCAGTTATGTAAAGTACTGGAGCTCGGTGGGCATCCATCCGTGCAACACGTACGGGACGCAATTGCCGGTAGGGACGGTCAGAGGTCCCGGTATTCGTAACGTACTTACATAGCGGGTGGATAGGTAGGCAGGTAAGTAGGTACTGTACCTACATACCTGGGTACTCGCAGCCGCTCACACACATGCGCACGCACACACACACACACACACACACTCTCTCTCTCTCTCTCCCCCTTTGCAGGTACTTGCCTGATCTGCTATACTGTTTTTTTCTACTAACGGAAAACGGGGGCAGGTTTGGTTGCATGTCGGTGTCCCGTGAGGCTATCAACACCCCACGAAAGCCATCGTACACGCCCAAGGGGGGAATTGGGACGCGTCGTCTTTTGCCCATCCGCTACAGCCGGGGACTCTCGCTGGCAAGAATGGGCTTGCTTGCTGCGACTAGGCAATCGAAATCCATGCACTTAGTAACCAAGTACATAATAGCCCCCGTTGGCGCATGTGGGCCGAGCCAGGCGCCGACGAGGATTCGCCGGGCCCGCACATGGGAAAATGACGATACAGGAACGACAATAGTACCGCGGTAGAATGGGTACGGGACAGACGGCCTTGGTCGAACGGGACCGGGGGGTGGGAGAAAGGGTGGAGGGGAAGATGGCCCTCTCTCTCCTTCTTCGCTATCCGCTCGGTAGGTCCATACGGGCGTAGGATCTTCTCTCTTAGTTGGCCGTCTCCGCGTCTTTTATCCTCGGTTGAAATGACGGCGGGTTAGTCCGGCAGCCTCGGTCATCCGTGCGAGAGAGCGATCCCCAGGGACGATGGGATGAATGTGGACGGATGGAATGGTGGCGGCGGCGGCGGCGGCGGCGGCGGCGGTGGTGGTGGTGGTGGTAGGGGCTGGAGGGGGTGGACAAGGTCTCACCCGCCGAGCGGCGACGGGTGGCCTGCCGAGCCGCGTGGTAGGGACGACATCCGAGAAGAGGGCTGGACGGATGGGATGCAGGACATGCCTCCCCCCCCCTCCCTTCGCAGCGAGTTCCTGCTGCCCACGGATGACAGACCAGTCAGCGGCCAGTCCGCGACCGGATCGCGATAGCCCCCTTTCAGATGGCCCCCCTGGGTCTTGCAGTGCAATACCGCATGCGGTCTTCCATCGGGCAGCAGCTCCCACCGTCTGTTTTGGGGATGGGGGGAGGGGAGCCCTGGAACGGACGGACGGCCGGCTAGTTCCAGCATGGTGTTTTCGGCGATACGGGAGCCCAATGGAAGCCGCGTATCAGCCTCTCTGTAAGTACACGATATTCGGTAGCGAAGGGGGTGCACTCTGCGCTGGGCTCTCTCTGCTGCCGGGCTGTCTGCTGGGCCGCCTATTACCCCGGAGATCCGTGAAGGGGCCCCCTTTCCTTTTGCCCATCTGCCCATCTGCCCATCAGCCTGGCCCGCCCGCCCGCCCCTCTCCCCTTCCTCCGACCCGTTTGCCCACCTCCCCCCCCTTCGCTGCATCCATCGCTCTGGAGTGGCCCGGCGCCAGCGCCATCTGACGCCCTGGCGCACAGATCTGGTGCAACAGCCTACGAGCTGCGGCCGGCGGGACGGCGAAAAAAAAAAAAAGAGGGAGGCTCGCTCGTGACAGTGGTGACGGGGCTGTGACGGCGTGCCGCCCCGGCTCAGCAAAACCCATGGACCTATAGATCTCGGTGTCGCTCGGACCTGGTCCGGATCTACGGTGGCGGGACGTGTGAGCCCCCCCCCCCCCTTTCGCTCTGCCCCGTTTGGATGGATGGGGGCTGTCAGGCTGTCATGGATGCCCGTTAGGTCAGGCCGCCCGGTGTTTTTTTTTTCTCTGATGGTTGCCCTGCCGTGCCACCCCGAAATGACAGCCCTAGTAGTAGTTACTACCTCCAGTACTCCGTACTTAGGCACCCAATTCCCCAGGTAAGAAAGAGGTCAATAGGAGTTGAGGAGCTAGGTAGGCAGTAGGTACGATACCCAAGCTACCTACATCCATACACACCTATCGTTTACGTACATTTGGTAGTTTGGCAGGGCTTGGGCTTCGGCCAGCGCTTGGCCTTCCATGTCCAGCTACGTATACGTACGTACGGGTACGGAGTACGCGAGAGTCTGCCTCACAGCCAAGAAGGCCAAGCCCTTCAGCAGCAGCAGCAGCAGCATCTCGACATGCAGTCTCCAAATGCACCTCCAGCTCAGCGTGCCGGCACGCATGCATCCATGCGATCCATGCTGACAGCCCATCCCTACCGGGTGTTCCGGACACCCCTCGGTCAGTTTATGGTGTCTGCCGCGCGAGGAGGGTTCCCCAGGTAGTAAGTAAGAGGTAGTCAGGGCCTTTGCGCCTCCCCCCCTCTCGTCCATGAAGAACGGCCTCCCGGCTGAAGATGGAAATAGACTTTGGTTGCATAGCGGCTGGTAACTTGCAATGTCATACGGGACCGTCTGATATCGGATGTTTTTCTTCCCTCTGCTTCTTTCCACCCCTTCCTTCAGCCCCCAACCAGCCCCAGGCGATCGCTCCCGGCCGGGCGGTACCTGTGCCACCCGTACCAAGCTGTGTAACGGGGGGATTTGTGCGTGCTATGGGATGGAGGAAAGAGGAACGAACTCCGTAGAAACCATCGACACGCGCGCGCGCGCCCTGGTCAAGCTCTGAACCGAGCTGGCTACCAAGCAACGACGACAACAGGGTCAAGGTCAAACAAATGCCGGTCTGCGTCCCCGATGCGCAGGCGTCACCGACTTTGCGGACTGCCAGCTCAGCCACACGCACACACACGTCCATCCTCCCCCCCCCCCCCCCCCCAATGTGGCATCGGACCAAACAATCCAGACACGTCGAAATCGTCGCCAGGGGGGCCGAATTCACGTGTGGCCTTTCTTTTGTTTTTTTTTTCCTTCCCATCTCCAGTTCTTCTCGAAATGCTGCCCAAAGGTGGAGGAGGCAAAGGAGGAGGCCGCCCTTTTCTCGTGAACCGCCCCTCCCCCAGCCCCAGGCCCTTGCAGCGAAAGGGAAAAAACAGCCTGTCATGCCATGCTGTCCGCCCAAAACTTGCCTCGTTCGGGCACGCCGCCGAAAAAGCAACGAAGGAGAGGAAACCCTGCGCTTTTTCGCGGTGCTACCCTATCGACCTACTAAAAACAGTGTCAGTGTTTGCCGAGACGAGTGCCCAAACGTCCATCCCGTAACGTGCCCACCTAACCTGTCCACACACACACACACACACACACACACACACACACACACACACACACACACACACACACACATACACATGCACGCACAAACACACACACATTCTCTCTCTCTCTCTCTCTCTCTCTCTCTCTCCCCCTTTCGCGTCGCACACACCGCTGCTCTCTGGCCGGATGGGCTGCTGGTGACGCCAACGCGCGTTTTCCCCGAACCGGGCTGTCGGCGCCGAAGCCGCCCCCTCGTAGGGAGATCTGACCAGTCGGCCCGGCTTCTGATAAGTTGACGTCGAGGGAGGGAAGGGGGTAGGGGGTGCAGGGGCAGAGAGATACGAGAGCAGCAGGCGACGGTTTTCCAGCTGCCGGGCGCAGCTGAACTGGGTTTGGTAGGTGGTGGCCCAGTCACCTTGGGGAAACCGACAGCGTCTCCATCGGTTTTTTTTTTTTTTTTTTTTTTTTTTTTTTTTTTTTTTCCTTTCGTCGTCCTCTTCCCGGCTTGTCACTACCCCGTCTCTTCTTCCTCCGTGGCGGAGCGCCGCAGCCGTGCGTCGACGACGACGACGACGACGACGACGACGACGACGACGACGACGACGACGACAAGGGCGCACGCACTGGGAGGGCGTTCGGAAACGGACGAGCCTAAATCGCGTCCGCGTGCCAAAGCATGTGTGTGTATGGTACCGCTGCTGGCCATGGAACGGGAAGTCTGGTGCGCAAGGTCTGCTGGACCTCGTTTCCGGGGGAGGCAAATTGGCCCTGCTGGTCGTTGTGTGGCGTGTCTGTGCCCGCATAGGCGGGCAGCCATCGTTAAACGTGTGATACGCGCCTCCCATAAAGTAGCCGGGCCTGTATACATGCCCGTCGAGGTACTACTTACACACATCTTGTGGCCGCCTTCCAATCTCCATGAGGAGCCGCGCGTCAGATGGGCCAGCACAGGCTCAATACCTAGACGTAAAGATCCGTCCGGCCTTAAGCCGTCCGCCCGTGACCAACATTATGCTTGCTGCTACGGATATTAGCCTTTCGGTTGTCTGACTCCGCGGCCATCCCCCCGGTCTCTATTTGTCAAAGACTCTTCTCGGCTAGCTGGAATAGACAAACTAGTGCATCCGGTCAACAATTCGATAGCAAGCTCAAAGTTACGCGGTCCGCCCCCAGCCAGCGTTTGTTACTTCGTCGGGCTGGGAATAGACGCGGCCCATGGCTTTTTGTTCTTCACGGGGACCACTACGGAAGGGAAAACCCATGCACGGTGCTGGCGGAGAGTGGTCAAAAACGCATCGTCAAGGAAATGGAATTCAATGCTGCAAAAGGGGTATCTCATATCGCAAATCGGCCTCGTCCGGGGAACCTTCCCTTGGGCCAAAGACCCTGAACCCGTCCGGGGGACTCGCACGTCAAAACAGGCCAAGCAATCCTGAACAGCCAAAGTCCATGCCGTCGGGGATCTCACACGATCTGACGGACGCCTGCCACCGCTCAAACGCGACCAGGCTGCAGAAAATAAATAAGAAATGCCATCATCCATCCTCCAAATCACTTCTTCGGCTTCTTGATGCGCTTGCGCGGCTTGTCGTTGTTCGAATCATCCTCGCTGGCATCCTTGCCAGGCTGATAGTCTTCGTCTTCACACTTCTGCCTTCTTCTCTTGTTCTTCTTGTTCTTCTTCTTGGTCGTGTTACTGAAGCTGCCGGCCGTGTGGCTGGCGGCTCTCTCCACCACCGAGGCGGACTTGATCCGAATGACATGTGAGCCTTGGATCTTGGTTGCGGTGAAGACAGGACGGGCGGCCAGGCTTGGGCTTGTGGACTCGGTCTTGACTGCGGGCGAGGCTGGAGTCTTGGACGAGAGCGTGTTGGAGTCAGCCAACAACTCCTTCGGGGTTGCGGCCGGCGTGTCGATGCTGCTTTCCCCCAGGGCAGCACTCGTGGGCTCATCCACAGGACTCAAGGTATTGGCCCACCGCTTCTGGAAGGCCTCGATATTTTCCCTGTTGACTTCCTCCACGGGCATGCTGTCGTATTCACGCAGCTCGGGGTCGAGCAGATCTTGCTCTCTCTCGATGTAAGCCAGATACGGCTCCATATCACGGATGCCCATGGGGCTCCGGTAATAGGCGTGCTTCTCCTCCCAGCCCTGGGGGTTGTTGGACTCTTCATCGAGCTGGGGGAAACCTCGGAAGGCATTGGCGCGCCGAACGATCTCGGGCATGTCTCCCTCGTAGTACTTGTCATTCAACCAGCTAGCCAGCGTCAGTACTTGCCTGGGTGGGTTAGACGAGGGGGCGTGACTTACGTATAGTAGTTACCGTCCTCATCTTCATCATAGAACGGATTCATGGCGACGATGAGCTCCGGCTCGGCAACCGACTTGACGTGTGTTGTCCAGACTTGGACATGGTTAATATCTTCTGGCTGGCGATTGTTGTATGCGTCGATGTAGATGCCGTAGGATTTCAGGGCCCGGCGCTCCTGGACGGACATAGAGTCCTCCGGCTTGGTCATTGTGCGCTGAGGGCCCTTCGCCCACATGTCCTCAGGCATAGTGAGTTGCGTATCGATCCGAAGGTTACCAGTAGCCACCTTGGCCTTGGGCCTGCTGTCGGGAGGCGTCGGATACTGGTACTCCACGAGAGGGATGCGCTTGATGGGGGTGATAGTCCCCGACGGTGTGTAGGCAGGTGAGCAGGCGCCCTTCGCAGGTGTGAGGTGTTTAGAGGGGATATAGCCTGGGGGGTTCATGAAGAACACTTGCTGTCGGCGCTCCTTCAGATTGGTGCAAGGCAGATAAATGGTGAATGTTCAGAGCTTGCCGGTGGGAGCTGTGTTGGGACGAGCTGCTTGCTGATGGGTATTGTCAGCTACGTACCCCAACTCTGCTAGGGAAAATGAGGGAGAGAAATGACGGAACATTCAATCACAGCCGGAGGAGAGATTTCCGCCTCTGCCAGGTTAGGCCTGCGTGGCGGAAGGGACCACGAGTGATGGGCTTGTAGGTGCTGCGACGACAGACAGTGGAGGGAGGAATGAGGAGGGGGGGCATTCGATGCTGTGAGGATGGGAATATTGAAAGGGAGGCGCCTAACAAGAAACCAGGAACAGAAATAACAGGGCAAGGACAAGTGGGAACTTACATGGTGGGTGAGTGTTGGTGATGCGGAAATTTTGCTCAGGCCAGGTACAAAAAAGTTCACCGGAGGGTGGGTGAAATTGCAAGTTCTGGATTGGAGTGCCTGGGCATCGTATGTATGAGAAGAGGGAAGTAGAGAAAGCCGGCGTTGCGAGAGTAGACGTACCTGGGGACGATACCATTCAGGATGGATTCAACCTCGTAAGGCATTCCACAGAAGGCAGCTCGAGGAAAATGAAGCCGTCGTGGGTTGATCCGGGGAAGAGTTGAGATGGCAGGGCCGAACTGTGAAAGAAAACGGGTCGGCTTAATGCAAACGAGGAGAGTAATAAATAATCGAGGGTGATTTGAGAGCCTAGTGACTAAGTCCCGAGGCAAGAATAGGCACGTGGCGCAAAAATGAGTATTGTAGGCAACCATATGAGCCATAGGTAGGAGGTTAGTACCTATGTTTCGAGGTACTGGATAACATTATTGGGATTCCCTACCACCAAAGTACTTCGGTATATACCTGTCGACGCTTCCCCCCTCCCCAGGGATCTGATCGTATCTATCCATGGAGTGCTGTACATGGGACATTTTCCTCATCAAGGTCTCATACTTTGTGCAAGCCGCCAGGAGGGAACTATTATCTATAGTATGGGGCGATGAAGTCTTGCAAGACCCCAGCAGGATGATTAGAAGACAGACCTGACTAATCGAGTCGAAATCGCTTGTGTTTTTGCTTTCAGGTTTCCGCGAAGGGACGCTCTAGCCTCACAAGCGATATATAGGTTCCCCTTAGTCAAAACGTCGCTTGCTTTCAACGCTATATAGCGTGGCTAGAAAGCCATGCCTTCGAAGATGACACCGGCTTGTCGAACCCCTCCTTCACACGTTCCGAGTGCCATCCGCGCGCCCTTCCAGACATCTATCGCTTAGCATCTACCGGTAATAGGGGAACAAGCACCCCCCTGATTTCCATGTACAGAAAGCGTGGTATAATTTATACACTCATTGAATGTACGGCCAAGTAGCGTAGCCTCGTTGCTTACTAGTCTGACAACCGAGCACGGCACGCCCACCTGGTCCACTTAACATACTGGTATACTACAGAGGATGCGACTGCGCCCCCAGCGTTCAGCCCAAGTACTTATGTACCCAGACAGACATCATCGTGCCGGTAACCGTAGCGAACGCGCTATCGCGCACCTGCTCATACTGCCGCGACTCCCTTCACACCTCGCGACTCGACGGGCTTATCGGCCGGGGAAGCCAGCACCGCCGCCGCCGCCAGCACCACCCACTGCGAAATCAATATTAGCGCCTGTTCTTCTGGAAATCTGTAGTGTTGTCTGGGGTGGCCGTATCATAAAGGCACCGGAGGGGAACAACCAACAATAACAGCGCATCGAGCGATGAACGCGGGTCTGCGCGGTGGTCGAGGGAGATGAGAAAACCGGCCGGATTACTTACCGCTTGATAGCTTGTCTGCCAGCTGGGGGTATCTCTCCTGAACTTCGAGCTGCGTTCGTGTGGCCTCGGCGTACGAGAGGGCATTAACTATCTCGCCCGGGGTCCGAGCGAGTTCGGCGGCTCGCTCAAAGTATTTAAGTGCCTCAACCACCTTGCCTTGCTGCAACAGAAGTTGGGCCATGGTGGCGACGGCGATATCACATTCGGGATCGATGATCAGGGCCTTCTCGCAGAGCTTCTCGGCCTCGGTAAACTCGGCCTTCTGCTGGAAGAGGGCCAGCGCCTTGTTGATCAGAGGCAGCACGTTCATGGCCAGAGGTTTGGTCTGTTTCTCCATCTCCATGGCTGTGTCGAACTTCTGGACAGCCTCTTCGTACTTGCCCTGGTCAAGCAGCAGTTCTCCGTAGTAGTTGTAGACATCCGGCACCGTGTCGAAGTTCTTAACGCACCGGCGGAACGTGGCCATAGATGATGCTATCGAGCCCATCTTGTACTGCGTCACGCCGAGTTGGATGTGGGAGAAGATGAAGGAAGCGTCCAGGTCAATCGACTTTTGGTAGTCCTTGGCGGCCTCCTGGAACTCGCTGTGGATGAAGTGCAGCTGGGCGCGGTGGTAGTAGATATCGGGATCCTGGTCGTTCTGCTCGACGGCCTTGTCGAGATCCTGGGCAGCCTGGTCTCGCGCGCCTCGCTCGAGGTGCATGCTTGCGCGCTTGACGTAGCTCTGCGTCATGGCCGGGTCCAGCTCCAAGCTCTTGTCCAAGTCGGACAGGGCGTCCTCCTGCTGGCCGCGCAGGCATCGGAAGGTTCCGCGCATGTTGTAGGCCAGAGCCTCGTGCTCGCCCAGATCGCCCAGTTCGAGGGCCTTCTCGAAGGCCTCGGCCGCCTCCTCGTAGCCCTCGTGCGTCTTCCGGTCCATGGCGCGCAGACCGGCCTGCAGGTAGCCGATGCCGCTCTCGGCCGGCAGCTCCACGTCGTCCTCGAGACCGGCGGGCCGCTCCTTGACGCGGAAGCTCTGGATGTAGTTGGAGACAAAGGTCGGGCTGGGCAGCTTGGAGGGGTTCTTGGCCTTGATGATCTGCTCGGCCTTCTGCTCGGCGACCTTCTTCAGCAGGCGCTCCACCGAGGCGGCGCTGTTCTCGTTTTTGAACTCGTCGATGATGCAGCTGGCGGTGAAGTCCAGCAGCGACTCGCTGTACTTCTCGAGGTGCTCGTAGGCATTGGCACGGCGGTTCAGGGCCTTGACGTAGGTCGGGTCCAGGTTGATGGCGGCGGTGGTGTCCTCGACCACCTTTTCCCACTCGCTCAGAGCGTTGTGGCAGGCAGCACGGTTGGAGTAGAAAATGGGGTCGGGCTTGCAGAGAATGGCTTTCGAGTAGAGGTCAATGGCCTCGTTGTAGCTCTTGGCGCCGTAGGCCTTGTTGCCGGCATTCTTCAGCTGGAGGGCGTATTCTTTACGCTTCTCGTCGGAGAGAGTGGCAACCAGCTCCTCGGTGATATCAGGCAGCTTCTCCTGGGGCTCTGCGGCCGGCTTGGGCTGCTTGGCGGCGTCGGCCTGGGACTCGGGCTTCTTGGACTCGGACTGGCGCTCGGCTTCTTTCCGTTTCCGGCGCTCCTTCTTGCTGAGCTTCGGCTGGGCGCTCTTGGACTGGCAGGGCGAGGGAGGTCAGTCGCGAGCGGCCGGGGGGAGGGCAGGGTGGGGCGGGGCGACTTACGGAGTCATTGGTCATGTAGTAGACCACACCGGCACTCGTGATGACCAGCGAGACACCGGCAATGGTGTAGACAATGGTCTTGTTCTCGGCAGCCCAGTTGGTGATGCGGTCCCACACCGAAGAGGACTCGACAGGCACGGCAATGGGGGTGCCCGGAGGGGGCACGGGAGCGGCGGAGGCGCCAGACATTGGTGCGATTGGGGGGGATGATGATATGGGCCGTTGTTGGCGGGAGGAGGGGACAGGCTCAAGCTGAGGTCCAGGTCCGGGTCGGCGTGGGGAGCCTCGCAAGCAGCGGAACCGAGACGGACAGAGGAGTGGCCGAAGGCGAGTATGCGACTGGCGTGCTGCTGTGCGCGCAAGGAGTGTTGATGGGAAGGCGGAGAGGCCTGGGGTGGTTGGGACGACGGGAAGATCAGCTTTTGCTCGATGATGGTCCAGCAGCGACGATGGCGGCGGCGGCGGCAGCGGGCACGGCAGCGGGCAGAGGCAAGTCGAAGCACCGCAACGACACGCGAAAAATTATTAGCGTGGCTTATGGGCAAGCTGGGTCGGCCGGTCCATCGGTGGCCTGTACCAGGTTGTTGGTGGTTGGAGCTCCATTATGCGCACATTGGGTGGGAAAGGTACATGTACATACGTCAGTCAGTCTGCCCAGGCCGTGTACATAGTATGGATGGATGGCTTAAGGTAGGCAGGCACCTGCTGGCCGAGACCATCTCAACTCACGTTGGACCCATGAAGTTTCCCTACAGCTACAATGGAAAAAGCCATGGAAGGTGTGCGTATGGGCCAAGATATATAGGTATGTATGTGTGCGTATACGTAAGGGACTGACTGGATGATGGCCGGCCTGTCAATATGTACATCCGTACGGCTGTTGCTGTTGCGCATGGATTCGTCCATTCAACAAACCCACAACAGCAAGAGCAACTGACAGCAACTGGGGCTGGGCAACTACGTAGCTCCATAAGCTTGGGCCTCCCTCAGTGCCGTCATGGGCAGGTGCGCACACACAGACACTCATATCATCATAGGCACGGGCTTACTTATATAATGGAACCTACAACATACGTTGGACACACCACCAATCCATTGGATCTAAGTGCACACATTACCTTATGTACCTGAGGTAACTCTTACAGACACGCAGCACCATGCACACTTACTCAAAACCCATTACTATACACACATACACAGGGATCCCGTTAGCATCCATTTTCAATAGACATTACACCTGCACGCAGACGTCCATCCTTTCCCTATAAACCTGACATTGTCTACCCCACAGCTTTGCTTCTACTCCATTGTAGGCTGTGTGTGGTATAAGGCAGGAAGCCTACCTGCTTCGTAGGTGCATAGGTAGGTACCTATAGATTATTGCTGGGCATTCGGGCACCAATGGGGCGCGCTCTACACCTTTGGGGCATAAGTACTTAGATACATACATACCTTACCTACATCGAGAGATCCCATACTTTATTTACTCAATGGACCGGCTTTGCCTTCACTCAATCGATGTCTTACGGGCAGGCACGACAGATGTATAATCCAGCCCAAATGGCCCCGCCTCAGCCTACATACCTATGTACCTACCTTTTAAATCCCACCCTCTCGTAACAGTACCTGACCATGGATCAATTCCGACTGCGTTAGGTCCCACTGACCGGGGTGGGGCCTCAACCTCAATATGTGGAAGTCCATCCATCACCAATACTCCCCAGCTTACACTACATATACCTCTAAGCCCGGCAGCAAACTCGAAACCACACCGGTGGATGGTGGTTGGATGACCGGTTCCAAGCCGTCCCCGTCCCCGTCCCCCCCCCCCCCCCCCCAAATCCAAAATGGAGGACGATCTGAAGCTCTTCACCACCCTGCGCTATGACCCCGCCCTCGCGGACCTGCCCGGCCAGCCCGGCTTCCCCGACCTCGGCGGCTGGAACCGGGCGCCCTCGCCTTTCTACATGCTGGACTACCACCGGGACCGCCTGCTGCGCGCCGCCGCGCACTGGGCCTGGCCCGCCGCCGTCGCCGCCCTGGCCGGCGAGCCCGGCCTGCGGCGCCTCGAGGCCTACCTGCGGCCCCTGGCCGCCCGCTTCGGCCCCGTGCCCCAGCGCCTCACCGTGACCCTGGACCGGGAGGGCCGCCTCGGCCACGCCGCCGGCCCGCGCGAGGCGACGGACATGCGGAACCTCTTCCCCGGCGCCTTGCCGGCGCCGGCGGCGCCGGCGCAGCAGCAGCAGGACCACGACGACGACGACGACGACGACGCTGACGACGCCCGCGGCGATGCCAAGGGAGAAGCCAACGCGGCCGCCGTCGTCGTCGTCGCCGTTCGGGGCACCCCGCCTTGGCCGGTGCTCGTGGACCGCGTGCCGACCCCGGCCTCGGCCTACACGCACTACAAGACCACCCGGCGCGACGTGTACAACGCGGCCCGGGCGCGCGCCGGGCTCGCCCTGGCGGACCCCGCCGAGGTGCTGCTGGTCAACGCCGCCGACGGCCAAGTCATGGAGGGCAGCCTCACGACGCCCTACTTCTGGCGCGGCGGCCGCTGGGTCACCCCGCCCGTGCCGGCCGCCTTTGCCCCGGGCCGGGGCAGCGGGGGAAACGACGGCACCACGCGGCGATGGGCACTGGAGCGGTGGGCCGTGTCCCTCCCCCCCCTCCTCAACTGTACTATTCACCCTGTCTGCGGGGGCGATAAACTGACACTTTTTTTTCTTTGTTTTTGTTTAGGAACCTCGCCGTGGAAGCCCCCGTTCCCTCCGAAAGTCTGGTCGACGGCGAGGAATGCTGGTTGAGCAACGGCGCCAGGGGTTTTGTTTTTGGCCGAGTCAGCCTGACGCCCACAGGATCCGGCTGTCATCCCGAGGGCCGTTCCGATGCCCCGCCCTAATAAAAACGAAAGGGCGCGGACCGAAGCGCAGGCGGAGGTGGTCACTACTTATATATAAGTCAGGCATTATTCAGGTGGTTAGTCGGATTGTCCGCCAAATGTCTTTGAGCATTCAACCAGTTGTTCGGTCGAACTACACTCGCTATCCAACGTGCCGTCGGCTCTTGTGCTAAGCTTGATCATTACATCATTTTCTCCGATTATAAACAAGATTAAACCAACATGTCTATGTGATTTTTCCGCTTCGCCATGTCATGGCTGTGCCAATGTTATGACTGCCCAGCGCGTAGAAGGCGACGGCATGGTATACCAGCCCCGCCTGCCTACCTCCCCCCCCCCCTCCTGGAGCCCCCCCGGAGCCCCCAAAGACGATTCGGCCCGTCCCATGAGAGACAAGACATGCATGCGCTTCCTGGCTGCATGATCATGAACAACGTCGCTCGTCAACGTGCCCGAACTGTGGCGGGCCTCCGAGCCCATCCCCGAAGCGTGGCCAATGGCCCGCATTGGGCCCGACTCTGCCTGACGCCCTTCACTCCACTTTCCCAGGCCAAACTGTATTGGTATCCACAGGGTCGCGGTAGAGGTTGCTGAGACATTAGCCTGTACGGGGGATCATCGGCTCCAAAACGAGGATCCCCTGTTCACGACCGCCAAGACCCGGGCGCCCTCAGGGCCCCGCCACGGGCCGCCTCATACTTTCATCTCATCCTCGCCGCTGGAGATACGTGCGAGGCCCTTGGCGTCGAGGCTCATTCTACTCATGCGGCTGGCCATGCTCAGCCCTGTACCCTTGCGAGACTTGAGGGCTTTCTCCCATCGTTTGTCGGACGGTGTCGGCATGCCCTGACTGTCGAGTCCCAGGATTTCCATCAATTCAGGAATCTCGGCGTGGTCCCGCGTCGATCTCATGCGGTGGCACCATGTCACTTTCTTCTCCTCGCCGTGCGGCGGTTCCATCTTCTCGTCGAGGTCCAGGGGGTGGTCCTTCTCGTCCGACGGCGTCGCGATGGGCGACTCGACCGACATGGAGGCGGGCTCAAAGAGGAACTCGCCGCCCACTTGACGTTGGTCGCCCATCTTCAGTACGAGCCCGGACTTGACCTGCTTCAGGCCTTGCACAATACCCGACATGACCGTATGCGCCACCGTCTTGTTCTGCATATACGCCGGTCGCGAGCCCATGGCCAGTGTGCGCACCATGCCCAGCTCGGTGTACAGGCGCCGCGTAGGGTCGGCGTAGACCGGATATGGGCAATTTGTTTGGGCGACGTAGGCATTGATAAGCTCGGGCGCCCCGCAGCCCACCACGGCGATGAAGGTCGGGACTGGCAAGCCGAGAAGAGCCTCGGGCGTCACCGAGGCCGAGAGCATGCGCAGGTACTCTTGGCAGTTCTGGCGACCATGTCAGCATCAAGCAGATAGACAGCGAAAGCATGGAACAAAGAGGGCTCCTCCTTACACCGCAGAAGAAGTGGCGCACGAAGATGACGAGCACGCGCCGCGCGACGTTAGTACCGCTATACAGACTCTTGAAGGTATGCGACTTTCCGTCGGCATCGAGCACTGTGTGATCCTCAAGCTTCCGTATCGTCTCCGCCGAGGGGAGTTCGTTGTTCGTTTGCACCTCGCCCTGAAAGTCGGGCGGGTTGACCTGGTCGTCTTTGGCAGTGGTCGTCGCTGTCTTTATCGAGCCGTTCGGGGACGCCGCGGCGGCGTTGGTTGTCGTGGGCGACGAAGCCGCCGGTGCGCTAGCAACGGGGCTGCTGCTGGTGGCAATCGCCGGGGCTGGCGACGTAGACGCTGGGGAGGTGGTGGCGTTCTCTGGCGATTCGGTCGTTTTTTGCGCTGCTGCAGGAGTGCCCGACGTGTCAATCTTGCTGGGCGGCTCTGGCTTGGCGGGGGGAACCGGCGGTGCTTGTATCGTGGACGGCTCTGCCGTGTCGGGCCCCGTGTCTGCAGGCGTGTCTGCGCTGGTGGCCGCCGCCACAGGAGCGGACCCTTTCGCGTGGCTATCTGCAATCTCCGACATGGCTGGTCGATTTGGCTCGAGGCGGACCTGAGCGGCGCGGGGAAGGTTGCTGTGCTACGCCAGGCGCAGGCCGGTGAGAAGCTGGGAGCGGGCAGTATTTGTTGGCCGATCGAGGCCTCCAAAACCAGCTGGATCGGGGTCGTAGCCGAGACTGGACGATGAAACAAGAAACACGAAACGAGACGGGACGAGACGAGACAAGCAGGGGCGACAACCTCAGTCGGCGCAAAGGCGTGGGGATCACGGGTCGAGGTACATGGACGGAAGGGCTGGCGGAAGCGCGCAAGTGGGAGGGGCTTTCCGTCTGATCTAGGAGGCGCAGATCAGCAAAGCAGGGGAGACGGGATGGGCGGCCGGTCGCCGAGGGGGGCGAAGAATGCAGGAGTGGACAGGAGGACAGGTAAGGATGGACGAGAGCGAGAGCGGCGGGAGTAGTAGAGGGTAGAAAAGAGGCGGTCGGCTGGGCGGACGATGGGGCATCGAACGAGCAACAACAGGTGGAAGAGAGACAATGAGGCTATGTATAGTCGGGTCGCAGGCATCTCCCGCCCCGGAGGCATCCATCCATCCATCCATCCATCCACCCATCCTTGGGTCCGTCCAGACAGAACGGTCTGGGTCGTCCGTCCGTCAGGGGGCCCTACGAGCAAGGCAAGCTTGGATGGACGCACGTATGGATTGTACAACAAGCGGTTGCTTGCCCCCTCTGTGTGTGGCTCATCGCCAACCCAACCCGCCCACCTGCCCCGGTGGGCAGGTGGGCTAGCAGATTCGAGACTAGCCAGCCGCCCTAACGCAGGAATCTGGATGGTGGAATGAATCTGGTTGGGCCGGCTTCCATTGTCCTTGGACCCTTGGATGTCTTGGGCTGGAAATCCACGGACGGAGGATCGGATGGAGAAGAGCTGGAGAGCCTGGACGGATGCATCAGTAAGGACAAGCGGGGAACTGGATGATGGGAAGCGCCATCCCCCTCGTCCAATGACGCGCCACGTCCTCGTCTTCTCATCTTCATTGGGACGACGACGACGACGACGACTGTCGGCTTCCATGTTCTTTTGCAGCTCCTGTCTTCCTCCTCCCCCTCCCCCTCTTCCCGACGGCAACTAACTGCATACTTCCAACGTAGCCCCGACGGCCAAGTCCCTAGCCCAAGGCCAGCCCGGGTGTTTCAGCCGCGTATGAGGTCATCCTCGCCCGTGCCCGCGTGGCCGCTCGCTCTAGTGGCACGGGCTGGTGGTGAACCGACACTAGGGTAAATTACAACCTTCCACTTTCTACACAGGTACATACATGCCTTCATACTCGGGTAAAGCTCGTCACTCAGGCACATCCATACCCAGCTAAGTACGGAGTACTCCATACCAGAACAAAACAGTCTGTTGTTGTATCTGCCGGCTACGCTTCTTTATCCATCTCATACCCTGCCCGACCCATGTGACCAACTCCAAACTAGCCGTGGCCCATCTTGCAATGGGACTACGACTATGGACACACCGACGCTATTCGACTTCCATGACCACCACTCCCGACGTACCCCCATCAACTGCAAGGGACAAGCCGGTGGTATTTGCACTAGCTGGCAGTGCCATGAATATTTGTGCGGAACGAAGGTGTATTAATGAGCGTGTTGCCGGGCTGATCGTCCACCGCCGCCCCCGTTGCGGGGAGTGGGGGGCCTAGTTTCGACGCCGTACATTGTCTAAAAAGCAAAGGAGCACATCACCTTGATCGATAATATTCTGTCTGTGCCCATGAGCACGTGCATCATCTCCTTCCTCCAAGGCACATCTGGTTGGTCTCCCCGAGATGTGACATCGAACATCATGCCAACTGACAGTACATGGCTCCTGCCATGTTTGCCAGGGGGCACCGTCTGTTTTGGCCAACCCAGGACAGAGAGGTTTTCATGGCACATGCCCCGCCGATGCTTCCAAGGTGCGTACCAGACAACGGGTCGGGGCCCTGATTGCATCTCACGGTGCTTCGGTACGCTGCCCTTCGGCCCCCATCGCTCGTGGTGTTGAATCCCACCCCCCTTTCGTGACGGGCAGGTGTGCCAGAGGCGATAGGATGTTTTAAGCTACGTGTGGCATGGCTTCTTTGCTCTGGCTCAGGTCCCTCTCCATCATCGATGGGTCTGTTTGGCTGTCAGCTGTAGCGAATGCCCCGGTACTGACGCTATCAGAGGCGAGTGCCCGGTAGTGTGGCCAGTCTGCCTTGATGCAGTGTGCTGTAAGCAAGGATCACTTCGGAACTTGTCGTCGCGGAAACATAACAAATCAGTCGTAGCCGCCACCGATCTGACTGGCAAAAGCAGTGCTGACGCTCTTCTCGTCGTCGTCGTAGCGGCGGCCGTAGCCATTGGCATACCCCGGTCGGCCGACACTGGAGCTCTCAACGTAGTGCTTCAAGCGGTCGCTGTGCGTGTACGACGTAGGTCTGGACCGGAGCGCATCCTGCAGACCCGCGCCGAGGCTGGCACCGCCCTGGCCGACGCCCTTTCCGCCCATGATGCTGGATCCGACATCGGTGTATTCCGACGTGGCAACGCTCTCGCCAGCAACGCTTTCCGTGCCGCGGCCACCTCGCTTGCCGCCCATGCGACCCGACGAGGCGTTGAACCCAGGAAGGCCGGGCCACTGCTCAGGGTTGAAGTTGGCAAACATGGGGGGGAACGCCGTGTTTCCAATAGCGGCGCCGCCCAAAGCAGAGCTGTGGAGGCTGGATACATCATCGGGGATGTAAGACATCATAGAGTTGGAGTCGAAATCGTGGTTAGGCGCATTGCCAGCCATGCCGCCCGAGCGACCATTGGCATAACCACTGCCGCCGGTCGAGATGTAGGGCATCTGGTGAGGCCGCTGACGGAACGTGTTCTTGGGCCGGCTGAACTGCAAAAGGGAGGTTTGGAGGTTGGTCAGAGGCCCTTCGACCAGGCACTTTTGCTCCTTGAAGTGAACGAGGAGATGGTGCCACAGGTCGTGCTTGGAGAGAACCTTGGGGTTGCCAATAATGACCAGGCCGTATTTGGCACGGGTGAGAGCAACGTTCAGTCGTCTCGGGTCGGACAAGAAGCCAATGCCCTGGTTGTCGTTGGACCGAACACAGGACAACACGATGAAGTCCTTCTCACGGCCCTGGAAGGCATCGACCGAGGCCACCTCGACTTCCTTGTACATCTCCTTCTTGAACGTGCCAGTGTTCTGCATGGTACTAACGATGTAGCTGCGCTGGCCCTCGTACGGGGTAATAACACCAATATCACCGGGGCGCACGCCGGCCTTGAAGAAGCGAGTCACAATCTTCTCCACGTTGGAAGCCTCGGTCCGGTTGAGGTACGAGGTTCCGGAAGCCGAAATCTCCTCGTTGCCCAGGTTGCACCAGAACATCATGGGCATCTCTGCGACGGGCCAGGGGAAATCGACGTCCTTGCGGATTCGGCTGGGCGCGGAAACACCATTTTGGAGCGAACCCTCGTAGAACATGTTGGACGGGAATTCGGAAAGACAAGGATGCATTCGGTACTGGATGTTCAGCCGGATGGGAGTAAGACCAAGTCGCACCAGACGCTCGAAAAGAGACTGGTTCAAGCCCGCCTTGGCGGCCTTCTTGTTCATGATGACGGGGCCGAGCTGTTTGTGGTCACCGACCAGCACGACTTGCTTGCAGCCCAGGACAAGGGGGATCATGCACTCGGGTTCGCCAGACTGGGTGGACTCGTCGATCAGAACGTTGCGGAACTTCATCTTGGCCAGCCGGGGATCGCCGGCGCCAACGCAAGTGCAGCAGACCACATCGGCGTTGGCGAGGATCTCGCGCTCGGCATTCCGGGTGAGCTGCTTGAACTTCTTCTCATCCTGGCTCGAGAGCTCGTTGGCTTCGGCCTTGAGCAGGGTGAACTTCATGAGCTCGGGGTTGCTGTCGAGCATGCGAACCTGCTCGTGCAGAGCCAGGAAGCTGACGGACGAGTCGACGTCCTCGCGAGACTTGGCGGTCAATCGGACGACCTTGAGGCCGGTGAGGTTGATGCGCTCGCACAGCTGGTCCACGGCAACATTGGAGGGAGCGCACACGAGGACTTGGCCGTTGTTCATCTTGGCCAGGTGGTAGATGATGGTTGCCGAGGTGACCGTCTTGCCAGTTCCAGGGGGTCCTTGGATCAGACTCAACGGCGTAGTCAGCACATTCTTGATAGCGTTGATCTGGCTGCCATTCAGCTCCGGAAGACCAGGCACACTGAACTTCTTAGGTAGGTTGGCCTTTGTGGGAGCGACTGCGACCTCGTGGCCAAGCAGCTTGTGGAAAATGTAACCGGAAACGGACATTTCGTCAACAGCAAACGTCTTCATGGCAGCCTGCATTCGATCGTAGGAGGTAGCCTTCCACACGTAATCCGCAGAGAAGTTGTGGGTGCACTCGGTCGGTACCGACTTATCGTTGCCCGTCTTGCGCAACTCCAGCGTAACCTCGTCCGTCTGGTTGTTGGGAATCTTGATAACGTAGCCAACGCCCTCCCAGGGCTGGCGGAGCTCGCCCTTGTACTTGATTCGCATCTCGTCGCCAACAGCCAGCTTCACGTCACCCGACTCCAGCTTGGGGAAGGTGAAACTGGCCAAGTGCTTGTTGTTGAGACCGAGATCCCAGCGGACCACCAGCCCATCCTCGGATTGGGCTTCCTTCAGCTTCTTGTCGTAGTCGGATTCCATCTTGACCAAGGGTCCGAAAATGTTCTGGTACTGGAAAGGGTCCTCGTACTTGAGCAGAACGGGGTGGGGATCGTCGTCGATGCTCGCCGCCTTCTCCAGATCGGTGACGGTAGCCTGTGCATTGTCCTTCCAGAGCTCTTCGAGCTTAGCTATCATGGGGGGCGTGAGGTGGCGGGCGCGGAGCTGTTCGGCATCGCTAGCAGGGGTTACGAGCCACGAGAGGAAGGCGCGGTCCTGAATCAAGGGTTCCCAACGCGAGATGTCCCAGCTCATGTCCTTGGAGGAAGGAGCTGCGGCGCAAGGCTGGCGGCAGAGAAGAACGACGACGGTGTCGGATTTGGCGGGGATAAAACCAAGGAGGAAGACATTCTTGGTGCCGCAGTTGTAGCATTCCAGGATCGTATCGCCGAGGGTGGACTGGGGGTGCAGCTGAACTTCCTTGTGGCGCGCTCTCACGAGGTGGTTGACGATGTGGGAGGAGCTGGCGTTACCACGGGCGCTACAAAACCACTTGTTGCAGGACAGACACTTGACGACGGAGGCAGGCGAGTGAATACCACAGTACCTAAGAGGGGCAGGGTTAGCATTTGGGCGCCGGCTGGAAGAGGCGGACTGGAGGAAACGTACGCGCAGGCATGGGCAGGCAGCTCCTTCTCCTCTTCCGGGACGTTCCGCAAGCTGAGGCCCTTCATGGCGCCAACGGGGGCGCTGGCCATGCTCTCGGTGTCATCGTCGTCGAAGGTGGCCTCGGTCTCGTTGTCGTCGTCATCGGCCCGGCGGCGCGCATTCCTCGCTTGGCCACGACCGCCCAGCTTTCCATACAGCAGGTTCTCATCGGGGTCGAGGGTTGAGAGATCATCGTCGCCGGCGTTGATAGCGGCAGCGGAGTCGGAGATCAGGTGGTTCCCGACGTGGGTGAAGGCGCCCTCCATGGCTGCAGGCAGGCCTACGATGGGCGAGCTCGGGCGTTGGCGCTCTGGAGATGCGGCACGTCAGTCAAGCGCTTTCGCAAAGCAGGGTGCAGCCACTCGCATCCCACCCCACGCACTATATGCGCGGTGGAGAAGGACAGAAAAAAGATGATGCTGCGTCGCATGCAACGGGGGAAGCACGGGGCCGCGCATGCGTACCTGGCCAGTCGGTCGGGATACGGGGGGGTTTTTCAGTGCGTCAGGTCAGGCAGGACGTAGCGTGTCGGCTGGACTGGGCTGCCGGAATGAGGCCGTGGGTGGTTCGGCGGGAGGGACGGTGCAGATGAGTGTAGAGATGGGAGGAAGACGAAAGTCGCCGTCACATTATAGACGGCGGTGGCGCGCAGTATTGCCGAAGCTAAGTAGCAGGATGGCAGGCAGCACGACGGAAGGGTGACGGGAGGGCCGAATCCGGAAGAGCGCTTTGCGGTCGTCGGCGGAGGGGCGCCAGAATTTCGCGTTCTGAGAATTGTCTCGCCAGGTCGTCGATTATTTGGATTGCTGCTAAGGTGTTATTGGACTTAGCACCAAACCCATCAGCAGCCAACAAAAGCCCGCGAATGCGGCGAAGATGAGGAGCAGATGAGGTGGGCTGTAATGGGTCCCCGATAAGCCCGATAAGCACTGGGGGCTGGAGAATCTGCAGCTGCAGTAATTGGTCCAGCGCCTCGATTTCTGAAATTTTGGCGGGGCTTCCCGTCCAGGTAAGGAACCTTCTTCTTGTCAGTCTTTCGCGACAAGTCGAGCATACACATTATAGTGTACATTGGCACGACGCCGTTCCTATCGATCCGTTCGACGATTCCGGCCACCGACCGCGGCGGCGATATCCTCCGCTTCCCCTCCTCCGCACGCACGCCCGAGAAATACCGCCCAGCATGATTCGGAAGCACGCCCGTGAGCGGAGAGACTATCTCTATCGCCGTAAGCTGCCTCTGCCTCCATCGCCGCCCGGCGCGCCCAGACCGTCTATGCTAACGCCGACAACCCAGGGGCCATGACATTGCGTGATGCCGAGACGGCAGAGAAACGCGCAAAACTCCGACAGTCCCTGGCCACCGGAAAACCGCTGGCAGACCCCAGCATCGCAAACGATAAGGAGCTGCGAAAGGACTACGCCTACGACGAGTCGCGCCCCGACCGAACCCTCAACGAAGAACTTGACCTCGACGACGAATACTCCCAGCTATCCGGAATTGTTGAGCCGCGTGTTCTCGTCACAACATCGCGAGACCAGGTGCGTGACTACCGCGACGAGCATCGTGCCTTGGAAAGCGCTGCCTCGGGACTTCATCGCTAATCCGTAGTAGTCGGCGAGACTCGCGGCGTTTGCCAAGGAAATCAGATTGCTGCTCCCGACGGCGATACGGCTCAACCGAGGAAACATTGTGTACGTGTCACAACCGTACTCGGGGATGGCTCCTCCTCGTCCATCCCACCACGGGCGCCACTGACCTCCAACGTGCAGGCTTCCCGAACTCGTTCGTTCTGCCCAATCTGCAGCCCTGACCGATATCATTCTGCTCCACGAGCACCGAGGTGTGCCCACCGCACTGTCCGTGTCGCATCTTCCCCATGGTCCCACAGCGTCCTTCAGTTTGCATAATGTTGTACTTCGCCACGATATTCCCAACAGCATACGCGGAACCGTCTCAGAAAGTTATCCGCATCTGATGTGAGACGCATGCCCCTTTGTGGTCGGCAGGACTGACATGAGCCCAGTTTTGAGGGATTCACCACCAAACTTGGTCAGCGAGGTTCGTTGCGACTCTAGACCCCGCGCAGATAGACGACGTTGCGTTGCTGTGGCTGACCCCTTTCGATGCAGTGTGCAAGATTCTGAAGCATTTGTTTCCGCCAAGAGAACCTCTGACCAGCCGAACGAAACTTGGGAGCCGAGTCATCACGTTCAAAAACATCTCGGACAGCATCGAAGTCCGACATCACGTGTTCGTCAAGACAGGGTACGACAGCGTTGAACTGAGTGAGGTCGGCCCAAGAATGACCATGAGGTTGTTCGAGGTCCGCAATGGATTGCTGGACAACAAAGACAGCGACGTGGAATGGCACCTCAGCCATTACACGCGCACGGGCAGAAAGAAGGACTACCTCTGAGTCACTCTCTGCTCGCCTCACCAGGGGTCGGTCGGGTGGCCCCAATCGCGTTTGGGTATTCGCCTGTGATTCTCACATGAAGATGTGATTTGCCGGAGAGTGTTGGAGCTCGTGGCGCACGAGGGCGTATCTCCAGATGACCGAGTAGGTGGCTCGGAGGGTGGGCTCGATGTAGGCGCCAGCGTAGCGCCCGACACAGGCACGGGCGATCTCGGCTGCCACATGAGCCATCGAAAACAAGGCCATGACGATGGGAATGTTGAATTGGGAGCGTGGCTCGACGGCAGGGGCCACGAAACAGCATTGCCAGGCCAGCAGGGCGGTCCTGTCGGCTTGTGAGGATGTTCGGTCGTCATGGTACTTGCCTCTTAGTTATAAGTTACGGGCCGGGTGCTCCAAACCTCGGGAATATTCTCCCTCGGGGATCTATCTGGTCCTGGCGGTTTTGGTGGGAAAGGATTCAGGCGTTGCGGCCTTCCAGCTGCGCCCAGGCTTTACACGGGTTTCAAGCAGTCCTGAAAGAAATGCCGGGTGGTTGAGAAACGGGTCTTGGATGTCGAAGAATGGTGGACGTGAAGGGAAGCAGCGGATGCGCCTGGGGACTTACAGCCAGGCGGTGTTTCTAGAATTTTAGTCCATATACGCCACCGTTCCATCCATGTCTCCAGATGCCACAATGGATGGGAGGTTAATGGTTATGGGAGGTGAATGGTTTCCATGGCCGAGGAGGTTCCATCTGACTTCCCGCTTCCAGGCTCGGTCCGCCATAGACTGTGGGGTCGCAGACTTCCAACATACAGGTATGGATCTGCACACGGTTAAGAACCTGAGATGGGTTCGTTCATAGTCGGGCAGGCTGCCATATAGGATGCCAAACCTATGCAGTATCGAAACTTATAAATACAGGTACATTCATCTTATACCGATTTGTTTCTCGGTAGGCATGGCGGAGGTATGGAAGCAAGCAACTAAACCAGACAGACAGACCCATTGGGCCCCCTCGAGCAATTGGATATGCCCAAACTAAGTACATATGTAAGTAGATACCTTACACAGTAGCCCGCCGCCAGGGGTCGGAAGTGTTTCCGGGAGGGGTTTGAATGTTTGCCACAAAGCCTGGGCAAACGGTTGGTCGAATATGATATGTAGGTATTCAGCTGGTATCCCATGTGCCCATCGATTTCCCATATGAGATGGATGCAGTGCAAGCACCCGTGGCCACCGTTCACGACAGGCGACGATCCACAGCTCCTCCCCCCCCCTCAGCCACGCCGGTTCGGTTAGGCTGTGCTTATTTTAGAGCTTCAAAAAGTGATGGCTGGCTTTTTGTGGCCCAGACCCTCCGAAAGGCCCCCCCTCCCGTCAGCACATGCGGATGCTCTCCAGTGGTTCTCTCCAGCGAAAGAAAGCTGCAGCCTGGCTGGCGCGCATACGGAATGGAGAGCTGAGCACCGCTAAGCCCGGGTTTCTATCCCTGCCCCTCCCAAGCCCACCAGAGCCCATCGAGCCATCCATTGACGTGAAGCTTGTCGTGTGGGCTTCGCACCGCGCCACGCGGAAAGAGAGGCGCGGGCACTCGCAGGTCGTAGTCATTCGTCACCGCCGACCTGCGTGCCGTCAGTTGATATGGGAACCCTGGAGGATTCCTTGCGGGGGACTGTAGTATGGGATAGCTTCGGTACGGGCTTTCAACACAGAAGGTGGTACGGGGAAAATCGTGGTGCAACAACACATCGGCCCACCGGTGCTATTCCAAACCCCCGCCCTCCTATTATGTGTACTACTCTGGGCAGTATAGGTACTACCACTTGGTAGCGGGTAACATTACAAGAGAGACCCTGTCGAGTTGATTGATTTGGATTCCCCTTCCCTCCGAGCCTCCCTTACATCCATATAGATTTGGTCTGCTGCTTGTGTGTCTGCCGAAGAAGACGAAGCCCACGACGACGCCACCGACCGACCCTTTGGCCTCCTCCCCTAATCAAATCGCTCGCCTTTTCCCCTTCTCACAAGCGCATCATCATCACCATCTTCTTCATCTCGCGACGCCACGCCCACGCCCCAACAGGTAGTAGGCAGTTAGATCGAGAAGGGATAGTTTATCCACCACCCAGCCCTGCCGGCAAAAAAATCCAGTTTCAAACAAAGCACCCTCCCTCCTCGGTCGCCTGCATTGACGGAGCGGACGAGACGTCATCTCTTCATTTTCGCCGAGCCCCATCGACGCGGCGTCAGCCAACCAGCCCGTCCGCCCATTCCTGCCCTTCCTCCCCCGGATCCGCCGCTGCCCTGCCTTGGGACCCTGTCAACCCTGCCCCTTCCCGGTGTAAACGCATCGCAATCTCCTTCAATTGCCTCTCTGCTCCACCACCCATCGGCACGACACGACACGACCCAACCATCCATCCATCCTCGCCCGCTGGTCCCAGCTCTTTTTTTTTCTCCCACCGCCTTATCGCCTCGCCTGGACCTCGACGCCTCCCGTGCTTAATCCCCCATCGTCGCCGCCGCCGTCGCCGCCGAAGCCGCCGTCCCGCCTCCGAACCGTGACCCGATCGCATCGCATCGTATCGCACCCTCGACCACCAGACAGACAGACAGGCATACAGACAGACAGACAGACAGGCGCGCCCATCATGTCGTACAGTCAACAGAACCCCTACTCCTCGGCCGAGCAGGGCTATGGCCAGCAGCAGGTTCGTCGGATCCCCAACACCGCGTCCACGGGCGGACACGCGCTAACCCTCACACCAGGGCGGCTATGAGATGCAGGATTACCAGAACAACAGCGCCGCCCCGTCATCAGCGCCCACCACTCTCGCCACCAACGACTTCCTGCAGCGCATTGCTCAACTTCGCAACGAGATCGGCACCGTGTCGGACAATGTGAACGCCATCTCGTCGCTGCACCAGCGCGCGCTGGCCGAGTCCGACGCCGGCCTGTCGGCCCAGCAGCTCGAGCGCATCATGACGGAGACGCAGGCCATGAACCGCGGCATCCGCGACCAGCTCAAGTACCTGGCGACCGACGCTGCCCACACCCAGGATGCCGGCGCCAAGCACACCAAAGAGAAGCAGGTCCAGACCATGAGCGACAACTTCAAAAGGGAGCTGCGCAAATACCAGGAGGCCGAGCAGGCCTACCAACAGCGCTACCGCGACCAGATTGCCCGCCAGTACCGCATCGTCAACCCCGACGCCACCGAGGAGGAGGTCCGCCAGGCTGCCGAGGCCGATTGGGGCAACGAGGGTGTTTTCCAGACGGCGGTACGTCTCCCCGTGCTAACGCGTCGCCGTGCCAAGATGCCCTTCACTAACACCAAGTACAGCTCCGCACCAACCGAACGGGCCAGGCCACCTCGGTGCTGGGCAACGTGCGCGCCCGCCACAACGAGCTTCAGCGTATCGAGCAGACCATTATGGAGCTGGCAAGGATGTTCGAGGATCTTGCCGTGCTTGTCGAGCAACAAGAAGCCCCCATCGATAACATCGAACAAAAGGCCCACCAAACCACCGACCATATGGACCGGGGCAACGAGGAGGTGGGCAAGGGTATCGATCACGCCCGTCGCACCCGCAAGATGAAGTGGTACTGCGTGCTCATCTGCGTGCTCATCATCGTCATCCTGGCTCTGATTCTGGGTATCTACTTCGGCATAACGAACAAGAACAACAACAACAACAACAACGGCGGCGGCGGCCAGTAGCCGCAGACCGACCTGACGGCGAAGAACAGACTATGAGGATATGATGCAGCAAGTTGCCTCTCGGAACGAGGAGCGTCGAAGAAAGCCACGACGAGACATGACGGAGCGCGTTTCCCCCACCCAGAGGACCGAGGGCCAGCCTTTTCCACCAAGATTGGTTATTGTAATGATTCTTTTGTATTAAATTGGCCAGCTAATGGCTCGCGGCCGGCTGGTATAAGTAATAATTTGCAGTTTTGTGGCGTTGTTGGGCCGCTGAATGAACCCACCTAATTCTCCTACGACACCCGCAAGCCTCGACTTTCGTGACACTCTTCTCTTGCCCGCGCCAAGTCGTATTGTTTCCCGCATGGTGAAGAAGGTGTAGGCGTACCTGGTAAACGTATCACGCGGTCCCACCCGGCAAGACGAAGCTGGGAACGGGGCCGGCGGCGAGTCAGCACGACCACGAGCGCCGCACCGCCCGCGGGGGGGGGGGCCGGTCAGCTGAGCTAAGATTTCTCCGTCTCCGATGCAGCCGGCCCATGCCTGATGCTTGGCAACTTTGAAGGCTTCCTTCTCCGCCAACACGACCCCCCCCCCCCTCCCCCCCTTCTTTCAACTGCGCGCGGCTATAGTCGGGGCTCGTGGCTACGCTTCGCTGCTCGTTGTAGCTACGTCGGGTTTGGTTTCACACACACGAGGCTAGCCCTCAGCCCTTCCCCGTTCTTCGCTCTCTCCTTCCTACAGGGGTCGACGGCGGGGGGCAAACAACCGAGCTCACTCGTCCCCATGATGGGGTGGCGTGCATCTTGCTGCGCCCAGAGCGAAACCCCCGGGTGTCGTAGATACCCAGGCCGCTGTCGGAGAAAGGGGCGAAGGCTTTCGTGGGGGTAGGCGGCAGCCGCCAGCGGCGAGCAGAAGTGGCGGGCGTCCAAGTCCCATACAAACTACCCTATCCAGCCAAGGAAGCAGAGGGAACACGCCGCCGGCCATCCCCCAGGACGACGGTGAACGGATGATCCCCATACTCGACGGGGCCCATCGGGGATGTGCATCCCCAGCCGTGGGCCCGGCCGCTTGGTCATCCCGCGCTCCCTACCAGCAACCGTTGGAAACGGCTCGAAAAGCAACAAGACCCCCCCACGACCCCCGGGAGGGGGAGGGCGCGCACGCGCGCAAACCCCAGCCCCGTGATGCCGATCTCGACGGGGAGCCCCTCTCGGCAATGAACAGAGCCTCCCGGCGGTAAAGCAGGTGTCACTAATGCACACCGCGCCGACCCCGGCGCCCCTGGCGTGGTGACAACCTCCTTCGCCTCTCCGTTTTCTCACGGCGTCCGCCCACACACCCCGGGGGGCGGGAGGCCGACGATACCCAAGACGTTCTCGCGAGCGAAGGACAACACGGGCGTGACGGCACCGCGCCGGGAGAGGGGGGGACGTAAGGGGCTTGGGAATCACTTCCTAGACTTCAAAGGGGTGGCCGGTCGGCGGCGGTGGCGGCGGCGGATGGAGAAGCGCAGAAGCGTCGCCCCCCCCCCCACCCCAGAGAGTGCATGCAGCGGCGCGAGGAGCCATGAAGCCGAGGGGATGGTGTGCGCAGCGGGCGATCGGGGATGGGAGAAAAACCCTTCACGCCATATATGCGCCTTGCGCGGAAAAGCTTCGTTTCGGCCGCACCCTCGCGCGCCCTCGGCCACCGAGGTCCACTATGCTCCAGCCACCACGGAGAATGGGATGCCAGAAGCACCGGTGTCCGTCTGGGCCAAAGGTCGGTAGCGTTAAAGGGGGGAAAGAAGAGAGGTCCGCCAAGGCTCGAGGCATGGGCGTCTCGAAATAGGACGACCCCCCCCCCCCCACAATGCCAGGCGGAGGGGGAGTCGCAAGAGCTCCGACCGTCCCTCCGCCCGTAGCTCCTCTTTGGGAACCCCCTCCCCGCGACGCGAACCTGTCCGTCGAGAGCGACACACACGACACGGGTGCGGGCCTGGATGGGAGAGGGGGAGAACTTCGCTTCGTTACCGGTGGGGCCCGACTGGTTGGGTTGCAGACGCGCATCACCTTCCCCGAGCAGCCCTGGCCGAGAAACACGGAGGAAAAGAGGGCGGGGCGCAAGGAAAAGTTGGCGGCCCAGTTGGTGTCATCAACGGCCCTGAGAAAATATAGAAACCGTGGTTAGAGTTGCCCTTTCCCCCCCTCGAGCCCCATCGTCGCCTCTCCTCCGATCGCTAAGCTTAGCGTTGCTTGGCGAAACGTGACCCAGGCCGTCGCGCGTCGGGGGTGGTATACTTAAATAGGTCGGCGGGCTGCAGAATCATGGCGACAGCATCTACACCGAAACAGTAGGACGATGGTATTTCTTCTGGATCCGGAAACCTCAGCCGCGGCCGTTACGCCCGTCACAATCCCCTCCCCCCCCCCCTCTCAGCCCTGCATGTGTGATGTGTCGAGGTGACCCAGTGTGCCAAGGCAGCGCGAGGAGCGTGGGCCCCAGACGATGCATCTGGTGTTCCAGTTCCGATCCTGGCGGGCATCGGCTCCACGTTTAGGGCCCGCCGGTTCGAGGGCCGGTTCGGCTCGACTTGACCGCTTGGCAATCCCGAGGGCCCCGAGTATGCAGCAACCAGGCGCTGATGTCGCATTTTGCTCTTATTCCATCACTAAGACCCTCCCATTCCTCCCCGTTGCCCGTTCCATCGTCGGTGGGGGTGTGTTCATTGCGCGCCGCGAACGCCTCCCGGCCAGTTGGAATGCGTCGTGACCATGTCGCACTGGCGGCGGGCCCGTCTCAGAACAAGAATAGACGGGCGCGGGCTCGGAGCGCAAAGCGCGCGCGCGCGCGCCCTTTCTTTGGCATTTCTTGTTTTCCTTCTTCTTCTTCGAGTCTCGTCCGATCGACATGCCAACCCCCCTTGGCCCCTGCTGTCCGGCACACTTGCCGAGCGGCGCATGCCCTCCCGCCAGCCTTCGGACGGCTCTCCCTCTCGCCTCCCGCCAACGTCATGGGCCGTCCTGGTGCGCCGTCTCTGAGCCGGCCCGACGACCTGTTGGCAAGACGACTCAATATCGCGCTGAGGCTCCAAACGTCGTCTCCTCGAGAAAGTCGCTGGGCCGATTGGGGAGAGGGGCGCGATAGGCCCGAGATCCACACTTGTACGGGGATGTGAGCGATGAGCCGCAGGGATGGGAGCCGCAACGCAACCTGCTGAAACATCATCTGAATCCCATCACCAGGAAAAACATGACAAACGCAGCAACCGCATACACGCCCGCGGCGGTATGGAGGCCTCGGCCTGCGAGAAATCGTGGAATGGGTGCCCTGTCGTAGCCATAGCAGTTCAGACAACCGGCCGATTTAGACGAGGTACTCAGGGATGGCTGCTCCAAGACACTTAAATGCTTCTGCCGCCTCTTCCCAGCCTCTCGGGGTGTCCGATGATGCTGGCCGTCCGCGACCGTAATACATTTCTTGGGCCTCCTTGCCAGCGTTGAGACCCGGAGCCTGGTGCTCGTTTCGTCCACTCTTCTTTCTCATTCTGTTCATATCTGTTTACCGCCATGTTGGGTTGCAAGTCGATCCTGGCGCTCTGTGCCATGAGCATCTCCGTCACTGGTACGAGGCTGCCGCTCTGCGAATGTGGACCACTGTTTACCTTCCATGCTGACTGAGTATAGGCTTGGCGATACCAGTATTGCCGCCGAGGCAAGAAGAGCCGAAGGACGCCCTGGTTCAGGGGCTCCCGCTGAGGATAATGCCCCTCGGCGCCTCCATCACCTTCGGCACCCGGTCGAGCGACGGAAACGGGTACAGGAAATATCTCAGGGACGGAATCACTGCTTTGGGCAACCCGGTCAACATGGTCGGCAACCACCCGAACGGCACCATGAAGGACAACGAGAACGAGGGCTGGCCTGGCTTCGTCATCACCGAAGTCCAGGCCAAGGCGGATGAGAGCGTACCTGTCTCGAAGCCGAACGTCATCCTTATCAACGCCGGCACGAACGACTGCATCCAGAACATCGACATCCCCAATGCCGGCGTGCGCATGACCACCATGGTCAACAGGCTCTTCACACAGTCCCCGAGAGCGACGGTCATCCTGTCCACTCTGATCCCCAACCGCGCCGCCGCGGTTGAGAGTCGTACTCTGGACGTGAACAAGCAGTACGCCAAGGTGGTCAGCGACCTCGCGGCTCAGGGGAAGCGCATCGTGCTAGCCGACATGCGGGGTCCCGCCGGGCCGACCATCGACAACATAGTCGACGACGGCACCCATCCCAACGACGCGGGATACAAAATGATGGCCACGGTTTGGATGAACGCTCTGGTGCAGGCCGCACTCAATGGCAAGCTCCAACCGGCCGAAGCCGTTGAGGGCTTGCCCGACAACGGGCCAGCGTAGGCGTAGGCATTGGCGGTGACTTTTGCTATTTTGTATAGCGTGGCGTTCCCTAGCACATTGGGTCTTTTCTTTTCTTCACTCTGCGCGATACCCCGTTTCCATTCGTCTTCCTGGCAGCAGGGACGGCCAACCTGTCCTTACTGTCACTCTTGCAGAGCATCAGCCTCGTCGACCATCCCGCGACTGTTGCCAATCACTACAATTCAAATCAGAATCAACATCCATTGTCCTGTGCTGTACTTCTCTTTTGCATCAAATTTACTTCAAGGCCAAGTATAATAGCTCAGCCACCACGTGCAGCCACTGAAGCAGCCAAGGTGCCAGTGGAGAAATTGGCACTCGAGAGGATTGAAGTCGGCACGATCAGGCCGAATCAGCATCGCCTTTCGTCCAGCTCCAAGATCAGCAACCGGTCCACGGAAGCCTCGGTCGGCTCTCAATCGTGGCGCGGCGTGATGTAGCAAGCAGGAGACTGTAGGAGGGGAGGCCGGTCTGGGGAGGACGCCTAAGTTCGTTCCGCGTAGACTGTCCAAGCCGGCGACGTCCTCACCTAGTATCGACGATCTGTAGCCATCCACTGCTGCCGGCATGCTCGGGAAAGAACCTGCGCTCTTGTAGAGGTCACGTTGGAAGGTCCAGCCAAGTACCGGCAAGTGGCTACAGGACTGCCCAAGCCAGGGGGCTGGCAGAGTGGCTCAGAATCTTCTGCCTCGAGGCTGGCTGCAACAAACTTCGACCTGATCGGCCGCGAGGGTGTTTTTCCATCTCTTTCGGGATGGGCGAAGATTGCGTGAGGCGGCCACATCCTCCACTACCGACTGATCGTCGGTGTCCGTCGCTGCAGGGCGACGTGACGAGTGCTATCTGGAAACAGAAGGTGAGAAGTCCATCCTGCCCGCGGGCTGCGCTCACCGGTAAAGTTACCGAATGTCTCGGGCAGCCCAACCTTACCACTTGCTTGCTCTGCTTGTTCAGTTAACTTTGAGCCCTCCATCGGACGAATGCGCAGAACGGGCCATAGTGCGGAATTTCGCAGCCAAGTTCAATCCCACGAGCCGGCACTTGGGACAGAAGTTGCGTGGTGCGGAAGCAAGGCAGCCGGCCCGAAAGTACATCAGGCACGGTACGGAGGTGTACACGTACACGACGGCGCAGTTTAAATTCGGCCTGTCGAGACGAGCTGCGTGGTTCGGAGATTAAGCGCACGGCCTCAGGGACCAAGTCGGCTTGAACCATGGGAGAGGCCTGCATGTTCAGATACATATGACGAATGGCGTGTCGTCTGTCAGTGACGATCTCGTCGCTGTCTCACTGGGAGGAGGGATGCCAATGGGATGCCGAATGGCTGCCCGTATGAGGCGCGGGGCAAGCGGTGCGGCACAGTTTATGAAAGTTTGAAGGGAGGTAGCTGTCGGCACGCCCACCGTCGCCTGGTCAAAGAAGTACCGTAAGCATGCGAGGTATGTAGTACAAGTTAGCAGCAGCCGGCCAGATGTGACGAATGCAAGGCACGCCAAGCCGTAGTCCGGCGCCAGTTGCCAGGAATATGGATCGTTCGTGTTCCGGGCTGGCCATGCGAGGACCGCCAGGGAGGCTGATTAAGCTCTTACTCAGGTCCTCGGGTGAAGGGAACACCTCGAGCTGCGCTCGGATCAGCGATGTGCTTTGTTCTCTGTTGGCCGGCTCCACGACTCCAGATTGCCAATGCCTGGGTGGCCGGCAAGCGGCCAGGCACGTACAGCCGGAGGGAGGTACCAGCGGTACGATACACGGGCGGGAGGTCGTCGGGTCGTAGGCATGGGAAAGGAGGACAAGGGTCGCCGTGTGGCCTGGGGGCGAGGGAGCGAGAGGAAGGAGGCAGGAAAAATACATCGTACTTAGCGGAAATAGAGTTCGTGTGTCCGCAATCAAACCTTAATTGATTTGACGCCGGGAGCTGAAAGGGAGGGCGCGAGGGTCCCGAGACGGGCTGCGATGCGGTGCGATTTGCGTGGCGTCGGCAACCCTTCCCATCCCATCCCGTCCCATCCGCCCCCTACCGATACGTCGCGGACAGCGGGGCGGACTTTTAATAGCTGTGGTTCGCAGACGAGCCCCGGCCTCACGTGCTTCTGGAACACTTCTAGTCGCCATCTGTCTGCTCTCCATTCCATGGCCGAGCACGGCCAGGGATGCGCAGGTATGTGCCAAGGTATGGTGACCAGGAGCCTTGCAAGTGTGCTCGCGGTTCCTTCGTACGTCCCATACCTCCTCTCATCTACTCCCACCTGGGTATCCTGTCTGCCAGGCTTCCCAAGTAGGGACACACACGCGCGTACGATGTGTGTGGAGGGGCGGTGACCCACCGGGGGCGGCAATAATACGGGCGCATCGTGGCTCCCTGGCCGTCCCGGCAGGCAAGTTGGAGACGGTGCCGGCGTGCATCATGCACGGACGGCCGTCTGGGACGGGCCCCAAGACTAGTAGCAAAAGAGGGCACGCGGCCAGGTGACGGTGGGATGGCTGGCTGCTGGCTGCTGGCTGACACCCATCCAGGGCCCGGCGACTTTTCCTGGGAGGGCCCATTGGCTGTAGGAGCGGAGCCACGGGCTGAGACAGTACGCTGCAGCAGAGTTCATTCGGTTACGCAACGGGAATCGAGATGCCGTGCGGCCCCCGTCGATGACCTGGTCAGCGGGCGGGCGTGGTTGTGTGGTCTGGAACGAAGCAGCCAGGTCAGCCAAGACGCGCGCTGGATAGGACGGATGCCGTCCCGTACCCACACGTCGCCCAGGTGCCGAAGGGGCGCCGATATTGAAAATGGAAAAATCAGTCTTTCGGCGCACATTCGTCGCCATCGTGTGGCAAGTGGGCACGGCGAACTCTATTCGGGATCAGGGACGTTTCCCGCCGCCGTCATTGGACCAAGTACGGGAATGTTTTCGGAGGGCCTGGGGCATGACGTACTGTACCGCCGAGGTTGGACCCAATCCCGTCTGGCCTGCCCTGCTGGTCGGCTGGAGACATGCTTGGCCCTATAGACAAATAGCCTGGTCTGCGTAAACAATGAAAAAAAGTTTATAGGCATGGGGAGCGGAGAAGGGGGTGGAGGTGTATCTCGCGGGCTCGCTAACCCAGCCCTGCCCGCCCGGAGGAGCCCTGTTGCGCGTGGCGTCAAGATGAGAGCCCGGTGAATGGGTGGTTGGCCCATGGTTGTCGACTGCTTAATGCCGAAGCCGAACGTGTTCCGTCGGCGCGTGTGCCATCGTCGCGCCCGTGCCGTCCCTTTCGAGCAAGAGCGCCGAAGTGCAGATCAGGACCGTCGCCTCAGCCTCGCCCGGGACTTGGCACGCCGACACGCGCTTGGGACGGCAGGTGGTAGGTAGGGGGTATGTAACTAGGTATGGAAGTAGCGAGGTACATCGCATTCGCAATGTACTTGGATCGTACGGACGGAAGGGCATGGGAGGTGGCTGACCCTGGCGGCCGGGGGTCCTTTTGCTAAGTTGCAATGGGGGTGGGATGGGATGGGATGGGATGGGGGATGCCCACGGGAACCGAATAGGTATAACGCCGGCTTGGGCAAATTTGCCTAAACTCACGGATCTGGGCCTAAGGAGATAGTGGGGGAGCCACCTGACCCCGGCCTGGTTTTGGGGGGGAACGCCAAGTCCCGCCAGACCCGGACAGGCTTAGCAGCAAACTCTAAATCGACTTGCCATTAGCAGCTCGAGGCTTGGCGTGCCAGGGAAGGCGTGGATGCGCGGTCTTGGCACTGTCGGGTTCCCGCCATGCGCTTGCGAGGGCTGGTACGGCGCTGTGGGGTGGGTGTGCCAGAAGGAAGGCACCTAAACAGAGCCCTGGAGGGGGGAAGAGGAAAAAAAAAAAAAAAGGAGCTGCCTCGAACAGAAAGAAGCAAAGAAAATACCCACCATCACCATCACCACCCTGCCACCACCACCACTACCACCACAAACACACAACACCGGCCATGTACGCCTAGTATTTCCTGGATGTAGTAGACCAGCCAACCACAGGCGCCCCCCCGGCCGGACTAGGCGCCGGAGACAGCCCTGCGGTGCGGCCTATGGGCTCGCGTGGCAGAGCAGCTCCGACACGATGCTCCGAAGCCCTCCCTCCCCCTGCCCGCCCTGCCCGACCTGCCGCGCCAGCCAGGCCCCCCCGACGGCTCGCCCGCGCATGGAAGCTCCATGTATTTGCCCTTCGGCGCCCTTGGGTTGCGTCGCATTCATCGGAATCCCTCGCCGACAAGGTTTTCCATTGGGAGGGACCTGAGGGCGCGCCCACTCCCCGGGGATATTGACTCGAAGCCTCGCTTCCCCATCGAGCCACGCCGCTCAGGTTGTACCACGCGTCCCGGTGCGGCGGACTGGCGCTTTCTGGTAGCTCCTGCCTGGCCTGGCTGCCTGGGGGGCTCCTCGCAAGGTTGCCCGTACATACAGCGCGCGACGGCGACGACAACCGGCGGCCGGCCTCCAGCTTGCTGACAGGGCTGACTAACGTCTTACCGCACGCGCGCATAGACAGCGGTACCTAGTGTCTGATTCGCCGGCCACGGCGATAGACGCAGCGCCCACAGCACGGGAGTCCTGGCCAAGTCCAAGCCGGCCTATACTCCTACCGTAAAGGTGACCATTGCCCAGCGCATCGACATCGGCATGAACCCGACCCCTCCGGGTTTTTGGTTTGCCTGCCGCAGCACACATTTTCGAACCGTCCGGGCGCACGGCGGGCTGGCGGACGCCCGTCTTCGAGTCAGGTATCATCTGATGATGAAGCCGTCCCACCAAACATCCTTTTCCCTGCCTTGTCTGGAAACAAAGTAGACCAGCCTGTCTCCACGACACGAGAATCTCTCCCGCCCCGTCCAATGATGCCGTTGCCAGGTCTGCACTGGATGCCAAGGAATGCCGGCCCGTCCACACGTCCCCCTATACACCCACCCGGGTACGTTGCCAACCAGGAATGTAGCAGATGCGCGTACGGTGTAGCATGGTGCAGGTTTTTGGGCTCGGAACGCTTGCGCTGAGTCGCGCACCTGACAGCTGTCACATCTCGGAATTAGAGTTTGTATGTTAGACGTTGTATCATGGAGATCCAATATCGTCGAGACCGGGCAAAGTGGGGGAAAACAGGCTGGCTGTCAACCCTTACCAACTCATACGCCAGGCGCACATGGCCAAGGTACTGTACGTACCTGGGGCCCCTTCGGCGCCGAGGACTACCACACCCCCCCCCCCCCTGGCGGAAATCAAAGTAATAAGCCTACCCGGAAGAGGGGGAGAGACGGGGGGGGGAGCCTGCAGTGTACTTTTGTGATGGCGCGTGGCCGGGTAGAAGCACAGGGCATACCTAACCCTCCTGAACGGCGCCAGGCCCTACGCGGGACCACTTCGCACCTCGCACTTCGGGTTTACAAAAGCAGGGCAGAGTGGGCGTTTCGTACCCAGGGGCACGGTCCTGAAGCCGGGAAAGAGTCATGACTTCCCAGTTCGCGCTGGGCCAAATGAGCGCGAGGAGCAGACGGGTCCCAATAGCTGGTGGACCGAACGACCATGGGGGAAGGGGGAGGGGGGAATTGTTCTTGTCAACAAGGGATGGGAAAGAGGGAGCGGGAAAGGACTAAAAAAAAAAAGGACAAAGGCTCTCCCAAAACTAGCCGAGAACCTTGAAAGAAGGGGCCCCGGACCAGTCGGCGTCGGCGGCGGACGACGGCGGGCGACGGTGGCGGCGGCACCTCCAGCCAATGCGGGCGTGCGGAAGAGATGGAATGGAGCAAGAGAGAGAGAGAGCAAACACCGCGCGCGATAGCCTGTATAGGCAAAAAGCACCAAAAGCAAAGCCCGCGCCTGTCCGCCATAGGTTGATCGGAGCAATAGACTTCGCGGCCCAGACGGCAACCTCGAAATTTGACTTTGGGGGGGCTCCTGGGCGTCAGCAGCCGACCACAGCCCCACCAACGGCCGCCCGCATTCTGGACGTTCCCGGGGGGGGGGGCGTGGGAGGGGAGGGGAGGAGGAGGGGGCGCGCGCGCGTGGGAGGCCGGTTAAGTTTGAGTGCGTGACTGCGTGTGCGCGTTGCGTGTTGTGTGTGTGGCAATGTACAACCTGGCCGGGCCGCCGAGGTCTGCCGTTTGGGACGGCGGGCTCGCCGGTGACAGAAGCTTGCTGGAAGCTTGCTCGAAGTTTTGCCAAACCAGCAAAGGCGATGCCAAGGTTTCCCAGCGCCCAGGTAAACCCTCTCTCTCTCTCTCTCTGGTTCCCTCGTCGTTGTATTTTTTTTTTCTTTTCTAAACCCACGCCCCAGTCCGCCCCCCCGGCCCCCCGTCCCAGTCCCCGCAACGTCAGAGGCCCGTCCTGGACACGCGCGCGCGGGCGACCCAAAGCATGCGTGAGCGGTCTCGCGGGCGGGCTCTGACGTAGTCATGCTCGACCGGGCCTGGCGCGGTACGGTTCCGTGCGCTGGGAGGAAGCTCAATGTGACTCGTCAGATGAGACCGCCAGCACGCCCTGCCGAAACGTGGACAGACTCACGTTGTTACCGCCTGCGAAAAGGAGGTCCGGACAGAGAGAGAGAGTGTGTGTGGAGGATTGCACTCTGGTAAACCTGGACGAGGGGACGAAGTCCGGTTGCAAGTCGGGGACTTGCTGCTGAGGGATGTCATGATGCATCCTACCATCCAGGAGATGGGACATCAGGTACTTGCTTACCTGGCCCAGGGGCCCAGCCAGCAAGTCAGGGCATCCAGCACTGCCCGGCGTCATTAGGTTGCAAAATACTGGGCGGCGGTATCATGATTCGTAATCAGAAGAGTAATATGGTAATTGATTCATGGATTGAATTCGCAACTGAGATGGGGGTATAATTGCATACCAGGGCTCGGGGGCGCAAAGTCTATCAGGTACTCCCGGGCGCCGCTTCTGACGACATGCCGTAACTGCAAACGCGAAATAACCAAGTACGATATGGAGAGAAAAGGAAAACCCAAACAAAAAAAGTGTACAAGCTCTTGCCCAGCCTCCCCATGCACCACCACCAAGCAGGACCCCTGACCAGAGGAGCCCTGACTGACTGACTCTATCACAGTGGCGACGCCATGGCTGGCTACGCGGTCAGGGACCAAGTAAGCCACTGCGTCGGGGCTCCCTCGGGATAATGGGGAGCCCTTAACGACTCAGGCAGCTGAGGGCCGGATGTGAATTCCCCCGCGCCGCGCCGCGTCCTCGTTTGTAATCCCGTGGCCAAGTCCCGGCCGGAATTACGTATGTAGCCTTTTTGACCAGGGCTGGCGAAATGGAGATGAGGCCCAGGGCATGTGCTTGGTAATGCCCAGAGCCCACCGGACCGGGAAGGCCGGACGAGCCGGCCGTCTCGAAAGTGGCCCCCGGTGGGTCTCGTAGCCCATGCGACTTGGGCACTGCGGAGCTGATGATGTTTTTCTCACGACCTCGCGATGCCCGTCACCCCGTTTGCCAATAAGGCTTTCCGTTCCAGGACGACGGCAGTGCGGCAGGAGAGCGGCCCCGTACCCGGCCGGGTCCCTACAACCATGCAGACGGGGCAGGGCGCACGTGAGGGGGCGTTAACCTCGGCAGCTGGGATGTGGGAAGGTAGGTAGACCAAGACTCCCGAATGCCGCCGAAAAAGAGCAACATGTCGCCCGACGCCAGAGTGTATGCCATCGCGTGTGCTGTTGCTGCTGCTGCTGGTGTGTTGTATCGTCGGTGAGGCGAGACGATGACGGAACAGGAAGGGGGAGGGGGCAAGGCGATGGTGACGACAGAAGGCCATCAAAGGAGAATCGGGCAAGCGATGGTCGTATTGCCACAAGAGGCACAGGGCCACAGCTGTGATCAGACCATTGTTTGTTGAACTGTAGATTGGGTTGGATGGGGTGCCACTCGTCGTGGGGTGGGACGAGAGCGGAGCAGGAAGCCCACAACGGTGATAACACCCTTCATGGGTTGTTTATTCCCGGGCGACGGGCGATGCAGGAGAGAGCTGAGCTGCACTGTTGGCTAACAGACAGGTCCGTAGCAGCAGGCTGGTAGGCAATAGGCAACCAGGGGGGGGGGCTCGGGGGGGGAGGAGGAAGGGGATGCCCATGCTTGAGCCATGGTAGATGGACGGAGCCTGGGATGGGTGGCCGTGGGTGGGGATTTTGGGGGGGTGGGCGAAGGGGAGACAGGGGGAGGGGGTGTGAGGACGGGTGAGCGGGTGAGGGTGTTTTTCGAGAGGACCTTGGGCTTGGCCAGCGAACTAGTCGAGGCAACCAGGGACCCGGACCCGTTCGCGGTTAATCGGCATTTGCACGGGATTTGGATGTTCGAGACTCCCCTGGGGCAGCCCTGGGGCCCTGTTGCCGGCGGCGCTGCTGGTGAAACGGCGTCCTGGCTATTGCTGGGCCTGCTGGGCCTGCTGGGCATCGGCCGTTGCAGCCGCATTCCCCCCCCCCCTTCCCCCCAGCCAAAAGGGACCCCCCCTCCGAGACCGACTGATTGGCGATCATGCCCCAACCGCTGCAGCAGCCCTGGACAGGATCGGCCGGACCCTTGCACACGCTTACGGGCCCGTCGTGGTGTCCCAGTACCGCCTCCGCGCGGCGATGGCGACCTTGTTGCCTGCGAAGCGGTGCTGGAAGAAGTTGAAGACGGCGAACTCGTCGCGCGACATGACGTACGAGTCCGGCTGCGCCTGCACGCGGCTCCAGATCTGGCCCAGGGCGCCCTCGAGTATGCTGCTCACGACGGGGTCCTTGGCGCCGTCGGGGCTCTCCCGCGCGATCTCCAGGGCCTGAGCCACCTCGTTGGTCTCGGCCGTGGCCGGCGGGCTGGCGGGGAGGGACTGGGAGTGGGCGTGGTGTTGCGGCTGCTGGTGGTGCGCCGCCGGCTGCTGTGCGTCCTGGTAGTGCGAGGTCATGTTGACGAGCTGGAGTATGGACGAGGGCTCCGAGGGCGGCGTGGGCATCCGGTAGTTCACGTAGTAAGCGTGCGGGTGCGAGTCCTGAGGGTTGACGAGCAACATGGTCATTGAGAATGTGGCGGTAGGACGGGCTGGTGTAATATATGGGCGGTTTCCTATTATGGATGCCTTGGTGATACCGGGAGGCGAAGGCAAGCAAACATGCGGAGAAGAAAGTGGCTGCGGTGACAAGGTATCCTCCAGCAGATCCCAGCACAGAGATTTCGGGGAGAGCGGCGACAGCTGATCGAGATGTTCCGAGAAAAGGGCAGACGGACAGGCCGATGGGGTTGGTTGCACAGTGTACTACTACTACTGCTGGACTTATTTTTCTCTATAAGTCTGGGTAGGTGGTAGTAGTGGGTGGCAACGCAGCGAGTGGACGTTTTTGGTGCTTGAGGGGTTGACGGTGAGAGGACGGATTCGATGGGCGGGATCACCAGAGCCTTTAATAGATGCAAGGTATGCAAACGAGAGGAATGCCATCGGATGCCAAGGGGCAGGGGCGGAAGCTGGTCCCGAAGCTCCTTTGCCTCTCTGCCTCTCTGCCTTTACCTCTGCCTCTGCTAAGTTGTACGGGGCAGGCCTATGCCTTTCCCATCCCACCAGGCCCTGCCAGTCGACGGCGGGAGGAGGAGGAGCAGCAGCAGCAGCAGCGAGAGGTACATGGATGGGGAGAAGTACCTGTCTCGTACACACCCTCCTCGTTCAACTGACGGTTACAGGGCACGCACGCACATACGCATCCATCCCACAGTGGATAATACATGGGGGGGACACAGCAGCAGCAGTCGGGTCTATGGTAGAGGTAGGGTTTACTACTACGACTGACTGACTGACTATGTACCCGGCTCCCTGTCTCGCCCTCGCTCGCCGTCACGCACGCGCAGTTCCTGCCGCTAGCCTCTACTGCCAGGGGGGGGGGGCGTGTACTTGGGAATACATGGGCGCCTGGCCTGGGCTGGAAGGGCTGGCAATTGGCATCACGCCCCGAACGGCTTGCTATTTTCTGCGTCTTTCGCAGTTCCGCATTTTGATCAGCTCCAAAGTCTTTATTGTGGTCCCGGGAACCGCGTGAGGGCGTGCAAGTCAGTCAAGGGTCGATTAGACTCGCGGAGCTCTTACCTGATTCGTACAGAGCCAAAAGTATGAATGCGGCCCAGACGGATAGACGAGCCCCCACTCATATCCAGGGCCCCGGTCGCGTACGTACCCTGTCTGCCCGTCCGTAGGAACGGCATGGCTGTTTGTACGATGACCACCTGGGCAGTTTTGCAACGCCCTGGCCGCCCAGGCTCCCAGGGCTGCCCGCCCCGCGCCCGCCTGGAATGAGGTACTATCCGTACCTTGGGTAGGTACTTTACCTAACCTAGGGTACCTAACCTACTTACCTACCCATCTATCCATGGACTCCATTCCCATACAAACCTCTATGGATTAGGTAGTATCCCATGGCAATATGGAGGACCACAGCATCATCCATCCATCTATCCACTCATCCACCCATCCCCTCATCCCTTCCACCCATCCCTTCCCTTTCGCCCCCATGGACCAGGCCGGTACCTGGATACGCGCCTGCGCCTGCGCCCACGCGGACAGGGATGCCAGGCCAGACCGGACCCCGTTTGCCCATCAGCCATGCCCGCACGCGCGCGCGGGATGTGACTTGTACGGGCTGGCTGGGTGACCCAAGTATATACCTAGATACTTACAGTACAGACAGACAGACAGCATCATGTACGGGAGGGAGGGCGTGCCCCAAGCACACCCACGCCCTCTCGCGTGCGAGGGAGGGTTGATGGATCGAACGTCATGTTGGTCAGGTAAAAGGGTCCGTTCATCCACATTTTGATTTACCTCTGGTCTCCCCCCAATCTGAGAATAGAATCGAAACAGCCACAAGTGACTTAACCCGTCTTGACTATCTATGTATGTACATACTGGATGCCTACTTTCCAAACTTACATACTTCTTGTACACATCCCACCCCCCCTTCCCCTTCAGCTCGGTCATGCATGCGTGCATAGCTGCCTGGCCTGATCGAACTGTAATGAGGTCATCCGTGCTGGGAAGGGAGGGAGAAAGGGTGGGCGGGAGGAGGGGGAACCGGATACCTACCTAGCACGTCTACCCGAGCCACTACACTATAGTTTGGGAGTGCGACGACCTGGATGATAGCAACACGCTACAGCTGAAGCTGAAAACAAAACAAGAAAAAAAGGAACACTGCCGCACCTACCTAGAATTGCTCCGGCGTGACCTGAGGCCACCACACGCAACCGCATTCCATAGTACTAAAAGCATACGCAGATAGGTACCTACCTACATGTAGGTATGCCCTCGTATGCGAAGCGGTAGCGCCCCTGGGCGACGAGGGCGTAAAGAGGAGAAGAGGTACTCGACAGAAACCAAGAAGGCAAGAGAGATTACCTAGGAAGTAGGTTCACGATACCAAAAAAAAATAAACCATTGCTCACCTCTCGCGCCTCGCGCTGTGCCACAAAAACATACCTACTTACACACCCTCCCCCAGCTTTACATACATAAAACTGCCCGAGCTCCTGACGGGGTCGCCTGCCTCGGGGGGGGGGGGGGGGGGGGGGGGGGCGAGACGCATGCCACACGACCGACTTACTCTATCTACCTCGTCGGTCTTCCAACAACAACACCAAAACACGACCTCGCTCGCGCATCCGTGGCCAACGCCCCGTCATGCCCGGCCCATGCCTCTGGTAACCGCTGCTGCTGCTGCCACGGCCGCCGACACGACGGTGGATGACCGCGATTTTCCCGCTCAGGTTCTCCTCCACTTTGATCCTGCCCCTCCCCTCCCCCCTCAAGAGACAGACAGGTATCATCTCTTCCAGCTTGCTTGCAAGCGGCGGCTAACCCAGAGTTTGGGTTCAGAGTTTTGGCTAGTCGGCCAAGGTGACCAATCCCCGGGGGGCTGGGCGCTCCCACCAGTACACGAAACCTTTTTCCCATCTTCCAAAACAAAATACCCCATCGAGCGGGCGGGTGTTTGGTGTCCCCTCTTGGTCGCTCGCGCGCCCGCCTGGATGACGCTCTTCGGAGGGGTCCCAACTACATACAAGGGCCCTCCGGTCTTGGGGCCGGCGCCCGCCTCCTGAGCTTCCCAGGGCGCGACTGGTGTTCCAAACCCGTGGGTACGTACGAACGGCCCACTACATTCCGCCAGCGGCTTACTATTCCCACCCGCCCTATCGTCCTGGCCGTGGGCTGAGGGCCGTTGCTGCTGCTGCTGCTGTTGTTGTTTGTTGTTGCCGTTTTTTTACCTTTGAGATTTTTGACAACACGATGCGAGTCAGGTCAAAGTTCGCCTTCTGTTGTTTGAATCCCTTCACCGCCGCGCAAGCCCTGCAGCCCCTGCTCGGGTCTTCTTCTCTGGCCTGCCCTCCTCCACCTTCGTGTCCCCGCGCCCGTCGGCTCCCACTGTCATCATACCACCCTTCGCCGATCACGAGGTCATGAAGCCCCGTTGTCATTCCGCCCTCCGAGTCGTGCTGGACCGGCCCGGTGGGGTGGTGTCAAGAGACCCTACGTGCTTGGGGAGTCGGGTATCAGGGCTCCCGGGCGACTATGAAGGGGCACGCTCTGGCATCCAGGCTACCCGGGATAGGGATCGTAGATCATCACACGAGGGGGAGGGGGGGGGATAATCACTGCCCCGGGTATTCTTCCTTCTCGCCTTCGGTCAGTGCCTGCTTACCTACTCCATACATTGTCGTCATCGTCGTCATCATCATCCATATCTGTTGCATCGGAGGCCGAGTCTATTTGTCTTGGGGGGGCTCGCCTGCTGGGCCAACTCGGGGCTTCCTGGGTCGTCCTCGTTTGACTTGTCCGCATGGTCCCGCCTGCCCATATATCGGCAAGAAAGCCGAGGCAGTGTCGATTTGTTGTCACCAATAACCCGGGCACAACAGGCGCTTCGGCGTCCACCCCAGGATTAAGGTTTGCTCAGGGTATTGGATACACGCTGGCGGGTGTCCATGACAGCGTCTCAGCTTCAGGCTCGGCCGGCTTCCTAGACGGGGATTGGCTGGCCCCTGGTCGAGCCGTCGCAGCAGAGGCGCCCTCGCCGCCGTGGTGGTATACGAAAGTGAAGCCTATTAAGTAGTTCCCTTCTAACGCCCGTATTAGACTCAGGTAACCAACCTACTTGCGCAGGGACGCTTGCCGGCAAGGGGCAGGCCGTTGGACGAGTTTGTCGACCGCCTCGGTATCGCTTCAAGTCCGCCGGACGCTCGAATGATGAAATGGAACCACTACTATGCCCTCTCCGCGATGACACGGAGCGGCGTATATAAACGTTAACTCTGGCCTCCACTGCCAGGCCGCTTTGGGGAAATGTTGCGAACATTAAGGTCTGCATCGCGTCTGCCATGGGTGCAGGTTGCAACTAACATGGGAGGAGCCAGCGCACACTCCCTTGTTGCCCGCCAGCCCGCTTCTCGCGTGCTTCGCGAAGCCGGCCTGCAGATGCACCCCGGGGCGACGCGCATGATGCGTGCAGTATACGGGCTGAGTTTACATCTGGACGCCGGTGGGGGGCAAGGCCTGCCTTCTTCCCGGATTGGTCGCCCGGTATAGGTGTATACCATTCTGACGCACCATACGTGCGTACGTGCGTGTGTGCTGTATGCCACAATAAGATACGGACGTGCAGCTGCGTCGGGGCGAGGCCGCGCCCGCCAATGTCAGTTTTGCCTGTCTGGAAACTCAAACCAGCAGGCAACCCGTGGCAGGCAGGCAGCAGGCTGGTAGGCGGCATCCATGGGTGAGGCGTGGCAGAAGCACAACAGGTGGCAGAGGGGCATCCTGCGACTGGGCCGGCGTTGTGATGGAAGCGCTAGAAGCCTTCCTTCTAGTCATGCTGCGCCTGCAAGCTCCTGCTAGGTCCAGGGTGAGTCAAGTACGGTCTGAAGTTGTGCCGGGATAGCCCGTGTAGGCCCGTCAGCGCCTCGTCGCGCAGGCATGGATCCGGGCAGTATTCCTGCCACTGCCGGCCGCGCGACAAAGTGGAAGTATGTAGCTGAAGTATCGATCGTCGCCGCACGTATACGCACTCATAAGTATGGATCCCATGGAATAGAGGGGGTAGATGGATAGGCAGAACGTCGTTAGGCTGGATCTGACACGAGAGGGAGAGACGGAAGGAGGGAGAGGAAGGCGAACCTACTACTGCCGGGACCTCGATCCATCTCGTCTCGTCCGATATGGTGCCGGCCCGCGCCCACGTCGTCCATCAACTACGAGACGGACTTCGAGTGGGCGGGCATAGGGACTTAGCATTCGAGGGTGACGGAGACGCTGCCACTGGCTGACTGTCATCGGCATCATCGCACGAAGCAGGAGAAGCCATCGGGCGCCTGGATCGTGGCAGGCGATCAGGGCGAAGCTGTCCAGCGGAAGACAGGTTCCCTAGCCTGCGCTGGGCCGAGCGATGGTGGACCGAGGCCATCCTGGACATTGCTGGCGGCCATTTGGCGTCTGGCAGGACGGCAGGAACCCACGTCCGTGGGACGACGAACGGGCAGCTGTCACACCGGCCCCCCCTATGGAAGCCAGCGGCACGGCTGAGGCCCGAAGACGCAAAGGCAAGCCAGTGAGGTACCTAGGTAGGTAGAGCTTCTGTCATCAGGGACGGGACGGGAGGACCTCACCCAACACAGACAGGCATGGCAAACGCACGTAACCGCACGCGGTAGGTGGTGCCGTCCCGGGTACGGTCGGCGTTGGAGGAGGGGGGGGGGGGGGGGGGGGGGGGCGCTGCTAGGCTGTGCCCACACTGCAATTAATTTTACTTACCTACCTTCACCCCCCCAGGCGTCCTCACAACCGGGACGGTTCTCGTAATCCCGGAGGCCAGCGAACCCCCCGCGGCCCCGACGTGTTGGCAGACAGACAGACAGACAGGTCGGGACAGGGCCAACAGAGCCAACCGCCCGAGAGCGAAGCGGTATAGAGTTTGCGACGGCCACGGCTGTGCAACAGGCGGAGCCACCGTCGTGACGACGAACCTGCTGGCATGGACGCGTGCCAAGCCAGCCTGCCAGTCTCCGGGTGCCGTTAGGCCTGGGCGGCGGGTCGCCGGTGCCGACGTCGAAACAAGACGGACCATGGCAAATTGCTCCCAGGGCCCCAGCGGGACGCCGAGAATAAGGCTTGGTCAGCCCGCTAGGGAGAGCGTCTTACATTAGGTAGCCCTCGGTGCCGGCTCTCTCGCCCATGGCCCAGGGCCTCCTCCAGTTCGTATTGGCACCCCCCCCCCATTCCCAGGATGCCGCAGAGCCTGTGTTAGCACCCGCCGTAGATCCGTCCTTCCGTATGGGGGCCCCATTGCCATTTCCGTGCCAGGCGAGGGGGGGCTCCTATGGTGTTTGTTGGATGTGGCCGTGCCCCATGTTTGCCTCCGGTGAAACATCTGCATTCGGCGCAGTCCAGGCTGGGGGTGGAGGCCCCTCCCGGCTCCGGCATGGGGAGGGCGACTAGGGCACCTCTCTCCTGTTTGGGAAAGCAGCGCCGATGCTGCTCCGAGCCGCCTAACGTCCGCCGTATGAACGTATGAACCCGAAACTCTTCAATCAAAGCCGTGGCCGCTGAGGGCGATTGCTCCGGCCGGCAGGGTGGGTTTCCCATCCCCATGAACGCCAAGTCCCCGTGCCCGCCCACCTGAAGTCCATTCATCCAGTTGATGTACGACGTGTGTGTGTATGTGTGTGTGTATAAGTGTGTGTCTGTGTGTGTGTGTGTGCACGGGCTGGCACCATATCGGATGATGAGACGAGATGAATGGAGGTTCATCTTTCTCTCCCTCCCTTCTTCCCCCCCTCCCCCTCGCCCCCATCCTGCTAGGTAACGCCGTAAGTATACTGGACGGTCGGATATACGCCGTCCGTCCCTCGACCCACGGCTAGTGACCCCCAGCCAGAGAGCCCTGAGGTACAGCATGTATCTCCGGTGCGCGCAGCTCCACGCTTCGTCTTCCATGTCTCCGGGTCCACGAGGATCCGTGAGTAAGGCAGGCCTGGCCTTCGACTAGTCGGGTACCTGATTTGGCCATCCGCATTAGGGTCACGTCAGCTTCCCAAACCACCTTTTTTGTTCCGCACGCCGCCAACTTGCGCCCACGGATGGATGATGCATCTTATTTGGCGCGCACGCCTGCGCTTGGGATCGCGCCGCTAGTCCGTCCCGGGTCCTCCCCTCCCCCCTCCCTTCCAATCAGGGCCGCGCCCTCATCTTGACTCTGTCTGCCTTCCTCCCCGAGATCGACCTCGTCCCCATCATCGGCATCGTCGCATCTGTGCCCGTCGCAGCCAGCTGATACGCGCCTGCGAGGCCCGACGACTGAACTGCATTGCGACTAGGCAAAGCCACCGACGCGCCCCCGCGCAGAGGCAGCGAGCGTACCGCAGCGGTCGCGCCGTCGTGGCCTGAGACTGGAGGCGCCCATGTGGTGGGCGATCCTCCAAGCAGCAACCCCCCTCCCCCCCGTGTCTGCCCTCTAGGGCGCGGGGGCTTTCGTTGGGATTGGCTCCGTCGCTGAGCTGGGCGGAGATCCATAATAAAAGGAGCCCAGGAGGGTTGATGGCCGCCGCCGGATGGATGATGGACGGATGGATCTGCACAGGGTCCCTTTCCCCCGGTTCCGCCCAGCCTGCGACCCAACCCGCCAGCCCGCTCTCATGCGCGCGCGCCCTCTTGGGGGCCGCACGCGCACGCGCACGCTCGCTCGCTCGCTCTGCCTCTCCTCCCATGGCCTCTGGCTCCGCTCGAGGATGCATAGCGGCTTCGACGGGCTAGACAAAAGGCCGTCGATCCACCTCGGCGCGTATCCATTCCCAGCGCCGCCTGCCCCCATCGATCGCCCGCGAGCAGAGCAATCGCCGCCGAACTTCGGCTCCGACCATGGGCGGCGGTGAGCCAGACCAGACCGTGTCTCGAATTGACTCGAGTCCGCCGGCCCCTGCCTTGGCCCGATGTTGGTCGGGCCTGGACTAGCGGACGCATGGCACACGTAGTGGATTAGTCTATTACAACTGTTCCTACAAGCAGAGAGCGTCCTTTTTTACAGTCTAGCGGTGCAACGCGCCATCGTACACAACCCCCCCGCCCCTCCCCGCCTCCTCCTCCCTTGGCTCGAGGAAGGGCGAGGGTGCTTTCGCGATATCCAGGCTGGGGTTCCATTGGCCTGGTCACGATGGGGGTCCCTGTCGCCCAAGGAAGCCCGTGAAAGCATGGCGACCAATCGCGTGCGCCTGGCCTATTTGCCAGCGCTCTTTTTACTTTTCCGCTTGCCAATATCCCAGCCCCACGACCGGAGCTTCTTGACCACCTTGGGCGTGATGGCGGCCGTCAGCGGGACCCGGACGAAGATGAACGTCTTGTGGATGGCATAGGCAAGTGCCAGCTGCGTTCCCAAACCTAACAACGAGCCTAGGTCAACAACCGTAGTAGTGCACAGACGGGTTGGGCGGTAGTGACTTACTCGCTTCGGCCTTGTGACGAGCTGAGGCTTCCTCGACGCCCCAGCCTGCCATCTCAACGTGCTCGCTTATTTCATTGTCCTTGAGGTTTTCCCGCTCGGCCTGCTTCAAGGCGTTGCGGTAGTTGTGCCACCATTCCTGGACGCCGGCCGGTATTAACTTCTGGGCGTGGGAGACGACCCAGTGTTCGAGCTCGCCTGCGGTGGGTGTGAGCGCGGTTCATCCAGGGCATGAGTAGCGTCAAAGCCACGCACCGATTTTATCCGTTCCCACAATCCGGACAAGCAGGAAGCAGAAGGGGAAGTCGAGGACGCTGAGGCCCAGGTAAACTCCCACCGCAGCCCATCCGTACTCCCTCGACAGCTTCTTCAGCCGGGCGCTTAGGCCTGACGGCTCCTTGGCGCTGCTGCTGCCCTTCTGGTTCGAGGCCCGTTTTTGCGAGCTTTGGTGGAAATCGCGTCGGGCGGAACGCAGCAGCGACTGCCTGGACTGGGCGAACTGGCTCGTCAGGCTCGGTCTCGTAGGCAGCGCGGAGCGACACGTCGTCGGTGCGGCTTTGGCTGCACGCCACGGGGTCTGCAGGCCAGCAGCCCCCGTCGGCCCACCGAGGCGGCCGAGGTATCGGCCCAGGCCACTGCGCAACATGTTCGGTCTGTATTCTGCTCCCCTCCCGGGAAGACTCGTTCAATGCGCTGGGGGGGGGGGGGGGGGGGGTGTGGTGGGCAGGGACGAGGTGTCGCGTAGTCGTCCAGATCGAGACCAAGCAGGCGGGCGTTGGCGTGGCTAAGCCCGAAGACTCCGGGGGGGGCACAGGACAGTCGCTTCGGGGACCGAAGAAGCAGGGTTTCGGGCTGGACGTGTGTCGCGGAGCACAGGATGCTATCGGGCTCGGATGTCGGGGTACCTGGCTTGCTGCCTGTCGCGGAGGGGCTAGGATTCCATTGCAGTCAGCTCCCCGGTGTCATTCTTACGTTACGTTGCGCGGAATGCGCGCGCGCGCGAGGCTGCGGCAAAATTTTGGTACGGCTCCCAGGCGCGAAGCTTGAGTGGAGCTTCAGCTGAATGGATCAATGCGATCCAATACCTCCTCGGTGCCAGTAACTTCCACTCTAGCGGCCCGGAGGTGGTGAATGGATCACGGGTCCCCAGCCATTACGAATTTCTCCTTCCGCGGAGGGGCGGGCATCAGCCACAGCTGTGACTTCTAGGTACTATGTACTCCGTACATGTAGGGGGCAGCTTCACTGCCACCCGACTTCCCCACCTTCTGTGGCTCAGTTTTCCCAAGAGGCACCTCCCCCGGGGGCTGACCTGACCTCACTATCCCATCACCACCACCACCATCATCATGGATCCTCCTGGCTACTAGCTGACAGTTCGATTCCGTGCCCCTCGTTGCCAGAAAAAATCACATCGGGGCCCCTCTCTCCTCTCCCCTTTCCACGCCTGACTCACCATCGGCCTTGGAAACAACCGCAGCGCCGTCCTGGACCGGCCGGCATACCCGGTATCATCGCGGAGAAAGAAAGGGAGAAATGCGCGCGGGGCAGACTCGCGACGTCCATAATCGTACGACAACATGCAACGGAAGTTCACGGCCGCGCAACAAATCGCAGCTCTTTCCTTGGAAGCTTCCAGGCGTCGTCAGTTAACATGCCCCTCCCCCAAGTGGGCTACGCTACCGTCTGCCGCCTCAACTTCGTCCGAAATGCCTGCTTGTGTCCATCCGTTCCCAGCGCCGGCGCCCAGCCTGTTCCGCGGTGATGATCAGCCCGTCATGACGAATGCCCTTCCCTCATGATTACCGGATTGAGCAGCAGCGCCATTCCCGCCCCCTCCCCTGTAGCCAGCTCGAAAAAAAAAAAAAAAAAAAAAGTTGGCCCCCGTCAGCCTGTCATCCAAGCGGGCTAGGCGCGATAACCTGCACGCACTTATACATGCACGGTGCCGGTCCGAGCAACTAGTTGCGCATCCTATTTCGCACTATTGTCACAACTACTGGCACACCAGGCCCCCGGCTTTGGGACCCAAGCAGCCAAGCAGCCAACCAGCAACACGCAAATGCGTCGGGCCATACTTTGATTGGACCTTCTAGCCTGCTTCTAGAAGCTTGACTCGTCTGGACACGACCGCCGGGCACGTCGGTGTCTTCCCGAGGTACCGAGTCAGTCGCTCCTGGCGTCTAGATGAGCCCAAAACGGCGTCATGCAGCCCCCGAAGCTCTCGCACCCTTGGTTTGCCGGCGGTTTGGTAGGGGAAATGACATGTTGGGCCGTCGCAAAATAGGTACCATCCGGTGCGAGACTTCGGGCCCCGTTGCGTGGGGGGATGGACGGTGCTAAGTTGTCATCACCCCTCCCTCTCCATCGCGCCGTCTCGTCCCATCCAGCCCTTCCTTCAGGTCTGCCTGTCTGCCTTCCTCTCGCCCGAGGGCAATTCTGGTGTAGCGGTACCCCTCTCAGCCTCTTTCAAGCCTGCCGGCTGACGGCCTAGTCCCCATCCAGGTCCGCCGCTCGCGGCCCAGGATAAGTCGGCATCTCGCCATTGCACGCAATGTCCTAGAAAGTGGTCGGGGCCGAGTCAGAGTCTGTTAGCTGCCCGGAACACATGGCATACGCATGACACTATGACGAGCTCAGCATGGAGGCTGGTGGAGAAGGCCTTTGCGGGCAGTGGCAAGGCGTGGCGTGGTGGAATTTAAACTTCTTCTAGAAGGCTTCTAGAGCCAGGAGAACCTGATCACGGGGGGTTGTCCGGTGACATAGTTCCGTTTTCGGGCCCCATTCAACCCTCGAGGTACTTGGCTTGTACATGGCTGCTCTGACCGCGGCGAGCGCGGGAGTGCGAATCTGCATCGGCACCCCCTATCTCCTGTACGACACTTGAAGAGACTAGGCGGTCCCCAGCGAAAGCTTGAATATTTTGCCCATACGCGACGGTCGAACTCTGGTGAGTGGCCGCAACTGTCGCCTGGTATCCTAACCTTGGACTACTCGTGCAATAAAATCAAGACGGAGTAGGACGTTCTGTTCAGGAAGCCTCCCAGATGCATGACTGGCATGAAAAAGGGGCAGGGGCAAACGAGTCAACCAACCCCTTTCGGTCTGGGACTGCCCATCGTGACTTTTTGAGGTTCTCGTGGCAGACGATGCTCGGGGGGCGACGACGATGCCCATAGCCCGCTAAGCAAAAGGACCGGTAGCCGGATCCCAACGAGGGCAAAGGCATACCGGGCTGCCTTTCGCTAAAGCAGGAGGGGGAGATGGCGGTGATGGCTCGATACCGGTGCCAAGGAACACTATCGAACCCAAATCGGGCGACAACCGTCCTGCCGTGTGGCTCTTCCATCAGATCGTCGTGGCCGTCCGGCGTGTAACCCCCTCTCGGGCACACGTAGGGGAAGCGAGCTGCCCGTGATCGTCCTGTGGTCGCCGATGAGAAAAAGTATCGCAGATGAGAGTAGGGCCGGGGGCGTGGAGGGAGGGGGGGAAGTACCATGATGGCATCAATGCGACAATGATTTGGCTTAACCGCAGGCCTAACGGGCAGTGCAGTCAAATAAAACAAGCTCGGAACGGCGCTGTCGTCAATATGTCAATTTACTTATTGAGTTCCCCCCCGCGTATCGGCGCCGCCCCCCCTATTTGGGGCGCATGGCCCGCTCTCCCTGGGCACCGGGGAAGGGGGGCAATCAATGGGAGCCCTGGCCGGCCGAGCGTAACTCAGGCTTTACACAATGCTCTTTTGGATAGACGCCGGGCCATGATACAGGCAGTGCAATATATCCTCACTTGCTTTTGACGTTGCCCCCGCCAAACCATGCGGAAATACACCCCCCCCCCTCTCGCTGCGTCTCGCGCGCTGCCCGCGCTGCCTCAAGGTTCGTCCCAGCCGCTTGGTTTGGCAGGCCGAGTTTCGCGCTGGAAGTCTAAGCAACCCCCGACAGGACTGCTCCTGGAGGCGACGCAGGAAATGCCTATAGCGGCACCCCCCTACCCTCCTTCTTTCGCCTGCGAGGTTACCATCGTCGGGCGCCGTATACGCCGGGTGTCGTCGGTATGTGTCTACCCGGGGCAGGGCGGGTGCCTGCTCGGGAGGGTCTGTTCCACGGGTCGAGCGGGAATTGTGATGGCGTACCCCCCCCCCCCCCCCCGGCTCCTGCTATCGCGGGTTGAGAATCCTACGCGCCCCGATAGTGTGCCATATACCGTTGTCTTCTTACTGAACTCCAGACAGGGCGTATCTACATGTCACCATGTGTTTGGTCTTGGTAGGCTATCGGCTATCCGTTTCCCGCCGCAACGTCTGCCCGGCCCCTATCCTCGTGTACCTGGCCAACCCAGCGCGAGCCCGCCTCCAAAAACAAAACAAAACAAAAAAAAGCTTTGCGGGGCAACATAAATGTCAGATGTCTCCGTGTGACGGCGAGATGGCGAACTGACACCTTTTGGGCTCTAGTCTCTAGCATCCACCAAGGCAGCCTGTGAGCAAGAAGAAATCAAGCTTATTTTGGCTTGGTCTTCTCCGGGTCTCCCTGGGGGTTTCTGGCGTTATCCCTCATCCTTTACAGCGCGGTCATGTTTGGCTCCTCGTATTGCTCGGTTGGTCTTCGTATCGCTCCATGGGGGAGCCGCGTTGGCGAGCGCGTTGGCCTACGCCCGGAGCAGGAGACTTGGCGAGACTTTGCGTCAATGTAAGGTGTGAGCTTGCAGCCACTTGGTCTCCTGAGTAGGCCAAGTCAGAGTTCCTGTCACTCCCACGTTGTCTGTCTGCCTGCGTCTCGTAGGTGGGAGTTTAAGGAAGGAAAAGTTGTGCATGCGTGTCTCATGTTGGAGGAAGTCACGAGCACCAGTCGTAGGGTTCCTTCCATCTCGGTATAGACATGGGTGTTTCTTACTTCAAGTAAGTAAAGTAAGTATGTACATAAAGTAGGTATCCTAGTGGACAACATATACCCAAAGAGATATGGAGGCAAGTGCCTATTCGAGGAAAGAATGGAGTATTTGGTAGTTTCCCATCTTGCACGCACCTGCTTTACTCAACCTTACCTCCGATTTTCCACTGCTTACGAGGGCACACATCACAAACCGACTATCCGCACACTTCTTTCCTATCGCCTCTCGACTCACTTACCCACCAGGTAAGAAACAGATCGGTAAGTTACCCTCGGCGTTGCTTACGCTTTCGGCCTGCTCATGAGCCGGGAGCCCGGACTGCTCGTGCACTGAACAACCGCCCAGGACTTCCTCGTTCTTTGCCCCGGCCGGGAAAGAAGGCGTGTAACATTCGATGCTACTGTTTTCCCAGAAAACCCTGTCGACTCGTATCCAACCTTCTGCCACCGTCCGCTTCCCAGTGGCCGTTGCCTCCCACGTTTTTGCGTTTTCATGCGCGTGCGGGCGACTTGGGGGGGAAAGAAAGCTTGTCACCGGGAGACGAGAGCGCGCAAAGGCCGGGATCCTGGCACTGCTGACAACGGGTACAAGGCTCCCTGCCGGCAACCCCTCCCGAAGCATCTTCGCCGAGCGAGAAACTCCCCGATGGCCATATTCATGGTGTATACCCCAACAGCTCATATCCCCATAAGTTGCGCCGGGTGACGGGCGCGAGGGAACCCCGGCAAAACGCATCCGCGTGTGAAAATGGATATAAACAGTATCCGCCGCGTTACTGTGCAATGCCCGTTGTCAAAAAACTCCGATGCCAGCCTTTTTGGTGCATAGCAGCGGTGGTGGTATCGCCCACCTCCTTCTTCTGGCCGGCGTTTTCGGGGGCAGACGAGGAAGAACCCAAGTAAGGTCGCGGACAGGGTTGAGCTGCTTTCGGCACTGCCCGCCGATCTCCTGCTTCCATCATCGGTCGGCTGGTGGTGATCACGGCTATGATGCGATGGCGCTGCCCCCCACTACGTCGGATCTCCCGACACTAGCGGGACAGGAACCTCCGCCCACGGCGCGAGGCAACCCCGGCCGGATACATCCAAGGGTTCATTGGGATGGATGGATATTATGGGGCCCCTGCCATTGCCACAGAATATCACCACATCAACCGGCTGAAACCCCAGAAAGCATGGTCGATCTCGGCATCTTTATCTGTAGCTCTTTCTTGTCCAGTGGTGCAGAGGGGACCCTGCTACATCTCCCCCGTACACCACCTTCCGCACCCCCAAGGCATCCGGAGCTGCCGAAGACTAGCAGAAAGCGTCCCTACCAGTCGAGTACGGATGTCATTGTACTATGTAAGTACACCGTCGGTAGCACGTCATGGTTCATTGCTTGTATCCCAGTCACGGGATAGGCACCGCAACAAGCTCGCCAATTACCGGTCTTTCAAATTAGGCAATAGAGCCCAGGGAACCGAAGTTGTCCTCCGCATGGTGTCTTTATAGATCCCTAACTAACTAGCTTGTCTTCAAAGGCAAGACCCAGCGTTGCCCAGTAAGGAACGACATGATGAATGGATGGGCGAATAAGCAATAAGAAACCCTAACTCCCCGCAACACGCCAAGCTGATAAAAGTTGGTGAATAGCGCTGCCCCTTTCTTTCCCAACAGCTCTCAAACCAGCTGACCAATGGCAGTCATGAGGCTTCCCGTGGTGGATTCCGTGACGTCTTTGAGGTTGTCCGCAGCGATCGCAATCTGCTTCTTTGTCTCGCTGGTGCCCGTGCCGGCCAAGGCCTTGCAGAGCGTGATAATGGGGGTGACGACAGGCTTCAGGGTTTGGACTATGACTTGGAGCTCGGCGGCCAAGGCCTTGCCAGTTTCTGTAACAACAGTTAGCGGGACCTCACAGCAGCGATGGATGCGAAGGCGGCCGAACCATCATGGGCTTCGTCCAGGAGCTTCGTGATCAGGCCCTTGATGCCGGCGACCAGGTCCTTGGTGTTGGTGAGGAGAGCGAGCACGTTGTTCAACTGCGACTCGGACAGGGGCAGAATGATGGAGAGGAGATAGGGCTTGATCGTCTGCTCAATGCTTTGGACCTGCTGGGCGATGACGCCCAGGCTCGTTTTGGCGAGGGGAAGGAGGCCCTGCTCCACGAAGAGGACTATCCGGGAGGTGATGGGGTGTCAGCAGCCGCCCGCCTCGGGGTACGAATAACCGGGCCACGAAAAGCCGGCGGGGCGAGGAGCGTCAAAACGTACCGATGGCCTCTCCCTCGGCCTCGACCGAGCCGTGGACGCTGTGAACGACGGACAGGCCGGTGTCGAGCGACTTGACGCCCGTCGTGGACGGAATCGACGGAAGGAGTCCGGCGACGACGGCCTGGGCGGCCAGCGAGGCGAACAAGGCTGAAGCGAAGCGCATGGTGGCAGAAGGGGGCTGGTTGACGAAGAGCAACGAACGGCCTTGGGTATGAGAAAAAGAGGGATGGGGGTCGAAGGAGGACAAGAAGAGCGCGGTGGGCTTCTGGAAAGAGGCGAGCGAGGACTGGGGGAATCGTGCTGATGCTGTGATGCTGTGATGCCAGGCTCAGAGAAAGATATCGACGACCGACACGGCTTCTTATACAACTCACGATCGATGGCCTCCTCCACTCCTCCCTCCCAACCCTGTCGCCCCCCCATCATCGTTGCTACGGTTTGTTTTTCCCCCATGACGGCCGCCGAAGCCACCCATCACGATGCGTGACGATGCGTGACGATGCGGCCTCACTCTTTCCCCCCACCGCGCGCCCGCCAGCAAAGAGGCGGCGGTTGGGTCTAGACCATGAACCTGTTTCGATGGTCCCCCCCCCCTCCTATCCAGCTTCCGCGGGGACGACGATGGGCATCGTGCGTAGCGGGTACGGCCGGCGCCCCCAACCTCCCCCTTCCCGTTACGTCCGCATCCCAGCTGAGGGGCCGCGACGGGCGGCAAGGCACGAGGGACGGTAAAGCCGCCCGGTATTCTTCGGCGTGCGCGTGCAAACCGCTCGGTTGAGGACCCCCCCCCCCCCCCCCAAGGAAAGAGAGAAGGCACATGGGGGAAAAAAAGAGGTTCCAGGCCCTCCCCCGGCGACAAAAGCGAGGTAGGGGAGAAGTTCAGCTTGGTTTCTCGTCGCCCCCTCGCTGCCGTCTCTTGGCTCCCGGGGGTTAGAAGCTGAAGGCGCTTCCGCGTCTCGGCCCTCCCGCCGCTCCAGGTGTGGCTTTTTCGGTAACCTCCCCCCCCCCCCCCCTGCCCCCGGGCCGTCGCTGTTCCTTCTCCTGTCAGCCGCGCGGGGCGGCATCGATAGCTGAGGCCCCCACCCACAGAAACACCGGCAGCGATTGCCTCCCCCCCTAACCATGTGGATGGAGGCGTCGGCGGGAGGCTATCGCGGCTGGAACTGCCCTTTGCCTCCTGACTACGCCTTGCCCGAGGGTCGAGGCCTTGATCGGGGTAGGCGAACGTGTTAGCACATCCAGTACCATTCATTATAAGACATCGTACCCCAGCCGGGCGAGCTGAGCTGGGGCTGGATTCCAACGGCTTGGGCGGTTGGGTTGAACCAATCAATTTCACGATAGCAAAACAATTGCATCGCATCACCACGGCAAAGGCCTCGATAGCAAGTAGCAACAATACAGCCACGCCGGCTTACTCCATGTATCCGAACCCAATGGCAAAAGCACCTTCTTACATGGTGCCCAAACTGCCCTCCCCAAGTCTTCCTGGGTGATGTGTGTGGTCTCGTCCTCCTGCGCCAATCGCGATATCCAATATCCAGTATTGCTGTTAGGAACGATGCGCAGTGCCTTTGTTCATCATACCGCCGCGCCTAGGCGACGGCCTGGTCAGCTTTCTCAGCCAGCCCCGATGGTTGACCTTGCCGGTCTAGGGCAGTCCCATGCCACCGTCGGGGCCGCCACCACCGCCCCTAATCCGTCGGTGTGCCTCCTCCTTCTCCTGCTCCGTGATCTGCCCTTCGTTTTTGCGCATATCAGGCGTCCACTGCGGGACCTCGGGGCTGTGGCCGACCGACATGCCCGCGCGGATCTATCGCATGTTAGTCTGGCACCGGAACCACCCTTCTTCCCCCCCGAGAGAAAGAGACTTACCAACGTCTCGAGAGCACTGGCCGAGTTGCTCGCCAGGTCGTCGTCGTACACCATGCGGTTCTCCTCGAACAGGAGCACGATGGTGCTGCCTCCGAATTTGAAGTATCCAAGCTCCTCGGCTCGCTTGACGTGTTCGCCCTCCTTGCGCGTGATGACGGTGCTGCCAACCATCATGGCGCCAACGCAAATCACCATGACGCGGCCAAAATGCTCCGTGTCGATGGGGCAGATGACCCGAACGTTCTCGCCGTACACGTCGAGGGCCGAGCGGATGGCCATCGGGTTGACGGTATAGTACTCTCCCTCGATGGTCTTGGGCTCTCGCAGGATACCATCCACAGGGATGTGGAAGCGGTGGTAGTCCTGGGGCGCCAATCGGAAGATGCCGAGGGATCCGTTGCCGTAACGCTGGGCGTCTTCGGGGTACGCATTGCCCAGGAGCCGCTTGACTGAGAATTCACGGCCCTTCACCCAGATCTTGGTCGCTTGGTCCAGCTTGTTGAAAACAACCGAGCGGCAGTCGGCAGGCGACACGACAACGCGGGGCTCATTGGGCGCCGAGCATGGGCGGGCGCCCGGCTTGAGAGCACGGTAGAAGAACTCGTTGAAGTTCTTGAACTGGTCGATGGGCAGCAGCACCTCGGACATGTCCAGGTTGTGGAACTCGATGAAGCCAGGAATGTCCGACTTGGAGGCTGGGTCGTCGAACTTCTTGCCTTGTTTGATGCTGAGACCCTTCAAGAGCTTGCGGACTGGTGGCCATGTTAGCTGCTTCGCTTCGCCGTTGCGGCACCGGGCGCCGACTTACTTCTCTTGTTCTCCATGTCTCTCGACTTCAGACCCTTGTAGAGCAGTCGGATTCCAAGCCTCACATATACGCTCATCTTCTCCTCATTGATTTGGCCGGTGATGCGATCCTGCACAAGGATGTTGGCCGAGTTGGCGCCCAGCTTGTAACCGCCATACGAGATCTTGGTGATGACCTTGGAGTACCACTTGCGTTGGGCCTGGCTCGCCGTGACGAAACCACCCATCATCAACGAATCTACCTGTCTCCAATCCTGACTGGCACATGTAGCAATGTGGGTGATGATATCGGCATCTCGGCGCTTGTTGAGGCGCGGCTGGTGGCAAATGGGGCACTGTCGAATTTCTACGACATGTTCGTCGGTCTTGTCCACGTTCAGATCGTCCTTCTCCAGCAACTCCCCTTCTTCGCCAGGCGTGTTCAGGTCTGGAACCGACACGGTCGATACGGCAGCATCTGGGTTATCCGACGACTTGGCATTGAGGGACAACGAGGACATCTCCTGTGCGGGGGTCTCTGTGGGGGTCGGGGAGTTGTTGCTGCTGCTGCTGCTGGGTGAATCGTGAGTGGGGACATGCAGCATGTGCTTGACCTTATCTCCCATACTTGCTACCTTCGCCCGGCCGCCTTGAACCTGGTCCTCGAGGCATATGACGGCCTCGTCGAAAGTAAGATCACCCTCATCACCGTCGGCGGCCTTGTGCGGGAACCGTTGGAAAAAGCTGTCGATGGTGGACTCTCGCAGAGTCGAGCCCAGAGTGTCCAACATGGTAGTAAGTTCGACCTTGCTAATCTCGCCACTTTCATCCGTGTCGTACTGCCTGAGCATAGCCCGCCAGAACTGCTGTCGAAGCGCTGGGTAGGGCATGTACTTGGCGCGGATGAAGAGCTGTGGGTTGTGTTTGTCTTCCCATTTCTCCAGGTTCTTCATTTTGAGCGGAATGGTGAAGCTCGTGAAGCTCGGGTCTTGGGCACCCATCTCTCCCGCCTCGTCCGACTCACCGGACACGTTGAGCTTGGGGACAACGTCGGGCAGAGAGCTGGGCTCGGGCGACGGCGCCCGCTCGGCAGCACCTGTGGCACTGAGGTTGGACGAAGCCGACGGGCTCTTGGACATAGGCGGTCGCGACTTCATGCTCTGTTGTGACGGGCTCCTCGACAGGCCGAGGCGTGAGAGCCTTGATTTCTTGGCCGGCTCATACTCATGGGCCTCCTGGAGCTCATACAAGCCGGTCTTCGGATCGGCACGCGGCGCGCGGTCCAACAATTCCTTCAGTGGCAAGGAGGCCGATGCGACAAAGTCATTGGCCGAGTACTTGTCGCGATCGATAACGGTGAAGGAGAAGGAATACGTCTGCTCATGGCCCAGAAGCTGGAACAGCATCTTCTCGTTGAAGACGGGGTTCAGATTGTGCCGGATATGCTTGGTGCGGTACGTCTTCTTGCCCAGCGAAACGACGACAAAGGGATCCATGTCGAAACTCGTCCTGGTAAAGTTGGATTCGGGCGGCAGGTCTGTGATGTTGACGACCTCGAGAAAAACGAGACCGACGACATCGCTACCGCAGTTGATGAAGGAGTAGGGGTTCTCTCTTTTCTTGCGCTTGAGGCCCTTGATCCGAAGCCTTCGCTTCCGCTTCTCGATGGCCTCGGGCTTCGTCGGGTCTTCATCCTCGGGCGGGGTTTCCTCATCGTCCAGTTCGTCATCGTCGTCGTCGTCATCGTCCTGCGAACCGTCGGTTCCGCTGGGCTGCGACTGAGGGGACAGCGAGGAATCGGATCTGTAGTTCGCCGAAGGACCCAGGACTGGGGTTCTCGTGGGCGTGGTGTTGCGGGAGTCGACGGTGCCGGCGAGCGCGCGCAGCTTGTCGAGGATCTGGGTCGACGTGGCATCCTTGTCGTTGGGGTCGAACAAGGTGCACTGCAAACAGACCTCACCCGAAACGTGTTCCTTTTTCCCCTTCTTGCCGCGCTTGCTCTTGAGCGGATACCATGTGGGCTCGGTCGCCGTCTGCTCGCCCGTGAAGATCTCCTCGAGAGCCAAATCGAATTCGCCCATATAGTCCTTCCCAAAGCGGTCCTTGTCCCAGCAGACGACGTCGAGGAGAAGCTCCTCCACGCCGTTGACGGGCGTGGACCAGATCACGTTCCATTCCGGATCAAGCGTCTTGGGCACGCAGTGGGTGACGAATTTGGCGTCGCCGCAGGTCAATTGAAGGTACTGCCGGGACCAGCCGAGTTAGCAGATGGCCAGGGAGCTGGGCGCTTGCCCACGAGGCCTAGCATCATCATCATCGCCGGCGGCGGCAGCGGCAGGCCTGGACTTACGGGGTCTGAAGTTCCGCTGCGATCCTTGGCGGCGAGGTCCCGGGCCTGGAAATTGCGGCAATTGTCAGCCATCCCAACCGTGCAATGCTGCGGCGATCCCCGGGTGCATTGTCGTCACTTACGCGGATCACCACGACCTTGAGGACCAGGCCGGCCTCTTTCGCTTCACTCGCAGACAGCATGTCGCTTTGGGAGGGGGCGCGCAAGGGACTGTTGCTGCGGCTGTTGGCGGAGGAGTTGGTGGTGGAAGAGCTCAGATGCGGCTTCAGCCGCGAAGGAATGATGCGGACCATAGTGAATCACAGCTGACCGACCCCCTGGTGCTACCCAGAATAACTTGGAATGGAGGGGGGAGGGGGGGGGAGACACAGCGCAGTATCCGATCGGTGACGTGGTGTGTCTCCTGTCGCGTGTCCTATTGGTTCGTGATCGGGGGTTGGCGCGATTTGCCTGCCTTGGACACCCGCAGGCGCTGGCTGTGATCGGGCAAGCGCGTGGTTGATCCAGGCACTTGTCCAGGGAACCTTAGGTCGCGTCCAGGACGGGGTCGCCGGCTGGGCCGTTTGGAGGCAGGGTCGGGCTTGTTGTTGGTTGGGGGAAGTCGAAATCGGCTGCGCAACACTGGCAGGCTGGCAGCGTGCTTAGATGCCAGGTCGCGCAGGGGGGGGTGGAGGAGGAGGACAGGCAGGCAGGTAGGAAGCGAACGGTCGGTTGCTAAGGCAGCTTTTACGCTGGGGGGGGGGGGCGGGATATTTTCGCTGGCGTCGGCGGCGGCGGCGGCAACTGCTGTGTAGATGATGTCAAAAAGCTGGTTGGCTGGGCCCCCGGTTCAGGGGCTGGGCGGAATATCCAGGCGGCTCAGGGGCTAGGAGATGAATAGGACGGGCGATATTGGATATTGGCACGATGGGTGGTGCAATTTGCTCTAGGATCACACGGCGTCGAGCGCAGAACCAGCCAGGCGTCGGCGCTGGGGAAGCCCGCGTAATATGGGATGGGGGATGGGATGGGGATGGGATGTGCTGCGTTATTAGAGAGCGACTGGAGCTGTAGCCTAGGCAACTATAGTACTTTGTGAAGTACCTTACCTACCTCTACCGACCTCTCTCTCTCTCTTTCTTCCCCTCCCCCCGGAAGTCAGCATGGATTACTACTGTGTACTGTAGGAGGCGGCGTGTCCAGCCCGTCCCGGTTCAGTCAGTGCTTTAAGGCTGAGAGCTTGTCTGACGTTGCGAGGAGCGCGCCAAGGAGGCCCTGTATCCTCCGTACGTGTGCCGCTGGGCGGGGTAGCTCCTCTCTAGGGAGCCGAGAAGCCGGTGATGGGCGGAACTCGTCGCAACGGACGGCCCGGAACGGCAGGCGATGGCTCTCAATCGATGCTTGGGAGTGGGCGCCGCATGGGGTCATTCGTCTCGTCGTGGGCGTCGGGCACCGGGTCGTACGCAATGCGAAGCGGATACTGTGGGATCGAGGGGGGATGGATGGTGTGCCCAGAGGGACCCGACGACGGCCAGCCAGCCACGGAACCCACACAGCCCCGAAGAGGCGTGCGATCGAGCCAGATTGCGGAACGATTCTATTACTTGTTGATGCTGCTGCTGCTGCTGCTGCTGCTGCTGCTACATACCTACATACATCTCTCACGTGCGCTGTGTATTGCCTCCATCCCTGGGTCACGGTCGGTGTCCCAAAGAGTGATGGTACATGAAGGCAAGCAGAAAGACACCTAGACAGATATAATAAGGTCACCAACCCGGCTGCCTCGGCAAATGCTCGCTACATGTAGAAGAGGAGAAATAGGTATGTAAAAGAAAAGTACCTCACACTTAGCTGTGTATACCTACCTAAGGTAGGTGTGCCGACCTCTTACTTACCTCTTCTCTACAATCGACTATGCACGTACATCTTACATGGGATACTTACTGACCACTTTCCCTACTGCCGCTGGAGGTGACCGAGGCGGCCAAACTGTTATTTCCCCAAATACCAGATGATACAGCCGCCCAAAGCTTCCACCCATTCCATCTGACTCGCGCACATTTCCGTCCAGGTCACCACACCCGTCCTGAAAGGCTCGCGTCGATTACTGCATTACACAGCCCCTTCCTTCTGGGTCTGGTTTGGCCAACGAGAGGGTCGCAAGCTGATGGTCAAGAGACCGAACTGACAGCCGTCCATAGATACTATACCTACATACTTAAGTACCTACCTACAGTAATGGAACCCGGGTGGCTGATGACTGTATCATGGCGGCACAGGCTATGGATGCAGCATTGGCTTCTACATACCCTCAGGCGTGCGTGGTTGCGACGATCGGGTTTATTAGTGATCGCCGACAGGGAAGATGCAGCTGCTAGTTGCCCAAAACCCAATGGGCTGGGTGCGTGTGCACGTACTACCAAAAAAAAAGAAGACGAGGTCGCTCACGGGCCCTGCGGGCTCTCGGACTCCTCGCGGGTGCTCGCTCTGCTTCTCCCGTCCGTTCCTGGCTTCTCCAAATGCTTCTTCCGTCGCGGCGGCGTGTCCTTGTTCCCCTCTCCCCCCACCGCTCGGTTTGCACGGCAACTCCGTCTCTCGCGACTCTATGAACCACTTTCATGATGGTCATTACATCAGACCAAACGCGCTTGGAGGCGAAAGGGAGAGAGCCCTGGTTGGAAGGCCAAGGCGGCTGTGGCCGCACTAACGCGTAAGCCTCGAAACAAGCCTGCCTCGCCTGGCTGGAGCATCCATCCATCCCAGAGGCTACCTGACGATACCACACCAGAAGAAACCCCCTCCAAGCTCGTCGACGCCGTGCGCTTGTGACCTCATTGGCTGCTTCCGGAAAAGCACTTCGGCAGCTCGGCTTGCGAGAGAGGGCTTGTCAGGCACCCTCGAAATGCCGCCCACGCCCCCTCCCCCCAAAAACCCCTTTGCTGATTGGAGGAAGACGCAAAACTCCGACCCGCCCGATTGGAAAGCCGGTCGGCATGCCGCATATTCTCCGTACTTTTCGGGCGCGCCGCCCTCATCAGTGTCAAGCCGTCTTATAAACCTGTCCTTCCCGAAAACGCGCCGACCTCGTACCTGTGATACGTTGGTTGGTTAGCCATGGCGAAGCTGAGACTGATATGTCACTTTCTCGGCATTTCTGTGTCCCAAGTAGGACGGGTCTATAGTATGAGAGTAAGTATGCACACGGAACTCGGTTCTTGATTCCAAGAATGGTCTAGTTGAGGTGTATAAATATTATTCTTTCTCAGGATAGGACAACTTCCCCAGATGTCTCGATGCGCCCAAAACGCCGCGCCAGAACAAACCGTTACGAACAAACTCAAAACGTCAACACACGCACCGGCCCCCTTTAGGCCTGCGTAGGGGCAACGGTGGCGCCGCCCAGCTCCTTGATCTCCTCGAGCTGGGGCGTCTTGAGCTCGCTGTAGACCTCGGGCCACAGGAACATCTTGTCCTCTCGGCTGGGCGTCGCCGCCACGATTTGGGGGACGGCCGACTTGCTGGAAACGCGGCGCCACATGTTGGCGCGGGGGTTGTAGTTGGCGGGCATGCCCTTGCCGGCCGTCTTCTTCTTGTCCTCCTCGCGGATCTCCTCGAGCTTCTTCTGGATGTCGGCAAAGGTGTCGAAGGCGTGGTAGCTAATCATGTTCTCCTTGCAGTACTCCTCGAGACGCAGGCCGCGGCGGGCAAACAGGACGTCGGCGTTGCGGGCCGCCGGGAGATCCGAGACACCGTCGCCAATGAAGACGATCAGAGGAATGGTGCCGTCTTCGCACGTCATCTCGGCCTCGGCCCGGGCCTCGGCGATGGAGAGGGCCTTGTCGTGGCCGAGCTCGGTGTCGTGCCTCCAGATGGGCTTCCACTCGGATCCGTCCTCCTTGATTTCCGCATCGTTGGCGACGATGCCAATGTGGGCCGCCTCGTCAGCCCCCAGGAACTTCTCGAGGACACCCTTGAGGATGGGCTTCAAGCCGGCCGAGATGACGTTGAAGGGGATGTCGTTGGCCAAGCACCACTTGTGGAAGCTTTGGAAGTCGGGGTCGATCTCCAGCGTCTTTTCCATGACCTCGAAGCCGTCGGCAAAGGGGACTCTCAAAGAGCCCCACATCTCCTCCGAGACGTCCCGGAAGGAGCGTTCGCCGTTCTTGATCTGCTCATCCAGAATTTGGCGCCGCTCGGCGCCGCAGCCGTGACTATCGAAGAGAACGTGGCCGGTGTCCTGCATGAAGATGGTGCCATCAAAGTCTGGCGCAAAGTCAGCACTGGGCCATCGGCCTTCGCGCGGGGAGCTGTGGTGTCGAGGGGTCCAGGCCAAGGAGGCGAGGCATGGGTATGGTAGGGCAGGGAGTGACAGCAATGGGTCCGCGGGGCACTTACCGGAGAAGCAAACGACCTTTCTCTTCTTCGGGACGTCGACTTGTGAGGCCATGGTCTTGGCCTGGGGGATGGTCGGCGGGATGACGGCGGCAGGCATTGTGGTGAATGTATGCGGGCTTCGGTTTAGGGACGAAATGAAATGTATAGATAGTCTGTCTATACGCTGAGGCACACGGAGTCACGGAGAGTAGCGGGGAAAGTCGGTGCTTATCTGACAGGACGGGAGGCCAGAAGTCCAGCAACAGCGCAACGGCGAACAGACATGGCTTTATACTTAGGTAGTTCAGCAAGCCCAGGTGCCGGCCGCTCACTCAGGGCCACTGTTCGTGGTGGTAGGCTCGGCTTGGCAGGCAGAGTGGCCGGGCCCCTTGGACGGTAAGCAGTACGATGTACATGGCTCAGGCACGCAAGACGACAAATTTCTTCGTGATGACGCATAGCAAGGAGAGCACAGATGGGAAGGCTGCGGCGCCCCGTTCCCCAGCCCGTTCGTTGGCGTGGTGGAGTCTGGCCATTTGGGAGATGGGAAGCCATTAGCTAAGGACGACTAGTCGCGCATGTGGCCCTCGCAGGGGGAAGAGGGAGAGGGGGAGGGGTGGTTCTGCTTCCATGCTCCAGAGACGGAAAACCTGGAGGCGAGAGCGGACGGGGGGACAGACGTTGGGCGTAGGCGATGCCACGGGGTCGGCAGCCCTGACGAGGAATGCAATGCAATGCAACAACGGGGGCGACGAGGGGAGTGGGACCTCTCGGCCGCAGAATATGTGGGATTCGGTCACTCCAGTCTCTCCCGCCATCCATACTATACCGACTCTGCGCGTTGCCGAGCAGACGATGATAAGCCGCCCTGGCCAGCCTGAGCTTGGCTCACGGTATGGATGGCTGCTGGCTGGATGGCATACATGGCATATGGGAAATGGGCCTGGACGGACGGCCAGTCGGCCTCTCGCGCTACCGCACGCGGCTCTCGAGTCGGGGCGGATCGGGCGGGCGGCGCAAAAGCCGCCTGCTCGTCCATTGATAGTCGTCGCCTCCTCGCCTCCTCCCCCCCCCCCTGGTCGGCTTTGCTCCTCCCCACCAACGCACCCCAAAGTCCAGACCCCTCTGTTACGACGCGCTGTCGGCGTCTGGGCCCCTTCGGATTCAGGGCCTTGCATCGATCGCGATCTTCTTCACTCGAGCGCAGACATCGCAGGCGGCGTGGGCGGGGCACCGTCGGGATACTGGAACTGGCAGTGATGGGCGCCGTTTTCCGTGCCTGAGAAAAGTGCCTGGCAACACCGACCATGACACCGAGGGCCACCCCCCCCTCGCCTTCTGCGGGTATCCCGCACAGCGACTTTTCGGTGGGCACGCACACCGCACATGGCTAAATCCCATGTCATCACCATCGGGGTGTTGGCGGCGCACGTGAAGTGGTGCGTACTACATACACACATAGAGAGAGAGGGTGTGTGTGTCTGTGTGAGTGAGTGTGTGACAACGAAGAGAACCTGGGGGCGGGGTGAACGAGAGTGATGTCATACAAACTACTTTACCTAAGTACCTACTTACCCAAGAGGAGCCCCTCCCGCAGTCCTCCCACCGCATATTCCAGGGTAGGGTAAGTAAGTCAGTAAGTAAGTACATGTAGCTGTAGGCCAGTAAGCGCCCAATTCGAGGTACCTACTTACACCTTCGTACCTACACAGATACGCCCGTTGCCCAGTGAGCAGGCGCGTTAGCAAACTTGGCAGAGCACGCAGTAGTCCTCTTACGTTTCATTTGCCGACGAAGATGAGGAAAAAAAAAAAGACCCGTCCCTGGTGCTTCACCCATGCTCATGAGAGTGTGGCATCCTTCCTCTCTGCCCCGGCAATGGGACTGGTTGACTGGTGGGCTAGTCCGAGCAGGGGGGAGGGGTCACCAGAATGCCCGCTAAGAATAGTCAGTCCAGGTTGCCTGGACTCGCCTAGGAGGCCCGGCTTCCCTCTCTGTTCCCTCCTACTACTTACTATACTCGGCAAGGAGGAGAAGACGACCGGGGGCGGGCAGCCCGAGCGTGCGAGCCGGCGGGTCGGCGGGGTGGCAATGGTCGCCCCTTGTCGCCTTGTTGTTCACCATCTCTCTTCGAAACCCGAATACATTTGCAGTCCGAGAGAGCCCAGTCCCTCCTGTCGTAGCTAGCGTTACCCCCCAGCAGTGCGTGGCTGTCACGGTACGTGTCCTATTCGCTTGACATCCAATGGTATGAAGAGAGAGAGAGAGAGAGAGAGCGCGCGCGCGCGAAAGGGAGGGGGTGGAAACGCGCGCGCCTTGGTTGTCTCTGCACCGTTGGTGGCGGCGGCCGGCGAGGGGCTGACATGGGAAAGAAGCCGCCTCCGAGCGCCTCATCGTTTTCTTCCCTCCCCTCGGCCCAGCTTCGCCTCCTCTCGCACGAGCACTGCGAGAATCCGGCCCAGAGAGCCGACCTGACCAAAAGACGAGAAGAACGAGAAAAAAAAAATCGACAGTATTCGCAATCCATCAACGCTCCTCCCGGTCAATGCTGTAATCCGGACCACATTTACGTCGGATATAACGGGTCCCCTCCAGTTTTGCAGTCCCGTGGGCTCTGGCCGCCCCGGTGGTGGGAGCGAGCGATCGTGATCGACTTTTTCGTATAGCATCATGGCTAAGTAAGCAAGCCAGAAAAAAAAAACCGCGCCCCGGCGACAGAGAACCGGGGGGAACCAGAACCTGTCGGGCGCTGGACCAGACGTCTATCGGTAAGCACGCCAAGCGCGTGCCCCCGTTTAGTATGGGATCCCCCATTGTGCCGCATGTATGTATCGATAAATCCCCCTGCCGTTCGTTGCCCGCGCGGCCAACTCTCGCTGCATATGCAGCCCATCGTGTAATAATGCCCCATCCGGAGCCAGGCAACCGATAAATCCGGGCCTCTCGGGTCGGCGGTACGAGGCAGCGAGATATGCATCGTCGGAGCCTATCTCATGGGCGCGTCGGCAAACACACCACCTGGTCACTGCCACCGTAGGATTCGTTTGATGGCGAGGGCGCGCTTCCGGCCAATGGCTGGACATTATGGATTCTCCTCTCTCTCTCTCGTCTCTCCCCTTTGGTTCCGTCACTTCAAGCGGTCCCCCCCGGGCGACTACTTTGCTAGTGTCCTGCGCCGGTACCGTCATCACGCATGTGGGCGTTCCTCCCTTAATCAGAAACCGCCCGGTCCCGCATCACGATGTTTGCCCGGCCGCGCTCCCCGGGTTGCAATGACGTTGGTGTTGCTGCGCTGACTCGAACAAATATGACCAAGCATCCCCTCCGAGACCACCCATGTGGCTGGCACCTTGGCGTGCCGTGCCGTGCCTCCCCCCCCCCCCCCCCCCTCCCTTGCCAAGGCCGGCCGGACGATACGCCGCCTTCGGCCGGCCACCCTCGCTCCCTCGCTCACCGACGTGTGTTGGCCGCATTGGCACGGAAACCGCCAAGGACTGCAGGGCGCTCGTACGCAACGGCCACCGTGCATGCCCCGTGTTTCGTAGTCTCACCATCATGATATGTTTTACAGCCAAAGGCATTGCAGCAAACGGGTCACGGGGCCGTAGTTGGTATGCACGCGGCAAAGAGTCATGGCCGTCATCAAAAGCCGCCAGGTCTACTACCCTTTCCATGCCCCCCTCCCGCTTGATTGGGACTGCAGGCCCAGGTATAATGACTATATCGTGGTGCTGGGGCGGGAGGCGAGAACCGACATTCGCTCCTTACGCCGAAACCTTGGGGCTGAATTTCGACGCAGCCTTGTCGAACAGCGCGTCCTTTTCCGCCAGGTCGGTCAGATAGGGGTGTGACGGGTCGACGTTCTTGAGCGAGCTGGCGGGGTGCGTTAGCATCGTCGACCATTTGGGGTCTGCACAGCAGAAACCTACGTTGTGAGTTCTGAGGGGTCCTTTCCAATGACCACCGTCAGTACGAGGAGGTTCGCGATGGCCTCGGTGTACTTGGGGTCCTTCTGCAGGGCTTGCTCCAGCGCACCCTGGGCCTCTTCGACCCGGCCCAGGTGAAGCTCGCAGACGGCCTGGGAAACGAGGGTGAGGATCGAGGACGTCGAGGGAGCCTGCGCAAGCTCCTCGTAGACATAGAATGCCTGCTGGTACTTGTCGCCGCCCTGGAACACTGTCGTTAGCAGATGCGCTGTCGTCTGTTGTGGCCGTCGCTGGGCCATCTCGGGACGTACCAATCTCAAGCCCACCCACGACTCGGCCAGGTTCACCAGCAGGCTGTCCTGCGCCCAGCTACGTGCCGACTTGACCTCCTTGAGGGCCAGGTCCGTCCGGTTCTGCTGAAGGTGAATTTGGGTGATGAGGGCCACGGCCTCGACTGCACACGCCTCCGTCAGCAGGGCGCGCAACTCGTGGTGGTGTGGACGATGGACCCACGGTTTCCCGAATGTTGCGACAGCAGCGCCAGCGCCTCCTCGCTCTTCCCGGCAGCCTGCAAGACGGTACCGGCCAGCACCTGCACTGTCGCGTTGTCGCCCGACGAAGCGGCCAGCTCCTCGGCCGTCTTGACCGCCGCCTCCGTCTTCCCGGCGCTGTACTGGGCGAGGGCGCCGACGGCCGCCAGCTCGGGCTCCGTCTCGCCCTGGACCTCGGCGATCACATCGTCGGCCTGGCCCAGCGCAATGCGCGCGCGGAGGGCGAGGACTTGGGCGGGCAGCTGGTTCTCGGAGGAGAGGGCCGACGTGTCGAAGTCGATGACCTCCTGGTACTGGCCCTGGTGGAAGTGGTTGTGGATGTTGATGAGCTCACCCTCGGCGCTGTAGGGATCCATCTTCACTACGTTTGCGTCGCTTGGCTTCGGGCTGGTTTCGGTGCGGCTCGGTGTCGGGATGGTACAGTCGTTTGTTTGTTTGGTGTTGGGGGCGCGGAATGCTCTACCTAATCGATCTCCTTGCCATTCAGGGTACGTGGAGCGTCTGTAGTATGGGCTGGGCGATGATGGGACAAGAGATGCCGCCAGGTGGCAGCTCCGGCAGGGATACGTGATCCACCAAAGCTCCTGGTCTGTGCATTCTCCTCCTGAATGGGCTATCCATTGGTGGTTGTCCATTAGTACCTATCTATGTACCTACTTCTATGGAACTTATACACAAGGTACTTACATACCTTCAGTAAGTAGGTGCTTTTTCTCCTATTCTCGTTAATCTGCCTCGCCTACCTGCCTGCCGTAAGAGGTAAATGCTCAATGTCAAAAGAACTGCATGCGCCTGTCAAGATTCCATCTTCTTTCATAGGTTCATTGTCTAGGTGCTTGACTAGCTTCTTTGGTGGCTACTAACTTACATAGCCTCCAGTACCTACTACTACTGCTGCTGCTGCTGCTGCTGCTGCTGCTGCTGCTACTGCTGCTACTACTATTACTGCTCATACCGCTGCAAAGATGTATGTATTGACTTTTGTACTTAGGTTTCCTAGAGAGTAACCCAACATGCCAGCTCTGCTTGCTCAGTGTCATAAGAACCCGTCGTGAACACACCCATCAAGTGTGCCTATCCTCCTTTCTGCAGTGCCCGAGGGCTGACTTCCTACCCTGCCTGGATCCCTGGCAATGTCTCGGGTGATCTCTTGACCCCCTCGAGCAATGTTCTTCACTTTATTGTGATGCTCTGGCGCAGTACCTAGCACCACCCTTCTCAGCTTCGGGCATTCCCGTAATCGCTTCGATTCTCGCGTCAACGGAGATCGTTCGGTAGGCGGAACAGGCACCGTCGGCAACCACCCCGGTCAGCTCGTTGCGGCTGCTTCCCGTGGTATGCTCGCTTCAGACGTTGTCGCGCTTGTTGCTTCCAATCTCCTCGATCCCGTCGGTTTTGTCCTTTTCAAGATCCTGGTCGATGCTACTGCTTGGGCTTGCTGGCAGCTGGCTGAGCCTCTCCACGAGCTCGATATAAGCGCTGGCGTAGCTGTGGGAACCATTACTGACGGAATGGTTGGCCTCATTCGTAGCTTGGGGTGTTCTGGCCATGAACGCATTTTCAACTTCGGCAGGCTCTTCGTCCCCGGAGCGGCCATGGTGGTTGGCTACCGTAGCGGGTGCTCCTGGAAATGAGGTCCCCAAATCGGCGGCGATACGAGTCGAGACTTTGAGAGGCAAATCCGCTTGCTGGATTGACCAGGTCTCGTCTGCGCCAAAGAACGCATCAAGCTCAGCGAGTTTGCTTTCAATGGAATACGGGTCCAGTTCTTGTTTCTTCGTCCGGGCAAGCTTCTGATCATGTTCGGCGTTTTTCTGGCTGGGGATGAGGGGAGACTTCCGAAGGGGGCTACGCTCTCCGTCGTGGTCATGGCCGTCGCGTATGTTCAGAGGCTGTGGCCAGGCCGAATCGGTGCTTGGAACCTGGCGTTGGTGATGAAGGCCGCCCAGGTGCATTCTTGCCGTTGCATCTGCCTCGTCTGCTGCATTTACAGGAACAGAGGGCCGGCCAAGGCCCCCATTCGCGGTGATACCCCAACTCTCGCTGAGGTCTCTATGTACCTGTTCGAGCCTGGCGTGTACGTCATCCTATAACGCAACGGGATGCTTGAGTCCGGCGGCAGAGTAGCCAGCATCTAGGCTCTTCGATGCCCTCTGGAGCTCACTCTTGGTTTCCTTGTTTGTCGCCTTCGGGGAAGATGGCCGAGCGCCTCGCCTGGCGACGGAGCTGCCGGGTTTGATGACGGACTGCTGGTCTCCTGGAACGGGACTGCCCTCGTTCTGCTCAGAAACTTGACTGCGCTCCAAATCGGAGCCGAAAAGATAGTCACTGTCCTCATTTGATGTCCGGGGGTGTTCGTCCTCGGTCCAACGTATCTGCGATTCGGAAACCTGCTGCCGCCTAGGTGAGCGGCGAGGAGAGTCGCACCGGCCAAGGCTGAAGCCTGTCGAGAGATCAGATGCGTGGCTAGTAGAAAATGCATCAACGTGGTGGGGGGAGCCCGGAGATTGATCGCTGGAGGCGGAGGGGGGAACGTTCCGCACCCACTTGGCGACGGTGCACATTTTGATCCGACTGCTCACCACCCGCCGGAAATCACGTAGAGCGTTTGTTTCGGAGGATCGGGACAAGTTGTGGTCGCCGCCGCTGGGTATGCTAAGCGAACGGCCTCTGTTTGCGGTATTGGGGGGCGTAGGAGGCGTAGGAGGCGTGGGAACCGTGGTGGGCGTAACGGGCGGTTGCTGCGACTGGGTGGCACGATTCTCGGTGTGAATGGGCTCGTCAGCACCATTCGCTTCGGCCTTCTCGTCATTCTTTTTCGGCTGGGCCAGGCCGATCTGGTTCTTTCTCAAAGCAGCAGCTCGGGCTGCGATTCCAGGGCGAACATATTTCTCAAGGTAGAACGGATCTTCTTTCTCCACACTTTGGACCACCCCGTTCGGAGAGGCCATGATGCCACTGGAACTCGGAGGGGGGAAAATACGGAGACATGTGAAAGCTGAGGTGGACAAGATGAAGATTAATGTTGGAGGGAGTGGGCAATCTGGAAGCTTTTCCTTTTTTTTTTTTTTGGTTTGTCGGGTGTGGTATGACTTGACATGGCTGCCAGAGAAGCTACCCCGCGAGTGATAAAATGTTAGTTGCAGGTAGACAAGTAACTAAGTCCAAACGGCAGATCTTTCAGGTGTTGAAAGCTGGTAGATATGATGTACACCTGGTCACGAGGTAGTGGATCGCATGATGTGTTTAATGCGAGAATACCAGAGTGGCGACGCCGACATTGTGGGGTGAGCATACGGCTGCACGACTGATGAGAACTGACTTATAGATGGGAGGAGAACCGCAGTCCAGCATCTTGAACAGGCCAGTCCATCGAGTGATTGGTAAATCTTGTCCTTTCAATGAGTGAAACATAGGACAAGGCTGGGCAATGGACTGCCTTTGGCGATACAATAGACGAGGTATACTAATGCAATAACATAAAATGGGAAGTTGGAGGTTTCGATGCTTGTTTCCTCCAAGTGAGTCACACATTCCAGAGAGAGATATATATGGCTTGCCTGGAAAGCTACCATCACGCTGAAAGGCTATGTGTCTTTCGACACAAGCTGATGCTCCTTGACGCACTTAGCCATCAAGTCGCAGCTGCGAGGCATCACTATTGTCCGCTAACATTTATTCCTAGGGGCCCTCACTCATGAGAGCACGTAAGCTAGCACAGGCATGCCTCCTTTTATCAAGCCATCCTAAATCACTAAGGTAGCCAGTGGTTGCTTCTTGCCAATCTCACATCAGACCAACAGCCTTCACCCGCATGTGGTTCCTCATCACGCTATATCCCCCCAGCAAGCTTATTTTGAGACACATTTTGATTTTTTTTCGAGATCTTGTAGAATTACTCGCTACAACATAGCAACTTATATCATCCTCTAAGTTCTCTGGATCTTGTGGTCCTCCGAAATGTCCCAGTACTCGTGGTCGGCCATCCAAGTTATGTTAAGGCGTTTCGGGCGTTGTAAAAACAACTTGCGATTCATGGACCTCATGATACTCGATATATTCGTCCATAAAACAGCCTTCGCCAAGGAGCAACCTCCGTGAGGCGATTCCTTCGCAAACGGTTAATTGACCCAAATCCCGCAAATCCTCCCATGGCAGTCTCGGAAACAACAACAATCAGTGCCGATGAAGAAATCCGCCGGGTTCCTTCGAAATGGCTCATCACAACGCATGGCGGTTGTCCCAGAATTCTTTTCTACCCAAGCGACGATGAGCTAGACCCGAATTTGGCGACCTACGCACATCCGCTGCTCGGGGATCTGCCCGACCCTTGGGAACTACACAAAGGGGCCAATGGCAACTACTTCTACTTCAACACCGCCACCCTCGAGGAGGTGAGTCGAGGGCCACGGAAAGTAACAAGTCGCCAGACACGGGACCTAACGGGAACGGTATCGCCCGACGAGATACCCTCCAAGCTTGGGACCCGAACGCCACCTCCGCCTCCCGGATGCGTTCGTGTTCGAAGGACGGGGATGGGGGAAATAATTCGACTGCCTATTTCGGATCGGCCTCTTGATAACGTATATGAGGCGTTTAAGGTCCTTGACGACGGAAAAGGCGAACGGGGGGGCATGAACTCCGGCATCCATGTCGTGCGAAAAAAGGATACCGGCCAGCTTTTCGTTCAAAAGAAATACGTCACCCGCGACCCGAATCTCGTGAAATATTTCCGGGACGAAATCAACTTCATGAGAGTACGCGCGTTGCAGCCTCTCCCGCGACTTCTTGGCTGAAATCTTCTCTTGGTTCGCCGCTGCTAATTGTCCTATTTTAGGATCTTATTCACTCGAGCATCGTCCAGTACGTGGACGCATACGTGATCACGGGCACGCCTTTCGTGGCGGCAGTGTACATGGAGTTCTGTGACCGGGGCACTCTGGCCGAACTGCTGGGGCGATACAAGCAAAAGAAAAAGGTGTGGCAGGGGGACTTCGTGCCCGAAAGCTTCGTATGGCATGCTTTCCTCGGCCTGGCGGACGCGTTGCATTTCTTGCACACCGGGCAGAGTCGCCTGTCCGTCTCCCTGCAGAGTAACGACCCCAGCATCTGGCGGCCCATCATACACCGCGATATCAAGCCCGAGAGTGAGCCGGCCCGGCGCCCCCCCACCCCAGATCCTGAGCGTTCCACTGACCCCCCCTTTTTGCAGACGTCTTTCTCCGCTCCCGGGAAACGCCCGGTTCCACCAAACCCGTGTACGTCCTGCTCTCCGACTTTGGCATAGCCAGCCGCGAGCCCGCGAGCCCCGACAAGCCCCCGTTCGGCGCCTTCGGGACGCCCGAGTACCACGCGCCGGAGCTGTGCTTCGACCCCTACCCGACGCCGCGGCAGAGGGGGTACCTGAACTCCCCCCACACCGGCAGGTCGGACGTATGGGCCCTGGCGTGCATGATGTACTGCTTGTGCGAACGAGACGCCCTCGCCCACCTGGACCGCCGGTGCTGGCCGCTGCGGAGTGACCGGGCGCTGGGCCGGCGGGCGCGGCGCCCCGTGCTCGAGATCAACGACAAGTTCGTCTACTCGGAGTACCTGGAGAGGTCCATCCGGTGGGCGGCCGAGGCGGATCCCACGCGGCGCCCCGATGCTGTCCAGCTCATCGCGGGCATCAAGGCGCAAAGCGGGCTGTGGGTGGCGGATCCGAACTGGGCGGTACAAGTAGCAGAATCGCTGCCGGAGTGGGCGGCCCCCAAGAGTGTCTGAGATCTCGCCTTCGGGCGCTACAAATCATGGCATGATGCTGAGGCTAGGGGTTCGTCCGCCCTAGTCTCGTTATATTCAGCTTGTTGATGTATCAACGCCCTTCCACCTCGTTTCCACCGTCTTCGTGGATGTTCACGTCTAACCCACCATCCGCCAAGCGGACGAGTGCCTGCTCACATTCCCTTTCCCAGTCGCTCATCCCGACGATGGTCCATTCCAAGATTCCCACTAGGTACAGCGCGGCGCACTGGCCGATCCAAAGGCCGGCCAGGCCACGGCCGTGGAAAGCCAAGTAGATACCCGCGGGCAAAGCGAGGCCATAGTAACTCAGCAGGTTCACCAGCGCGCCCACCCACTGCCTGCCCATGCCGCGCAGGGCGCCGCCGCAGCTCCCGTTCAGGCCGTCGGCGATCTGGAAGAGGGCCACGAAGGGCAGGACGCGGCCCACCAGGCCCACGACCTCGGCGTCGTCGTTGAAGAGGCGGCCGAAGGCATGCCGGGCGGACATGAGCACGGCGAGAAGCACGGCCCCCACGGCGGCGGACAGGAAGGCGGCGCAGTGGGCGGCGCGGGCCGCTTCGCGGGGCTTCCGGGCCCCGAGCAGATTGCCGACGCGGGCGGACGTGGCCACGCCCAGGCCGAAGGGGATCGTGTTGATGATCTGGTCGGCCGTCATGATGACCGACTGGGCCGCCAGGGGGACGGTGCCGAGACGGCCCGCGGCCAGCGCCACGATCTCAAACGCCCACCACTCGGTGCCGACGTGGGCGAAGCCCAGGATCGCCAGCCGGGCAAAGGGCCCCAAGTGGGCGAGCGCGCGCCGGGGGGCCAGCCCGCCCCAGCACTCGTGGCCGCGGACGAAGGCGGCGTAAGCGGCCAGCAGAAAGAAGGAGCACCAGTAGGCGATGCCCGTGGCGAGCGGTGCCCCGTCCAGCCCCATGCCGAGCCGATGGCAGAATAGATAGTTGAGAAGCGCGCTCAGGGGCGACGTGATGAGGAGCACGTAGGTGCCCGGCCGGTAGATTTCCTGGGCTTGTAGGTACTTCTTCAGGCACTCAAACCACACGTAACCCAGGCCTCCCGGTATCAGAAGGCGGAGGAAGCGCGAGCTTTGGACACAGATGAACTCTTCTTGGCCCAAAGCCCGGAACAGGGGCTCGGAAAAGACCCAGATGACGGCCATCACGGCGTACAAGGCGGAGAGAACCAGGATGCCGCGCTGCAGCAGGATACCGAGGTCATGCCTGTCTTGGGACCCGGTGAAGCTACTCGAGGCCAGCGTATCGAGGGCCGTCGTGCCTCCTAGCGCGATGAGCCAGGCCGTCGCCATGGCGAACATGTAGCTGAAGGCGGCCGTCGCGAGGGCTTCGGGCGACAGACGACCCACGACGACCACCGAGACCGTCTGCAGGCTGTTCTGCAGCGTATAGGCCAGGATGACAGGTATAGCGGCCTTCGCTAGGAGCGACGCTTCGGACAACCAGGGCGTCTCCCCTCGGGTCACCGCGTCGGCTGAACGTACCGAGGCTGGCTTGGCGAGCAGCGCAGTCGACTCCTCCGGCGGAGGGGGGAACGATGGAGTGGCCATGGTGCGGCGAAAGAAGAAAATAGCCTTCCAGGAAGATGGGAGGTTTTGTCCGCGCACTAATGGCCCGAGGAACGCCGATTCCTTTCCCTTCAGCCGCCGGTGGATAGTGGGCGCCTCTGCTGAACGGCTCTCGAGTCTTTCCGCCAGCCCAACGCCTATAGCAAAGGAGGGCAACGAAGCAGTGCAGGCCTGACGGGAGAGATTTGTTGCTCCTCCTCGCCGACAGAAACGGGGGACAGCGCATGTTTTTCCCACCGATTACGGGCCTGGAGCTCTTACTCATCGAGGGTACAGAGCAGACCCTCGCTTGAAGCCGGAAGCTGATGCAAGGCGGCATGCAAGATAAGGCAGCGCGGTTTGATCCAGAACGTAAGCCTGGCCATCCTCCCGCTAGCGACGCACTCTGGTGGAAATCGGATTGGATGGGATGGGATTGTGGGATGCATTAGCCACCACGCCACCACTGTGATGTTCGTATAAGTCAGGCGGCCACGAGCTGGCCAGTCATTAATCGGTTCGTACGGAACATACTAAGGAGCAAGAGGCGATGTCCCCTCCAGCTGACCATGGCAACAGCGACTTTCAGTCGGCGTCAACCCCCCCCCGTTTTGGGGGGGGGGGGGGGGGGGGGGGGGGGGGGGGGGGAGAGGCCACACGGTATATGTAAGCACCAAATGCAGACGACGCGGCGAAAGCGGGAAGACCTCTCCATCTTGTAAGAGACATCCAGGTTGAAGCCGTTTTCTCCGCACTCGATCGGGGGTCCCGCTCTAGAGTTCCATCAAACTACTCTCGCCGAATCGCTATCTGGGACCAATAGCCCGAGATTACCTGTTGCTTGACGGGAAGAATATGTACCCCGCGTTTCTGTCCCCAAAATGGTGATAAGCAGCGTTCCTGGCCCCAATGGTTACGATGGCTATAAGCCTGGCTACGCCATCCGTGTGCCCACCAGGGGGTTTTCGCCTCGGCTGTTACGATAAGGCAAGGCTGATAAGAGACGACGATTGTTTGGTTTCTTCACATAAGAGCAATAGGCAACGCCTTGGCGCAGACAGCAGAATATATGGTTGAAGTGGCTTTTATTGGACGTGACTTTTCCTGGTTTGCTTGGCTACGGCTGTACCGGTACCGGCGAGCCTTGCTATCCGGGGTCGAGCATGGTCCCGACAACCTGAAGTTATGTACACAGGCAAACAAAGCAAAGGAAAGACAGAAAACTTTTTTGGAGCCCCCTATAGCTCAAGACGCGCCGAGCAGGCCCGGCGGGAGAAGAATCCGTCCAGCGCAGCCGCGCGGCGCGGGGAGTCTAGGGGAGGAACGGGGGGGTGGAGGGTCAAGGAGTGACGTGAAGGTGAATGCACAACTCGCACGCGTCGTCGATAGAGGTTGGCAGACTTCGGGCCGGGCCCGGGCCCGGGCTCGGGCTCGGGTGGCGGCACGAAGGCGGCGGTGGTGGGCCTCATTTGGCGACGCCGATGCAGGCGAAGAGCTCCTTGAAGGCGTTGCACTCGAGGGCGAGGAGGCCCTTGTTGTCGAGCATGCAGGCGGGGCGCCAGAACTCGGGCTCGACGCGGTCGAGCAGGCCCGGGTAGCTGTTGAGGCCCAGGGGCTCGGTGATGCCCCAGGGGTTGCGCAGGATCATGTACTGGCGGTCGCCGAACTGGCACCAGCCCAGGACCGAGTAGGCGTGGTTGGCGACCAGGTTGGCGCCGCGGTACATGCTGCCCGAGGCGTGCGTGTAGGCGGCCATGGGGTGGATGGTCTTGAAGTTGACGGAGCAGGCGCGCACGAGGCCCAGCAGGTCCTTGTGGTGGTGGCGGTCGCAGAAGTAGTACTGCGGCTCGCGGCCGTTGATCTGGGCCATGGCCTTGATGGGGTCGCCGTAGGCCGTCTGCGTGATGTCGGGCCGCTCCGAGTCGTCGTTGGTCACCCACTTGGCGAAGGCCTTCTCGTACAGCGACGGCCACATGTCCATGCGGTCGCTGCTGTGCGCGTAGACGGGGTCCATGGACGAGTTGTTGATGGGGATCTCGTAGTTGACCTCGACGGTGCGCGTCTGCGCGTTCATGCGCCCGCCCTTGTCGTGGAACTTGATCTCGATGGTCTGGTTGCGCCGGTGCCGCTCGCTGTCCTCGTGGTTGAAGTCGCGGTTCATGCCGTGCGTCGCCCGGTTGATGACGGTCGGGTTGGCCCAGAAGACGGAGAAGATGGCGGCGATGAGCCAGCTGTTGGGCGACGCGCCCTGGACCGGGTCGTCGAAGCGGTTGACCACGTTGTGGCACTGGTTGCGCAGGTTGAGGCTGTTGCCGCTGATGCCGCCCGCGTTGAGGTAGCCCCTGAGGCCCTCGCGCAGGCCGAACCGGGACAGGTCGTCGGCGAGCTCGCGCGAGACGCGGTAGTTGTAGCGCAGCACCGACTCGGCGTTGCGCCACGTGCTGTTGGGCGGCGACCAGTGGCCCTCGCTCTTGAGGCGCCGGAAGCGCGTCGCCATCTCGTTAATCGACATGGTGATCTCCCGGTTGCTGACGGTGCGCGAGATGGAGTGCCCGTCGATGACCAGCCGAAGCTTGCCGTTCTGGAGGCGCGCGACCTTGACGCGCGTGTTGCCGATACCCTTGAGGCCGACCTTCTCGAGGTCTTGGAGCGTCTCGATGCGCGAGAGGTCGGGCGAGACGAGGTCGTGCTCCTCGAGGATCTTCATGTCGTCCTTCTTGAGCTCCTCGGCCTCCCGCTGCTTGGAGTCGAGCTTCAGGCCGGCGTACAGCACCGACTTGTGCTTGAGGTCGAAGAGCTCGTCGTAGTCGGTCTGCAGCACGTCCGAGATGATGCGAGCGGCATCCCGCGAGTTGCGCTCGAGGCGGTGGCCGACCAGGGCCTCGGTCAGAGCAAAGGGGTTGATGACACCGATGGCGAGGTCCTTGGGGGGCGAGTCGGGCTTGGGCATCTGGCCCAGGGAGCCGCTGGGGCTCTGCAGGTCGGTGAGGTCATCGTAGTCCTCCGAGATGGTTCTCGGGCTCGAGCCAGAGGCCTCGGGCATCTTGCGGCCAGTCAAAGCCTCGAAGAGAACGTAGGGGTCAACGGTGACCTCGTTGCGGGGGATGGCGGAGGAGGAGGCTTGGTTGTACATGATGAATGTTTGGGTTGATTGGCTGCTAAATGCTGAGAGGCCGGTAGCTGATGAAAAGATTGAATGAGAATGAGTGAGAACCGATGATGATGATCTGGAGAAAAAATGTCTGCCTTTCGAGGGAGATGCTTGGGGTATTTATCGTGTATCCAACTGCCCATCATGGCCTTCTTTCACGTCTTTCTCTCACGACTGGCTCAAGCATGCCGCCCGTACCGGACGTGAGGGGAAATCACAAGCAAGATGCCCGTCCGAATGCGACCCCTGAGCCTGCCAGAGGGAGTTAACTTTTGCATCTTGCTGAGTGATAGTAAAGCCGATGATGGTGACTTCGATACGGACGCAGTCCAAGCTGTGAGCTCAGCGGCCATGGCGAGGAGACGAGGATAGCCCCTGAGCCGTTGCTGGCACCCTCTAGCGTTCTCGGTCTGCCATGTAGCTGCAACGCATCTTGTCGAGCAACATGGTTGTAATTCGATGCCCGGCCGCAGCAGACACAGCCGGCATCGGTGTAGGTTACACTCGGTGTTTCCTTAACGTAATCTCATACATCATGTAACCAGGGAGGCGTGGTTCGAATGCCCTGAGCAAGCTGTAGAAAGCCCAGATGGTTTGGTGCCTGCATGCGAAGGAGAGCACCGGCGGCGCCGGGTTCATGGGGAAAGGGATCGATGGGTTTGGCTGATACTGAGATGTCGGTGGCCGCTCGTCAGCCGGAAGTCAATTCGCAGGATGGACACGCCACATCCACATACGGGAGACCTCGACGGAATCGTCCCCCCCCTCCCTCCGCGGGGCCAAGGCGGCGCCGAGGGGGACGCTATATTCCCCTGAATGAGCCTCAGGGGTACGATCAGAGGAAAAGCCCCATGGCGATCCCACGGCCTAGTGCTCACAGCCTCACAACGCGCTCAAGGCCTCGCGGTTCTGGCCCAAAGGGACGGGTCGAGGGCCATGATGGACGCTGTAGGGCTTCAAGAGGGACGCGGATGAGACATGGGGCGTCGATGAACGCCCGTCAGACTTGCTTGGCCACACTGCTTCCCCAGGTCCTCAGCCTTAACAGCAACCTTAATCCCCAATAGTGCCACAATGAAGCTCGAAGCATAAACACTCGCCCACATACCGAGAGGCACAGAGTTGCGGGGAAGTTGCCATCACCCCGCCGAGTTACGCCTTGTCGGTGGCCAGAGCCAGAGCGAGATAGTTGCCAGCAGAGACTCGTCACTGCAAAGAGTTGCTATACCTGTGTGTGCGCAGTATAAGCCGCCCGAGGCGGCAACAACCTCGGCAGAATGCAGAAGCAGAGGCCGGCGGCGGTGGCGGCAAGACGGCGTCCGTGGACCTTCTTCATTGGGTGTAGATTCCGGCTTCAACATTGAGGCTTGCCTCCCAACACTGCAAGCAAGGACGCTCACTGCAGGCAAGGGTATTGCTGGCAAGGACACTGCAGGCAAGAATGGATGGGTCCAGCCTGGCCCGGGGCACCGACAGATCCGTTACGGCCATAGACATCCAGGTTATGAACCTGTGACTGGAGCTTCCCGAAAGCCTTTCTCACTGCACGCCATGGTTTCCGCCCTCTTTTCGGAGTTCTAGCGGGTTGAACGGTCGTTGAGACGGGACCGGGGAGGAGACGTGGAGGAAGAAGAGGAGGAGGGCCGGTGTGGTATCTGACGATGCTTTGAATCCAATCAGCTATTTTTACCTCCCAGGCCGCGGCAAAGAGGAAGGGTCCGGAAGCTTCGCGTCCTGCCAGGGGGACGACGCACCCTGCGTACCTCCCCAAGTACTCAACCAAGAACTAGGTTGTTAGACGCAGCCATCTTGCATGCCAAGGCGTGGAGTATGTGGAATCGGGCGACGTTGAGCTCGGTGTGACGCATGCGCACAGCAGAACGCAACGCCGGCAGTTGGCGGACCAACAACAAACAAAACACCCCTCCAGGGATTTGAGACTCGTCGCTAAAGCGGGAAGACTCCTTTCCCCCCCCGGTCCGGCGTCGACACTCCAGCGGCGGTTCCCAGGAGCGAAGAGATGATGGCGACCGCCCAGCCGGGCAATCTATATAAACCCTCCTCGCCAGACCGGATCGATCGGGGGTTAAGGGGGTCGCCCAAGCCCCCTCCCCGAATGTGACCAACCCCCCCGGCCACCGCGGCCCCGCGCGCAAAATGGCGGGGGGCCGGCGAAGGGCCGCCCCGGGCCCGTTTAGGTAAAGACCAACAGCCTGTTCCTAACACGATCCAATCGAGGCGGGTGCTCGGGACCTGCCGTTGTCAACCTTGTGTGCCCCTGGGCGCCCGCGTGCTTAAATGCTGACCCGGGTTTAGCACCGAGTCTATGTGAGCCAAGGGGGACGACCTGCCTGCCAGGCGTTGCTGGCGTCTCCTCACCCCGATACCCGACGTCCACCCGATGCCCGAGAGCCACGCCGTTCAGGCCCCATACAGGGCGTCGTACGGTATAGCCTTCCATGCGCTTTTGCTACTAGGTCCAAAAGACACCACCGAGGGTCCTCTTTCGCTTGCCCCGACGATTCCGGGCCCGTCCAGCCAGTATCTCGATACGCCCCCGTACCTGAGATCGCGAGTCGTGGGTAGCATCTCCCTCACGCCGAGTTCCGACGACAGCGCGTACGAAACTCGAAAGCCCCCGCCTGTCTCCTGATGCTCTGTACAAGGCCTCGACGACAGGAATCAGCTCTGGTTGCCTTGGCCGCTGGCTCAGGACCAAGCCCGCCGACGTCCTCGTGTGCGTCCCTGGTTTCGATCGAGCACCATGGGCCCTGGGCACGCCACCTCTGGCCGCGTCTCGCCCGCGTAGCCGCGAGCCTCGAATCTCACGGCAACTTCCGCACCCTCATCGCGTCATCTCGGGGTGCGGGTGATCGACCGCGGGGGAAGAATCGCAAGTTCCCTTGGCACCAGAGCCCGAGTTACAGACCGTCACCATGCTTCGAGAGTCCCCCAAAGCTCCCAAGCAGTTGATTGACCGCGCTTCGAAAATGCTCCTCGAGCTCGTAAACACTGTCATGCTGGCCAAAGGTGAGGCTTCTGGTCTAGAAACCCCGTCCTCCTGATTTGTGCCTCTGTAGACGAGCCGCCAAGGCCCAAATTTTCTTCTGGTGGAATCGAGACAGAGAACATTGCCAATCACTGTGTTCGTAGAGGTACTCAATGGACCATGCGAAGATGTTCAAGTCAATGCCCGTAGACAAGCTTTCCACGTCCGTACGACTGGCTCGGGACCTCCGCCTCATCAATAAGCATCACTCTATAAAACAGAGGGTGCTTGCTGACTAGGACCGTAATCCCTCGCCGGGTGGAACCCGCCAGTGTAGTGACCGTCTTATCCGTCCAGTCATCCCGTTTCGCTGCTGAGCAGAGTCCCACTGCTAAGTCGAGTAAGTGACTTGCGAGTCGATATCGTCATGCCGAGCTCGGGAGGTTGCGTTTCAAGCCACAATGCTCTCATCCGGGCCAGAACAGATTTCTCCGATAATTTGTCTGGTATAAATCATGAAGTCATATCTCGGGGGGCAGCTTGCAGCCCAAGTACACAGCCTATACCCGCTCCAAGCCCCACAGTTAGAACATACACTCTTTGAGCTTTCCTGTACCGCCGAGTGTATACTCTATCCATCGGCCTACACCTCTCCGCCCTGCCACGAGCACGGTTCCGGGATTCATGACATGACACCCTTCGTAGGTTACACAGAATGGTGGTGCCGTGGCGTCGACCAAAACCATAGAGGTGGGCAATGGATATAGATGTAGAGCCGAAGCGTAATCCCAATGGACCGGGCGGATGGATTGTCTGAACGGCGCCAAGTAGCCTTGGTCCAGCAACGTCTTCACGAGTTTCCGGGCCGCCTGAACGTCGTAGGGTACGTCTGGCGCAGTGGGTTTCACCGGCAAGGAGTCGACGTCCATTGCCTCTTCGACCGGCGGCTGGTCATTCAGGGCTTCGGTACTGGGCATCTCGACATCGTCGGCCGCGGCGTGTTCCTCCTTAGACGACTTGAGGCGCACAGCTGTGCGTCGTAGGCGGGCGGATACATCGTCGCGGAATACAACAACCTCATGGGCCGGACCGAAGATGGATATTCTTGCTGGGTTCGTGGTCCAAACAGCCTCGCCTCCGTATTTCACGCCTGGTTCGGCGTTGGCAGAGACGAATGCCCTTCGTATGCGTGACGTGAACATTTCAGGCACAGGCTTACGAGGCAACGGTACGGCAGCGCCCGCCGAGAAACTCGACGCCCATCCATCATTGTCGCCAGGAACGAAGACGAAAGTGGCAGACTGCAGGAGGGTGGGGAACTCAGAAAGTACCGACGCGAGGGAGTCGAAGTACTCCTTATATTCCACGCTGCCGCCACTGGCGCCACCGCCGGCCATGACAGCATGCTGCGTGAAGTTGCCCGTCAGCACGAAGGTCATAGGCGAGGACCCCTCGGGCTCGGCAGAGTACAAGGTGAGGATCTTGTGCAGTGCCTGCAAAACGCGTGGCTGGTCCAGATTCAGCTCGCCGAGGATGATGACCCGGCCACGGCTGGGTGTGTCGGGATCTTGTATCGTGGTTGGTGGTAGCAGGCGCTTCTGTAGCCTCCGCATTTTCGAGCCCACCGCCCGTTCACTGCCGACGCCTAGAAAGTCGATCCAGCCAAAGCCACCTCCGACGGTGTGGTCTTGGGCCCCATCTGGTCCGTTGACGCCCAGGGCCGCTTTCCGTTTCTCACAGGGAGGCTGGCCAATAAAGAAGCACTGGAACCGACCTCCAATCATGCCTCCAATACCACTACTCGATCCTAGCCCCTTACCGACGGATTCCTCCTCCTCCTCGTAGACGCCGTCTACCAGGACGATCATTCCAGGAGTGAACCAGGCCGAGTCCTCTGGTATCGACTTGGCATGCGATACGTCCAAGGAGATGGTGCCGGTCAGATCGCTGATGGTCAAGGTTCCCGTCGGCGATACAGATAAGAGCCCGAGGAGCATGTGTTGACTGCCATGGCGGCCCAGTAGGTTGGCTATTGGCGTGATCTTATGTGTCTGCTGGGTGGTGAGGAGGGTAGACGAAGATCGGTTGAGTGATGACCGCGCCCCCTTAGTCAGAGCGACGGCCGAAGTCTGGAAAGATTCGTTCCGCAACAGCCTCTGGTGGATGACGTTATACCTGTTGCGGAAGAGATTGGTCTTGTGCGAGGCCGGTGGCATGAGCGATGCCTTGGACGAGTCTCTCTCGAAGTGTTTTTTGGTGACGTTATAGACCATGCGCGGCTGGTCGTAGGCGCCGACGACCTTGAGCCATCTGCGGGGATCGTTCAAGCCTACCTCGTCCGCGTCCTCGTCTACCTCCAGGGTCGACAACCCGAAGCTCTGTTGGCTCTCCTCCCGGGTCAACGCGGCCGCGGGCCGCAGGCCAAGACGTGTGTTGGTGAAGTCGGCCTCTTGGAGCGGCTCGATGGCAAGACTGTTCTGGCGACTCAGTTCCCGGCCGGTAACAACCCTGCCGCCGTGCATGTTGCTTTCGAGGGTCTTGAGGATGTCCTTCAGTTCGGGACTTGTGCCGTCGACAATGACGCCCCCATTGCGGTTCTTCCATCCTTTGGCAACCTCCTCCAGCACCTTCTCGGCCAGGCCCTCCTCGCGCCATCCCGACCCGCAGTGGCGTCCAATAAAGGTGGCGAGTTCTTGGAGAGCGGTCGAGGTGAGGGTTAAGCTGTGTTTTTTGGTGAAGGTTCTAAAAGCCAGCGGTCGCAGGGTCGCAGGCGGCAGCAGAATCGGCAGGATAGTGGCCTTGGACGGCGCAACAGAGAAGGGTTTCAGAGTGTGGGCTGGCGTTCCGAAAGCCGGCGACGAGGACGGAATCGGGTTCGAGGATTGGGGATTTGGCACCGACTTGGCGGCGAAGATGGAGGGCGCCTGGGGCTTGCGGCCCTGCATTGCGACGGACGACGGCGGGCGCGTGCTGCTTCGGGGTTTATGCTGGTGTCGCTGTCTTCCCGGACTCAGTCGGGGGCGGTGAGGCAAGCGATGCTACCGTAGGGGTTTTCGACGCCTGTTTCTCTGTAAAAGACTGCGCAGAGCTGCAGCACTCATGGGGATGGATCGTGGCGGAACGGGCTTGAGGTTTGGAAGATGGACGCGTCTGACGCGACAAGCCGCCCCTCCAACTCGCGCGCGCGTTTAATGGGCAAACGTCTGCCGGTGGGGGATCCCCTGCAAAGATCTATCGGACGAAAAGCTGCACCCGAATGGACCCTGGGGGCAGGGAAGCTACCATGGGTACATCGAGAATGCTACTTTCAATGTATTGCCTGATACCCTGTGCCCTTACGTCCTGCACATTGTGGTAGTCGGGTGTTATGTAGTACATTATATCAGTACGGATTATGTACACGTACTCGCAAACGGGCACCACCCAGGCAACCGCAACCTCGTCTAGCAGTGGCCCATTCCACTACGTCAGCGTAGGGGATCCATTCCCCGAGCTCTCCCAGCTTCAATCGCGCCTCTTCCACCCAGCCCGCGATACAACTCGGAATTCCGCGCCTCAATTGGCATCGCGACACCTGCCTGGAGCCCCACGCACAAACGTATAAGCTGTGCACTTGAACAGAGAAAAACGACGCGGTGCAATATTGCCGTTTCCCGCCATGCTTCTCTCTCGATTGCGACCGGCGCCGGGGTTCTGGAGTCTACCAGTGCGGCGCTTCGTTTCGACGATTCCAACAAACCCTCACATAGTAAGTACTGCTTTCCACAGCTCCCTGTAGAAATACCGCCGGGAACCCGTCATCTACGATACGCCCTGCTCACTCTGCATCTTGCCTGTGCTTAGAAAGCCTTTCCCAATCCCATTGGCAGCGGCCATCTCCTCACGTACCTCAACACCGACCCTCCGTCGCCGGAATTGGCCATTGGTAGCACCACGGCCGTGCCACCCACGCCGCGATCCTTCACCGAGAACCACCGATTTCTCAGCATCCTCAACGAGGTGCTCGACAAACATGCCGCCAACGACCCCTTCTTGAAGAGCCAAGCGCAAGCTTTTGCCGGGCCCGGCGGTGCTACACTGGGCTCGGGCGGCGCTTTCTTCCCCCAGCAGCGCAAACAGCGGAACACGCGGGGCCATGCGTCGGGACTCGGTGCCGGAGGCGGCGCGGGCGGTGGGGGCGGAGGCGGCGCGAGTGCTCAGGGCGGAGCCGGGGGTGCCGGCGTCGGCGGGCACGTGCATATGAGCGACCTCCGGAACCCCCCGGACTTCGGAAGGATCGCCTGGCCCGAGGACATACTCGGCAGCATCGAAGTAGACGGCAACGGAACCATCGTGGGCAAGTTCCAGCCCAGCGGCACGTACCGGATCGTCACCAACGAGGGGATGTAAGTACCATCCTCCTTCACGCCCACCACGAGGGCTCGGTCCTGGCTGACACTATCCGCTCTCGTACAGATTGGGTTTGAGTGACTTCATGAGAACGAAGCTCGTAGAAAGGCTGGAGGAAGAGGAGCGAAGGAGAGCCTGATGTCGTGGTGCTGCATGATGGCAGCACGGCAGCGGATCCCACCCATATTGCACAGACACCCACCCATAAGATACCAGCTCCGTGGAAAGACCGCCCAAAGTCGCATATGTCCTCTCCAAACGGTTCCTGGTCAGACCCGCTGGTATCCCAAGGCCAGGCTCTGGGTGCCGACGGCAGGTCGATGCTCATGGGACTGACGGCATGTGACGTCGAGATTGCCGAGAATAGCCATCACGGATGCTCAGACGTGTCTCACTTGTACCCGGGCCGCGGAATGCGCAGGCAGAGCGACACACAAGCAAGGGGTCTAGGTTCCGGCTGGGCCCTATTTGCATAGTATGTACCACGCAATTCTGCAGCATGTGAGAGGCCAGCCGCACAAACACCACATACTTACAAGGCCATGGAACGGGACAGCTGACCCTGTAGATTGCGGGCGCTCAAACGCCGCCCCGTGAGCTATCATATTTAGGTCATTGGTGCCGTGCTGTAGGTGTCTCGGAGCACACAGGCTCGACAGACAACGCCGTGGACTGGCCGGCCTTGTCTTGAACTAGTGGCCCAATGGCGATCGCTAACAATAGCCGAAGGGGGAGGGAGGGGTGTGCTTGCAAAACGACGGTCCCGAGTGATGATGATTGGGGGAAGGGGGCCACACTGTCCCCCTCCTAGGGAGCAGACATGCACACTGGTAGACTGGCACAGCCTTCTGATGCTTCCCCCCTCCTCTTTTTGTTTCTTTTTGTTTTGAACCAAAACTCCCATGCCGGAGAGCGTATTCCCCCTCCACCTGGCTCCTCATTGGGGGGCTGCGAGGATGGGCTCTTGTGCCAGCTACACTCTCAACACGAGTCCCATCTAGATTGTAGGTATTTGGGTGACGGGAATGGCGTAACGGTTGGTCTCTTCGAAGCAGGAGGTGACTACTCTATGCAAGCACCCGCGAATGGATTCGGCTTACACATGGGAAATACGGTCGGGGCTACTGCAGCCACTTGCCAGACTGGTCGGGTCTCGACGATCCCGCATTCGTCCGTCCCAACAAGCCCGGGCGGTGCGCTCGTTGCTCATGGGCCTGCCGGTATGCATTCTGGGTACCGAGGGTTGTGAAGAGGGTGTGAGTGAGTCTGATGAGTGCTTCTTGTGTAAGCTGCCTTAAGTTTTCATATGGGTGTGTGGTTGTGTAGTGTGGTGCATCTGCCCACCCCAGCTGCCCACCCCCCCGACTTCCATCTAAGATGGAACGGGATTGACTCACTGGCTTTTGTGGTTAATGAGGGGGGTTTGCGATATTGCGGCCACAGTCGGTCGAGGGGACGGCCTCGTGAGCCCGTGATCAGCTTCACCCCGTCCGATATCAGCCCATCCATCCATTGCAGCTCAACCGCACTGCACACCATTTTATGCATACAATCGTTCAAGGTATGGAAATGATGGCAGGGCCCTCGAGCCAAGGTATGTACCCAGGTAGGGGATGTCGCTGTGTGCATCTTCCGCTCTGCAGCCGCAAACCCTCTCTCACCCACCGTCATCAGGCACCCGTCGTCCCCTACGGGGCAACCTACGCCATTCACGTACCTACATGCTTTCGCAAACCCGTGGAACGGGTAGGGGTAGGCGGGGAGGGTCATGCCGTAAAGGTGAAAAGACGACGGGAAGACGACGGTAGCGATCGAACCACCCCCTGTCAGAAGAGCAACACTCGTCGTCTGTCAGCCCACCTCGCATGCGTCATCGTATCGACAGGTCTCCCGGTGACTGCCGGTCGCGATTTTCTTTTCTTGCCCAAGACGAGACAGGAGCAAACCTTGGCTGCTTGGGTCGCGGGCCCATCATTATGTCCTTGCTCTCCTCGCTGCCGTTCTGCTGGCCGGGGACCTAGGAAGGTTGTCTTGGAGCCCAACACTAATCCGGTCCATAATTCGGATAAGTACCTGGCGTCGAGGTATCGAGCAGGTTGCCATCCGGGACATTTCAGCTCGCCCGCTCACGAGTGGTGAGAGGGGCAGGCAGATGCATCATTGGCGGGAATATCGATGCGGAAGCAGCCCGCGTCCCGTAGGGGCAATGGCTCCAGCCCATCCATTGCTACGAAAAAGACAAATAGATCCATGTAGGAGACAAAGTAAAGTATGGACGGTAGGTCATGTAGGTATGGATGCTGGGTACATTAGGTACTTCTCAAGTATGGACAGATGTAGCCCGGCTACTGACTTACTCGACTAGAACAACCTAAAGCATCCACGATTCCAAGAGAGAGAGAGAGAGCCAGACACTGGTGCCAGACAGACTGGAAGGTCAGAGCCAACCCCCCCCAGCCTGGAGCCCAGCAGAGCAGCCGCTACTAAGCCCGCCCGTCCCGGGTAACCTCCCCAGAGCCCGGGCCCCTTGTCACATTGTGACTTGGAATCGCGGTGGGTAGAGTGCTCGTCCAAGATGTAACGAGCTTCCAATTGGGTAGGTACCTAATAGCCTATGTATCCAGTGAAAGTACATTATCCCCCCCTCCCCACCCCCCGAGTTGCCCCTCTTCCTTGTACCCTAGGTACATCCCATACCTTCCACCCCCGGGTAGCGCGTACCGCAGCCCCCAGCACTCGATTAATCAACTAAAAGGCACCTGCACCAGCGCCAGAAGCCGGCCCGCAAGCATCGATCGTCTGTCTCATGACGACCTCACCGACGACAAGCCTTCCTTTTCATCCCCTCCCCCTCCCCCCCCCGCCCCCGTTGTGGTCGTCCCCCTCCTCCCCCTTTCGCCCATCCACCCCCATCGCGTAGAGCCGGCTCTCTTGACATGGCTCCACGAGCATTCGACGAGGAGGAGCTCTCCATCTCGCTATCGCCGTCGCAGATCCGCCGCCGAGTCCCCGAAATCAACGTGACGTCGCATGCCGACCCGGCCGCCCGCAATGGCAGCCATCACCGCAACGGCGACGGAGCCGCGCCGCCCCAGCACGGCCGCGACAAGGCCCGCCTCGAGCAGCGCGTAGGCCAGTACAACATCATCCGCACCCTGGGCGAGGGCTCCTTCGGCAAGGTCAAGCTGGCCGTGCACCGCAGCACCGGCCAGCAGGTCGCCCTCAAGATCATCGCGCGCAAAAAGCTCATCAGCCGCGACATGGTCGGCCGCGTCGAGCGCGAGATCGAGTACCTCCAGCTGCTGCGCCATCCCCACATCATCAAGCTGTACACCGTCATCAAGACCCCCAACGAGATCATCATGGTGCTCGAGTACGCCGGCGGCGAGCTGTTCGACTACATCGTCTCCCACGGCCGCATGCCCGAGGAGAAGGCCCGGCGCTTCTTCCAGCAGATGCTGTGTGCCGTCGAGTACTGCCACCGCCACAAGGTCGTGCACCGCGACCTCAAGCCCGAGAACCTGCTGCTGGACGACAACCTCAACGTGAAGATTGCCGATTTCGGCCTGAGCAACATCATGACGGACGGCAACTTCCTCAAGACCAGCTGCGGCAGCCCCAACTACGCCGCCCCCGAGGTCATCAGCGGGAAGCTGTACGCCGGCCCCGAGGTGGACGTTTGGAGCTGCGGTGTCATTCTCTACGTGCTGCTCATAGGGAGGCTGCCCTTTGACGACGACCACATCCCCAGCCTGTTCGCCAAGATCCAGCGCGGCGTCTTCACCATTCCCAACTGGTGCCCCGAGGACGCGCAGAAGCTGATGCGCAAGATGCTCGTCGTGAACCCCATGCACCGCGCCACCATTGACGACATCAGGCTCGATCCTTGGTTCATGAAGGACCTGCCCGCCTACCTCGCCCCGCCCGTGGAGGAGTTCCTCAATACCGGTGTAGACCCTAACAAGGCCATCATCTTCAGTGACATTGCCCCCCACGCGCCCCAGAGAGTTCAGGAGAAGCTGCATAACGAGGTGACGGAGAAGATCAGCAAGACCATGGGCTACGGCAGGAAGGACGTGGAAGAGGCACTCGGCGCCGACGAGCCCTCGGCCATCAAGGACGCATACATGATCGTGCGAGAGAACAAGCTGATGCAGGTCAACCGTGAGTCGAATTGTATTTCTCAAAACCCCCTCCCTCGCCGTGACGGCATTGGATGGGCTAACCGGCTCAACAGCGGCCTACGGGACGGGAGCCGAGAACCCCTATTTTGCCACGTCGCCGCCAACTGTCTCGCATGAGGAAAACATGGCGAGCGTCAATGCCGCCCTGAACGAGGCCTCGGTGCAGGAAGTCGAAGTGGCCGCCGAGTCGCAAGCCAGTCCCCTGGCCGAGTCAGCGCGGTCTACCACGTCCACCATGACCAGCAACTCGCCGCGAGGCAATGTGAGCAAAGTGGGCATCCTCCCGACCAGCCTGCCGGCCCTACACAAGGAGTATCTGGAGCGCCAGAACGCCGGCATCGAGGAGCCGCTTAGCAGCCAGCCCGTTCCGGACGTACCTCTGCAGCCCCGCACTCCTGCCGAGCAGCAGGAGGCCGTGCGCCGGCTGAAACCTCACTCCAAGAGCGCTGTACGGCTCGACGACGGCGCGCGTCCTCAGGGTATGACCCCGGTGGCCCCCGCCAAGAAGATCAAGCCTTTGCGCTGGCAGTTCGGCATCCGCTCGCGTAATGCGCCTTGGGAGGCCCTACTGTGCATCTACAAGGCTCTGGTTAAGCTCAAGGCCACGTGGATTCTGGACGAGGATTACGAAAGGGTCCATGGCCCGGAGAGCGAACAGTATGATGACCACGGCGTCCGGTGCCCCTTGTGCTTGTGAGACTGACGCTGGCAGGGATGGCGAGCACTACCGCAGCTCCCGCAAGGGCCAACCGAACCCCTACGCCGGCGTGCCGATCCAGGACATCGACCTCGCGACGTTTGAGCCGCTCAAGTACTACCGTCTGCCGGCGGACCCCTGGCACATTGTCTGCCGCTGGAAGAAAGAAGGTGAGAATGGGACTGGGTCCCCCCACTTCGCAACCCCGCACATTTCGTACTGACTGAGGTCTAGACCTCCGCAAGTCGGCCGTTTCGTCCGGGGTATCCTCGTCGGATGCGGCCTCGGAGGAAAACACGCGCATCTACTCGGTCCTGGACAACCGCAAGCAAGACTTTGTCAACATGCGGATGGAGATACAGATCTACGAGATGGAGTACGGCGTCTACCTCGTTGACTTCAAATGCACGGGCTACGAACGACCAGACGGGACCATGCTGGAGGAGAAGGACGTTATGAGCCCTTTCCCGTTCCTCGACATGGCTGCCAAGCTCATCATGCAGCTCGCAGAAGCCGACTAACAACAGCAGTCCCCCGCGGGCCGCGATGGTGCTTGGCGGTCAGGCCTCTAAACGGGGCTTGCCCATGGATTGGTTTATTCGTCATGCGGCCGTCTGCCTGGGCGTGCCGGCGAGGCGCGTTCTCGCTTGTTCTTCTTGCACATGAAAGGCCCGGCAGGCCCTTGCCACGTTTATAGGGGGAGGGAAATCACATATGCGACGGAGTTATAGGGAAGATACACACGGAAAGGAAACACATGAGTGGAGTTTGCTATACCCCGGGGAATGGTTGGTCAATCGAAGGAGGTGCTTGGTTGGTTTGGTTTACAACGGAGGGCACGGGGACCGGCCTCGATTCTCGAACACGGCCGCCGCGAGAGGAGGGCCCTGGTGGTGCGCGCATACGCGTTCGCAGGCAGCAAGGGAGGGCAGTTGTGGGCATGGTTTACCAGACAGGTCGTTTCCATGAATTGATGATGACTTTTGTGTTACGTCTCAGTGGGCGGGAGCAACCCACCCTCGTCCCGTCTTGTGCGATACGGGCTCCGGAGTCGGGCACCACGAGTCATGGGGCTCATGTGACGTTGTGGCCGGAACGATTCCGGCCACTATCGGGGTCGGTCAGGGCCGGCTTGGAGTGGAGAAGGGGGGCAGTTTCCATTATCTAACCATCGGCGTTCTGTTTGGCGGGCCTTGCCGAGCCGACAACACCAAGCCCGTACTCGCGATTGCGTATCCTTCAACCTCTTTGTTGCTTCGCACGCTCGTAGTGTGTGTGCGAAGCCGTCGAACCGTCTGGCATGGCCTCGTGAAGCTAAGGTGCCGTGGCGTCGCGGCGCCCAAGCGTTTCTTATCGGTCTGTGTGTGTACACATCTCTTTGGCTGCCCCGCCTACCCTCTGATGCCGTGATGGACCTTCCTCGCTGACCTTGTCCAAGATGTGTGCAAAAACCCAATATGGCGACGGGCGCCAACAACGATAGCGGCCCTTTTATTCGCCCCGGGCTCCCGGGCGTCCCCGGCTGGCGCTCGCCAAGGTGGTTTAGGTTGGGTCGGAGGCAGAGCATGACGGCGCCACGTCGGCCGTCCGACCCGCCGGCCAGGTTGGAGGTTGAGGCCGGAACGATTCCGGCCACGATGTATATCAGCGCGACCGTCAGACGAAACGTGGCGGTTGGGTTCTTCACTTCCTCGGCATCACCGCAGCAGCTTTTCCCCTTCGCCTTCGCCTTCCGGCCACCACCACCAAAAACCCATCCGAAAAAGAAAAACTTCGTGCTTCAAAGGGGGCTTCGTGTCGCAAGTGTAGCACGCCCAGGCTCACCTCGTCGGCGCCGAACCATCGTCCATCGCCTCACCGCACTGCACCTGCTGCCTTCTCAGCCTCCTCCTATCCCTTGGCCAGCTCCCCAAGTCCACTCTCCCACACCCGTCGTCTTCCCCCCCCCCCCCCCCCCCTTTTTTTTTTTTCATCCCTCCCCCCACCATGACGACCCCGACCTCCTTCCCGGTCCTCACGGGCGCGCGGCCGGACGACACGTCGCTCCCGGCCTTCATGGTGTCGACGACGCGGGGGTTCCTGCCGCGCGGGGAGCCGCTGGCGGCGCTGCCGGCCGCCTTCGCGGCCGTCGAGGACCTGCTGCGGCGCATGCCGGTCAAGACGGCGTCGGGGGCGCCGGGGCTCCTCGCCCACGGCACCTTCGGCGACGCCGTGCTCGCCGAGCTGCCCGACCTCACGCCCGCCGTCGAGGCCCACAAGGCCGACCTCGTCCTGCAGAACGCCCTCTACCGCGACTACTCCTTCCTCGCCTCGGCCTACCTGCTCGAGCCCTGCCACCAGCGCTTCATCCGCGGCGAGGGCTACGGCCTCGGCCGCGACCGCCTGCCCCCCGTGCTGGCCCGCCCCATCGCCCGCTGTGCTGAGCTGTAAGTCTCGTCTGTCCCTTTTTTTCTTGGTCCTTTGCTTTCCGTCTCCATGACTGCTTGCCATTCTCTTTGGTCTTTTGGCTTCCCGCTTCTCTCCTTTCTTTCCCTTCCTACCTCGGCCTTGACTTCCTATCGTGTGCACCCCCTTAGCCAAGGATATCCTTGCCTGTCATATGGTGGTCGGCATTTATGTTCACGTGCTCTTCCTTGTCTATCGGCCTTTCCCTCTCCGCCATCTTATCTTTTACATCTATCAAGCCTTCCTTCTCTCCTATGTTACCATGTACACTCATGGAACACCCCCCCCCCCCCCCTATCCTATCGAGTACATCCACCACGCCTATGTTCACCTCACTATACCTACTGTCTTTCATGGCTGGCATGCCTTTCTCATCCGCCATGCTGTCCCCCCCCCCCCCCCCCCCCCCTCCTGCCGTTTCCGTTGCCCCTTGACGCCGTACCGATTGGTTCAACTTCATCAAGATCTTCTGCTTCTTCTGCTCCTTTGTACATCACCGACCCATGCCTAGGCCACCGGCGACTGACTGACTGACCCTTCTTCTTCCTCTACAGCTGCGGCTTCAAGCCCTTCATGGAGTACGCCGGCTCGTACGCGCTCTTCAACTACCGGCTTGAGGACCCGGCGCTCGGGCTGGCCTACTCGAACCTGCGGCTGATCCGGGCCTTCGAGCACGGGCTGGACCCGACGTCGTCCGAGGCCGGGTTCGTGCTGACGCACATCGCCATGGTGGCGCACTCGGGGCCGCTGATCGCGGGCACGGTGGCGGCGCTCGAGGGCGCGGGCCGGCGGGACCGGGCCGGCTTCAACGCCGGCATGGGCCGGATGCTGGGCGCGCTGCAGGCCGTCAACCGCGCCATGGAGGGCATGTGGGACGTGTCGAAGCCGCGGTCGTACACGTCGTTCCGCACCTTCATCTTCGGCATCACGTCGCAGAGCATGTTCCCCGACGGCGTCGTCTACGAGGGCCTCGGCGACGACGAGACCCCCCGCCACTTCCGCGGCGAGTCGGGCGCCAACGACAGCATGATCCCGCTGTGCGACAACTTCCTCGGCGTCGCCATGCCCGACACGCCGCTGACGGCCATCCTCAAGGACTTCCGCTCCTACCGCCCGGGCAACCACCGCGAGTTCCTCGAGTGGGTGGCCGCCGAGAGCGACCGCGCCGGCGCCCGCGACTTCGCCCTCGGGCTCGACGACGCCCCCGCCGCCGCCGACGAGGCCCGGCTCGAGAGCCGCCGCCTCTGGCTCCAGATCCAGAACCAGGTCCGCGACTTCCGCTGGCGCCACTGGTGCTTCGCCCGCGAGTACATCCTCAAGCAGACGTCGCACCCCACGGCCACGGGCGGCAGCCCCATCGTCACCTGGCTGCCCAACCAGCTGGCCGCCGTCATGGAGGACATGGTCGAGGTCTACAACCAGGTCGGCGGCCCCGAGGGCCGCCTTGGCCCCGCCGTCGACGACATCATGGAGCTGGTCCAGCGCCAGAAGGAGACCCTCAACAAGGAGGTCAGCAAGTTCTGCGCCGAGAGGGGCGTCGCCCGCTAGTTTCGCCGACTTTTTCCCCCGTTTTCCCCCCGTATATACCCTTGCCTGTTCAAGAAAGAAGCCTACATGATTTCCGTCCCCGTTCTCTCCCATCGTCCGTCCCGTCTCAGTGTGAACTTGAGTGCGTTGTAGCAATGTGATTCCAGAACCCGGCGCCGACACGTTCCCTCAAGCGTGGTGGCATCTGGATGGCCAGTCAAGCCATGAGCAACGCCCGGGGGTATCGGAGGCTGCCCCGGAGTGCTGAACCACGTAGTAATCAGGCACCACAAGAGCCGGCCCTCTTGAGTTTGTTAGGGTGCTTGTTACACAGGCGGGGTTCTCCCAACCGGTGGACATTGATCGGGATATCCGGCACAGACCGGCAAAGCCTACCCGGTATTTACGACCACACCGCCGGACGCGGTCTACCATGGCCTCGAGGGTCAACTCGCGGGAACAAGACAGCCAGAGTTGGGCTTATCACACCCCAACTACAGGAAAGGCGGGCAGGGAGCGTCGGATCAAAACAAAAACGACATCCTCACAATAACGAATCAGGGCGTTGCACAATTAAGGAGATTTTTGTTTGTTCATAAAATGGCATTGTGCTCAGTATTTGTCGCTATTTTAATTCTCCGAAAAGTCTATGTACCGGAGGTCCGTCATCTCATAAGCAGCGTCATCAAAACATTATCTATCCACAAGCACCGACCAGTCTCTTAGATGAGCTGCTGGAAAGCGCGGTTGACGGGCGAGCGGACGTTGGGCACGCTCTTCCAGAAGTCGACGGTGGCAATAGCACGCTTGGAGATACCCTCGGGGGTGAACTCGAACTTCTGTAGAATGGGTTAGCAGCAAGTCTTGGCAAGAATGGGGTGGAAAGTGGGAAACTTGCCTTGTACACGTCCTTGTAGGCACCCGAGGCACCGAAGCGGTTGATGCCGAACTGCTCGTGCGTGTAGCGCTCCCAGCCCATGGTGCTCATGACCTCAACCGACAGCGAGGGGATGCCGTCGGGCAGGACGCTGAGCTTGTAGTCCTTGCTCTGGGCGTCGAAGACCTCGAAGCAGGGCATCGAGACAATGCGAGCCTTGATGTTGTGCTTCTCGGCAAGCTCCTTGGCGGCATCGACGCAGATGCAGACCTCGGAACCGGTCGAGACCAGGGTAACCTGGGCGTCCTTGTCCTCGTGCAGGACGTAACCACCCTTGATGGCGTTGGCCAGGGTGGAGCCCTCGAGCTGGGGCAGGTTCTGGCGGGACAGGGCAATGATGCTGGGGGTGTGCTTGGAGGTCAGAGCCATGTAGTAGGCGGCGCTGGTCTCGTTGCCGTCGGCCGGGCGCCACACCATGCAGTTGGGCAGGGCACGGAAGTGAGCCAGAGTCTCGATAGGCTGGTGAGTAGGACCGTCCTCACCCAGACCAATCGAGTCGTGGGTGGCCACCCAGATGGCGCGGACCTGCGACAGGGCCGTCAGGCGGACGGCACCGGCAGCGTACGAGACGAAGTTCAGGAAGGTACCACCGAAGGGGATGAGGGTACCGTAGGCGGCAATACCGTTCATAACGGCACCCATGCCGTGCTCGCGCACACCGTAGCGGATGTAGCGGCCGGCGTAGTTGCCGAGGCCGGTCTGCGGGGGCTGGAAGTCGGTGGCACCCTTCCACCGGGTCAGGTTGGAGCCAGTCAAGTCGGCGGATCCACCGATGAGCTCAGGCAGAGCAGACTCGATCTTGGTGAGGACCGTCTCGGACAGCTTGCGCGAGGCAACAGCGGCATCGGCGGGGGTGTAGGTGGGCAGGTTCTTCTCCCAGCCCTCGGGCAGGTCACCCTTCAGGCGGCGGGTGAGGTCAGCGTGCTCGGCCGGGTACTTCTTGGCGTACTCGGCGAACATCTTGTTCCACTCCTCCTCAGCGGCAGCGCCCTCGGCGGCGTGCTTGCCGTACATGTCGTACACCTCCTGGGGGACGGCGAAGCTCTCCTCGGGGTTGAAGCCGAACTTCTCCTTGACCTGCTTGATGTCATCGGCCTTCAAGGGCGAGCCGTGGACACCGTGGGTGCCCTGGTTCAGGGAGCCGAAGCCAATGGTGGTCTTCAGCTTGATCATGGAAGGCTTGTCCTTGACGTCCTTGCACTTCTGGATGGCGGCCTCGATGCCGTCGAGGTCGTTGTCACCATCGTCGACAACGACGACGTGCCAGCCGTAGGCCTCGTAGCGCTTGATGGTGTCCTCGGTGAAGGCACAGTTGGTGTCACCGTCAATGGTGATCTGGTTGTCGTCGTAGACGGCAATCAGGTTGCCGAGCTGCAGGTGGCCGGCCAGCGAGCAAGCCTCGCCCGAAACACCCTCCATCAAGCAACCATCGCCCATGAAGGCGTATGTGTAGTTGTCAACAAGGGGGAAGCCGTCCTTGTTGAAGGTGGCAGCAGTGTGGGCCTGGGCAATGGCCAGACCAACGGCGTTGGAGATACCCTGACCCAGGGGGCCAGTGGTGACCTCGACACCGGGGGTGTCGTGGGCCTCGGGGTGACCGGGGGTGATGCTGTCCACGGTCTGCGCAGAGCAAGTCAGCGAGGGGAGGCTTCGACGAGGAGACGAGAAAAGGAAGCCGTAGTGGGCGAGGAGTGACTTACGCGGAAGGCCTTGAGGTCGTCGATGCTCAGCTTGTAGCCGAACAGGTGGAGGAGGGCATACTGGAGCATGCAGCCGTGGCCGTTGCTAGGAGCCCAGTCAGTACATTGATGACAGCGAACAGGAGACAGGCTCGCGGGGGAGGCAGGACTTACGAGAGCACGAAGCGGTCCCGGTTCAGCCAGCTGGGGTTCTTGGGGTTGAACTTCATGAACTTGTTGAACAGGACGTGGGCGACCGGCGCCATGCCCATGGGCGCACCGGGGTGGCCCGAGTTGGAGTGGAAGGTGGCATCGACCTGCAGTCGGGCGAGCGTCAGTCAACCGTCGAGATGCCAATTGGCATGGGATGTCATCGTCCACGCGGCGGACGGCACCGTTGTGGTCGTGGGCGTGGGCGTGGGCGTGGGCGTGGGCGTGGGCGTGGGCGTGGGCATGAAGGAGGAGCGGGGGCGGGGTGACGAAAACTCGTCCGGCCGGGAGAGAAGGAGGAGGGAAGGAGGGGTTGAACTTACGGCGAGCGTGCGGATCGTGTTGATCGCCTTCCAGTCTTGCTCAGTGTAACCCATGATGGCGGTATTTCTCGAAGAATAGAAAGCAGTTCGTTTTCGTCCTTCAAGGTGTTGGGGGGGAATGGGAAAAGGGAAAGAAGACGAGAGACTTCGCGGCGGGAAATGGACGGGCGGCGTGGGATGGATGGTTAATAAGGCGAGGAGGGGCAGGTCAGCGAACGGTGAGTTCATAGCAGCTGGAGAAGCAGCTGCTGGACCGGAGCACTCTGGCCCATGCCTGACACACTAACGAGACCTTGGGGACCCATTCCCAGACGGCGTGGGTGGGGAGGGGAGGGGGGCCTCATACGGTCTGTGACCGGCATCCCATCGTAGGTATGGATGCGTCGTGGCGATACATCGTGGCGGGCGTGTAAGTACACGCTCGCGAGCAGAGGGTGTACCTTGATGCCTCGGGCGGGCCTGCAGTTCGCGGCAGGTGTACTTGCATCCGGCCTGCGCCGTTACATGCCCGTCCATGGCATGAATCTGCTTGCTGGCTAGCTAGGTCGTCCAGTACCTGGTAAGAAAAAGGAGAACGGCCGTCTTTGCCTGCTCTCTGCCTGCCCGCAAGCTCCATCGCTGGCCAACTTTGCGCCAATGCGCCGCGAGGAGCTCCCCAATATGACGCAGCCGGTACCTCGACGGCCCAGCTCTTCGGCCCAATTCCCTGCCATGACGCTTTACGTCTTCCCAACTGATTTTTTTTTTTTTCCTTCCCTGCCCTGCCTCTTCCCCCTTGGGGATCGTCCCGCTCGACCCGGCAGCACGTAGGGTCCATTTTACTTTTAGCCCAGAGAGGGCGAGTACCTACAGTAGCTGTGAATGGAAAGTATAGAACAGATTGCCTCTCGTCTCTTGAGTCGTGCCCTTTCGGACTCCTACACTGCATCGCCCGGCGATGGATATTCATTCCCTCGCCCGACTGTGCCCACCTGTCTCCCCCGTATCGGGGTTTGGCCACGTACTGCCGAAAACCGACGTGAGCAGGTCCGACGGCTGGGACGAAGACAGACACATCTCGATAGCGAATGGAACGGTGAGGACTCCCTACCCACCAACCAACCACAAACAACACACGCTGGCCAAGCCGAGGTGGCGCTGACTCCGCGCCCATGAACGATTCCGCCCGCGGCCCGCCTCCGATCCGAGCACAGGTGCGCTGCGTTCGCGCGTCCGAAGCCTTCCGCCCGATGGGCGCCAACGGCAGCTCCGTCTGCGCGCGTCCCGGCATGGACAGCCCAACAAACGACTACTGACTGCATTGAGAGCTGGGCGAGCTGGGCCGTCGAGCTGTCCAGACAACGGACCGCCGGCGCCGACGACTGAGTTCCATTCGGTTCCGTAGTCCGGGGCTGCTTCTTGGCCCCCACCAACGGGCCTTTCTTATCACCGATGAGCTGCTACTAGTAGGCCTCACCGTCATCAGTCCCCAGTTTGCTAAATATCCGGCCGACCCTAGTCGGTTCGGCAATCATGATATCAAGCCGGGCCAGTTACTGTGCAGAAGCAGGTACCCTGGCAATCCACCCGCCCTCTGCTGCTTTGCCTGTTGCCCGGCCGCGCTGGCGAGTCAAGGCTGCGGTCGACAGCCACGTTGACACGATCCACGGAAGGCCCGGATGTCCATTGGCCAGGTTAAGTGTGGTTAAATTCCCTTCGCTTGCCCCTCCTCCCCAATGGAAACTTGTTGAAAAGCCTTACCGGCCTGCCCCCACGAATCAGACCCGACCGAGAATCGGCGGCTCCGTATCGGGATCCTCCTATTGATGGATTTCACCATGCTGGCCTCCCCCCCTGCCAGCCTTGCCGGGCGACAACAGACCGAGGGGGTCACGATGCCTACGAAGAGCCTCCTCCATTCGTCCCTCCCGTTGAGTATTTCGTGTTTCATCTCATATTGAGACGGGCCAGGCAATATATCTCGGCCCGGTGACATCCGTAGCCTTGTCTTGCTCCGTGTCTCCCGCCGACAAGGTTCCCTGTTGGTATTTGACACCACGTTGTGAATTAGCAGACAGGGAGTGGGCACCCTCACCTGTCGCCCGCCAAGCGACTAGGCTCTGCCGTATGCGGACGTTGGCAGAAGAGGTTGATGGTGACCTCGACGGTGATTTCTACCTGTGACTTGCTCGACGCCGCCATGGTACATCCATGCCACATCTACCAACCTTAAGTGAGTACACCACAATTGGCACCGTAAGTTTCAGCGTGCTACTATGTCTGGACCATCTCGTACTCGACTCATTGACATCCATATGCCGGCCTGCAACAGCTGCCCGGGTGTATACACAACACACAGCGACCCACTACTGCGAACCACCTTCTTGCAAGAGGATGAATAGCCATGCGACAGCCGGTTTTGATCCAGTTCCGCTGCGCCCAGTACGGTAGCAAATAATAAGTGTACTTCTCGACCTACAGTACGGTGGAGCAGTACAAAATAGCAGTGGACTCGGTACTGGGAGACTTATACTCCCCAGTTACGGTAATACCAGTAGCAACGCCTCCAACAGCAGCGCTCGCCCATTATCCTTACGGCTAGATCGAGTCACTTTGGTTTATTCGCAGTGGAGTCGGGGCTGCCTCAAAAGAACAATCGGGCGGCGGGGGTCAGGTAACTCGGAAACAACCAGTCACATTCATACACCAGCATCAGTCTGTGTTGACAGTTTTAGGGGGGACGAGCGGGTTCTATACTCGAGCCGCCCCCTTCACTTCGCCCTTTGAAGGAGCCAGGCTCTAGGTGGTCGACTCGAAACATGATGGTTGTCCGTATAGCGTCCAGACTACTCAGCCCATGGGACCGCGGGGCAGCTGCTGTCTACGCTTCCAGATCACATCTATTCCATAGCGGACACAGGGTTTGACACCTCACCATGGCCAAGAAGCCTTCTTGTGGGCTGTAGTGAAAGTTGCAGGATCCATCCTGTTGTATCCGCAAGGCACTTTTGGCCCCGCTGGAAGATTCAAGTGAGCTTCCCAGCCTATTGTGGCAGGGGGGGCTAAAGCCAAGCGCGAGATGCACTTCGTTGGCCGCGTACATTCGGTCTATCTCGGGCAGCATCGACTTATGTTTCTTTCCACTTAGATTGCAATACTCTCCCGACCCTCTCGAGACGAGCGCCCGCCCGCCTAGCCTCCAGGGCCAGGTCGGGGCTGGGGGCCACCACGGTGCTCAGAAGCATGGGAGGGACATGGCCGCCCTCCCCGGCGTCGGGTCCGGCTGGTTGCTGCTCGGCGTGATCGCCACCGGCCTCGCTATGGGACGGAGGGCCGCCGCCGTACTCGACGTCCAGGAGCGGCATTGCGGCGGATGCATCGCCGAGGCCGTTGGCGGTCGGGGCGGCGGTGGCCGGGCTCACAATGGAGTGGAGGAGAAGGGGGCCGCCGCCCTCGTGTTCCACCATGATGCGCTGCGGGCGGCCGAGGCCGAGGCGGAGGGCGGCTTCGGACGCCAGCAGGGCGGTGCTCGTCAGGGATGCCAGGGCTTGGGCCTGCGGCGGGGAGCGGGCCGAGGTGATGAGCGCGGCGGTTGACCGGTCCGCCAGGTGGAGGGAGAGGTTCGGGTGCTGGGCGGGGAGGTTCGCCATCTTGACCACCGGCTTCCAAGCCGAAAACGTATTCAGGAGGCCGTTCAGGCTGGGGGGTCCGTGGTGGAGGGTGGGAGGGGCCGTGAGGCCGAGGAACGAATGGACAGATGGAGGCAGAAGGCCAGGCTGGGTAAGGAACGGGCCGAGAATGGAGGCTGCGACTCGGAGTGCATGTGGTGTCCAACGGGCATCCGATGGTTGTGTGTGAGTGGGTGGGTGTGTGTCCAGTGTGTGTGTGTGTGTGTGTGTATGGATGCTGTGGGTGGGTGGTTGAGTGGGTGTGTGTGCTGTGCCTAGAAAGGAGCCCTGACGTGGGTGGTCACGAAAGTCCGCATTGAAACAAGTTGGCAAACTAGTCGACGCGGAAGGCGGTCGTGAGAGGATCAGTAGTCGGACGTGTACAGACGGGACGCACGCTTATTTGCTTGGCACTATAGGTAAGACGAGAATTGAGAATATTGGGAGAGGTTGGCATGGCCTCGGCCCTCAGTACTAGGTAAAGTAAAGTGCCTACTGCTCGACTGGGTGCCCGTAGTACGGATTTAAGGTAGTTTATAGCATGGGATGAATCTAGCCCGTATACTACCGGGCTATTACTACCACTCCATACTACTTGCTACTACTATGTACTTACATCTACTAGGTAGGTCCATCCGCAGTAATAGATCGTATCCCATTACCCATGGACAGGAAGGTTGGCCCCTCTTCCCAGCGCGCCATGCGCGATGACGCTTGGCCTCGGGGGGCGCTACTGTGTACTTCCCATATCGTGGCTGCGGATGTTAGGTTGGTATGGAGGCGAACCCCTGTCACCCGGGTACCCCAGGAGGAAGTTGGAACCTCAGCATCCATCCATTACTACCTAAGGTAGTACATGATTGAGATGGATGGATTCACTCACTCCCGCCCGCAGTTGCTGCTCGGTGATCACCAGGTCCGTTAGGACGGAAGATGCCATGTCCACGGCATCAGCGACAGAAACAACTCCCCCCTACCTGCAGACAGACCATGGTACGGGCGCTTTCCTGGATGGATCAATGGGAGGTTGATTGCTGCCAGCACTTATGTACTTACAAGACTGGTTGTTCCCCCCGCCCCCTCACTCCAATGGGATCCCATGAGACTCTGCCCGCAACCTTGGAACAAATGTACGGAGGAGGGAACTCCTCCCATGCAACCGGATCCAGCAGCTTCTAGTTCAGGTCGCCTGCCTAAACTCGCGCTCCACCTGGAAACCCCCCTCCATCCCTTCCGCCGTCAAAATCGTGTATTGCACCCCCGAATCGTACCTAACCCGACGTCGTCTGCCCTCGTCTTCACGCGCCCGTCCGTCAACCTCCACAACCGCTCGCTCTCGCCACGCGCCCTGTCCATCAATGAACAGGACGTAGGTCGCAGAGCAGTGGGTTGCCTAGGCACGGGTCTCGGGCGCGCAGACCATCACGGGGCCACCTTGTATTGATACCCGACACCATCCCACCATCGCTGCGTTCGGTTCGGACGAAACAAAGAAAAAAAACCCCCATGGACAACGCCAACCGCAGTGGAGCTCGGACAAGCTCCTCGGGGTCCTGGCAGCATCCACGGAGGGGTCGCCCGCCCGCGCGAAGTGTAAGTCGGAACCGGAGAGATGCTAAGGTTTTCTTTTACCGCCAACGTTTAGATACATACATCTACCGACACCTAAATACCTGCATCTTGTTACCTATCTACCTACCTCTACCGCCTGTCCCTCGCGCCGAACCCTTTCCCCCCCGGCCATGTCATCGTGTTGATCTGCAGCGCCCACTGACGCGATGCCGCGCCGACAGAAACTACGCAACGGCACCTGGATCGTCCCTGGCACGGGCGAGCGTACGCGCCGCCAATTCACTCTGCGACCCGACTACGATGGCCCTGCCGATGGCGCCGACGCCGCCCCCTCGCTGACCGAGAACCCAACGGCCCGCTCCCGGCTCCCGGCCGTCTTGCACAACGTCAAGGCCCGCGCATACCTCCTCGGGGCATGGCTGGCCTCGCCCAAGGGGCGCGGCACCCTGAAGTGCTCCGTCGCCTACCTGATCGCGAGCATGGGCACCTTCTACCCCCCCTTTGCCCGCTTTCTCGGCCCGCTGGACGGCAAGCATATCGTTGCCACCATTGTTACCTACTTCCATCCCGCGAGAACGATGGGCTCGCAGATTGAGGCAGTGGCCATTGCTATCACCGGCGTCCTCTATGCCCTGCTTATAGGCACGCTGTCCATGGCCACGTCCGTCTTGGTGGGCTCTGTGTGGAACCAAGTGAAGCTTTCGTACGCCTTGATTGTCGTTGTCTTGCTCGGTGGCGGTATGGGCTTTATCGGCTGGGTCAAGCAGAGGTTGAACAACCCTCTCGTTGGTGTCGGCGCAAGTATAGCATCCATTGGCATCATTACCATTATCACCAAGGAGGCATCCGTCCACAGCGGTGTCTTCACCCACCAAAAGATCATCCAATATCTCAAGATCTTGCTGATGGCCACTACGATATCCACCGCCGTCAACCTTCTCCTTTGGCCCACCTCGGCCAGGACCAGCCTTCGCAACAACATGAGGACTGCGTCTGTGTCGTTGGGAAACATGCTGTCCATGATCACCAGGGGCTTTCTCAGCGGCGCCGAGGAGGATCTGAGCTGCCTGGGCTTTACCCAAGCATCGTCCTCCTTCCGCTCTACATTGACCACCATGAACAAGAACCTACGGGAGTCCAAGTACGAATACTATGCCGTCGGCCAGGAGCGCATCTACCAGCAAGACAAAGCGGTTGCTAGGTGCATGGAGAAGCTGGCACAGTCGCTGGGAGGGCTGCGAAGTGCCGCCGATACTCAGTTTCAACTTCTCAAGGAAATGGCGAACACCGCCGGTAGCCAGCCAATGTCCCCCATGACCAACCCCTCGTCACCCCCACTGGGTAGGCCTGGCAGTCAGCTCAAGAGCGGCCCCAAGTTCGCCGTCCTTTCATCTATCGATGAATCTCCCGATGAGCGCTCTGAGTTCGACCACCCGACCCCTTTCAACGAAATCCCACCACCAACGCCGCTGCCCCCGGGCGTATACCGTCACCCATCCGACATATTTGAGATATTCATTCAGCGCCTCGGTCCCTCCATGAAGTCCCTTGTCCATACCCTGTCCGAAATTCTGCGCGATCCGCCTTTTGGTGCTCCTGGCAGTCCTATCATGATCAATGAGGTTTTCAAGCACAGCACCAACGAAGCCCTGATGCTTTTCAACTCGCAGCGGGCCCGGGCTCTAGAAGAAGTGTACAAAGCCATTGAAATGGAAAGGTCACGCCCGGAAAATGTGCAGGCAGACTATGAAGAAGTCGCAGCCGCGTGTGGCCACTTTGCCTTCAGCCTCCTCAGCCTGGGTGACGAGATGGAGAAATACCTCGAAGCTCTTGAGGACCTGAAGTTGGTCGTCGAACAGAACCGGCGAAGCTGGAGTTTCCTCCGTTTTTGGCGTTATTTCATGCCTGCGGAGAGCATCGGGGCAAAGGACCCAGAGGAGCAACAGCCTCTGGTTCCGCCAGTCAAAGTACTGCGAAGATCGGCCATGCCGAAGGGCATCCCCGATAACATCACGCGCAGAAGAGATTCTTTTAGTTGGGACGCCGCGCCTCAAGCTAGTGCCGTAATGCGATGGATGTCGCAGAGGCTGCTCCGCTTCTTTCGATTCCTCTCCCGCGATGATAGTGAGTGGCCGGCACCCGTCCTGGCAGCAATGGAAAGCTAACGGGCACAGTTCGGTTTGGTCTCAAGGTCGGCACAGGGGCCAGTCTCTATGCAATGTTTGCCTTTATCCCCGAGACAAGACCTATATACCAACACTGGCGTGGCGAGTGGGGTCTCCTGTCCTTCATGATCGTCTGCAGTATGACCGTGGGCGCATCCAACACGACAGGTGTCTCACGATTCACCGGCACTGTTATGGGCGCCTGTTTCGTGGTGCTAAACTGGTGGATCACAGGCGGCGAGCCCGTTTCACTCGCGTTGCTCGGGTGGCTTGTGTCCTTTGGCACGTTCTACATCATGGTCGATCGTGGCAATGGTCCCTTTGGGCGCTTCATCCTGCTGAGCTACAATGTCTCGTCTCTTTACGCCTACTCGTTAAGTCAAAGGGTAGATGACGATGACGACGATGAAGGCGGCGTCAACCCCCTCATCCAGCAAATCGCCCTTCACCGAGTTGTTGCGGTGTCGATTGGCATTCTCTGGGGCCTCGTAATCTGTCGTCTCATATGGCCCATCTCGGCTCGGCGCAAGTTCAAAGAGGGCCTATCGGTGCTGTACCTGCAGATGGGTATCATCTGGAAGCGCGGTCCTCTCGCCATCCTCTTACAAAGTGACGCCACGGAGTCCTACATGAAATTGGGCGAGCAAGCTGCCATGCAGCGCTACGCTACACAGTTACAGACCCTCTGTACCGCCGCCGCCAACGAATACGAACTGCGCGGGCCGTTTCCGGAGGAGGCCTACAGACGTATCCTGGGCCCGACCCAACGCCTTCTCGATGCCTTTCACGCCATGAGCCTGGTGACTCTGAAACACGGGCATCTCAGCGACGGCGAGAAGGCGCTTCTGTACCACACAGCCGATGAGCGAGCGCAGCTCTGTTCTCGGATATGCCACGTCTTCCAAGTCCTAGCCAGCAGCATCATGCTGGAATATCCTCTTACCGACGCCATCCCCAGTGTCGAGGGCACCCGGGACAAATTGCTGGGTAAGATCTTCCGGTTCCGGAAGGAACACAACGTCGGGGGGAACGGGGCCGATGTGGCCGGCAACGGAAACGAAAACGATGCCGATGCCCGTCCGGCGAGCAAAGGGAGCGGGAAGAACACGGTGTTGGGTGTCACCGTCAACGTGCCGAAACTGGGCAGCGTCCATGTGGAAGAGCCCGATTACGCGCTCCTCTACGCCTACGCGCTGGTGACTGGGCAGGTCGCCAACGAGTTGAAGACAGTCGAGCGCGAGGTGGAAGCGCTGTTTGGGAAGTTGAACGAGGACATACTCTTGTTGCAGTAACCAGTTCTGCGTAGCACCCAGGCTGACGGGGTGGACAAGGCTTTTTTGAGCGGATTGATGGTGCGATGCCGGCTTTCTCCTTACACATGGTGCGGATACATGAACGAGGTCGAGGACCCTACGCTCCCCAGAGGCACTGATGGTGTCACCGTGAGCGAGCACAGGATGCATATGAGACAGGCATGGGTGTCTTCGGTCCGAAGGTCACCAACTCATAACATTATACCCCTACTTGCTGTACTGACGAGAATGACGTTTTCCCTGCTAGTACCTGCCTGGCACGTTGCGGTGATCACGATCGCCTTCCCATACTGATCCTAAGCATTTGTGTTGGATTCATCGCATTCCCGTCATGTCTGTGTTCGCCAGCAGTGATGTAGGTTTTGTCCATTCACGTCCAAGCCACACCGATGATATCATGGATGGGGCATATTATGAACGCACATCATGGTAGAAGATTAGTATTTAGGGAGTGCCTCAATGACGGCGTTTTTTCCCCCACTGAACTTTTCGAGGTATACAGAGAAAGCAGCTCGTAATTCAAAAGCAAGAGACTCTCGTTGTGGTTTCCAGTACGCGCCCAGTCTCCTCTCCAAAGCCCTTGTCGTGCCTTTCGTTTGACTTCCTGGTACGGCCAATCTTGCCCCGGGACAACCACGGCAATGTGTGTGTGTGCGAGTCGATCGGTGAGGTCGGTCTCGTGGTGGCCCCGTTCTTAGTTCGCGGTGTCGGCAAGGGAGGGTGCGAGGGAAGAGGGCGACCCGCGGCGGCAGACAACGAGAGCCACCGGGGTCAGAGCGAGGCCGGCATCGCGACGCCGTCGTCGGGGCTCCCGGAGGGCCAGGGGCGCATGGTGCCCGGTGGACACGCCGATGACGCGGGCGGGTCCATGGGGGCCGGCCAGTGGGTCATGTCGGCGCCGGGCGTCGATTTCGTCGTCGGCGGGATCGGCCACGGGGCCGCCTGGGCGTGCTGTGATACCGGCGGGCCGGCCGGGCGCAGGGCGTACCGTTCGTGAGCGGCCAGGGCCGGGGCCGTCGCGTCGTCCCACGAGCCGCCCCGGGTAAAGGGCGCCGCCGTGGGGCCCCAGCCGCCGCCGTCGCCCCCGGGGAAGACCGGGGCCGGTTGGGCCAGGGTATCCTGCGAGGGGCCAGGGCCGGCCGTGTGCAAGAAAGGCGACAAGGCCCCCACGGCCGACAGGACCTCGAGGGGCGAAAGCCCGTTCCGGATGTGTTCCAGTGCGGCGTCGGCCTCGGGCCGGTTGGCCAACCTCAGGTAGTCAAAGAGACGACTCAGCTCCTCAGAGACGGCCCGTAGTTTTCCCACCTCTCGCTTTACTGCGGAACAGCGGGAGGGCGTCAGCCTCGCTAGTGTTACGACGGGGGAAGAACAAGACCCAAGAGACCGCCCGCCGCTTTTCATGAAAAGCACCACCTACAGGACATGTTCCGCGTCTCGCCGGGCCTTGTGGCGTAGTAGCACATCCACCCTCGCTTACGGCAAGTCGAACAGACGGGCCGGGTTGCGTCGCACTGCGGTCGGGAGCATAAGCCAGGGCGAGTTCGACGAGGTACCAATGCATGCATCTAAAAATGCTCAGCATACCTTCGTCTTCTTCAGGCGGCAGGTGTCACAGGCGGCTCCGACGCATTGCCGCGGCTCTAGGCGGATGGGAGCGGCGGCCGACGAAGGGCCTGGGTCCGGGGGGTCAGTGGCATCGTGGCTGTCTGCGGCTGGATCAGCTGCAGGCTTCGCCAGGAGCGGGCGAAACTGCGACGACATGATAGGGTAGGACGGGAGGACCGGGTGGTCTGGTATCCTTGACGCGGACCTAGAAGTCCGGTATCATGTCATATGATCAGGGTCGCCGGCAAACAAAATACGTACGAAGAAGGTGGGGGGGGGGGGGGGAGAGATGCCGACGAGGACAGCGGTGGTGTTACACTATAGCCGAAGACGCTCGGGCAAGCTGGTAGGTCTCTCTCTCTCCCGACTGTCGAGCCGGACGGTGGCAGCTGGATAATATCTTGAACGGAGAGGTTGTCCGGAGCCGGACTAAAGCCCCTAGACCCTAAGACAGTCGCGCGACCGCCACACCAGCCGCCGCGTGGAATCGATGGGTCTGATGGTTTAGGTAAGACATGGATTGGCGTGATGGCTGTGGGCCTCTTCTGCAGCTACGATAGAGCCCGGTTTCTGGCATCGTGTCTGCAGCTCGACAGCCAAGCAGGGCTGGCCGGGGAGGGTTGCTGTTAGCCAAGTCAGCGGGTCAGAGATACATACAGCCTAAAGGTAAGTAGGTAGGTATACGGGCAACGGATACATACATCCCTCTTCCATATTGATACCGCCTCTTGTCCAGCCGCACACCCCACCCGGCCCGCGTACACTGCCCGCCGTCCTTGGCTCCTTCTTGTCTGGGAAGGAAGCCAGTGCGAGTGGCGGGGACGCGCTCAGGGTCGGTACACGTCCACTATAGGCGCCGTGTCGCGCGTGTGAGTGGGACAGTGTTGGTTGCTTGATTCGGACAAGTCATTCGTATGGGAGCCGTTACGGGGTCCGTCAGCTCGCTAATCTTTAGCTGCAGCCAGCCCTACGGCTGGGGGAGGGAGTGGGTTGGGCTGTGAAACTAAGGTTCCGCCGTCAACGTCATTCAGGGCTCTGGAACGATTTCCTTCCTCTCCGTGAGGATCATGCCCCTGGCTGGACACGGTATGGCCTGGGCGGCATCTGGTGTTGACGGGCCGTGTAGACGAGGAAGTGAAGGGTGGAGATGGGGGAGGATGAGGCAGGTACAGGACGCGGAGCCTGTCATGGAAGAAATGGGAAGTTCGTCAACCCAGTACGCACGGGCTTCCTAGGTACTTCCCTACTTTGTTGGTAGGGTACAGGCTGAAAGGAAGGAAAGAAGATGTATTCCGAAGGTCCAGAGCCCCAGCACTGGACTGTGTGGGGTCCTGAAGTAGGTCCAGTGGTCCGTCTAATCTACAATATACACAAGGTGTACCTTCCCCTTGGTACGTACCGTATCATTTGGTAGCTGAGGTCCCACTACCACATAGATGGGATACTAACGTATGTACCTAGGTAAGTAGGTACATATACCTAAGTAAGTAGGTACTTAAGCAGGTAGGTAGGTACGCCGCCTACTAACATGGGATGGGAAGCTTCCACTGTTGGGGGTGGTACAAAACGAACAGAACACGGGAAGATAGCGATGGAAACGCTAGAATACTAGACTCCACTTCCAGTTAGTACAACGGCCGACTTTAGTCGAATAGGGTTTCCAGTACTTACGAGCCATATGTCTTTCGTGGTAAGACTATTGCTCTCACGTGGGTATAGTAGAATACACTACGCAACGGACTGAAAGTCCTCTCTCTATGCAGATAATACTGTCGACATGCTGTTAACATGGAACTGAAGGCCGTCGTATCTGACCGCTGCAGCGCGTCCGAGCAGAGCAGCGACGAAGATACCTAGTTAGTAGCGAACTTCGTTTCTTTTTGAGAGCGACGTGCGTGAAGGGCTACGAGCTAGCGTATGCCTGTTTAAATTGGTGAAGAAAAAAGTAGGTGATCAGACCGAATTACCCGAGCAAAGTCGAGCTCCCCTTTCGCGAGGGGTACGACGAGAGACCCTGCAGCAGCCGCTTCCATCCATGCCCGGGGTCGTCCCTCGCCAAGTTGGAAGCCGATCATCGGTGAGCTGATTGGCAGAGCCGGTTCTGTAGAGCCGGAGGCTGCTCCGGCGGTATGGGCCAACCCGGAGCTGAAGGGGGGCCGCCGAGATCTGCAGGTGGGCAAGGAAGGTCGGCCTTCCGTCCAGGGGGAGGGAGGGGGGGCTCGCGCCTGACAACAGAAATGACCATAGTTGATGTACCGCCTTAACAGAGGTCAGAGGGTCCCTATATGCTCGCGAATCAGATGTAGTCTCAATCAACTGGGAGCCAATCGATAGCTTCTGCTAATTTATAGTGGAGCATCTAGCTGTTAAGAGTACCGGGAAGAGTACGTCCAGATGGTCGTTTCTGTTGTCAGGCGCGAGGGGGGTTTGTGGTGGGTGCGTATCCAAGTAGGGAGAACAGGTTCCTCGCGTGCTCGTTCCATCAGCGGCGCGCTTTGGCTCCACTGGCCGCCCCCGAACGAGCAGCAGCGGTTGAATGAAGGGGATCCATCCATAGATCTGACAGGAAAGCAGCGCCAGAGCCAGAGAGCGGGCCAATCCGCGGGTCGGGATCTCCAAAGCCGAGGCTGGCAAAGACAAACGGCCCGCTCATTCGTCGGCCGGATGGGCGACGCGGGAGCCGCGGTTACTGTCAATGGGCGAGTGAGTAGGTACATACGATCATGTAGTACCTACTGCATGATATCCCGGGCAGCCTGGACTTGGCAGATATAGTGCGGGTATGTGACGGGTATGTGACGGGTATAAGTCGTCCACCCCTGGGGAGGCAGTCGGGGTCCCGAGATGCGGAGAAGGCGGGAAACCGCTGTGGGTGGGACACGCATTCATTGGCTACCTGCATCCGGTGATTGGCCGCTTGTCTTGGGGAGGACAGGGAGACAGGCTGACAGGTTACCGGCAGCGAGAGCGCTCATAATCGACGCTTGCTTTTTGCGACGCTAGCAGCGGCTTGGACCTGAACAAAAGCAACAAGGAGCCCAAACGAGAGATCACGGCTGAAGAGGGCGTCGTCAGCATGCAGGAGACGCTCGAGAAAGCCGTCGAGGACGGCGTCGTGATGGGCGCCGTGGTGGTCGCGAGAGGTAAGGAAGCGGTACCCAAGCCACCGGAGCGCCACTCCGGCCTCCAACCCCGGGGGAGGGCCTTCGTGATAACACATCCCGCCCCCCTCTCTCCTGATTTTTCCCCCCTCCTGCCCGCCCCTGCTTCCGGGGAAGACGGTCTCACCAGGTTACACAGGCGCCGTCGACTACTGCCACGCCGTGGGCTGCCGGGCTCTGGCGCCGGCCGCCCGGCCCATGGAGAGGGACACCGTCTTCGCCATGGCTTCCATGACCAAGCTCATCACCACCATCGCGGCCCTCCAGCTGGTCGAGCGCGGCCGGGTCCGCCTGGACCAGGACGTGGCGCCTCAGCTGCCCGTGCTGGCCGCCCAGCCCATACTGGCCGGCTTCGGCGACGACGGCGTGCCCCTCCTGAAGCCGCGCCGGAAGCCCATCACCCTCCGCCACCTGCTTACGCACAGCTTCGGCGGTGTTTATGGCTTCTTGAGCGGCGACATCGCCCGGTACCGCCGTCATCTCGGAATTGACGGCGCTCAGGGCACCACGGTGGACGAGTTGTTCGCTACGCCGCTTCTCTACGAGCCCGGGGACTCGTGGACCTACGGGGGTGGCTTGGATGTACGTGTATCCGCCGGACGTCCAGGATTCCCGCCTACTGACCTCGGCCGGCACGCAGTGGGCCGGTAAGCTTGTCGAAAAGCTCGCCGGAATATCCCTTGACGAGTATACCAAGCGCAACATCCTGGAGCCCTTGGGGCTGAAGGACATGACCTTCTGTGAGGCCCCAACCACTTCGGCCATGCCGCCCATACACCCCCTTCCTCCCCCCCCTTCCTAACCAGGGTTGCTAAGTGCCAATCACTGACTGACCCCCGCCGTTCCAGGGCCTGCCACGCGCCCCGACATGGATGACCGCATGGCCCGTATGAGCATCCGGCGCCCGCAAGGGGGCAGAGCTGTGCAATCGCGCAGGCAGATCGAGATGGCGCCCGGCGTCCGGGACGCCTGCGGCGGGCAGGGCCTCTACGCGACGGCGACCGACTACGCCGCCGTCCTGCACTCGCTTCTTGTTGACGATGAGCGGCTCCTGAAGAAAGAGACCGCGGCCCTTATGTTCGAGCCGCAGCTGTCGCCCGCCGCCAAAGCCGCGCTCAACGAAGCCTTCCAACAGCCCGGATGGGCCGTGGGCCACCACCCGCCCGGCGTCTATGACTGGGGGCTCGGCGGTCTGTTGGTGGACAACGACGACCAAATCCATAGGAAGCGAGGGACCCTGTTATGGGGCGGAAATATCAACAGCTCGTGGTTTCTCGACCGTGCAACCGGCGTCTGCGGTGTCTTGGGGTGCAATCTCCTTCCTCCGGCAGACGCAGAGATTGAGAAGCTTCTCAAGGCCTTTGAAGATGATGTGTACGCAAGAGCAGCCGCGAAAGCACGGCTCTAGAGAGTCAGCCTCTCGAGACGAACCGTTTGGGGCGGTTTGGTTTGGCACTTCATTCCAAGCCCCTAGTCCTTGGATTAGTAGAACCAATTTTGCACGATGCCCACACCACCTCGGACGCGGCACCAAACATCATGGCAAGGAGCGGGCTTCGGATGACATTCGTATTTAATTAGTGTACACAGTTACGGGACGGGGGTCCGAAGCAACGCCGTTTATACATACGGCCCAGAAGTGGAGACATGCGTCGGGACCGATTCTACTCCTGTTTTGTGTCCATCTCCAGTCGGCTCGTTAGGCTTTCCCAATGTCGCCAGTTACTGCTCCTGGCGGCCCTGGGCTGCGAGCGGACAGGGAGACAAAGATGGCAGACATTTAGTCAATCTCCACATCGATTTCGAGGTCGAGTGCCCCAATGATGTCGTCATCGACGAGCGGGCGATGGATTTGTGGTATGCCCTTGGCCACCTGGTTTGCCGACTGGTTCTGCTGCAACTGTGCAATATGGGGCGGTATCGGCTTGCTGATGGACGCGTCCAGTTTGGGCGTAGCATTGGCCGGAGTCGGGGTGTTACTGGCAGGCGTGGAATCCTTGCGTTGCGCGCTCTGCCGCCGTGTCGCGTCTCCAGTGCCCTCGCGTGCCTTGGCCTTCTCTTTGAGCTGAGCTTTGCGGACCTCCTCGGCATTGCGGCGCCGGTTCTCAGCATTGAGCTGGGCCAGACGGTCCTGTTGAGAAACCGCTGGAGACGCCTTCTTATTCGGCGTCAAACTTGTCCTAAAAGCAAGCCGGGGAGTCTCAAGAGAGTCGAGCTTTTGCTGAAGTTGGTCGGCCTTTTCGTGGTCTCCTCGTGCTTTGGCCTCTTCGATCGAATTGGCCAGTCGGTTGCGCTCGGTGGGTGCAAACATCTTGCGCAGCTCGCGCTCACGCTGCAGTTTCTCGTCAAGTTCGCGGTCGGTCCAGGACCGGTTGCGTAGCTTGTTGATGTCATCAATCTTGTCGTTAAGCATTGATTTCTTGGGAAAGGCAACGCCCTCAGCTTGGGTCGTCACTTTGTAGCGATTGAACTCGGCCTGGATACACGATCAGTCTGGGTGGGTGGGACCAGTGGTTATGTTGGGCTGCTGACCTCGGTGAACTCGCTCTCGGAACAGGCGATGAAGGGCCACTCTCGCTCCGCCTTGCCATGGGCGGCCACAACGTACTGGTCCGTGACAAAACTCTGGCCGTTGGGCTTCTCCATAGCGTAGGGCTTGCCAGTCGCGAAATCTGAAGGCGCATTAGCAACAGCGATCCGAAAGCCCCGTTGGCTGCAGCTGGCACATACCTTTGATGACTGCCATGCGGTAGACGTTGGCCCCGTGAGCATCTGGGCCAATGCAGAGGCGAACGAAGCAGCCTTTCATGGCACTTTCAAAGCCCGGGAAAAAGCAAATTTGGGCGAAGCGGCTGCGACTTAGGCGTACCCGTTCGACATCACGCAGCTCTGCCGGCGGTGACTCTTTGACCTCGGGGGTATGTGATGACCGCGACCGTCGGTTGCGGCCATCCCACTCGAGGTCGCTGTCGTTGTCGCGATCGTCTTCGTCATCCGGGCTGTCACGGGCGGCAGAAGCATTCTTGTCTTTGTTGCGCTCGCGGTCTTCATCAAAGCGACGCTTGCGATCTTGTCTCTCGGCCCGGGCGCGGCGCAGAGACTCGATGCCTGAGCTGGTCTCGCCTACTTTGGCACCCCCGACCTTGGTGCGCTGTCGCGACGTCTTGCGCTGGGCCTCCTCGAGCTCTGCGTCATTGGCCTTGCGCTTCTTGGCTGCTTTCTTGTCGCTCTCGTTTTGGCTCACGAGCTGGCGCAAGAGACGGTTCTGTCGCTGGAGCTCAATCTCGTGCATGCGCTCGGCAAGGATAGATTCGCGGTCCACCTCTCGGAGACCCTGGATATGCTCCTTCTCCTCTTCGTTCGTATACATGCCTTCAAAGGGGTATTTGTTCTCCTCGTCGTCAAGCATGTTGCCGCCGGCGGCAGAGGCCGCGTCAGAGTCGCTCTCATCCATCGGTGCTGACTCTTGTGATGCTACCGAAGCTGCATCGGATGAGCTGCCATAGGGATATATGTTAGTATGTGCCTCGTGAAACGGCTGGGTTGGGAAGTTGTGCGCGGCGCGGCGCATGGTGGGCAGCACGTTTTTCTGAGGGGAATTTGGCAGCCTGTTGTGTATGTATTTGGAAGGAAGGACTCGAGGGGGTTGCTGGTGCAAACGGGGAAGGAGGGCAAGGAGGGCAAGGTGGTGTAAGCAGGCTGGTGCACAGCGGAAAGTACATACGCCTCGCCTTCTTCCTCGTCCGAGTAGTCTTTCTTAGGTTTTTTCCCAGACGCCTTCTTAGCCGAATTCTTTTCCTCAGGCTCCGGCGACCCGGATTCGGACTTGCTAATGTTCATCGCCTGCTCGGATCCCTCATCGTCCGAGGACTCGTCGCCCCCGACGAGGGCCAAGAGCTCGTCATCGACGTCCGCCATTTTCACGCCCAGCAATTGGTACGTTGGGGTTCAAGCGATCTCGCGGTGTGTATAGGCTTCGTGGTCGGTCGCGACTCGGATCAGTGTAGCCAGAGCCGTGTAGCAGCACAAGGGATATCAACTGCGCCAAGCTCGGTAGCAATAAGAGGGCGTCAAGCCACTGCGGGTGCAGGGACAGGAAGGCAAGCGATAGCAAGACGGATCGGTGGCAATGCGTCGACAGCAGCAAGTCAGAAGGGCACGAGAGGGGTTCAAGACGGGGCGGAGGCTGAACGGTGTAGGTCCCCTATTCCTGGCAAAAGTTGGAAGGAAGTGAACAGTCATCTTGCTGGCTTTCAGGCTCAGCCTTGTCCAATGCGGCCAAGGTGCTCGCGTACGCAGCTTCTGGATTGGCTACAAGCTTCTGGCAGCCGGGACCAGCTGGGGCAGGTTGCCTGCATCTTTCGCTGCACCTGGAACGGGAACTAAGACCGGCTAACTGTAGCGCGTGTAGATAAGATAAGCACAGGTACGGACCGGGCTCGGTTCATTCTATTCTACGTAGTATGTATGTACATAGTAGCCGCACTCCATCCCTGCCCAGCTCCCATTGTGCGCATCCATTGGGTTGGATGAGATCAACTCGATCCAGAAGAGGGTTGGGCGGCGACATCATCATTTGATTGTTTACTCCCCATCTACGCCCGTCACACCCTCCGCCTTCGTAACCAGCCCAGCGCCGCTATGCCCTCGTCCCGGGAGCTCATGCGCACTTTGCGCCGCAGTGGCCAACTGCCCATCCATGAATTCCTTGCTCCAGCTTTGTTTTCGTCGAGTCGGCGTTGCATATCCAACACTTCTTGCAGGAAAAGTGCATCGCCAGCCCAGGGTGGTGGCCCGGCTGCACCCAGCTCTCAGAAGCCCAGGCGCAAGCCCTTGACCAAGGAGCAAAGGGACTTTCTCTCCTCTGCTGTAAGAAATCCTGCTGCCCGGCTGTGTTCTCGCTGCGCGGCCTCTCCGCTTCTGGCATCCATCCCATGGCTTACACCTCGTCCTCTCCAGCTGCGCGTGAACCAAGCGGGTGAGCTTGCCGCCACCCTAATCTATACTGCGCAAAAGCCGCCCTTGGTCAACGCCCACCCACACCTCCGCCCCCTCATGTCCCACATGTATGAGCAAGAAGCCGGTCACCTGCGAACCTTCAATTCGTTGATTGCCAAGCACCGCGTTCGCCCCACGGCCATGTACCCGATCTGGTCTTTGATGTCTACGGGACTGGGCTGGGGCACGGCAGTCATGGGGCGCGAGGCTGCCATGGCGTGTACCGAGGCTGTGGAAACAGAGATCGGCACACACTACAACTCTCAAATCCGGACGCTGCTGGAGATATTCAGTGGATGGGAGGCGGAGGGCTACGAAATCGGCCAAGAATTCAAGGACCTGATCAACACTCTACGGAGGATCCGTGACGAGGAGCTGGAGCACCTGGACCACGCTGTCGAGCACGACGCCAAGAGTGCGCAGCCCTATTGGTTACTGACCAATGCTATCCGCGCCGGGTGCCGCGGTGCGATTTGGGTCAGTGAACGCATTTGAAATCCCGTCTTTTAAAAAGATATAAGACGTTATAGCCACCCTGCCCCGCCCCGCCATCAGCTTGGATCATTATGTGAGGTTTTCTGTCAATAGTCAAGAGAAGGGTAATAAACGGGCGTTCTGTGTCGCCGCAGGTCCTGAGGGCTCCAAGCATCCGAGGCACAGGTCCAGCCGCCGAGCTCCTGGGAGAGAGCCATGGTCTGTACCCATCTTACTCCAAACACATAACGATATTCGGAAAACATGCATCTCGAAACTATATTTCCCACGCCCTCAGGGGGGGCATTGACCTTTAGGGTGCGCGGTTGGCCATAGTCATATCACACATACGGTATCCATAATGGCGTTCCAGTTGACCAAGTCATTGGAATCTTGTACAGCAGTTTTCCTGCTTCATCGCTGGAGGATCAGAGCCAGCCAAGCAGCGCGTGCTCTTTAGAACATGGCCAGTCGTGTCATATGGATGCCATGTCTGCCTCGAAACAATAACCCAGAGCAGCAACAATAGCATCATGGGTAGTTGTTTACACCACCGACAATGGATGTTCGGTAGGGTGTGCGGGTTGGCCACATAGAGACACGAAATGTTGGATGCAACCACCAATGCCCGTAGCATTCGCGCGATATCGAGTCCAAGCGAGCAATCGACTTCACCACGAAACGAACAAATCCGGCGGCAGCGCCATCCACCAGCTTTGCATGACGACCCCTCCCCCAGGTTTCAGGGATGCGGTGCAGATCCGTTAGATTAATGGAGGAGGAGCTATACGGGGAGGAGGAAAGTGGGTTCGTTTTTATGATCGGAGCCATTTGCTACCCAGATGGGGCACCCGGCTACCGATGCTTCATAGCGATCCATGGATGGCATGAACCTCGGGAGCTCTGACCCTTTCCGGGTTTCATGCCGGGAGCCGGCACGTAGACAGAATCGCATCATGGCGCTCTGCTGGCGCCTTTTGAATGTCGCAAGTTAGAGGTCCTGGTTGGCAGGAACCAAGCCTGGCTGGAGTTGTCTCGGTATGTGGTGGTGGAACGGGGAGGGGGGCATGAAGACGGCCCGGCATCCGTTGACGGACGGGCTCACCGCCCACAAAGCAGATGCATCCACCCTATTAATGGGAAGGCCGTCCGTGGCGAATAGGAGGGACGGTACCTATCTGGACACCGGAGCACCGAGACTCCCCCTTGCCGAAGAAGCTTACACAACGCGCGAGGGCTGCTCCGGTCTGTCAAACGTACCTGTCTATGTTACTACCAACCAGTGACTCATGAGCCGAGCAGCCCTGGGCGTTGGGTGATATGCCGTATTGCCTCAGTCCACCTCGGGCTGAGTTTTTGGAGCACCTTGGGCCTATGAAGCTGGGAAGGCTGACAGAAAGGACCTCATGCCCTTGCACACATACATAGTTCATGTCATGCCGTGTGTGTGTGTAAGGTGTATGTGTGTAAGGTATGTTTGTTTGTGTGTGTGTGTATGTGCCCCTGTAGGCCCTGTTGTATTGTATCGGCCGCTGCTGCGGTTATGAAAACAAGCTTTTTAGCGGGTCCGTAATCCTCGTCTTGGCGACCCACGGGCTGCACGAATGGGAAGTGTACACGAGCCGCTGCTTCGCCTAGATTCGGTAAGTGAAGTTCCACGTGGACGACGCATAGAACTCGCAAGGGCAGACCTCCTTTGAAAGAGGCCCTCTCTACTCCAGTGTAGGAGCCCATCCATACCATCTATCGATCTACCTACTTAGGTACCTAGGTAGCCATTGGCTGGATAGATAGATGGAGGGAGGGCTGCGAGCCGGGGCTGTCGGCGGGCCAGGGGCTGGCCCGGGTCGTCCCGGAGCAATCAGATCAGCCATGGAGCCCAGCATCTACCGTGGATATGTTAGGTAGGTACATTTGAGAATATGGAGGAAACACTCCAGCGTACGACCCCATGCAACTCCCGAATGATGTTTCTCTCCCCTTGGCTCGCATGACACCAAAGTAGGCACCAGTCGCGCAACGTTTCACTTCCGAGCAACCTATCACCGGGGCTGACGGGCCTCCAGCTGTTCGTGCCATGCCGCGTTTTCTTCTCCGGGGCCAAACCCGGGACCTCAAGGTTGTCCTGATATGGAACGGGTGTCCACCTCCATGGGTGCCCACCCAGTGAACGGATGGAACCTTACACATAGGATCCATGTCATGCGCATTCTCAACACCGACTCTCCAGAGCTGCCTGAACTGGACGATGACGTGTCGGTCTCTGCTAACCGGTCCACGAGAGAAGCAGCACTGGAGAGTGGAAGGTGTTTAGGTCACCGGACACGATGGACCAGGGTAGAATGAACTACCGACGATTAGGAAGGGGCTCCTATCGCTTCAGGTGGGCCTCCCAAAAGATTGGGTACCTCTTACCCAAGTAGGTACCCTAGCCAGGCAGTTGCCTTGGAGGTTCGATAACAGCAACCAGGAGATAAGGCGGCTGAGCTGGAGGTAGATATGGATGGACCGGAGAGGACTACCTAGAAAGCGTCGATACCTCTACATTCTATTGATATGAGCAATTCACCTGGGCTCCAGGTTTATTTGCCTCCCATATATTTAAACGGGTACTGTGGGAAGCGAGAGTGCCCAGCCATCTGCTTCTCCAGGTAAGTACCTACTTACCTACCCTACTTGCCTGTCTTACGGGGTGAGGTATCCGGCGCCTTCCTTGCCCTGTATCGCGACTTCCAACGCAACCTCAAAACGGGGGCTACAGTTGCCGGGGCTGTCTAAAGCACTTGACCAACCGACCCCACGTGTCCCGAAACAGCCCCTCTGCCTAATGGATGGATGCCCAGATGATGGTGGATGTCACTGGATGGAGGGAAACAGGAAGTCCAGCAGCCCGTATAACCGTTTGTCCGCCGGCATAAAGAGGTTGCTTCTCCCCCATCCATCTTCCATTCGAACGTTTCCCGTCTGTCCTCTCATCCATCCAACCCCCATCTCCCACACTGACTCTCGACATCCATTCGACCAGCAACTTTGCAACCCCACTCCTCGGCTTCATTTCTAACCCCCATCACACCCTCGTCTGATCTCACCATGGAGCCCATCTTCGCTGCTCAGAAGCAGCTCATCGGCAGCATGAACCTCCAAAAGGTTCGAGTGATCCGGAACCCCAACTACCAGCGCCATGGGACCAAGTCCTACGTCTCCCTCCTCAATCGTTTTGGTTTCAACCCGACTCGGCCTGGACCCTATCACCATGTCACCAAGACATCAGGCCTCCAAGCCTTGAAGAAGGTCGTCGGACGTCGCCCTCGTGAGGACCGCGTCCTTGCCAAGAAGACTGACGATGCAGAGCACGGTGAAGTGACCGCTGAGGATCAGCAGAACGATTCCATGTGAGTTGACCGAGATCGGATCAGCTGGCTGGATACAGGAGACGAGCTTCGTGTCTTACATGCAACAGGTACCTCTGCGAAGTCCTGATAGGCACGCCGCCGCAGAAGTTCATGCTGGACTTCGACACTGGCTCGGCTGATCTTTGGGTCTGCTCCACTCTCGGCCAGTCGAATCAAGGGAAGCACAATCTCTTCAACCCCAAGAAGTCATCCACATTCCACAACCTTGCCGGTAAGGAGTGGAAGATTTCGTACGGTGACGGTTCGGGCGCTTCCGGTACCTGCGGCAGCGATACCGTTGCCATTGGAGGCCTCAAGATTGAGGGCCAGACCGTTGAGCTGGCCGAGAAGGTCAGTACAGCCGCGGAATTGGCTTCAGGTTACTGGGCAACGGCTAACCACAACGCAGCTGTCTGACCAGTTTATCCAAAGCACCGGCGACGGGCTTCTTGGTCTTGCCTTCGGCTCGATCAACACGGTGAAGAACAAACTGGGCGTACCTGAGCCCGCTGCTACACCGGTTGAAAACATGATGGCGCAGAAGGACATTCCCAAGGATTCGCAGCTGTTTACGTCCGCTTTCTACAGCGACCGAGACGAGAACCCTGACTCGTTCTACACGTTCGGCTTCATCGATCGGGACCTTGTGGGCGATAATGAGATCCACTGGACCCGCGTTGACAAGTCCGAAGGCTTTTGGCAGTTTCCGTCGACGACGTACTCAATCAACGGCCGGTCGTATACCCAGGCTGGCAACACAGCCATCGCTGACACAGGAACCACGCTGGCTCTGATCTCGGACGAAGCCTGCGAGGCGCTCTACAAGCATATCCCCGGCGCCACCTACGACGACCAGAACCAGGGATGGGTCTTCCCGCTGTCGACCAAGGTCAAAGACATGCCAGACTTCCGTATTGACGTGGGGGGCAAGGAGTTTGTCATCCAGGCCGAAGACCTGGCCTTTGCGCCGGCAGATCAAGAGAACTGGTATGGCGGTGTTCAGTCTCGAGGAGATAATGAGTTCGACATCCTCGGTGACACGTTTCTGAAGAGCTGCTACGCGGTGAGTCCCATGCTTGTTAACTCCCATGAAGCAACCGCCAACTGACAAGTGAAAAGATTTGGGACCAGGGCAAGGAGCGTTTCGGCGTCATTCCCAAGATCGAGAAGACACAGAACCTGACTCCTCCGGCAGCTGGCGATGGCGGTCTAGGCGGCGGCGAGAAGGTTACCAGTGTGGCTATGGTGTCGGCCTAGGCTTGCTTCATGGATTAAGCTTAGGGATTTCAACCACGGATGGCTCTGGTCAAGGGACGAGTTGATATGGTGCACAAAGAGGCAGAAGAGGAAGGAATGGCGGGTATGGAACAACTGTATTGTTAGCAAGCAGACTAAATCAACCCCTGAGTACTACGTAAACTGTGGCTATTTGTGCTTCCAGGCGACTTGTATGCGGTTCAGTCCCCAGCCAGTCGCCTCGACGGTCCGTGCCAGCGGATTGGCTGATTCAGACAGCGACGGAGGTGTTGGGCTATGACGAGAGATTCCATGGTGGTTGGGGTGAAGTCTTATCGCACCTGGTGTGCGCACCCTTGTCCTGTAGCTGTAGTCGTAGTGACGGATAGAGGTGGTTTCATATGCACTTGACGTGCGGCCGCTGCCTCGCGTCGGCTCCGGGGGGTGGGGAGTAATTTTCCGCTCTGAGGTGCCTGGGTTGCTGGGTCAGGATATAAGCAAAGAGTTCAATGTGCCTCATCCTTGGATGACATTGTCCTGCACTCGGGCTACTGGCAGGGGTTGCCTCGACGCAATACAGAGGCAGCCCTGACACATTGAAAAACAAGAAAGCCACAGTTAGATTGGGCCACCGAGGTATCAGTAGCTGTAAGTGCAAGCTGGATGAAATGGTCGATGATCCCCCGTCGTTGTTCTGCATTTCCATGTGACGCTGAGCCCCCAAAGGTTTTCTCTATTCATATATCAGCCCATGCCGATGACTGCTTCGACTCGTTGTGCTCGGCGCCGTGGTTATCGTGCCGATTCCAGAATGATGGCCCGTAATGTGTGTCGTTAGCCTGGACGGCTCGACGAGAGGTATGGGACCCTATGTACCCCAAGTACCTACTTGCGAAGGAGTCTTGCCGTGGATACAGCTCTTTCGGCCCGTTTGGGGGTTTCAGGAGCTTGATTTCCTCCTACCAGCAAAGAAGTACCTAGCGGTACCCGCCGGACGATCCCAAGGTTTGGGCAGCAGATAGATGCGAATTCACCATGATATAAACCACGCCACTCGAGGCCCTACGAAGGACAAGGAAAAAGAAGAAGAGGTTCACCACTGGAGCTTCTCGCCCACGGAGAATTGCTAGCGGGAGTCACATTTTGTTGGCCGGGCCTCGCCCCTGGGCTAGCTGTCCACCCAGGTTGGCAATGGTTGCTGCTTCATGCTTCCCCGGGCAATGGAACCTCCCATGAAGCTACCTAGGTTTTTGAGGGGGCGACTACCTAGGTAAGTAGGTAAGAAGCGAGAGGCATCGTACTTAAGTTGCCTAGTACGAGAAGTAGGGACTGCCGGGGCTAACCGCCGAAGCCCTCGGGAGGACTCGGCACTTCTTTCATATCCCGTACCTCCACCAAGTCCCCCACCCCCCACGGTAAGTGAGGGGGGGGGGGGGTGAGCGCCTCGTCTACCCAAGAGTTTAGATAGTCGAGACTCCACGGCAGAGGGATACTCGGGCGCAAGGCCGGTTCGTAGTGCGATACGAAGTATCGAGGGCCCAAGGTAGGTTGGGTGGTCGACATGCTAGAAAATGGAGGGCTGCTGTAAACTCGGCATCTTGATATGGCGGGATACGTTCATCAGAGCTGGAGATCCCCAACAGGGACCCATTATAAACGTCCTTTCTCGCTTGTTCTCTTCGTGTTTAAGTAGCCCGTATCTGCCTCCGGGTCAAGCCCTCGTCGAACCGACCAACCCATCCATCCTCCAGGAGTCTCTCTCTGTGCCCACCATCCCCCTTTCCGTCCTCCCCTCGTCAAGCCGCACCACCACCCCGTAACACCCGCCATCATGCTCGTTCTCGGCATTCAGCTAGACGTCCTCCTGCGGCTCGTCGAGGCCCTGTGGACTCTCCTCGTTACGGTTCTGGGCGCCGTCAACATCCACGCGGTGGTGAACATTCAAGGCATGGATGACACGTTTATGATTCTCTCTTGGTCCATCGTCACGGCGGCGTTGTCGTGGCTCACCATCATCTTCGACCTTGCCGCCCGATTCAAGCCCGCCACCCGCCGCCCCCGGGATATCGCGGTATTCGACGTTTTCGCATTGCTGGTCACCTTCGGCACCGGGGTGGCCTTGGCTGAGCGCCTGGGGGTAAGAGGTGACTGCGGAACGCTGGACGATTATCCCTACGTTGTAAGTCGGTTGCTTTTTTTTTTCTTTTTCCTTATTTGTTTCTCTCTTTTTTTTTTTTACTTTTCCCCGCTTCTTTGTAGTTTGGGTTCCCAAGCGCTGATGCATTTCGGGCAGCACGTGTGCCGCATGGTCCAGGCGAACATCTACTTCATGTGGTTTCTGTGCGTGACCTTCGCAGCCAGCACCTTCTTGAGCGTCAAGGAGTACCGAGATAGACGTGGCAGAACAGAAAACAGCCTGGCTTAGGTTGGCGGGTAGAAGCAAGAGGATCGATATGATCTTGGCCCGGGTATACCTATCTACTTATCCACACCTATCCCTTGAACCCGGAAAATAGAGATGAACTTTCGGTCATGTACTTTGCGCCACCCCGTGGTCTTACCTTATCCTACGAGCGCCCCCGTATTGTCACGCCACTGCCATTGTGATCAAGGGCGTTCGCGCAGCCCTTAGCGCCCCCCCTCCGGCGGTGAGGCCATCGCCACTCCCGCCGCCGCCGCCGCCCCCCCTTTTCGCTTACCCCTCACGTCGCCGTACCCCCGGCCTCTTTCGGCCCCACACCCTCCCTTACGGCTCCGCACGCGCCGCCGGCCGACCACGCCCTTATCGGCGCTTTTGCCCGCCGCGCTGCGGCCCCCCCCCCCCCCCCCCCACGTGGGTGACACCGGCTGGCATCCCCCCCCCGGGGGCACGTGGGAGGGGGGCCGCCGTTGGTCTCGCCCCCCTTCGTGCGGGGCTTAGGGTTTTTGTCTTGTTTTCCCCGGGACCGCCGGCAACCCCCCTGAGTGGCCAGGGCCGCGCTCTCAGGCGTATACAGCAAGGTCCGCCCCTGAACCTCGCGGTCCCCCAACGGCGTAGTGAAGGGTTGCGGCGCGCCCTTTGAACCGGCGCCGGCGCACCCTTGGGCGAGCCTTTAAGAAGGGGCCGCGGGCGCCCAGGTGCTGCGCGGCGTCGTTTCCTGGACAATCTACGTCCTTCCTGCCCCCTTTGTCTCGGCCTACTCCACCCTCTTTCTCCGTCTGGACACCCGCCCCGCGCTTCCCGCCATGCTGGTCTCTCAGGTTATCAGATGGGTTCTCGTTTCCGGGTGGTCCCTCACGGTGTCGTCCTACGTTATGGGGCCCAGGGACGGCGGCGGCGGCGGTGGCGCTGCCGTCAGCCTCGCGGCGCGGGTCGAGGTTGCGCCTCGCCTCCCGGCGGACGGCCCTGGGCTCGAAGTAGAGCTCCCGGGTCGCGAGGTCGCCGAGGTTCTGGCTTCTGCCCCCCTGGAAGGCAAGGATGTTATGCCGGCGGGCACGGACCTATCCAAGCGCAATGTCATCACCATTTATGAACCCGGCACGGCCTCAGCTATCTGCCAGTATAGCGGCGCCGTAGATGTGGCCATTGAGGCATGCTGCAAAATCAACCCGGGCTCGCGGAGCTTCTCGATGACCAGAACTCGTAAGTACAGATTCCAAATGCGTATCCCACTGCTAATGATTCTAGATCGAGCGCACTCTATATATGTGCCTTACAATACCGGAGTATCCTGGCCCGAGGGATCGAGCCAAGTTCCTCTTACTACGATGATGAGCGCACGACTGTCTGAGCCTTTGGCGTCGTCGTCCGGGTGAGTGCAGTCTTGTTTTTCCCCAAGTATATATGGCATTCAACTGCTAACGTATCTTTTAGGTGGTGCTGTACAATTACTTGGTCGTGGACAAACAAGTTCACAGCCGTCTTATTGGATGGAATTTGGACTATCAGTGTCAGCGGACCGTCCACGCTACCGCGTCCCGTATCTGCCACTGAGATCTGCTATAGGATGTCGGCCGCCGGCTGCGGCGATAATTCTGATATAGCTCGGAGCTCGTGTGCAATGGCAGATGTGGAATGGGAACACGAGACTTAGGCGGGTTTCGTTTAGGAATCCAAACAGACGCGCCCAGAAGCGCTGACGAAATGTACCCGTGGTCCAACCTCTACGCTGTGCGGGCTTTTATCATGTCCACGCATTAACGTTGATTACAAGCCAGCCAAGATGGCGCCATTGGGCCCGGAGATTTGTCGCTGTTGTTGCGACGATGGTTGGTGCCGTGGTGCGACTTTTCTTTTTGGTGCCTATACTGCGGCAGTCTTATGGCATCACATTTACAGGGGGGAACCCGGAACGAGACTTTTGTTTGCATTACGAAAGACGAGAAGCACTATGCCCAAAGACGCCGCAAGCCTGGTCACAGGGCACCGCAAAACTCCGATAAAAAAAGCAGGGAAGCCAAACCGGGCGAAGAAGGCAAGGGAGGGACGGAAATGCCGTGAAAGCAGCGCCCCTGGGGGAGGGATCACCACCACAGGGCGTTCCATTCCCGCTTCGCCTGCTGGTGTGACGAGGGCGAATGCGGCGCGGGTTGCTTCTGGGCTTCCAAGCGGGCGGCCAGGTCGACAAAGGCACGGTACTCGGCCGAGCTCCGGGCCCTGTCGTTGTCGTGGGTGCCTATTATGGCCTCGCAGAGGGCGTGGTGCTCGGGGGACTCGATGAGCATCTTGAGGATCTCATCGTTGGACAGCCGCCGGGCCGAGGCCACGGGGCGGATGGACGGCCGGGTCATGGGCGAGGCCGCCGTGAGGACGGGCGGGGAGGGGGGGGACTGGCCCTGGGGCAGGGTGATGGAGGTCCGCCGGACGTTGACGATGGGCTGCGGGCGGTTCGGGGTGACGTCCATGGCAGTTTTGGGCGGGAGGGTGTGCTCGGCACCAAGATAGAGCAGGACTGACGAAGGACGGCGAAGACGAGACGGAACGGGAGCAGAAGAGCTGGGACGAGTGACGAGAGAATGCCGCTCTCTCTAGAGGGAGGGGGCCTCCGGTAGAGATATTTATGCGTCTACCCTCATGACGGGATATGGAGGGGCTGTGGGCGAGAGCCTCAAGCCCACGATGCAAGTAAGAGGCAGGCAAAGCACCGGGGGGGAGGAGGTCACGCCAAAGGCGAATGCGATGTTGTCAAAGCCCCTGAAGCTAGAGCGACGACCAATCCGGTAATTGCCTCAGCCGGGCCACAGGCAGGATGGATGTGGTGAATGAGACGCGAGACATTGGAGGCATCGCGTAATGGAGTGTGCCCCCCCATGGGCCCAATCCAGCAGCTGGACAAGTTGCGTGCGCGCACCGCGTAAGTACGGAACATGGGATGGAGAGGCGTGCGTGACAGGCGGGCATGAGAGCATCTCCCACATCGACCGCCAGCCAGCCAGGGGAGCGTGGCAGCATCCCATGCCTCCCTGCCCTGCTAGCCTGCCGATCTACTTTTGGGGGACACCGCCTCGCACGCCGCCGTCCGCGGGTTTTTTTTCTCCTGCGGGCGGCCGCTGCGTCTCGTCGCCGCGACAGCCCGCCCTGGGAGGAAGATCCGGTCGACGACGATCGAGACGTTCCATAGGGCGGGCGGAACAGGGGGGCGACGAGGCCCGGGCCTCCCCTCCCCTCCTTCCACTGCCCTCCCCTCCATTTACTGAATCACTGGGAGACCCGGTGGGCAGGGGGGGGGGAGGGGAGCCAGACGAAAAAAGTGGGAGTCGATCAAGGCACCCGAGGCACGATCTGGTTGTCCCCGAGTCAGAAGACGTCGGCAGAGACGCCAAGACTCATTCGCCTGCACAAGTGGCGGTAAGCACGATGTGGGCTCTCAATGCTGGCGCGGGCGTCCATTCCATGTTCCTGGATGCCACGACGGCGGGTTAATGCAAGAAGATGCAGCAGAGCGTCGTCGTAGCGGGGGACGAAGGCAGCGGCAGTACCTGTTCCAACCCGGGGGCGTCACGGGAAGTGAGGGATGGGGACTCCACCGGGACAGGTTGGCAGATGGGAACATGGCCGCTTTTGGCCCCGAGCGCGAGGGAAACCGGGGGGGGGAGAGAGAGAGGGCGAGAGAGATAGACAAAGGCTGTGCGCTGACGGGAGGCTTCACTACTGCCGTTCTAGGCAAGCCGTGAAGCGCCCATGGCGGTTATTGCGCGGACTCAGCGGCCACGGCGGGTCTCCCGATCCTGATAGTATGTGCCGGAGAAAGGCGTATACGGATGACGGGATGGACGGATGGATGTCAGTCACTAGGTCGCTGGACGACGGCCCTCTGACTGGATTAATCGCGTGCAGGACGGCCGGCGATCCTCCTGCTATCGAAGGCCCTAAAAGAAGCATCCACGCCACCGTCGCCGGTACGGGCCTGGGACAACCGACGCTGCCCACGTCCACTGCTGTCCCGTCGGTATCGGCAGATGTACCGAGGCGATGAGGGGCGCCCCCCGAAACGGGAAAAGTGATGTTGCCAGCCCTGCAGTCCGGCGCCAAGCCCATCCCCCGTGGCCGCTTCACCATACGAAGACGGTGAGAAAGAAGGGCCACCCATCATGACTGGTGACGGACTGACTGATGCTTAATTTGTCCTCCTCCTCACCACCACGCCGCCCTCCCCCCCTTCGGCCAAGTACCAGTACGAGAACAGAGAGTCCCGAGGCGCGCGCGCAAGAGGGGCAAGGGGTCCGAGGGGGAGGCTATACGCTCATCCCCATCTACCCCTTCCCCCTCTCCCCGCGCCGCCGGCTTTGCCTACGGAGAGGATGGACAGACCTGGAGCTTTCGTAGAGGGCCATGCAGGCCGAGGGAGGGTGGGAGATCGCCGTCCCAACGCCGCCCCGGCCTGCAAAAAGCAGCGACTGTCTGTTTTCTACCAAGTGCTATAGCCACGCTATCTAGCTATGCCTTCGCCCATGGCCGCCCGCCGCCGTATAAGCTTTTTCCGTGAGGCATTTTCCCCCAAGGCCCGTGACTTCTTTTTTGTTCTGTAACTACCTACACGCGCGCGCCCCCTTCTTTTCCGCAAATGCCGCACGCGCGGGCAACCGGCGGCGCCAGCGCGAGCCGCGACGAGACGATCCCCGTGGTGCTGCGGGCAGAACAAAAAACACCAACGGTGCCTCCTCCTCCTCCCCCCCTCGTACAACCACTCCTCACGGCGCGCCCCCTTCCCTCCGGGGGTGCCGGTGTGGCGGTGGATCGGGGTGGAAGCCGGCCATCCCATGTTCCTGGAAGGCCCTCCGTACCAAGCGGGCGCCTGCCCACGTTCGCCTGCCACTGGCCGTGTGTCATTCTCACCAAGTCGCGCCCCCTTGTCCTTTCCGTCCCCCTCGTTTCTCTCTCACCCTCGCCTTCTCCCTCTCGCCCTCTCTTCCCCCCCCCCCCCCCCCCCCCCCCCCCCCCTCCCCTTCCAAACTCCTTCCTTCTTCTGCCACCCCCCGCCAGCCCTCTATTCTTGACGGCCCTGCTGACTCGGTCCGTACGTAACCCCTGTGCGGATCTTCTCAAAAAGACGGGGTTAAGGCGGGGCTCGACGGCGCAGCCAAGGGGCCCAGATCGAACCGAACTGAAGTCACGTCGACCTTCACGATACGACACGGCCAGGGGGGGGTGGGAGGGGTTCGTAGGCTGGTGGCCGAGGTCCCGAGCCGGTCTGAAGTTTAAGGCCGGCCGGCTTCCACGATACCATGGAAATTGGGGAGGGGGCGCGGGCGTGAGTCCAAAGAAACCAAAAAATTCCAAGGCGTCCCATCTTCCTGTCATACCCATGTACAAGCGCTGCACAGAAACGGCGATCCCATGTTTCTGCAACCGCACCGCATAAGCTAGACGGGCGATGAAAGCGAGAAAGCCGATACACACAACCCATACCAGGCAAGTTAGGTGAGTAGATACCAAAAACAAAAAGTACGTAAGTAGACAGACACACATACACATGCCTCAGTACTTATACCAGACCATCACGGCCCCTTTGGTGCCACTTCTACCCAGCTCCATTCCTTCGCCCCCCTCGTCCCTCCGTTACGTTTCCGCATATCGATCAACGCCCGTCGCAAACAACCCCCCTTCGTAAACTTCCCAATACCCTCCGCCTACTCTCTCTCCTCCCCCGCGCGCGATCTCTTCGCCCAGAGCCGCGTGATTCTTCGCCGGCATCCAAGACACGCACGCGCGTTGCAGGCCAGACTCGGAAGCTCCCACCACCTTTCCCCCCCCCACCCCCCGCAAAGGGTGTCTGTCTTGTCTGTCCCGCCCTTCCCACCTACCCCCAACATCCATGGCGACGGCATTCATCGGTCTCTGCGTCCTCCTCCTCACGCCGCTAGCCATGTCGGTGCAGCTCATGCTGAAGCCCACCGACTCGTACCTGTGTTTCAAGTGCTGAGCGCGCGTGGCTCGTCGTCGTCGTCCTCATCCTCCTCCCCCTCCCCCCTCCCTTCCCCACTCCATGCTCAAGGTCGTCGTGGAAGCGCGGCCGCTGTCCCCAACCCTCGGCCCACGGCGTGCCGGGCCCCCCTCGACCTGCTGCCCGTCCTTCTACTCCCCCGCATATCCGACACCCGCGCCTGGTGTCCCCCGCCCGAGGGGGGAAGGGGCCACCTGGGGGTCGAATCTGTGGGACGTGCGGACGAAGCCGCGCTGGCGTCAAAGGGATTGGGAGGGGAAAAGGGGAAGGGGCAGAATGGGGCACGGCTTCGCTACTCATCTTGGTGCCAGCCCGTCGGGGAAACCCAGAAAATTCATGTTGTATCTTCTGTGGCCCGGGTTGGACGTGGTCGGGAAGAACGGCTCTTGCGGTGGCCATTGGCTCTCGAGGGCACTTGGCCGGTCGTGTTGCACGCGCTGCATTGTACCTTGGCTTACCATACCATCCCCTACGCAGCGTCGTTCCCTTGGAAGATCTTTGCAACTCGTCCTTCCTGTTATGCCTTCTCACCTCCAGCAAATGCAGCCTACTTGCCGGCGACAGATGCAGTGTTGATCCATAGCGTCCGGGCTGCGCTGGTGTGAATTGGATTTTAGGTCTTCCCCATTCAAGTGCTGCGACGACTACTTAACTGTCTCTACCAATCGACCCTCCCTCCTCCTGCGTCTCTCCCACGCCTGGTCAGAAGCCGAGCATCAAGAATACACGCTTCTTTCCATGACGGCTGCGGATACCAATCGCGCCAGCCCCCTCCAAATGTCCTGCCACACCCATCTGTCCAAGAGAACCCATGTTCCCTCGCGCCTTCGTGGGTTTAAAAGAGCAGATATAAGCGAGACCGCTACCGAACGCCGAAACGGTGCACCTCACGGGTGAAAGGAACAATGCGAAGCAAGCGAGCCCGGCCTAAGACGTGAAAATCGGCTATGACGGTTGGTAGGGCAAGTCATGCCAGATGCCCCTGGTCGACGTCTCCGAGTCTAGTGTAGCCATGGATGGTGTCCGGGGTGTGCCTCCTCGGCTGTGTTGAAACTGTTGCGCTCCAGAGAACGCAAAGGGGCGTGGCGGGAAAAAATGGTGACCATGTCCAAGACTGGCCTTGGCCCATTGAATGCCTGGTACAGCATGGGTGCCGGGAGGTCCGGGTGATGGATGTAGGTAAGATGTGGCAGCCCGCACGAAAGTCGCTGATTAAGATGTGAGGCGCACGAAGCGGAGGCTACCCGGAGTGAGAGATCTGCATCTCATTGAAAGTGGCCGACCACGCCGTCTCCTATTGAGGATAGTAGACCATGCCGTTTCCCTGCTGAGGATAGTAGTAACCGTCTGGTGTGGGTGTGACCATGCCATTCATGTTCATGACGCCACCCGTGCCCGCAAACGCTTGTGGCGCCGAGTACGGAGGGTAGGCTGGCACCGGCGGTAATTGCGTTGCATCGTAGTAGTAAACCATACCATTGACCTCCTGCGCAACCAGGTTGGCGCCTGCGGCTGCTGGTCCGCCTGCCTGGCTGGCGTCGCCCGGGGGCTGCCCCTGTTGCCCGCCTGGTACGAAGGCAGGCGCCGCAGCCGAGTAAGGCCCAGGCGGCGGATAGTAGTAGCCCGGCTGTTGGGGCTGCATCATCTGTTGGTAGGGCGGATAGTAGGCTTGCGGTGGGTATTGGTTGGGCTGGAAGGGGGCCGCGTGAATAGCACGTTCAGGTATGTGCGACAAGGGTGTGCCGGTAGAGGCGTACGACGGCTGGCGAACATGAGGATCCTGGGCCAGACCATTGGACATCTGGACAGGGACCTGGTGGTGGAAAGCTTGCTGGTAGGACTGTGAGCCTTGTTGCCTCGTCGGAGATTCGATCGTCTCGACCGAAACAGTCTTCTGAGGCCGGGGCTGGTGCATAGGGATCGTGGCCGACTTGTTCTCCTGCATCAATGGCTTTTGAGGCAGGGGGTACATCTGCGACTGAGGCATAGGATTGAGCGTGACCTGGCCAGCCCCCGGCACCACCTCTCCCTGCGGGATACCGGCATCACTGAAGGGGGCAGACGGGGGCGGCTCGACTCGCGGAGGGAGCCTGACGACAGGCCGCCCGGCATCGAGAGCCATAGGAGGACGCGAGATGGCCGACCCGGTTGGTGATAGCAGATAGTCACGCCCCAGATCCGGAGCAATCGAGGAACGCCGGCTCACAGCGATGCTGGGCGAATAAGTGCTACCGTTGTAATAGCTTCCGCCGAAGACGCTCGTCCGCCGAGAGAAGCCGCCGATGGAGCCAAGGCCGGACCTGGGCTTGCCACGCAGGCGCTGCTGGTTGGGCCGCATAGCCCGCGGGATGAAGATAAAGGACCTGTCTGTAGCCGGGAAGATGTAGCGCGGCGGAAAGTTGGGCAGCGAAATCCGGACGGGTTTGTCTCGCCGGAGCGGCGGCCGGTGGTCGGGCAGCTTGGTGTACTGCTTCATCGGAATGCCGGTGAAGACGATGGGCTCCGCCAGAGGTGGAATGAAGACCCGCACCTGCGCATTGCCGATGTGCTTCTCGCATGACAAGGTCCGGTTGATAGGGGTCGGATTGGACAGGCAGGTCGGAATGAAGCCGTCGCCATTGGGAGGGCCATCGTCTACCATGCCGCGGCCAGCGTGTGTCGGTACGTGCCGCGGGGGACGAGCGGCAGGGGCCGGTACCGGCACGGGGTTGGCCACAACCTCGTGCATGTCGTGGGCCCATGGGCCACTCGTCGTGGGATCGGCCGGATTGTGCACCTGGTGATGGAAGGGCGCAAAGGGACCTCCTATGCCACCTCCACCGCGACCACGTCCGCGACCTCCACGGCCAAAGGGCCGGAACCCGTTGGCCGAGGGCCCGTGGTGTCGATGGTCGTGCATAAAGAAAGCCCCTCTGTTGGGCACAAAGGAAGGGTCTTCGTCACGCCGCCGCCTGTACTCGTCATGCTCGCGTCGGCGTCGTTCGAGAGGCGGTGCATCGGGTGCTTGATCCATGGCGGCCGAGCTCGAACTGACGACGATGGGGGCGTTCGACTTGGCCGGGGACTGGGAGCCGGTGTCATTCTCGTTCTCCAGCAACTCGAGCTCCCTGAAGGGCTGCGGCGGGGGGTCCGCCACGGACAAATTCGACATGCCGTTGAGCAGCGAGGCCGACTTCTCCGGCTTATCAGTACCAGAGCCGGGCTGGGGCTTGGATGCGGCTCCCACTTTGGCGTTACCATTGCCGTGGCCGTGACCATGACCATTGGTGGCGCGAGCACCGGTCTTCCGGACGGCGGGGGCGGTGGGCGACTGGTCGTCGACGTTGCTGGTATCGCTATCGCCAGCCGGGTCCTCGTCGTCTGTGGCCAGCGAGCCTTCGGTCAGTGAGTCATCGTCAAGGTCCAGGTCTTCCTCGCCTTCGTCCTCCACGCGGCGGCGGAGGCCGATTGTCTTTCTTCGGCGGGGGCCGGCCATGGCTTGGGTGTGCGTGATGGGATATTACGGCGCCCGATGCGCAAAGGCGTGGGCGGATGGCGGAAGGATGGCGGGCGAGGGATCGAGGTGGCCGGATGGCGCGAGGTGGATGATGGTGGGTGTCGCTGCCGCGCGACGTCTGGGTCGTGGTGGGATTACGGTACGGAGCTCATGCGGTAACGCCCCGAGTTGAGGCCTTGGGACGGAGGAGGGAAGCCCCAGCACAAGCCAGAAGAACCAAAACGGAGACGGCGGAGGCAGTGGGCGTAAGGACCGCCCGCGGTTGATCGAAAAGGAAGGGAAGGGCGTCGTTTGGCGGCCCGGATTATGAAGCCAGTGTGCCCAACCGCTGCTGTCTGGCGCGCGGGCGGTGGGAGGGAGGGGGGATGCGGCTGTTGCTGGCGGATATTTGACGGCGGCCTAAACAAAGCGAAGAGAGAGAACCAGGATGCTCGAGCAAAAGAAACGACAACTTTTAGAGATGCCTCCAGCTGACAGCGCAAAATGGAAAGAGGAGAAGACAGCAGAAGCAGCAGCCTCGAGCCCACCGGGAGGAGAATGCGGGAGTGGGCTTTCTGGTCCCCTTGTAGGTCGGATGAGGATGCAGAGGTGGGAATTTTTTCGTTGAATTGACGAAGCAGCAAAAGCTCACAAAAGCCCAGCCCGGAAGGCCAGCCAAGCACCGGGGGGGAGGGGATAGGATGGATAGCACAGCACAGCACAAGCACAGAGCAAATAGAGCAAAGGAAGACAGCAAGCAGTTTTCCGGAACCGCGCCTGCCTCTTTCTTCCAATACTTCAGGTAGGTAGGTAAGTAAATACCTGGGCAATGCCAATCCGACCGACTACCACTACCACTGCGTGGCAAGATAAGATGTAAGGTAGGCAGGTAGGTATGTAGGTAAGCAGTATGTAGGAGGAGGTATGAATCAGGTATGTAAGTACCTCTTTACCCTACGGGCCCGATGTAGGTAAAGAAAGTATGGCTGGAATGTGTAATGCACATGTAAGTAGGCGTGGACGGCCAGTCAGCCAGCCAGTGCTCCTCCTCCTCCTTGCCTCCGAAGTACGGATCGGAGGAGAGCAAAGCGTCCACTACATCCAGCAAGGATCCATGTTAGGCAAACTGCCCCGAACAGAAAGCAACACCACGCCTCCGCACCTAAGAGCTCCTAACCCCGAGATCACCACCGGCCCTTTCGGACAACGGGTGGCTACAAGACCACTAACTACCTTAACCACCCGGTCAGCGAGGTAGGTGCTGGACCTACGAAACCCCCGCTCTCTCGCCGGGCTGTCTTCGAGTGCCAGCTCGGGTCTATTGCTGCCTCCTCCACACCGGCAAGCACATGGATGGATGGATGCAGTCCGCTGCTGTGAGTAACCTACCTTGGCTATGCGTACGCCTGTCTCTACTGCACCTTAGGCACATCCATAGCCACTCATGGACATGGGCTCCGGTCCACGCACGCAACGGCAGCGACAGCGACAGCGACAGCGGCAGCGGCAGCGGGCCAACCACTTGACGTACTGACCAGCACGTCTATATTGCCCACCTTGGCACGCAGAGCTCGTCGAGAAGCCCGACTACCTCTACGTTCGATACAGCAATGGGATCCCATAGAGAATCCAAGTGGATTGCCCGGACTGACGAGGCTGGCTACGGGATGTCGCTGGGTAGCGAAGGCTCAAGGATCCATGGTGGAACGGAGAGAGGGCGCCCGCTAGGGGGCAGGTGGGTTCTTGGGTTCGAGGCCCTGGAGAACAACACCGGGCCCGCTCCAGATCCACATACTACTACTAAAAAAAAAGGACTCCCCTGTAGGTTCTCTGTCCCTCCCCCTCTTGGCTCAGTCGTTCTTAGGTCGTGCCATAGAGCCTTCCTTTGATGGATGGATATGGAATGTACACAGTAGTTGCCTCTCCCGTGGTCGGACGAGCTCCCCAGAAGACTGGGACCGGGTTGCCATTCTCGACCACTGGAGTGGCTGAGCAGCCAGGCACCTCCCGCTCAGCTACGTACATACCTCTTACCTATTAGAAACCGGCAGCGTGTGCATCCATACTCGTCTAGTACCATGGATGGGAAGAGGTAATCAATGTCGGAGCCGGACAGAAAGCCTGGCCCAGACCGACCCAAACGTCTCTCTCCGCTTGCCCGCTTCCAATGGATCCAGCCTCCCCTCCAACTTGAACCCTCGACCAAACTGATTGCTCAACCACGCGCTCTCCTCTCAGTAGGGGGCCATTCTTTACTATGGATAGGTCCGTCTTCAATGTCGTTTGCCAACGCCCCTATTCCGTCGCAATTCCTCGACAAGAACACTCGCTCTCCGGGGAAAGACAAGACCCGTGTCATCTGACACGGTTTCTTGCGAAATAAAGGGACCGAAAGCAACCTGTAGGTACCTACTTAGGTACTTACCTTATCTGCCAATCGCTTGCACAATGCCCGGAAGCCCGCACGACGACAGCAGCCGTCCACCGAGTCCTGCATGATCTGCTTGACCCCCCCCCCCCCCCATCAGTTCTGGATAGGAAAACCTTCCTTGCGGGCCATGGATGCTCCGCCTTACGACACTCTTGGATTCGGTGTCTCTTTCGTCGCTCTCAACCCGTGCCTGAGGGGTGTTTGTATATGGCCTAACAACCCACTACCTGTTGGTCACGCTTGCGATTATCGCATCTGCGGATTGACACGTGCAGAGAGACCCGACAGGCAAAGTGGCTGACCGTCATGACGGGGCCGGATACATGCTGTGAAGAGCACGCCCCAGCGTCGCCAATGAGGAGACGCGCCGAGGACATCGACCCAAAACCGATGACAGGCAGTGCCAAGTCTACACCAGTATACAGGTCATCAACCACAAACACCACACCAAACCTGCAGTGTCTGCCGTGTCTGCCTTGTCTGCCTTGTCTGCCTGCCTGCCTGCTTGCTTCCGGGGCTTTGTTTTGCCGCCCGCTCTATCCCGCAAAGCATTTCGTTCGAACTGGCCGAAATCATCAAGTCCACCGTAAGTAGGCGCCTACCTTGATAACTCGATACTCGAAAACGCATGGACAGCCATCCATGGATCCACGGATCCCTCACATTGAACGACTGCTCCACAGAGCAAGTACCGCGAGGAATGCACAAGAGGTAACTTTTGAAAGTTCTACCGGCGGATAGAGGCGATTCAACGTGGACGAACGGCACATTTGGACTTGACGTCGGGCCGGTCATCAAATATAATTCACGCCAGGGCGGGCTTTCTTGGGGCGGCACTGGGCTGATCGAGGCAACGGGGCGCTGGTGCTTGTCAACAGGCCAACCGCTCGTTTGGCAGGCTCCGGCACCGCCAGCTCAGCCCCCAATCGAACGAGCCGCCCAATATAAGTACTGAGGCAGTCTGGGCCTGCAGGCCAAGCCGAACAACCTACATCAGGCCACTCAAAGTGCAGCTCATGCAGCTAGCGACGGCTCTTGCAAGCCACCACTTGGATGCGATGGAAGACTCGTCGTCCATGACACGCACCCGAAGCATCGGGCGGAAACCCCCGCAGACCGGACGGGGGCCCGCGCCCACACGAGCGAAAGACCGAGTATCAAGCAAGTATTATTACCTACCCTAAGGTACGCACGCTCGGTATGCAATGTGCCGCTCTTCGCCCCTCTCCGTGGCGCGACGACGGGCCACCACCATGACAGGCTACTAGGCAGTGATATGGGAGAACCCATATATAATATCGCCTCATGTGAAGAACACGCGAGTACTAGGTACTCGGGCGTGAAGCCGAACGTCCCAACATTTCCTGGACGCAGCCAGGCCGAGACCCGGACGCCTGGGCTGAGAGCCCCGGTAAGCACAAGTGAGACAAACACCATGTCCAACGGGTTGGACGCAGGTAGCCTCTGAGAGAAACCCAAGACAATCGCAGGTGAATGGACAGTGCCCAGGTGTGCCCTACCGTGGTGCTGCGGGCGTGTGCGTAAATTCTCATTGTGATCTGGCGGGTATCATTTATTTGCCATGTGCCCGTGTCTCGGGTTGTCAGCCACCCGCACCCGCCCATGTAAGAAGACACCAGTCACCACGAGATTCCACAAGGTACGTTAGTACTTAGGTAGGTAAGCAGTGCTATGGCTTGGTACGAATCATTGCTTCTTCGCCTCCAGGTATTTCTCCCAACCCTCCGACAGCAGCTTGTTGTCCTTCTCCAAGACCTCCTCACGCATCTGGACCTGGTATTTCTTCATGGCCTCGGCGTACTCTGGGTAGCTGGTGCCAAGGATGCGCACAGCCAGCAAGGCCGCGTTGGTCGAGTTCCCGATGCCCACCGTGGCGCACGGGATACCACGCGGCATCTGGACAATCGACAGCAGCGAGTCGTGTCCGTCGAGCACCGAGGCCTTGACGGGCACGCCGATCACGGGCAGGTGGACCTCGGACGCCAACATGCCGGGAAGGTGGGCCGCACCGCCGGCGCCTGCTATGATCACCTTGACGCCACCTTTGGCCGCCTCGGCCGCGAAGTCCATCATGTGATGGGGCGTGCGGTGAGCCGACGTGATCCGCACTTCGTACGGGACCCTGAACTGGTCGAGGATCTTGAGGCCGGCCGTCATGACGGGCAGGTCGCTGTCCGAGCCCATGGTCACGGCGACGAGCGGCACGGCCCTCTTGACAGGCGTGCTCAGCCCAGCACTGGTGGCCGCCTCGCCGATGCGTTCCGCGCGTATCTGGTCCGCGCATACAATCAACGGCCTCGCCTGCTCCTCCAGCCTCGAGATGGACGAGTACCCCACCGCCGTGACGTGGCCGATTTTCCTGCCCGGTTTGGACTGTTTGCCGTAGTCATGCAGGTAGACGTCCATATACTGACTGCTCGACTTCCGTGACAGTTCAATGAGACCGTGGTGCGATTCCGGCTTGGCACCTCCCAGAATGTTCACCATGATGGCTGAAGGCACCCGGGGGACAATCTCGAAATCCACGGGGAAGTCGTTCAGAATGGCACAAAGCTGTGATTTGTACTGGGACATCTGAGGCACAGCTTCTATCGTGTAGTGTCCCGAGTTGTGGGGACGAGGCGCGATTTCATTCACCGTGACCGAACCTGTGTTGAGCCGTCAGAATCTTCATCCGGCCTCGCGAGGGAGGCCAGGGGGCCGAGGCAAGGCTTTGAGGTCAAGGAACACCTACCATCCTTCAAGAGAAACATCTCCACAGCAAAGACGCCACGCCCCCAGAGATGGGAGACGACATCACAAGCAACCTTTTGGGCCCGGGCCATCACGTCGTCGGTGCACTCGCGCGGCGGATAGAACACCTTGGTGCAAATGCTATCCTCATGGATGGTCTCGACAACAGGGTAGGGCATCACCTTCAGGAGCTTGCCCTCGTCGTCCTCGGTTCGTACAACCATGACGGCGAGCTCCTGGACGAAGGGAACCCACTTCTCGGCGTACAGCGGCTGATCGCCCATTTGCTGTACCGCCGTGTCCATGTCGCTCGCTTTCGAGACCTTGAAGTTGCCCCGGCCGTCGTACGAGTCCTTAGCACCTTTGAGCATAAAGGGGAAGCCAAACTTGGCAGCGGCGTCCTCCAGCGAGGCTTTGCGGTTGGGGCCGGCCTCGGCAATGGCCACCTGCTGGGCGATGGGGATTCCCTTGCCGCCGAGGTACTCCTTCTGCTCATACTTGTTCTGGATGAGGCGCAGAGTTTTCCAGTGCGGGTGGACAGGAACCCTTTTCTTGCCGCCCTTGCCGTCGTCGACGCCCGTGGTGGCAATCTCTTCGAGGACGGCCGTGTCGACGTGCTCAATCTCCACGGTCAGAACATCGCTCTTCGCGGCCAGCTCCCGGATCTTGGCGGGGTCCTTGAAGGAGCCCGTGACGTGCAGGCTGTTGTGGTTTGCCTGCTTGGCCGGGCTGTCCTCAGCATCCAGCACGGCAATCTGATAGCCCAGAGGACCGGCAGCCTCGCAAAGCATGCGGCCGAGCTGCCCGCCGCCGAGGAGACCAATGACTGTGCCCGACATGGTGTGACGAAGAGTGATTCAGTGGAGGCCCGGAAGAGCGTCCTTGGTGGGGGAGCGACTTCGGTGTAAGTGAAGATTTCTGTAGGCAAACAGCTGACGATGGCCGCAACCGGCAGAAAAAAAGGCAAGCGGTCACGTCACACAAACAAGCATCATTGGATGGAGTCTCTTGGGGCAGGAGGTGGGGCCTCCGCGTTTAAAATGCGGAGGAGTCGTGCGTTGCAAACGAGGGCGTCCCTTCTTCTGTAGACCGAGTCTGTATTCGGACAGAGAGTGAGCATGAATATTAGCAACCAGGAGATGGTTCCCATGTGTCACGATTAAGGACTGGAGAAGAGGCGAGGCTGCCAACAGTCACAAAAAAAAGTTGAACGCGCTGAGGATCCGTGAGCTGCGCGCGCGAGCTATCTACCTCTTACTTACCTAAGTACTTACCTACTTGTAGGCAGGTAGGTGGCTACATACCTGCGTATTAATCACCTATGACTCCATGCGATAAGCACCGCCCGTCACTTCGATACGACAAGCGGCCCATCAAAACATAGTGTTGCTGTTTGTCGTACGAATGTACCCCAGGGAAACCTGGTCGCACAGGGCTTCGGTTCTGTTGGTTGTAGGTGATCGGCGGTTCACTTTCGCGCCAGTCAAGCCCGTCGTGAAACCTTGTGCCGCAACCTGTCCCGGGTGCAACAATTACCGTACCATGGAAGGCAGCGAGGCTGCGTGACCCCCCGGGGGTCTAGCCAGGCCGAGAAGTGGTACAAGTGCAAAGTCCGAGTTCACTAGGTACCTACCAGAGACCGGTGACAAGTTCTGCAGCTGGCCGTGGAATTCAGTATTCACCTCTTGCTTGATTCTTTCCGCTACGTTTCATACTGATCGACTTTCGTGTTTCGTCAAAATTATTCGGCGGCTTCCCAGCATCCCGATCGACCCAACTACAAGGTAGGTAGGTATGGAGGTAAGTAGGTACTCCCGCATATACCTACGAGGCTGGATTCATTCTATGGAGATCAATCATCCATATCAACCGAGGACCCACCAACTTTGGACATCCGAGTGAAGAAGTAAATGGGTAACCACTGGACCATGTAAGTAGTATGGGATGTTTCTCGTTTCTAAACAGCACTCGTGGGGTACCTAAAACACCTGTCCTCATGTATCAATACTGGTGTCGGATAACGTGTCCTCGCATTGATGCTTGTGTCGTCCTAGAGGGCGGGAACATGGGATCTCACCCTCGGTAGGAATCCAGGATGCTCGGCCCGCGTTTTGAAGCGGGCAGTACAAATACGGCCCTCCTGTCACTACTGTCAAACAGGGAAACATCTGCGTATTCATTCCATCTGCATCCTTATTCTCATGCTTCGTAGGGGGTGCCTACATGCTCCGGGGCCATCTTTGGAACCGAACATCACCCTGAACGCCCGGGCGTGCCGAACGGGGAACCGCCTGCACTGCGATGACCAGGGGGGGCGTGGTGCATTTCGTACATACCTCGATCTGCACATCCACGCATCTGTTCGTCAGCGGGCTGTGACACTTGCGGATGATGTGCGGCTCACTGTCCCCCGAACGGGCAGTTTGTAAGCGAAAAAAAACTCCTGTCTCCCTCTCGCATTGACCGGCCACACCGCGCCTGGTTTATACCGTGATTACATAGCATCCATAGCTCCCCCATGTGCAATGGGAGGGAATGGAAGCGTACGGACCCGTGACGCATTAGCGGCGACGGGCCTGGCGACGGCCACCCAATCCAAGGGCTGCCCTGTGGCGTTGCCACGCCGACTCCCGGCACCCATGAGAGGTAAGGTGTACGACGGCGCCCGGAGAGTCATGGCCCGGTTGGCCGTGGGATGGGAATTGTTAAGGCTTGAGCTGCACCCCAGCCGGGAAGGCTAACACGCTTCATCATGACCCCGCATCTGCATTAGCAGTGGGCATGGGGCCCTACTGTGACATCCATCCATACGATGTACCCGCCCAGTACTTTTCACGTGAGGTAGGTACCTACTTCGTGCCCCCCGGCGCTGCTGTAGCCGTAGGTTTCCTGCCGGGATAGATCCGATATCCCGGTCTGTCGCCCCCATAGAGTTATCTCTATTGCACTCTATTCAGTGTAGTTTAGTTACCTTGCTCGAAGCAGGTACGTGGCGTAGGTTCTATACCAGCTGGCAGCGTTGGAACCTGTGCTGGTTGCCTGATGTGGGTGGGTTTCCACCGCAGTAGCAGCGCCGTTCCCTTCCATCCGTCCGCATGGGGCGCCCGTACATACGCATTATGATGCGTGCCTGGACGGCCTGGCCTCCAGGTCTGGAGGCGTTGGCCTGGCGAGCCCAGGCATCCGACCGAGACGCGCGAGCAGTGGAAGGGTATCGCCTGGCACGTTGGTGACAGGAGACAGACAGGGCTACAGTTTGGAGCTCATCATCGGCCATCCATGGAAGCTTGTCTCCGATCCCGTCGCCATTAAAGTCGTCCCGTTCATTTAAACCTGGACCGAGAGATACGAGCTGACGTACTACCTCTACATAGCTCCCACCTGCCGCTCTTCTCTCCGCCTGTGCCTACTTACCCGCCTCTCCTCCTCCTCCTCCTCCTCCTCCTCCTCCTCCTCCTCCTCCTCCTCCTCCTCCTCCTCCTCCTCCTCCTCCTCCTCCTCCTCCTCCTCCTCCTCCTCCTCCTCCTCCTCCTCCTCCTCCTCCTCCTCCTCTCCTCCCTCCTCCTTCTCGTCCATCCGTCGAGGTCTTGCGTTGCCTGCGGCTCCAGTATCACCGCGCGGTCATCACTTATCTCCAACCTCCAGGCTGTCCGTCGACCTGGGCCCTGCCGCTACGGAACCGCGCTGCTGTCGGCGGTCCCTCCCTCCATCCTACGTCTCCTAGGAGGAGGTACGTACGCACGCGTATAACTGTAAGTACCTCACTACTTCTGTACGCGATGTACAGATACAACAAATAGAGAGCGCCCCGTGGCGCGCCCCTTCGCCTCCCTGCGTCCCCCCCCAGTAGGCCCGGGCCTCCGAGTTGGCTTCCCCTCAGCGCGTGGAAGGTTGCTTCTCGCACCCCGTCCCTCTCTCTGCCAGTGCATTTCATCGTCATCAATCTCCTCCTCGCATCACCCCTTCTTTCCTTTATCTCACTTCACCATCCTCCCCCAATCTGGGAACTTCGTCCGCATCGTCCCCATCCTTTCCATCCTGCATCCATCTCCATTCTGAGCCCACCCTCCTGTTGGCGTCCTTCCCCATACCATACCGGGTTCCTACAGGGCTCTGCTGTGCGGGTCACGAGGCTCGGGCTCCTCCAGGAAGGATTGTTTCTGTTACTGATTCACCGCCCTTGTTGGTTGGTACCGTAGTTGGCGCTGGACCTACTAGGCTAGCCCAGGCGCCCAGCATCCCTCCCTCCCCCCAGATAAGCATCATACGCACCTGACCAGGCCTACACTCCAGTTGGTAAGTTCGACGGGAGCCTGCCGTGCAGGCTTCCAACTCGTCGTCGCCTCGGCTGCACCGCCCATTCCCATTTCGCCTCCCCCCCCCAAGCCCGCCTGCCTTCCATTCCCTTTCTTCCCTGCCTTCCACTACTTCGTCATATTTCTGGCCCTCTTCCTTCATCTTCATCAAGAAACACCATCTAGGGGTTCTTGGCCGACTAATACGCAGGTCTAGTCAATAGCATCATCGGCAAGATGGCATCCCCATCGACTGCTACGCCGGATACCATCGTCACTCTAAAGGTCAACTTGGACGGTACCACCCGACGCTTCAAGCTGCCCCTGCGCGATGTCGGCGCCAACACCCTAGAGCCCAAGGTAAGCTCTCCCTTGCTACATCCAATACTGCACTTTTGCATCCTCTCCACCAATACAATTTGATGTTGCATACCTTGTTGCTATTGGAAGTTGCTGCATTGCAAGCCCTCATCGTCGGTTTGGTACACGGGTTTCTGGCCGTACACTTACACTGTCTTGAAGGTGCGCGGCTTCCTCCAGATTCCTCCGGCTACCGACGTCGTGCTCGAGCGCTATTCCGACTCGGCGGCAACATTCGTCGTTCTGGACCCAAACAACGTCTCGGTCTACAAGCAGCTGTTCAGAGCGGCCAAGGCCAAGCAGAAGCTGAAGCTTCGCGTGACCACCAAGACGAAGGAGCCTGAGGCTGAGCAGGAGCCCCGCGAACTCGGTGGCCCCAAGCCCGTCACGGTTGAGGACGAGCCCGAAGCTCCTGTGATAGAAAAGCAAAAGGAGCCTGTCACAGCGGTCGAGCCCATCGCGCCGCAACCGACTTCCGAGTACTCGACTCCTGCCCCGGCCTCTACTGAGGCTTTGGTCTCAGACACCATCGTGGCCCCTCAGGACGCTCGTGACTTCCCTGACTTCATCAAGCAATGGAGAGCGCGCGGTATGCCGAGGATTCATCTCCGCCGAGATGATAGCGGTGTCGAGGTTATCGATTTCCGAGGTCCGGCTACTCCGGCCGACCCCATGGTCACATTGGAGCCTCTCTCTGAGGGATCCTCGGTGTCGCTGGACAAGACGTTGTCGAGTGACCGCCGCCAATACCGCTTTTCGCAGACGGCGTCGACGCTTTCCTTCACCCAGCTGATTCAGCAAGCCCAATCAGCCGATGCCAACGGTGAGGCCAAGATGGAAGACAAGAAGGTCGAGGCGCCGAACTCGATTCCCCCTGTACTTCCGACACCGGATGCCATGCCGGCATCATCTCAGGACTCTCTCCACAAATCCGGTCGTCTCCGTCCTTTCACAGTCTGCTGCAACAGCTGTGATAAGGCGATCCCCAACGCCCATTATCACTGCTCTACGTGCGATGATGGCGACTTTGACCTCTGCGTGGATTGCGTCGACCGCGGCATCACATGCTACGACGACGGCCACTGGCTGATCAAGCGAACCATTGAGAACAATATGATTTGCTATAGCAGCACCCAGGTCGCGCCCCGAAGCAGCCGGTCTCCAGCCAGCAGCGAGAAGAAAGCTGATGCCGAACCCGCGTCCTCTCAAGAGTCATGCCCGGCTGCTTGCGAATGGAGTATGAAACTCCCCGTCAGGCCCGCCGAGAAGGTGTCGAGCTGGGACACTACCTTTGTCCGCACCTGCAATAGCTGCGTTCAAGAATACCCCGAGCGTGACTTCCTGCACTGTAACGCTTGTGAGGACTACGATCTGTGCCAGACTTGCTTTACCCACGACCAGCATGGCCACCACCCCAGCCACGGCTTTTCGCCTGCGGTGAAGGGTACCGTTTTCAGCAAGGCCGTTTCGAGCCGCCTGCCAGCTGGACGCAACGTCGCTCACAATGCCATCTGCGACGGCTGTGACAAGTATGTCCACGGCGTCCGACACAAGTGCCTGGAGTGTCCCGACTGGGACTACTGCTCCGAGTGCGTGAGAAATGCCAGCTTCCTCCACCCGAACCACAGATTTGTGGCTTTGTTCGAGCCCATCGCCGAGAGGTCCAGTGTTTCTCGCGCTGTGCACTCGGGCATCTGCTGTGACGGCCCTCTTTGCAAGACCAACAGCAAGCCCAGGTACATCGTCGGCGAGCGATACAAGTGCGCTGTGTGCAACGACCTCGACTTCTGTGCCAACTGCGAGGCTAGCCCTGCCAACTTGCACAACAAGACACACCCGTTAATCAAGTTCCAGACCCCCGTGCGCCACGTCAGTGTTACTACGACGGGTGAACACATGGATGGACAGCTCTTGCCCTCGATGGGCGACCGGACCAGTGAGAGAGGCGCCGAGAGAATCGCTTCCTACCGAACGAGCGAGCAGGGCCACCAGCGAAATCGCGAAATTCGGCGTCAACTGTTGGCTCGCGCCCGGCACATGGCAAGCGAGGCTTCGCTTTCTTCCCGTAGTGGACCGAAGGAGGAGCCTGCCGCCGGCTCTCTGGATGGCATTGCCGTCAACACAGTGCAGACTGTCGTAGACGTGGAGCCTACTGAGCCTCAGGAGGTCAAGGTGGAGGAAGCAGCCGTGGAGGCCGACCAGGTTACCTTGGTCGAGGAGAAGGAGCCGGAGAAGGAGCCCGTTCCGGACTTGGTCGCCATCTTCAAGCACGATACAGTTGAAGACGGAACCATCATGCCGCCTAACCACACCTTTGAGCAGACGTGGGTATTGAGAAACGAGGGCAGCGTGCCATGGCCTGCTGGCTGCACCGTCAAGTTTGTCGGGGGTGACTACATGGGCGCTGTCGACCCCACACACCCCGCTGGCATCCACGAGCTTGTCTCGGCTTCTGAGTCGACTGTCTGCTACAACCAGCTGAAGCCCGGGCAGGAGTTTCCCTTCACTGTCCTTATGAGAACACCCGACCGCGAGGGCAAGGTGATTTCGTACTGGCGCTTGACTACGGCCGACGGTGTCAAGTTCGGACACAAGCTTTGGTGTGATGTTACTGTCCAGCCGCCGCTGCCTAAGGCGTTGGACGAGGCCATCCCCGAAGCCCAGGCTCCCGAAATCGTTAAGAGCCAAATGATCATTCCCAAGCTCGACCACGAGTCTCCGGCCTCCAGCCTGCACGTTTCCGAGAGCAAGAAGGAGGCCGAAATGAGCCGGAGCGCTGACCAGTACGCTGCGTCGGCCGACGGCAACGAGGACGACTTTGAGGACTGTGGCGAGGACGAGTCGTGGGCTGAGCAGTCGGATGATGGATTCATGACGGACGAGGAGTACGACATCCTCGATGCGTCTGATGAGGAGTATCTCTTCGAGCAGCAAAAAGGCGCCGCGAAGAAATAGACTTGTGTCTAGAGGGGCGACGGGGTGCCGCACCAGGTGGTGTGGGCATGACATGTCGTTCGGTTACGGCGTGCGGGACGTGGGCGAACAAGTGATCAATGTGCCATATTTGGGTTTGCAGGTTTGATTCTAGGGCATGCTTTCTGGGGGATGGGGTGTTTCCTTAAGGGTTATTTTTTCCTCTCTTCTCCGTCTTCTGCTTCTACTCGTGGTTACGGGCCGCGAAACACTCCCTCACCAGACTGTCACAACACATGGAGGACCATCAGATTGCTTTGAGACGATAGGAACAACTAGGAATGATATGGATCTCGTAGTCAATATGAGTTTGCCTTTGCTTGGTACGATGGTGCGTGCCTTGAGTGAAGACAGCTTAACAGATAGGTGCCTAAGCCGTTTATGGACTTCCGTAACTTTCTTCTTATGTAGATACATGAGAAGTGCATTGGGTACATGAGGCTCGTGAGTTCGTGGTGTTCTCTGGCTCCCCGCAACAGCCGGCGCCATTGGCAATGGACCCGGTGCTAATAGATTCAACTGGGAATAGATAGTACCTTACTGCATACTTAGGTAGTCGTAGGTAGTGGACATAATGTAATTGTGTACCTATGTACTTTCCACCTACATGTACATGTATGTATGCAGCGATATCCAGTTGGGTTAGTACATAAGTAAGGGGCACAGCAGCCAATCATGATACGGACCCTGCGCAGGGATCAGCCGCGGCTTCGGGTTTTTGCTGCAAGCTGTCCTCACCCGCCGCCGCCGCATTGGCACCCTCATGTCCATATTCGGGGAAGAAGTGAATGCGACGATTCATGTGTGATCACGATTAGACGCAACCCCCCCCTCCCCCCCCTCTTGTTGCTTCGTACTCCGTAGTTTTAAAGAAGACGATTGAAAGCGTGACCAGGCCACGGCCGCCTTCCGCACGACGACCGACGCTCCCCTCCCCCCAGCACCTGCGAAGCACCAATGAGGTGAAGCGAGCGCATTGCGTGAAGCAAGCTCCTTGGCTACCGGCAGCAGTCGGGGCGACACTTGGACACGCCCGTCTCGTCTGGCGCAACACGAGGCTCGCACACGGTCTACTTAGCCCTTCGCCACCATGATGAACGGCTACGAGAAGCACGATTTCGGCGACGAGCCCGAGGCCAACAGCTTCGTCAGGTCGTTTGATGCATTCCGTAAGGCGCCCGCGCCCGCCCCTCGCCCCCCTTCTCCTGCCCCGTCCTCGTGGCCACATCGCTGACTGTGAGACCCCCTCCCGCGCGCCGCCGTCTAGCCAAGTCGAAACCGCAATACGTGACGCGCACGTCGGGCGGCGGAAAATGGACCGTCGCCATGATGGTGGTGTCGCTGGTGCTGTTCTGGTCGGAGCTGGGCCGGTGGTGGCGCGGCGACGAGAACCATACGTTTGCGGTCGAGAAGAGCGTCGGGCACAGCTTGCAGATCAACCTCGACATCATCCTGCGCATGCAGTGCAAAGATCTGCGCGTCAACGTGCAAGACGCGGCCGGCGACCGCATCATGGCGGCCTCGCGGCTGCAGGAGGACGCGACACACTGGAGCCAATGGGTCGACAGTAAGGGCGTCCACAAGCTGGGCAGGGACAGCCACGGCCGGGCCGTGACGGGCGCTGGCTGGCACGACGAGGGCTTCGGCGAGGAGCACGTCCACGACATCGTGTCCCTCGGCAAGAAGAAGGCCAAGTGGGCCAAGACGCCGCGCACCTGGGGCATGGGCACGCCCGACAGCTGTCGCATCTACGGCAGCCTGGACCTGAACAAGGTCCAGGGCGATTTCCACATCACGGCGCGCGGCCACGGCTACATGGAATTTGGCGAGCACCTGGACCACAGTGGTAAGTTTCGGGGGACGGCAGACGCAACGGGGGACGTGACGTGGCACAAGCGCTGACACAGACGTGCGCCCAGCCTTCAACTTCTCGCACATCGTCAACGAGCTTTCCTTCGGGCCCTTCTATCCGTCGCTGGTCAACCCGCTCGACCGCACCGTCAACGTGGCCACGTCGCATTACCACAAGTTCCAGTACTTCATGTCGATCGTGCCCACCGTCTACACGGTCGGCCATTCGCATGCAGCCTCCAGCACCATCTTCACCAATCAGTACGCCGTCACGGAGCAGAGCCACGAAATCCACGAGCGCCTGGTGCCCGGCATTTTCTTCAAGTACGACATCGAGCCGATCCTGCTGACGATCGAGGAGAGCCGCGACGGGGTCCTGACCTTCTTGGTCAAGGTCATCAACATACTCTCGGGCGTCCTGGTGGCCGGGCACTGGGGCTTCACTCTGACCGAGTGGCTCAAGGAGGTATGGGGGCGACGGCGAAGACAACAGAGCCAGGGCATGCTGGGCAACGAGAAGGCCGGCTACCACGACTAGAAGCGGCCGGGCGAGCACACGGACTTCTCGGGGCCGGTTCAGGCTGATTGGGTTTCGGGGCCGGTTCAGGCTTGGAGTTCCGGGGGGTCCCATCTGAACATGTATTTAAATTTGTAGCGGAAACTGGACACTAAAACTAAGCTGCGAGTCTGGGTCGTACTGTGAGTGGCCCTTATTCACCGGCTTATTGTCCATCCTCGCGGATGGCTGTACCCTGTCAGCCAAGCAAGTAATGCCGGCCAGGACGGCAGGGCCCAAGCCAGGTTGTGGATAACACGGAGAGCCGAGAGGGGACGACGGTAAGCAAAGACGGGGTGGGTGGCAAGCGTTCATGGGCAGCAGCATGGCATCGTGAACAAAACCACGCCGCTGAGGCATATAAAGGGTCGACAACAAGATATGGGGGCGGAAGGCATTGAGAGGCTAATATCCACGTGCCGGGCAGTCCCTGCGACGGGGGGTAACGAGTAAGGCGCCGTCGCCGCCTCATCTTTCTTTTTTTTTTTATTTTTTCCCTCGTCTCCGGCAGGTCCTGACGGGGCTACTCGGGCCGTTGGGGATACGGCAGAGCGGGCACAGCGGGGTTACGGGGGGCCGAAGCCAATCTAGCTATCATCTGTATTACATAAGTACATGATGCACTTTATGTATGATCCAGATGGATATAGTGGTACCACGTAGCGAGTCAACTGGAATTGCTCGACGGTCGTCAGGACATACATGCTTAGGTTCGATCCCTATGCGAGCGTGTATAGAAGGTGTAGGGTTCTATAGTATCCCATAAGAAGTTATGTATGTATGTACCTTCCTTAGGTTATGTATGTACGTGCAAGTTAGGTAGGTGGGTAGCGCGACCTGAACACCAGCCTCTCTTACTTTCTGTCTCTCTCCCCCCCTCCCTCTTCTCCCTCTTCCTCTCTTGCTTCTAGTATGTAGTTTGTATTGTACCCCTAATGAACAAGACGCCCTCCAATTGGGCAGGCGGACACGCGCTTCTCCACCCCCCGCGCGCACCGCAGCCGATATCCCTGCCCGACGCCCTGTCTTCATGCGGTCGAGCACAATTTTCCCATTTGTTTACTGTGTACAGGCCCGGCATAGCAACGCCTCACAACAACCGAACCTACGCTTCTTCCGGCCCTCCGCTCCACACCCGCATCCACACCCGCCGCCCGCCGCCCACACCACCAACCACATCACGAAGGGAGAGGGGAGTGAATTGGACCCGTCGCTGGAGCCGTCCATCGCGCGGGATCAATCCATACCCAAGTACACCCGTACCTACATACATACCTACGAATACATACCTCCCCCGGTGCCGTGGGCTGTGTGTCTTCGTCCACTACTCGTACTGGGAGGTGTGCCCTGGAAGGAGCCACCCTGCCACGAGACGACCCGACCCGACGTTGGCCTACGCTTGAGACCTACAGCACCTTTGGGTTAGGTAGCTACCAGCCCACCTTGCGTGTGTCTCTGCACCCTGACCGACCCCGGTTGCCCTTCACATTCTTGCGTCCCTTCGTCTCCCTCCCTCCTCCTCCTGCCCGCCGTGCCTCCGCCTGCCCATCCTCGTCTGCCCGCCAGCGCGTCGCAGCGACGACGACGGCTACAGTGCTCCCCCCCTCCCTTCACCCCTTCACCCCATCTCTAGGTGCTGGCTGCCCATGTGAGCAGGGGCAGGCCTCGGAACCACCATGATCGAGTCGGACAACCTCCGCACCGCCTCCATCTATATCAACAACCAGCTGTTGTCTCGCGGCTTGTTGCGCGATGGCCAGAACATCGACTTCGCCGACCCGAACGCCGGCCGCGGCGGCCTGCCAGCCACCATGGGTCACATCATGGGCGTCGTCAACGACTTGATCCTGCGCCGCGACGTGCGTACCCCCCCGCCCCTCCCGTGACCGCGTCGTCCACGCGTAGCTGACAGTACCCAGCGCGATGCCGCCCACCGCGAGTCGCTCAGCAGCACCCTCCTGAACTTGCGCGCCGACGCCCAGCGCCACAACACCGAGGCGAACCGCCAGTCCGAGAGGATCGCCGAACTCCAACGTAAGCTCGACAGTGCCGAAGCCACCGAGCGCGCTGTGCGGACCCAGCTCAAGAACACCGAGGCCGTCGTCCACAAGGTCAAGGACGACATGGCCAAGATGAAGGCCAGCGTTGGCCAGACCCGCGCCTCGTGCGCCAATGAGGTGCGCAAGCGCGACCGCCAGATCGATAGTCTGAAGAAGGCCGTCGTCGATGCCGGAAGAGTGAGGGGCGGCACCAAGAACCGCGACATCGTCAGCATCACCGTGGTCGGCGAAACAGGCGCCGAGGACAAGCGTGATGGCGTCGTCCAGGGCGGTACCGATGACGACGCCTACAGTCTTCGCATGGAGACCAACGAGTTCCTCACAGAGCTCGCCAAGGGGCTCAGCGAGGAGAACTCAATTGTGCTGGACGTGCTGCGCCGGACCGTGGAAAGCCTTCGCGAGATGGCCGGCCTGGAGCCGCCGCCGGATGCCAGCCTTAAGGGGCACCGGCACATCATTGACGACTCGGCACCACCGCAAAAGACGGCTGAAGACCTGGCCGACGAGCTGGAGAGGATCATGGAGCATCTTAGGACGATTCTAACCAACCCTTCCTTCGTGCCCATTGAGGAGGTAGAAATTCGCGACGTCGAAATCCACCGCCTGCGGCAGGGCTGGGAGCGCATGGAGAGCCGCTGGAAGGACGCCGTGCTACTCATTGAAAGCTGGCGTAAGCGGATGGTCTCCAGTGGCCACTCAGTCGACATGGAGGAGCTTCCGCTTGGTTTACGATTCGGTTCCGGTTCCGGGCGCGCCCAGAGTGCCGAAGAACCACACCATAACCGAGACGCGCACCTGGAACTGTCGTGCGTGCAAGAAGAAGAAGAGGAGGAGGAGGAGGGGGAGGGGGAGGAGTACGACGAAGAAGAAGCCTACCAGGATAAGCCCCCAGCGTCGCCCAACCCTACCGAGTCGTTGCACCTGGTGCCAGCGGATGGCTGCGATGGCGGAGAGGACGCCGAATCCGATGAATCTAGCATCTTCCAGGACGAAGTGGATTTTGAGGACCTCGAACACGAAGAACCAAATGTTCAGATCCTCCAGGCCTCAACCACCACCACCATAGACTCACCACCCTTGCCAAAACCCCCACAGCTGAGCCCCTTGAAAGACTCGTATTCTTCTGGCAACAGGCGCTCTGGCAACAACGACCAGGCCGCACCTCGCAGGAGGCCCGGCGACTTCACCACAATCGTTGAGGAGAAGACGTGGGAAGTACGGGCAGTCAACAACGAGGAGCCGCCAGCGCCACCGCCTCACCTCGTTAAACCCCAGTCGCCCAAGAGATCAGGCCCGCTATCGCCACCAGCCCTCCCGGCCCATCTGCAGCCCTCTACAACTTCATTTGACAGCCCCCTGTTTGGAAACTCGATCGAGTCCCCTCTCCGCAAAAACCCTACTCGCAAGCTCTTCTCTCAACCGAGGGCGCCCACTCCCGAGGCGAAGTCTGAGCCAGAACCTGAGCCTGAGCGGGAACCTGAGCCCGAAACGGAAACGGAGCCCGAAGCCCAGGCGACCCCCGAGGCGAAACGGAGCAGCAATAAGGGTTCATCCGTTAAGCAGGAGGATTCTGACTTGTCACCGACGGTAGCAGCGAAGCCGGCGGCATCCCTGAAGGAGCGAGCAAAGCGGACAGCATCGGCGCCGACGGCTTCGTCTAAGAGCCGAGTCCGTCAGCAACTCGTCTCCAAGCCTGTGTCCAAGTCGACCGGTTCCAGGTCGACAGGCTCCAAGTCTACCGACTCTAAGCCCGGTGATGCCAAAGCCGCGGTTTCTAGACCGAATAGTTCCAGATCGACTGGCTCCAAGCCCACTGATGCGAAGGCTCTGGAATCCAGGCCTACAAGCTCCAGATCTACCGGTACCAGGGCGACCGAGACTAAGGGTGCGGAACCCAGACCAGCGAGTTCTAGATCGACCGGTACCCGGGCGACCGAAACTAAGGGGGCGGAACCCAGACCAGCGAGTTCTAGATCTACAGGTACCCGGCCGACCGAGACCAAGACGGGAGAGCCCAGACCGCCCAGTGCCAGATCCATTGGTTCTAAGTCCAGTGATGCCAGGGCCGTGGACCCCAGACCGCCCAGTGCGCGGTCGACCGGATCCAGGCCCGCCGATGCCAAGTCGGCGGAATCCAGGCCTCCCAGCTCCAGGTCTACCGCCTCCAGATCTACCGGCTCCAGGGCCGCTGACGCCAAGGTTGTAGATGCGAAATCCACTACCACGAGGACCACAGCTGCAAAGGCCACCAAGGCAAAGCCTACAGATGTTAGAAGCCCCGAGGCGAAGAGGCCCGAGACCAAGAACACCGAGGCTAGAAACAACGAGGCTAAGGGCACTGTAGCCCGTAGCCCCCAAAGTCGAAATGTTGAGACTGGAAGTCCCCAGGCTGGAAGCACTAAAGCCAGGAGCACTCAGGCCAGGAGCGCTGAAGCAAGGGGCACCGAGGATGACTCCATTGAGGCAGAGAACCATTCTCCGGTACGCCCCGCAGCATCTGCACCCGCGCCGCCTCCATCCACGTCCCGGCGCCCGCGTCGGGATAACCCGGCTCCGGCCCAGCCGAGCCCCTTGAGCATGGCCAGCATAGCCGCCAAGTTGGCAGCGTCGGAGAGGGAGGCTGACGCGGCACGTGTGCGAGCCAAGCTCAAGGCAGCGCGCATGGGACGAAGTGCTCCGCGAGCCCAAGAGACTGAATCCCCCGTGGAGCCGCCGCCAGCCGAGGTTTTGCTCAGCTCGGGCGACCCGGTGAAGAGAGACTTGGCAGCAGTGTCGCCAAAGCCCACCACCCAGGGTCCCCCCGATTTTAGCGAGGCCGAACTGGATGAGCTGGCCCCAACGAAGCTTGAGGTGGCAAAGGGCCGCAAGGTCAAGCGGGAACAGCGCAGGACGAGCAGGACTGCTTCGCGGCGAAGGAGCACTTTGAGCCCTTGGGAGCTCGAAAGCTTGATTCAGGGCAACGTCGGAGGCGTGGCGAGTCCGGTATAATGACGGAAGAAGCTGCCGTCTCCCCTGCCTGGGGGTGGGGTGAGCAAGGCGGAGGAGGGGAGGGGAGGGGAGGAGGGGAAGAAGGGATTCTTCGGGAAAGTACAGGTTACGGACATGACGAATGGGCCGAGACTTATGATAACTGTTATGAGGCGTTCAGGGTACCGGCTTATATGTAGAGAGGCGCGCCACAGTTGACGTGGCCGTGTATTTGGGATATTGCTGGATTGATATGCACACTGACATATATATATATGCAACATATAATCTTCACGGTTGTAATTGTAACGAGCAATTCGCCCACACACTCCTTCCATTGGAAGGTACCGTATAGGTAGTGCGTTAAGCATTCGCCCCCAATAAGCCAATCCTGCGCACAAGTTGGACAGAACTTTAAGCCGAGGAATGTAATACATACGTGGGAAGAGGGACTTTGGCCAAGAGGCGAGATGAACATGGACCGGCCAGAGCCCGCAAAAACAGGCCCTTATTCGGGCATTCACAGAAGGGCAGGAAGGGGCAGGTGATTGTAGTAGCGTTTGGGGTGTCAACAGACACGTCCCTGGGGGCGGGTTGGTTACTACGTACGATAATAACCAAGAATAAAAAAATACAAAGAGGAGAAAAGAAAATAGAACGGCGAGCCTCTGCTGATAGAGCCCTCGGAGCCTGGGGTATCGAAGAGAAGCAAAAAATAAAGTTTGCGCGCCTGCTCGGCACAAAAGACCGGCCCCAACAACACAAAGTCTCCCCGGAAGGGGAGGGGGACACGGATTTTCCGCCATCATCCTACAAACGGCCTTCCTTCCTTCCTTCGTCCACGCTGCTCTTCTTTTTCTGGGGTGTAGTCCCCCCGCGTTAAGAAGTGGCTTGGAGGAAGAGCAAAAAAAAAAAAAGTAATGGTGCGACAACAATGGTCACGTCCAGACACGATGTGTCTGCATGTCTTGTGCTCGTATCACATCTCGTGGGGTTACATGAAAACCGACAGTTTCCGCTTCAGAGACCTCCTCCCGCCCAAAACAGAAAAAAAAAGGTAGAAAAGAAGGAAAAGAAAATAAAAAAGAGGGTAAAGTCCAGGTACAGGACGTGTGAGGGAAGTAAGAAGTGCTTTTAGTGAGGTGGTGGTGGTGGGTTTTGGGGAAGGACAGAAAACGCTGTCTCCTCTTCCCACAGCCGCATCAGACATTCATCATTAGGGGGTGCGGGGCTCTATTCCATGCCCTCGAGTGTTCTCCTCGCCGCGTCGAGTCGCCGTCTGTACATTCGGCTTTCGGCGCTCGCCCGGCCGCTTTCCGACATGCCGAGGACGCATTTGCCGAGGCTCGCCACGAGACGCTGGACCAGGATCTGGTCCTCCTTGGCCAGGTGGTTGATGGCCGTGTCGTCAGCCGAGATGCTCTCGCGGTCGCAAATGCTGGCCGTCTCACTCATGAGAGAATTCGATAGCTGCTTCAGTTCGTGGTCGGGCGACTCGTTCGGCGTCAGGATACCGTTGGTCTTGGAATGCCGATTCACCAGGGGAAAGCTGCGGGTGGTTCCTGTTGAGCCCAGAGACGAAACCGATGGGCGTTTGGTGAAGGCGGCCGCACTGCTTTGCGGGCGGCGCCCCATCGAGTCCCGACTATGCTCGGCAATGCCCTCCCCGTTGCCAGCCATGCCGTTGAAGCCAAATGTGAGACGCTTGCCCGTCTCGGGCGTATGCGAGCGGGCTCTTTCCGGTATCGCTGCCATTGATCCGGTGTAGGTCGGCGACATCATCTCTTCGGGATATCTCTCGTGGGCCGAAGTGCCGGCCCTTGTTAGTCTGCCCTCGGTGGCCGTCGCAAAGGATGCCATCGTCGATACGGAGGCATCACTGCCTCTTCGGCGGCGGTTGTTGTCCGGCAGGATGGGGCCACGTGTGGTCTCGACTGAGCCCTCGGAGCTATAGCTCGATACACTTTCGCTTCTCATCTTCTTTTGGCTCATGCTGCCCATGGCGCTGTGCAGGAAGAAGTGCTCGTAGTCAAAGGCATCCTCGCGGTCCTCGTGGGAAAGCTGATTCTGCACCGAGTCGTGGTAAAGAGATTCGCCGCTTTCGCTTGCCGTCTCGCAGGTGCTCTCGCTTTCGCAAACGCTGTCACTGTCCGTGTCGGCCACGCTCTCAATATCCACGAAACCATCGTTGTCGTCGTCGTCATAGCCGTCCTCCGTTCGCATATCGTCGCCATCGGCATCATCGTCGTTGGCGGCCGGGGCTTCATCCACGGCCCTGGTGGCTGGCGGCGTGCTCTTCCCGGGCGATTGGGATTGTGCCTCTGCCGGAAAGAGCTTGGTGCGTGGTGAGCGCTCGTCAAAGTCTGTGTAGAGCGATTCGCCTTCTGAGGACAGCCGACCTGGCTTGGCCGCCTGACCGTCCACTTCTAGCCCACGGACTTCCCCCTCGACTCCGTCCGTCTCAGCAATCTGACCGTCCGCACCGTCAGCGGCATCGGTGTTCCTTGTGGCGTACCATTGTTCGACTCGGGCGTGGGTGAAAGGGCTCGGCGTTCGTAGACTCGACAAGCTTCGTCGTTGCATGCTATCGGCGCGCGCCTGGTCCCGCAAGCTTGAGAGCCTGCCCTTGAGGTCGCTCATTTGGTGCTTGAGGTCCCTCATCTGCGCGGTCGAAGCCGAACGTCGGAGTTCCTGCCCTTGGTACGGCCCAAAGGTCGGGCTAAGGAAACTATCGAGGGTTGCGTCTTCGTTGCTAGTGCCGGGGGATTCGAGATCGGGGACGCCTTCGTCCTCACTAAGCGGTTCCAGGAAGTGTTTGTCTTCGTACAAAGAGGGCTTGCTCTTGGTATACGAAGCACTAGCGTAAAAGCTACCTTCGAGCGGGCTGTCGTGCTTGTTCTTATCCCTCATATACTCGGCGCTTCGGGAAATCGTTAATGGCTGCCGTTGTCCAATTCCCGCGCCCATAGCGCTCGAAGAGCGAGGGGGGAATGTATGGCCCGCCTTGAGGTCGCTGGGTATGTTGTTCTCGCTCGATATTCTGCTGTGTCCGAGCGGGTGCTTCTGGATGGCCGGGTCGTGATCGCGGTGCAGGGCGGTAGAACCACGGGCTAGAGGAGGCGATGGCGTAGATTCGCTGCCATAAGAAGACATGGAGGATCGGGCGCGGCTGAGGTTGCCTTCCATGGTCTGCATTAAGATCAGCCAAATTGACCCCCCCACCACCCCCAACCAACGCAAAATGGGCAGCCGCGCAGGCAGCCGGAGAAACGGTGGGATGGACTTACCGTGAGTCTTCGCTTGGCGTTGGCCAGGATTTGCTCGGCCCTCCGGCTCAAGGCGGTTGAGTAACGCTCCTGGCCCGCAGTGAAGCTTCTGTCGGCCAACGCATCTGCAACCGGGGTGCGTTCCCCTGACTGCAGCGCGTCGTCGTAAACATATGCCTCGGCAACGCTGTCCTCGTCGTCGCCCTGAAAGACCGAGTCGTCGACACTGACGGAGTCGTCAAAATCGGCCAAGAGGCCGGGGCGGTCACCGTTCGTAATGGTGCTTGTCGACTCGATGGAAGCGCGGCGCTCACGGGATGCCATCCTCTGCTCGGCCACCCTCCTCTTCGCGGCTTCGTAGGCGGGGGTCGAGGTGAGGGGTTGCGGGGCGGGTGCGTGTAAAGCTTCGTAGCTGGGGCCATGGTATGCCTTCTTGTTGCGCAAGACAGAGCCTGTCGTGCTCTCGGCCTCGGTTACCTCGCCAATATCGGAGAGCATGGTGCCGTTGCCGTAGATGATGGGCGTTGTGGGTGGGACAGAACCAGGAGCGAAGCCGGGGGCACCCAGGTCAAACTGCTGCAAGGGCGTGGTGTCAAACCCATTCGCTCGCTTCCACATAGTCAGCGGCGACTCTGCTCGACCGGGCGACGAAAGAGCGTCGGGGTAGTCGGGCAGGTCGGGCAATATCATATCAGGGTTCGTTAGCGTGGGCGAACCCGGCATTGACGGACGAGAGGGCATGGAACGCGCAGAGCCACCCGAGCCCGTCTTCGCGTGCCCTAGGGCGTGGGTCGTTTGCATGGCCATGCTGGAATGGGACGAGACGGACAGCCACAGGCGGCGGCGACGGCGGCTATGCGGACGTCACGGGCCAGGTACGGAGCAAGCGCAGCAGCGCTCGGTCCCGAACGTCTATCGAGCCCTGACGTGTGTCGCGCTGCCGATGTCTCACGGGTCGCTGCTGTTCGTTTCGAAGCGCAGGCGACAGTGCGTTGGGCGGCTAGTTGGCGGCGGCCTGCAAGCAGCCGTGCGAACTCTGTCTCAGGGCCGCGCGAGGGCGGCGACAGGGTTGGGTAGACGAGGATGGGCCGTCTCTGTGCCCGTCTCAGCGCACCACGGACCCGGGGGGAGGCTTCGATGCTTGAGCGACAGGCCTGTCGGTTCCGGGGAGGGAGCAATGGATGCAGCCGTGCAAGAAGGAGAGAACGGCGATGAGCTGTCCTTCGCTGCGATCGTGACACAGCCAGCAAGAACAGGCGGGCGGTGTTGACGACGGGAGATCGGGGGCCGGAGAGCGGGCCAGAGGTGTCGCACCGGCGCCGAGGTGCAGCGAGTCAGGGTAGAGCGTTCAAGGTTCGCATCGACGGGCGAGCATCGTCAGTATGATGCGGCGGCCGGTAGTTGTACGACGTGCGATGTATAATGTAATGCGGTCTCCCAAGCCAGCGAGTGGTGTCGTCGTCGTCGTACCTTCGTGTTACAGAGTACAGCGTATGCAGGGTGTAAGATTATTAGTTATGGAGTTAGTAGTAGTAGTAGTAGTAAGTAGTAGTAGTAATAGTAGTAGCGGTAGCAGCAGCAGTGGTAGAATAGTCGAATGTACCAAACAAAAAAACGAGTGAAATGGTGTAGGCCCGGGGCGCTGGGGTGAAAGAAAGAGAGAGAGGGGTGGGCTTGGAGGGGGCTTGAGAGTAACAGAGCTGGAGGGAGGGAGAGAGAGAGAGAGAGAGAGTGTGTGTGTGTGTGTGTGTGAGTGAGAGAAGGAGGAGGGACTGGTATCGATCTATGGTTGCGACCGGGAGAGAGTCAGCGCGGACAGAAGCGAGCGCGCCAGCGACGTGCCCGGCGTGGTTCTTGCTGGATATAGGGGATGATCTCCCGTCCTCCTCCAACTTTTCTTGTTGTAATCAATGGCAATGGGCCTGGATCCGAGGACCTGCAGCATATGCAGGCCAGGCCAACCGGGGCGGCCCCTCGAGCCTCCCCTGGCCGTCGTGATGATTGGCAGAAACAACTGCCCTCCAGGTTTTCTCTTTCCCTTAGCGGGCATCAACCCCGGCGGGGGGGTGGCTTGTATGTAATTGGCAGTACATACACGGGTACTTACTGTAGGTAGGTACATCTTGTACGGGCATCCATCCATACATGCATATCCGTGTGTGAACCCACGCGGCCACGATGGGTCAGGGTCCATGGATTTGCGTGGCATGCGACGGCCAGCGGTGGAACAAGCGGCCCTGTCACATTTCCCTCCTTTGCGTCCATCATCCATCCCCCGATGGATCTCGGGAGGGGCAGCAGCAGGGCTCTCTCTCATCTGCCCTTCACCTAAGGTAAGCAGCCAGCCAGCCCTTTGCCGCTCCGGTCCAGACCGTCTCCCGTTTGGTAGGTTAGTAGCCCTGTATGTACATACTTCAGGCATACTGACCTGGGCCCATCAGCCGCCAGAGGACGTTCCGTACAGGGATACCGCCAGGGTACTTACCTAAGTAACTAATCAAATATGGACCGGAGCGGCAGAGCGGAAAAGCCGCCCGCTCGCACCCTCGCCCTTATTCCGATGGAGATGTCGTCAAGTCGACGACGGCGCGAACCCTGGGAACGCCCTGGGAAGCACCGGTTGACGTCCTATTGGTGCCGAGGCGAAGCTTTCCGGCACTCCAGAACGGTACTGACTGCTGCGCCTAACCAAGCCGCCCGGCTTTTAATGAGACAAGAGGAGGTAGGTACCCATTAGTACATGTAAGTAGGAGCACCAAATGGTGATAGGTAGGTCTCCAGTAGTATGTAGGATCAAGGTGATGGATCCCATAACAGCTTGCACATTATATGCCTAGCGGCGCCTGGCTTAGGACCAATACAGTGGGGATGCCGTTCCGAGATGAGGCACCTGCGAGCTGGGTAAAGCGGATTAGACGAGATGAGCGTCTCGCCATGCGGGCCGCCCGTCGGCCTGTCTGCCCGTCATCTCTAGGTGAAGACACCAACGAGTGAACTATCGATGCTCGATCCCATCCACCCATCTACGAAGTATCTGCCCGCCACGTACCGCTCTTACTTTACATAAGCCGGTGCACGAGCGAACCGGCGCCGCCGCCGTTCAGAAGAAATACCCCAAGAGACCGATCCCCCTCAGCCGCCCCCCCCCCCTCCTGCCCCCTTGTCCTCACCTCCCCCCCTGGGGCAAGCCGGCGACCATGCGGCTGGACGCCACTGGAAAGAAACAAACTGTGGACTGCCCGGCCTGTGGCCGTCACGGAAGTTTCCACAGGAAGACAAAAAAAAAAAAAGCAAGACGAGGCGGCTCTGCCTCGAGGAGCCTGGCGAGCCTGGTCAGGCCCTCTTGGCCCGGTGTCTCGGCCGCAGGGACACACATACCTACCCCATGTTGCTTGCGATTGAGGCTCGGCGAAACCGGGCAGGCCCTTGTCTCACACCCAAACGCGGGTGACGGGGCCACGACTCGTGATGGGCAGATCTCGCCCACGATCCGGGTCGGGCTGGCAGAAATAATGTGAACTGTCACTTGGTGCATCCCGCCCGTCGGAAACACGACGTACATACACACAAATATGGGTTGAGGTTCCAATGCGCGTGCATATTACTACTACATAGGTGGATGTACGGTCCCGGGTCCTCGTACCTGCCAAGCCCCCCTCTACCGGCTCTTCTCGCCCGCTCGCGCGCGCAAGGCCAGAAAAGCTGCCAGGGCTACCGGACCTTGGCATCCACTGGCAGCGGGGGCAGGGTGATTGATGATGTGGAAGCCACGAGCCCGACGGGGCAGTGGAACCTCCACAGCGGAGGTTTGTTCTCAGGGCTTCTGTGACATGGAAGCCAAGAGGGGGGGGGACGTTTCCTATGAGCGTGCCGTCCATACATAGTACTGGATACCCGATCCACGGGAAAGCGTCGTCGAGACGCGCCGCATGGCCTTCGTTACCCGCCTCGAGACGTGGATGTGTGCGTGCGCCGAAGTAGGTAATTACATATGTACCTAGCTAGGTCGACCGAGTCCGACGAGGGCGCGATGAGAGGCAACATCGTGTCCAACACCAGCCGCAGGCAACCTCCACTCCAAACAATGCTCCCCTTGTGCAGCCGGGTTGGTCCTGGTATCCGGGCCTGTCGTGCCGGGCCTCGGCCGCTCGTCATCCACATGTGTAGCTACATTGTAACACGGTATTGAGCGTCGAGGTGCGAATACAACCGGTCGGCCGCCTGGCTGCTGTTCAGGGTTTCGGCAGCTCACAATGTATACCTACCTCCACGGATACAAGCTACATACGTTACCCATCATCGATCATGCGATGGCGGGCATCGAGCATTACGCTGCAGAGTGGGTATAAGGACAGTCGGTATAGCCTCCAGCCCTCGATCGATATCATGCCCCCATTGCCTACCTATCTACACGCCTAGCCCTTGCCGGCGCCCGGGAGGTGCGAACGGCAGGTTCCGTTTTGCTGAGAATTCCCTGAACCTCCCCGGGCGGCAGTCCCAGCGAAAGATGCCCGGTGCGCAGTCGCGTGCCTCGTGCGCGCGAACGACAAGCTGGATGTAGGTGCCTACTTACCCAGGCCCACGGGGAGAGGGGTTCCGGAACCACATGCTGCGGTTCTTTATTTGGTACTATTGCCAGGATATGTCTTAACGGGACTTCAGCCGGGGAGGGAGAGGGGGGCTCATCCGGGTAGGAGAGCTGAATGGGCCGCAGCCGCAGCACCCAACAAACTTGCTCGTTGCGTCAGGGTAGATTGTTCACTGTAATGCATCATGCGCCGTCCGAGAAGCAATGACTGGCTCCTGTCTCAGTCCCGAGGATCGGTATCCGCGATACGCAGGAATCGATTGTCTGCTTGTGCCTCTAGGCCGTCGCGGGCTTTCCGGCAAGGAAGAAGCATCCTGCTTGCCCGGCTGGACGGAAGAGCCTGTTCAGCTGGGGAGAGACCGAGTGAAGTCTGCGCCAGAACCGCGAGAATTGGGGATATACTATCACTGCCTGTCCAAGCCCGTCCCACGTGGGGGATACGTAGGTACCATCATACCTACTCCGTACATACCTGGTATCCATTCTAGAGACTGTGGCCGCATCATCCATCCATCCACCTTGCCGTAGCCCAACCGCCATCAATCACTGTTGTTCGCGTGTCTCGTCGAGGGTCGCCAACCGCCATTCCCACGATCCCCGTCCGATCCATGGCCTCCGGGATGGGGAGGGATACGGGACGATGACCGATTCCAAGTCGCGCCAAGAAGAGGGCAGGAACGGAAGCAACGGCATGGCCAGTGCGCGAGTTTCCCGTCGGGGCGGACCCTAGCCCGATTTTTTGGAAATTTGCATCTCCAAAGCGCGTCAAAATCTTTCTCGGCACTTTTGCGCCAATTTCACGTGAAGCTCCCTCCCCCTCCCCCTCCCAAAGTTTAACCCTCGCTCCCACCTTCGTTCCCCTCTGCCCACCTCGTCTCGACCAGCCCAGCAGCCGCACCGTTGGGTCGGGCCACGCTCCAGGAAAACGCCCAGCACGAGCGCGATGGCGGTCCAGACGGTCCCGGTTCCCTGAACCGAGCGAGCCTGCCACTCGGCTCGCCGTCGCCTCCGTGCCCAGCAGCTGGCGGCGGCGGCGCCCAGTCCGATGGGATCTGCAAGCAGTATCTTGCGCCGTCTTCTGGCCGCGTGCCCAACTGGGCCAATCCGCGCGCCGTTGCGCCGGCCTCGGTTCGCTCGTCAGGCCGACCGTATCGCCACTAGCCCCCCTCCCGTCCCCCCGTTGAATCGTGGACGAGAGCCATCACGGGCAGCGAGGTGGCGCCTGCGACGCACTGGTCCTTCGCCCGTCGCCAGATATCAATACGAACTGGACTACACGGTGGTAAGTTTTCGCAATTTCGCTATCTCGCCCTGTTCCCCCCTCCCTCTCATCTGATGACTACCAACAAGAATTCTGCAATTCTGAAAAGAAACCCCGAAGGACCTCGGTTCTTTGGGGCTTCGAAAACGTGGATAACCTCTTGACCTGATTATGAACCCGCCCTCGTTGCTTCACTGGAGCCTGTACCGTCCATCACCCAAGCTGACGAGTACTCCAGAAATCGGGCGCATCGCTCTATGTTGCCAAGCCAAATTAAGTGTTGGTGGGAATACTGGCCGGGTACCGGTCGCCAGCCACCTCAAACTTGCTTAGAGTACTTTCGATCTCCTTCAGCTCCTCCTCGGTAAGTTCGAGGACCTTGGCGTTCTCGACCACCCTCTCGGACGTGGTGGCTCCCGGGATGGGAATGACCAGGGGCACGCCGGGTCGTTTCGCCAGGGCCCTCGTCCAGTTGATGGCCATTTGTGAGGCCATGACACCCTTCTTCTGGGCCATCTGCTCCACCTGCTTCACCAGCTCGATGTTGATGGGGAAGGTGTCGGGCTGGAAGCGCGGGTAGTGGCGCAGCATGCTGTCCTGCGGGATGTCGTCGAGCGTCTTGATTTGGCCGGTAAGCAGGCCGCGGCCCAGCGGCGAGTAGGCAACGATGGGAATGTCGTATTCGGCGCAGGCAGCGGCCACGCCGTTCTCTAGCACCTCGGTCGAGAAGAGGGAGAGCTCCACCTCGCAGGCCACGATCTTGGTGATTTTGGCCGCCGCGTGCACGGTTTCAGCCCGGACCTCGGACAGGGAGATGCCTCCGATCTTGCCCGTCTGGACGTACTCCTTCTCGATGACGCCGAACGTGACCTCCATGGGGACGTTCTGGTCCCGGCGGGCGCACTCGAATATGTCGATCTTCTTGCGGCCCTTCAGCTGGCTGATGCAGTGGTCAAGAGAGCGCCGGATGCCCTCGGGGGAGCCATCCGGGTGCAGCGTCTTCAGGTCCGCGCCGCCCTTGATGCTGAGGACCACCTTGTCCGCGTCCTCGGGGTACTTGGCAAAGTAGCGCTCGAGGAGCACGAGGCTGTTGTACTCGGGGGGCCCGTAGAACTCGCCCCCGTTCCAGAAGTTCATGCCGTTTTGCAGCGCCGTGCGCATCGTTTCGAAAGCCTGCTCTTGCGAGCAAGGCTTGGCCCGCCAGGTCAGGCCCTGGAGTCGTTCGTTGTCAGGCAAATTTGCGATCATCATCATACGAACACGGGGTACGTTACCATCAGACCGAAGCCGATAGGGCCGATTTCCTTGCCCATGAGCTGAGGCATCGTGGTGCACTGGGTCGTAATGTGAGAAAGGTGGAGGTCTCGTGAGAATCGGGACTTGTAGTGGTGGGGAGGCAGTCACTCGCGAGTGCGTCGTAGAGCTCTTGGAAGCTGTGATGGGGGGTTATCTGGTCGTCGTCGGGCCGAAAGACGAACCCAATGCAGTATTTATATGGCGGCCGTGGTGTCTACCTCGTGACAATGGATGACGACAGGGACCTCGACCTGCTCCGCTTCTTGCTCCCGGAGCGCGTCGGCTCCAGGAGCAACGGCAAATGCCGTCTTCGCGCGCGTCTCGGGAATACCTCCTCCCCCCCACGTCTGCAAGTCGGCCCAAACTGGGGTTTCCCTCCAGGTCTCCCGTGGGGATTACAAGCGTAACCCGTCCGCGCCGGCCGGAGTTAAGCGGGTTTCGCTCTGTCGGCCCTCTCTCTCCGCAACGTCATACACCCCGGCCCTGCACCCAAAAGCCACCCGGCTCGCCCACTCGAACTAAACCCGTAACGCCCATTATGTTTTTGATCTATAGGGCTCCGGACATCGACCGATCGGCCAACGCCCGTTCGCGGTTGTTGTGTCGCCATGTATCCGTGGTCGGTCGGACTTAAAGTGGGTGATGCGGTATCGCCACGCCCCTCGATGCACCCCCACCAATCGTGGCTCAGGCGCGGGGGGTTTCTTGTCCAAGCTACTCCAAACCTCCATATTCGTACATCTGGCTGGGCAAGGAAAGCACAAAATGAGACGGGTGGCTGCTCACCAGGCCCGCGCTGTAGAGAGGTAGGTAGGACGTCGAAGCCCTAGCTGCCTATCCTCCTATCCCGGAGGATATGAACGGCAGGGGAGAACTGAAGACCGAGCTGCAACGGCTGCGAAGAACATGACTATTGTCTATTGGGTATCGAAGGTATATCAACTCTGGGTCTTCAACAGTGATAGCTTGAATCGCCACCGCATCCAAATGCATCTGCCTCTATGCTAATCGTGTGAACAATGAGGGGGATCTTCAGCATGGGCAGAGGTCTGATGCTGCCGTCCAAGTCTCCTGCCGGCTGCCCCTTTTCTTCCGATGGCCCGCAGACCGCCCGAAGCATCGGGCCGGTGCCGTTCCGCCAAATCCCCATCCTCTCGTCCTGTTCAGCAGGTTGCGCCGAGTAAACATGTGCCCGCTGAAGTCCACCCGTATCCTGTTTGAGAGCGTCGTGGGGGATGACCGTATGCCAGCAACGGCAAACGAGGCCCCCTTCGCCCCAATTTGGAGTATTATGGTACATAATATGCATGCACTTCGTTGCAAGTTGGGGCAATGACCTTTGCTCCCAAATAATCGCCTTCTATTCTTCGTATCATGAATCCACTGCAGGGCGAGGCGACCGGCGAGAAGTCGAAGCCAACGCCCGTCGCTATGGAAGCGGATATTCGTAAGTGCGTTCAATAGTATATAACAAGGGAAGGGTAGAAGTAACCAGACAGATGCGTGCGTTCACGTTCCGGGGGCGTGACGGTGTAATACGGCACGAGCGTTCTCCAGTAGCCGCCTGCTCAGGCCGTTCCATCAAGTACACGTCGAGGGGTTCCCACCGTCTACAGCCTTTATTCAGATCTTGCCAGCTCAGGCCACGGGTTTTCGACACACGTCTCTATTTTGAGCTCTGCCAGGGACGATAGACTGGCCCGAGACAGGACTGAGGAACGCCGAGCTACCGAGTTGTTGGCTTGACGAGACCGGTGGCGAACCCAGATCGTGTATCGACAGGGAAGCGCGAAAGATAAGTCTTACGCACGCCGGCTCATCGCAGCATTGGCGCCTGCCGAGGCAAGATCCTTGCTGCCGCTAACATTTCTGCCTGCTACACGTGGCAGGTTGCTCCCCGCTATGGGGGGCGCTGTAGCGGCAGTGGTCTGCCCGGCACTGCTTCGTTTCGCGCCCCCGGAGGTGAACGGTCCAGTTAGGCCCGACACTTTCCGCGCCGAAGATGGAGGCACCTTCTGGGGGCTGGAGTTCGTGCCGTCCCGGGTTCGCAGCGTCGTCGGGGCCGTCTTGGTAGCTCCCGGCGGGTCAGGCAGAGGCCGAGGCGTCGAGATGGTGTTGTGGCGCTTCATAGGAGATGACTCCCTGGCGCGTGGAGCGGCAGGCACCGACGTCTTTTGTCCCGTGATGAACTCGTGCCGGATGGCTTCCTCGGGCTTGATACGGCGATCGGGGTCCCACCTTAAGCACCGGGCAAGGAAGTCCAGGAAAGGCTCGTCGTCACACTTCAACGCCTGTTGAAGAGTCTTGGACGACGGCCGCCTTCTCCTACCTTTCGAAGACACAGTGAGGCGGGGCTTGCCCATCGAGTCAAAGAACAGCTTCTTCCGCGTGCTCTTCTCGATCAAGTGTTTCTCCGGCGGGCCAAATACCTCCATAATGCAGGCGAGCTGCTCCTGCTCATTCTCGCCAGGGAATATGGGAACACCCGTGTACAACTCCGCGAGAATGCATCCAAGACTCCACATGTCGATAGGGAGACCGTACGTCATGCCCAGAATAACCTCGGGCGACCTGTAGAAACGCGACTGAATATACGTGTACACCTTCTCGTTCTCGAAGCAGCTCGAGCCGAAATCGATGACCTTGATCTCCGAGTGCATCGGGTGCCGCAAAAGGATGTTTTCGGGCTTGAGATCGCAGTGAATGACCTTGTGCTGTTTAAGCATGCACAGCGAGCTGAGCATCTGCTTGGTGAAACGTCGGATCAGCTTCAGAGAGAAGCCGCGAAACGCGTTGGACTTGATGAATTCGTAAAGGTTCATATCCAGAAGCTCCGTGGATATGCAAAGATGCCCGCGGAAGTAGAAGCTGTGAGTAAAATTGACCATGCTGTGCTTGTTCTTGGGGTCCCATTCGCGTAGCTTTTGTAGAATGTTGACTTCGACGAGTGCTTGCTGGTGGAACCTCTTCTTGTTGCGGATAATTTTAACAGCCACGAGCACACCTGTCTTGTGGTCGATGCACCGCACGACTTGGCCGAAACTTCCCTTTCCGAGGACATCTACCACCTCGTAACGGTACGCCAAATGGTCGCCGAGGACAATGCTGTAGTCACCTCGGTCGTCGTCGTAGCCAAAGTTGGGCGCGCCGGATTTCAGGTCGCCAACCACCTTGGCGGCGTTTTGGGTACCGCAGAAGTAGACGTCGTTGTAGTCGACGATTTCCCCCCGCTCATAGATGTTCAGCATGGCGATGCGGATAGCCTCGTGAGAGCCCACACGTTCTTTAGGAGAAGCCCTCTTCCGCAACGCATCCAGCGTTCGGGCAGCTATTTCGGTCTCTTTGCGCCTGGAAGCCAGTTTTCTCATCTCGTCCTCGGCCACAAGGTCGTCCTTGTCCAGCTCAGCACTGTAGCTGAACGGGTCGTTCTGTTTGATCTTGGACACAGACGGCCGCGGCCGTAATATTCTCTGGACCGATGAAGAACGGTTCGATGGTGTTTGGGCCGTCGAATTGCTGCCAATGTCCAAGGATTTCTTGGTGGCCGGCCAGTCACTGCGGGACTTTTCTTGTGCCGTGACAGCATTCAGGCTCGAGGCCGAGCTCTTCCTTCTCCGCGACTCGAGGTACGACCCCGACGGCTTGGGCGCATGGCTTGGGCTCGTGGCCTTCATCGTGCCCAACGTGGCAGATATGGGTATTCTGGGTGGTGGCATGCTATCTTGTCGGGGCGCATTGTCGGATTGGGCATTAGAAGGATGGTTTCCGCTCTTGGAGGTGCTGCGCTTCCATGAAAGACTCAATTTTCGTCTCAGGGAGCTCATGGAAGACGGGGTTGGCGGTTCCTCTGGGCTCCCCGTGGGGGGCGACTTGTTGGCCGGCTTCGCGAGTTTTGGTGCACGAGGTCCAGTAGGCTTCTGCTGAGGCCTGTTCTCGGGGGTAGCTTCTGCAGGGCCAGATTTGGTCGCACCACCGTTCGTTTTCATCTTGGGTTGTTCGGTCGCAAAGTCGTTGCCTTTCGGGATTGCCGAGGCCAAGAAGGGCGACATGGTCGTCATTCGCGACGTCTTGACGGCAGAGGGTCCGGTCAAGGACTCGGATGAGATGTTGAGGTTTACACCCGTCGGGCTTCCTGACCTAGTATTCACGGTGCTACTACTCCGCACAACCTGCTTTTCCGGGTCCCTGTCAGTGCGCCCCCGTGAGAAGAACGAACTCTTGGATGCTGTCATTGGTGTCGTCGGAGTCTTGGGAATGATTCTGTGGGGTGGTGGACTGAGCTTTCCATCCTCATCGGCCGGCAGGGCCGCGATCTTCGATGTCGTCGGCGTGCTGAGAGGGCCAAGATTCAATGGGGGTAGACTGAGAGGTGCCAACGACGATTTCTTTTGCTGAACAGGGGTACTTTGCTTTTCGGCATCGGACGCGGGGGCCCCAAACGGCTTCCGTTGTTGCTTGCGAGCCTGTGGCTTATTCTGCACCGAACTAGCAGTCTCGAAAGATGGCGCGTTGGAAAGGGTGCCGGTTGACGCGCTATTGATACTGCTTGTGTCAAACGCGTAATTTGACTTCCTCTTCTCGAGGAACGATTCGGGGGTGTCCTTAGGCGATTCGTAGGCCTTGGGTATGGCAGGCACTGGTGGAACGTCCTCTTCACCCTCGGCGGGTGGCGCGTTGTTATGCGCGCTCGAAGTCTTAGGGGCAGGCAACCTGGAGCTGGGGGCTCCTTGTCCCATACTGCGTTGGATGGACCCTGTTGAAGTCCTGTGGGTATTGAAGCTCGTGGTCGAATTGACCGAAAGCCCAGAGCTATAAGATTTTCGGTTTGGGTCCGGGGTGGTCCTCGAGGAAGACGGAGTAGAAGTCTTCCTGGGTATCATCGAGGGCGATCGCGACTGAGGACGAGGCCCTGCAGGTGTCGGGGGTGCATCCCTGGCTTGTGCCATGTCCTGCGATTGCGGCTGGTGCATCGACATGCGCTTCATGCGCTTCGCGTCGGTGGGAGAAATGGTACGGGCACCTAGCCCAGACACGTGAGATGTATGACTCGGCATCACCGACATGCGCTTCGCGGATCCAGGAGTCGAGCCGTCGCCGCCGCCGCCGCCAGCTTTCGGCGATTTAGGGAACACGGCCGACTTGCGGTTTCCCTCGGGTGTAAGTACCTGCGGTGCGCTAGCATTGTTACCTGTATTGGCCGATAGGTTGCCGGTGCCTTTGGAGGGAGGCTGGATCGATTTGGCCTTCGCCGCGCTCGACGCGGTAAGATTCCTCGCCGTGGTTTCTCCGGTTCGACCACCGCTGGACCCATCCACCGACGACTGGGAGGGATCCTGCATCAAACTAGGACGCCGCTTCAGGGCGACGCGGCTCCCATAATCGTTGTCGAGGACACCGGGGCCGACGGACTTTCTGGGCGCCTTCCCGACGGTGGTGCTGGAAACGGGCGGGTATTGACTGACCCGGCGGTTTCTCAGGGCAGCGGGTGCCGTCGGTGCGTCAGCCATGCCAGAGGGCAGCGGTACGTTGCCCCCAATACTGGCCTGCCTGCTCGACACACCCGCACCCTTGACTAAAGAGCCAGACCTGACGTGCCGCGTGGCCCCATGGGCCGCGGTGTTGGGGGTCGTGTTCGCCTGGGCGGCCATGCGCGTCGTACCGCCGTTCTGGGGACCGCCGTAGGCGGTTTGTCCGGCCATGCTGGCGAACATGGGCTGGTCGTCTAGAATGCTCCCGTGACCACTCGGGGAGGGGAATTGGGTCAACTTGAAGTCGTTGGAGGCGGATTCCAGGCTGCTCTGCAGATCATCGAAACTGACGGAGGGCAGGAAATCGAACGAGGTGGTCGTGGAATCGGTTACGTCGTCGTGGGCGGCTCCTCCATCGCGGCCAAAGGAGAAGAGGGAGTGGTTGTTGGAGGACGAGGCGCTCAGCATTGGGACGTTGGGAAGCGAGGACGTCGTGGTTGTCCCCGTCGCGCTAGGAGATGGCGGCAGGTTCGCCGGATTGGTGTTTTCCCGGGGTCTAGAAGGCGACAAGCAGACAAGTCAGTACACGGTATTGCTCCGCGCCGCCGTCTCTTCGGGGGTCATAGGCCAGACAGGCTGCAGGCCACGGGCGGGCAGGCAGAAAAGAGACGGCGGACAGGGACGGGGAGCCAGCGACGCGGGTGCATACGTACAATCCGGGAGGCGGTTGGGAGTGGTGAGCAGACGCGGCAGCTGGTTGGCCAGCAGAGAAGTGTTCTCTGACCATTAGGTTTGGCTGGCCGAAAGCACTGAGTCGGTCGGGCAGACCCAGGCTGGTGGTGGTATGGTCGAGGGGTGTTTGGGGGAGGATGAGGTCGAAGATGGGATGCTGGCTACTGGGGCCGGCTGGGCTGGCTGGGTGGCTCCGTGATCGAATGCGGCGGCTGGCGCTGAAGTCAAGGCAGGAGATATCCGATCGGCACCGGAGGCACTGCACCCCTTTCCTCTAGCGAGCGGCAGCCGAAAGCGGACCGTCGGCCGTCAGGATATCTCAGTCCGGCGAGGAGCTGAGTGCAGCGGAGGAGCTACGGCATTCCGCTTCCAAACGCGACAAGGCGGAGGGCCGTCGTGGGTGTCTCAAAGTGGTGGTGAGGCAAGTTCAGTCGGCGGCCGGGGACGCAGACCAAGATGGATCGGGGAGGGCAGACGGAATGCACAACGGCAGCAGAAGGGTCGCCTTGTTTTTTTCTGGCTAGGCGAGAAAATCGAACACAGGCCCCCCCGAGGGACTGCCCAGACTACCCACGAGAGCGAGCGAGAGATGGACCTACTACAACCACTGGAGCTGGACTGTGAATTGGGCTGCTGGAGGGACTGGGCAGGTGGTGGATGGAGTCCAAGTGCAGATTTGGGGACAAGGCCCACTTGGTTAGCGGGACTGGAGAATGTTTAGAGGGTAGGCTGGGAGGAGGTATGTACTTCCAGTCCCTAGGACGCATCGTCCAACAGGTACATCTAATGTTTTTACGTCCCGCCTTCCAAGCTTCCAAGCCTTGCCTGCAAGTCGAGCCTGCACGCGCGCGATGGTCTGATGTCCGATCCGCGAGTGCAGCGAGCCATGAACAAGAATCCTGCTATAACAAGTATGGATGTAGGTACTAATGTACCAAGCGCCCTCGTGTACAGTCCTGCCGGCCTGTCCACCACACCCGGGTGGTTGGCGGCCCAGGACCCGGTCCAAGGTACCCTGTAAGTATGAGGGGAGAGGGAGGAGGAGGAGGTGTGTGTGTGTGTGTGTGTGTAGGTACCTCTCCTCCACCTTCAATAGGTACATAGCAGGACGACGACGATAGGCGTGTGCACGGTTAGCATGCCGACGGGGGGGAGGAGGGGGCCCCCTAGGGATCCGTACGGGGAGGGATAGGGATGTTACGAGCGGCAATTATCGACTGGCTGGCTGACCATGCCACATGGGCGGAGAGATGATGGATGCTACCTAAGCGTGCATTGAGGACCTCCCACCCGTCTACGTGACAGCGGGCGGCAGAAGATTGGGGAGAAGACGATGCCGTGCACCATCGTATTTCGTGCTTAGTGACTTCTGAAGGAGGTAGGCCCGTTATGCTTATTTCCAGCCCGAGGCAAGAGACAGGTAGACAAGCAGGTACCTGACCGTTTTCGCGCGCCTTTGTTGTCCTGGGTGCGCCTCGACCCACGGATGATGATGCATCACGCCCGTACTGGGATGGATGGGATGTATGTATGTAGGTACCTCTAGTGCTCGTCTCGTAGTGACCGGCAGCAGCAGGTTCGTCCAATCCAGCAGATGCCCGTGGACGGGATGCCTGCATAAGAGCTCTGAGGTAGGCATAGCTGGCTGCCCGTCTGGAGGGATGGATATGGAGGATGGATTGGATGCTCACAAAACCTCGCCCAATCGAGCCAAGCCTCTCTCGGCCCTCGAAATCCAGGATGTCAGGGGCGGGGGGGAAGACCAGGTGCTTGCTCTAAGCTATTGGATGTACATACTTACAAACGAGCTGCAGACTGCAGGCACATTACCGCTAACGGCATTCACGTACAAACTCTTCTTTTCGAGGCGCGACCGTTCATCCGTTCCTCCTCACCGTTCCAATCGACCGTCTTTCTCCTCCACCCTCGCCGCACCGCTGCACCGCGCCAACGACGCCCAGCCACCTGCAGCAAACGGCACACCTTTTCGGTTGGAGCTGCCCGGAGAGGGACACCGTAGAGGGGAGGTATGTACTTATGTAGGTCATGTACCTACTCAGGCATGCAAAAGACGGGCTAGGTACGAACCCAGCCTGCCAGCAATAGCCCAAACAGCCCCGTTGCCTAAGTAGGCGGGCGCTGGACAACGAAGTGGTATGGGACATAAGTGCACGGCTTATAACACACCTGCCTATCGCTTCTAACCTCCTTGGAAGTTACATTCCATGGATGCCGGGGTCCTGGGCTTGGCTCCCGGTTTTGCCAGTCGGCCGGCCTCCAGCTTTTTTTCTTTCTTTCTTTCTTAACCAGGTACTATCCTTCCACTTTAGTATGGGCATCAGGCACTTCCCCCCCCCCCTTCCGTGCCGATACCCACCCTCCTCTGCAGTCACGGAATACCCCTAAAGAAGAGAGGCGACGAACCTCTGCAGATCCAACGCTCGCGTGCGAATAGACCATGCACTCACTGGCAGCCTCGCGGCCAGTGAACATTAGGGTCGCCCAAGGGCCGGCACAGCGGGAACACCAGAAACAAGATGAGACGATGGCCTCTGCTGCACACACGGCTGCCCGGCTTGTTGCCAGGGGGGGGGAGCGCTTGGCCTGTATACTGAAATAAGTATCTAATTAGGAGGGGGGCCTTTCGGAGCATTTATCCTGCCCTGGCGCGAGGCGCCGCTGCGCTCGATCTCCAAACCATGTCATTTCCGTCAAATTGCCTTGTGCTCAACCACCAATCCGACACATCCCTCGAGTGGTCAGGCTCCCGGGGACTGGCATGATGAGATGGGATGGATGTCTTGAAAAGACGAAAAAATCCCGTCCGCTTATATCCCATGGATATCATAAGGAACAAGTCGTACTCCACTCCCTACATACCAACTGCCACTGGGTGCATGCGACTGCAAACCTACCTACATACTATCCATGCTCTGGGTACTTCTTGGTGAACCTTTCATTACCAGCCACGGGATGCCCTTCCGCATAGGGCTTCGTCTTTCTCTTCCCGAGCTTCGGTTCAAGGGGGGGGGGGGGGGGCCACGCACAGTAACACCATAACACCTCTGCAAATTCCCCATCCGCCCATGATCCATCCCTTTAGTAGAGCGCGATGGACTCGCAGATGGAGGGGGGGCCCTTCCGACCAGCCGACGAACTACTTGCCCAAAACCCATCCATGCCTACTGTCGTCCAAGCGCTGACGGCCGTGATTTCGGGCCCGCTCAGTCTCCGGTTTATTTGGAAAGCCCTCCTGGGCCATGCCGTCTCCACGCCGACGATGATGGTTTTGGGCACCAAAACCTTGGGCGATCCTTGCCGGCGTCGCTGTCGGCCCTCGCCATCGCCGGCAGAGTAGCAGCAGCAGCAGAAGCAGACTTTCAGTTTGTCTGTCACGCAAACCTTCGGGTGCGTATTGGGTGTGGCCCGTTGGCGGGGCCCGTTGGCCAAGTGCGTGAGGTTCCATGTCGTGGTTGTTGTTATTGTTTACTCGATATAGGACGCCCCTCATCGCACCAGACGCGCGGGATGCGCGCTCACTTTCGCTCGGTTGGGGGATACCACTAGGCGCCCGTCCATCCATCAGAGACGAGACCGTGGGGCTCCGTCCAAGTTGACGTCTCATTTAGTCGGCTGTCATGGTGCAGCTACGGTGGATGATGGGTGATGGGGGGGCCCCCCAGGGGCTCTGTTTCGTTCCATTGCTCGCCCACGGTTTTCCCACCAGCAAGTGGGGGGCACGGCGGCTTTGAGAATTGGGATATGTATGTACTATGGATGGATGGATGGATATATGCAGAGGCGGGACCAACGGCTTGTTTTCTTTTTCGACCGTCAGCCCGTGTCTTGGGATGGGGGGGGCGCGTTCTGGCTGACGATGTACCCCCAAGGGTAGCGGAGCAACCGATATAGGCGCCCTCCAGCCTTCATTTGATCTCTAACCGATGCCCAGGCTGCTTGCTCTCAATCACTACCTATGTAACCCCGGATTCCGGGAGAGCACCGCCACGCCGGCTGCCGCATTTCCTGCCTCGTTTGCCGACTATCCAGACAAGCCAGGCGGGCAACGCCAGACCAGGGCGTGCAGGACCGCGGCGTGGCCTTGTTGGGCGGTCGATCGGCGGGCAGGCCCCGTAATAAGGGGACAACGAATTGCTCCCAACTCCTCTTCCGCTTTGCTCGTCACTTTGCGCTTCCCCATCGGGCACACACGTCATCCGCGCTCGAATCCAAACCCCCGACGTGGCACAGGCAAGCTTCCGACTATAGGTTAGTACATGTACATATGTAGGTAAGTATGTAGCTACCAAGCAACGACACCACGGGACCGACCCGACCACCAGGACTGGTGCCAATAGACGAGGCAACCGCCTCATGTTCATGAGCCGGGGCCTCTCCACTACATCACAGTTGGCGGCTTGTTTTTTTTTCCCCCTCGCGCCGAGAGACGTGTTTGCCAAACCTTGGGTGTTCCCATTGTTGCGCCGTGGATCATCACGTAACTCTGTCCTTGAAGCTTGCGGGGGCTCCAGACGTATGAATCCCTGCCGGGTTGAGATGCCGTTGCATAGCCGAATCACTACCAAACACAAACTGCCTTTCAGCTGTTTATGGTGAGCATACTCCTGAAGCACCGTGACTTGCACGGGAGATGGAGAATTCGGGCCATAGGTTGACCCATAATATATTGCACTTATATCTCGGTGTCGCAGCCATCGCCATTCTCGTGTGACACGGCGCTTGAGCCCACGGCACATCAGGTGCATAGTCTCTGGCCGCGACCTTGGGGTTTGGCATGCGCGATTCATCGCCTGGCGATTGAAGCCAAGTCCCCCCCCCCCCCCCCTTCTTTCCTACCGATGCTAGAAGGGTGGCAAGCCAGGACCCGTAGTGTGTCTTCACGACTTGGCATCACTGAGCTGGGTGCCCCTGCTTCCCTTTGTCGGAAAGAATGGGCTTATCAGGTATGTCCCACTATATCCAGCGGTCGCCGAGTATACCATCGGCTCCCCGTTGCAGTGGTCGATTATTATTGGCTGCCCCCTGGAAGCACGTAAAGCGTCTACCCATAGCACTTGAACGCCGTAGAACTCCATGTCCGCCCGCTTTTGAAAAACCCCGAAACAAAACGCCTTGCAACATGCTCTGCGTGGGCGCGCGGGCCGGGCTGCCTACGCGGTGCGGCCGCGCCCTTCCGGACCGGCCCGTTCGTCCTTTGCGCGCCCAGCGGCGGCGGCGGCGGCGGCACGACCGTGACTACAGGGCGTTCACGCCGCCCGGAACCCATTTTTCCCCGATGCGGCGCATCTCGGCGGCGAAGCGGCGGCTCGTGATCTTCTTCTGCTGGCGGGGGCCGGGGCCGGCGTCGGCGCCGTCGGGGTCGTAGAAGGGGTTCTGCAGCAGGCGGACGTAGGCCGTCTGCATGGCGCGGAAGACGACCTTGAGCTCGCCCTCGCGCAGGCCGACGCCGCCGCCGCCAACGCCCAGCCCCGCCGCGCCGCCGCCGCCGCCGCCGGGGCCGCCGCCCCCCTTACCGGAGCCGACGCCGCCCGCCTTGGAGTCGGCGCTCACGGTGCGCCCCCGCATGTCCACGACGGCCACGAACTTGACGCCCGTGTTGGTCTCGAACCCGTACGCGGCCAGCCGCTCGTCGGCGGCGTGCAGCAGCCCGAAGTCGCCCGAGAGCAGCGTGCCCGAGGCGTGGCGCGCCCGCGAGGCGAAGACGTCGAGCGTCGAGGACAGCATCAGCGAGAACTGGAGGGGCGTGCGCAGGGCGGCGGGCGCGCCCGTCTGCGGGTCTGACGTCGTCGGGAGAATCGTCGTGTGGAGGGGGTTGTTCTGTTTGGCCCCCGTGTCAGTCGCACCGTGTGCTGGCCGCCGTCGAGGAGACTCGGGCAGGGGACGCCTACATTGCGGCCGATGACGCCCAGGCAGGCGATGGCGGGGACAGCCGTGGCCATGGTGGAAGCTGACAGCAGCAATGCGTCCTGCGATGAGTTGGCGTTGGCCTACCGTGAGGGGTGAGTTGTCGGGGGCGGAGAGGCTGCGGAAGCCGATCGGGAGCCTGGTAGGAGTGGTGGAGTTGGGGATGGCAGAAGCAACGTGACGCTGCAATGGATGGCTGGATCGCATCTGCTTGCTCTGTCGGTGCCCCACCACATTGAGATCCCACGGATCCGGGGCCTCCAGCTACTACTCTGGATGTATCTAACCGCAGCGTCCACCCGTGTAGAACCCAGACAACACCACAGAAGCCGCGGGTCGCCACAGAGTGAGACGAAAAAATTACTATATGCTCGACCAAAACGGGCAGCCCTGGGCACTTCAGCCACGGCTCCTGCCCGGTCCGGCGCATTACTGGTGCTGGACCCAACGTGGCGCCTCTATCCCGCTTACACACCTAACTTTACAAGACGACTCGCTGGGGGGGCCCTTTGTCTGCTATCGAAACACAACCGCCCGCTCAGTTGGCTTCGTCATCCTCCTCCGAGTGAAGGCATTCCGTCTTCTCCAAACCCTTGAGCACCTCCTCAATCTCTAACGGGTCGGTAATAGCCCACACGCCGCCGCCCTTGACCTGGTCTGTCCCTCTCATCCCGACCTCCTTGCCCACCAGGTTTCTTCCCACCTTGCCTGGGCCGATGCCGATCCAGCGCCGGACCTTCTGTTCTTGGTCCAGGTATTTGATGCTGTCCCACCAGCGCACCGTTTCCAGGCACTGACGGGAGAGCAAATCCCTGACGTCCTCTTTGCTGCCAAAGGGCCGCGCGCTTACGTTGCTGACACACTGCAGCGTCCCGGGGAATGTGATGACGTCTTCGTCCTCTCGTCCAGGAACCCTGCTCTTTTCTGAAAGCAGTTGACGAATGACGCCGACTGCTGGCTTCATGATGGGGCTGTGGAAAGGCGAGTCGCTGCTCAGCTTCACGGCACGGGGATCGTGGCCGAGGAATTGTCGGACGTGGGCAATCAGCTCGCGGATCTTCTCCAAGTTACCACTCAGGACGATCTGGTTCTTCGAGTTGATGTTGGCGATCAGCACCTGGTCGATGGGGTGGATGTCCTCTGCATGGTCGCTACGTAGGCCGCTCGAACGGTAGCCAACAAAGTCGTCGACGGCCTTCACCATGGGCTCCAGTCGATCCGGCTCCGTCACGACGGCGATCATGCCGTAGTCGCCGCCGTACATGTCTTTAGCGGTCTGGGTCGCTTGCGCCATAGCCTCGGCTCGCTTGCGCACCATGTAGAGCGCGTCCTCAAACGCAAGCACGCCCGCCGCGACCAGGGCCGCGAATTCACCGAGCGAGTGACCCAAGGAGACGTCGACGCGGTCTTGAAGTCTGAACCCAAACTCCTTCTCCAATATCCGCAGTATCAAGATGCTGGTAGCCATGATGGCCGGCTGGGCATTCGCGGTCGCGGTGAGGACGCGGGACGGACCGTTGTGGATGATGTCCGACAGCTTATAGCCCATTAGGTGGTCTATCTCGTCGAGGATATGTTTCGCCGTGCTTGGAAAAGCCTCGAGCCATGGGTCTAGCATGCCGACCTTCTGCACTCCCTGGCCTATGTAGCCTCTGTCAGCAAGTAGCCGGCTTGGAAGCAAAAAAGGCCTCTGCGGCATGCGAGGGTGCGTACTCACCGGGGAAGAAAATGGCGGTCCGAGGCCTGGGGTTCTTGCGCGTCGCGACATGCCTGGATTGGTTCACGGACAATGCTGGCGACGCCGTAGCCCCCCTTCCCGGGGCATGACTCCGCGCGACAGCACGTAGACAACATGCGGCACGGCTAGGCCGGCGCAACGGAGCAATTGCGACGCTCATCGCCTCGCGCCAGCTATAACTGAGCCGATCCGTAACGCTTGGGAATCATCGATGGTGGTTCTTTATGGGGGGCCCGGTTGACGGAGCGTACGTGTAGGAGATTCCGTCAGCTAAGGAAGAGCTCCAGAAAAGACGGGCTATGGAAAGGGTCGGGATGGATGGCATGATCACGGCTATGGATGGGTGAAAGGGATCCATGTATTCCATCCCATGCGACAGGCTGGAAGCTACTACCCCACAGGGACCCCCAGCACTGGATCCCAAATGAACCGACCTGCCGACATCATCCAACTTGTAGTGCGGGGAAGCTCGGTTCGTCTTGGCGTCCGCTCAACAGTAACTATGTAACAGTACATGTACTGACCTGGGTATAACCTACATACATACAGGGCTGTTAGGGGGGGGTGTTTCGATTCAGCTGTGTATTAGCTCGGTGTTGACGTGTGGTGACTACGGTTTCCGTGTGTGCGATATACTTTCAACGGCACGGTAAGGACTCGCTTACTAGATAGGTACCTAACGATACTAAGGTATGTAGCTTCCAGCTTCAACTTCTACTGGGATAGCAGTGGATTGTGTACTACTTACCTACATATGTACCTAGGGCATGCCCCCCCAGCCGAGGCTATCAGCCGTCCGTCATGCGCGATCTCAGCTTGTAACGGGGCGTCTTTGGCAGTGCACGCCAAAACGTCTCTTTAGCTTGGAGCGTAGTGCCACTTCTGCCCTCACAACTCATGTTGGAACAGCTTGGGGCCGGCCTCTGGGGTCTTGTTGCAAGTACCCCTCAGGCCCCTGACAAAAGAAGTTGCTCACTGAGCTCACTGGCACAAAAACACTTGCACTACAAGTGAGCCAGTTATTTTGTCAGGGGCCTGCCCCTCAGCCCCTCTATCACCTTCGTCGCCGCTGGTGCCGGAATCTGTCAGGTGCGCAGCCGCTCCGAGCTGTCGTGAATAATCCAATAAACTTACGCGACTCGGCGTGCGCGTGTAGATACTGCTTCCTGCCATGTGGTTACGCCAGCTATGGATGCCGCGCACTCTCATCCTCTGTTCTGCAAGTACCGTAGCGCCGTGGCCGAAGACGAACCTGGTGTAGGCCTGGCTGTACTTACTAATACCCCAACGGTTGCAACACCGGGGGTTCGGAAACTGCGTACGTAAGTATGTCCCTTTTTGAGTCTTCTCTGGTCAGAACGAATAACGGGAATAGGTCCCCCCAAAAAGCTTGGTTGCTTCCTCACGTTCTTGTCAGGTGAAGATATATCTATGTTCCCTAGCTGTAATGTCCGACCGCCGGCGCATACAGTGCGCCCTCTAACACCGGATCTCCACGCCGCCTTTACTGATAGTCAGATACTTAACTCCCTTGTATGGTTTCACGCCTTCCCCCAATCCGCGACTCTTTTTGGTATCTACTTGGATACCCTCGATTTTGATCCCACTAGGCACCCACCCCTTGATTGAGAAGCTGACAGACGCAGAGCTGGGCATCAGAATCTTATTCTGCGCCGCCTTCTTTGCATCTTTTTCTTCCTCGCTTCCTTGTTGTGTCTTCCGGGAGGCGGACTCTGCGTTGGCTTGGTAGGGCTCGTCATATGAGTAGTCTTTACCAAAGCCAAAACCGCTGGGGTCGTCGTCCTCTCCGTCATCCGTCAACGGTCCGAGAACTGTTGCTTTGAGACTGAAATACGCCGTTCCCTGGGATATCTCCTTCTGGGGAATATGCCATTGCAGGAACTGGTCACCGGGGTTATAACTGGCGTCTCCTCTGCTCGGCCGCACATCCGACAAGTTCCTAACGTCGGATGGCAACGGCACAGACACGGTCAGATCATGCATCGAGGGGGATGCAACCGTTCCGGGATGTGGTCCGCCGAATGGCCTGCCGCCAGAACCGCCTCCAGCCCTCGACGGGCCCGACGAAGCTGTAGGACCAAAGATTTTGTTGATGTTGACGCGGACCTCGAACTCGGACCCCACAGCTCCTAGTCCCGTCCGTACCTCAATGTTGACGGGCAACTTGAGGTTATTCGAGGCCAGCGTGCCACTCTTGCCGTTGGTAAAGGGTAGGAGATCGACCTCGTAGCCGGCCAGGATGAAGCGACCATCGGGCGGGATGAAGCTGAGCTCCCCAGGGTTGTCCCTCCACCGGCTGAGCCGCACGCACGGGTGGAAAACGGGCAGCTCCATGATGCTTCTCAAGTTGTGCTTGCCAGATGGGCCTGTGAGACTCAGGATGATATCCGGGACGCCCGAGACCTTGGATGTGAAGGCGATAGTTCCGTTCGCAAAAGCTGCGATCGGCCGACCCGAAGGCGCCAGGGTGACCGAGACCGTCTCTACGACGTCAGCGTACAGCTCATTGGACGTATGCCGCACGTTTGCTCTCCTCCAAGGCAACGATAGCGCATTCTGGGCAATCAAATTGGGCGTGCTAGGGCTGCCGAAGTTGCCACCCAGCCCTGGGGGCTTCCCGGGCAGGCTGAGGCTTCCCAGAAATTTCCCCAGCAGCCCCTCGACCTCGACCACATCTCTTAGCGCGTTGGGCTCCGTGGTGTTGATGGTGCCGGCATCGCACATCTCAGTAAGAAGCTGGGCCACGACATCGTAGTTGGCCTCGATCTTGTGCGCCAGAACGGGCGCGCCGAGGAACTCCTCAAACGCATCAATGACTCGATGGAGGAACTCCAGGGCCAGCAGAGGCTCGATTTCCGAGGACGCGGTGGCTAGGTAGAGTAGATCGGCATGGACAAGACTGAAGACCAGCGTGGGGGGGTTCGTGTTGGAGAGATACAGGACATTCGGCCGCGGTGCGACGTGCTCTAGGTAGAGCGGTAGGAGGTGGGCGGCGGAGAGCGGGCGCGACGCATAGGTGTGCGAGAGAATGGCGCGGCTGGAGGTGGTACAGAGTGGTTAACGACTGACTCAACGAGCCGGGGGACACGTGCATCATCACTCACTTGTGCTCATCGTAGATATGCAGCGCTTCGATAACGCCGTTCATAGTGGTCGGGACGTCGAGACCATGCTCAGACCGGGGCAGGATACCTTAGGTAAGGCGACGTACGAAGTACGCATGTACAAAAAGGTATGTCGTATGGAGGTGGAGGGGAGCCGGCGACCGTCCTGTCTGTTCCGTCCGTGGGGCGCGCAATGGGGGATGGGAGAGCGGAAATAGGAACGCTGGGAACCTGTTGGAGATGAACTCGAGACTCGATCTCAGCGCAGCCCAGCGGAATATTCCCGCTACGCCTGTCATGGGATTACAGTGGGAGTCCCCTACCGGCCTAATCACCATCCCCAGAGGCTGATAGAAGCAAAAGAGCTCGGCGCCACCCAATCAGCGGCGGCTGCCCTGCGATCGGTGGGGCTGGTCTTTATCGCCGCTCTGCGCTCTGAAACTTTTTTTGATCCCATCCCCATTCCCTTGTGCAGCGTGCGTCCCACGGTTGTCGAGCGCAACCACGAACCGAGGTCGCATCCCCGTCACCTGCGTCCCCAGCTTGAGCCATGGCCGGAAGCGTAGACACCTCGTCTTCTTCCATGACCTCAACCTCGCACACACTCACCCACGCCCCGGGCCCCAACAAGGATTCCCTCGCCCCTCCGCCGAACGACATGTCGGCCGCCCTGCTCCAAGCCCTCGAGGCCGGCAAGCGACATGGCTTCTTGCAGCCAACCCCCTCCATACCGGATGCCTCCTTGCGGCTCGTCAAGTCGACCCTGGACTCGTATGCCGGCCATTTGAGCGACGAGCAGCAGCAGCGACTCCGAGAGGCCAGCAAAAAGCGGAAAAGAGCCGACCGTGGCCCCTCCAAAGCCGAAGTGCTCAAGGTCCGGAAGCTGCATGTAGACGGTTTTGAGAGCAGCCAGGTTTGGGAACAAGCAAGGCGCATCATCTCCAGTGCTTTGCAGGAGTCTCAGGACGCGCTTGCAGAACTCGAGGCCAACCATGAAATTCAAGCAGAGGGCAGCGACGGACACCTCGAAAGCGGCAGCGAGGAAAACTCGGACATCGGCTCCGATGTAGCGGATGACGACAACGAAGACGGTCTTTCTGGCGGAGATGTCGGCGGCAGTGAAGACGAATACGAGGAAGATGAAGATGACGTATTGTCAGGCGAAGAAGACCTGGAAGGGCTGGAGGGAATCGAAGCCGACAACGATGAAGAGGAAGACGAAGGAGAAGAGGCTGCCGCGGGATCCGACGACGAGGATGAGGACGAGGACGAGGACGAAACATCCGGAACCCTTGTCGAAGACCCCAACGGTCTTAACGACGGCTTCTTCTCCATCGACGACTTCAATAAGCAGACGCAGTGGTTCGAGTCTCAGGACGCCAAGGCCGACCCCAACACGGATGCAGCAAGCGACGACGACGAGATCGATTGGCATGCTGACCCTTACTCGGAGGTCCCTGGTGCTAAGCGCAAAAAGTCGGATGACGATGACGACGAGGAAGACATGCCCTCTGACATGGAGGATGACGACGAAGAGCGCGGTCCTGCCTTCGAAGACATGAAAATGGATGCCCCCGAAGGAGAGAGCGGCGACGAAGACATGGACGATATGGAAGACATGGAAGACGACGGTGAAATGAACGCCAACGACGTTTTCTACAAGGATTTCTTCGCCCCCCCGGCGAGGAAGGGCACCAAGAACGGCAAACCACGCAAGCCCAAGCAACCTCGCACGAAAGAGCCCGATGACACCGACATGGAACGTGCCATGGCCGATGTTCGCCGCGATCTTTTTGAAGACGAGTCTGAGCATGGAGACTCGGACGACGGTCTTTCTGATGTGTCTGCCGGCGATCCTCGGTCGCGAAGGTCAGCCCACGAGCGGCGTCAGGCCAAACTTGCCGAGGAGATCCGCAAACTCGAGGCTGCCAATGTGGCTGAGAAGAAATGGGCTCTGGCTGGTGAAGCGAGTGCGGCGGACCGGCCTAAGCATTCGCTGCTGGACGAGGAATTTGACTACGAGCATGCCGGCAAACCCGTGCCCGTCATCACCGCCGAGATCAGCGAAAGTATAGAAGAGATGATTAAGCGCAGAATATTGGCGCAGGAGTTCGATGAGGTGATTCGGAGGCGGCCAGATGCCTTCGACCAGTCTGGCAATGGCCGGAGAGGCCTCGTCGAGCTTGATGATACCAAGAACAAGCAGAGTCTTGCCGAGATGTACGAGGAAGAGCATGTCAAGAACGCCAATCCCGACAGCTACGTCAGCAAAGCCGACGAGAAGCTGCAGAAGGAGGAGAAGGAAATCGAACAGATGTGGCGAGACCTCTGCGGCAAGCTCGACTCTCTCAGCAGTTGGCACTACAAGCCCAAACCGGCCGCGCCGTCGCTTTCCGTCGTTGCTGACGTTGCGACGGTTAGTATGGAAGACGCGCAGCCCGCCACCGCCCAGGGCGTCAGTGGTGGCGACCACGCCCTGGCTCCCCAGGAGATCTACAAGGCCGGCAAGGACACGGCAGAGAAGGGCGAAATCGTGGCCAAGAGCGGCTTGCCTGTGGCTAAGCAAGAGCTCAGTCGTGAGGAGAAGGCGAGGAGACGCAGAAGAGAGAAGGAGAGGATACGCAAGGCCGGCGGCAACGATAGGAAGCCCCTGGGTGGCCGTGCGCAGGCTCAGAAGGACGCCGTCGCCGACCTCAAGAAGGGAGGAGTCAAGGTCATTAACAAGAAGGGAGAGTTGCTTGACATGGAGGGTAATAAGGCAAGGGATGCCATGGCCAGGACGAGCGGCAGCTTCAAGTTGTAGGCCGTGTATAGAATGTAGAGGAAAACACAACAGCAGCCTTGTGCTTGTTCGCAGCATGTGGGGTGTTCGCCCTTTATTCCATCTTGCTATGACTCTGGTTTTCCTGTTATCGGCCGTTGTGGTGTTAGTGGTGGTGGTGCGCTTGCGACGGAGCGCTGGTGCTCATGTGGGAGCAGTTTTCCTTTTTGGGTTAGTGCTGTATGATTTCTCGACATTTCGCAACGAGCCTCCTACACAAACACATCTCTCCCGATTCGCACCCCTGTGGCCGTTACCCTTATAAGGACCGAATACCGGCACCATTTTGCGTCGACTGTCTAAGCCCACCTAAAGTCCGACGTCACCTGAAGCGATGGCCGGCGACAAGCTCCCCAGCCTCCAGGCGCTCGAGAAGCCCGAGAAGCTGCAGGATCTCCTCAAGGCGGACCGGGGCGAGGACTGCACGCCCTGCAAGGTTGTTGGTACGTTGGACCCCCGGACGAAAGATGTGGTAGAGAGCCCACCCCTCCCTCCCCCGGGCTGACCCGTTCTGTTCTTGCGCTCCCCCCCCCTCCCTCGCAGGCGGCGGCACGTTTCTCGGCCTGGCGGCCTACACCTTCTGGTCCGGGCAGACGCAGCTCCAGCGGCAGCAAGCCCAGATCCTGGCCTCCAAGTCCGTCTTCGGCATGCGGAGCCGCCGGTTCGGCATCGCCGCCACGAGCCTGGGCCTGGCCTGGCTCGGCATCTACCGGCTCTTCATGTAAGGCGGCCGCCGTACGGCCGCCCCCGCCCTTCGGCCACTTTGCGCGAAGGTGAGCGGGCGAGGCGGCGCGTCGGATGCTCGCGGCTAGGCCCGCCAGGAACGTGCGAGCGCGGGCTCTGGGTGCGCCGCGTCGAGGCGCCGTGTCGAGGCGCCGTGGGACAAACAGCATGTACGACGGCGATCGGGGACGGGGAGCCCCGTGTATGATAGAGCATGTACGATGAATCTAGGAGGGGCACGCGTGCTGAATTCGGTCACCAACGAAGAAGGGCGTGCTGGCATGAGCACGCGTTGGAACGGCACCACAACACGGACAGCGCCCCTTGAAATTTCAAGTCTCGACATGTATACTGCCGACCGCGAAATTGGAAATCGGGCAATGGATGTTCTCATCTCTCCTCGCGCCTGCCGCCCTGCTCTGTCCTCTGTGCGTGTACAGTCTCTTGCAGCTCCTTGACTCTTAGCCCTTGCAGCCCGGCAGGTTCCTCCAGTTCCACCGCCTCGCCCATCTTGACGTCCCCTTTCATGAGGCCTCCGTTGAGCCGGACTTCGAGTGGTTTTGTCGCCGGGTTTCTCTCCCAGTGCCTCGCCTCGGTGGGGAGAGGCTGCCACCAGTCCGTGCCGGACCTCGCATGCCACTGGGAACTGCACAGTTCCCACAACCGACTTGCGGCGCGCTTGTACGCAAACCTTTCGTCCTCGCCCGTGAATGCGCCGGTATTGCTAAAGTCCAGCCGCGACTTGTTGGGCGCCAGGCCGAAATCGGTGTCCTGGTCCGGGTCGTACGGCGCGTTGGCCGGGTCCACGTACGTCGAAATGTTGGGGCGGAATGGCGAGGTGCTGTCCTGGTAGGCTTCGGCCACGGTCTCCGAGTGGATGGCATCGGCGTCCACCCGGTCTTCCTGACCACCTCCGGCAGCCCCCTGGCCGACCGCCTTGTTCTCGGGGAAAAAGAGGTCGTCGGGGCCCGCCCGAGCCCGGACAAACAGCTTGCAGCGGGCTTCGTACAGGGCATCCAGCAGGGTAATGAGACGCCTAGCCTCGTTCTTTTTTTGTATCGTCAGGACCGGAATATTGTCGATGACGAATGTGTGAAAGGTCGACGCCATGGTTATGTAGTCTGCCGGACCATATGTCGAAACGAGCTCGTCAAAATCCCAAAAGGCCACACCATTGCACTGCTTGGGGATTTTGACAGTGCGCCCATAAATTACCAGGGTTGACGGCGTCCACGAAGGATCATGTGGTCGAGAGAGCGACGCCCACAAGTCATCGTTCCCTTCGCGGGCCAAAAAGTAATGTTTGGGCGTTGAGGCCTTCGCGCCAGTCTCGTCATTGACCTTGTCAGCTTCGAGGCTTGCGAAGGGCATACCCGGGGATATCACGGCTGCATCAGACATCGAATCTCCCACCTGTTGTGCTGACGGGTCCAGCACTCCGACTTCTCGCCTTCTCCAGTCTTTGGCCCCTTCCATTTGCCAGAACTCGCAGCGTGCCTTCAAGACTTGGAGGAAGTTGGCGAAATCGCTCGATGACCCGAACAGGTCCCCCTTGCTTCTTGATCTTCCCCTACCCAGAACTTGACTAAACAATCCGCCAGGAGCTGGAGGGGCGTACTCGAAACCCGTCGCTTTTTCAAGGTCCTCGGGCATGCGGTTGGAGGACGCGACGAGAACTCCCCCCAACTGAAAGAATGCCGTGAAGAGGTTGCTGAGGATTTTGCTCGCCGCTCTGTCAGGAAATTGGAACTCGTCGAGGAACAGAACGGGAGACTTTTCGACCATCTCCCGGGCCATCCAAAGCAGGGAGTAGTGCTGGTCGACGCCGGGCAGCTGGGGATGCGACATTCGGTAGCGTTCCAGCTGCGACAGGGTATGCAACATAAACGTATTGAAGTGCCATCTCTTCTTTCGGCTGGTTGGCAATCCCTCCGCGAGCAGATCCAACAACATGGACTTGCCGGTGCCGACCTCGCCGGACAGAAAGAGTCCCTGCGGCGAGTCTATCTGGATGGCAGCCTCGTGGCTGTTGAGGACACGCGTCAGAGCGAGGCTGTCTTTGCCCTCGCTTCTGGCGAACAAGCGCTGGAAAAGCGGGTTGCGCCAGATGGGGTGACTTGCTACTGCAAGACCCGAGCCGTCGTCCGACGACTTTCTGGTTTGAGCCAGGGCGTTGGAAATGGCCTCGAGTTTCGCTCCATACTCCACCGCGGGCGAGTAGTCCTTCAGGCGGCGGTAGATCTTCTGCAGATGGATTGCAAGCCGGTGCTGCGCCGGGTCGGGACAACACCGGCCCGTTGCCAGGAGACTTTGATACTTGACCAGCGGGTCGGTGATGGTGATGGAGGTTGCTGCCCGCTTCATGGTGAGGTGGTGGTTTGCTAAGGACTGGCTAATGATGCAGTCGGGCAGACGTCATCGATAACTTCCCGGGAGAATCATCGAGTTGCCAGCTAGCTCCAGCACTGGGGGGGCAGGTTGGTAGATACGGAGGGTTGCAGCCCGTGGGTGGCAAAGAGACTTCTACGAACCGCGACCAAGGCAATAAAAGGGCACTCGGCTCTCTTGTGCAAGCGCACCTGATCCCACCAGTGTTTTCGAGGAAGAGAAACGAAGGACGCTCCCCCGGCGAAACTGGGATACGCTTCAAGGCCCGTCGCAAAACGGGGATCAAAAGCGGACAGGTAGACACTCGGGACTCTCTTTCTAGAGAGAGACGAGACAGCAAAACACAACCTTAGGTCGAACGGGGCTTACCTGAGTCAGGCAGGTCAAGTAGGTTAAGTCCCTTGCAGCGGCTCAATGAGATAGGTAATGCGAGACTCCTGCAAATTCATCAAAGGAAGCAGAGGCGGGACGCCATGTATATCATCTTACCATATCTTAGCATCGTGACTTTCACGGCTCAGGTAACCGTTGAAACTTTAGCTGGGCGACGAGGCTGCGGCAAACGGGAGCTCGGATTGGATCCAAGGCTGTTTTTGTTAGGTTCCATGTTTGCTGGCCCGGGGCTGCTAGGAAAAGAAGTGGAGTTCACATTCCTAACTCTGGAGGCTTGTACTTATTGGATGGAGCGCTGGGCTCGTGCAATGGGCACGTCAACACGGACACCCAGCAAAAGACAGGTGGACAAGGGACGAGGTAGGTAAAGAGGTCGGAAGTAGGAAGTACCTACTAGACGCTCAAAGTACATTCAGCACTTAGATTGGGTACAGGAGTACATCTTCGGAGCTTAGCACATCCCATAGCTCCAGTCTCTGGAGAGACGGCCCAGCAAACACCAAACACCGCCGCGAGTGGAAAGCAAGTGGCTCTCGCAACCCAGCAGGAAAAAAAATAATACACGTCCCTTTTCATCCATCCCTCGCGCGCCCGACGCCGTATGGACTGATCGCTGGACGCCTGCAACCCAACCCGAAAACCCCCAGCCGTCCCTCGGGCATCTTCACAGCTGCCTGTTTTCGTCGCCGTGCCATGATGAAAACCCGTTCCGTGTATCCTTGGCCGCATCGATAGAGAAACCCCCATCAGGATCGCTGGCGACGCTGCTGGCCGCGCTTCTGCCGCCTAGCAACAATAGGTCCGCCCTAAAACACGTCTCCCGCCCTTCCCTGCAACACCCGATACCCATCATCACCATCACCCTCGCCCTGCTCCCCGACCGGCCGACCGTCCTGATTCTGCCCTGTCGCTGCCGCCATCGGCCCCCTCCCTTCTCCATCCGCACCACCGCCAGCCGGGCGTTTGCATCATGTTCTCCGCCTCGGCCACCGACGGTGCCGCCAACGGCCCCAGTGTGGGAGCCACTACGCGCAGCCGCCGGCGACAGCGTCCCCAGAGCCAGGAGAACTCGGCGCAGCAGCCCAAGGCCAAGCGACAGCGCCCCAATCTGGCCGAACAAACCGTCGCCGATCCCGATGCCGCCACAGACAACTACGAGGTCAAGTCAGCGCGTCCCCAGGTGGCCGAACTGAAACAGGATGGCCTCGAGAACACGCCCTTCATGAGAAAGGAGCTCAGCTTTCGGTCCAAAAAGGCCAAAACCGGCGAACGCGTGAGCAAGGGCGACGGAACCGTGGTCTTGGTACGTTGGTGATGCCCCCTGCCCGCCGACGGATAGGACCAGCTAACCAGTCCTTCTACTCGCTCCTTAGACCAGCAATGCCGGCTACGTTGTGAGCAAGTTCCCGGCGCTGCCGGATAGGCTCCGAATCGACGCGACGAGTGAGGCAGTTTCCTACACCGACTGGCTTCTCTACGTGCTGACCAAAGAACAGGCCGCCAGCATGGCACCGTCGACCCCGTTACCGGCTATGCCCTGGTCCTCACGCAAACTCACGCCGTCGTATGGCCCTATTCGTCGCCCACATCGTCGCCCGAATCCTTTGTCTTCACCCTGCCCTACCCTTCGAAGCATTCGACCGACCCGCTTCCCCTCGGCTCGCTCGTCTCGTCCTCCGTCTCGTCTTCCGAACCCGGCCTGGTGGTTGTCATGCCTACCAGCGGCAAGATCACGTACTGGGAATCAATATCGAGCGCCACAACTCTGGACTTCATGCGCCAGCAGCGCAATGGTGTTGAGGACACCGTATCAGGCATGTACTCGGGTGAAACCGTGATCCAGATCGCCAGTGCCGAATCGGCAACCGGCTTCGTCCTTGCTTTCAGCAGCGGGCGCATGGCGTACATGAGTGTTCGCGACGCGCATGGGCGGCCACAGATCTCGGTGCAGTTCTTGCGCACTAGCTTGGGGCCGTCAAACGCTGGTTTCTTTGGAAGCATTCGGAATGCCCTATCCCAAGCGGCCATCCAGGGCGACATTGTGGCTGTGAGGTCTGATCGATCGTCGACGCAAGGGGAGCGGACTATAGTGGCTGCAACGTCTAAGGGACGGCTGCATGCGTGGAGAGTACACCGCGGAGGCCACCATGACGTTCTGGCCGAGCACGACGCTAGAGAGGATATTATTGCTGCCATTCACGATCGCGATCGCCTCGCGGCCAAATTCCCATCTGAGTCTTTCAGGATACACGACTTGACCCATACGCCGCCCGGCCTCGACGACAAGTACTCCGAGATGACGCAGCTCCGTCAGACTCCGGAGTCAGATGAGTACCAGCACCTACTGCTTCTTACTTCCATGTCCAGCCGGACCTCGTGCCGTTACACACTGGTTGAGGTCCTCTTGCCCGATAGCGTCTCGCATGATGCCCCCATGATGATTGGCACCATCCGCCCGATAACGAGTTACTCGACACCTCCTGACGCCCACGCCCTTGCCAAACCTCGCCTGTACCTGCCCAGGCCTGGCCTCGCTGCTTTTGTGGTCTTCGATCGTGCTGCTGTCGTGGCCTCGATTGCGCGCCAGCCGGACTCGCCGGACTCGCAGCTTATGGAGGATACTCGCGTCATTCCTGCTACATACGAGGACGTCATAGATCTGAGGCAAGATCCGACGCTCGAGATTATGGGCTCTGGATATGAGGAACCTCACGCCCCCGGGTCCGAGGATGTCCGCGTTGTCCGTGTCAAGTCGAAGAACCCCTCCATCGTCCTTGTCGTGCGCGGCGCCGGTTGCCTTCGCATCACAACTACTGACATCGACCGTTTTGCAAGCGAAAAGCCGCCGCGGATCACGGCCAAGAGCAAGCTAGAACAAGCCGTGTTCTTTGGAATCAAGGAGGACAACCCGCTGGTTTTCGATATTCCTCGCGAGCTTCCGTTCACTGACAAGGAGCTGGGTGATGCAGCCCTTGAATTGAGCCGCGACATTCTGAGCTCCAGCAACCCCCATTTGATTGCCGGTTCCATCCACCTGGACAGCCACATGCGACTCCGCGCCCAAACGCTGGAAAAGCTGATGGCGCATCTGAGGTGTCTCAAGGTCAACCTGGACCGGGTGACAAGATGGCAGCTACTATGGAACGCCGAAAAGCTCCAGGCCGCCAAGTATGTTTGGAAGAAGCACGAGGAATTCATCAACACTCGCCCAGCCGAGAACAAGAAAGACATTGTCGCCGAGATTGTGGAATACATTCGGTCCGAGGAGAAGAGCCAACCGGATGTTGCCCGAGGAGAAACTGACCAGTTGCGCCACTGGTTCGTTCATGACACTGCACGTATGAACATCTTCCTTGCCTGGGCGTACGAGGTCATCAAGTACAGTTCAAAAGCCGGCCTGGATCAGCTGTCACTCACTCGGTTCATCTTTGAAGCCATACAAATCAACATCGATGCCATTCACGAGTCGGTGGAGTACCGCAAGAAGAACCTCGGCCTCTACGGGCTTGAGCGTGAGAGCTTGGTGAATGGCATCTTGTTCGATGAGTACGAAGGATTACCGCAGCCCTGGACCAGTGATCAGTACATTACGAATAACCTGAAGCGGCTGGTCGAGCTGGCCTCGGAATGGGCGAATCAACACTATCTGTCCGATACGACCAGCGAGGTTGAGCAAGGACTCATCCGCCAGATACGAGGCTCTTTGCCATCACTAACCGAGATCTATCTCACGGCTCTCCAGGAAATGTCGCGATGGGCACTTTCCAGCGTGGACTCGAAGACGGTCACACTGGGACAGAGCTTTGAGGAGACATATGAAAGGGACCGCCATGACAAGGTGGTTCTGTTGTCTCAGTCGGAAAACTGGGACGCGGCGGTCAAACTGGCCGAGCATCACCGTTCCCTCTCGGCGCTGGCCGAGATCATGATCAGCGAGATAAGCTCGATTCGCGAGAGGCTCGAAGAGGGTGCCCTGTCTCCCGAGCAGATAAAACGGCTCGAAGAAAGAATGGTCACCAAGGAGCGTCAAGTCGAGAGTTACTTTGCCGCTTACGGGAAGGAGTTCGCATTCCCCTTCTATCAGTGTCAACTTGAGCACCACGGCATCGACGCTGTCATGGAGTACAAAGGCGACAAGCACCTCAAGACCATGTTTCTGCGAACGAAGCCAGAGCTTGCCAGGGTATCTTGGATTAACGACATTATTGGCGAGGAAGACATCATGCGCGCGGCTGACACGCTGCTCGAGCTTGGTCTTTCTCATGAGCAGCAGATCTGGAACAAGAAGATCGAACTCAGCCTGGGCAAGCTCGCTCGTATGGCCGAAGTCTCTAGCTCTGCTAGCAAGGCGTTGTACAGCGCTGAAGACGCCACCGTCGATGCTGCGGTTGCCGACGCCGGCGTCGAGGCCATCGACAAGGAGCTTTCCATCATCAAAATCCAAGATATGTTGTATGGTCAGATCCGACCCGTCGTCAGTGTTGCACTCGACGAGAGCGAAGAACTGCCCATGGCCATGGAAGCTTTCCCTCTCAAAATCCCCAAGAAGTACAAGATCCTCTCCGAAATATACGAGCTTGGCATCGGCCGCCTGCTCAAGCATGAAGCGCTCGACCCCATGACGTTGATCGAGCTCCTCACACTGATCGAGCTTCAGCCCGATCTCAAGGAGATGATCTCGGACCAGTTCTTCTTGGCCATCCAGGTTGCTAACTACGGCCTTGACGGCGAGGAACGCGACCAAGCCGAACGGCTCATCTGGAGAAGGTGCTACCTCAGAGAAGACTGGACGAAGATCAACAACACGTCTCAAAAGGACGACAACGACATTCTGGAGATCCTGGGCAGCACTGACCTCTTCTCTGTTTTCTGCGTCCTCTATGCCAACCGTGAGTTCCCTTTGGTGCCCGGCCCTGGGTGCGAGGCGATGCTAACTTGCAACAGAATACGGCACCAAAGAGAAGCCGTACCGCCGTGTCATGCCTTCCGAAGCAGTTGGCGTCTTCACCGAGACGCTGGACCGACGCTTCGAGAAGTTGGAAAAGGGCTATTGCGAGAGATACCTCGAGGCCATGCGTTGGGAGGACAGTAACCTGCGGAAGCACATTGAGAAGCACCGTCTGGAGCAGTGGGCCCGAGACACTCAAAGGCTGGCAGAGGACACGGTCGACCAGCAGTACGACCAGCAGACCGAGGAGGGCGCCCTCGCGACGTCACCTCAGCAGGCCCATGCCGACGTGGCTGTCAACGGACACGCGCAAAACGGCGTGCACTAGGAAGGCCGCTGGCGCGCGAGATGGGAAGCATGAGCCGTCGGTGGCATGTAAAGGCACTAATGAAACGATGGTCCGTTATATACCTATCTGATTTGCGGCAGGGCAGGCGTACGGAAAGGGGGCGAGTGACGAGGTTTGGGCGGCACGCAAGAGCATCTGGAGCGTCCATGAGGATGGCACACACTGCCTTGTTCCAATCAAAACAAGGATAGACAGTAGCAAGACCTCCTCTACGAGCAGGCGCACCGCGTGGAAGCCGGTCTTCCTCCCCCCCCCCTCGGTGCGAATCGATTCTGGTATCGGGGGTATACTATGGAGCTTCTTGCCCCCTCTCCTACCGGCCAGCGCGAACCTGACGACCGAAGCACACGTTGCTGCTGCTCCACTCGGATTCTTGAGAAGGCTATCGCATCTTCCCGAGGCACCTGTGGCTGTTGCCCGTTCGTCCCGTGATACGTGTCTTCCTGTCTCAATAGAGAGGTGTCTGCTGCCATAACCAAGAACGACACGATTTTTCCCTATCTATTTACAATCCAGGGTGTGGTAGACGCGCAAGGTCGCCGCTCCCCCCCCCCCCTTCCCAGCCGCCCTTCTTTCCACGTCATCCCTTGTCCTCGCCCACCGTCCGTACTGGGAGCCCTTTTCTAAGACGTAGCCACTTTGGAATTCACTACACCGGGAGCCCTGGCGAATGGCATCCCGGCACGGGGAGCTCCGGGGAGGCAGGGCGGGAGAAGGAGGAGGGGCTACAGGTACGAGCCAGCATGGCCATGCTGTCCGGTGGTGGCACCCCCACGCGAAGCTGCAGGAGGGGGGGGAGGAATACGGGTACGACGGGCATATGAGGGGGGAGGGGAGGGGGGTCAGCCAGGGTGCACCAAAAGCGGCCGGCAGCCCCCTCTGTTCCAATTCAAGATCCGGGACGGGAGGGTAGGTGAAGGAAGGGCCTCGAGGGAGCACCAAGCAGTTTCAGCGGCGGGATGACTCTTGTGCCAGGCTCGTGTCACGGGGCGCATTTGCGAATAGGGAGTTTAGGTGAGTACGGTGCGGGCCAGCTGGGCAGGCACTTGGCTTCGGGTCTGCGGCCCATTGCAACCTCAGGTCCTCTCAGCATGCCTGCCTGCCTGCACGATATGCCGACCGCTCACCGAAATCGAAGCCACCCCCCCGCGCCCCGTATGCATCACGGTCATCATATGGGAAGGGACTTGTATAATGTATACATCGTATAACAAAGTGATTCGGGCCGATCAGTGTCACCTCGAGGATGACCGGTTGGTATTGGCTGGATGTGAGGAACAATGTTCAGGGCTGTAAGGCGACGACATTTCAACGCACCTTGGAGGCAGCATGCTATTTCTGTCGCGGCGCCATGCCAATGGTTGCCGGAGGAAGGTAGATAGGGTCTTACCAACCAATCGGCCCCGAACCAGCTTCACCGGACCATGGCGCAAGCAATGCCTCTCAAAACCGAGCTCGAGGCCGCCAGCGATAGCTACCACGTTCGGCCCTCGGAATACTGTAGGGATGTTATGAGAGCCGCGGCAGTGTAGATTCGTCTGGGGCGGGAAGCTGAAAGAGAGGCGCCGGGGGTGCGCCTGGGGGCCTCCATCGCTTCCTCTGCCACTCACGTCGTGTCGCAAAGACGGACATATTTGAACCGCCGCCAGTCACTGATGACGAACCGTGGCAAGTGAACAATAAGGCTGCCAGTAATCTTATCAGTAACGCGAGCAGCCGCCCAGCACCGGCCGCAAATCCTGCCGAGGGAACCCATGGGGACCTGGCTGACAGTCCTCCATGGCATGTCGCTTGTAAAGCCCACCGGAGAGCGCCAAGCAGTCTGAAAGAGACAAACAGACCATTGTAGGCGACGGCGCACGTGGCATTGGCGCGCAGGACGCCAGGGTCCTGCTGTAGAATCGCTCTGTCTGCCTCTCTCGATTTGTCCATAAACTACGAAATTAAGGACCAATGGGCTGATTGCGCCTGATGGCACCGGACGAGTGCCAGTGCTGGGGCTAGGCTGAGCGTGACAGATCGTGCTGCCAGGATCGCGGCTAGACCTGATCAGGATATATGTTTCAATCGCGAATTCACCCGGCGAAGGCTTAGTCGGTCAAACGCCCGTCCGCCTTTCCAATTATATCAACTCTGATGGCCGGCAGGGACGGGAAATCGTATCGTGAGAGGCCAGGTATCCACATCGTCGCTCGAGGTAGTCACCGCCGTCCGGAGGAACGCACAGGCCGGCGGGAGGCGGTAATCCATGGGCCGTAATCCATCCATTGGTCGCAGCCCGGGACGTCAGTAGCTGCGGCCTTTGAGTAAGAGTCGCGGCAGTGGTGGCAGTAGAGTTGACGGTGGCGCGGCGCATAACGGTCAGTCAATCGCATGAGTGCCTTCTCCGTCCTCTCCTCGGCGTCATGCAAAGTGCCATGTGCGACAGACGCACGCCGTTGTCAGTCACTGTGGTACGCGGCCACCGTCGATGAGCGCTGAGGCTGATGGCCGATGACCTGCTAGTCAGTCACTAGCAGTCGCACGCACGCGGCACCTGCGCCTGCAGGTTGTTGCCTGGGATGGAATTTGTCATGCTGCGAGGGGCGACGCGGCCGAGGGGTGGGGGAAGGGGGCCGGAGGGAGTTGTGCAGGTCGAGGACGAGATGGGTCACGATGTCGCCGGCCAGGCCGTTCACCACGGGAGAGGACTCCGGACCCCGTGACACCAAAGTCCCGTGCGGATGGGTGTCGGATGAGTGGCCCAGAGGCCCTGCTCGCTGCTGAGGCATCCGTCAGCTTCGTCACAGGCCGGCAGCAGCAACAGGGGAAACGGCCACCCTCCTCGGCCAGACAGCCACCAACCAGTGGGCGCAGGCGAGATAGCGCCATGATGGCTACGAGCGACCTCGTCCCCTTCCATGGCGTCGAATGAGGTCCGTCGAGAGCGCAGCAACGACAGGGGCCAGCTACACCGTGATTGGACGCCGTGCGAGGCCGAGATGCAGCAGGTTCCCCGCAAAAAAGGCCCATGGATGCCGGATCGAGTGTCATGATACTCAATCTGCTAGGGCTGTCTCGGCTGTCAGGCCTGCAGAGTAGGGTAGCAACTGGTAGTCGCTTGCGAGAGCCATGGTGGCCCGCCTGGTTCCATTCCGAGACAGGCTCCTGGCTAGCGTCCGGGCCCGCCGCAAGGCTGACTGGAGTTGAGAGTGGGCGAGGATTGTTTTGTTTCTTTTACTAAGTTAGTGTCTCGAGAGCTGCACGAAGGTGGAGGTACGCTGTCGACCGCTGGGTATGTACCTTGGTTAAGGGCATGCAGATAGCATCACTGGCCTCCACAACTAGGCAGATTTCTCGACTGGGCTAAAGTTGGGGGCCGGGATGGATGTCTGTGTACTCCTGGTGCCGGCCGCCATCGCGGGAGACGATGGACGCTGCAATTTTAGTACACGGCCTGATATATGCAGGGGGGGCGCGGAAGTCGGACGGGCATAGACGTTGCGATCTGAATCACAAACGCGCCGCTCTGCCGATCGCGGCGGCGCCTTTGCGTCACCGCGTTCATCTGCATAGGCAGGCCGGCCGTCTCTGGGCGGGTGACTGTCTACCCAGTTGCCAGCCAACCTGTCCAATCTTCGACCTGGCCGGGGATGGAAAGCAAAGCTGTGTGCCAGCGGGGCAATGCGGGAAATCGAAGGGCAGTCGTGCTATACTCGGTGGCCCCCATTTCGCCCCGTCTGGTGTGAAGGCCCCGTGGCTGCTCCGGTCGGACTCGCGATGGATGGGGGACGTCGGAGATGCGCCGCCTTTGGGGGCCGGTGGCGTGGGCGGCGGGCGTATCAACGCCGGAGTGCTGTCCTCTACGAGAGGCTGAGCGGACCGTCATATGAGCAGAGCCAATCCGCCGACGCCCTACCTGCATTGCTGTTTGGTCCGGAGGCGATGAGACGGCGCCGGTCGTGTGGCGACCGCTCGAGATGAATCCTTGTGGTCTGGCTAGGTCGACAATTCCAGGCAGCGACGTGGGATGCAACTGTGAGAAACTGTGGAGGTGCTTAGGGCAGTTCGGAGTACCACTTCCAATGTATTGTGGGAAAGGATGCCATGGGGAGGCAATCGGAGGATTGCGGCAAGACGAGATAGGCAATTACTACCCAGGCGCCCGGGCAGGAGGTAGTACTGTGTACTGCTGGTTACATAGTGTATCTATCCACACCCACGAGGCGTCCATCGTGGATTAGGCGATATACGATGATGGATCTACGCAAACCTCGAGGTCTCCAACTGCGGGCGAGGGGATCTACTTGCAGGTAAGGTATCCTCCCATGTATGCATCCCCTGTCGTGGTACAGTACTGACCTTCCGTTTACAGCACCTGGGAGCCCTACCCAAGGTTGGCACGACCCAGTTACCCGGTACGGGCGATGCCCGCCTGAAACATACTGTGTACAGCACTGCATGCACTGCCGCTGCCGGCAGGGGAATTCACGCAAGAGGGGCAAGGCTGTCTTCCAGCCCCAAGGAGCCCTAGAAGCTGGAGACTGGAGTCCATGGAACCTTAGGTTGGATCCATATACTTCCAGCTGGAGACTTGGAATCGTCCATAGTGCACGGCCAGAGGCTCCCCCGCAAGGTTTCATCGCATGGGCCGCACGGTGACCTCTATTGGGTGGTATACGTGGTGGCATACAGGTACGGGGCTAACTTAGGGAGCGCACTTGGGTACCAGGCACTATGGGATTCATGGTCCAACTTATAGGTACCCGCCACCGGGGATGCACCCCGTAGATACGTCTGTTCAATATCAGGGGTCAATTCTAGGTGACTAAGTAGTATTGCAATTGCATTTCCGTCGCATCTGGTATCCCATGCATCTATGTCTGGCTGGGGCTGTGGTGCGCTCGTTGCGCGCACCCACACCCACGGTCTCGGGTTCCAGGGCTGAGGGGGGTGGTCACAAAAAGGGGTCCGATTAGAACCGCCGGCGGCCGTTGCTGCGACCGCGGCACATCTGCGACTTCACAGGGCTGCATCTTCAAGGCCGACCGACCGCCAATCCCATCACCCGTCGGCTCTGCTGCGCAGCATCAACCACATGGGATAGCCCCCTCCCCCCTCCCCATTCTGCAGCCTTGTGTGGTCGGGGTATTGAGATCTGGATCGTCCCAGGGCTGGCCCAAACGGGCTGTTAACCTGGAGGGGGCTGCCAGAGCCGGAATGCACTATCCGCACCCGTTCAGCGGGCCGCCTCTCCTGGCAGACCATGTACTATGGGATCCTCCTGCCAGGGCTCCCTCCGACTGCCAGCTGCTGTTACCCCTTGTATAAGTACCTACCCATCCCGGCCAGGCGGGGTTGCGACGGCGTCTAGGTAGGACTCGATGTGGGCAGAGTCACAGCCAGCCAGGACTCCCATCTATCTGTCTTGGGCAGGACGAGGAGGTAGTGGGAGGTAGGTAAGTCATACGTTACCCAGGCCAGTTTAGACTGCGCGTCGGCCGTTACAATTCGCTGCGTCGCGCCCGCCTTCGCCGTGCTCCTCCAAATAGAACTTACATACTACGACTCCCGCCTGCGGTAGCGTTGTTGTCTCAACCACCCGAACGCCAAGAAGGCATCTCATCGACGGTCGCCGGGGAGTGGGCGTGGCCCCTGTCCATTCTGTCCGCCCGTACGAGGGCCAATAACGGGGGAGGGGGTCACGGTCACGGTAGCGTATACCCACCCGCCCGGCCTGTCATCCTCGCCGTACACAGCCTCACCACCCTGGCCCGTATATTGCCGTTGCGTGATGTCTGTCAGCGCACCCAAAGCCCACCACCAGCCGTCCCGATTGGGCAAGATCGTGTGCTAAATCCAGCCAACTCCCGGCAGGTTCCCACTAGGAGCCAAGCCACCCACAGCTCCGGGGGGGCGTGAGAGGAAGAACAAGCTCGCTCCGCCGTCATTGGCAACGGCGCGCAAGACCTTGCGGGTAGCCCACGGTGATTCATCTGATGATTGACGTTGCTTAATTGGCAAGCGGTGTAATCTTCGTCAATCCAGTATACGTACCTGCCTCTCTCTGTGAGCCCTCTGGATCTCTGGCCCTGTCCCGGGGCTATCCACAGTCCAGACCCATTGGATTGAAACCCCTTGACGATTGAATCTGCCTTGGGTCCCGGGAAACCACAGTTTCCTATGTCACAAGTGGGGGGGGGGGGGGGGGGGGGGGGGGGCTACCAAGATCCGTGCAGGGACAATCCATGTACAGGTTACTCATTGATAAAGGCCGAGGGCCGATGACGTGCGGATAACTTCCCTCGCCCTACACGGCCAGCGCCGCGGTGACATTTCGTCGGATGGTGTCTCCTTCCGCCGTCCACGGTAGGTGATGACATGGGTACGCGATGCTCCAATGCCGGTAGTACAATATTCGGCGTGGAGTTTCGCAGTGCGCCCGGCGCCGTTGGGAAAGGGGAGACGGGGAGCAGCAGGACAATGCCGGCCCCGAGGCTACATGGACGTTAATACCACGGCCGAGTTCGGTCCGAGGCCACCATCCGTCTACCGCTGCTCCCGGTTGTACCTACTTCCTACCTGACCTCCATATGACCCCTTGCCGAGCTGGGTGCCGGTACTGGCGATAATGGCTGGTTGGTAGCGTGCGTGCCTGACAAACCTTCCAATGCCCCTCCAGTCGGTTACCTACCTTCTTGGTGATAGGATTTACGGTTATGAGAGGAAGCGACCCCTATCAGCTCGCCAACTCCCGTTGCGGCACCGACGGAAGTGCGGAACGGGCTGTCGGAACGGCTGCGGCTCCTGCGGCCTTTGACTACGGGGTGTTTTTGCCGTTCTCGTTACTTCACGGGCTTCCTCCCACCCAAGTGCCGTGATGGTGCTAGACTGGAAGACAAGAAGGTAAGTTACCTACCTAGAGGTAGGCAAGTACTTAGGGTACCTACCCAACAAACCTTCCTTTCGGCAGCTGCAGAGTTGGAGGGCGCCAGGTAAAGCCTAAAACTTAGTCGTAGGCAATCCCGCGAGGTACTTTGGGTAGGAACATGCCTTTGACGCGGTTCCCCCGGCTGGTGTTGTGTTATGCCAACCATGACTGCAAATTTGTCATCCGTCGGAACCTCGTGGACGCTTCGAATGCCGAATCGTTGGTTTTGCAGACGCGCGCGGGTTGGACGTCAACCTGACTAATTACCTCTACACCCCCAGGGTACCATGCGGGAACACGACTCGCTAACGACTTGCCATCTGCCAGTGTGCCCGCCTAGGCAAGTATTCCCGAATGTGTGGCCGTCTTTTTTTCCCTTCTCTATTTTTCTTTTCTTTTTTGGAATACCGGGATGCCGGGGGGTCTCTCCCCCCGTGCCGCCGCGGTGGCTTCCCTCCCCCCTCCCCTCCCCCAAGAGCTGGCTGGTTCGAAGTGCGGTCTGGGCCTCGACGCGGACCTCGACATCATGTTCGCAGCGACGGCGGCATCCGGTGGCCGACCCCGGATTGGCCAGTTTGCGGCAGGGGAGAAGATCAGTGCCCGCCCCAGCACGACGAGCAGGCACGAAACGCACCCATCTTCTGGAAAGACGCAGCCCTGTCAGGTCCTGTGATGTTGATCGTTCTCGGCACTGCAAGGTGGCCGCCTGCTGCGACACTACAATAGATGGATGGCAGAGTGCGCGCGCTAGCCCCGGGCTTTGCAGCCTGGGACTGGAGGATGCGGCCCATCCTTGCAGGGTGGTCGGCCTGAGGCCACGGTGTGTCCCTTCGAGTCCGGCGAGATGACTCTGCGTCGCGCGTTGCCCTGTCATGGTGCTGGCGCCCTGCGTACCGGGTCCATCCATCTATCTCGCCATGCTTCCATGCGTCCCTCCTCCTCCGCCGCCGCCGAGTCGGTGACGCCCTCGCCCATCTCGCTCTTCGCTCGTCGTCGCATAGCGGGCACCGACGGCGCGGCCGCCCCCCCCCTTCCTCCCCCCCGGGTGGACTTAGGAACCTGTCTGTGGACAGATAGCCCCGGCAACCTCAGCTCGGTCGGTACCAGGTCGCGTACCTCGATGCCACGACGGTACCTAGCCGTCCGGGTCACTCACGCAATCCATATCCCTGGCCTGGCCTGCAGCAGCAGCAGCAGCAGGGCTTGCTCTCTCTCTCTCTCTTTCGCCTCCCCCCCATGCCCGTAATCATGAGAAGAGTGAGGCCAGGCCTGGCAGCCCTCCCGGGGCCGGGAGCCCGGCTCCATGGGCTGGGGTCCCTTCTCCCATGCCCCCACCACACGTTGGAGACGGCGCTCACAGCAGTGCCAAATACAGAACTGACAACCCCACCCGCGGGCGTTTCTCACCTGAGCGCGCCATCGCCAGCGACCCCAGCGAGCGCGCGCAATGGCACCCGCGGTGGCTGCGCGCCCGCTGGCTGGCTCCCAGCTTCCCTGCCAAGGGCCACCTACACGCGCACTGCGCTCCGGCTGCGCTGCGCTGCGCTGCGCTGCGCTGCGAAACGAAACAAAGACCCATAAGCTTCCTTCCTCCCGTACGCCCTGCCCATGTCGGTTCACACGCTCCAGGGCCACGGGGTACGACGCGCCTGGCGAGGAGGTACTTCCCTGCTGCAGCCAGGGCCAGGTAGCAGGGTACCTACCTACCTACCTTACCTCGTAGTGAGTGAGCGACCCGGTTCTGTACTGCCCTCACTCCCACTCCCACCCCCCCCTCTCTCTCCCCTCCCCCCCAACCGTCGCATCCATGATGACGGGCAGCCTCTGTCTCCCTCTAGTTTCCCGCTCCCATCTCATCGTGGGCCTGCGAGCCAAACATGCAATTCTCCCACTTTCTGACCCTGCTGCTGCGCCTTTACTCATCATCATGGCCCTCCATCCGCACCGCACCCCTGTCGCCCACCGCTGCTATCTGCCCGTTTTCTGGGCGACCCCCCCCCCCCCCCCCCTTCGCCCACCCCCATGTCGCTCCCCATCGTACCTCGAGGAGGCGTATGTCGAGCGAGCTGCATGCATGCAACGAGTCCTGCAGCCTTAGTCAACCCGGTCCCTCTTCTCACACTCTCTCTGTGCCACTGGCATTGTAAGATTTCGTCACGGCTGCCTGAAGAATGTAGTCCAGGACTGCCCGTCCGGTGCACGTACCTGCCCAGGTATCCAGGCAGTTACTTCGCCCTCCCGGTCTGCCAGGCCCGCGTCCTGAGGGTACCCAGCGACTTGTACACATCCATCCTGTCTGGCCTCCAGGGGTGCTAGCTAACGTCCTTCCCGGCTCCATATCTATAAGGCTGCCATGTCTCCAGTCTCCAGGCACAGGAAAGACCCCTCGACTCACTCACATCAAGTCCCCTGCTCTGCAACTATATTTCCTTTGGTCTCAGTCTTCTACTGCTATTTGACTTGCTTGCCGCCATTGCTCTCTCCCTTGGTCTTGTTTCCCTTCTCCTGCCACCACCCTCGTCCGCTCTGTTCCGCGTGACCACCTCAACCCGAAGGAGAACAAAAAAAAACGAGGCGAACGGATCTCCAAGATAAAGACAGCACCCCCCCGGCAAGACCACCTGACTCTTTTGTCTCCGCCCATATACGATATATACGTTATACCATCACCCGCCCCAGCCCCCGCTTGTTCACAGTCACCATGTGCTATCAAGTAATCGAACTCTACTCGGCTTGCCGGTGCCTCTACTACCAGCACGCCGTGGACCGATGTGCCGCCTACGGCCGGCCCGGCCACCACATCACGAAGCGTACCATCTTGGTGGGCTACGCTTGCTCGGACCACAGCCAAGGCAGCAGCTACGGCCAGTACGCTTCGTCACACCACACTTACTCGGACTCGGGCTACTACAGCGGCCACTCGTCTTCGAGGAGCTCTCGCCACCACCGGTGAACGGTCCTGTCTTCGGCAATGGGGTGTTGTGCTTGGCCTTGCCCACCACTCGTCCGCTTCGAGCTGGGGAGTTGGATATCCTACCTCTCCTCTTTTCGGTCGAGCGGTCTGTCGCCCACCCGTCCGCCATCGCAGCTCTCGTGGCTGTTTGTGGGGCACGACCGCCTCTTATCTCGTTCTGCCTCTCCAGCGCGGCTGGATGGGGCGGCGAGGGGGGGGCTACTCCTACTTCCGCTCCCTGGGCCGCAATGAAAACACCGAGAAATCACCCGGCTCGGCACGCATTATCGAAGACTCCCGGATTTTGGAACCAGACTGTGGTCCACACCTCCCTTCCCTCGCCATTTGAAAAACGTACTACTGGGTTGCGTGGCCCATCATCACTCTCCGCGGGGCATTGGGCAGGACCTCCACGTTACGACAGTGGCCGGATCTGTAATCCTCGCCAACACGGTTTCCCCTCTCGGTTTATTCGGGCATCTCTTTTTCCTTTCAGCGACAGCATAGCATCGGCGAAGGTTCATTTTCCATGGGGATCTGGTATCATCATTCTTTACGACGGAATTCGCTACGGACGATGATAGAATGGGGGTATTGTGGCGGGCCGCGGCTCCCTCCCACCTCGCAACTCCGCTTTCTCCTCCTCTACTGCTACTTCTTCTTCTTCTTCTTATTCGGCACACGACAGCATTGGCGGCTTGATGCTTTGCATGGGGCTCGGAACGGGATATACCAGGCGTTACCGGTATGGCTAGGTTTGGGCAAGATTTTGCATGGGCTCGCGTTTGCATTTCTGGTGTTTCTTCTGTCTTTTCCTGTTTTGTTTTCTAGATCATTTCCGCGTTTCATTTCTTATCTCTGTTCCCCCCGCCCCTGTTCCTTTCTCAAGGCGGTTTTCTGTGTACCACCAAGCGCGTCTAATCCTGCTCAGGCAGCAGTGTCCTGTATTACTTCACGATGGTGGAAGGCTGGGAGGAGCAACTGGCATTGCTCTGCGGGACATTCGTTCTCAAGACCTCGACACTTTGGCCAGGGGCCTGGTTGGTCGAGGCGCACAGTCCACATGCTCGTCTGGCAACGAAGATGTTGGACCATTTGGGGGAAACAATAGATTAGACTAGGTGCTCTCACTGGGCCGGCCAGGGACACAGTACAGGCTCATAGTAGAGGTCAGCCAATAGAGGTCGACATTTTTCTCACGCACGTGCTGCTTCCCAGTGACTATCTACTTGGCCAGCGAGCATCAGTATACCCGAACGCAGGACTAGCCTGTTTGGCCCTTGGGAGGGAAAGACTGAGCTATTTTGGTCCATGAAGACATTTACGAGAGCGGGCCGTCGGGACTGCATGGCGTCGTTCGCGTTGACGCCGACCGAGCTGCTAGCACACCGAAAGACTTCGGCCCAATGGGGCAGAAATGAAGTTATTTCCGACGTCGGGGCAGAACGTATCAGCCCCGTTCTCGCCCCCAATTGGTTGTCGATCGGCCCTAGCCTCTCGGCCCTGCGATGGTGGTGTGTCACGCAGAAGAGCCTCCCCCTCGCAGGGACCGTGGAGAGGGGGGGTGGGAGAGTGGAGGGGGGCGGCGGGGGGAAGAGGAGCGTCCCAAAGGACAGGTTCTCACATCAAACACTGCATGTATGTATGTGGTGGTTGCTGGGTGAAGGTGGTGGTGGTGGTGGTGGTGGTGCTGTCACTTGCATGCACGCACGCACGCAGGTCTCGGCGGACCTGCATGTCATCACTTGACCGGGGGGGGTTGGGTTGATGTACGAAATCAATCCATGGAAACGCATTGATGGCACGGGGGGTTAAGGACGACGACGGTCTTGCATCATCTGCCAGGGCTGTCGGACCCGTCGACACTCTCTGACGATCCGGGCTGGACTGGACTGGACTGGACAGGCCGAGTGGGGTGGGTACGAATAGGTCTTTTTTTCGTAACAGAGGTCGTACAGGTATGGATCGTATGGGATCCCGATGGGAAGAGGTTTGATGGGCCGGGGGTCCAATAACCAAAGCAGGTTGCAGCTGGCCGGGCGACGGCTTCATTGGATGGATCTTCGAGCTGGGATGGAATCCACCACCCACGATCACCAGGCGAGGGCGACCGGGGTGCCATGCTCCAGGCGGGGCGCACCAGCGAAGAAACAAAAAAGAAAAAGGACCCATCGTCGGCATGGATGGCATGGGGCGTTTCTAATAATAGACGTCCCCATGCTCCTCCATCATCCCCTTCGGGCGGGACATGGATGCACACCCACACAACCATCACCAGTCGCTTCCAACCACAGACACACACACACACACACACACACACTCTCTCTCTCTCTCTCTCTCTGAATCTCGTCTCACGGCCCATCCATCCCATCCCATCTGGCCCATCCACCATGTCGGCATTTCAGACAGGCGCCCTGCTTCACAGCCGACTTCCGCGGAAGCACAGACGGTCAGCCCACGACACCAATGGCAGTCCAGAGCCACCACCCTTGGAACATCCATCCATCCATGCATCCATTCATCCCAAGGCTCGGGAGACGTCCATGTGGACCGGCAAACCGGGGAGGGACAGCTTCTTCAGCGCGGGCCCGCGGCACAGGAGCCGCAGGCCCTTTCCCGGTCCATCGGAGTTCGTAACACTGACAGGCTGATTAGACGCGCCAGGCGCGACCGCAGCCAAACTCCACCCGTCCGGCTACTCGCCCGCCCCCCCAAGGCTGTCGTGAGACCTATGCGAGCGATCCTGGATACCAAAGAGGTAGTAGGTAGGCAATCATGCTGGTGTCGACGAATGTGTCAGTACCTCAGTAAGTAGGTACCGCTTACTTACTCGGGTACCTGTCTTCGCCTGGGCCGATCGGTAAGGCAGGTAGGGTACGCAACGGTGAGCAGCCGATGCCACTACGGACCTATCCATTGCCAGACCGGGGGATACCAGTCGGGGCCGCTGGAACTCCTCGGACGAGTTGCCGACCTCCCTCGCCGCGAATGTACCTCCCCCCGCCGTTTTCAGGTACACACCTCTTCTCAGCTGAGGAGAAGGCAACCTAAGGTTCCTTGATGCACGGTATGGAGACACGGGCTGGCGACCCAGGCGGCCCATTTCCCTCCCTCCCTCCCTCCCTCCTCCGTCTCCGCGACGGGAAGGAAGCCCACGCGGCGGCGGTTGCAAGCGTCAGGAGATGGACGGTAAGGAATTGGAAGTCAGCCGCGGCTACCTGGTGGGGTCCAAAAATGGATCTCACCTCATGCTTCTCCCCAGCCCTACCTTACAGGGCTCTCTTTACCTTCCATACCTACCCCTACCTACACCTCAATTGCCTTGCATACTCCCAAGGAAGCCGGTTCGTCATCACTCCAAACTGCTGTGATTCGCTCCTGGTGTTGCCGATGGTCATCATCGTCCCGTATCCGTATGGCGATTACTCCGTCGCGGTCCGGGCACCCAACAACCGTCTAAATCGACTTCGGTATTGCTCGCATCGCCGTGATGGATGGCTGTTACCTCTGATGCCATCCATGCCGACTACCTAGCTAACCCCGGGTGCAGCATCAGCAGAAACCGACCGGGTGTTTCTCCGCCCTAGCAACCTCCATTTACCGTCATCTGGGCCATATACTTCCTGTCTACTTCTTGAACCCCCGTTCGGGCTGCTTGCTGATAGTCACGGCAGCCTCGCTACCCACACTGACACTTGGCAACCAAAGCAACCTCCGCCTGCGCCCACGCACGAACAGGAAACAGTCATCCGGCATCATAGGCTGTCCAATAACAAGGAAAAGTTGTGCCAAGCGGGTGGAAATGGTGGGGGTACAGGCGTCTTCTGTTGGCAGCCGCCTGGAATAGGTACGGCTGTGGAGGCTTCCACGTATCCTGGGCTCCTCGCCCATGCGACCTCCTGTGCCGTAGCCGGCTGGCTTGCCTTATTTTTGTTTCTGGCTGTGCTCCTTGATGCCGTGGAGCGGCCTACCTAGCCGTCCACCTCTCAGCTTTTGGCTAATAACGCGGAATAAGAAAAGAGCAGCTTGCCTGTCCAGCCTCCACATGGCCATCCAGCAACTCAGCCTGGTGCGTTTATGGAGGGCCATGCCACATACTGCAAAATATCGAGGCGGAGCGCAGTGGCAACTGCCTCGCCGGCCCCCTTCTCACCCGTGCCGGCGTAGCGGAGGCTATTCACGTACGGACTCGGTCTTTCCACACAGCCGGGGACAAGGCGACAAGGCTCAGACAACAGCAGTGCGTCCCGAAGCGTCACCAAGCCGGTGCGCCTAGGAGTAAGCACCCAATGCATGCGGCTCTTACCCCTTTTTCCTTAGCAGCCGAAAATGTGGCGTCTGGTGACCCAACACGTGCCGTCCGCCATCCTGCCAGACCTTACCCACTCCCCGCATCGTTTCGCCTCGTACCGCACCAAGACAGGTCCTTTGGCCCCCAGAAGGATGCGTTTATGGGGCGTCTTATGAACCGTTCGTGTGCCACTCTTGACCCTCCGCCGCTCGGCCTTGTGAGTGAGTGAGTGTGTGTGTGTGTCTCGTCGGTTTGCCTGCAGGCAGCCCCCACTCTGTCTGTCTTAAGCATTGCCATGTATTGATTTATGTGCCTTTGGGCTGTGATCATACTGAGCAATCGCCCCGTAGGTAAATAATGTAGAAATAGCCTCACTGGCGAGAAGGCAGGCTCTTGCTAGAGGGCTCCTGCCGTAGGAAGGAAGTCGGATTGCGGATCCGCCGGACTATAACGGCACCCCCAGGGGCAGCGAATAGGCCAGCATTGCCGGAAGGCAACCGTTTGGTCATCTGTCTCAAGGACATCCCAATGGAATGTAGGCATAGGCAGACATGGGAGTGGGTAACAAGCTCTCGTGTTCTAAACCCTCGTAGCAGACGGGCGATGCTGCCCGAAAATACCCCTGCCCCCCCTCGTTACCGCTCGCTTCCGGCGGCAGCCGGGACAAGGCAGGCAGGCGATGCCGTCGTAACCTCTCCAAAGCCAGCAAACATCACCGATCGAGGCAATACTATTGCGCGGGTATGCCTTGCTGCGACGTTTCCATACGGGGGGGAAAACTTACTACGCAGGGTGTGCGACACTTCTCCACTGCGGACCAGGGGGTACAGACGAGGCAAAAGAAGCTTCGCCTCCCCAGGATGGTGGTTGGTCTCTGCCACCGGCCCCGCCGTGGAGCGAGGCACTGGCATCCATGGGAGCATACGGATGTGTAGTGCCCAACGCCGCCCGGTGCATGGAAGGTAGATGAGAGTTTCGGCCCCCTCCTCCTCCTCCTCCCTCGTACCGCCTCGGTGGGACGGCCCCCACGGCTCGACGGGCACGGGGGGTTCCCGTACGGCTAGGTAGCCGTGACAAGTACCCGACCGATAGAAACCTAGTCAAGAGCCGATGCCATTGCCACCGGCAGGTATGGTGTTGGAAGTTTGGGCTTCACGTTCTTCGGCAGGGGGTCGGTTCCCTGCTTGTGTTTGGGTAAGTACATGTCAGGGCTATATACACTTTGAGTTTTGGGCCTGAGAGATGTTCCGGGGGCTCGGCAAGGCCGCGAGGACTAAGCGATGGACCCGAGGGGTTTGAATATTCTAGTTCTTGACGTGATTTACCTCGTGAATGCTGATTTCTGGCAGCTTGACAGTACGCCCGTGTTAGTTAATTAGTACATTCTGTGTTGCTTCCACCCAACGCACGTGAATGCACGTATGCATCAAGTGCTGGGCGTCAAAGCTCAGGATCCGACTGGGCCGGTGAGCGCGGACGAGCCCGCTTTTTAGCACTTTAAACACCCATCTCCCACCCCTGCATCGCGTCTCGCGTCGCGTCTACAGGGCTCGCGACCGACGACATCGCATCCCGTTACGAGGTCCTAACTTACCCATTACGTTGCTTCATCAACTTACTCCCGTACCGGCGAGACTCCCGGCTCTTGTCAGACCCCACGGCACCAACACTTACCGGGTTGGCTGTGCGGCGTCGCATGGCCATCGTAGCCCGGCGTCTCGTGAGGTGACCGGGTACGGCATGGATAGACCACGGCTTCTCGAGCAGGGCCGGGCTTGTATCCAAGCAGGCGACTACACGACGGCGGCAAAGCACCTGAAGGCTGTCGCTAGAACGTGTCCGACGTGCAAGAATGGCAAGCCCGACCGATGCTGCCCCTGCAAGGACTTGCTGCGCGCCTTTGGTAAAGATCGCCTCAAGGACGAGCTGAGGGCCGCCTGCCGCTGCGACGCCCGGTCTAACCAGCGTTGTATCGATGCGCACCATCTCGACGCCCTCAGCTCCCTTGTCTTCATCGGCCTCCGGACGAACCAACTCAAAGCGAGCCTCAACTATGCCCAGAAGATGATCCTGATCTCCCCCCGTGACACCAAGGTATTTATTTGCCCCTCCCGTCCCAAGCTCGCTTCGGGACTGCCACGCTTACGCGACCGCGCCACAGGGCTATCTACGTCTCGGACAGGTGCTTCGTCACGATAAGCAGCCGGCGCTGGCGCTGGCCGTCTACGAGCAAGGTGCATCCGTCGTGGAGCAGAAGACGCCTCGACATGCTGGCCTCGAGGTACGCAAGCCTGTCCGTGGGGTTGCTCTTGTCATGGCTAACACGGCCGCCCGCCCACAGGCCCTGCGCGCGCAAGCTGACCTGGTATCCCGCGTTCTTCGCAGGGTCGACCCCATGTCGCATCTGCCTCCAGAGCTGCAGGTCATGGTTCTAGAGCAACTGGATACCCGGAGTCTGTGCCGATGCCTTCACGTCGCCAAGCACTGGAAGCGAGCCATAGAGAGCAAAGCAGCTCTGGCCGCCTGGACCGTTCAGCGCTACGATCTCAGCTGGCGCACCCCCAAGGGCAAGCCCACCTTCGCGGCTCTCCAGCGCTACTTGGCAGTGTATCCTGCCGGGCACCTGAAGGACCTGTCGCTGATCAAATGCCCGTGGGTCACGGCCTCCAACCTGCCGTCTATCCTGCGACACTCCCCCCGCCTGGAACACTTGACTTTGGTCGGCGACTCGAGTGCTCGCCTGGAAGTCCCGAACGAGACCAGGATGGGGTCTACCCTTCCTCGACTCCAGACCCTATTCCTTGGATACGCCGTGTGCCTGGGCAACCAAGTACTTGCACAGCTTATTCAAGCGTCCGCAGACACGTTGCGGGAGCTTTCCGTTCTGGAGCTGCATCGGGAGCCCTCGGACAGCTATCTTGCGCAGCTCCGGGGCTGGCCTGAGCTGAAGGAACTGAAGACGGTCCGGTTGTCCAGCCCTCCGGCGTCCCTAAGTTGGAAATTTGACCCGGTAAATCACCAATGCATGCTCTCCCTGGTAAACGGCGTCCCAGGCTAACGCCGCAAATACAGACTTCTCTCATGCGCTTGACCCCAAACATCCAAGAGGTCTGGCTGGACAATTTTGTCTTGACGGAGGACCCATCTCACCCGGTGCCGGCATCCGACAAGAAACGGGTGTGGTGGCCCCAACTACAGCGCGTTTTCTGCGGTCACGTTTTCCTAAACCATCCGCGTCTCCTCCCCATGCCGCTTGCGGACCAGTTGACCGAGCTGCATTGTGAAAACGAGACTATGATAGCGGACATGGTCAATTTCAGGGACCCGTGGTTCCCCAGACTGCAGAAGCTCTCCGTCACGGGAGACCATCCCCCGAACCTGAATTTGGCAGGCCTGAAACAGCTCCTGCAAGTCTCTCTGCAGAACGGCTGCCTGGAGGAGCTGGTGCTCAACCCGTTCCCCTCGGAGCATCTGAACCTGCGCTCCGAGGGCGGCTTCTCGTGGATGCAAAGCGACCGGCTGGTCTTCCTCGGCCTCGGCGGTTTCAACGCCGAGCTCGGCCGCCACGTGGAAGATCCGGACGCGCTGCTGCTCGGCCTGGTCGCCCAGTTCCCGAACCTGCGCACTCTTGACATCGGCACCGAGGCGTTCCGCGCCGCCACACTGGTCAAGATCATAACCCAGGGTGTCACGCGCATCTACCATCGCAATCCCATGGCTCAGATCGTCGAGGCCCTCGACTGGGCCCGGGAGCACGGCAAGAAGTACGGAGATGCTAAGTTCATCACCAGCCCCTGGCCGCACACCCCCGCGAACCTCTGCAACCGCTGGGCCGTACGCCAGGGGGCGGGCATCAACCGCCGGCGTGCGCGAGCCACTGGGTGAGTTGCGGTTTAGTCTCGCGTGCTATGAAGATGGTAGTCTGTGAATATTCCGAGTCGGCCATCGAGTCGGGAGGGCAATCACGAATTCGCCGCGGCGACACGTTGCGCAAGGATAGTTTGTTTCGTCCCAGGACAACAAATAGGCCATGTTGGAAAATGCAGATGGACCCCTGTGTGTTCGCTCCCTCGTGATAGGGCCTTCAGGCGGTCCCGCCCCCACGCCCAGGGATCCATCCCTGCCCGATCTGATCGGTATACAGATCGATCTCGCATGAATATGCGATCTCCTGTGACCGCACTTGTTCACCACGTATGTCGAGATGTTCATGAGAGCCTGGAAGTACGCCCAGCATGGGACAGGCCGGACGGCAACGGCTCTCAATGGCATTTCCCGATTGGAATGATGATGGGCAATGCGCCGGGACTAGACGCCACCGTTCAGCCAGCCCGCCTTCGTTCCTTAGTGCGTGCCATGAGACAAAATGAGGAGCACGTCATTGATCTTGCAGCCCGGGTCGTATCGATGGGTCATCACTGCCAGCCCGCCCGCGATATAATGCCGCGCACTTGGCTGTTGGCATCCTCGTCCTGCCCAAGCACCCCATACCCCGGGCCTCGTCCTCGCCGATGGCCAGCGACCCGTTTGACCGTGACATAGAAAGAGACAGCGCCGCCCCCATGGCGGAGAACGGACACAATGCCAGCAAGCCCGCCGACGGCCGCAAGCGCGTGTTAGTCGTCGGCGCGGGTGCTGCCGGGTACGTTTCTTGCCCCCCCGGCAATAATTGGGAGACCGACTAACGGTGGCCGGGCAGCATGTCGACAGCCTATCACCTATCGCAGCACCCCGAGAAGTTCGACATCACCCTCATCGACGCCGTCGACTACTGCGGCGGCCAGGCCTTCTCCATCCCCATCGACAAGGAAAGGTACGGGGCGTCGTGGTGCAACCAGGGCGTCCAGGGCGGCTCGTACATCTTCCACCACACGGCCACCATGTTCCAGCGGCAGGGCTACCACGCCGACCCCGTGGAGCTCCAGGTGTCCTTCGGCAAGGACGAGACCTTCTGGAGCAACGTCTTCCCCACCAAGCTGATCGAGCGCCACCAGAAGGAGGCCGCCCGCCTCGTCACCATGCTGAAGATCATGCGCTGGTTCGAGGTCTTCTTCGCGCTGCTGCCGCTCCGCCTGGTCTTCAAGCTGTTCCTCTTCTCGGACGAGTTCATCAACAGGGTCGCGCTGCCCATGACGGCCCTGTTCCTCGGCACGGGCAACGCGACCCCCGAGACGCCGGCCATCATGTTCGAGCGGCTCTGCACGTCGCCGACGTACGGCATGTGGTACGCGCCCGACAAGCACACCGTCGTCGGCAACCGGCCGCCCATGATCGTGTTCCCCAACTTCTCCGAGTTCTACGCCACCTGGCGCCGCGACCTCGAGGCCCGCGGCGTCACGGTGCGCCTGTCGACCGAGCTCACCGAGGTCGTGCGCCGCGACCGGGACGGCGTCGCCGTGCGGCTGCGGGCGCGGACGCCGGCCCCCGACGGCCACAACCCCACCGGCGGCGACGCCGACGCGCCCACGGCCGAGGAGTGCTACGACGAGCTGGTGCTGTGCTGCCTGGCCGACACGGCCAAGAAGGTGCTCGGGCCGACGGCGAGCTGGCGCGAGAAGCGCGTGCTCGGCGCCGCGCGCTTCAGCGACGACCTCACCGTGACGCACAACGACGCCGACTACATGCGGAGGCACTACGAGAACTTCTACCGCGCGGACCTGGCGGTGGCGGCGCCGGGCGGGGCGGACCACGGCGCGCGCCTCGCCTTCGCCGCCGAGGGCTTCCGGCCCATGTACTACATCAAGGAGTACGCGGCGGACCCGAGCAAGCTCGAGATGTGCTTCGACACGACCAACTACCAGAGCCAGTTCCCGGCGCGCGTGCCCTTCGAGCGCCACGTCTTCCAGACCATCTACCTCAACCGCGCGCGCGACGGCGCCCTCTGGACCGACGGCGACGTGGCCGCGGACCGCGTCCTCCGCCGCGACTGGTGGCACCAGCTGTGCCACGGCTACGCGCACTACCTCGGCGTCGTGCCGTGGGTCTGGCTGCTGCAGGCGCGCCGCCGCACGCGCTTCGCCGCCGCCTGGACCCTCGTCAACGCCCACGAGGTCGCCATCCTCTCGGGCCTCGCCGCCGCCGTCGACCTCGGCGCCGCCTACCCCGCCGACCTCGAGCACGACCGCTTCGCCTTCCTCTGCTTCCGCCTCTACTACCTCCTCGCCTACGGCAAGTGGTACCGCCGCCGCTACACCCGCCGCCCGCCCCGCCCCCGCCCCGGCGACCCCGCCCCCGCCCCCGAGGCCCGCGACGGCGCCGCCTGGGCCACGGGCCTCTACGGCAGCGTCTACCGCGGCCCCGGCGTCTCGACCGTCGAAAGGCAGACGTGGAAGGAGGAGATGAAGAAGGGCACCAGCACCGATAATCTGGCCGACGGGAACGCCCCGGGCCGAAGTCAGCCTTGAGGTAGGTAGGAAGGAAGATAGGGGGGAAGGCCTAGCAGTTGCGGGCGCAAGAAACAGGCTGATATGCTTCATGTATGGGCGACCCAGCAGCCAATGCCGTGGTCGTTACAGTCAAGGCTGGACCAGAGTCATAGGTATGGTTCTATATATGAGGAACTGACCCTTGGTATTATCTCTACATATATAGCGTGATTTACTATTGCTTTCCCGAGGACTAACTACGGAGAGAGAACCTCGTCTTCTTCGCCGGGCGGCCTGGTTCTGTCTCGCCGGTTGCTGTGATGAAAGTAGAAACTTCTTCACCAGGCGCTGCCACGCGGGCCCTTTTGCTTCTCGTGGAAAACCCCGGGTGTCTCTGTACACCCTTTGCAGGGCTACCCAGCACCAAATCTTCGTCGGGGTGCTGGTCTCTGCCAAAGTCTCGCCCGAAAACGAATTGGGGGACTTCCAGACGGGCGGTCTGGGCTACGGCCGACTTGGCCCCAGCCGCCATGGGTGGCATCGGGATGATACGGGTGTTCAGAATCCAGTCGTAGAGAAGCTTGTCATCCAAGATGGACTTGATCTTGTGGTGCTCCGCTTGGCTCAAAGTATGACGCCTCTCGATCATCACCTCCTCGATGCTGTCCTTGAGAACCAGCGTCTCCACCGTGACCGGCTTCTGCTGGCTGATCCGGCGGGCTCGCCCGATCGCTTGAGCCTGGACCTGGGGATTGAGCACCGGGCTCATGAAGTAGATGCGCGATGCCGTGCGCATATCCAGACCGAAAGCAGCTTGGCTGATGCCCATCAGAAGGACTCGGAACTTTGGGTTCTGTGTAAAGCTCGCGATATACTGAGCACGCCGCTCGGTCGTGAGACCTACTTTGCTGTAGATGAGGTGCTTGACTTGAAGCTAACGAAGGAACGGCAAATTAGCAAATGTGATATGCAGGGGCTACGCTGGATAGGAAGGGCGTTTGAACTTACGATCTCGAGCACCCCGGCCAGGTAATAGGCTACATTGTCGTTGTCGTAGAAAATGATGATCTGCTCTTCTTTCTGGTGCGTCACCACAGCATTGATCATGTAGGATAACTTGGCCGAGACTGTCGATACTATCCGTGTTCTCGCCAAAGCATCAGCAACTTCAATGTTGCCAGCTTCTTGGACTGGCTCGTCATCCTGAAGGCCATTCTTGGTCGTTCGGGGCAAAGAAGTTGCAGGAAGGGGGTGATGGTCATTCTCAACCAGTACACCAGATATCAATGTGGCATCGGCGCCAGCATCTTGTGCAGCCTTCAAAGCCTTTTGTTTGGCGACAAGGCCCTGGCGATGCATGGAACCATTCCTAATCATCATCTGCAAGGACGTAGGAGCGTCTATCACCGGGTTGATGAACTTTTGCAGTTCCAACACCAATCCTGCCTCGGTACAAACGGCCGCATCAGTATTGGCGGGGCAGTCATCGTCATCGTCAGCGCTATCATCGGTGTTGTCGTCAAATTCGACATCAGAGTCGCTGTCGTCATCGTCGCTGTCCAAAGACCATGCCTGCCCGTTATTGTTTCCGCCAGGAAAGTGCTCAAGGTAGAGGGGCAGGGCATGGAATGCACTGCTCACGTGCTTGAGCCGATTTTTCGAAGCGATCTTGCCAAAGGCTACCGCCTCCTGCATGAGTTCAAAGTCTTCCGGACTGATGTCCGCCTTCTTTTCTTTCAAGAACTGCTTCGCCATGCTCACGGCACGTTTAATGTCCTCCTTTGGGAAAAAGGCGCCACCGAAGAAGCTCGCTTGTTTCAAATTGCTGACCAGCTGAAGTAGAGCCTTCCGTTGGCTCGGGTGAAAGAAGTAGTCCCGGTCAGTCCGCTGGGATTGAACAGAGTTGAAGATGATGAACATCGAAAACAAATTCAGTGATAGCTTGTCTTGGTAGGAGCCTTCGAGAACAACGACCTTTTCTTTCACCGGCGGAAGCAAGCTGCTTACATCCGAAAGCCGATGCCGGATCATGAGCGAAGCCATCGTAGCCTCGAGGCAATCCACGCGGCCTCTACCCTTGGGAGAGTGCTGGGGCTGCAGTACGTAGACATTCCAATCTGCTGGCATATCTCCGAGTTCGTCTTTCTTGTTGGCCCATGGCCGTACATTGAGGAACCCTGAGGCCATGGCGCCAATCCGGACCAACTACAGAGTTAATTTCAGCATCAGTCTGAAGGGGGTTTGGTGGAAGGAACGCGCGCCAACAAGAAGACTGGGGCCAGAAAGAAGTGGAAATGAATCCCAAGTACTTACGTCTTCACGTTCTTGGGTGCACGTCTTAGTCTTGGAGTTCTTTATGGGCTTGGCCGCTGCCACTTGTTTCCCTGCGCTATAAAGTCCTCGCGATGGCGTACCGGTGACAACCCAGCGAGATTCGACCTCGAGCTTTCCCAGTTCGCGAGTCAGATCGGTCTTCCATTGCTATGATCCAAAAAGTCAGCAAAGCACGTGGTGGGAGGAACAAAGTTACGTACAGTCCTTGCGTTTCCGACCTTGTGTCCTTCGTCGATGATGCATCTTTTGAATCGCATATTTTCGAGGGGACAATGCGTTATTCTTGGAGGACCTTCAGGCACATTTCGCTCTCGTTCGATCCTTTCGAATCTAGTGGTCGAGAAGAGCAGGACATCGTATCGTAGAAGGATTGTCGTTGCGGGTATCTCGTCCTTCGGATTGGCTATGGTAAGCACGCTGAGGCCAGGCGTATGTTTTTTTATCTCTTGCTGCCACTGTATGACCAGGTTGTTGGGAACAATGACAAGCGTCGTGCTGCTGAGATGGATTCGTCTAGGTGTCGGCACCCCGAAAGCCGCACGACCAGTTCTCCGGGGCACCGTATTCTCCAGATTCGGTACATCATATAGAGCACGGTTTTCGCCCTAATGTCTCCAGAATCAGATAACGTTTTTCCGTCAAGAGAGTTTCCGCGAAAAACTTCAAATACCTTTTCCAGGAGTTGAATGCACGCAGGTGGAAACGTCTGTCTTTTCTCCGCCACAGGGTGGTTCTCGAGATACTCCTTCCATCGACGCCAAGGATACGAGTGGCGGTTCACAGCGGCAGCTGCCATATCTGCAAGACTTGCTACTCGCCTCCTGATCGAAGTTTTCACGACAAAGGGCTCACGGGATTTGCTGGGCTCGTCCTTGGTCGCGCATATCAAAGCGAGGCACATCAGTGTTTTGCCCAGACCCATGTCTTCACAGAGGATCCCGCCGCGCACGCCATCATAGTGACGGGGCTCCCTGAGAACGAGACCCGCCACAGAGTCGGAGTACCATGACATGCCGTGGTGATCGATACGGTGTGTTAGGCGGGGATCCAGAACCCTCCCAGGTTCGAGTTCTCGTTGAAGCATATGGGCCACCGACCGTCTTTGGTAGGGATATAGCTTAGTCTGGACCCCATGAATCCGATCTTTTAGAACTTCCTCCATGAGCTCGCGGTCCTCTGGGTTTGTTAGTATCTCAGGTCGGGGGTCGGGAGAAGGAACGTCATTGAAACGATCCAGTAGCGAAACACTGTCGGCATCATCGGCGCCTTGCCGAGAAGTTGAGGTACCCTCATTCCACGTGGAGTAATCAAGGCGCGCCAGCAAGGCCGCCATATCTCTGGTTAGCTTCAAATCATGGCGGTTGATGGACGCAGAGGCCTCATCATGCGGCAAGATGTAAACGCGAACAGCAGGGTGCTTGTGCTCCAGTCGGATCCAGTCGGCTTGCAGCAGGTTGATGAATGGTTTCAAGGCAGAGTGTCCGAACAGGTCTGGCTGGCTTGCCTTGTCGGCGTCGTCGTCTTGGGCGAGACGCCTGTGGCTTTGATGCTTGGATGGGGATGATTTGTCGAGTGGCGGCATGTATGCCTGGGGCTCAGGGATCCAGAGGCATCCCGCGGGAATGTACCTCTGGGCCCAAGAGCAATCCATGGCCTCGACCATCGACCACCCGGAATACGCAAGCGTTGCAGGACTGGGGTCAGTAGAGGTAGGTAGGAGGTAGGAGGTAGGAGATTTGTGTGGTTCGCGAGACTGATGGAGCGCATCGATGATGGACAGTAGGTGCCCATGTGGTTTGGTTGGTTGCCTGAAAGGTACTTACTTACTTCCCTGGTTGCCTACCTCTACTTATGTACAGGGCTCTTTAGGGCGGGATGGAGGTACATGGATCCTTCCAAGTGCTGTGAGTGGGTATCTAGATATTCGGCATATCGGACTTAGCTTTTGCCCGAGAAGGTTAGCGTGTCTGCGAGCCAACTCGGGGAAGGAGCGATCGAGTGGGTCTACTCGATGTGGTGCCCACCCCCGGTGCATCCACTAACAACTACCTCCTACTTATCCTGGATACCAGATCTGGAGATGATGCATAGACACAGATGGATGGCAAGGAAAGGGCTACGGTGTGATGACAAATGTGTTATCAAACTGATTGGGTTTGTCAAGGCGCTACGCAAGCCGTACCCTGACTGGAATTGACATATCTCGTGCAGAAAGCGCTCTATTCAGATAAACAAAGTCATAGGATCAGCAAGGTGAGTCTGCCAACGCACTTACGTACAACTTAGCCATACACAAAGTTGAAAAGCAGCGTCGAGGGACAGCAGTAGCAGGTGATTTCGTGCGCCACACTGAGATAGATAGCTAGACCTGGCGGGCACACTCAATACTTTGACCTTATGCAGCGTTGCCTTATTTCCGGTCCACGAATCGTAACACGTCGCCAACAGATAGATCGATGAAAATCCAGAAGATCACTGTTCTGCGAGACTCAGTTCTAGCAACTAAAGAGCTCCCGATGTATGATACATCTCTCCTACTTACACACGAGGTTGCTCCGCCAACACTCGGCCGGGTAAACGGTGGGGTATAGGAGCATTGCCCCATCGCTTCCACTTGATCTTCCTGGTCAGTTGTATATGTCCCCCCTGGGTTGAAGGCTCCCATGAACGGTCATGGAGAGCAAGTGCATCTGGACATGGTGCCCGTTCAACACGGCATCAGATTGACAGCATTCGTAACGGCATCGGAATGGTCTGGCTTGGAGTGCATAGGATGGTGGAAGGGCACACCGACCCGTCGCTTTAAAGGAACGGGTTGTTATGGGCGACAATGTAGGCCCGGTTTCCAAGATGACCCAACATCTCGTTTGGGACCCGGTCATGGCGCATAGGCTTTTGTGATGCCCTTTCGGGGATGACCGGTTTCTGGGGCCGAGACAACTCAGCGGGAATTGCAAGCGCGGTATGATTGATTTCATATCCGGGGTGGACCCCGCGCGGCCGGTGAAAATGCTCCGAGTCGGGGGTTTTCGGCTCTCGCATGGCCACCCTCCTTGTCGTGAACCCGCTAGGTTCTTGACCACCAGCCCCGGCTCTATTGATGTGAATAAACTGAACAACACGATACGGCGGGAGTCCATCATTTCAACCAGCAAAGACCTCCATGAAAAGCCGTGGTGAAACTTCTTACGGATCTATGCCAGAGCTCTTCGCACACGAAGCCAGGCGATCGACACACGCCTTGGTAGTCCCCAGACTGCAGCAGGAAGGCACCGCTGGCCATATTCCCGATGTCTGCATGGGGATAGCCTGTGCCCTGGGTCATCTAACGAATGCAACTGAACCATTCCATATCAAAATAGGTTGCCAGTGGACGTTTTTAACACCCGGGTCTCGGGTCAATCGAAATCGAGCGCGTGGTAGGACGACATCGGACGCGCCGTCTCCCTACGTCATTCCAGTGGTTGTCAACAGTTGCTAGCCAAGACCTCGTCGACTCGGCGGGGGAGCATGGGCAGAAAGTCCCCCATGTCTCTCTACAATATTGGGCTCTGTCGGTTTGTCCCAGTGGAAAGCCAGCCCATCGGGGGGCCAGCAACCGCATCGGCTGGACCGCGAGACCAGAAGCACTTTGGCTTCGCGAAGTGTTGAGCGAGTCCCATCAAAGCGGCCGCATCTGTCAGTTTAAGCTTCACAGCCCGTCCTTTCCCCTGGGCGAATCGAACCAAAGCGGCTCAAGGATGGCGCCGCGCATGCATCTCGAGGCAGGGAGCGATGGCTCCCCCATGTGCCTCCACAAGCAGGGCGCGTCGTGACCCGGAGGAGCCTAGTGATAGAGGCCGTTGGCTGATCATCTGGGGATTCCCTGGCGTGTACGCCCGCGCGGCGTCGCCCTATCAGCCCTGACCCGCGTCGTCAACAAGATTGATGTTAGACTCCGCGCCAGCCTCGTTCAAAAAGAAAGGAAAATGAGCCCCCCGCAATTCAGGCTGATTCCGCGAAGATGGGGGTCTCAAATAAGGACGAATGAACCGACAGCCGTGCTGCACCTTCGTGGGCCACTCGGCTGTCCCTCCGACATATGCGGCGCAACATGGGGGCCCGTGGCCTGCAGCGACTGCCAGAGGTCTATAGAACTTGACTTGGAACCTTATGAATACCATCCGCTGGGGACGAGCGTTGCCTTGTTTTCTTTTCCCAGGTTTTCTTCACCTGTGTTTTCCTTTTCCCCCCTGACGCCCCGCTTGGGTTGTCTGGCCTGCAAAGCACGACGAGCCCCAGCACTTGCTATGCCCTCAAGTGGTGCGCATACTCAGCATCCTGCATTTCACTTGGCTTTATGTGCTTGGCTGCCGATGACCAGGGAGCGTCTCGACCTGTCGACTTACCATGATGGCAACAGACAACCGTCAGCCCGCCGCTGACCGAACCACTTCCCCGTGGCGGAACGGTAGCCCACCAACACAGCTGGAAATTATCGAAGAGGAACTCATCGGACGTGTACTTCGCGGCACCGACGGGGTCCCCGGCCCCATCGCCGCCGCCCAGCAGGCCATCTCGGGCGAGGAAGAGAGCAGCAGCGATGGGTTGGGTGACGTCTCGAAGCGTCGCCACTCCCTGTCCAGCTCCATGAAGAGGATGAGCTCGAATCGCAGCTTCGCCGTTTACCTCAAATCAGGAGAAGAAGAGCAAGAGGGTGGCTGGCGGACCAGAACCCTGCCCAACATGCCACGCCACGACACAAGGAGTCTGGACGCGCAACTGGGGGCGCCGGAGCGACAGATATATACTCCGAAGAGCCAAATCGCCAAGCCACCCGGCCTGGGAATGGAAAATGGTTTCCTATACATACCTAGGCGACAGTCTTCCAGGGCACAAACCGGTCTTGGACCGCCGCCCCAGTCGTTGGACGAACGGATTGCTGCCAATCGCAACAGCATCTGCAGGAGTCCCCTCGCGAGCCAGCCAGAAATCATAACCATCAATCCAGATAACGAAAGGGGAAGCGACGAGCTTACGACCCAGGTGAGACGCCGCTCCTATGTGGATGCCAGTTTGCGAAGCGTCACAAGGGCGAGCAAGTCGGCCCGGAACAGTCTCGACGACGACAACGACTCCTCGGGCACCGATCGGAAATCAACGCCTTCGCCCGCAAACGCTGTGCGACTCACTCTTGAGCCAACCCCTCGCTCAAATCACATGCGAGCAAACAGCCACTCCAGCGTATCGTCGAACACATCCAGGACACCTGCTCTCTCGTCCACAGTGAGAGGGACGGGAGTGCGCACACAACCACGCAGTCTCCATGGCTACGAGCACCACAGGTACAGCCTGGATCTTGGCCATCCGTCGCCTCTCCGGAGCGCACCGGTGCACCTCGTTCCTGGGCCCAACGAGAGAACAGGGCCCTTCCAGGCTACGAGTTCGCGGCCAACCTCGTCGTACGGGGACTTGCCCGAGCACCCGCATATAAACGGGAACTATCTGGCGGATGCACCACAGATACAACAACAGCAGCAGCCGATTACCCAGTCTATGGGCCCCAGCAACGTCGGTGCAAGCCGCCTGCCAGACTTTTTCAGCCGGCAGGTATTCCAGATCGCCCTTCACAATCCAGCTACAGCACACCATTTGCTCAAGTTCAGCGAAACTCGGCTCTGTAGCGAGAATGTGGAGTTCTTGTTCAAGGTGCGCGTTTCTCAATGAGCACCATGTGCGTCTCTGCTTGCTGATTCTCTGCGTTCATACACAGGTTGAACAGTATCATTCCAAACTGAACGAGCTGGCGGATATCATGGCAGGCATTCACAGAACTTACATGACACCCGAATCTCCCAACCCTTTAAACGTACCGCCGAGAATGTCGAGAGATGTAAGGCAAAAGATGAAGACAATAGTCATGACGAGCCTGCCGTCCATGGAGACGCTCTTCGGGGAGATGAAGGTGTTGGTCGAGCAACTCGTCTTCACCGACATCTATCCGCGGTTCGTGAACCACCAGCTGGCGCTGAATGCTACCAAGGCGTTGGCCAAGGACCGAACCAAGTTCCAGGGCCTGGGTGACTGCTTTTGCTTGACAAATCCGAGGTCAGTACGATGTTGCATCTCTTTTGGCCGTGGTTAGTTTGCTGACGCACGCCTTGTAGCAAGGTGGACAATCCTATTGTCTTTGCTTCCGACGGCCTTTTGAAGGTCACTGGCTATAATCGTCACGAGATTATCTCACGCAACTGCAGATTCCTCCAGGGAAAGCTGACAGATGCGACGCCCGTCCATCGCCTGGCCAAAGCCGTTGACGAGCGGAGAGAATCGGTCGAGCTACTTCTCAACTACAAGAAGAACGGCGACCCCTTCTGGAACCTCCTTTACATTGGTGAGCCATCTCTCGATGTTTCTTTGGGAGTTTGGATCGGCTGGCTAACGCGCACAAGCGCCACTTATCGATGAGACGGGCGAGGTAGCCTTCTGGCTGGGTGGGCAGGTGAACTGCTCGAGTACCATCCACGACAGCGCAGACATCATGAAGATCCTCTCCACATCGACGGCGGGAGAGGCCGATCGCGAGCCGGGCTCGCAGACAGGCACAACTCAGGGCCGCACCTCGTTGCCGCGGACGCTGATGAAGGCTTTTGGTCTGCTGAACGGCGACTCCAAGACGGCGGCGCACTCGGCCGGGTATGACACGGGCATGGAGAAGGAGGTGCTGGGCCGCATGGAGGGCCACGACCTGCCGACCCAGATGAAGGAGTTCTACACGGCCTACTCCAAGTACATGGTGTTGCGGGCCGACTCGTTCGCCGTCGCCTTTTACTCGGCCGGCGTCACCGACGTGTTGCACCCGAACAACACGGGCAGCCGCATCGTGGGGCAGGACATCTTCCGCTTCCTGAAGCAGAACATGATCAACCCGCAGTCCGATTACAAGGCGCGCGTGCGCAGCGCCGTCCGGGGCGGCCACCCGGCCAGCGTCGAGATCCGCCTCCAGACGCGGCGGAGCGCCCGCTTCCGGGGCGACGAGAGCTTCGTGGCGCACTGGACGCCGCTGAAGGACGAGCGCGCGGTCGTGCAGTGGGTCGTCGTGACGCTGGTTCCTACCATGGCGTGAGCGATGCTGCCGCCTCCCCCCAAGAAGCTCTCATCGGAGGGGGGCGCGGTTGCAGGAGAGGGCCATGCATGGGAAGGCGGACGAATACACCGACGGTAGGGCTGGCTGCTTTCTTCGTCTTGTTGGGCAACACGAACTTCCAGCCACTGGCGTTTGGGAAGAGGAGGTTTCGGGCTTTTAGAAGAAGGACTTGTAAGTTGACATGGGGTAGTGCTTACTTACATGACCTATGATGTACCTAAGGTAAGGTAGCTTATTACCTGCAAAACCTTCCCGTCAATAGGGAGGAGGTATGGATGGCGTTTACCATTTCGGAAGAGAGCGCGGTACGTCGTCTGGCCCTTTTAGATACTTGCTTACCTACATGTAAGTGCCTTATCCTAATGTCTATAATCCTTTGGAGGGGATCTTTCCAGAGGGGGGGGGGGAAGTGGTTTTGAATTCCCATAGCAGGGCAGCGTCCATCTGCGTCCTGCGGCTTGATGTGGTTTCTGTAGCCCTGATCTTTTAGTGCCCATTCCATGTTCCCCAAGTACCAGATGGACGGTATAACCCTCGAATGTATGTAGGTACATGCTGTATAGCTGTATGCCAGCCCCCCAGGCGCTAGAGGCTGGTGGTATCCAGTACCACGGGACATAATGGACCTTGGCCAGGCACTGGAAATTTTGGATGCGAAATGGAACACACCTCGCCCAGCTTTCCGCCCTGACTACTTCCTTGGACTTCACACATCAAGTTAAACTGCATCTTACCTAGGCTAGATATCTGCTTCCCGGTCTTGTCTAGGGCGTCCGTCTTGGGGACACCTCCGAGCTACCTTGTGGCTGGCCAGGTATGCTTAGCAACCGGTGCACGCGGGGCCCCGGGGGCTGATTGGGTTCGGAACGCTGATCTTGCCCTGAAGTCGCTCCAGTCCTTTTGCTCATTGGACGAAGTGCGGCATGAGACTGCGCTGCACCTCGGAGCGCCGAGCCAAGTACAATGTACAGTATGGAAGTATGGAAGTAGGAAGAGCTGTGGACGTACCCGTATACTTTCATGTCCGAACCTTTCAAGTCTCCCAGCTATGTATGCTGGTGCGTGTGTGTGTCTGTGTGTGTAGCAAGCATGTGGGTTGATAATGTTAGTACAGGTAGTATGGGATGGGATGTATGTACCTACATTACATACATACGTACCTACCTACTCACTCAGTGGCTGCCACCCTTGAAAGACCGACGACCTTGGCATCTACAACAGCAACGTCTATCGGTGCGGATAGCCTGGGTTAATCAATCAGTCCCTCAAAAACCCACACCACGCGTCGATCCTGCTAGGGAGCTGGGTACCTGTCCACACCTTGGATGCCTCACGTCACGGAGGCAACTCGCTAGCTTCCCGGCGCATCTGCTTGCTCCCTTATCTGCCGTTTTCGACCCTCCCTCCCCCCCTCGAGCCTCCAGCCCTTCGTCCCGACCATCCACGCCTGCAATCCCACGTGCGACCATCGCGACACCCGAGACGAACTGAGAAGCCCGACCGCAACCCGTCGATCAACCGCCAAACCGCCGACCTGGACCAGTCAGCCCCGTCCTTTCAGCCTGGCCCTGGAGCAGAGACCGGGCCAGCAGTTGACAGTCGACGCTGCTCGCGCGCCTTCACCCCTCCCAGTTGCGTGAATGCAACCCTTGAACCCTTTCCTGGCCGCCTTCTTCCGACCGGGCAACCCCATTGTCGGCCAGTGCTCGCCCGTTCACCACTTCGTCCTCCTCGTCCCCACCACCGAGTTCCTCCTGACCTCCCGCGAGACCGAGAGCGGCGCGCCGACTTCAGAGGTCGTGTCCTCTGAGGACTTTCTGGGTAGCCATGTGCTGAAGATTCCCAGCAGCGCCGCCACAGCGGGAGGGAAGGATACCGGCGTTGGCAACCTACGCGAGCAGAGAGGCAAGGCCCGCCAGTTCACCACGGTGAATGGCCGCAGTGTCGTCATCAAGGATGCCTTCGTCTACAGCAACAAGGGCTTCCGCACCCTGGCCCAGGCCCAGATCCTCGGCGATGCCATTTGGTACGCCGACACGCTCGAGCCCAAACAATGGCTGATCTACTACATCAGGCGACCCCTGGTCGGCATATGGGAGGACATCGAGATCCCGCGCGCAGTCTTTTCCGAGGGCATGGCCAAGAGGAATCTTGCCCAGGCGAAGGAGGCAGCCGCCATTGAGAACGGAGAACCGAGCCTGCCGCGAAAGAAAGACATCAAGACCTTCCACGAGCTGCTGAGCAACTTCCCCGTCATAGCCGGCCAAATGCAACCCGGCGTCGAGAAGCTTTTCCGCGAATTTACCAACGTTTTCGAGCGGCCCCTCCCGCCTCCGCCGTCCGCGACGCATATTCCCGACCCGCCCCCCGAGGGGCCCATCACCGTCGCGACGAGAAAGGCACGCTCCGACAGCTTGACTGCTCGCCGGGCCAGTGCCAGTGGCGCGGGCGGGGCTATGAGCACTCGCCGTGAGGTCGAGCATATCTTCGATGAGGACGATGAGGACGTCATGCGGGCCTCCCTGGAGACCGCCGTAACCACTGCAATCGATCTGTTTCAAAACGTCGACAAACAGCAACTCTCAACGCTCGGTGCTACGACCGAGCTCACCGGGCCCGTCGTCGAGCGGTTGATTGAGCGATACGTGGCCGAAAATGTGCATAATTTCATTTGGCCACGACTGGTGGCCATGCGCCGGCGAGAAGACCTGGAATTGGAAGCCAAAATCCGCCAGATGGAGCATATCGACATTTCGCAACTGGGCATCGGCATCGACGGGGGCCCCACGGGCAAGCACCATCTCATTGTGAGGCTCGGGCGTGCCGTCGACGAGTTTGGCAAGATGTCGGCGGCCTACTGCCCCCAGGAAATGATGAGCTTGCTCCTGTCCACATTGAAAACCGTCACGCATTTGACCGAGCAGCCGAGGCCGGGCGTCAACAGCGGCCACGGCGTCGAGAAACCGCCCCTCACCATCAACGCAGATACCCTGGTATCGCTACTTCTGTACGTGGTGATTCGGGCCGGTGTAAAGAATTTGCTGGCACGCCTACTCTACATACGCCATTTCATCTTCATTGACGATGTGGAGAGCGGTGAGATGGGCTATGCTGTCAGCACATTCGAAGCCGTACTGTCGTACCTTCTCAGAGACTCGAGTGCCTTACGGCGCGCGAGCCGGCGCAACAAGTCTCTTTGGGACGCGACCTGCAGGGGAAACCTCGCGGAACTCAAAAGAATCATGCATCATGATTCCAATGCTGTTGAGGACGACCTGGGCGATGAACCATTGCAGTCACCGCAATCGGGCCATGCGCCTTCCGTCAGTTGGAGCATGGTAAATGGGTCGTCGCGAAGGTCATCCGCTACCTACACTCCAGTTTCTGAGCCTTACTCCAAGGGTTCCGGCCTAGGCCACGTCTTTCCATTTCAGAGCGAAGTGGCCGACGAACCCGCGGGCTTGCCGGGCAAAAAGATCAAGAAAGTCGCATTGGACGTGAGAAGTATGTCCAGTGGCTCCGAGTTCTCGTACCACTCGAGGGCGGCAAGTATCGCGACTACGGGCAGTGGCATCGAGGGAGATACCTCGGTCGCCCGACTGTGCCAGACGCAAGACCCGTCTGGGGAGTCAATACCCATGATGGCTGTCCAGCACGGGCAACCTGAAGCACTGAAGTACCTGTTATCACTCACGGACTATTACCCAGCCGATGTGATCCTGCAAGATACCAACAACGCGGGGACCACGCTCCTGAGCGCCGCCGTGCAGCTTGGCCACACTGAACTGATTGACGTTATCTTGGACTTTGTAGTAGCTTCGGCCAGCCCGGCTCAGCTCAAGAATTACATCTCACTCCAGGACGAAATGGGTCGAAGTGTTGCACATTATCTCTTCCACGCCCCGTCTTTGATACAGCGTATCGGCCGATTGCTTCCGTGGCGGCAACGAGATAAGAATGGACTGACACCGCTCTTCGCGCTTTGCCGGTCGTACGACCACGTTGACTACCGTTCCATGGTAGAAGCCGGGCTCGAGGCAGCGCGGGACGCGCAGTCTGATGGCCAGCCGCTGCATCTGGACGACCATGTGGACTCTAAAGGCAACACACTTTTGCATATTGTGCACGATGCGCTGTTGATCTTGCGGATTCTGCAGCAGTGCGACGTCGACGTGAACGCAACCAACGACAAAAAATTCACGCCCCTGATGGTGGCGAGCAAGTATGGACGTTTCGACACCGTACGCACCCTGTATAGCGACCCGCGGGTCGACGTTGCTGCCAAGGAACACAGGGGGTTGACGGCCATCGAACTCGCGAAAGACGACGAAGTCCGGAACCGAATTGATGACCTCACGCTCTTTGGCATGCCTCCGGGCGAGGATGCTCGCGTCACGGGGGTGGTGCGGTCCTTCTTCGTGGAAGATGCCACTATTCGGTTGGTAATCAAGTCGGGGGCACCGAATGACGACAATAGCTTTACCGTCACGACCTGCCGCAGGTCACTGGCCGATTTTGAGCGCCTCGCGCAATTGCTCGCCATGGAAAACCCGGCTTCCTGGATCCCCTCGCCAGCGGGCCAACGCACACCATTCCAGCTGCCAAGCAAACCCTCGCGCGCCGTCCTGAAAGAAATTCAAGTGAGGGCCGACTGGTTCTTGAAGATCCTGCTTGCTCACCCCACGTTCGCCACGCACGAAATGCTTTGGGAGTTTTTCTTGGTGCCGGACCTGCAAGCCGACATGATGGAGCAGCGCAGTCAACTCAAAGCCGAGACCAGAGCGGAGAAGGTTCGGGAGGAGCTGGAACCGCTGGATAACATCCGCGAAGTCGAGCAATTCGTTGATCACGCCCGCGACATGGTCCGCAGTGTGAACTACTCGACAAAGAGTGTGGCGCGGCGTGCAAACGGGCTTGCCACGGTCGCCTCTGGTAAGCATCGAGGTCTACGGAGAGGTGCGGAAATCCCCGCTGACAATGAACTACAGATCTCTACGACGCTGCGGTACTGCTCTCGCGTCAAGTCTCCAACCTGGCCTTCATGCCCCCGACTCACATGTCGGCCTTTGAGGCCTACGCACGAACCCTGGCACCCCAGGTCGCCTCCCCCGTCACGGCTCTACATACGAGTCTGCTTGCGATGCAGTCTACTATTACCGCCATGCTGTCGGCACTTTCGCGGCCGCCTCAACTCGTATCCCAGATCACGGCGGCCCGAAAGAGTATCGAGCGTTCGTACAGCTCCCTCTCCCGCTCGACACGCTGGCCACTCGGCCTGCTCGACGAGACACGGCAGCGTATGAATGAAGAGAAAGAAGGGCGCGCCAAAGAGAAGATGAGGGAGGTTGAAGAGCTGGGTCGCGAACTGAGATACACACAACAGGTGGTGGCGGGCGAGTTGGCGGGCTGGCAGGATATGCACGAAAAGATGGCGCGCCGGGCCATCCGAGAGTACGCGAGGGGGATGGTGGTGCTGGAGCGCAGCCGCCTGGACGGCTTGCGGCGGGCCATGAGGCGGCTGGAACAAGGGGACCTCGGGGCGGTGGGAGGTCTGGCCTCGTCGGACTATATTAAGCCCGAAGGGGTGATGGACGAGCTGGAACTCTTGAAGGCGAAACAGAGGGAGTCGGGTCATGCGACAGCGGCCGGGGCCCGGCCGCCTGACGTGCCCAGTGACGAGCCCGACGCTGCCCCCGACGGGGCTGGCGAAGGCGCCGACCTAGCCGAGCCAGTGCCCGAGTCAAGTGCGATGGGGGCGGCGGGCGCGGTGCCGAACGGAATTACATAGAGGATGGAGGGCGATTGCGGACAAGCCAAGCTATTTGGACATGGCGGCCGACAATACGGGGCAACGTGGCGACGGACGGGTCATAATCGAGTGGTAATGCAGGCGTCCTGGAGTTGGTCGGACGGCATAGACGAGGGTCTGTTTACACGTGCAAGGAATGAATGACCCGAGGCTAGAACTGGTTGAGTACAAGTAGCGATAGATGCGATAAGAAACGAATTGTACGGTCACATTTCGGTGCTGGCATGTCGCTCTGCCACGTCAGCGGGGGGGGGGGGGATAGGAGGGGTTTGATGGCAACGATGATGGCGGGTTTCGGGGACGTGACCAGACAGCGGTCGAAGGCCCGGAGGCAGCCCACCAGCCTCAGATACGTGTCGGGTCGCGAGAGGGGGTCTGGTCTGATAATGGGCCATCGGGGTGCGTTACCCGAGTCTGAAAGAGGGGGGAGGGGGGAGGGGGAGGGGGTTAACCGGTAGACGATGATGGTCTTTGCTCAACAAGGACGGGGGGAAAAGGCCTCATCCCAACAAGAGAGAGAGAAAGAGAGATACATGGAAGAGAGAGAGAGAGAGACGGAATGAGAGGGCAAAGGACCAGAGAGCGGGATCCGCCCATCGCCCATCGGGAAGCCCCTGCATAGGGGTCTCGATGGGAGGCAATCTCAGCCATTCGACTTGTGGGCTAAGAGGAGCGTCCGAACAGTTCCATCGGTCATCACCTCTTTGTTTTCTTCTTCTTTCCTTCTGCGCTGCCTCTCCCTCGCTTCCTCGCTTCCATCTTGGGAAATTCTCGCAAGGCCCAGTCCGGCAGATCGAGCCCGCTCGCCCGCCCCAGCAAGGTAGATAGATACATCCAGGTAAAAAGTAGTAGCCCCGTCGGGCCAAACGGGGCGCACACGCTTCTTCTGCCCACAGATGTCTACAGTAGTCCGGTTCTGATGGGCCGGTCTCTATAGCTTTACCTAGGCAGGGCTCTTGATTCATGTACGGCCAAACTAAGGGGGGGGGATGGACGCTCTTAGTTGGGGAAGGAAAGCTATAGCCTAGAGCCGCTTGACGAGCAAGAAAAACGGCCGTCGGGAAGTACCCCTCCGCCTTGTTGGTTCGATGCGGTACATTCGCCATTGGTCGGATCTGCTGTCAGGTGGGCGACCTTGGGTAGTACGGAGCGCCGTTTGCGGTGACGGGACAGAGTGGGGTACAGCCTGAGTAACCCGTACTACCGTCGATAGGGGAGGAGGGAGGAGGGAGGGGGAGAGGGGTTGAGTTGGTACGATGTACATGCCCGCCTCGCGCTCGCTCGCCTGAGGGGGGGGACGAGGCTCGTTACCTAGGGAGGAGGGGTCGGAAAGGAGCCCCGAGGAGGTGAGAGAAAGAGAGTGAGAGAGGAGGGGTGAAGGAGGGGTGACAGGGTGAGTCACTTTCTGTCCTGCTTCCAAAGGCTTCTAGCTAGGTACATACTCGGTAGATGGGCTAGTCACAGCTCGGCTCGGAGGTATGGGAAATCCTCCTCCACCCATCTAAGTACGTATAGGGGGGGGGGGGGGGGGGAAGAGGGGAGGTCCGTTATGGGGAAGCAAAAAAGCTGGCAAGCAAACAAGAAATGGCAAATCCAGCTGGAGCGAAGAGCCCAGCCCAGGCTCACCCCTTCCCCTCCCCCCAAAAACAAAAAAGCTCGATCTGCAAAAGAAGGTGTGGGCTGGAGAAAGATGAAACACGAACGACATGGGTTTCGAAAGGTCGGCCGGGTTTCCCGCTAGTGCCAGGGGACAGGAAACATTGGACGCCTCTCATCCAATCGACCCGAAAACCACGCGGGCGCGACGGTGGAGAGAAACGTTAGGCCGAGCCCGATTGGCCGGGTCGAGGCAGCGCGCCGCATGACGGACGGCGCGTGGTGGGCGGCCAATGGGGAGGGAGGGGGAGGACGAAGAGATGGCGCACGACGTTTTCGTACGTGTTGGGGGGGCGCGCCTCTTGTGTGTGCGTGTGCGCGCGTGTGTCGTAGGAAGAAAGAAGGAAAGGCGTGGCTATGGAAGGGAGGAACAACCCCCCCCCCCCCCCCCCTGATGCGGCTGTGCTGGAAGACGGATGGCACACCAGCCTGTCAGCAAGTTGTAGGGGGGGATCGACCGCCTTTCGCCCAGCCGCGTCTCAACAGCCGCCCATAAAAGCCGTGGGCTGTGGCGGCACCGACGACCGCCCGAAGCGCTGGGCCACCGGCGGCCGGCGGGCGTAACGGGTGCTCGCTCGAGCAGAGAGGTTAGTTAGGTAAAGTAGGTACCTGTTTGGACTGGTCTGAATCCATGATAGTATGGACAGGACGACGGCCCTCTTCCAAGTTCCACCCTCTGCACCTATCTTGGTATAGGAGCTCGAGCCCCGACGACGAAGCTAGAATAGACGGCGGGCACGGTTAGGTAGGTGCCATCGCAATGGATCTTCCTCACAGGCGGCCGTGTTCGTTCCGTCTCGTCCCATATCATCCAGAGTGCGAACTACCTAGGTACTGCTACCCTGGCAGCTGGACTGCCCGCTGACGCTGACAGCTTCGCTCTCCCCTGGAGGATCGGCGGGTCCAGCAGCCCAATCTGCAGCGGCAACGGCCCTGGGCCTGCCCTGGAGCCTGGGCCTTAATCTGACGTAGCCGCTGACTAACCGCGCTGGCGGCTACGGAGAGCGCAGGTTCCGTCGCCCTCCCACCTGACGAGAGGGAGGGAGAGAGGGCGCGCTCGGCTTCCGGCTTCGTCTAATTTCAATAGCCGCCTGGCCCTAGTACCGGAGGCGGGCGCACGCGACAAAAATAGAGACGCGCGGGCTTGGTCGTACGCCTCCAGCTTTCTCATGGGATTTTTCATTAAGCGCACGCGACTCGGCATGGAAGCGTCAACGCCTTCCGAAGCAAGACACACCGGGGTGCTTTTCTGGTTCTGGTATGTAAGTAGGTATGTACCCATGTACCTGGGAGGATGTAGTTAAGGTAGGGAGGTAGGTAGGGTAAGTAGCCCACCCGACCGACCGACTGGTGGTATGGGTGGGAAGAGGAGGAGGAAGAGGAGGTGGAGGAAGAGGGCCTGTACAGAATGGAAAGGGAAGGGGGAAGGGGGAATGGGAAGGTATCCCACGACCCTCCCCCCAAAAACCGGAAGTGACGATGAGGGACTGCTAGCACGCACTGCGCTGGCAATCGAGAAGTCACGTATCGCGGGCGCGCGGGGGCAGGCGCGTGTTCCCTCGACTCGACTCGACTCGACTCAACACCGACCGCGTGGGCGTGTTTGTTCCTGGGCGCGCTTCCTCCACGTCCACGTCAGGACCCGCGTGCCCTTCCCGCGTCCAAGTCGCGCACATCGCATCGACGGGAGCCCGGGAAACGGTTGATCCCCCACAAGGGACCGCGTCGGGCACGTTGCCCTACGACCTTGACGTGCCTGACCAGGGCAGGGCCGCCCAGCCCACGATAGGCATGGCATGTCGACGAGCCAGCTAATGCATGCTGCAGCTCCGTATGCCCTCCCGATTCGGATGGGATGTGAGTCATCTCTCCCTCCTCCTCCTCCTCCTTCTCCTCCAGCAGTAAGTACTTCCATACTTACCTACCTACACAGTAGACGCTCACGATGTCCCCCTGCTAGTCCCTCCCATGAAGGGCCAGGGTGGGAACGGTACACCCGGACTGGGCTGCAGACCGCCCGCTCCTCCACCCGGCCCCATCCCAAGCGTCGACGGTGTACCGGCCCCTCACCGCCTGATAGGCCAGTGGTGTCGACGAGGGGGGTCTCGCCCATGCCCGAACGGGTACGACGCTGTCTGTATAGCGGGCTGCACGGCTTCCGCGTTGCGGTCGCATAGGGACAGGCCGTCCATGTTCTTCACCACCCGGCTCTCTGCACTGCCCGGTTGGGTCTATCCCTGGCCGTCCTTTGCATAGGCCAGGCCAGCGACGTGGTACTTGGGCGGCGGCTCTACTCGCTCCTCCACCTCTCTTCGCCCTACCAGCGGGCGAGAGCCCCCGTCTACCGCCGGCCCGCGTGCGCGCGCGCGCGCTCTGCCCACGACCGTTGTACTTTCGTATCCCATCGTACGCTCGACACCCCGTTTCAGATTTCGCTCTGGTCTGCGAGCCGGCGACCTACATCGTCATCTGCCGGGAAGCCAATCATGGCCCGGTTGGGCTGATGGCAAGCAACCCTCCATCGCGAGCATAAGAGGACCAGTCGCCTCCCCCTCCAAGGCCTCACCCTTCTGTCTCCCATCCAGAGCCAACCAACCACCCAGTCCAGTGTCATCTTTGTTTCCTCTTTCCTATCTTGTCCGTCATTCCCACTCATTAGATCTCTTGAAGAGACCGGCCGCCAGGCGTGCGACCTGCATTCCCTCTTCTGCCTCGCGGCAGCCAACCACTTACACACGACAACCGCCAACCGTACATATCCCTTCCCTCACCGGGACATATCCTTTCCCCCCCCAGAGCTGGTCTCTGATACTGTCATTGCCAACAAACCCAACCCGTAATCAGACTTCTGTTGTCTGAGAACAGACAACGGGCCACTCCGCAACCGATATGGCTTCGTGAGTCTTGGCCCTCACTCTCTCGCTGTCCCCCATGTCCGACTAACACGGCTTGGCCACCGCAGTCTGGCAGAAGACATGTCTTTCGACTTCATTTTCCCCTCGTGCGAGCCCGTCACGCCGCCGAGCTTCTCCTTTGACCCGACTCTGCTCGAGGTCCCGCCTCACTCGCAGTCTCACTCGCACTACCACCCCGGGCACGCTCGCTCAAGCTCGTACGGCTCCTACTGCTCCACCGTCGAGTCGGCAACAACGCCCTCGGATGCCGTCAGCACCCGCCACACCACGCCCACGCGCTCTCCCCCGCCCGTTCGCCAGCATGGTCCCATCCTGCTGCCCAAGATCCGCTCGCAGGATCAGGCCATCGAGTCGCCCCCCAAGCGGGTCAAGACCTCGCCGAAGCCCGCCCCGAAGCCCCGTCGCCAAGGCGGCATCCGCAAGGCACACGCCCGGAGCTTCACCAACCCTGAGACCCTGAACGCCGTGGCCAACTCGTACTTTGTCCCCGTGGACCCAACCCAGCACCAGGGCCACTGCCAGAGCATGGGCATGAGCCAGAGCTTGAGCCAGGGCATGAGCCAGAGCCTGAGCCAGGGCATGAACCAGAGCCCCAGCCAGAGCCAGATCTCGCCCTCGCTCCTCTGCTCGCCCATCATCTACTCCCAGGATGACGTGCAGGCACGCCGTCCCGCCTCCAGCGGTGTCGAGAGCTCCGCGCTCGACAGATACGGGTTCCCTACCTACCGCCAGATGCCCTCGTACTTCGCCGCCATGCCCCAGCCCCAGATGCAGGCGGAGCCCTTCATGTACACTCACCAGTACATGCACTCGCCGCCGCCGGCTCAGTACACGCCCCGCGCCCAGTCGCCTCTGGACCTGCCCGCGACGCCCGAGGCCGTCGTGTCCACCACGCTGATGAGCTACCTCACCACCTCCAACCCGGCCCCTTCGTTGGTGCGAACCATCTCGTTTCCCCTGCGGGATCCCAACACCAAGCACTTCTGGTGGGATGTGCGCCAGGTCCGCTCCTGGAGCGCCTTCAACGCCGCGACCATCCTCTCGCTCCCCGGCGCCTCGGCGCTCCTCCACTGCCCGGTCCCGGCGACTCTTCTCCCCCAACCCTCCACCACGGCCCGCACTCCGGAAACCGAGGCGGCACTCCACGGCATCTACACCAACTACTACCTGCCCAAGCTGAACTCGGCCCTGGCCATCTCCTCGCAGCGCCCTCTGCAGTTCTCGGCGCCCGCCGCCAAGTCGACCTCGCCCGCCATGGAACACGTCTTCACCGCCAACGTGGCCGGTGAGCCCGCCAGCGCGGCAGCCATCTTCGGTGGCAAGCCGACGGCGCGCGTCGTCGGCCTCGTCAAGAGCTTCGACCGCTTCAACACGGGCATGCGCGTTGAGGGCAACATCAAGCGCGTCGAGTACCTGCGCGGCCTCGCGCACCTGCACCACGTCATGCGCGAGCACAGCTGCCGCTACGGCTTCATCCTGACCGAGATCGAGCTCGTCATCGTGCGCAACGGCACCGAGACCACGCCGCACTTTGGCCACCTCGAGGTGACCAGCGTACAGCTGGCCGCCACCGCTGGCAACGCCGACGACGACGATGAGGAGCCCAAGCTGACAGCCTGCCTTGCCCTGTGGGGGCTCTGCGCCATGGCCGGCGACGACACGCTGCCCGGCCAGACGCACTGGAAAACGGAGATCGGCGCGCCCGCCGAGGGCACCCGCCGCAAGGCCCTGCCCCGTGACGACTGGATGCCCCAGCCTCAGCTCGCTGAAAAGCGCGAGGCCAAGCGCGCCCGCGGCTGGGTCCTGCCTGAGGACGCTGTCGGCCGCAAAGAGCTCGGCAAACGCGGTGTCAAGTACGGCGCCTGCTAGAGCAACCCACCCATTCTCTCTATACCTACTTTCGCTTCTTCTTCTTCTTCTTCTTACCTTCCGCCCATTCCTTTTTGGGCGGTGGTCTCCGGTCGCCCTTTTTCACTGGCTGGGAACAGTCTGACCGGACTTCTTTTGATTCCCCTTTTTCGGGGTTGTTAGCGCCCTCCCTGGGCCAAAAACACTCCTTTAACGACTTGGATGGAAATGGATATTTTCTCACGAAATGAGGCATGACATGAAACGAAACAAGAAAGAAAACGCGGTAACGCACACACACACGTGCCCCCACCCCCTCCAGCATGTGGAGGCAGATGATGAAAGGGGGGCGGATATTGGACTGGACTGGCTTGGACCGGGCCCTCGGGATCATGAAGGGAAAACATCAAACTATAGACTACCTCGTTAGTACCTCTAATCCACGACCAACTTGAATAAACAAAGTCAAGACACCTATACTGTTGTTTTCCATACTTGCTCGGTGAAATCCCTGCTTTCTCTCTCTCTCTCTCTCTCTCTCTCTCTCTCTCTCTCTCTCTCTCTCTCTCTCTCTCTCTCTCTCTCTCTCTCTCTCTCTCTCTCTCTCTCTCTGTGTGTGTGTGTGTGTGTGTGTGTGTGTATGTGTGTGTTATTTAAATAAGATTTAACTAAAGCATACTGCGCGATCTCGGTGACACGACGTCTCGCCGGCCCGCCGGGCGCCGCCATGGAAGCAATGATTGCGTAAGGGACTTTGATGGATGACTTGGTAATTGGATGCAGAAAAACAGCCGCTCGCTTCAAACAACCATGCACTCTATCCGAACTCCTATGCTATGGGGTATCATTTGCCTCTTACCACGCTTCCTACCGTCGTCACGCCCGCCTGGACTTCTATACTCTGGGGGTATCATGCGTTGCCCTTCCCTTCCCAAACGCCAAAGCCACTGAAATAGAAAATGCCTCTTAAGACCCTGCGTTGCCGCCACCTCCTCTTGACCCGGACCAGAGCCGGCGTATCCGGCTGGCCTTGGATGCCGTCGCGGGGTTCGAGGGCGGATCTCGATCGGATGCCGGCAATTTGTTGAGCGCCTCGAGGATCCGCTGCCGGAGTTGGCGATAGCTATCGCGGCGTTTCTGGTCGCTCTCCTGTTCGCGGGCTAACGCGTCACCCGTCAGGGACCCGAGATGCTCGGCGGCGGCAGCGCGACAGTCCGCTTCTATGCTCTCCAGCCCTTCGAGGCGCCGCCGCAGCCCCAGTCCCAGGGCTGATTTTTATCGGTAGGCACCTTCGTCAGCATTGAAATTGACGACGGAAAAAAAAAAAGAAGGGGTGTATGCCGACGTACCGTGGGCGCTCGGCGGCTTTCGGCTCGGTGGACGCCCCCCCGCCGCCGCCGCCCCGGCCCCGTGGGCGGCGGCCGTGGTACCGAGGAGCTCGTCGAGCCGCTGCTCCTCGGCGGCGAACCTCTCGACCCACTGCATCATGCAGAATGCATCATCCGCCCGGGGTCCGCTGCCGCCCACCAAGGCGTCTTCGTGGTCGGTGAAGACGCGGAAGGCTTCCAGGGTCTCGTCCCCCAGGATGATGGTGCCGGGGAGGCCGTCAAGGATCTGGAAGCGCCGCCGGGCCGCCTTCGCCCCCCCGACGCGGAGCCGGGCGTCCACGTAGCCCGCGACCTTGACGACCTCCTCGTTGGCCAGCACCAGGAACCCCTCGTCGTCCGGATAGGGCGTGATCCGCCAGCCGCGGGCCCTGGCGTAGGCCAGCGACGCTATGTCGGTCTCGGCGCCCGTGTCGGCCTCGGCGAGCACGAGCTCGCCGTCCACGTGGCAACCCAGCCTCTGGTTTCGCTTCTCCATCAGCATGAGGGCCCACGCTCTTTTCAGTTTCTGGCCGATCTTTGTGACGGACAGGGCGGCCTTGACCAGGTGGTGTCGCTTCTGGGTGAAGATTCCCACGGCATCCACCAAGGCCCTGCCCAGTGTGACCGGAACGGCGCAGTTCCGCACCACATCGAACTCGCATTCCGTCGCGCCTCCCGCATTCCAGGGGAACTTCACGCTTAGCACGGTAGTTCCAAGGCTGTGAAAAGAATGCCCAACCGCGTTGGTGAATTTGTTTTGCCTGGCCGTGCTTCTATTGATGGAAGCTCCAAGGGATCTTGCTCGTTCTTCTGTAATCACATTGAGAGATACTCCAGTGTCGGGAACAGCGTATTCAGTGGAGCCGTTGACGACCAGGGGCAAGACATTTCGTCTAGTTGTCGTGTACTGGGCCGCGTGTCGTGCCTTCATCTCCCCATGAGCTTGCATCAGGACAAGCACCTGAAAGAATCAATGAGCCATTCTCAAAATCCGAATAATGCTGTTAGATGAACTTACTGTCATCACATAGCTCATGGTCTCCATTGTATGATGGCGGGCCACATAGGTATCCGAAATAAAAGACCGATGACGGGTTGCGAAGTAAAAGCGAGACGACAGACGTTAGATGACAAACCAGGTTTAGAGAATGTCAAAGTTTGGGGTTGTGGCGGTTTGTGTGTTCTGTAGCCAGTCCTCAGCCGGGTATATCACTGTATTGGACAAGCCAGCGAGTTCAGGTCAGGTTTCGGGCACGCACTGGTTATATCGGTGCCGGTGAGTTTTCTCAGCAGGCCTTGCGCCAAGGCCGAGCCCGGTGTGCCAATGCTGAGGCGCAATCCCTCACTTACCAAGGCAAGAGGTAAACAGGCATACACGTGGCCCAAGACACGCACCATTGCCGCCTGGTAGCTTTCTACCCAATGAAGCCAGGTCTTTTAGTGGCCAGCCGAAGATGCCAGTGCCGTGGGATACAGCCTCAGCATCATATCTCCGGCTTGACGAATGGAAATTGTGAGATAAGTGGCCTCTCCCGAGGCGGTCTCCCAAATGGACAATCCTCGAGCGGCTCGGGAATGACTCCATTAGTTGGAAAGGCAAAGCCATCAGTGGCCCGCTGCATTAGCTGGTCAACTCCTGCCTATTATCATCGCTGTCACACACGCCTCATGACGCGGCCGTCAGCTGTTTCACTTGCAGCGCCTCAACAGGCGTACTCGCAAGGCATCCAGACAACCAGAGAGCCGGACCGTATAGACAACCGTCAAGTTACCGAGCATTGGTCGGGGGAATCGGGGTGGATGCGTACCAGAAATGCACCAAAATAACCAAATGAACGCCGACAAAGAGAAAGGACCGGCGGGCCACAGCTATATCTCGGGCTTCGGCTCGCTCGCGAGCTTTATGTCCAGCGATGGGGACCACTCGACGGCGGTGTACAGACGCTTCGACCGGCTCGCGGCGCGAGATCTTCTCTACTACCAGAGCGAGCTCATACGACTGGAGGCATTGCAAGACGAATACGACATCCAGGACGCCGAGGACGTGCGGTGTCCCGACTCGGACCACGGGCTCGACATTCGCTCGTATGCGCGAAACTGGGAAAAGCTGAAGCTGGCCGCCGAGAGCACTTCCCCGTCGAATGCGGGGGCTCCCAGCGGAAGCGTGAAGGAGCGGTGGGCGGCCCGCATGAAACTGGCCCGGGAAATCCGCGAGACGCTGAAAGCCTACCGCGAAGCCCTCCTCCAGGAGTCGGCGCTCCTCGCGCTGCGGCAGCCTTCCCACCAGACCATGACGGCCCTGTCCGGCTACTTCCACCATCGGGACCGGGGCCTCGAGGGCTTCCCGATGCTGAGCGGCACCGGCGCGCGGCTGTACCCTTGGGAGGCGGCCGAGTCGCAAGGGGCCAGCTCCGACTACGTCTCCCTCTCGCAGCACCACAGCGCCGACCTCCTGACCTCGTTCCTCACCAGGTACTGCGCCCGGCTCTTCCGCCTGCGGCTGCCGGCCGCCGGGGCCGGCCCGGCCATTGCGCACCTGCACGTGCAGCAGACGGCACAGTATTCGATCCGGCGCGTCCGGGTCGCCGCGTCCTTCATCACCACGCTGACGGCGGCGCTTCTCCTCTTCCTGCCCATCTATACGCTGTATCTCACCGCCCCCGCGCAGCCGGCCGTCACGTTGGGCTTGATCGCCCTTTTCACCGTCCTGTTCGCCGTCGCCATAGCGGTGATGACGGGAGCGAGGAGAGCAGAAATCTTCGGGGCATGTGCGGCCTACGTGGCCGTTCTCGTCGTGTTTGTCAGTGGGGATTTCGTGGGAGGAGAAAAGGGTGACGGATGAGGTCGTCACGGCCGGGTGTCGCCGAAGCAACAGAAAGAATATGTTATTGAGAAACCATGAGTATCCGAGTATATGGTGAGCTTTGGCCGAGGGCCCAAGCGACCAGTCATAATGGGGTGCCCAATGGACGTAATGTTGTTTTAAAAGGCTGCTCCATGACAACACCGTATTGCCCAGGTGGAAACCAGGGAATAGAACCCCAGTGGTCAGATATCCCACGCGTCACGAGACAGAAGAGAATGAATGCCTGAGACGTGCGCGCCTAGGTGCAACGGGACTCTGCTTACCGGCGGGACTTCTTTTGTTGATGCCTACGCTTGTTTCTTTGGCATAAGAAAGTCAATCGATCCTAGGTCTCTGGTTCATATTGCACAATCTTTGCACAGTCGAACAATTGTCGTAATTTCCAATTGATATTTGCGCGGGGGGGCCGGAGCGGACGTTGTTGCAATTGGTACAGACCGAATCGTATGTACCAGTAGAGGTACGGACGCTGCTTGTCTCATGATTCGGGTACGCATAGCACAGTATCCATATCCGGTCGGCAGAGAGAAATATGACCCAATACAAACCAAAACCAACACGATGATTCAAAGCAATGGTAAAGAAACAAATAGATATGCGCATCAGACAAATTCTACGCATACGCTGGGGAAAGACCGCATCCACCGGCTGGAGGGTTTCGTAGGCAGAGGGTATAGTCAAATATCAAGCAAAGTTCAATCTTCTTGCATGCGACGAAGCCGACGCCCTCGAGCTCAAAAGCCCGGCCCATATGCTGCCGGTAGCACGTCGGATAGGATTTACCAGCGTATGCCAGGACCACGGTAGCCTTGTAAGGTATTCGTGAATGGTTCCACCGCGTGAAAGGCTGGCCTCTGGTATTGCCTCATAGCAATGCCTGGTGGATGTGGTAGAATAAGTCTCCGGGACCAGCATGCAAATGCTGCGTGTGGACAGTGGTCGCAGCCGATAGGGCGCTGTTGATAGTTCCTCGCTTTCGGGAAAATCGTCCGCCGCCTCATTCTTGCAGTTGTAACCAATCTGCTGCTCCATGGAGATACCGTGGCAACTGGGAAATGCCACGGCGTATGAGGGAAAACGCCTTTGGGCCGGGTGTACCAAACTCGTTAAGGAAAAGAGGTGGCCTTGGAGGATACAAAGCAGACACAAGTTTTCGGACAGAATTCATAGTCGAGCACCTCCGGTCATCTATCCCCCGCCGGAGCGAGAGCACAGAGCAGGCAGGCCGGAGAGGGAGGGGGCAAATGGAGGCAGGCCATGAAGCAAGCCAGACGGGGGAGAGGCCGGGCGGGAAAGAGGACGGGAGGTTACGGAACCGTCTATGTCCAGGTCCAGGTCTCGGTGCGTCTGTTCCGGTTGCTCGTCAGGTTGGTCGGGAAGCATTCCGCGAGTGCCATCTATGCCACGGATCAACGGGGGGCTGGGATTGGCCGACGGACTGATCTGAAGCAGGGCTTTCGGATCTGGGATCTCGTGGGGATGGGGAGGGCTGAGCAGCGTATTCAGTGGGCATTTCCCCTGTCTGTTCTGTCAGGCCATGCGAGCTAGGTCTGTAGGCAGGGGTTACCGGTTTACCATCTCAGCCCACCTCTGCTGGGTGGCGCGGATCATGTCCTGGTGCCTCTGGGAGGCGACGCGGAGGCGATTGCCCATGGTTCGCAGGTCATTGAGGGTGCGCTGAACGACGGCGGCATCGTCGCCATCATCATCGTCGTCGTCGTCGGCGGCGGCGTGGTTGTGGATGGCGTCGCCGACAGGGACGGTGGGGGCGCCGTTGCTCTCGGCCGCGCTATTCACTCCAGTCGCGGCCGAGGACATGGGCATCGGGGCGGGTGGAGCGCATGCATGGTGGTGGTGGTGGTGGTGACCGTCCAGGCCGGAAGTGCTAAGGGCCACGGGGACGGGAGAAAGAGAGGCCATGGTCAGGCTGGTCGGTTCCTTTGGGTAGGTCTGCAGTCGTGGTCGACGCGGAAATGGCATGAGAGCCCGAGGCTCGTCGTTTCTCGAGTTCCAGATGCCGGGGTGCAGATATGGGACGGGCCCTTTGGGCAGTTGCACCCACAAGTATAGATGTAACCCCCGGGGGTCAGGAGGGCATCCCAGGATGGCGTGGAACCTCAGCTGCAAAGTCAGGAACGTCCCTGGATTTCAGGGACGAATGAGGGCTGGGCTGGGCCGATCGGGGCGGGAGTCTAGACCCTGAAAGCATGCGATGCCGCACGTCGGCCGCACAGAGGAGCAATCTAGGCCGCACTGGTAGGGGTTTTAGGACGATCGCGATGGGCCCGGCGGCTGTCGCTTGTGCGCATCGCTTCTGTTTCTGGGGCCGTTTCGGATACTCGGGCAATCCCTTTAAATTGCTCTCCCCCTTCAGCATCTCCAAAAAAAAAAATGTGTAGGTAGGTAGGTTGGAAGGTAGCAACACGGCAAACCGGGCTCTTAGTATGAATGGAAGAAGGTATGTAGGGTAATGTAGGTTACATAGGTAGGTAAGTAGGTATCCAGTAGGAGGGAAGTAACTACCTACCTTAGTGCCATGGGATGGGAAACGAGCCTTCCCATGGGATGGGATAGATACATACATAAGTACTTACTTAGATAGATCCCTACTGAAATCCGGGCTGCCGGCCCCCCCTCTTCCCTCCCCAACTGCAATCGGGGGGTTCAGGGATTCAGGGATTCGTCCACTTCCACCATCCATCCATCACGGCCGCGACACACTTAGCTTTTGCTCGATGTGGCCCGTCTCCCCTCAGCTTCTCACTCTGTCACTCCCTGTCCCACCTCGTGCCCGCCTCGTGTTTGCCAGTGTCGACGGCGTGGCCAAAGCATCGTCCGTTTTCCCGCGCGACCAGCCCGCAGCACACGCGTTCATGCACCCGCCAGACAGACATGTCCATGGCCCTTTCACCCAACGCCAACGGGACATACCGCCACCGCCGGGGCACATCTTATCTACACCGGGTAGGAAGCGGCCTACACCGCCCTCGACCAACGCGGACACTGCTGGAACGTCCGTCCCTCCCTCTGGCCGTCCCCACGAGCTGGCGAGGACAGAAACACCTGATTTCGGTCCACCCGGGCTCCGTTTCCCCAGCACGGCGACGGCAACAGCGAGATGGATGAGACAGCCCCCCCCCCTTTGCGCCCAACCCCTTTTCTTGCCCTCAGCCCTCGGCACCGCCCTGTATCGGGGTCCAGTCGGGCACGTCGGGGTAAACGTGGAGGACCAGTAATACTCGATGCACGAGTTGGCGCGCATAGGTACTCCAACTACCCAGGTAGGTAAAGTACCTAAGCATCCATCCCAAGGTAGTATAGGAGCTGCGAATCCCATCCCATGCCACCCCCGCCACGCCGGAGGATAAATCCCGGGCCTGGCCCCACAGTTCACACCACCTTCCATGCGTGGGCCGCCCATTTGCCCACCCACAAGCATCGCCGGCATCGCCTACCAGCGAGATCACCATCGCCTTGGCTGCAACCTCACCGGCTTCTTCCGACGTCATCGCCACCAAGGCCACCCCCCATCGCCAGTTCCTCCTCCCATTGCCACTCGCCTCGCTCCCTGACATGAGTGCCAGAAGCGAGTTGCCAATCCCCTGCTCGTATACCCCGACGGGCATAATGGTATGGGAGCTTGTTTCAGATGGCCATATTCCTCCGCTCTCCCGCTGAGAGATTGGCTCCTGAATGGCAAACAAGTCGAGCAGGCGTTGATCATGCCGGTGAACCCTCGGGATCCACTTAACCTGTCAACCGCTGGCATCGGCGTCGACTCTCCCATCTGTTGCTCATGATACGCAAGCGTGGGCAATCTGGCCTACCAGGCTCATCACGCCCGCCTTGTACGTACGCATCGTATACCCGGTATTCTTCTGGACCCTGGAGACACGGGCAACGTGTGTAGCGGCATGAGGAGCTGGCCAGCGGGCTGAATACGCCCGCCGATGGGCCCCTCCGGAACACGTGTGCGTCGCCGACACGGAGCCGTGCTATTGTGGTAACATATATACAGGCCTCATTATAGCGAGCTTTAGGGGCTATCTCCCTCATCGTCGTCACATCGTCAGGCCATTCGGTCATGACGGCGTCAATGTAACCAGACGGCAACTTATTCAAGGCCATGTCGATATGTCCTCCTACCAATCCCGTACGCAGAAGCCACATTTGCGATGCTTGATCGACAGGTCTTGCATTGTCGACTATGGGCCACGGGCAATCGAGATGCCTTTGGCAGCCAGATGGGGAAACCATGAGCGCATAGATGCACCTGTTGGTCCATAGCGAGCATATTATACCCAAATTCTTACCATGCTTCTCTGGCCAGCGGCGTGTCTCGTCTGCTCACTTATAACGTCCATATGACCCGCGGCTGTTCATCTCAGCTCCATCTGCCGCTGGATGCCACCGGCAAGATTCCGAAGTTTGGCATCTATACCTGGCAACGCAGCGGTCGTCCAATCGAGAACCTAAAATGGCATCCAGCCGCTTCAGCCCGCCTGGAGACAGGCAACGTCTCTTGCCATCATATCGTCGAAACGACCACGCAAGCTATCGACACCGTCTCGAACGCCACGCCGAGTCATCCGATCCGGATACCTTCGATGATGTCCCCCTTGTCGGCGCTGCCGTGACCACTGCGAGTCCTACCTTGCCCGCAGCTGGTTCACACTATATTCCCTCTAGTCAACCATGGAGCCCCAGCAGGCCAGACCCTACCACGGCTGCTCGGTTCGACAAGATTCGCGCCGATACCGAACGGAACCAACAGCAGATCGAGAACCTCACCGAAGCCCATCATGTCCTTCGGGACGCAGTATCTGGGATAGCCGCCACTCAGGGACTGCTCAGATTCTCGGAGGGCCAACCCACGGGTATGCCCACCGATGTCTAATCTCCTTCATACTGTCGCTTAACGAGAATAGGCGACAAAACGGCACAGTCGGCTGCTACTCCCAGCCACAGCCGGCTCCCCGAGAATGCCGGCAGTGACTCCAGGAAAGCCCAGTCAGAAGAAAGCGACAAACGATCGTCTAGCTACGACAAGGCCGAGTGGATTGATGACGACCACCGCGAGTCGAACCCTTGGTATGGCCGATCGAAGGAAAAGGCTGTCTTCAGTCTGGGGAAATCGCTGCCACACAAGTCCCGAGGTCCGGGGCGTTCCGAGAAGTCCAAGTCTCAGTCCAGTCCTGAACAGAGAGCGGAAGAAGGCCAGGGCGGCGGCGGTGATAGAGGCTCTGGCTTCCAGTCGGGAGATAGGTACAAGGTGGATGGCGAGCCTGTGGGCGAGACAGAAGATGAGCTGGCACGGAAGGGAGAGAAAGACCCCGACGAACTCCGGAATTGGTGGGCGCGTTTGCGAGCGAAATACCCCGAGCCCATGGCCGAGTTCCTTTGTGTGAGTGCCCCCCGCCGACCGGCCTTACCTATACGCATGCTAACCCTCTGACAGACCGGCATGTCCATCTTCCTGGGCATCACCGCCACGCTGTCCGTCAACCTCTCCAAGGACCAGGAGAACAAGTACGGCGACTACGGGACGGCCAGCTTCGCGTGGGGCTTCGCCTTCATGTTGGGCATCTACATCGGCGGCGGCGTCTCGGGAGCGCACATGAACCCGTCCATCTCCATCAGCCTCTCGCTTTTCCGGGGCTTTCCCTGGCGCCAATGCGGGCTGTACATCGTCGTGCAGTTCCTGGCGAGCATGGCGGCCGCCGCGCTGGCCTACGGGGTCTACTACGACGCCATCCACTTCGTCGACCCCGAAATGGCCGAGTCGTACACCAACTTCTTCTCCTCCCCCCAGGACTGGGTGTCCGACGTCTCGGCTTTCTTCAGCCAGTTCGTGGCGGGGGCCGTCATGATGATCGCCGTCTTGGCCCTAGGAGACGACTCCAACAACCCTCCCGGTGCCGGCCTGCACGCTTTCGTGAGTCTCGCGATTCTGGACGCCGATGCCCAGCGCGACCCCGCCCCCCAAGCTAACGCCTGTGGTTACTAGATTTTGGGTCTCCTCGTTACCACCCTGAAGTTCACCATGGGCTACAACACGGGCTCGGCGCTCAACCCGGCCTCCGACCTCGGCCCCCGCCTGGTCGCCTACCTGGTGGGATACCGGACCCCCAAGGCCTTTGCGAACTACTGGTGGCTCTACGGCCCCTGGGGCGGAGCCCTGGCCGGCTCCATCGCCGGCTGTACGCTCTACGACGCCTTCATTTTCGTGGGGTCCGAGTCCCCCATCAACTACCGCATTCCGGTGGCTTTCCGGAAGCGGACCAAGAAGCCGTTTGACGGCAGAGAGAAATAGCGAAGAACGCCCCTGGCGTATGGCGGAGGAGAAGGGAGGGCGGCTGCGTCATTGTCGCTGCGTACCGAAGTACACGAGGTTCATGAGAAAAATATTGTGAAGCACAAATAGGAACGGTCTTCACTGATGATATCAAAGTACACAAATATCTTCTTGCTAAGACTCGGGATCTCCTCAGACCACTACGACCTAAAATTAGATGATCCTATTTTTATAGCGATACCTCGCCCGAAGACAATACTACAACGAAATACACGAGATGAAAGTAAATCTTTGGCTAAAGCGAGTGCCGCGCAAGTCTCGAGGTTTCTTTAGGTATTTACTATGCATTCCAAGGTTATCAAAACAACGGTAGAATAGCCACGACCGATATCGATGACGTATAGGCCCCGAGTGGCGCCAACGCCATGGTAGTGGAACGACGTTTCGACTCATGCCTCAACATGCCATGCTTACTTATGTCCTGAAGCTGCATGAGTTTTCGAGGTTGCGCCTACAGAGAGCGAACCCGCAAAACTCGGGGACGCAAGTTTGACATACCACGGGGTGAGATAGAGTTGGGTTGTTCATGGTGGCGGAGACGGCATTTTTCGTATATTGGGCGGATCGAACATTCCCTATCCACACGAAAGGGCGAGCATCGTGAAATCAGAACGATAGGCAGATGGTCCAAGAATCCTGTGAATTGAAAACCGCGCGAATCATGGAAAATCAACCACTGGTACTTGCTGAGCAAATCTCACTTCGGACCAAGGTCATGAGCGCCTGGGGGGACCCCCACCCGGAGCCCTATCTCATTTGAGGCTTGCAATGGCAGCTGACGTGGGGATGATGCCCGGTAACGAGGCGGCACAGTTTGTGGGCGGGCAACGGCGCCACTACCACGTGCCGACACCACCCGGCTGAGTGGTCACCCAGGTTGTTCATCTACGTCGACCGCTCGATTGCCTTGGTTGGATACGGCCCAGGGGTGTCCGGGTGGTCTCTTCCACTCAGCAACCACGGGGTATCTCGTCCGAGATGTTGGGCGCAGTGTTCAGACCCGGGCGTGCCCAGGCCGTGGGCGGTCGCTGTGGTTCGAATGGCGCCCATTAGGTGCCCGGGCTCGCTGCCAACATGTGTTAATGGCGACGGGAAACAAGGTATATAACGAAGGGGGCAGAGTTCTGGGATCATGCCTAAATCATACCAGAGACCGGCAGCGACCCCTGACTGGTTTTCTCACGCGAGCCGTCCGTTCACCATGACAACAGCCGGTCGCCGCGATGACGGCCAATCTCCGGATGACGTGCTGGTGCGGACCCGGTCATCTTCATCCCGGAGCCTGGAGACACCCGCCACTTCCCGTCGCGATAGCCCCATCACCCCTTCTGAAGGCGTCTCCGGGTTCGAAGGGATCTCCGGGTCCGAAGGGGTCTCCGGGTTCGAAGGTGTCCTGAACGCTGGTCGGCCCCGCGCGGCGAGGAGACGAGAGCCAGAAAACCCGGCCGGCTCCGAGAAGCTGGGGGCGGGTTGCCGAAGCGAAGGTCAGGGGCGGCAATGCGACGGCGGCAAGTTCCGGCGCATCGAGAACACCACCATCGACATCAGCTCGCGCCATGAGTACCTCACGACGCTCTGCCAAGCCCTCATGCGGTACGGAGCCCCCACCCACCGGCTAGAGGAGTTCCTGAACCGATCAGCCTCTGCTCTGAATGTCAAGTGCCAGCTGCTTTACCTCCCGGGCTGTATGGTCATGAGCTTTCAGGATGACGGCTCCGAGCTGAAGCTCGTGCGTGCCACTCCGGGGATCGAGCTCGGCAAGATGCGCGACGTCCACTACCTGTGCAAACAGGTCGTCCACGACCGTTCCTGCGTCCACGAGGTCAAGGACAGACTGGACGATATACTTGGAAGCCGAGAAAAGTTCAACAAGTGGCTCCGGGTGCCCGTTTTCGGGTTGGCCAGCGCCTTTGCAGCACCTTTTGCCTTCCACGGCCGCTTCATCGACATGCCCATCGCCTTCATGCTGGGCTGTATCTTGGGACTGCTGCAGCTCGTTGTGGCGCCGCAGAACGAGCTGTATCTGCGGGTCCTGGAGATCGCGGCTTGCATCATCAACTCTTTTCTCGCTCGCGCCATTGGGTCCATAAGGGGCGGCCAGCTGTTCTGCTTCTCTGCGCTGGCGCAAAGCGCCATCGCTCTGATCCTGCCGGGCTTCACCATAGTCTGCAGCAGCCTTGAGCTCCAGAGTCAGAAGATGAGCGCCGGCAGCGCCCGAATGGGGTACGCCTTGCTTTACACACTCTCCCTCGGGTACAGCATGACGATAGGCGCGACTCTGTACGGCCTGATCGACCGGGACGCCTCATCGGCGCTGACCTGCCAGAAGCCCCTGGGCCAGCCATGGACACTGCTGTTCTGCACGGCGTTCACCATGTGCCTCTGTGTGGTCTGCCAGGCCGAGTGGTCGCAGATGCCCGTCATCGTAGCGATTGCGGCGGCGGGTTCCGCCGTCAACAGCTACTCGAAACCGGCGTTCCATGGCCAAACCCACATGTCGACGACGCTGGGCGCCTTCGCCGTGAGCGTCCTCGCCAACCTCTACATCCGACTCGGGAGGCACGTCTACACTGCGTTGCTGCACCTCCCCGGGCGGTGCAGGACATGGCCAGGCAGGCGCAAAGCGGACGGTACCGAGGGCCCCGTGGACGCGGAGGCGGGACGAGGCACGCCTTCAGCCCCTGCGCACCCACGGGAGAAGCCCGAAGGGGGGAAGACGTCCTTTTTCCGGTACGGCCCCGCTGCTGCCATCATGCTGCCGGCCATATTTGTCCAGGTTCCCTCCAATCTGGCAGTGGAAGGGTCCCTGCTCTGGGGGGTCAAGTCGGCGGACCAGATGCTGGAACGGGAGGGCGATTTCGACAGCATGGACGTCTCGACCGTCAACATGCTTATCGGCATCACCCAGGTGGCCGTCGGGGCCACGATTGGCCTCTTTCTCGGTGCGCTGGTCATCTACCCGGTGAAAGGGAAGAAGAAAGGCGGGCTATTGAGTTTTTAATGGCGCCCCCAAGCGCAACTTGGGGGGGGCCGATGAGAAAGCCATGGAACTTGTTGTGTATTAGTCGGAGTTGTTGTACCATGGAAGGAAAGACCTAAGGAAGGTAAGAAGAGGTAGGGATAGAATGTTGTTAAAGAAGGAAATACATACATGGTTCGAGTGTTGTACCTGCTTACTTCTTCTGCCATGGGATGTACTTTAGCGCGCCCTTCTAGTGGACAAATACACTAGGCGCTATAGCGCTAGGATTTGATTTGCCAGTGTAAACACAACGTGTACTTACAGAATGAGAAGCTGGAGGGATAGGTAAATACATATGTACAATGTAGGTAGTTGCTTGTCTTGTGCACGACATCTTTCAACGCTCGTACCGGCACCCGCAGTCTACTTTTCACCACCAGAACTCCTCGATAAAGAAAAAGTAGGAAACCGCATTACGTTGCATCCGCCACCGCAAGCCATGGACCACGCGCACCACATGCATCATCACGGCCACCACGATCACCACGACCACCACCATGCTATGGGCAATTCCCATGCCATGCACCACCAGCACCACCACCAGCAGCACGGTGGCGGTATGGACCACGGGCACCACCAGCACGGCCATGACCACCAGCACGGCTCGGGCCTGTGCAAGATGAACATGTTCCTCAACGCCGACATGACGGACCTCTGCATCCTCCACGAGCGGTGGCGCGTCACCGACACGCCGTCGCTGGTCGGGTCGCTGCTGCTCTGCGCCCTGCTGGTCGCCGCCTACGAGTGGTTCGCGGCGGCGCGGCGGCGGTACGCGGCCGCCGCCCAGGCCGACAGGCGGACGGCGCTGGCCAAGAAAACGGACGGGCCCGCGGCCGCGGCCGCCGCCCGCCGCCCCCTCCCCGTGCCGCCCGCCCGGCAGCGGCGCGTGGCCGTGGTCAACGCCGTCCTGTACGGCGTCGCCTACCTGTGGGGCATGACCAACATGCTGATCTTCATGACCTGCAACGTCTGGATCATGCTGGCCTGCAGCGCCGGGGCCTGCGTCGGCAAGTTCTGCTTCGGGGACGACGACGAGGTCGAGGAGGAGAAGGCAACGTCGTGCCATTAAGGCCCGGGGGAAACCAGCGTCCGGGGACACCAGCTCCCCCCGCTCGAAGGCTTCCGATCCAACGGCATGGAGCCAGAGCGCGGGTGCTCGCTTCTATGTATGTACAAGCTTACAAACGGGCCCAAACGTACAGCCTCCAACCTTCCCCCGAATGCTTCTTAGTGATTACTTCCTGCCCTGGTGGACCCGAACGGGTAATCCCATCGACGCGTGGCCTGTGAGCATACCCTTCAGCTGCGCCTGGTACACTTTCTGGCCTCGGAATGTCGGAGCCGACTCGGGATAAGCTGGCTCCATCTCGAACTCCCGTGCTGTCAGCGCCAGGATGAGTCGCAGCTCGAGACTCGCTAGTTCCTGCCCGATACAGTTGCGAGGGCCCATTTCCCACGGTCGGAATGCGTTTTTCACCGGGTGCAAAGGGTCCGTCTCGTCCCGCACCAACCAGCGCTCCGGTATAAAACTGTCCGGCTCAGGCCCTGGAACACTTGGCGTTAGTATTTGCCCGGAAGGATTCAAGAAGAGCGACTCGGTGTCTTCTTTCGGCCATGGTACGGAGGAAGAGGGAGAACCAGCGCTCCAGGAGTACTTACAGAGGTCGGGGTGGCGGTGGCTGACCGCCGAGCACGCGAAGAGAACGAAGTCCTTTGCCGGGTAATGAACGCCCGTCTCAGAGTTGCGCAGGAACAGGCCGGGTGGCGCGATGCGCACCGTGCCGGTGGGTGGCCAGAGACGGAGAGTTTCCCTGACGACGCCCAGGGTGTAGGGCATCTGGTTCAGAAGCGCGGGGTCCGCCGTGATACGCTCAGCAGCCTGTGCGGTATCGGGCCCGAGAACGGCATCGAGCTCATCACGCAGGGCAGCCAACTTGTCCCGGCTCTTCGAGAGCTCGTAGTACGCAAATGCCAGCGTCGATGCGGTGGTGTCGTGCCCCGCCATGATGAACATCTTCACGTGGTTGACGACGCGGTCCAAGAAGGCGGGCGGGATGTTGCTCCGTGCCGACTCATCCACCTCGCTGACGTAGGATTTGAGTGCCAGGTTCAGGATCGTTTTGGGCCCCGTGATCTTCTCGTAGTTCTGGGCCGTATGCTTGATGTACGGCAAAACTTCGTCCCGGAAGACACGGTTGTAGAATCTGTGGTAGAAGGGCTTGAGCGGGTTGAGCATCTTGGGCAGGTCGTTCTGGAAGTATAGCCAGCTAACTTGGTTCAGCATTGCGTTCATGAGCCGGGTGGGCTTCTCTTGGGCCCGCAACCGCCCGCCCAGCACGGCTCGCCCGATAATGTCCACGGTTAGGTCCGTGGTGTACTTCTCGAGCGTGATGACGTCGCCCTTGGCTGCTGCCTCGCCAAGACGCTCACGAAACACCAGGGCCTCCTCGACGAAGGAGGGAATCAACGAGAGGAGATTCTTGGCCGAGAAGCCTGGGTTGAAGATGGCTCTGTACGTTTTCCACTCCCGTCCCTCGGTGGTGACCAGGTCTTGATTCCCGGTGAAGGGTTTGAACTCGAGCAGCTCCCAGGGGTGCTTCAGCTGGCTCTGGTCCTGGGTGAACTGGGCCATCATTTCGGGGTGGAAAACGACCAAGACAGGTGCGCTGGCGGGCCACACATCCATGTAAAGGGCGCCTGCCTTCCTGGCTTCGGGGTACTCCTGCATAAGGAGCCTGGGCGTGATTTGGCCATACAGATCGGGTGGCACCTTGTTCTTGATGGAGATTTTGGTAATAATCCACAGGTGGCCAAACAGGAACGAGTGTGGGATAAGAAACTACGTATGACCTGGTCAGCGAAGAAGGAGAAAAGGGCTCCGGCGTGACTTGGGTGCTGGCGCGCAAGCCGAGCATCCATCCATCCCTTGCCGATCCGGGGGTGATGGTTTAGACGAGCGGAAACTTACCACCCCGGGCTCCTTCGTTACGCTCCGGACCGACACGCGGACCTGGACGAGACGGCGAACAAACCACGCCGCCCCGAGGATGACGAGGGCGCCGACAGCCGTAGCCAGGGCCTGGACAGCCTGCTGGCCGTCGAAGTCGGCCTTTTTCAGCATGGCCGCAACCGGGTACGGGCCCGACGCCAGTAGTGGTAGTGTCGTATGCCCGGAGGGGAGAACGAAGCGCAGGTCAGGGACCGGCACGGCGTCAAGTGGAGGTTCGCCTGTACTACGTGAGATATGTACCCGAGGGAACGGCAGTGCCAGATGGGAGGTGCGGGCAGGCGGGCATAGATTGGATCAAATAGGGAGATCTATGACGGCGCCAGCACAGCAGCCACCAGACGGCGGAGGGCAATCGTCGGGTGCGCCGGCTCCAGCATAAGGAGCGAGGTCCACATTGGGGAATTGACGGTCTGAATCCACCATTGCCCCCAACCCCCGCCCCGGTTCCTCTCTGGGGATCGCCATCGTGGATCGCTGACGGCCCTAACGTTGTCTAAAGTAGCCCACCAGGGGGGCCGAGGCACCGGCTAGGTCCCCTTGATGGGCAGATGGGTTCCCTCAGTGTACGAGGGGAACGAAGTGTTTAGTAGGGATGAATGACGTGGTGGCGGGAGGTCCTGAGCGCCGCTACCCGCTAGGTAGTTATTCTGCATAGTCGACGACATGTCTACCAGCAGAGCTGAGCAGGCAATACGTCGTGCGTGGTGCTTCCTGCACCTGAGCACCACTGGTACAGAGGTATCTTGGGCAGGGGCCCCCTCCCATCGGATAATGCCGTTGATGTTGCAGAATGTTGGAAAAGCCGGCGATCTGGTCGGGCGCCGGGTTTCAGTGATTACCGGGCGAGAAGGATGAGAGCGAGTACGCTGACTAGCTGGGGGTCGCTCGATGTCGGTAGGAAGATACTCAGCGGTCGTGCAGGTAAACTAAGTCCGGCCGCGTGTGGTTGCTCAGGGGCTCGATTACTTGCCTCGCATTGCCTGCCATTGCCGGCAGAAGGGACTTTCGAAGCTTGCTTGGCTGCTTGGCTCGCTTGGTTGGTGCCAGCCAGGGACACATGTTTTGATGGCCAAGGTTTGGGCTACAGTGACGGGCGGCGCGTAGGCATGGCCTGGCACCCGACTGAAGTATATGGTTGATGGACGTCGTCTATGCACTGATGCATGCACGCCCACTTCTTCTTCTCTGTCTCTCTCTCTCTCTCTCTCCCCCCCCCCCCTCTCTCTCTCTTTCTCTCTCTGTCTTGCACTCCCACATCCATCTCTGCCCGTCGTCGTCTTTTTCTCCTTCGGATCCTCGGACCCACTAGTCCATTGCCGGCCAGCGCCCACCCACGCGATCCAATCTCGGCTATGGAGCTCTAGACTGGGCGTTTTCCAAGCGCGACGGGTCACAACTGGGCCTGGTCCCTGGCAATCAATCCTGGCCGTCCGGTTGGCGCTGGTGGACGGGCCAATGGACGGCAGTCGCAAGCTCGCGGGGGCTGTGTGGGCTTGGCGTCCGATCGGGGGGGGTGAGGGGGGCAGCACAGGCCGGTTCGGACGGAAAACCTCAACATGGATGGCGAGAGAGCCCTTCCCGACGGCTGGCTCGGCTGGGTACTGGGGAGTACGGTGTACCCAGTACGGGCATCGGAGAGATATTGAAGGCGCTGGACGACAACGGCTGGGCGGTCGCCCACATGGTCCAATGGCATCGAGGGGATAGATAGCGCGGCATACATAAGTACGATGCAGGTAAGATGGATGTAGGTGTGGCTCGAGGTTCACGGGCGTGGGAGCGACAGGACAAAAACACACCCGTAGGTACTTATGTAAGTAGCCCGTACTGTAGGTACTTATGCATCCATGCAGTGGAACGTACGCGGTGGATATATCGTGCGCCCATCGGTGGGAGCCCGTCAGAACACTACCTAAGTACACGGGGAGCGGACGGGGCTGCACGTCTCGCGCATCCCTGACATTGGTTATCTGTACACAGTATGGCCTACACTCCATTACGAAGTAGAGGCCGGGACGGATTGGAGAGAAAGAGCGGGAAACCAGGGATGGAATCAGGGCTCCCGGGTCTGTCTGTATTCACAGGCTCAACCGGTATGGGTGGGATCTGAAGTACTTGTCCATAGGTCCTACTGCCCTGTATACTTACTGACATTCTGTACGCGCGCCTCCACCGCGTAAGTACCTACTTAGACGCGACCCACGCTCAAGCCGGGCTGCGCACGCCCTGACGCCGCCCTGAGGGTCTCGCGGTCTCGGCCCGCTTCCATGGTTTGTGGGATCCCATGGGTGGATGGATGGATGGATGGATGGAACTGATTGTCAGACACTTGCTGCTGGAGCTGTTGTACCTGGTTTAGGGCCCGGCGGAGGGGGGCTGTGATCCGATGGGATCCCCATCGGATTGACGACGGGCTGACAGGCTAACGGGCGACCCTGTTGCACTGTGATGGAAACTGATCTGCTACATAATACCTCTGTGACTTCCAAGGAAGGACCCGTCCTTACCATGGATGTACATACATTACAGTAAGAAGAAGAGTCAGGTAGAAACCCGTACCTGCCAAAATCCTGTCAAAACGGTCGGCACTCTATTTGTATCAACCGTCTTACCACCTCCCTCCACTTCCCTCTTTTATCTCCCTCTATTTCTCCCGCCAACTATCGTCCCGCTGGAAAAGCATCCTGGGCGCCCCGTGAGACACTCCTCGCCGTCGCCGGAACCCAACCCCCAGTCGCTCGTTCGCTCTTCCTTTCCCGCTACGGCCGGGCCTTAATCACTTGCCCTGCCCTCGCCCTTCGCTTTTTCTCCTCGCCCACCATCCCTGCGCCTTCCCGAGTCGCCGTCCGCCTCAAGATCGTCCCGAGATCAACCCGCAACCCGCAACCTTCCCATCGCCCCTCGTACCACCATTAATTCGGCTTTTCCCGCGCGCCCTCGCAGAGACGCACCGCGCCGAAGCACATCATGGGGATCAAAATGGAGAGGGGCAACAATGTGCGGCAGTTCATCCTGCAGCGACTGTCGCGGTCGCGCATCCAAATCCTGTCCGCCATGGGCATTCTCTTCATCCTCTACCTTCTCACGCCCTACGACAGCCCCATACGGGCCGCCTTTCGCTTCCAACACACGGTCGTCGACGACTATCTCCAGCACAAGTTCCCGAGCGATGCATGGCTGTTCAAGAACCAGAAATACCCAATCGACCCTGACAGCGATGTTGGCATCATCGTCAAGACAGGCTTCGGCACGCGCCACCGCGTGCCCAAGCTCCTCGCTGCGCTAGGGAACGAAACCATGAACAACGACATGATTGTGCTGCAAGACCACCCCATGCTGGCCCACGAGAACTTCAGTCTGCCGAATGGCAAGAATGTCCCCGCCGTGGACATCATTGGCTGGATGCTGGCCACCAAACAGCTGCAGGGCAAGGAGCACGTCGAGCGCGTCACCAAGTACCTGCATTTGGCCGAGGCCATCGAGGCCGAGGAGTGGTTTGTGTCGGATGGACTCAGCAAGGAAATAGGCTGGGAGATGGACGCCATGAAGGTACGTGTGACGACGCCCCGAAACGGCAGCATTGCCCAATTGCTAACGGCTGACTCGCGTCCAGTTCATTTCGGGATTCCAATACGCTTGGAAGACGATGCCCAAGAAGAAGTGGTACGTCATGATCGACGACGACACGTACTTGATCAAGGAGTCCCTCAACCTTGCCTTGGGCCACCTCAACCCGGCCAAACCCCAATACCTCGGCAACCCCGTCGGCGACTACAAGGGTCGGTTTGCGCACGGCGGCTCGTCCGCCATCGTCTCTGCCGCCGCCATGAGCAAGCTCTTCGATCGTCGTCCCGATATCGTGGCCGCAGCCAACCTGGAAGCACCCACGGCCATTTGGGGTGACAAGTTACTGGCCGAGACGCTCATGAAAATTGGCGTCTACCTGGACGAGTCCTACAGCCGCTTGTTCAACGGTGAACCGCCCCACATGACGCGCATGTGGGCAGACAGGTTCTGCATCCCCTTGACCACCTTCCATGGCCTGGGCAGCGGCGATGCATTGGATCAGGTGGGAAACACCTTCAAAAGCATCCGGGAGCCTGTGTTCTGGAGGCAGCTGGGCAGCATCTATGGAGCAGCGGCCTTCGACACGTTCGTTGCCGAGCCCATCCGGATCAACACGAACTTCGTGGGTCGCCTGGACGACCGCAGCACCACTGTGGAGAACGTGAAGACGGTCGAGGAGTGCCTCGCAACATGCCAGCGCCGGTCGAGCGACTGTCTGGCATGGACGTGGGCCCAGAACACCAAGCAATGCTTCCTGGCCCCCTGGGCCTTGATCGGGGATGCCCAGGATGGCGTTTTCTCTGGCATCAATGCGAAGCTCGCAATGAAGTTGGCGGACAGGTGCCACTCACCGCCGGCACCCGTTATCGCGACCGAGTAGATGGGACGCTTATATACTTCTTTCTTTTTGTCGTTTATATAGGCACCAGAGGTTGGGCCCCCCTCGGGAAAATGGGTATCTGGGCCATGTGTTACACAGCCAGCGTTTGTGTAAGGGCTAATGTTTAAGGCTCCGGTTGAGTTGGATTACGAAATAACGGCATGATACCCGGGGAGGCTGTAATGTAATCGCGTTTTGGCACGGCTCGCTAGGGAAAGCGGGCGGCTGACCAGCTTGAAATCCCAATAGCACACCAATATGTGCTGGTTGCATTCTTGGGTAGTGATAGGAACAGAATTATCTCAGTCCCAAGGTACCGAGATATAAAAGTGCGGAACGCCTCAACATATGGCGTTGCATTTGACGGGACATATCCCTACCAAAACAAAGGCAACATAGCGATTTTAAGCAGATCATTTCTGGTCGAATCAAGGCCCACACTTGTGCAAAGAGACCCGCGTGTCGGCGAGCCCCTCGTGCTGTGTGTGCTTGCCCCTGAAACCTTTGTCTTGCACGCAACGAGCAGCGCCACGCCGTCGCGTTGCCAGCCAGATAGCATTTCCCCGTAAGCCAGGAACAATGCATTCCGCACCTTACTGGAATACCCAAGAGGAAATTAAGCAAGATTCCACACCGTTGCCGTGCCTATGACCCGTGGGTTGGTCTAGGCCGTGGCAGCTTGGCTGGGCCAACGTATGTGTGTAGTTGGTTGAACTAACATCGCTACCTCAGTCGAATGAAGGACCTTAAGAGAAAGATAAGAGAGTGGCCCGCCTTGGTTTCCGTGACCCCTCAAGTGTCTAGGCACAGTATATTCTGTCTGGACGACCATAGCAGAAATGGGTCTCCCTCGGCGTCTGAACTGGTCTGCTCTGCTCATTCTCACTCTTGTTTCCTCGGCCCTGGCCGTCTTTGACCCAACGTCAAAAGCCAACGTTGCCGTGTACTGGGGACAAAACTCGTTCGGGCAGGCCACCTCCCAGCAGCGCCTCGGCTCGTATTGTGCCAGTGAGTTCCATCCCGCCGTGCCCCGGGCGTGGCTCGCCGACGGCTAAGTGCGAGGAGCAGACACGAAGTTCAACATCATCCCCATCGCGTTCCTGGTCGGGATCAACCCCCCCGCGGTCAACTTCGCCAATGCCGGAAACAACTGCACCGACGCCAGCCAGGGCCTGCTGGGGAGTTGCCCCCAGATCGAGTAGGTCGGCCCCGCGTTCCCCGGAGCCTGACGTCTTTGCGGGACTGACCGCCGCTACCCGCTGTCCTCAGGGAAGACATAAAAAAGTGCCAGGCGACCTACGGCAAGACCATCCTCCTTTCGATCGGCGGGGCCACGTATACCGAAGGCGGGTTTCGGTCCGACGCCGATGCTGTGGCGGCGGCGCAGAACCTCTGGAATCTGTTCGGGCCCAACACGCAGACTGCCAAGCGCCCCTTCGGCAGCGCCGTCGTGGACGGCTTCGACTTCGACATCGAAGCGCCGGCCAGTTTCATGGTACCGTTTGCCCAGAAGGTAGGCAGCTTTCTGCATTCCCTTCCTTGGCATCCCATGGCACGGGACTCCCATCCAATGCTCGCTCCCCGCCCCTCCCCCTTTTTGTTTTACTGATGTTCCTCCCGAATAACGCGTTTCATGACTGCCTCATTGGAAAAACAAAAAAAGATAACTGACTCCAAGAGACGAAGATGCGGTCCCTCATGAACGCGGACAAGTCCCGGCGCTACTACCTGGCGGCCGCGCCGCAGTGCCCGTTCCCCGACCAAAACATCGGAGACCTGATCAACGCCGTGGCCATGGACTTCGTCATGGTGCAGTTTTACAACAACTACTGCGGCGTCTCCAAGTTTTCCCCTGGCGCTGCAGTGCAGAACACGTTCAACATGGCCCAGTGTAAGCAACATCCGGCCTCCTTTTTGTTTTGACCCCTCTGAGTACGAATAACTCCCATCGTACTCCCGTTTCCCTTTGTATCCGTCGTTCTGGCCTGAGCATGCTCCGAAACGGGCTCCTGGACCACCCCTTCGCGGAAAATACTGACTCTGGATGGTGGGTAGGGGACGACTGGGCAAAGATGACGAGTCCGAACAAGGGGGTCAAGGTCCTGCTGGGCGTGGCGGCCAACACCCGCGCCGCCAACGCCGGGGAGTATATACCGGTCAGCGCCTTGAAGCCCGTCATTGAGTATTCGAGGACGTTTGACAGCTTTGGCGGCGTGATGATGTGGGATATGAGTCAGATGTGAGGTGTCCTAATCTCCCTCCGGAAGGAGGCGGTGGCTTTCTGACTTACTAACTTTACTTTTACCCCTTATCCAGGGTCGCCAACACCGGTTTCCTCGAGGGCATAGCCGCCGCGCTTGGCCCCGGCCCTGCGCCGTCCTCAACGCGGCAAACGACCGGGACGGTCAGGCCGAGCAGCAAGTCGGCATCGGGAAGCGTCGCAACGACTTTGACGACCCGATCAGCGGGGCCGGCAACGCCGTGTGCGGCCGCGGCCACCGTCACCACGACGGCCACAGTCTACGTGACGCGCACTTCGACGGCAAATGCGAGCTCCCCGAGTAGTGCCCGTGACTCTCAGCTTGTAGCCCAATGGGGACAGTAAGTCCAGGGCCTTCATTTCGCTGCTACCTAGCCCACCGGTGCTCGAGCAAGCACGCGTGCTAACGTAATGGCTTGATAGATGCGGCGGTCAGGGGTACAGCGGCCCTACTCAGTGCCAAGCTCCGTATAAGTGCGTGTCGGGGGGAGTGTGGTGGTCCGACTGCCGGTAGAGCGGAACTACGCGATTCTATAGATAGATAGATATGTAGGTACATAGATGTGGAAGTACCCAACGAATGGGGGAGGGCGATCTAACGAAGAAATGTCAAGATGATTCAGGTTACTTTTGCGAGGACGATTGATCCGGAGTGGTTTGTTCGTCCTCTTGAGACTTTGAACGTTTTGATGGGCTGTCTCCACCCAATTGATCGAGCTTCTGGCTTTGGAAGACATGGAATGCGTCTGCTCTCAAGCAGATTCGTAAGCTGGAACGGGGATCACATAATACAGGTACACTGGCATCGACCCGTACCTATGTTCTTTACGCTCCCGTATAACAAGACAGGCACTGACTGGAACGCGTATTTGCATTCTGCCAGGGTCGACCTTATTCTCAACACCTACTTCCCTAGGGCGATCATTGATCCGGGTCCCACATCGTGAAGCAACGGCTTAGTGGGCATCTTCACACAAGACTAACGTCATACACCCGATAGCCCCGGAACGCTTCCTTTTGTCATCGGGTGGAACATTTGCCCGGCGCCACTGATATACCACTCGATCCCCTCATATAACCAACTGCCTGTACAGACAGACACCAAGGCCAGATCGAACGCGGCATTGCAGTATCCCATCACGCCCTTTTCTCACCCACCTCCATTTGAGACCCCACTGATCACGGCCCCTACTATCTACAATCCCGCTATGGCGCCTTCTACCATGAGAGCCCTCGTGACGGTCGAGGGCAAGACGGCAGCCGTCCAAGAGGTGCCCGTGCCGACCCCCGGCGAGGGCGAGATCCTCATCAAGGTTCATTACGCGGCACAGAACCCGACGGACTGGAAATCCATGAAGGCGGTGCCGCCGGGCCGCATCCTGGGCTGCGACTTCGCCGGCACGGTGGCCGACAGCAACGGGTCGAAATGGCGGGAGAACCAGCGGGTGGCCGGCTGGGTCTTCGGCGCCTCGGACAAGCCCCTGCGCGGCGCCTACGCCGAGTACCTGGTGACGGAGAGCTCGCTGGTCTTCCCCGTCGCGGACCGGATGTCGGACCAGGAGGCGGCCGTGGTGCCGCTGGCCTTCGCCACGGCCGTCCAGGCCATGTACCAGCGCCTCCAGCTGCCGGAGCCGAGCAAGCCGGCCAAGTCGGCCTTCCCGTTCCTCGTCAACGGCGGCACGTCGTCGGTGGGGCAGTACGCCATCCAGCTGGCCAAGCTCTCGGGGCTGTTCGTCATCGCCACGGGCTCCCGGCGCAACCACGCGTTCCTCCAGGAGCTCGGCGCTGACGCCGTCGTGGACTACAACGACGGCGACTGGACCGAGCAGGTGCAGAAGCTGGCGCACGGCGGCCTCGCGCACGCCTTCGACTGCATCTCGGAGAAGGCGACCACGGCGGCGGTGGCGCGCACGCTGTCGCCGACCAAGGGCGGCCACGTCCTGACCATCCTGCCGCGCAAGACGGACGAGCTGCCGGCCGAGCTCGCCAAGAAGGTCCGGGTCGAGTCGACCATCGCCTACACCGTCTTCGGGCGGCCCATCCAGTACGGCGCCTTCGACAACCACGGCGGGCCCACGCCCGACGACAAGGCCATGTGGGAGAAGTACCTGGCCATGCTGCCCGAGTACCTCGGCGACAAGAAGATCCGCCCCAACAAGCCCCGCGAGCTCGGCGGCCTCGACGACGTCCTGCGCGGCTTCCAACTGCACGAGGAGGGCAAGGTCAGCGCCGAGAAGCTGGTGTACAAGCTGGCCTAGGCCCCTCCCCGGGGGGGCCGAAGTTGCCGAAAAGCGAGGGAAGATTGTATATAGTGTGTAAAGTGTAGTCGGTAATGAAACGAGAAGTATGATACCGGCCAGGCCAGCCAGCCGCCCATTGATTGGGGGGGAGGGGGGCCAAGCGACCCCAGGAGATGACGCTCTTTTCGCTTGTCGGCTCAATGGCGCCACCTGCGCCATGTCTGTCTTCCAACCGCAGCGAATTCGCGAGCCTCGAGCACTCCTGGGTCTGGACGTCCCGGTAGGGTTCGCCGGCGCAGGGCACATCCAGGTAGAGGAGGACCAGCGTGACTAAAGTACATAGGTAGCCAAGCTGAGCCAATCCCATACCCCCTCACCATATATAAGTACCTTATGTACCTCGTAGCCACCCATACCATCCATCAACCACAACCACCCATGCCTGCTACGGGTACCTATCCAACCGGTAGACAGAGGACGATAATTCGGGCCGGGATGTGTGGCTACCTACCACCTTTTCGACTTCGTCACTTGTTAGTTGTGTGCTTCAATCCGTACACGAGGTACGTACTAACCTTCTTCGGCTACCCGCGCCGGGTCGTCGTATGGTGGATGGCTTCGGTTCTACTCGCCATTGCGGCTCCCGATGCCGAGGGCATGTACGCGAAGGCCAGGACTGTTTAGGCGGGTGGTGTACCCGAAATCGACTTATTAGCAATGCCGACCCATTCCCCACCCTGTCGATTCCCATACGTACTGCCAACCTCCAACTTCCTATAAACCACAGGCGACCAAATTACCTGGTTCGGTCTTCTGGAGCCGAGATGGTCGTCGGCCGCCCGTGTTGCACTAAACCTATGACGTGTGTGACGGGACTTGGTACGATGGGTAAAGTCCCCTCTTATCCACTCTTCATGGCTCTTTCCTTCCACCTCCGTTTGCCCATCGTACTCCTTCCTGGGCACGAACAGCGCATGCAACTTGGCACCGGCAACGCGGTGAAGACCAACAGTCATGAATCGCAACAAATCCGCCCAGCCCTCCCCCGCGCGCCGCCGCGTCCGGGTCGCCAGGCGGCCAAGGCGGAATCTCCGCACGCCAAGCTCTCCGCAAAAGAAGGGCGAAGGCGGGACGCGGAGAAACTGGGCCTGTACCCCTGACCCGGTCCAGTCCCAGCTGCACTCCAGTCTCGGTACCAAAGGCGCAGCCAGGGCCGACGATGCTGTGTCCCGGAAAGGCGGCGGGGGGCTAGGCCGACGCCAACAACGAACTGCCCATGCCCACCACGCGTTCCGCCGTCTTGACCGTCATGCTGCAGGAGGCGGCCGGGGCTGTGATAGGAGCGCCTAGGACCGTTGCAGCGCCCGTTGCCCGTGACCAACTTCTGGACCCGGCAGCGGGCGACTTTAGCCGAAATGAACTGGGGCCCACGACCGCATCACCACTGCCCTTGGCGGTCTACTCCTCCCCCAACTGCGACCCCCGGTTCCCCGCAGGCGCCCTCCGCCGCGTGCAGAGCCGCGTCGAGTATATATAGTTCGCGATGGAGGGGGGCGAAGGCATGTGCTTGGTACCTTTGGGAGGGCTGAGGCAACGCTGTCGATCCCGTTCCTGCGTCGCTCCTGACACCGCACCGCATCCGGAGTACCGTACCCAGGGCCACCATGGTGCTGCTCAACCTGGCCGCTCTGGCCGCCGCCGTCCTTCCCCTGGTCTCGGCCGTCAACATCACGGTCGAGGCCGAGGGCGGGAACGCGACGACGCCTCACCAGTATGGCTACTTGCACGAGGTGAGGGGACCCGGCCCGCGAACCCGCCGCCGTACCCAGCCCCGACTGACACTTGCCCCCTCCAGGACATCAGCAACTCGGGAGACGGCGGTCTCTACGCCGAGCTGATCCGCAACCGCGCCTTCCAGGAAAGCGAGGGCTTCCCCGCCAACCTGAGCGCCTGGACCGCCATCAACGGCGCCGAGCTGTCGCTCAACAAGGCCGACCCGCCCCTGTCCGAGGCCCTGCAGTGGTCGGTCAAGGTGGCCGCCGCCGAGGGCACCGTCGGCCTCTCCAACGACGGCTACTGGGGCATGGACGTCAAGAAGTCCAAGCTGTACACGGGCTCCTTCTGGGTGAAGGGCGCCTACAAGGGCAGCTTCACGGCTTCCTTCCAGTCCAACCTCACCGGCGACGTCTTCGGCACCGCCGAGGTCGCGTCCAAGGCCTCGCCGTCCGAGTGGGTCGAGCACGAGTTCGAGCTGCAGCCGGACCTGGACGCGCCCAACTCGAACAACACCTTTGCCATCACCTTTGACGCCGCTGTACGTGCATGAACTTCCGTGTGTGGCCTGCCAGCTCCCCCCGTGTGCTGACTCGAACCCAGGGTGCCGAGGATGGCTCGCTTGATTTCAACCTGATCAGCGTCTTCCCCCCGACCTACAAGGGCCGCAAGAACGGCCTCCGAATCGACCTTGCCGAGGCCATCGAGGGCTTCCACCCCGTAGGTTCTGCCATCCCGCACCGAGCCAGCCGTCACTGACCCCGCCTTGCTCCCCCCCAGACCCTGCTACGCATTCCCGGCGGTAACATGCTGGAGGGCAACACGAACACGTCGTGGTGGGACTGGAAGAACACGCTCGGCCCGCTCAAGGACCGACCCGGCTTCTCTGGCGTCTGGCGATACCAGCAGACCAACGGTCTTGGCCTGATGGAGTACCTTCTCCTTGCCGAAGACATGAATTGCGAAATTGGTGCGTTAAACCTCCCCCCTTTCAAAATTAGCGGTGCGTACCCCGACTGTGTGTGCTGACGTCTGCTCTCTCCCCCCCAGTTCTCGGCGTCTACGATGGCCTGTCGCTCAACGGCGACATCACGCCGCGCGACAAGTTGCAGTTCTTCATCGACGACGCGCTGGACCAGATCGAGTTTGTGCGCGGCGACGTGTCGACCAAGTGGGGGGCGCGCCGGGCCGAGCTCGGCCACCCGGAGCCCTTCAAGCTCGACTACGTCGAGATCGGTAACGAGGACTGGCTTGCCGGCGGCGACGAGGGCTGGGAGACGTTCAAGGAGTACCGCTTCCCCATGTTCCTCGAGGCCATCAACGCCGCCCACCCCGATATCCACGTCATCTCGTCGGGTTCCGTCTTCGACGACTACGAGATCCCCGCCCCCGGCCTCGGCGACTACCACGTCTACGCCACGCCCGACAAGCTGGTGGCCGAGTTCAACCGCTTCGACAACGTGACCATCCCGCACATTATTGGTGAGTAGAGCCGCCCTCCCCTCCCCTCCACTTCGTCCTCCAGGCCAGAGGGGGGCTATACAGTCAGTGACCTAGTGGCTGACGAGAGATGAATATAGGCGAGGCTGCTGCTGTCCACCCCAACGGTGGCACTGGCTGGGATGATGGTCTCATCGAGTACCCGTGGTGGGGCGGCGCCGTGGGTGAGGCCGTGACTCTGCTCGGCTACGAGCGGAACACGGATCGTATTATTGGCCAGGCCTATGTAAGTCACTGTCCCCCTCTTACCCCCCCTTTTCCTCCACGGAAAGGAGGGGCCCCCGTGATGGGCTCTCCATGTCACGAAGGCCGTGCGCTGACCCTTTGTTTGCGGCACAGGCCCCGATTCTGCGCAGCCTGGACCGGTGGCAGTGGTCGGCGACCATGATCCAGTTCGCGGCGGACCCGGCGCTGACGACGCGGTCGACGAGCTGGTACGTGTGGGAGCTGTTCGCGGGCCACCTGATGACGCACACGCTGCCGGCGACGGCCGACTTCGACCCGCTCTACTACGTGGCCGGCCGCAACGCCGACACCAACGGCCACGTCTTCAAGGCCGCCGTCTACAACGCCACGGCCGACGTGCCCGTCGCCCTGCGCTTCGACGGCGTCGCCCCCGGCGCCAAGGCCGAGCTGACCCTGCTGACGGGGCCCGCAAACGTCTACGACCACAACGCCCCCGGCGGCCCCAACGTCGTCCAGACCACCAAGGAGAAGGTCGTCGCCGACGACGCCGGCGTCTTCCACTTCGCCCTCCCCGACATGAGCGTCGCCGTCCTCGACACGGCCCCCTTCGTCAAGCCCTGCAAGCCCAAGAGCACCATGAAGCACGGCGCCCGGAAGTAGCCGTCCAGCGCGCCGCGCAAAATTGTTGCACCCCTCCCGGGTGTACGAGGTAACGGGCGTTTTGGGGGCACCTAGTCTTCGGGGACCAAATCACACACTAGATTTTCCCCGGTAGCGGATCCCCCCTCCCCGGCCTGGTCATGGTTTTTCTAGAGATGTAATGAAATATTATTAAGAGACAACCTAATCGAACTGTAATTACCTCCCCTCCCTGACTGCGACCTCCCTGTCGCCCTGAGACAACCTCTTATTGCGGTTATCCCGTCGTCCCTGTCCTGTATTATACCGTCCACTTATCCTAACCAACTGTTCTTCAAATCCATGTTCTGGAAGTTACAGACGTCAGCGGGTGAACGGCTTGTATCGTGACACGAAGGAAGTGGGGGGAGTGGGGAGTGGTTGTCGAGGGTCGCGGGGATGAGGCCTACCTTGTCGGGCGGCAGCACCGCAGCACCACAGCGCGTGGGGGAAGGGGGGCATGTTCAAGACGGCCACGTTTTCCGGACCCAGGCGTCGATGCCCTCGTCGGTGAAGTCGTCGAAGGCCATGGCGGCGCGCTCCTTGGCGTCGCGCAGGAGCGTGGCCAGGCGCGGGCGGTGGGCCTGGTCGTGGCTCAGGCAGCGGTAGACGGTGCGGCGGAGGTGGGGGTCGACCCAGGCGTAGGGGTTGGCGGCGGCGGCGGCGTCGTCGTCGTCGGCGTCGTCGTCGCGGCCGTCCAGCAGCAGCGGGCAGTAGGAGGCGGGCAGGCCGGCGGCGCGGGCGACCGTCGGCGGCTCCGGCGGCTGCAGCGTCGTGATCATCTGCCACATGACGAGGCCGACCTGCCAGAGGTTGGTGCTGCCGTTGTAGTTGCCCGCGAGCTCCGTCCCCCGCCCGAGCTCGTGGCCGTCGGGGTGGCCGTCGAGGTACACCCAGTCCCGGGAAAAGCTCTCCTGTTGTAGGGGGGTTTGGTCTCGCGTCAGTTTTTCGCTCTTCCTCGGCCCCCGGGAAAGACGAGAGGCGTGCCCAGGAGTCGGGCCGGGGGGGGGGGTTTGCCAACTTACAGGAGCCGACCAGCCAGGCTTGCCTACGTCGCGTACCAGGTGGTAGTACGCGCTGCGACAGAGTTTCCGTCAGTATGCCTCCAATACTAATACTGCCCCTCCCTCCAGTCCGGTAACATACTTGCGCTTCTCGGGCTTGATGATCCGAGCCAGACCGAAGTCGGCCAGCTGGGGCGAGGGTGGGTGGTTAGAAGATCGATCCAAACGCCGCCAACCCGTCGGGGGCCACGCTTACCTTGAGCATCGGAATTTGAGCGTGCTCTTCTAGCACATCCCCTGTCCACGTTCGGGTCAAGTCGACTCCCTCGGCTCTCTGCTCCTCCCCCTCCCTGGCTCTCTGGTCTCTCGCCTCCTTGGCCTCGCGTTCTCAGTCCGTGACGGGCACGAGCGCCCAGTAGTGGCCTTCGAGCCCCTCGCCGTTCTCGTAGTAGACGTAGAGGTGGGACTGCGGCGCCTCCTCGGCGTCCGCCTGGGGGAAACGGTGCGACTCCGAACCGTCGGGCCGGCATATAACCAGCGTGTACCGGCGGCTCGGCGCGTACGCCCGGGCCCAGCAATGGAGCACCATCGCCAGCGCGTCGACAGTGAAGAACTCCGTGATGGGCGCGACGCCGACGGGGAAACAGTCGGCATAGGCTTGGGAGCCCACAGTGCTCATGAGCTCTCGGGGGGTGGGTCGCTTGTGGCCGGGACACTGTTCCAGAAAGCTGTCGACGAGGGCGCTGATGCCGCACAGTTTTCCCTCGGTCCGGGTGGGCTGGGGTCGCAGGCCATTTGGGAACCCGGGCTTGAAGATCAACGGTGCGTCGTCGTCTCCGTGCCCCCGGGCAGAGCCTGCGTCGGCTCCGGGGGCTCCCGGGGCCGGGGCTGGCCGCTGGTCGTCTACAAGCACTGTAGGGGCTGGTCAGGCTCGGTGCTGCCGGGGGGGGGGGGGGGGGGGGGGGCAGGAAATCAAAAGGGCACGACCGACTTACGGTTGTCGGGGTCAATGTCGAAATGGACCATTCTCTGCTCCCGCCAGCGCTTGCTGGGCGGCGGTATCTCTTCCAGGAACTCGGTCTTGGGGACATAGGACTGCGCGCCCCTGTCTACCCGGTACTCGTCGCCGTCCGGCGTGAGGATGTAGCCGAGCGCCCGCATCTCCATCTCCCTGCGGCCGCCCTTGCGGACGCGGGTCGGCCGGGGCGGCCTCCTCTGCGGATCGAACTTCCTCGGGGGGAAGGCCATGCCAACGCAGGCGCGAATCACTGGGCACCGGGTCAGACGAGAGAAAACAACAACGCACGCGGCGGCGGCGGCGGCGGCGGAGAAGGACGAGTCTACTTACTGCAGAGCCAGAACGACCAGAGAACTCGGTTCGGCACTCTTGCCTCGTCGCCCTTCCTGCGGGCGAGTGTTTCGATGAGAGACGACACGCTCCCTTTGGTACAGTAGTACATGAGAAGGAAGTCTTTGCGATAGAGCTGTAGGACTTCGTCTGGATAATCGGGGTCCTCGGGAGGCCGAGGGACTCCCTGGGCGTCCGCCTCATTGATGGCCGCGATTCGTTCATTCCTCGCGTGTTCTACGTCTTCGAACCTCGCCTGGTACTGCCGGAATCTTTGGTACTTTTCGTTCAACTCGTGCGCGCCCTCGTCCGAGTTGAGCCACGCCCTGGTCCGCTTCTTCTTGCGAGGCGGCTCGTCCACGCTCTCGTCTCCCGACGAGCTCCCCGAGACACTCGAGTCGTAGGTGTCGGCGAAGTGGAAAGTGATGGGTGGAGGCTCTTCCCTTCCGATCAGCTCCGGGGCTATCAGCTGGACGCAATGCGCCGCCCCGGCGACTCTCTGCCCCGACAATATTAGCTGCGATTGCACACGGCCAGGGAAGACCCCCCTGCTCACCTTCATTGCTTTCTTCTCTTGGATGATGCCGAGCTCGTGACCGTCAAGGGGGGCCTTCATCACGAATTCTTCCAGTGGGATTAGAGGTTTGCCAACCTGGCTCTTCTCGGCCGTGAAAAGCTCGGTGATGCCGTGACCCCCCACCCCCAGGCGTTTACGCTTATACCTTGGGTTCAGTCGCCAATCCTTTTCGATTTCCTGAGCCTGCCTCTTCTCGTCCGCAGTGGCTGCATTCATATTCCACGCAGTCCATGCGCGTCTTCGCCATGGTTCCTGCAGGTCTGGTCTCTCAATCCGCTCTCTTTTGGGCCCCGGGACAGGCACGGCGTAGTTAGTGACCACCTGGTTCCATGGCTGCTTCTTGGCCTTATCTGGATCGGCTGCCATGCGATATAACCTGAAGTTTGTGTGGGCTTCCCGTGTATCCTGCGCGTAGGCCAGCTGCCCTTCAGGTCCCATGTATCTCCACGGCATGGTGGCTAGGTAGATGTCGACAGTGGTTCGAGCTAAGACAGTTTGATGATTGACCAGAGACAGTGGTGAGAAGTAGGTCTTGGAATTGGAAGGAAACCCCAGCGGGCGCAGACGGTGTCTTTCTAGGAGGACGGGGTCTGAGGAGTGAAACAAAGAACTTTTCGGCGGGTGGGTTTCGCGCAAGTCAGCATCGGCGGCAACAAAGCATTGCGACAGCATACGGCCGTTTTCGGAAGGAGTCAAGACAGTACCTACCTAGGTAGTTGCCTCCCGGATGGAAAGAATGTTGAGCTCAAAGGGCGTATGCACAGGGTACGTATGCCACTCGGCGAACTTCCGTTTTGGGCGTCACACGATTCTGCGTAGGTGACTTGCAAGCTTATGCCAAAATGTATGTCAAGTAGGTAAGGTGGGAATATATCTATTATTTGCAAATGGGAAATAAGAAGTGAACAGGCCAACACCGATTGATGTAAAGAGCCCATCATTGGTGTACGAATGGTATTAAATGAAAGCGAAGAGTCGTGGTTATATGTCAATGGATGTTGCCTGTTACGGTACGTACCAGAAGGGGTACGAGAATACTTGTATGGATATGGCCCATGTGCCAGGGCCTTAGGATGGATAATAGGAGCCTCGCATGGCAACAGGTACCTACATAGCTTCCATTTTAGGAGCGTGCCTGTTACATCCAGCGTGTTTGCACCAAGAAAGCTGCGTAGGTGATTGGGTATGAAGACAGGTGATAGATAGGTGAGTTTGCAAGACTGAAGTGAAGGGAGCTTTTGAGATATTCACCTGAAGGAAGAGGCAAACAGCAAAGTTGTGCAACAATAACCACCGGCCCTGCCCGGCATCCCGCAAATTTGGGATGCATGTCTCCCTGGAACGGAGAGGTGAGTGGTCATATGCTGCATACAGACTTCGCGCTTGTCTTTGTCTTTGGGAAACAGCTCCAGGCCGTCTGCTGGGGACTATCCAGGGCCACAAGGGCCCAAGCATTCCAGATACCAAGTATTCTGCATTGAGGTGGCTGGTTTTGCCAAAAAGCCACAGAATTGAAAGAAGAGTACTGAAGGGCTCCGTACAGATCTCCCGGCAGTATCAAGTAGAGCCATTCGCCACGCGAGCTGGGCACCTTCGGCTTGCGTCCCCTGGGCTCGATCGAGGAGGCGAGCTTTCTGCTAGCACACGGGGTTTAACCGTAGCCACCGCGGTCGCCAACCAACAACGCCTTTTCCCATACTGTGTCCCCTCACAAGCATTGCGTGTATTGTGCCCCCATCCTGTAACTTCGCATGTCTATTGAGGTTCGTGGTACATGGTCGTGGACATCGTAGTGGCGTCATAATTCGTAATCGGGTCATCCGTGTCTCATACCTACTCAAAGAAATAGAAGACAAAGGGGAAATTCCGTGGAAGAATTGCTGGATTGGTCGGGTTTGCGGTGGCAAAGGCCCCAGTGCCAAAGGCAGGTTACTCTCCACCTATGGCCGGGAGGCCTGGGTCAGACGAAGAAGCTGAGTTGTTTGTTTCCCCCACACTGGAGAAAACAGAAAACAACTTCTGGAATTCCCTGGCCGCTATTTGAGTGCAAATCCATGTTAGTTACAATTCCTTGCCAAGCCACGATACAGAGTAGGGGACAGGAAGGGAAATTGGGAGGCCTGACTCACCAGTACTCGAGATGAATTCCAACTCGAAGGCGCCAATTTTCCCTCTTCGCTGATGGCGAGATTTGTATTCCTCGCAGAATACATAGGGATCCACGTCACGGATCCAAACGCAGTGGCTTGATCTCTGCAGCATCCATGTGTCCAAAGGGCCGGCGGCCGGCACTGGATCGATGATCGGTCAGCAGTGACGCGGGAGGATCCTGTAGGGGATATACTGACGAAACGCGGTCCACACTGGACAGTCCATGAGCCCCCCCTCCCAAACGGTTGCGTGGAGTCGTAGGCGGTTGGTTGACGAGTCTTGGTAGACGGCAAGCCCGTGGACAAATTTATCGTCCATGATCGGCCTGCAGTCAGGTCAGACCAAGAGAAGATTGGCTTGGGTTGTCGAGAGTCTGGTGTCTTACGCTTTGAAGAGCAGCTTCTCTTTCTTGATTGTGTACTCTTCTTGCCTCACTTGCACGACCTCTGGGCTACGTGCTTTCAGCACGACAAAGGTACAGTAAAACAGAATCATGTCTGTGGAAAGATCAGTAAGGAATCCAATACGCGTACGTAGTTCCGCTAAGAAGAGAAACCTGGAAGGACGGGGAACAGGTCATACCCTCGTACGTGACAAAAGACAGCGATGCGAAAAGCTTGACCCGACTCTCTTTTCGACTCCAGCGGCTGAAGACAAGCGTGGAAGGGGCCTCGCGCTGAATGCATAACTCGTGAGCGCCTCGCCGGGTAACCCATGGCTGGCCACCCTTCAAATCTCGGATCATGACCCACGGGACTTCCTCGGACCCGTGAAGGTAGAACGTGACGGAGAGCTGGTTGTCGTTGAAGGACCTGTGTGCGAGATGGCAGTCAGCGACCGGCAATTCCGAAGGGCGAAGCGGTAACGGACATACCTCATGGCAAGAGTCTTGGCGTCGTGAGGCATCGAGAGATGCCCTATGGGTCGGAATGGGCCGTAGGCTTGCGACATACTGGAAACAATTAGTAATGAAGGACGAGAGCAGAAAAGGGCAGCCGTGTTGATTACCGGCGGGATTTGGGCAGTTCGGTATGCGTCGGAGGTATGCGAGCGAAAATGGCCTGGGCCCAATGGGAATTCTACTCCAAGTCAGCGCCACGGAACCAGGTGGAGGCAGCAATGGAACGGAAACGAACTATGTCACGGTAGCGAGTGATCATGCCATATTCAACAGGGTCGCCGAAGTCCGACTGGACCGGACTTGGAGGAGCTGGAGCATATTGGTCAGACTGTGTAGCTTGATGGCGAGCGGTGTCCACTTACGTATACCCCTCGCTTCCCTTAACTGGGTAATACGATCGTGCAGAGAATACAGGGCATTCAAGTCGAACTCGGGGGACCTAAAGCGACTGTCAGAGGATTATCAGGACCGAAGCAAACGACAAGGCCGGACAAACATTTCCAGTAGCTGGGTGAGCATGGACAGGAACGTGTTGTACATGTTGAACCTCGCCGGAAGAGGTGTGCCGGGCAGTTCGTTGGTCATGGTATGGTACATGGTGCGCCATCGTGTCTCTTTGCTGTGGCTGCGGTCGTCCATGAACCCGGTGATATCCCGGAGGCTTCTGGAAAGACAGGGGAGGATGGTGTTGATGTAATCAAAGACCTGGGGAACTCTCGCTCCATGTATCTGAGCCTGGTCGGCCAGACGGCGAAGAAAGTGACTTGATAAGTGAACCTCTTGGATGAGGAGGTTGAGGTGAGTGTGGAGTTTGTCAGGCAACGCGTTGCGTAGCCCCTCCAGCGAGTTGCCAACCAGCCTGGCCCGCTCGGCTTCGTGACAACAGCCACTGAGAAGCGTGGAGCAGGTGTTCCTCACGAGGGCCGTCATGGTGCGGTTACGTGTATGTCCCGAATGTGCTGTCGATTTGTGATTTTCGGGCGAGGGCTAGACCCATCATTTCAAGGGGTCATGGCGACAGAGGAGACCGTGGCCCTTTATCTTGCCTCTCAAAGCAGTCTGTCTCGCACCGGGGTGCGAATGTGGCACCCTGGTCCCGATCTGTTGTTAGACAGGACAAAGACGAACCTCCAAGGCCCAAAGGCAGTCGGTGGAAGCTGGGAGGTTGATGTCGAGAACAATCGGATCACCGGGGGGGGGGGGGGAAGGAAAGCTCGGTTCCGGAGCAGGCCGGGCAGACGGCCCGCGTGGGGAAGACGACGGGGCGGGAGTTGAGACGGAGGGGGAAAAGAGCTTTCCAGAGACCACGCCGACGCGGATTGGAATTTCAGGCGGGCGGAATGCCAATGCGAACGCAGGAGAGGCAAGTAAACCGTCTGCTGATCGGGCGAGAAGGCGCACAACAAAAATGGGAAAGGGCGGGCGGACAGTCGTGACGGGCAAGAAGCGCTCTTGTGAGGCCCAACAGCCGAGATGTCATTCGATAACGGGAGGGGGGAAATATTGCGCTTTCCGACGCAAGCCCACCGCATCGAAGGCGTTGGAAGGCAATTGCAGACGCAAGCAAAATTTCGGCTGCAGAATCGTCAGGCGATCGTCGCAGCAGCAGTGCCGAGAGTAAACCGCCGAGGCAGTAAAAGCAAGTTTCCCCCCATCCCGACGCATTCTAAGTAGGCCGGCTCGATGGGAGGAGGCGGAAGTGGTATTTCACAGCAGGTCGAAAATACTCAGTAAGCGGCTGCCACGAATCCGGCGCCCACTCCCCATCCCGCAATATGCACCAGGGATTGGCCGAAGCCGTCGCGATCCGTATCAAGCGTAGCGGGAGCTCTCCAATAACGAGCACTTGCATGAGCCGATGCGGAGAAGGAAATTGACCTGTCCCCCATGCTTTGGTGGCATCCCCTCCACGCCAGCGGGACAGACAGCAAAAAAAAGGTTATCTAGATACCGCTTGCCCGGGCTATCGCGGTAGCCGCTGCTACGTGGTTGTGCCATCGTCCGGCGATGGCGGAGAGACAGAGGGAGAGGGGGATATGGAATGGCGAGCAAGGCCACTCAGACTGGTTGCGATCCCGGGTCCGGCGGAATGGTGCAGGGCTGTCCGCCACGGCCGGGGTGGCCAGGCGAGCCGGGCGAGCCCCAGGGTCGTTGCCGCTGCTGGCCGACTCTGGTTGCTGCCGTGGCATATGAGGGGCATGACGCGAAGCCCGCGTCGAGCAAGTCGTGGGGCGCGATGCTGACATGCGTCAAGCCGAAGTGCTCGCAATGCGGTGAGCGAGTGCCGCGGCTGCTGGTGCTCGGTGGTGTCGAAAGAAGCGACCTAGGAAAAAAGCCTAGTGAAGCACCGCGGCGGCACAGGGCCGCTCGGCACGACCACAGCCTTTTTTTTGTGTTCGCCATCGGCACTGTCTAGCCCCAACGGCCGCGGTCGAACGGCGTGCCAATGTATTTGTCTGAAGAGGCGGTCGTGGTTGAGTGCAGAACGCGAGTGATGGACGGTTCAAAGGTTGAGCTTCCCGTACTGACTTGGAAGAAACAGTGGTGGTGATGAAACGACTCCGAGGCCCGCCGTCGCAAAGCTCAACGTCTTCGCCGGCACAACGTTGCCCATATATACCGGGCCCGTCGAAACGAATCCAAAACCCGAATCCTGAGGAATCAGGCAAGCATACTAACGCTGCTGGTAGACATTGACCCAATCACGTCACCTACCGTCCATCGACCCGAGTAAATTTGAGGCTCCGACTAACCTTTGTCGGGACTGCGCGCAGGCAACTGTCCATCCACCTGGACTTGAGAAAAACGTCGAGGGTCCGGCAAACAGTATCGTCCCGGCCAAACACCCAAGTTCTCTGGCGTCCGGTTCGTTCCGCCGTCGCATTGGTCGCATCCTGGGATGCTGCGCTATCCTGTGAATGTTGAGAGGCCGGTAATCAACCAAATCAGAAGTGGACATGCCAATGAATTGTCTCCTGCAGCACGAGCGACGGGGCGCTGTGCAGTCGAGTGATACCAGATACTAGAGCTGGTTGCAGAAGTATTGTACAATTGCCTATGACCATGGTATCTTGTGTGAGAAGTCATAACGGCATCGTGAGACAGAGGGCTCTCCGCAGACCCTTCGTCTCATCGTTCTCTTCAAGTCGGAAACGCAAGACCCGAATAGCAAAGCAAAATCAGAGCACGAAGACCCATCCCTGTGCGGCAACACCATTCCGTGATCCCATATTACAATCGAAAAAGGAAACTTAGACCACCTGTCCCAAGTTTCCAGGGTGGACGACTTTCCATAGTCATCTCTCATCAAGGGGGACTCTCGGGGACTGGCAACGTGGAAACGAGAAGACTAGTACAACGATGCAGGAATCTATTCCTCATCGTCATCGTCGGCCGCGTTGTACGCAGCCTTCTCGTCCTCGTAGCGCTTCTTGTCGGCGGCAGCCTTGGCCTCGTACGGAGTGCGTTGCTTATCGTTAAGGGCCTTCCAGCGCTCGCCGAGGATCTTGCCGACCTGGCCTGTGGTGTGTCAGTGGTTGTCCTTGAGGAACGCAATGCTGGGGGGCGAACTAACCGAACGAGATACCGGGGTTCTCCTCACGGACGTTCTCGCGCTGCTCGTTGGCGAAGAACATGTAGGCAGACAGACCACGCTTGGGCGCGTTGGGGTCTGGATTCTAAGTCAGCCAAGCATTCTTGTTGTCCGCAGTGCTCATGCGTGCTGCATTGGTTCCGGTCCAGCGAGAGCACCCCCGAAAGCTCCTGCTACACAGGTGCAATTCGTGGGGAGGAACTCGGGTTGCCATATCGGAACCGTGCAAGTAGATCTGCAGTAGATAGACGCTTGGGGGTGTAGACTTACCCTTCTTGCCGCGCTTCTTCTCGACCTTGCCGGCCTTGCCGCGCTTGGTGGTCTCCTTGGGCATCTTGATACATGTTAGCCGTCTGCAGTTTGGGGCGGATGTTTTCACGTGATGGGCGGAGCATGGTAGAGTATTGGGGGGGGGGGGGGGGGGGGGGGGGCTGTGGAAAACTGCGGTGGAAGGGCAAGATGGACGCGTCGCGTGTCGGCGGCAATGGCGACGGCGATAGAATGGCATGCAGGATGCACGACGATCGCATCGGCCATTGCAGGCGACTCCGCGACCAAATCGGAACCTGAAGCTCCAAGTCGATTGAATAGGGTCGTGATTCGTACCTTGACGAAGTTTGGAGGGGATTGAAAGCTTGGGTGGTGGTGTTGGGAGCTGTTGCGCAGAACGCTCGTCAGTAAAACTGCGATGCGTTGCGTGCACTCAAGCGGGTGTGGTGATGGGCGATGCTATGGGCAGAGGTGGGAGGGGCCAGCGGGATGGGATTGCGCAGCGCCGGTTGCGCTACTACCGAGACGATAGCGAGCTTGGGCAGAAACCGGCGCGGTGCGGGTGCGATGCAGGCGATGCAGGCGTTGCCAGCGTCGCCGCTGCGAACGACGCAACGGCCAATGGCAAGGTGATGGGCCAGCAGAGTTGAGCAGGAATAGGGCAGAGGTGGTTGTTGGGCGGCGCGCGAGTGACTTGGGTTTTGCGGTGCCGTGCCATACAAGGGGAGGTACTCACGATTGAGAGCGTTGGGCGTGTGTGTGTGGGAGGGAGTGTGTGTTGGTGTGAGAGGCGACGATTTTGGGTGGGAGATTTGTATGGGAGAAATAGGTGAGAGAGAAGAGAGGGAAATTTGTATGGGGGAGGTGGTAGACTGCCTTTTTACTATGGGCCGGGGCCTGGCTGGGTGATTGCGCGCAAGAGACTGCAAGAGAGAGGAGAGGGAGGGAGGGAAGGCGCAGGCGCAGAGGGGGTGGGCGCACGCGCGACCAGCCCAGTACCAGACACACCACCACACACGGAGGTTCCAATGGAAGGAGGGAGGGAGAGAGAGCGCGCCCGCGCGCACACACACACACACATACACACACGCTTGATCAGACTGGACCAGACACACACACATACACACACACACCTCACGCACCAGAAACATCCATCCATGGACACACCCACACCCACACCCTACCACCACCACTCTCACTCATGCCTGCCCGCACTGCCTGCCTCCAGCTCCAAGCTGCTGCTACCTTCGCGTCTCGGTAGGAGGTACGAAGTACTCACGGGAGGTACACACTGCCCGGGGGTACATGCTTGGACATCCATCCATCCATGGTCACCACGTCGGCTCTGGATGGCGACGTATGGCCGTGACCCGTGTGTGTGTACGGTGGACTGGGGGACCGATGGAACTGGGGCTACGACTAGGGACTGGCTTTCCATGACTGGGACGGGGACGGGGACTGGGGCTGGCACGCTCAGCTTTCCATCCCAAACCCTTCTTCCCTTGCCGTGCTCTCCCCTCCCCTCCCCTCTCTCTCCTCCCCATGCTCATGCCGCCTGTCCCATGCCGCTGCCCATGGATGCTTGCAGGGCCCGACGCGCCCGACGCCAGCCCAGACTGATAGACTGCCCGCAAATGACTGGCCTCCATGGCTTCCAGGCCGGCTGGTTGGCTGAATGACTGGCGGAGGCAAAGCGTGGGTGCCGCCGCGCCGCTGCTTTACGCGTGGACCGTCGCCCTCGCTTTTCACCCCTCGCCCTCGCCCTCGCCAGTTCCTTTTTCCCACCAAAACAACGCGCAGTAGCCAGCCAGGCTACACCGCACTGAGCAAAGATCGGGAGAAGCGCCGGAGCAAAAGGGTCCTGGGGCCGCTCTTTTGGGTGCAAGCGCAATCTTGGTGCTGCTGTTGCCCCTCGCCTCCAGCTCCATGCGCACCGCATCCATGGCCTGCCCGGCTGGCAGCCTATGTCACTTCGCTGCGAGGCCATGTAGCCTGCCTCGGCGTGTACCTCAGCCCCCCATGTACTGCCTGCTGCCCGAGTACCGTGTATCCGTACAAAGCACCCGACCCAACTTACACACCCTGAGTATGAGACGAGGCATTGAATCACTCAGATGGGATGGGATACATACCTTGATGGTAATTAGTCCCTGCGCCGCACGAATCACACACCGCACACACACACACTTTCTCTCTCTCCCCCCCCCCTCGTGCTTTCCCTCGCCGGCCTCCGTTGCAACGCACGCCGGCGGCTGCTGCTGGTCCCGGTTTCCCCCCTCCAGCCAACCCCCGGCCCATTGGAGAGGCAACATCCTGTACCGTACACCATTCTGCTTCTGCCCGCAGATAGAAAGACGGCATAAAACTTACCTCATATACCTAGACCGAGGAGAGGGGAAGAGAGGCAGGGAGCGAGGCAAAAAGCGAACGGGCTGCCAAGTAGATTTTCGTTCCGGTAGGGAGAGCCAGAGCGAGGGGATATGCGCGTGCGCGCGCCGTGTGTCTGACAAAGACGCGCTGGTGGCCCCTTAGTTACTAACACATACCCGCTACATCCATACCATATGGGATACTACTTCTTTACCTAGGGTTGGCAGCAAATACTTGGTCCGCTCCGTAGGTATTGAATGGCATGCTTACGTGGTTACAGAGCGGTTGCTTGGCTACGCCCTCTCCCGCAAATGGTGAATCCCCGTGTACGTAGTAGACATAGGTACGACGGAAGCATTACGATGGAGGCATTTGCCGCACACCCTAGGTAGGTAAGCATATATGTACGTACATACATACATACCTACCTAGGTCCAGTGTGGCTGCTCATCGTTGTCCTCCATGCACCGGAAACGATAGTGCAAATGGTTGGCAACGGCAGCGGGCTACATCGTACCTGATGTAGACAGCTCGGGTCATGTACCTACCTATCCCTTGTTAGCGCGGCCGGTACTTTGTTTCCATGACGAGAAGTGTGGATGCGATGCTTTCCTGGCTCCCATTTCTCGTGCAGCCAGCCCAGCCCAGCCTAGCCCAGCCCAGCTGATTTGATTTTGCTGGGAGTCTGGCGGCCCCCTCGCCGCCCGCTGCTCTCTGGTTTCCCCTCTGCTCCTCCTTTCTATCTATCATACACACACACGCACACACACACAACATCGAACCACCACCGCCCGCGAATTGCCCCCCCCCCCGTTATCGCCGACGACAAGACTCTGCTCCGCTCTCCGCCCGCTCCCCGTCCTATCCCATCCATTCTCGTTGACGAACTTACGAACCACACACACCACCGCATTATGAACCCCTCCTGACTGGCTGCCGCCTTCGGTTTCTTCCTCGCTGGGCGTAGATTTGAGCTGCCTGCACAACAATCCTCGACGACAGCCCGTCCTGTTGCTTTCTAAAAATAGACCTGTCGCGTGCGATATGGAAGTTCATCCATCGCGTTGCCAGTTGCTTCCCTAGACTCCGACTGGTCCCAAATGCCTATGGCCGTACGGCCGAGCAATTCGCCAGGAGCTGTTATGCCCATTTCAAGCCCTCTCCTCTCTATGCCCCAAGCTGCACGACGCCAACTTCCGAGGGCTGGCCAGTATGCGTAGTGCTCTGTACCTTCCAGCTTCTCTGCCGGTGCCACCGATCACCAGCCAGAGCCGTACCCAAGCCGCGGAATCTCAGGCATACATGTATTGGATGCTACCACGTAACTTTAGGTATCTACCGGTAGCCCCCACCAAATACAACGATGGTGTTGGTCCTGCTATCCCACTTCGACCTACCCGGCCGGGCAAGGAATAAGTAATGCCTACCACCATCGGGAAGCAACTTCAGCTCGCTTTCCGGTTTCTTTTTCAGCTACCTACCCGGATATCCCCTTCCCAGCGTATCCGTAGCGAGCCGTGGCGGCATTCCCGTGGTGCGGATTCGTTGCATGTTGTACCGGGGCATACATACGAATCCTGCTCTGTATATGGATGGTAGCAATCTGGGACGGCCGCGGTGTGGTACGAGAGAAGCACTGGTGCAACCATGGAATTAGCACTCTGGCCTTCTTGCATTGAATGCCGGCGTGCGGGTTTCCTGTCGCCCAATGCCGCTGACTGGGCTGCTCTTTTCGCGTTGAACGAGCACGACGGAAGCCTGCTTCTCTCTTCTCTCTCTGTCTCTCTCTGCCTCTCTGCCTGTCCCGGCCAGGTGCGCGCGATTAAGCATGGTATGGGTGATCTGATACCTCGGAGACGTCGGTTTCCATGCCACTACGGAGGGCCAGCCAGCTATGTAATAGGTACCCATCCGAGTGTACTTACTGGCAGGTGGATTTTACTGGGGCCCTTTCGACGTCACATTCAGGGTCCCGACGCCAATCCGATCTTCCAGCCGTCTCCAATATTGTCGGGCTACCAACCTTGCAAGGGCTGGGGCGCTCCTCAGAGACGCGCCCTTATGCCTACCGGACCTACCGTGCTGCTTTATGCAGAGGCGAGCAGGCGCAATGTCTCATTACTCTCCGCCAAACGCGTCCGCTAGCACCAAAGCATGGAACGTCAAGCAGGCATTGGGTGTCTCGCCAGTCCCCACACAGGAATTGGAAAGAGGAGAAGAGTCGACGTGAAGTACCGACGCGGCTGGGCCAGCTCGCCCGCTCACTCACGGTACGGAGCACACACGCCACACACTCGTTGTTTTGAGGGGGGGGGGGGGGGGGGGAGGGCCGCTGACGCGAGAGGGGTTGGCACTGTGAGACTGTGCCCATAGTCGCGTCCGTCCCTGGCTCCGTCTCCAGGCAACACGGGCTCGACGGGCTGGGCAGCCTGGCAAAAGCCACCCTACCTGCCAACCTCGAGCTGGAGCCAAGCGGGGGGGAAGCTAATCCCATGTCCACAGATACACCCACAGAGAGAGAGAGCCTGACCTGGTTTCCCAGTACGACTGCTTTGTTTCTGGGCCGCCAAAAGAGAGCAAGCTTGCTTCCAGACCCCCCGAGACCCCTTCCCATTGACCCAGCTCCACCGCAACGCAACACCGCAACGCAAGCAGGCAAGACGGCGGCAAAATTCCTCGCTTGCTTCGCCTGCCCGCCCGAGCCCGGCAAAGCATAACGGCTGACTGTGAAACAGAAGCGGAAAAATGATTCAACATGACAGGCTGATTGCATGCCTCCTTATTACGGGGAGTGGTCGTACCCGTAGCCCCGAACGATCTGCACCACCTTCCAGCCAGCAAGCAGCCAGACCACGGTCGGCTGTCCGGGTGGTGGTGGTGCTGGTGGTGGCGCCATCACGTGCAGCAACTGTTGGCGCAACTCGAGTCTGCGGAGTAGGGGGAGGGGGAGGGGGAACTCAAGGTTCCCTTCCCCCCTCGCTCGACCTCCGAACACCACCCCATCTCCCCCTCCCCCGGCACTGCCCTGATGTGACCGACTGACTGATGGATGGATGGATGGATGAGCCTGACCCAAGACCTCGGGATTCACCTTTACTGTGTACATGACCAGGGCCTCGACATGAAACGGGCACTCATCACATGGCATGGCACGGCTGCTTTTGACAGGGAGTCTGCGAACCCCGAATGCGTCTCGCGCTAAGCCTTGTCTGATTGTTCAGGCACGAACGTTCTCGCATTGGCTCGAGAGTTTGCCGTGCTCGTTCGCCAGCTGCGCAGCTGCTTTCCAGGCTCCTCTCATTCCGCCGTCTGGCACAGCCAAGGTGTATATGTAGGCAGGGGTCCTGCTCCAGGTCGCCGTTGTAATGGCCCCATTAACTTGACCCTTTGAAGTGGAAGGGGTCTGGAGAGGCGCATATGGCGCAACGCCAACAATGGTGGAGAAACTGTTGAAGTTTATCGCGACGTACGTTTACGTTGACTACCGAAGTACCGAGCAACAGCGGAATGAAGCTGGATGCCCTATCTCCCAAGGATCCCTGTACAGTCAAGCTACGCTCTCGACCCAGCAGACTGTGCGTCTGTTCATTCCCAAGTCTGTCCGACCTTGCCCTGACTTGCTGTTCGCCACCGCCTCACGATCCCACGGCCCTTCAGGGCTGGCCGGGCACAGTCGAGAAGTATTCAACTCACCTCCCTGATACGCGGTATTCATCACATCCCACGACGGGCATGTTACTCCATCCGTACCAAATCGCGCCGCGGGTGAGAATATTGGAGCCATCCTCCGCGGTTGCACATTGGGGCGACAAATTTTCGTGCCAGGATGATGGGCCCTGCTCTTACCGCTTGGTGACTGCCAGCACTGCATCCTGGGCAGGCGTGTGAAAGACGGTATCGTGAGGGGACCCCAAGCCTGGCTTCTTTCCGCTACAGAGCTAGTCGTCTTGCTCATACGCCGTCCTCATCTTCGTCCAGCACAATGGCCCTCAACTCATCATCTTCTGCCCAATCCACCCCACTACCGGCTACAATGGCGCTGGCCGTGGCCTTCATCACGCGCCAACGTCGCCTACTGGTACGGACATCAGCCTCAAGCTGCGCGATTTCCTCGGCGTAAGCCGGGTCCGAGACTGCTTCGGCCTGGTACCGCTTGGCCTCGGTGGCCAGCTCCAGGACCTCGGCCGCGAACTCGGCGTTTTGTTTCGACAAGCGTAGTGTGTCAGCTTCCGTGGACGTGAGTGTCTCCAGGCTGGCGCGGAGAGAAGTTGACTGTTGCGACAAGGCCGCGGCGGCGTTATCACGGGATCGGAGCAGGGGCGCAAGATCCCTGGCCGTTGTTCAGCTACCGCGCGCGTGCGATCCCGTGGAGAGACGCTTACCGTTCGATGGGTGAGGCCCGGCTCCCGCCGTGCACCGCCTGGAGAACGGGTTTTGATGACATCACACTTTCCGCGACATCATTGCGCAGGACGTAGCGGGCTCGAGACCCCAGCAGCGCATCCTCTGCGGCTTCTCTACTTTGGTGTGCTGGGCCTGGGCATCGTGTTAACGCCGAGGCACAGGGGGGCAGTGGGAGAGAAGGTGAGGTAAATACGTGGTTGGTAGTTATTTTGCGCGTTGATCAGGGCCACCTCAAGCTGAAGCTGTTGGAGTCGGTCGTACAGGTCCAAGATGCGCCTTTCGTTATCAGCGAGCGGCAAGACGCTGCTGGCCCCCGGAGAACCGTCCGTGGCTGCTAGAGAGGCTGGCGGTTGTGCTTCGTCCATCGCAACGCGGCGAATGCAACTCGGGGCGTGCCTTTCGGTGCAATATGCGAGAAGCCAAGACTATAGCCAGTCAGTTCCGCTCCGGGCCTGGGGATACTCGACTGCTTACCTACTCAGGTACATACTTTCCTGGTCCAACGCGTCGCAGCGCGTCGCGTCCGTCTTCTCAACCAAGGTGTGGCAGGTGTGGCTGGAGATCGGAGACGTGTGGCTGAAGATCGGAGACGTGTGGCGATGCTAGCTGCCCAGCTGTGGTTTGGCTAATGGGGCGAATCATCTGCCAGCTCCACCGGCACCATTGATCCAGGATCGGACATCCATGGAGAGGGTCTTCGCAGCTCGAAAGGGACCTCCAGGTATTAAGGTATGGGCAACGAATGCTGCATGCACTGCCAATCCAGATGCCGTCCAAAGAGAGGGCGGGAACTGGGAAACTGAACAAACTTCAGCCGGCTCACAAACTTTGGTTTGTTGGGCTTTGATCAGGTTGGGGGATTTGGCATTGTGGCTGGGGGTGACTGACCCTTTGCCGGTGATCTCTAGCAGTGTGGCCCTTTCTCCCTCTCTTCATAGAGCCAACCACTAGCAGGCCCGCAGATCGCCAGTCACAGGGCATCATCCCATCCCGTCGCTTGCTTGAGCCACGCGGGTTCCAGGCCGGGTCTAAGCTCGAACAGGGTCTCCGGCTGACTGCCTGGTTGATTGGTGATGCGCAGCTGCTGAAGCCTTTGTGTAGTCATTTGCCGTCGCCAGCTGTCGCTCCTGTGCCTCCTGTCGCAACCGTCACTTCTGCCGCTGCCGCCGCTGCCGCTCTGGGAATCCATCACAGACCTCTTCCATTAGGAGAGAGCTTCTCCTCCACCCATCTATCGTCCATATTGCACCCAGCCAAGCAAGCGTCCGAGAACCCCATGCACCTCCCTGCCGGCTTCTTCTCCTTCTGCCTTCGTTCCACCGCCGCCGTACGCATCATCCTCCGAGGTGCGACTCGAGAATACCGCCTACCTATTTAGGTCTTCGTCGCCCTACGCCCGCCTGCAATCTCAGACACCCGGGTCCAAGACCATGCATGCGCCATGGCGACTCAGACGCAGGTGTTGATCGCCTCAACGGGCCAGCGTCTGCAGGTGGAGGACATCCAGCAGTTTGCAACGTACGTTATCTCCTTGGCCGCCTCATCCAGCGTGACGGGTGTCTCTACCCAGCGGGCCCTGCAACCCGACCGCGAAACATGCAGCGGTGAAAGGCTGACCTGTGTTCATGTCCCAGCCTCGATGACTTCAAGGCCTGGGTCGCGCGACAGAGCTCCATCCCGGCCCAAAACATCGTAGCCCTTACGCCGCAGGGCAAGACGCTCAAGCTCCAGACGATCCAAACCGAACGGGAGATTTACATCTACGACATTCGCATAACACAGGCCTCGTCGGCCGGGGTCGCGTCGTCTCTGGTTCCCGAAGAGCCGCGGCCTGCGCCGTACGCCGTTCCCGCCCCTCCGAGCGCCATCGCCGACAGCCGGACGCTGCAATCATGGCAAGAGCTGTTCCGAAACCGGCGCAAGTGGGCGCGCACAGTGGTGGATGACTGCGTCGCCATGGCCCAGCTCGCCGAGGAGCGCTACGGGGAGATGGACGTCATGATTAAATGCCTTAACGCTGCTGTGGCCAACCTCGACGGCGCCGTGCGCCCCGTCGAACCCAAGTACAAGGAACTGAAGGACTGGGTCACGCCCACGCAGGAGGACTACGAGTACCTCGCCGCCAACTGGGAGCGCCTGCTCGACGTGGCTCGTAACGTATCTATCTCCCCCGTCATGGTCCGCTTCATGACGAGGAAAGAGCTGCGCAAGTCTCGCCAGGCGACCCTCGGAGATCTGATCGACCTCGACACAACGCGGAAGGCCGGCAAGCTGGCCACCACCTCGTTGCGCAAATTCAGTGCCAAAGTCTCGGAGCTCGATACGATGGCTGCCAAGATGTTCGACGGGTGCGATGAGCTCTTCCAGGAATTCGAGAAGGTCATGGCCCGCTCGGCCCTACAGCGCGGGGGCGATATTCCGCAACTGCTGGAGGACATTGAAGCCTTGGCCAAGAAGATCGATACCGATTTCCAAGCCACCCTCGACTATGCGAACACGACGCGCGACATCTCCCAGGCATCGAAGACTGCAGCGAACCATACCGAGCGCCTGGTTCCTAGCATACGCACACGGGCGCAGGAGATGGACGATATGCTCCGCTACGCCACACAGGCCCGCAACGACCTGGCGGCGGACTCGATGATTTTCATGCGCAGCATTGCCGAGATCACGGCTATGCACTCGGGCGTCAAGAACCAGATGACAGTGCTCAATCAAGGCGAGGAAGAGATGACCACCTTTGACTATCTGCGTTTAATACAACAGTTGCCGTTTATGTATGCATCTTTTATGGCCGAGGCCGTACGTCGACGTGACTGGCAGGACAAGGTCAAGACGGATTCTTCGACGTTGGCCAACGAGATGGCCCTGTTCCAGGACGAGGAGCTGAAGCGTCGGCGGAAGTTCCAGAAAGTTGTCGGAAACACCTACGGGCCGGACAAGAACGACAGCGTGGTCGGCCTCGAAGTTAACCTGTTGGGCGAGGAAGAAACTTGGCCTGCCGTGTCGAAGCGCGATCTGGAGGATTTCCTCGCCGAGGTACAGCGGCAGAAGGTGGACGAGGCCATGGTTGAAGAAGTGACTAAGATCGTCAAGGAACTCGGTGCGCCCACCAAGCAGCAGGCCAAGAGACTAAAAGCGTTCAAGAATGGGAGCGTTCATGAGGCGGCCCTGGGGCGGAGTGGCCTATTGGTCCGAGGCGACGATGATCTACTGCGAACAATGCAGGACGACAAGTCTCGACTAGAAAACAAGTTGAAGACCGCCGAAAGCCGAGTTCGTCGGCTGGAAGGGCTGCTGCATCGACAAAGCACCGAGTCCCGACCCACCATGGGCAACCTGTTCCAAGCTGGCGGTCAACCGGAGCGCAACGACTCGGCCGCGTCACTAAGGTCGGCCAGGACACCCGAAGACCAAAGAAACCCGACCGACGGCAGCGAGGCCATTAGGCACCGCCTCATCCAGCTGGAAGGCGAGCTCCGAGCCGAGCAGAGCCAATCTGCCACGTTGAGACAAGCCGCCGCTCGCACCAAAGAAATGGAGGGACGCGTCGATGAAGCCAACTCGACCAAGAAAGATCTCTTGGGCAATATGGAAGCCCTGAAGAGGGAATTCATAGAAGAGCGCAAGTCGCTGGAAGAGGAGATCAAGACGTTGAAGGCGCGCCTCGAGGAAACAGAAGACGAAATCGAGCATTTTGGCGAGTCCCGAGAGAACGAGAAGGTCACCTACGACACGAAGCTTCGCTCTCTCGAGGACGAAGTAGAGCGTCTTACGCAGGAGAAGACGGACGTGTCGCTCAAGGCCCAAGGACAAGTGGAATTTCTCCGGAACGAGGCTCGGATCCAACGCGAGAGCAACGAGTTGCTGGAGCGCCAACTACAAGAAGCCCGAGAGACCATCAAGTCTTTGACCCAAAGAGCCGAGTCGTCTGAGCAGAGCACCGAAACCCAAGCCCGTACACTGAGAGAGATTCATAATCAGATGTCTCCCAAAGACCCGGCGCCCGAGGACCTCAATGAGTTGGTGGAGGCTCTGGCGAGCAAATCGAGCGGTCTTCTTGCCAGAGCCAAGTCCCTGGAAGAAGACATGGCGCTTTTGAAAACGGAATTGGAGGTCGCACATGAGAGTGTGCGGGACACCAAAGCCGCGCTCTCCAGCACCAAGGAGGCTCTCGCTGCCGAGGAAACCGCCGGGATGAAGCTTCACGAAGCTTTGGACGAAGAGAAGGCCAAATGCGCTGCCCTTGACGGAGAGCTGGTCGAAGGGCGAGAGAAACTAAACGAGCTCCGTGCCCAAATGACCGAGGGCGAGTCTGGGTCTGGTATCTTGAGGCAGAAACTCGAAGATACGGAGAAGCGGATTGCCGAGTTGACGGAATCCCTTGCCACCAGGCAGTCTCAAGTGGGCAGCCTGGAGGAAGAGGTCCGGATGTACCGAGAGAAGTTGGGTTGTTCAGACTCGCGACTGCTTGGCCTCAACGAACAGCTTGAAGGGCTCAGCGAGCATACCAAAGACATCACGCACAAACTTTTCACGCATAACGACAGGCTTTGCCGTCTTCTGGAACGCCTGGGCTACTCCGTCAGCCGCCAAGATGGTCGAACAATCATCCAGAAGATTCCGCGATCGGAACGCACTGCGCGTGATCCCAACGACTCGTCAGATCCCAGTAGCTCCATCCGGCGCTCTGTGTCACTCACGACCGCCACACTCGCCGACAGCACCGACCTCAAGTTGCTCTACTGGATGAATGCCGACGATTTGGAGACGGAAGCCTCTCAGTACCGAGCATTTGTCAACGGGCCCGGTTCATTCGACATTGAAGCATTTACCGAGGTCATATACCGTCGTGTCAAGGAGGTCGAGCACACGGCCCGCAAGATGACGCGTGACGCGCGTGCATATCGGGAACGCGCGCACACGGCCGCAAAGGAATCGCACGACAAGATCGCCTTTAGACACTTCAAGGAAGGCGATCTGGCGCTCTTCCTTCCCACACGCAACCAAAGCACGGGTGCCTGGGCCGCTTTCAATATTGGATGCCCACACTTCTTCCTTCGAGAACAAGAGGGCCACCGCCTACGGCAGCGCGAATGGCTCGTGGCCCGCATCACACGCATCCAAGAGCGCGTGGTGGATCTATCCAAGAGCCTCTCGTCGACTTCCGCACAGCTTCCCCCGTCGGAAACGGACTCGGTCAATACGGGAGACGAGTTTGATAACCCCTTCGATCTTTCGGACGGCCTGCGCTGGTGGCTTATTGATGCTGTCGAGGACAAGCCTGGTGCACCATCTACGCCGGGGCTGGGCAAGAGTACGGTCGCGTCCAATAACGTGGAAGCCATGGCCAATATGCACACACACCAGACACGGGCCGGGGCCACCAAGTTGCTGTCGGGCGGGGGCGACACGGCCAAGATGAAGGCTGTCAGCAAGACGCTCAGCGAGAGCCTCAAAAGCCGTCGCAGCAGTTCCGGCAGCTCGACCCGCAAGAACCTGCCGTTTGCTGGTGGTACTGGCGCCGGGGCTGCTAAGAGCAGTGCGCTTGTGTCCGAGACCAACAGTCTGCGCGCCGTGCCCGCGGGCGAGGGTCCAAGCCCGGATGCGAACCAGAGTGCTGTCGTGGGCAGTCCGTCCAAGGCGAGGCACGAAGCGTCGAGCACCAAGAGCGCCGGGGGTGCGTCGTCTTCCTCGCAGCAGGCGGCTGGAAATGAGGTACGGCAGCACGACGTGGACTCACTGCTGGGTCCTTGATGGTGTTGCACACGCACATGTCACTAATCGTGGCCCAGCAGTCGCCGCAGAGTCGCCATGCTACCCTGGCTTCTTCGTCCTCGCACCAGACTGGATGGGGCCACTCACAGAGGCGCCAGCAAGCCCTTCCACACGCGGCCGGTGCCGAGCTGGCCCGCGGGGTGAGCAACGCAAGCAGTGCCGGCGCCGATGGGCGTGACAAAAGCGTTATTTGGGACAAGCTATGGACCTTCGATGTGAGCTACCCCGGGAAATGAGCTGGTCGTACGTAAGGGATGGGGTTTGGTCGGGGTCTGTCGAGGCGTCTTGTGAGCTTGTAGGGTATTTGGCGCATGATTCTAGATATTAGGCGTTGACTTGTGGTCTGGGTGCGAAAGAAAGGGGAGGGGGCTTCCCCGTGGACAAGAGCGGCGGCTTTTAGACTGGTTCATATTAGCGTATGGCTCGTTTGCGAAAGAGCGCAACGGATTATTCACGCTACGTTTTTTCTTTGCTTTTCCAGTTATAGCTGTTCTCGGGATTACGCCGGGCAAAGGGGGGTGGGGGGCAACGGTATACCCAGGAAGTTCGACCGCGCAATTCCAAAGATTGAACATGAACCGTTTTCGCGTGGGTCTCCTACTTGTTGACTCGAGTGGACAGTCGGCGATGTGTCTATGTCCCTATATGGGCGATACGCGAAATGGATGCTCACAACACTTTTGGCCCGGACCGTTATGGCCGCCCTGGAAACCTCTGGTCCCGTCCTGTGCCCGAGCCGTTCGAAACGTCCCGTGTCTGGAGTCATTTTGGTATACAAATTAGACACGTGCATAGTAGTACAGCGGGCTCCTTGATTTTGTATACTGGTACACACCCCCTTCCCGACTGCAGTTACGGGTGCCCGGAGGTGGAGGCTGGGCCGTTTCCGTCCACAGCCGCTGGTTCTATATCGTTTACCACACCCAACCCGCCCAAGGCCAGGGCCAGCCGAGGACGGAGAAGGAGGGAGAAAGTGGGAAGAAAGGCGGGAGGGAAAGGAAGACAAAAAAAAAGGGGGGGGTAGGTTTTGATTTTTGGTCCCTCTCTCCCTCTTTTTTCTTTCTAGTCTTGGGGTTCTTTTTTTACTGGGCGCCGGCCTTGGGGTCCTCGGGGGCCACGACGTCGACGAGGCGGCGGACGGGGTCGACGCCCTTGCCGGTGAGGATGTCGACCTCGTAGCGGCCGAGGTGCTTGATGCGGTCCTCGCCGGGGGCGAGGCCGCGGAGGGCGATGCCCTCGGCCTCGAGGGCGACGCGGTTGCCGTGCTGGTCGGCCAGCAGGGCGTCGCGGACGGCGGCGAGCACGTCGGGCGCCGCCACGGAGCCGAAGATGGCGGGCGCGGGCGCGTCGACGGGCTCGGGCGCGGGCTCGGGCGCCCCGCCGCGCGCCTCGCTCGACGTGATGGCGTTGGCGGCCAGGGCAGGCGACCGCGGGGCCGCCGGCGCCGCCGGCGCCGCCGCCGGCTCGGGCGTCGCGATGGGTTTCCGGACGAAGGTCAGGACTTGCGGGAGGAGGTCGTCCAGCAGCGCTCGGGATTCGGTGGCCTGGGAGGGGAGGGGAAAGGTTCGTGTCAGCTGGGTGCCTCATTCTCTTCTCTTCTTTCTTTCTCTCTCTCTCTCTCTACGTCGGTTTACTAGGGAGGGGGAGAGGGAGAAAACATTCAAGAAGAACAAAAACCAAAAAAGGGAGAGAAATTAAGGAGGGCACAGGCACGTACGTTAAAGGTGACGCTCTCCTTCTTCTTGTTGGGGGTGGCGCCGCCGACCTCGACGAGCTTCTTGGCCCTCTTCTCGGCGGCGGCGTCGTCGTCGGCCAGCAGCAGCTGGGTGCCGAAGGAGCGGTCGCGCACGCCGATGGAGGCCTCGGTGAGGCCGAGCTCGGCGAAGCGCTGCTTGGTCATGTACTCGGCCTGGCCCTTGTGGTGCCAGACGTTGCGCATGCGGCCGGGCTTGACGCGGATGATGGCGTGGCGGCGGCCGAAGCCCTTGATGTCGCGCAGCAGCCGCACGGGGATGCCCTGCAGGTCCTCCTCCTCGGCGCGCGTCATGGTACGCTTCTGCCGCACGATCTGGGCCGGGAACGCCGCCGGGCCCCGGGCGGGCGGCAGGCGGGCCAGGAGGGTCGTCGTCGTCGTCGTCGTCGGTGGTTGCTGCTGCGCCGCGGCCGCGAGGGCCCGGCACGTCGGGCGGACGAGGGGCTGTAACCGGAGGGCCATGGCGGTTTTCTGGAAGGGGAGGGGGTCTCGTCTGTGATGCGTAGGGGGGGAGGAGGGAGGTCTCGTCAGTTGAGGGGCTCCGGGTGACCGAGCCGGATGCGCGATGTCGTCGTTGCAACGGAGCTCTGCCTCTCTCACGCTCGCACACTCATACACACACGCTCTCTCTCTCTCTCCTCTAGCTGCTGTCGCTCCGGTGGGCTGGAAAATGTTCAATTGACGACGGGTCGGGTAGGTCGAAGTGGGGCCGTGACCGCAAAGGTAAGGTTCCTTCCAGCCATTGAGCTCCTGCTTGTCAGCCAATTGCGTGCCTCGTACCTCTGCGCCAAGTACCAACCAAGTACACCATTCAGAGATTCATCCGTCTGAAATGGATGTGCCCGATGCCATCACCACCACCGCACGTACTGATATTATACAGCTATAAAGCACCCATCCCTTCATAAGCCAGACCAGGCTACTTGTAGTCCACCTGAGTTTCCAAGCATCGATACCAACTTTGAACCGCAACTTCCCCCCCTGCTGCGGGCATTCCTCATCGCTCGGACGACAAGTACTTATTTATTGTGCGAGTATCCACGGCGGGGTTAATCCTCACCCATTCACCTACTTAAGTACCTGTAGGTACGTAAGTAGGGGGCGGTTGATTACTTATCACCCACAGCTGCATACATCTTGCCTAAAGAGGTACTCAAGCGTTTCCTATATCCTGGCGCGGAACGGGCGTAGTACTGTGCCGGTCTCTCAGAGACCGAGCCTGCTATGGCCATCGACGAGTCGGCCTCAACCGTGACGGCACAGGTGTCCAGGTCGTGGAGGAGGAGGTGGTGGTGGTGATGCTGTGCAAAGGGTTCTGGTGGATGCCATACTTCCCTTGCCGGGATGCTCGTTGCCGCACAGAGCCGCCAACTCAAGCGACGGCTAGTTCTTGAGCTCTCACACCTCGTGCCGTTGTTCTGTTCACGAACCGCATGCCCTATTAGTACAAGCAAGGGCAGCCAAGAGCGGCAAAACCACGCCCAACCCAACACCGAGCCCCACCTGCATTTTGGCTTGCTGTACATGGTTTGGGGCGCTGGTGATGGTCGACCCTCCGGTCTTGGCCGCTCTCGTGGTCTCTCCGCTTACGGAAACGACATTGCTGACATTACCGCCTCGGTAGTTAGTCTTCGACCCGGCGGGCGGGGAGGCGAAACGGGTTCCGCGCAACCGTTGGCCTCGTTGTCGGGGGGCACACAAGTCCAGTTGTCAACCTTGGCCCTCGAATTGTCGCAAGCAGGCCATCTTAAACCTTTGTGCCTCACCATCGTACTTTTTCAAACAGCCAGGGCTAAGAAGCTAGAGTCGGTGCAGCTCCCGCGAAGCATATTGTTCTTCGGCGTATCCCAGCCGAGCTTGTTCAAAAGGCAGGCTGTGTAGTTCGGTAATGAACCCTGCTCTCCCTGGCAAACCCCGGAGATACGCAGCTCCAGGGCTGGGTGCCGGTGAATATATGTGCTTACTCTGATTCTGCTGGCAACACATCACAGCATCCTTCGCGTCCGGGTCGCAACTGGCACACCCGAGGTCAATATGCAACTCAAAGGTGTGTTTTCAGAGTGTTTGGGGGATTCTAGCGGGTCGGAGCGATGGGCTGGCTCAGAAAGGTAAAGAGGAGACAGAAGGGGGGGGGGTTGGTGTGGAAAGGGGCCATCAGCTAGATTACCAAGGGTCGCGTACGGTATACCATTCGCGTGAAACTGGCCTTGCGGAAAAGACCAGTCCTTGGCTGCTACCGCGGTGCCAATTGCGACCAGAAGAAGGCCGCATCCCAAAGGCGTGGTAGCGCGCGTGGCTGGCCCTGTGAACTGTCTCGAGGCACCGTGGGCGGGGATCCCGACGCAAAGGATCAAGGGCGGCGGGGAGTGAAAAGATGGACGACGGGCCAGAGAGGCAACAAGAATGTCAGGTTTCCCGGGGAATGGCTGGTGACCGGAGGTGATGGATGCTGTGCAACTTGCAAAGACGGATCAAATTGGCATCCGGCTCTCCTGCGTCGGGCCGCTTTCGGAGCTTGGTCGTAGGCAGGAGAGAGGAGCGCACTTATGCCTTCCCATACCAGCCCCGGCCTTTTCCCCCGCTCGTGATCCATACGGCAGGTCAATTCATCTGTCTTTCGGTTTTATTTCCCGCAGTCGGTTTGAGAAGACTCCTGGGTCGGTATCCAGGCCCCCCTCGATAATACCATATCGAACGCTTCCAAGCAAAATCCCTCCATGGCGAAAGAACACTGAAGAGAGCATGTCCACTCCAGTGGACTTGCTGTGGGAAAGACGAGGTAAGTTTCGGAAAAGCGTGCGCCAAAGACGGGGACACATGGTGTGCTTCATTGACTGGTTTCTGGGTTAGGTCTTGGGCTGGTTTTGCCGCCGCCCGTAGTGAGTTGAATTACGTGGATAATTGCCTCTCTGCGGAAACAGATGGAGAGAATAGAACTCATAGCCGAGGGAATTTTGGAGGGAGTACCACGCCATGCTACGGTGCTCGTCTCGGGGTTACATCATGAAAGCATACTATAGGTACATAAGTAGGTTTCGAGGGGATGAGAGGCTCGTGCGCCGTGGTCACTCAACAACATTGATGGCCCCGGTGAGAGGTAGGGCAGACGGACCGCAGGGGTGGCGTAGCTGATGTAAACCTATATAAAGCTTCGGATTCATTCAGTACCGATGCCAAATACCAGACGACCTACACTCATAGCCCGCCAGGCGTGCCCGACCCTCGGACGGCTGGATCTTTCCACGTGGTGACGTTGGATGGATCTCGCAGGGCCATCTTATCGCCTATCTACTTAATTATCCATGGATGTGCTGAAGCTAAGCTTATAGGGCGGGGCGGAACCCATGCAGGACCAACCACACAGGCTGAGGCTGAAATGGGATACTGCAGGGCGGGTGGAGTCGAGGGCTGCAACCTGGACAGGAAGGAAGGAGCCCAGGGTCTTTTTTTTGGCAGTCCTGGTATGGGAGCCCAGCAAGTCCCTTTTTTTTTTTTTTTTCTCCCTTTCCGGCCGCGGACTCGGCCCCCCCTATCTGCCCATACATACATCCATGTATCGACTGGGCCTCTTCGGACCAGTCTAGACTCGCCGTCCATGGATCCATGATAACAACGACAGGAAGCACGCCCACGTCCGCCCGCCCATGCAATTTTTTTGCAGCCAGCACTCGCCCCTTCGCGGCCCCCCCCCCTCCCATTTTGTCGCGGCGAGAGATGGCCGCACTTCTTGCCACTGGCGCCGCCGGCGCGCCGGTGGGCTTAGTTGACCCCCCACGGCCAGCGAATACCGTGGTCCTCGGTGTTTCTCTGCCCCTTCTTGCTGGTCCTGTTCTGTCCCTCTCTGTACCATCGTTGGCTCTGTGCTCCTCGACTTGGCCTCGCCATTCACTTGGACTTATTAGGCGCTGGTGAACCTAGAAAGTTGCCCGAGCGATTCTTAAGTACTTATTCACTTTCACCTACCACCTGGCGGCACACACAAAGGCCTCCTCTTTGTGTTCCGGAAAACCTTATTAGCCTCCTTTGACTCGAACGCTGCTCACAAATAGCTGTCCTGCTCAGCTCGCTGGCTGTGCCCTGCTCTTGCTGTGCTCCAGCCTCAAGTCCTCACCCCCCTTTTTTCTTATCCCCCTTCCCCCAATGTTGCTCTCCGACCCCTCCCCACCCTTCATCGTCAGCCCTCACCCGCTCAAGGGCCGGGCCGTGACGGCGACCCGGCAGTTGCCTGCTAGCGCCCCCCTCCTCCTCACGCCCCCCTGCGCCCTGTACACGCTGCAGCGCGACTACCGCCGGGAGGTGTGCGCGCGCTGCTTCGCCTACGACCGCGGCACCGACTGGAAGACGCGCGTTGAGCTGCCGCGCGAGGGCAAGCAGAAGCAGCCCCCGAGCCTGGGCCTCGTCTTCTGCACCGAGGCCTGCCGCGACGAGTGGGTCATCCACCAAGGGCCCCTGGGCCTGAAGGCCTGGAGGCTAGCGTGGGAGATCGGGAGTCGTCCCGCTGCCGCCGCCGCCGCCAGCAGCAGCAGCACCACCACCACCACCACCACCACCAAGCCGCCCCCTGTCGTGACGAACCGTGAAGCCGATGACCGTGACCGAACCGCCGCCGCCGCCGCCGCCGCCAACGGCCGTGCAAATGAGACGCCTTCCGAGACCCCGCCGGCGCGCCCCACCGCGGCCGAGATCGACGCGGCCTGGGCGAGAGCCGAGGACGGCCTGGGCCGGAGGGTCCGGGAAATCCGCCTGCGCGAGCGCGAGGACGAGGCCCCGGAGCCCACCAAGGCGGAGAAGAAGCTCCTGCAGCGGGCCAGGGACGCCAAGCCCGTGTCCATAGAGGCCGCCTGGGCCATTGTCTCGGGCACCCTCACCCACTACCGCACCCACGCCGGCTCGGGCTCCGTAGACGAGGTCGACCAGTGGAAGGACGTGCTGCAGCTCAAGCACCACGAGCAGCCGTACGCGTCGCACGAGGAGATGGACGATTACATCAACACGTATCTATGCGTAAGTTGGGCCCCTTTCCGCTCGCCAAGCCTCTCTTCCCCCCCCCATCCTCTCGTCCGCTAGTCGCCGGCGCGCGTATTAACAAAAAAAAAAAAAACAGCTCCTGGCTCTCGTGCCCGCGGCCCTGCTGCCGTCCCTGACGCCCGAAGTCATCCAGACGCTGCAGAACGCGGCGGCGCACAACAGCTTCAGCATCCGGCCGGCGCTCGCGAGCGGGGCCTACAACGCCGAGTACCTGGGCTGGGGGCTCTGGACGACGGGCAGCATCTGGAACCACTCGTGCGCGCCCAACGTCGCCAAGGAGCGCGTCGGCGACCGCTGGGCCTTCCTGGTCGACCCGGCCGCCGGCGCCGGCGCCGGCGTCGCCCCCGGCGAGGAGCTCTGCATCAGCTACCTCGGCGGCGACGAGAGGGAGCTGGGCGTCGCCGAGCGCCGGAAGCGCCTCCTCGACGCCTGGGGCTTCGAGTGCCAGTGCGACAAGTGCCGGGCCGAGGCCGCCCCGTAAACTGCTGCCGGGGGGGGGGGGGGGGCTCGCACAGCCCGAGGCCCCACGCGACTTTGATGAGCCGGCATGGACCGGCGCCGGGCTAGAGGAATGCACGCGGGATGAGATGGGTACGTGGGATACGGCGTTGGGGCTTGGGACAAAATACGGGATACATCGACCCCTCAGAAAGGAAGATAACGGGGCAATAGACAGACCAGGGGCTGCATAAGTGACGCGGCCGGGGACCCGACTAACCTTCATGCCACAGGTTGAAGCGAGTAGGGAATTGTGTGATGGACTGACAAAAAGCTACCTACTCAGATATAAGGTTCGCTACCCAAAATAACCAACGCCATTGCTATGCAAAAAAAGAAAAAAGTCAAAAAAAGATCGCGCCTCGCACCGCCCCAATTTCTCGCTCAGACCGACTTGGGAAAGTAGCCCCGGCGCTCCCGGCGGCCGCTGCAGCAGGTCAACATCAGCAGGATGGTGGCGGGCACGAGCAGGGCGGTGCCGGCGAGGAGGGTCCACGAGCCGACCTGGTAGTAGGCGCGGAGGCGGCCGCCGCTGTCGTCGTCGACGGCGCGGCGGATGGCGGCGAAGTTGACAAAGTCGACGACGAGCACGGCGAGGGCGGCGCAGAAGGCCAGGCCCGACGTCAGCGTGGCCAGGAAGGCGGGGAAGAAGCCCGTGGCGAAGGAGAGCAGGAAGGCGAGGCCGGCGAGGCCGGCGGCCACGGGGTGCAGCACCATGACCTTGGTCAGGGACGCGAGGGCGTCCCGCGCCAGGTCGTGGACCTGCACGCCGGCGTCGATGCCGCGGATGGCCGCGTCGGGCGCGTAGCCGATGTCGACGCCGGAGCAGGCGTAGTCGGACGATCTGTGTGCGCGCGCGCGTGTCGACGTTAGCTCGGGCCGGTCCCCTCGTGTGCGCCGCGTCCCATCCCGGCGCCAGGTAGGGCAAGAGATGGGAGGTATTCATGCAAGGCGCTACTTACCCTACTTGGTGGCTGCAGTAGCCAAATGTGCCAAAGATGACTTCCCTCTGGTTGTTGGAGACGGAGCACAGCGACAGCCTCGTGGTCGGCGCCGTCACGGTCGTGACGACCAGCAGGCCCACGGCCGCCGCGAGGCACAGGGTGCCGATGTAATGGAAGAATCTGCCGATAGCCATGGTGGTGGATGAGGAGGCCGATGATTATGATGATGCAGAATCAATTGTGAGCTTGAGGTGTCCGCGTCGGTATAAAGTGGTGAAGTGCCGGACCCAACGTGAAACTTGGCCATGGCTCTCGGCGACCGACGACTCGGTCGTCTTATACGATCCCCCATCTCGTCGTCGCGGCCGTAGCACGCGTTGCAGGGCGTGGCTGTGGTGCGAGTCATTCTCCGCACGGCTCAGCCCAGCAGCTCGTGGGCCGCGCCATGGATAGATGCAGCGTGGCCGAGCGGCATGGCGCTGCCGGGGAGGGCGGCATTGCGCGAGTGCCGACCGGGCTCATCCTTCCATCAGGCGCTCGCGCACCATGTCAGCATGTGCGCGGCCCCCCCGGCGAGGGCGTCGCATGCGCTCGCCCTGGCCGTCGTGGAGGATGGACGGGCGTCATGCCGATCCTCGCGGCACAGCCTCGCTGGAGCCAGCTGACCCCTCCGTGTTGGCTATTTAGTGCCGTCGCCCGTCGTCGTCTTCCCCAGGCATCCGCCTTAGTGCACTCGTACTGGCTGAGAATGGTGCTACGGCCACGTGTGGCCCCGACCTATTTACAGAACAAGGAACAAGGAATCACGGGGAGCATTTTCAATTGGGCCATGTCCGTCGTAGTTGCGTGTTGTCAGCCCATCGGGCTTGTGGTTTCGGGCCCGGGCAGCAGCTGTTTTGCTGCTACGCCACCCACTTTGGTTGCTGATTCATCATGTTTGTTTGGCCCTCCACTCCGCCAGGGCGTCCCAAAGGCCTTGCCCCAGAAATTGGGACTTCGTGCCGCTCCCGTCGAGGCGAGGCACTATAACGATTAGGAGGGTGCAGCCGTCCTCGGTGCAGCGGCGGCGGCCACTTGAAGTCTTCCAGCTTCAGCCACTCTAGGCCTTCTTCCCACCAGGGGCTCAGCGTCTTGCACCAGCCTGCCGGTTGGTAGTTGGCTTCCTGGGAATGGGCGACCCGGTCCAGGGTTGCCGCTTGCGCCTTTTGCCTCAGGGCCTCCGACAGCAAGCCCAGGCTGTGGAATCTGCGCAGCTCGGCCAGGATTACGACGTCGCCCACGCAATAGGCCGCCACCTCGCTGGCCAGCGGGCGCACGTTGAAGACCTCCATGGAGCCGCCGGCCTCGGGCTTCGAGAGGAGCTGACCGGCGGCCTTTGCGGCCGCCCACAGGGTCTTCTTGGACGACCCACCCAGCGTCCTGTCCACGCAAACGTCGAGGCTCAGGAGGTGCAGCCGCGGCCAGCGGCCCCGGGCCTTCACGACGTCGGTCACCTGGACGTCCTCGACCCCCTGCAGGCGGATGCCGTAGTGCGCGAACAAGGCGTCGGAATCGTTGCGCACGTCGTAGAAGACCTTGGTGCGGCGGTCCGTCTCCAGCAAGTCTTGGAGGCTGCCGCCCCCTGAGCCCGGCACGCCGAAGGCGGCGACGCCGAGCTGGAAGACGTCGACGAGGAAGACCTCCTTTAGGGACTCGGCGTAGAGGACAACCAGAGACACGGAACCAAACCGGCCGAGATGGATGCCTTCCAGGTCGACGTAGAGCGGCTCTGCTTCGGGGACCGCGCGGGTCAGCCGATCCACCATCTCCGCCACGGCCTCGGGCGTGTCGACGAAGCAGGTGGCGATGCCATTAACGTCGACTGACGAGAACAGGAGAGAGGCCGCTTGCTCGGCGCTTTCCTTCCTCAGCACCTCGGTTTCCCCTCGCAGTGCCTGGACCGCCGCCGCCGCCGCCGTACTGGCGGAACTGGGGGCGGCGGCAGCAGCAGGAGCAGCAGCAGCAGCAGCGGCGGCAGCGGCCGTCGTCGGCTCCTGGCGGGCGAGGCCGGTGGCGCGCGTGCTGTGTGGCCGTCGAGCGGGTGCGGGAGACGCGCGCCATAGGCGTCGGGCGCACCGGAAGAGCTGGTGCCGGAGTGGGGAGTACATCGATCGGGCTACTGGGACATGGCAGCACGGAAAAGGAGGACTCGCCGGGGCAAGCGAGAATGCAGAGCCGCGCCGTTGGTCTGTCGGCGAGGGTTGAACGACGCAAGGTTGGCCGGGCTTATGATTATCAGACGAACTGGTTCGGAGGGTTTGGACCGAGTTTCAGCGCTAGTCAGGTACGTAGGTACTTATTCAAGTAAGTTAGTACATACTTACATAAGTACCTGAGTTTTGTGCCACGTGCGTATTCATGTACATATATGGGAGGGACGTGAGTCCTGCAAAGTGTATTAAATCGTCGCATCTTGATTCATTCATGATTACATCTGGAGCCATCTACTATCTAGGTAGGCCGTTCGTCAACCTCACACAAAGATAGTTGAATCGTCCTGTGCCCTCATTCGGCTTTGCCCGGTTTTGAAAATTCCTCGTACCCTTGTCAAGCCTTCTCTACCTTTAGCACTTGGCTGCCCAGCTCTCCATCTCGAAAGCAGCCAGCATGAACGGGCCAGCACCCTTGAAATCGTTCGAGGCCAGCGGTACGTTGATGTAGTACTGTTGCGGGAGTCAGCAGTGAGGTCACTGAGATTGAAGAAGAAGAAGAAGGGAGAGGGAGGGAGGGAGAAAAAAAGAACGTTCTTACCTCGTACGAGCCGTTGCTCGACAGCGAGCCGACCTCGACGGTGCCCTCCCAGTTCAGCGTGCCGTCAGGGTTCTCCTTGACGAAGCGGTCGAGAATGAGACCGTAGGCCTTGCGCGCGACGCCCAGGTACTCGGTCTCGTCGAGGAGGCCGGCGCGGATGCCCTGCAGCCAGCCGGCCGTGAACATGGCGGTGGCGCTGCTCTCGATGTAGTTGCCCGGGGCGCCGGCGTAGGGCTCGTTCATGATGAGCCAGAAGCCGCCGGTGGCGGGGTCCTGGGCCTTCTTGAGGGCGGCCGCCAGCGTCGTGAAGTACCCGGTCAGGCGGGCGTGGCCGGGGTGGGCGGGCGGGAAGACGGCGAGCGTCTCGAGCAGCGACAGGAAGTACCAGCCGACGGCGCGGTCCCAGACGAGCGGCGCGGCGCCCGTGACGGGGTGCGCCCAGACGGCCGTCTTGCTCTCGTCGTAGCCGTGGGCCAGCAGGCCCGACGTGGCGTTGCGCGTGTGCTCCTCGATGAGGTCGTACTGCCGCGCGATGTCGTCCCAGGCCGTCGCGTTGGCGGCGTCGAAGCGCCGCGTCCACTGCGCGTAGAAGGAGTCGGCCATGAAGATGCCGTCCAGCCACATCTGGTTGGGGTACGTGGGCTCGCGGTGCCAGAAGCCGCCCGACGGCGTGCGCGGGTGCTGGTTCAGCTGCCGGCGCACGATGTCGGCCGCCGACCGGAAGCGCGCCTCGCCCGTGCGCTCGTACCAGTACAGGTACTGGTTGCCCATGCGGTAGTCGTCGAGCGAGTGGTAGTTGTACCGCCAGTTGGCGATGGTGCCGTCCTCGAGCACGATGGCGTCCATCTGGCTCTTGAGCCACGTCGCCACCGACTCGTTCTTGTTCAGCGCCAGCGCCCCCTCGATCCCCAGGTACAGCGTCGCCGTGGTGTAGTGGAAATCCTGCTTGACGCCCCGGCTGATGAACGAGTTGGCAAAGTGGGAGAGGACCCCGTCGTCACCCGACGCCGGCTCCGTCGCGCGCCCGACGGCCGCCGACCGCGCAGTACCCGCCGCCGCCGCCGCCACGAGCAGAGACAACTTCATTGTGTATAGGGGGTTCGGAGAGAGAGGGAGGGGCGAGAAGGTGGAAGGTGGCCGAGGACAGGCCCCCCAAACTCCTGGCCGCTCGAGGTCAGCCTCATATAGTAGCGCCAAGCCAGCTTCGCGAATCGTGCATACCGCCCACCCCCTCGGGCATCTCGGGGGGGTTGGAGACCGCACAGATCGAACGGTGAAGATTCCCCGTCTGGGCTTTCAGCGGCGCTCCTCGCGAAGGGGGTATGTATCCATCAACGCGCCGGGTGCCATGATGGGCTGACTGATCCCCCCATACATTAGCCCCCTGGCCCTCATATGAGTCGACATAGTCAGATGCCAGAATGGGCCTGGTTGCCGGTTGTTTGTTGTGTGCCATTGGTGGGAAAACTGATTGATAAAAATCCCCTGCAGTGTCCAGGCTACGCCAAGAGAAAACGCCCAGTTGCCTCCACGCCTTGGCACCTCGCGATTGTGGAGAGATGGCCGGGGTTATTTGCCGCCGCTGAGGAAACGGGGGCGACCCCTTGGTGTTCCCGGGGACCAGGTAGACTATTGACTCTAGATTGGGATGCTTTGCTTGATAGACAAGATTTTGAAGAACTCATGACATCGCGAAGCTTTTCTATACTTGTGTCTAATAAGAAAGGAGCCCTATTCTGGGGTCCTAGCTTATAGCGCCAGAGGGCCTCCTTGATGCTCTCTGGTTTCCTTCCTAAAACTTTGTAGCCAAAGCGCCGCGAGAGTAAACGCCTTATTGGGATATGTACTTATGTAACTGGCTGAGCTATAGCGGTGGCGTTGAAGTAGAGGAACTGGTAAGTAAGCGACCATGTAACCGTAGTGATTAGGGCGTCGATACCGCGTATCTTTTAAGCCCCGCCCGAGAGTAAAACAAGCCGACCGCGACGAAAGGCTCCCGAACGAATGCCCACTATTTAGGCACAGCTAGAGTATGTCCACGGTTTAATGAATAGGGAAAGTCATAGATACGGGCGAGATAGGCGAGAACATCAACCGATAAGGCAAGGAGAAGGCCTTGAAAACGAGGTATTCCAACTTCTACTTGATCCTCCCCCCTATGCAAACGGGAAATGAATGAGGGTCTCAATAACTGCCATCCAACTGCAACCGAGGAAAGTGAAACATGGAATACGAAATCCAGTATTAACAAGTTCACACCAAGGCCTTGAACAGCCCCAAGGAAAGGTGCCCCAAGCTTTGCAACTAGTACTCCTCGTCCGACGAATCTTCCATGCCTCTGTCGAAGGACTGGTGGCCGGATGGTGAGGCTCCCGCGATGTTCTGCCCTGGCGTCACGTAACCGGCCTGGCCATGGGGGTGTTGAGCCGCGGCGAGGGGGGTCCGCGGACGGGCCGGGTAAGCCATGCCGTGGTGAGGCGGAGTCTGCAAGTGGGAGGGCGGATAGGAAGGGGGCTGCGGCGGGCCGAAGCCCGAGGCGGCCGGCATCGGTGCTCTTCCGGGGTGGTAGCCCGGGCCGCCGTACGCCTCGAAGCTCTGCTGGTGTTGCTGCGCGAAGGCCGTCGTCGCCATCGGGTGCGCCTGGCTCATCCCCAGGTGGCCGCCGTCCTGGATTTCGTCGGCCCGGGTGCGGTTCAGGTACGCCAGCTCGGCGTCCGTGTAGCGCTTGGTTCGCTTCATGTAGTCTTTGAACTCCTTGATGGTCTTTTCCACCTTTTCGAAGTGTTCGCTGCCGAGCCTCGGCGCTTTCCCGCCGCCCAGGGCCGAGTGTTGGCCCATGTCGTGGTATGCCAGCGACGAGGCAATCTGGAATGCGTTTCGGATTTGACGGCCGTTCCAGAATGCGTGTGGTTGGCTTCCCGGTTCCAGAACTTGGCTCCTGTCGGTGGGGAATCGTCTCCTGGCGAAGGCCAGGATCTCGGCCTCGTCGATCACCAGCTCGGGCATCTTGTTGACTTTGCGCCGCTGTGCATCGATCTGCCTGAGCTTCTTAATGTTCGTCTCGAAAATCTGCACTGTCTGTTTCCTCGTCAAGGGGGGGTAATATAGCGTCAGATGCAGTCGGGAGTTGAATGCCTCATCCAGCTGACCGACGCGGTTTGTGGTCAGGAACAGGACTCCGTCGTAGTATTCCAACGCCCGCAAGAACACTGTCGCTGGATTTTAGCAGAGCCACCTGCATTCTTCGGGTACCGCAACCGATCATACCTGATACGAGGGCATTGCGAGCGAGGTCGTAGCGAGAGCGCTCGGTGAGGAACACATCGGCCTCGTCGATGAGAAGAATGCAGTCCCATCTGTTGGCAAGTCGGAAGATACGACGGAGATTCTGCAACGCCCCGAGTCAAAACCGTTCAAGCAGGGTTTCCGAGGCTTCTTTCCGTGCAAACATTCCCGCCACAGCAGGCGGGCACGGAAAAGCAACAGGCATGTGGGAAAAAGCAGGAAGGAGAGAAGGGGTTGCTGAAAGCGACTCACCTCGTCGACATCGTCCATTTCGGACCCAATGTCACCGCATGTGACAGAGAACAAAGGCCTTTTCTTGTCCAAGGCGACCGCCTCCGCAGTGGCCGTCTTGCCGACTCCCGGCACGCCATGAAGCAAGATCACCAGACCCTTTCCCTTGGCCAAAATGATGTCCTGCGTCATGTTTCCGACGTCCTCGCTGCTCATGCTACCCTCGAGGTCCTTCTTTTCAAAATGAGCGTTCACCAAGCTCTGGATCATGGATTTCTTCTGTTTGGGGATGGCAAGGGCCTGAAGAACCCCGGCCTGCTCGGCGATCACCCTCATTCTCGTGACATCCAGAGCAACATGCTTCCGCTCTCGAAAGGCGTAAGCAAACACGCGGTTGGGGAGGAGCTCAAGGTCCTCGGGCCTCAGCTCCATGCGTGAGTTGTCCCTCTCATCGAACCGGTGTTGCTTGGACGCCTTGATGAATTCATCCTTGCCAAGGAATATCCGACGTTGCCAAGCAGTCGCCCCATCATCCTCCTGGATGTTTTCGTACGTCTCCGATATGAGTTTCTCTCGGGTGTAATCGTTCCAGTGCATGATGGGCAGCGGGTCCTCGTTGGAAGTCCAGTTGTCAGATAAGCCGAGCGGCCGTGAAAAGTCAGGCTTCCACGAAGGGTTTTCGTTAAAGGCCTCCTCAAAGTCGACGATTGTGGGGCTGTCAATAAACTCTGTCTTCATATCGCCGTCCTGTATCGTGAGGACACTGCCTATGGGATTGTGTGTGAGGGTCCAGCCGGAATGGGACATGTGCGGGTTGTTGATGCATTTCTGGAAGAACTGCCCTCGAAGTTGATGCTCCTCCCTGATCTGTTGCATGTTCTCCACGTACCTCAAGGGAAAGCATGCGAGCGACGTGATTGCCTTTTCCCCCTCGAAGCGGCGGATGGGGAACCGCTTCCTGACGGGTCGGTAACACAGGCCATCGTAGTCTATGTAATAGCAGGACAGGTAGAAGGTGTCTTGGTTGTCTGGGTTGGACTCTTCCTCGTCCTCGTCCTCTTCCGCTCTCTTGTGCCTCGAGCCCCCCTTTGAAGACACAAGTTCAGAGCGGTCGAATGGCGTGGCGATGCCATAAAGCCTCCAGAGCTGCTGAGACATATGCGCGGGACGATTGCTTACTTCAAGCAGGCAGTTAGCTCGGGATACCTTTACAGCTAGCCGGGCGGGTTACAACTTACCAGCAGCTTGTTCAGCCTGGCTCGAAGCCGCTTTATCCAATGTAGGGCAGAACAAAGTCTCCCCTGTCCTATACAGCAGCCACAGGTCATCGAAGCTGACTTTATCCTTCCTTTTCTCGGGTGGGACCACATGGTATTTGAAGCCCAGATCCCACACCTCGCGGTCAATGAAATCGACATAGCATCGCAGCTCCCGGTACGCGTCGAGACCACTGAGAACTGTGTCATAGGGGTCTGTCACGGGCTCTATGTCGTCCAAGGAATCAATGAGGGGAGGGTTGCCCACGGCCGGGGACGTAGCGGTAGTTGCGGGGAGGTCGGTTGGGCTCGGTTGGCTCGGCGACACGGACACTGTTTCCTCCTGGGGGTGGCCCAACGCCACAGACAGCTGCTCCAATCCCTTCTTCATTTGGGGGTGGAAGTAGATGAGGGCTCTGAACGGATAGACAAATGTCCGAGGCTCGTCCACTGCCCAATCCTCTTCGACATACCGGGCAAGGTAGGCCAGGACCGTTTCAGACTGAATCCGGATTCGTTGCACTGTGCTGTTCTTCGGGAAGGAAATGGTCTTTGGTGGTGGTGTGGCCTCGGTGACCCGTTTGTAGCGGGTCTTGTCGGTTTGGCGTTTGTCTTTCTCACGACGCACCTCGTGGGAAAGATTCGGGCCGGCCACCAAAACTTCCAGGGCATACTTCTCGTCGTCGTCCCCGAACCTGTTCTTGAACATCTCCACGTTGCACTTGCGAACCTCGGGTATTGTCTTGGGCTTCCCCTTTGGGGCAGGCGGCTCCTCGGCCGGTACTAGGTTGTCAGGCGCTGGACTCATCATTTTTTTGAAAATGCCTCGCACGACATCTTCAATCACGTCAGGCAATTCCTGTTCCTTGGGTGCCGACGCTCTTTCATCGGAGTCGGATACCGGCGTCCCATCACCCGCTGAAGGGTTGGGTGCTCCCACCGGCCGAGATTCGCTGGATGCTGGAGAAGCCCCATCACCTTGGCGGGAGGTATTCTCCGAATCGGTCGGCCTGGTTTCCGGTGCCCCGTATTCCTCGGTGGCGGAGGGAGCAGGACTCGGCAGGGCAGATGCCTTCATGTCGTTGGTGACGGGGCTTGGGGCTTGTTGAAGTATGTCCATCTTGATCCGTGTCTCAAAGTAAGAGCATCAAGAGAGGTAGGGTAGGTTCTGCCTAGTAAAGGCACAGTTTGTGAGCTACTAGGGAAACCTGGACACTGGGTACGGTATAGTTCTTTGCAAAGGGATGAATTTCAAACATAGCCTGTTTTATACCGCATGTGATGATGATGCCGAAGTGAGGGGACCATTCATCCCGCTTCCCTTCCCCCTCTCTTCCCAGTCTCCATTTAGATGCCAGCTATCCGTAGCACGTTCCATACTGCAAGGCTCTCGTATAGATTCGAAAGAAGAAATCACTGCGGTGATTTTGAGCGAGGTCCCCGCAAGGCTCGGAATCTCTTTCCGAATCTAGACGCGCCCGATCCTTGAAGCAACGAGAGCGTAAGCCCTAGGTATTCAAAGGGGTGGGGCCTGGCTTACTGTGTATAGGCGAGGCTGCTGGTTGGGTCTGGTCGGGGGCAACTTGCAGGTCAGCTTTCTTCGAAGGCGCAGGCGGCTGACCGGAATATGCACTGCCCCCAAGCAAGTAGTCCAAATTTTGGCATCCATGGTAATGTTACCATGCCACTTGTTCCAGCCTGATTGCAAGGCCTCTATGAGTTGGCCTCGCTGCGGTTCAGGCGTCTATGTATGTACATGTATGTACCGGTCCGCCGTAAAGGGGCTCGGTGGGCGCAGTTGTAAGGTCACGGCTCACATGGAATTTCTGCCTTTTCCTTCAATTTCTTCCAAGTCGCCTGCACATTCAATCTTCTCTCTTCGAGTCCAAAGCACAATGGCAGCTGATGCAGCCGAGTTCATCATGATGGAGGCATCCAAGTATGACCCGGCTTTTGGCCCCAGAAACATCGTGTTTAGCCAACAGAGAGCCGAGTTTGGACCGAGAAAACCATTCCAGTATGTTATGATCGGAGTCAAACTCATCTTGAACGCTTATTCACTAGTGGCGCAGCGACTTCCAAGAGGCAGTTCAGCGTTATCAAGCATCCGGTCAGAAGCCAGTGTTAGCGCTGGATCCAGCCACCTGTACATGGAATGACATCGTGGAGGCATTCGATGCCGCACGGGCGACGTACGACAAGAAGGCTCAGGGCTTCCGCGGTATAACTCGAAAAGTCTTCAGGTCGGCTGGGAACAATGCAAGCCAAGTTACGTCGGCGCTTGACATACTTCCAGATGAAACGATGGTGAACGCTCTGAAGGCCGGGCTGGTCTTCATCGTGACTGTGGGTTTGGCCCTTGTACCTGGCGAAGAATCGTCACTCACAATACTGCAGCTGGCGGAACAGGCGTCGAAAAAGCGAGATGCAATACTTGCGGCTTTCGCAGACATTCCGCTCCAGTTCGGTCTTGCGGAAAAAAAACGGAGACGCTTCCCAGACAACGCCGCTCTGAAGAAACTATCACTGGAACTACATGATGCGCTGATGGTGGCTATTCCAAAGCTCATCTCTCACCTGTTGCCCGAGAAGCGTTGTAAGGGCCCATAGCCTATGCTGCCGCCCACACGATCGGCCTAACTCGTGGTGACGCAGTCTCTTTCTTTCCGCGCATCAACAGACCTGGCGAAGAAGACATTGAGGAGATCCTCGAGACGGTACGGCAACCGTATGAAGCACTCAAGCAGCAAGTCCAGGACATACTTGAAGAGATCCTGCTAGATCTCAGCAGGACCAGTAACGTCATTCGCGATACCTCGCTCAAAACGTATGCGACACTCCAAACCACTAGCCAGAAGATGGACGACTGGAGGCGCGACTCGCGAGAGCGCTTTGACGAGTTGAAGGCTAGCAACAGCGAGGTTCAGGTCAGCAACGACGAAGTGATGGCCAGCAACGCCGAGGTGTTGGCCAGCAACGACGAGGTGAAGGCCAGCAACGACGAGGTGAAGGCCCTCAACGCCGCTGTCATCAATGCATTCACGAATAACACGCTACTGAGCACCCTGGTTGACACAACACATTCAATTCCGCCGTGGCTTCACGGCGGTCTTTTGGTCGCTAGGACTACTGGCATCAGCTATATGCGGCTTGAAGAACTTGTCCATTCGTTGCATGTGTCGGTGCATGATCTTCTGGTCAAGGATCTCGAAACGGCATTCAGCCAAGGCAAAATCCTTGAGCGCGAAGTCCAGGCCCAATCCGACAGCTTATTACAAAGCCCGCAGTTCCAGCGGTGGTACTACTCGGAAGAGCGCGACGTACTTCTCGTTGACGGCGGCATGGCAGAGACGGGTGTCCCGACGTCGACCATAACACCACTTTCCAGCATCTGTGCAACACTGGCAGCAGCCGCCCGGATTTTGCCCAACGCCACGCCACTCGTGTTCTTCTGTGGCCTCCACACTTCTGACAGCGATCCCCTGAGCGGGCCAAATGGGTTGGTCAGGGCTTTGATCCGAATGGTTATATACGAGATCCAAGATGCCGGAAACATACCGAATCTGGACTTCATCAACACGCCACAGTTCGCCCCAGCACTTCGGGCTCACGACCTGACGACCTTGTGCAGCGCACTCCGGGAGCTCATCTACCAGCTCGATCCACTCACCAAGCTATACTGCGTGATAGACGGAATCACGTGGTGCGAGCGTCGTGAATGGGCCGAGGGGCTGAGGGAGGTGGTTGAGACGCTCGTGAGTGTCGGCGGGGACAACGGCAGAGGGCCAGTCCTGAAGCTTCTTGTGACTTGCCCAGTCCGGAGCCAAGTGGTTGTTTTCAACTTCCCCTTCAACCACCAACAGCACCAGTTCATCCTCTTGAGCCCCCAGGGGTACGAGTCGGAGTTTGATCCTGAGAGGGTCATGGAGTTGGAGATGAGAAGATGGCAGGCGGAACGGCAAAGAAGTACAGCTACTCAAGAGTTGGACGAGGAGGAAGATTACTGCTAGGTTCTTTCGTTATCTGTCATTCCTAGTATCTTTTCCCCCTTTTACGCATCATCATTAGAGTCAAATGAGTGTGTTAATATGAGCTTTCGACTGACCAAGTACTTCATCTTTGACTAGCAGGACAAAGCAGCCAAAACGCAAGGAGGCCTAACGCGGGAGGTACGAACCCAACAACAAGACTACGGTTAATATCCACGGTGGGTAGGACGGTCGGGTCAGTCGGGCCGGGCCGGGCAGCGCGTATGTCTTATCGCCCTTTCCTGGTGCCTCCTTGGAAGGCGTCGCGCTGGTCGAGCAAGATGCGATAGCGCTGCGCGTTTCCCTGGGTATCCAACTGGCTCCCCGTTTCGCCGAGGGCCTCCCACGGTATCCAACACTGTTCGCAACCCACCGTCACGGCCCCGGCAAGCGCCACCTCCTAGTTGGCCCAGACACGGTTGGGCCACAGGCGCTGAAAGAGTGTTTTCGGGAATTCTTGCTCCGCCTGGGCCGGGCCGAGCCTCTGAAAGTGCTGGTCCCTTTGGATGGTGTAGGAAGCCAGGACGAGAAGAAGCCGGCTGCATCCTGTACCGGTACGGAATTAGTCGTGAAGCCTGAAGCCCTGCCAGTTTGGATGTCGGGAAAGGAGCCGTTCCAATGAAGGAATCCCTGGATGGCTTAGAGCCTTATGGTACCAGGCCCGCTACACCGAACCCCTTTCTGGTCCAACCCATGGCAATACACAGCGCAGTTGCGAACACTATCGACGCCTTGAACTGGCTGCTTGATAGAGGAATCACTGGCCACTGCTGGCTTCCGAGCTTGTTCCACGGCCCTGCCTTCGCCGCCTGCCATGTCCGTCAGCCCCCTTGTCGCCCCTGGGTAATGATGCAACATCGCATAGCCAGTAGCGGGAAGCCGTTGCTGGGGTGGGAATGGGGAAATGCGCGCTGGTAGTATCAGCACCCAATGCAGAAATGATGTGTGCTGCGAGTTGCACACGCAGAAGTAGGTGCTTGGAACAGTAAGCAGTAAACGCCTTTTGTGGTACACATCGGCCGGCTTGGCCCCCCGGTTCTGGGTGGCGGCTTTGACTCCTCGCGTATTCAGCACTGCGGAGGGCCTGTACCGCGCCGATCCTGAGGAAAGGGGGTGTGATGGAGAGAGACTCACTGCTTGCTTTTTTCCGTTGCGGCATCTCTAATTGGCTGGCGTTCTGCGCGGCCAACGGTGCTTACTGCAGTAAACACGACAGAAAAGCACACACGCAACACAAAATAGAGCCGGTAGGGGAAGGAATAGGTGGTTGGACCTTGCTGTGCATATCCCCCGGGCTGGGCACTTTTCATCCTCTGAAGATCTTCTGAATCTAACATACGTAAATAGTATTAGTACTTCCAAAAACCAGATCGAGGAGCTGAAAAGGGCCACGACCCCCCCCTCCAAAAAAAAGGCAGCCTGGTGCACTACGCCGGAAACCGATGGCATCTCCCCAAGATCATCCCCGAAAGTTTGCAAAACCTACCTCTTCTTCTCGTCTTCTACCCGCCCTAGTTGCAAAGTCTTGGCCACTTGGCCAATGGGACGAACAGAACCGTTGGTCGTATCGTCCAAAGGTGTGGCCTTGACACCATCCGAGGCTACCCAAACTAGAGACTATGGAAACCGGTCACAACCGAGAGTACGAGTCGGGGCTCGAAGTCCTCCCTTCCTCGGACCCGCAATCTCTTCGCTTCGCCCAAGGCCCAGACCCAAATGACGCTTACTCGGTGCCGCCCGACTACCAGCGGCATCAAGGGGGGTACCACTACAGCGACAAGATTCCTCATCCCGTTTCTGACAAGATCCATGTCGACGGCCACTTAGCGGGACCTCCGGCCCCCAGCGCGGACGAGAACGAAACCCCGAAAAGTAGGAAAAAGAGAAAGACAGCCTTGGTCTTCGCCCTTATCGTTGCAGTCGTCATCGGCGCCGTGGTAGGCGGTGTTGTGGGTTCGAGAAGTGCCAAGGCAGACCCGGGGTAAGCGCTCCTGCCGGAAGCTGGCGGGCCTCGGGACGGGGGAGAGGATCGAGATGGACTGACGACCTCGGCAGCCACGGCGCCGACCCGGTGGCGCCGGCGGCCATGACGGGCACGGTCACGAGCGTCGCCCCCGGGCTCGCGCCGACGGCGGTCTCGTGGGGGTACCCGCACCTGGAGGTGTACGCCCTGACCAAGAACACGAGCCAGTCCATCTACTGGAAGTGGCGCGAGCCCAACGCCACCTCCGAGTCCGCGACCATCCCGCCGGGCAAGGGCATGATCCTGGTGGGAGGGGGGGTCGACACGGCCACGGCGCCTTCCATGGCTGTGGCCGCCGCCACGTACGAGGACCAGTACCGGCCCCGGAACTACACCCTCATCAATATGTGCAGCCCGTCCGGCCCGGGCTCGTACTATAAGAACCACTCCGACGACTACGTGTGGAACCGCGGGTCCGACCCGGGGGAATGGTCTGCCTTCCCGGATCTGGGCTGCCTGGGCGCCCCGGCCATGCCTCGCTACAACCGGCACGTCGAGGCCCGGGCCTCGTTCGCCATCGGCGCCGGGGACAAGGATACGGGGGCGTCTGTTCAATACTTCGAGTGGACTTCACCAGGAATTGGGTGGGAGGGTCCCGTCCGCATCGACGGCCCCAAGCTACAGGATGTAAGGGGATCCGCCGCTTGACCACGGTAACGTTGGTTTTCTTCCCGCGTCGGGCGAACACGGCTGACCTTGGGGGGATTCCGGGCCAGTGGGCCACTCCGGCGGTGGTCTCCTGGGACGGCGACAACACGCGTCTCGACGTCTTTGTCGTGTCCTTCACGGACAACCACCTGCTGCACACCTTCCGCGAGGGCACGAACGGGCTGTGGAGCGCGTACGAAGACCTGGGCGGCTTCGTCACGGTGCCGCCGACGGCGGTCGCCCGGAACCGCGGCCAGCTCGACGTGCTGACGCGCGGCGGCGACGGCGGGCTCTGGCACCTCGCCTACGAGGCCGGCGCGTGGTCCCCCTGGGAGCGGCTCGGCGGGGCGGCGCGGATCCGCGGCCAGCCCGACGCCGTCAGCGTCGCGCCGGGCGGCCTCGACGTCTTCGCGTGGGGCGCCGACGACGGCGCCCTGCTCCACCGGACGTACGACGCCGCGACGCGGGCGTGGACGCCGCGCACCGGCTTCGCCACCCTCCTGGCGACGGGGCTCGTGGGCCCGCCCAAGGCCCTGGACGACGGCGGCGGCGGCATCCAGGTCTTTGCGTACAACGGGCAGAACGACATCGTGTGGATCACCGTCGGGCCGGACAAGACGGCCGTGGGCAACGCGAAGGCCTGGGCCACGGTGCCCTACCCCGTGAGTTGAGCTCAGGGTACAGCGGCTCGCCAAGAGATACGTACCGGGACGCGACGGCGGCGACTGGTGACGCTGCATGGGTACGATGTAGATGTAGATAGATACGAAGCATTGGATGTCGGAGATGGGCGTTTGTCGATGAACTGGTGGGTATTGGTGGTTCTTCAGGGATCCCTCAGCCCAGGTAGGGATAAATAATCTAGCGGCGTTATCTCCACCACCTCACATGCGCTGCACGTCAACGGGGTGAGCGGGGATAACGGTTTTACTTACGGGTTTTACACCCTGCCTTGGCGCGACCATTCAGACAGCCGCGCCTCTCCCTTGCAGATTATCGAGCATTTCTCAGCCTAGCTCAGATCCTACCAAGCACGCCCGGCCTTGGCGATGACATGCGCGCGGCAGCGATAGCATCGTCGGGCTTGTTTGCGGCATCGTGGCGCCCCGTCTGTCCCCGTCTGTCGCCATGGCCTCTCTCTCCATCGCCCCATCTCGCCACGGACATGCACCCCTTACACCCACTCCTTAAGGCCGTGGAGAGGATGCTGGTGGACCTTGACTATAGGATCGGGGGATATAAAAGTTCAGCATACAACGGACCAAGACGATGAGTTGGAAGTTCGATATCCTCAGCTACACACACTACCCCCCCACCGACTAGATACCAGATTATCACCACCCAACCTCTCTACTTCAGCCAACTACCCAGCCCGCCCGGATCCGTCCAGCTTCACCATGAGCGACTTCTGGACCCCCGCCGCGGAGCCGCCCACCGAGCTCGGCCGCTACCGCGTCCTCTCGTCGACGGCCTCGGTGCGCGTGTCGCCGCTGCAGCTGGGCGCCATGTCCATCGGCGAGGCGTGGAAGGGGGCGCTGGGGTCCATGGACAAGGAGGCCTCGTTCCGGCTGCTCGACGCCTTCTACGAGGCCGGCGGCAACTTCATCGACACGGCCAACAACTACCAGGAGCAGGAGTCGGAGCAGTGGCTCGGCGAGTGGATGGCGGCGCGCGGCAACCGCGACAGCCTCGTCATCGCCACCAAGTACACCAACTCGTACCGCGCGCGCGACCTCGGCAAGACGTACAAGGCCGCCAACTTCGGCGGCAACTCGCGCCGCAGCCTGCACGTCAGCGTGCGCGACTCGCTGGCCAAGCTGCGGACCGGCTACATCGACATCCTGTACGTGCACTGGTGGGACCAGGTGACGGGCATCCGCGAGATGATGGACAGCCTGCACATGCTGGTCGAGCAGGGCACCGTCCTGTACCTGGGCGCGTCGGACACGCCCGCCTGGTTCGTGGCCACCGCCAACCAGTACGCCCTGGACCACGGCAAGACGCCCTTCAGCATCTACCAGGGCCGCTGGAACGTGCTGCAGCGCGACTTCGAGCGCGACATCCTGCCCATGGCGCGGCACTACGGCATGGCGCTGGCGCCGTGGGACGTGCTGGGCGGCGGCAAGTTCCAGACGGCCGCCGCGCTCGCGGCGCGCCGGGCCGCCGGCGAGGGCCTGCGCAGCCTGGCCGGCCCGGCCGAGCAGACCGACGACGAGGCGCGCATGAGCGCGGCGCTCGCGCAGGTGGCGGCCGAGCACGGCATCGAGTCCGTCACCGCCGTCGCCCTCGCCTACGTCCTGGCCAAGGCCCCGCGCGTCTTCCCCCTGGTCGGCGGCCGCCGCGTCGAGCACCTGCGCGACAACATCCAGGCCCTGAGCCTGCGCCTGACCCCGGCCCAGATGGCCTTCCTCGAGGGCGTCCGCCCCTTCGACCCCGGCTTCCCCCACACCCTGCTGGGGCCCGACCCCAACGTCGCCGGCTCCAACCCCCTCATCAACCTGACCAACCCCATGAGCTTCCCCAACGCGCGCCAGGAGACTTCGCTTTGAGAAAGAAAGAACGAAGCGACGGAACTCCTAGTGGGGGGCGTGGGAGTACGAATGATGAGTATGAAGAACAGTGTGGCTTAGATAATAGAGATGGTGTTGGACACTTGTACTATAGACGGCAATCTTTGCCATTCCCAATAGACTCTTTTGCAATGCGATGATCCTGGGTTGCTCCGTGTTCGAGTAATGGCAACGGAACGGAACTGCTTGACTGGCAATCATCAATGAAACCAAATCCCGACAGCCGCTTACTTCGAATCCCGAATTAGGCTGGAACGATACCCTAAGCTGTAGCACATTAACCCCCGCCCCTCCCTCCCCCTTTCCCCCCCTAATCCCGCACCCACACCATACTTCTCTCCACCGTCGCCCCCCGCGCAACGGGGGAAACGCTATCCACGAGAAAGTCGGCATCCTCGTAGCCGATGGCGAGGGCGCAAAGGATCTGCATGTTGGCGGCGCAGCGGTGGTCATGAAGATGATGGTTGTCGTCGTCGTCGTCGTCGTAGCCGCCGTGGTCGTCATGGTCCTCGCCGTCGTCCCCGTGGGGGCCGTACTCGCCCGCATCTTCCTCTTCTTCGTCGGACTGGTCGTGGGGGTGGCGATGGCGATGGCGATGGCGATGGCGATGGCGATGGCGATGACGGTGGTGGCGGGGGGAAGGGGGGGCCCGGCTTCGGGGCCACGCCGGGGGCGCCGGCGGGTCGGGGACGGCGAGGGCCTGGCGGACGGCGGCGAGGGGCCAGCGGGCGACGCTGGCGTGGAGCAGGCAGGTGCCGAGGCCGCGCTCGGCGAGGGCGAGGCGGAAGGCGTGCAGGGCGGCGCCGACGGCGAGGGCGTGCCGCCGGCCCCCGCGCAGGCTGCGGCTGTTGGTGCTCGCGCGCGCGCCGCACACGACGGCCGCCACCGGCGCCCCGAAGAAGGCCAGGCTGCCCGGCCACGACGCCGACACCCCCGTCGTGTACGCCGCGCCCCCCGCCAGCGCCGTCTTGAGCCGCGCCAGCGCGCCCCCGCTCTGCTCCGCGTGCTCTCCGAGTCAGCGGTGTGTTGTCTCGGGGAACAAAAAAAAAAAGCGTGGCGGGAAGTAAGGGGGGGGGGGGGGGGGGGTCCTCTTGGGAAAGTACCCTCAGGCCTCCGGCGTGGCAGAACCTATGGGCACACCGGAAGAACGATGAGAGGACCTCGTGCGGAAAAGTGGAAGAGGAAAGGAAGCACCAAAATACTGCTTACCACCAGCACCAATCGCCACGCCTTCGCTTCGAGTCCCCCCGTGGCCGTGGCCGAGGCCGCCGCCGCCGCCGCCACCACCGCCTCCGGCACGGGGTCGGGCCGGTACAGTCGGATCGACGGCCGGTCGAGCGTCGTCTCGTCCAGGAGCATTTCGTACGGCGACGACGAGGACGAGGAGGACAGCGGCGGCGGATGGCTGCCCTCGGCCTCCTCGGCGACGGACGACGCCGTCGTACGCACCGTCGTGGGCGTGGCGGGCGGCGTGGGGGGCTCCCCCCGGTCGGCGTAGCGGGGGCGGTAGGCCGTCTTCCGCATCGAGATCTGCCGCGTGAGCAGGTTGCGCGAGAACATGGACGAGATGTACTGGTCCCGGGGCCGCGACATGATGGGCCCCGCGAGCCACGGGGCCGCTTCTTCGGCCTCTGCCGAGCCTGCCATGCTGGGAGGAAAGCCGTTTCGTCGTATGGAACCGGAAGACGGGAAAGAGAGGGGGGGGGCATGTAGCTTCCCGACGGACGACCCCTTCCTGCCTTTTAAAGGCCTTCAACCCCCTCTCTCCCTTCCCCCTTCCCGTGGGATCGCCGGCCAGGGAGCCTGTCGTCACCGCGTGGACCCCAGGCCGCCGGTTCTACCGCCATCCGATCCTTCTTTTTCGTCTGGCCACGCCTCTAGTTCGGCGTTGATCGGCTCGCCTCGTGCTCCAGCGGCGATAAAGGGGCTAAGGCAGAAGACGGAGGTGGGAAACCTTAATAAGACGTCGTCAAACCCTATTTTCCCCCGGCTGTGTGCTGGAGGGCATCCTTCCCCAAGCCCCCTGAACCCAGTCAATCTCGGTGGGAAGGGCGGGCAAGAGCGGATCGTACAATCGCTTTCTGGGGTCCAGAACGCGGCGCTCCCCTACCCGCCTGATATGGGATGGCAAGCCGCGTGGGCGGATCCTGCTGATCGACGCTTCGCCTGCTATTTGACCAGCCACAGTTGGGCTCGTGATGTATGCCCACGTGCGTAAAGCCCTCCATCGCCCCCCCATTGATATTCCTCAAGGATCAAATTAGCGGAATATGGCGGTTGGTATTTTCCTGCTACCTTGGATACACTCTTACTTGGAAACCTGGGTGAGCTTCAGATACAACCTCGTCGTCACCCCTTGTCCAGGTTGATCGTGGGCCGCGTCTTCAGGCTGGAGATATCCTTCCTTCAAGGCCCCGGTTCACGTGGAAAGAACGAAACGCGTATTCTCACCAAAACGCCACCGGACAGAACCAGAGGGACGTACAGTTGAGGGGAGTGCAGTTTCCCAGTATAGCAAGTTTAGCTGGCTGGCATCGCGTCGTAGACGGCAAGGCTACCTTGCCAGCCTGGAGGTGATCATCATATGGTCAGTCCATCCGGTGGAATGGTACGCGAAGACCCAAGAGTCCTGTCACAAATCAACAAGGCGACCCCAGATGGTTCATTTTTGATGAATAAAGCGGGACAGGGCGGCCGTCCACAAGCTGGCCGAACCAACCGACATTAAAGCAACCCGTTTGTACCCGTTTGCCCCGCTGGCGCACTTCGGTGCCGTCTTCCACATCGACGACTCGACCTCGATGCGGCCCTACTGGGACGAACTCTACCGGGTTCTCTCGGCCGTCGTCGCCGTGTGTTGCGAACAAGATCCCAACGGGGGCGACGCCCCGTCCCACCGGGCGGGCGTGTAGTTGTTCCAGGCGGGCCGGGATCCCCGGGCCTGCGCGAGGATGTAGGCCGAGGACGACAGCTTCAAGGCGGCGACGACGCGGGACATGGTGGATACGGTTGCGCGGTCCGGGCCGGCCGGGGACCGGTCCGCCGAAGGCGTGCTCAAGGCCGTGCTCGGCGCCGTGCAGAAAACGCTCGACCTACACACCCCCTCACGCCGCTCGGGCTGCTGGTTCCAGAATTCACGGCGGCAGACGCGGCTGAACAACACGGTAGCGAGATGAAGGGGTCGTGACCATGGGAGGCACCCATGTGTGCCCGCCGCCCCCCCCCCCCCTTCCCCTTGTGCCGACTCTTACGAGCTAATAAGCCTGTCCACCTGTCATTGTTGCTTTTTCGGCGAGGGTGCTGAGGATAAGAGAGCCGAATGGGGTGACTCGTCGCGAGCCGGCTCGTCGCGCGACCGGCACACAATCTGGAAACAGGGGCAAGCTGGAAGCAAGCTAGCGTGGAGGTGAGCGCTACGGGGCAATGAAACGCTGACCGTAAGCCGGCTGAATTGGGGGGAGGGTTATTCAGCAACAGCAGGAGGGTAGGAAAGGAAGAGGGGGGGGGGGGGGGGGGGGGGGGGGCGAAGGCGAAGGGAGAGTTGCTTTTCGTGCCAGAACTGATTCCTATAAATTCTAAAAGGAATCCGCTGTCGCCCCTGCAGGCGGCCCACATTCTCCCGCATGCTCTATAAAAAGAAACTTCCTCGGACATGGCTAAACCTGCTTGGTGCTAGCAGAGACGATTGGTTCCAGGCTGCCGGACAGGATGCACTCGGCACTCGATGCTCGCAACATGTAGTGGTTGCCAGGCGTGGAGGACAGGGTTGGGAAGCCGGATGCGACCGACAACAAAATACCCAGAGGAGGGCCTGGTCTGGTCTGCTGTGAACAGGTGAGAGCGTGATTCCATGCTCGTCCTGTTCCACTATCGCCAGGCAACGACTGGCTTCCATGAGTTGGGGAGGTTGTCACTTGTTCAACTGGAAGATAAGGCGTAGTGGCCCGAGTATCTTCCAGTTAGGCACCGGGTAGGGGCACGACGGTGCACCTGGTCTTTTGCAGGTGCGGCAGCAGTCGGCAAGGGATTGCCGACCGTCTCTTGGCGACGGACCTGAGGGGGGGCGAGATGCGAAGAGAGAGGGGGGAGACAGACTGACAGACAGATCCATATGCACCAAGTAGAGTGTGGAAGGCCGGTGGGGATAGTAGAGGGGCCAAGGAGGTGTTTGTTACTGCTCAGCCCGTCTTGGCTGCTGGGGACGGGATGAATGAAGTACCTTCTAACTCGCCGTCTGTCACTGTCTGTCAGAGCGCGTCCGAACGGAACTCGATCTGCCGGCCTCAGCCCCAGCGAGCCCAGCTTATTAGCCTGCACGCTGGCCTGCCTGCACATCAGGGGAGGGGAGGGGAGATAACCCTCGTCGCCTTCTCTCCACGTGTTTGGCCAAAGGGGAGCCATGCGCCAAGGCCGGAAAGCCATCATGGCCTTGGGGTTTGGGCGCGGCCACGTTCACGGCGCTGGCATTCTGTCGTCGACGAGATGAAAGGCTCATGAGGGCGTTGATCGGTGCGCCGGTTGCTCCTGGGGAGATGACGACACGGCCGGTGCCATGACGTTACGGACCATGAGATCTGGGGGAGATCCCCTTATTGGCCCCTCCCCGACGAAATGATGCATGTGTGTGCGACCGGGCGAACTGGAGTGCAGAACCGCGATTGATTGACTGGGGGTCCCAGAAAGGGTAACATGACGGTTGAAACCGGTGGATAAGACAGACTTTGAGTGGAAACCAGGGACTCGGAAGTGGACTCGTGCTGGGCACCTGGGGCTCTGGGGCCCGGCAAAAAAAAGAAGGGTATTGATGTATGTATGTATATATGTATAGGTGTATTGGAGACATGGATCTATCTACCTCGTGCAGGGTCCTTCATATCGGTCAACATCTGCCGCAGTGTCGCCGCTTTTCGCTTGCCGCGTCGTGCTGCTGGATGTAGTATCTCGTGCGAAAGAGAGAGGGGGAGTGAGAGAGAGAGAGAGAGTGAGAGAGAGAGAAAGCGGTCAAACGGCCGCTCACTCGGCATGGGACGAGAAAGCAAAAAAAGCCGGTCGCAATCTAACGCGCATACGTTTGCGCACACCCACGACGGCTTTCCGCCCAGCCTAGGCGCAGTGCTACTTTTAGTCTTCTCGCCGCTTGTCGGGTTTTTGCTGGTGCTGACGCCCACGTCAACATTTCGGCGCCCTAAATCACGGATTCTCCCCAATCCGGGGGGGGGGGGGGGGGGGGGGGGTTACGCGCCACCAACGTTGGGCCCCCTCCCGGGACTCTGATCCGTCCCATCGGTGACGGGGCGACAAGAAGGAGAAGAAGAAGAAGAAGAAGAAGAAGAAGAAGAAGAAGAAGAAGAAGAAGAAGAAGAAGAAGAAGAAGAAGAAGTAATTAGCACATTGGATGCCTGCTTGTCCGAGGGCCTCCAGCCATACCAAACTCGTAGGGGTCGTCCAGCCCTGTCGCGCCGTTCATCCCGACCGGCAACTTTCATGCCCACCCTTGACAGCCCCGAGTCTTTTGTAGACAAGCCCCCCCACCCACTTTCACTACTTACATCTCGTTTGGATGCCTACTACACATACCTCTTACATACCTCTCGAGTACATCCTTAAGTGCTGACATTGATCCCTTCCATACTACCTACTCACCCACTCACTACTCGCATACCCACCACCTGCTTCGCCTGGGGGAGAGAGTCATATTTGCCTCACCAACGCCACCCGTCATAGCGCCTCGTCGGTCAACGACGACGACGACGACGACGACGCCGGCAGCCATGGTGCTGCGCAAGAAAGAGGTCTACACCAACATCACCCCGATCCCGGGCTTCATCCCGCGCCAGCTGGCCATCGACATCCTCCACTCCCACAGCGAAGTCATCACGCTGAACCCGCTGGTCCTCTCTCACAAACCCATCAGCCCGCCGCGCGATGCGCCGTCGGACGAGTACTACAGCACCTGGTATCAGGTGACGGAGCGCATCCAGTACATCCCGGGCATAGGGAAGCTGGGCTCGGGCAACATCTCCTTCAATGGCTGCTTCCACAACATGCCCTGGGGCCTGCAGACGCACACCTACGCCCCCGCCAACGTCGACCTGCGCATCAAGTACCACATCGCCGGCAACCAGCCCGGCGTCGAGCCGCCCGAGCAGCAGGAGATGGGCCTGGCCGCCCTCGGCGCCCCCAAGGACGGCCTGTACCTGCGGGAGGACATCGAGATCCGCTGCAACTTCGCCATGGTGGGCTTCGTCAAGACGCAGCTCAAGGCCGCGAGCAAGGAGATGGTCGACCGCATCATCAAGAAGGCCGAGCTGCTCGACGCCGGCGTGCTGCAGGCCATGATCGAGGACGGCAAGCTGCGGACCATCAACCCCAACGACCGCTCCTCGACCATGCCGGGCGCCGGCCTGCCGCCGCCCGGCTCGCCGCCCATGTCCCCCAGCGTGCCGTACCAGATCCCGCGCCCTTCGTCGATGCAGCGCCACAACAGCCGGCCGGGCACGGCCGGCTCGCAGGCCAACAACGGCAGCAACCCCAACGCCTACCCCATGTACCCGAACCCGAACGCGCCGCCCACCAAGCCGGGCGCCTCTTTCGCCCTGGAGCTGCCCGGCGACTTCTACTACCCGCCCGCCTCCCCCGGCCTCCAGCCGCCCCCGCCGCCGTCGTCGCCCGGCCACGCGCGCCAGTCCTCCGCGTCGGACCAGTCGTTCCGCTCGTCGCCCGACCCCAGCCACCGCTGGTCGCAGAGCCAGCCGAGCCCGGGCTTCCCGCCGTCGCGGCCCACGTCCATGTCGTCCGAGGGCGGCGGCAGCACCAGCGCCGGCCTCGGCTCCCCCGCCCCGGACCACAAGGCCTTCCCCGGCCTGCCGACCCACCAGGAGACGCGCGAGGAGTGGGGGGTCCCCGGGCCCCTGCGCATCGGGGACAAAACGCGCCCGGCGAACCACGTTCCGTACAATCCCGCCGACTACGCCCGGATGGGCCACTGAACGAGGAGAAGGAAAGAAAAATCAACAAGCTTGGGTTGACGTTTCACGCGGCGTCGGGGATACCATAGGAGGGTTCTGAGAGGATGGAGGGATTTAGGGCGCTAAGGGGGGAGCGTAAAACACGAAGATCATGTATCATGGGACGGCCTGTCTGGCGTTTTTGGGGGGGTTGTGAATTTTTGGAGATACCAGCACGGGCACATCGCCGCCTCGTTTACCACGGGCCTCGAAAAAGAGCGCCCTCTTGAAATATGAAGCACAAATCGTAACACCCGCGACGACGTCTACCCGTGCATTGCGGGCTATGTATATGTAGAGGTGAGTGATAGCGAGATATAACCATGCGCCCGGCCCGCCCTCCTACTGCTCGTCGGCAAGGATCCGCCCCTCCATCGCGGGGCTGCATGTGCATGAATCGTATGGGGCGGCGGCTGCGGGCTTTCGGCGTGACTCATCCAGGGAAGAAGGGGAGAACCGGGGGGGGGGGGGGGGGGGGGGGAAGAAATCCCCGTTAAACCCGCGCGTGGTGTGCTCCATCTTTGCCCGCCGTACAAGAAGCGGGGCCCCGGGCCTCTCTTATTCCCCTCCTCCCGGGGTTCGGATGCGCCGGGCGAGAAAAGGAAAAAGGAAAAAGGGGGGGGGGGGAAGCTATCGAAAATTCGGGGCCTTTACTCACTTTCACCCCCTCAGAAGCAGCAGTAGCAGCAGCAGTAATCTCCAGTAATATGGACACGCAGCAGCCCCCCACGACGACGACGGCAACCTTCTCCCTTTCGCGGGCGGCGCCCGGCGACGCCCGGGCGCTGGCCGAGCTCGCCGCCCGCGCCTTCGCGCGCGACGCCCACACGCGGGTGAAGGCGGCGGCGCGCCCGCCCGGCGCCTTCGCCGACGGCATGGCCCGGGGCTTCGCCGCCTGGCTCGCCGCCCCCGCGCGCTGCGCCGTCCTCAAGGCCACCGACGACGGCGACGGCCGCCTCCTCGGGTTCATCTGCTGGGCCTTCCGCGGCGTCGAGGTGGATCCGCCACCGCCGCCGCCGCCGTCGTCGTCGTCGTCGTCGTCGTCGACCGGGCCCCGCTCCCCCGGCGTGCCGGCGGAGACGGAGGCGGAGGCGGAGGAGGAGGAGGCGGAGGAGGAGAAGGAGGAGGAGAAGGAGAAGGAGGAGGAGAAGGAGAAGGGGAAGGAGAAGGAGACTTCCACGGCGTCGTCACCGGGCCCGGCCGCCGTCGTCGCCGCCGCCGTGGCCCTGGCCCGCGTCGAGGCCCTCGAGGCCATGACGAGCGCGCACCTCGCGGCCTTCCAGCGGGCCGTGATGCCCGCGGGCGCGCGGTGCCTCTACGTGGTGGCGGTGGCGGTGGACCCGCGCGCGCAGGGCCGCGGCGTGGGCGGCCGCCTGCTGCGCTGGGGCACCGACCGCGCCGACCGCGCCGGCGTCTTCTGCTGGGCGCACGCCTCCGCCGCCGGCGCCCCCGTTTTCGCCCACCGCGGCTTCCGCGAGGTCGACCGCCTCGTCCTCGACCTGGACCGCTGGGCCGCCGCCGCCGGACCCCCCTCCCCCCCGTCTTCAACGTCGTCGTCGTCGGCGGCGGCGGCGGCGGGAGACCCGTCGCCCGGGGCGGCGGCCCGCGAGCGCTGGGGCGAGTACGTGTTGCGGTACATGGTGCGCCAACCCGGAGCACGTGGGGAAGAGGGCTGAGAGGGGGAGGGGGGGTTGCCCGAGGCTGGGTTCATCTATCGCCGAGATGGTTGAGTTCTGTTTGTTCAGGAGTATCCATACGGGGAACCTGTGACTGCTGTGGCCACCCTAAACAGTCAAATGCCCAAGTCTGGGCCATTCGAGTACTTTCCCGCTGTTCTACTGGGTTGCGAGATTAATGTATTACTTACGTGACTGACCGTCGTATATATGTTACTAGCCCGCACCACGCTATACCTCCATATTACGGATCTTTGTACGCACCGCTAGCAGACCTAATACAATACTATGCGTTACAGATGGTATGGAAACAAACCCCCCACGCCTATCATTGACCGCATGCTGGGCCCAAATCAGTCGCCAAACCCCCAAGTCCACGCACTCATGCCGCCTCCCCGTCCGCCTCCCCGTCTGCCGCCGGGGCCCCGAACGTCAGTCGGTCCCACCACTCGGCGTCGGCGGACGTGAGGCCGTGGATGTCGACGGCGCCCCGGGCGGCGTCCTCGGCGTACGGGGCGGCGGCGGCCTCGTCGAGGAAGACCTTGACGCCGTGGCGGCCGCCGGAGAAGCGGATGAGGCGCATGAAGGCGGCGGCGGGGCGCGCGAAGTCGGGGCGGCGGCGGGGGCCCACGAGGCCGTCGAGGGGGGCGCCGTGGCGCAGCAGCAGCAGGGCGACGTCGGCGTGGCCGCCCTTGACGGCGAACCAGAGGGCCGTGTCGCGCTCGGGGCCGGCGCCCACGGCGGCGTCGGCGCCGGCCTCGGCGAGCAGGTAGGCGGCGACGGCGCCGTGGCCGCGCCCGGCCGCCTCCATGAGGGGCGTGAGGCCGCAGGGGTTCTGCGACCCGTCGTCGACGTCGACGCCGTACTCGGCCACGAGCAGCCGCGCCATGGCCAGCGCGTTCGCGTCGGCCGCCCGGAAGAGCGCGTGGCTCAGCGTGCTCGCCAGCCCCGCCGGCTCCGCGCGGCCGCCGCCGCCGCCGAACGCGAGCTCCAGGAAGAAGGCGAAGGCCCGCGCGTCGTCCCGCGCCGCCGCCTTGACCACGCCGCGCCGGATCGACGCCGTGAGGATCGTCGGCGACACGAGCGGCCCGCGCAGCGACTCCAGCACCTCGAGCAGCCGCTGCACGAGGTCCATGTGCGACTGCCGCGCCGCGCCGTTCAGCGTGATCTCGATCTGCAGCCTCTGCTCCTTGTCGAGCTGCAGGTCGGGCGTGGGCTCGCCCAGGGCTTCGTCGGGCACGCCGGCCCAGGCCAGCATCTTGAGGGCCAGCGGGAGGTTCCCCGACATGCCCACCCTCTTCAGCGCTTCCTTGCTGACGAGGTCCCGCGCAGGGACGCCCCGGCTGGTGGCGAACACGACGATGGTCTCCACGCAGTCCGCGTTGCCCTCCTCGGCCGCCAGTTCCAGAATGCCCAGCGCCACCTCTTCGCTGGAGTCACGGTCCTGGTAGCATTTCCGCTGCAAGTCCACTCGACCCGTGTGCAGCAACCAGTCGACAAGCGATGCGTGGCCCCCGATGGCGGCGCGCATGGCCGGCGTAAGGCCGTCAAACTCGTCATCCGGGTCCACGTCTCCTTGGTCGACCAGAACCTCAACGCACTCCAGGTGGCCGCGGGCCGCTGCCGTGTGGATGGGCAGAAGCTCCTTTTCCTCGTCCTCACTGCCCGGTGCCGGGTGGGCCGGGACTCCGGCGTCAAGGAGGGCGCTGACCACCTTGGCTTTGCCCCGGAGCGCCGCGTCGAAGAGAATATCCAGTCCACGCTTCGGAAACAAGTTGAACACGTCGAGGACGTGGCAAACTTGCTCGTCCTCGCTGGGCAGCATGTAAACGCGCATCTGCGTCATCGGATCTCTTCCCAGCTGGTCGTAAAAGTTGGGGTCCTCCAGGTGATAGGGATGCCATGGGTATGAGTTGTACACCATGTCGGGCCCTGGGTCGGGGAGCCCGTAGGCGGGGTCCTCGGGATCTGGACAAGTGCCAGGACTTCGTCGCCGGTATTAGCACTTGAGGGCATCGCCAACGCAGGCCGCCGAGCATGGCGAAGGGGGGCTTACAGAGGGGAAAATCGAACGTCGGATGGCTCTGCTTCCGCCTCTTGGTGATAATCGAAACCACCACGGACTCGGGGTCGCCCAACGCGGTCCGCATCGAGGGAGCACCGCGAGGCGGCAATGGCGCCCATGGAGACTGGATTCTCGAGTAACGTAGAGGACATCTTGCGCGTGTGCTACGGGAGTGGTAGAAGAGATGCAGGCACCGGGAACGAGCAGGTCATTCGTGAGACATCGCGGCTTCGGGGTTGAAATCCTCGGCGTCAAGAGACGTGGGACGCGCCCCCGTGTTGGCGCCGTTGGCCTCTTTTCCGCGCGCCCGTCAGGCGAGCACAGCGCCACCGAGCTTCGCGGATCCTTCCAGCCTCCGCAGGTGTCTTGCATCAGTTGGCCACCAGCCGATCTGATTTGGCCAGCTCGCACGTGGCGAGCCACCGAGATCGTCTGAAAGTCAGACTTCCTTGGCGGTCGGTGGCGCAAAGTCTCAGCGGCTGCAACGAGATGATGTTGAGACCGACGGCCTCCATCCGTCCATCTGTGCACCAGTGCCGGCGCCGGGTGTGGCGAACTCGGGGTGAACACAGGCCGTCCCTTCGCCTCGTCCCTCAGACGGCAACCCCCCTTCGGCTCGTGGTGATGCGACAGGGAAACTGATCCCGAGGGTGCGCGGCGCCCGCCTCGACCAGATAGACCTTCTCCATGGCTACGTGGGTCAGGTCCAAGGCTTTGCCCTCGTCTACCTCGGCATAACGCTCCTCTACGTCGAACTCCCTGGCCATGAGGACGAGGAAGGCTTTTACCTCCTTGATCACTAGCGCCTGGCCGGTACACATCCGTGTTCCATACTCAAATGGGCGCCAGGCTCCCTTGGGAGGATACAGTTCGTGCTCGGGCCCGACCAGGAAGCGCTCGGGCAGGAACTCAAGGGGCCGCACCCACGCGTCGGGGTTCCGCATGATGGAGAGGTGGTTGAACTGGACCGAGCATCCTTCGGTCGGATACTCGTTCCCGTCCTGGTCCCTGAGCACAAGCTCGCTACAGCCCTGGCGGATGCCGTTGGCGGCGGGGAACAAACGCATCGTCTCCTTGATCACGGCGCTGGTGTAAGGCAGCGCGTTCAGAACGGCCGGGTTGCCCGCAATGGTGCCCATCGCCGTCGCCGTGCTGGGCCCCAGGACGCGGTCGTGCTCGGCCCGCAACGCCGCAAGCACCTCGGGATGCGCCCACGCAGTATAGCAGCAGTACGTCATGGTCGAGGCCGTCGAGTCGTAGCCAGCGAAGAAAAACATGCGCATCTGTGCATAGAGCATGGTCAGAAACTCCGAGTCGACCTTGCCGTCCGACTTGGGGTCACGCTGGGCAAAGTACGACTCGAGGGCCACGTCGAGCAGGGACTGGAAGACGTCCCGGTCGTCCTGGGCCTTGGCCGACTGGTATGCCTCGACTCTCTGGTCAATTTGCGCCTTGATATGCTTGTTCAGCATGCGGCTATTGTTCCAAATGCTCAGGACCTTGAAGGGGTTGAGGCGCCCGAGGTTGTCTAGAGGGTTGTTGATGGCAAACTTCAACTGCAGCTGGCGCAGCATGGTTTCCGCCAGGGGGTGAGACCCGTTCTGGGTGCCGAGTTCGGCGTTCAAGACCAGTCTGCCTATAATATCATTCATGAGCGCCAGTACGAGCGGCTCAAGCCGGATGGTGTGGCCGGAATCGGCCACCCGGCGCAGCTTCTCGCGGAACACGAGCAACTGGCCCACGATGGCCGGCATGGCCGCGTCCAGATTGCCGTTGTTGAAGAAAGGCAAGAAGCAGCCCCGGTCGCGCTTCCAGTCTGGGCCGTTCTGGGTGAAGAGAGAATGGCCGTTGGTGATGGGATGGAACCAGTCCAGCAGACCGCCCGGCTTCGTCGAGCCCGTGACGGGGTGGTCTGTCGCCTGGTTCGCAAGGTTCGGGTCCGTCACGACAATCATGGGATCGGCCATGGGCCAGAGATCCACGTAGAACAGGCCCCGGGCGGCGTACTTGGCCGCCATGCTGTCCAGGATGTAGACGCTGTGCGCGCCCGGGGGCAACGCGTCACTGCTGGACTTGGCCACGAGCAGGTGGCCCAGAAACGGCTGGTGTGGCGGCATCGGCTGGCTGGACGTCAGAACTCAGGGGAGGGGCAGACGGTCGTTCTGCGGCGCCAGCCCGGACGGGACACCCGGCCAGGGCAAGCCGGAAAGGCAACGACGACGTACCATGCGCATTCGGCGCAGCCGCGCGAAAAGCCTCTTGGCCCTCCATGCAGCGGCGATGGGCGTCGCGTACCGAGCCAGCAGGAGGGCCAGAACCGTGGCCATGCAAGCCGCGAGGAAGAAAGGGGGCGGTGGCGTCCCCATGGCGCAGGGCAATGTCGCACACAGCAGCGTGGAAAAGCCTCAAGCCGCTCGCCTGGCGCCGGGGGCAACGAATGGCTGCTTCTTCGACCAAGTTACTTTGAGGGCGCTGGAATGACGGCGTGCCGGCCGGTCGTCAAATGGTATGGCGGGGAAAGATGAGTTGGGGATGGCCGCCACGTCTTCGTCTGGAGTTTGTGCCTACTCGGGCTTTTCAACGGATACGTGCATCTCATCGACGCTCCAACTCTAGCTACTCTTGGTCGCCGACATACTCCACTAATTGACTGTGACTCGGCGGTAAGTAATACGTTGACGTGGGCAGGGATGGCCCCTAGATTCTCCAGGGGCTGGGAAACTTAAGAGAGTTCGGGCGGAACCTTGGGTTCCTCCCTCCATCAGGCAAGCTTCATTTCGCCTGCAGCTACGAACGCACATCTTGCCCGACTCACTAGAGGCAGATCCTTTGACTGCAGATGTCCATGAAAGTCAGCCCCCCAATACGGCTTGTTGATTGTCCGGGATCAACGGGCTGCTATATATATAGATAGTAGTACAAGCTTGGAGCCCTGTATTGCTATCGTGGTTCAACAGGACAACCCCACGAGCCGGTGCAATGGCCAGCCGGAGAGCACGGTTTGCCGAGTTTGGCGACCATATGAGCTTGATGGGGCGAACGAGTGAAGACCGAATCAACTGAAGCAGAGGAGTCTCCACACTCGGGCAATGGTAATATACTTGAAGTGTTTACTTTTACTTATCCAGGCATGCGTACTGCGTCACCCCGGAGACCACCGAAAAATGGCAAATGGCCGCGGGTAACAGCTTCGCTTTGTTGAATCCTATAAGTACGGCAAGCATCACCACTTGCCGAATCAGTCGTCCGTACGAAAACGCAACCATGATGCGGACAATGTAAGGGATCTCCGCTGTCCGTTTGTTCCCTTCGGCGCCATTGATTCTGGTGGCCATCCTTGGGTCGTCTCTCTTTTGGGATACTCATGCACAGGTAATCAACCTTCTTGTAGGATTGAAGATGATCCGCGTGTGAAAGTCTAGTGTGCCCGGCCAAGTAACATGAAGCAGCCTGGCAGCGAAATTCATTGAATTCCAGAACGACTAAGTGAGGTGAAGAAAAAGGAGAAGGGTTCAAACTGTTCAAGGTGGCGCAAGACCCGAGTACCATGGGCATCAGAGGGGCCAAAAACACCAGCTGGTCTACCCACCGCATGCTGAAAATTGCATAAATGTTGTCTCTTCGTGTACACTTTCCTCATGGCCACCCTTTCTCTCACTTTCGTATCTCTTCTTTCTATCAAGCTCGTCCTAACCAGGGCAAGTCAACACCCGGGCGGCTTGGCGCGAGCGTTATGAGAGTTGTCTCGGCGCGCGGGTAGAACACAACAGCCGAGGCTCAATACTTGATGGGAACGCGACCCGATGTTACAATTTGAGGGAAATTGGACCTTCAGGTGCGATAGCAAGGCTACTCAGCGACACGGATCGACGCGAAGGTCTTCAGACAGGTATCTGGCACAGAGATTCCCCTCGAAAAGGGGCCAAGGCAGGGGCAGACGAACGGTGGGCGTTTTGCCAGCATGATTGCAGTATCCCTGGCCCGATTATACTCCTGAATTACAACTCTGCCAGTGGGAAACCCAGGAAAATCGATATTCGTCAGCTTCGGAAAACTCCCGTAACTCCGGTGTGGCAGTGCGCGGTGGTGCAACCTGCATCATCTCGGGGGCTTGTAAATATCTCCACAAAGCCCCGGAGTATGGCGCTGTTCAAGCAGATGGCCCCGAGAAGATGGGTTCAACTGTATACGAAAACGAGCTTTCCGGGTCTTGGGAGTAAGTAAATTGTGCGAGAAGCGACAATGACGGCGCGGATTTGCTATGCGACCTGCCAAGGGGGGGGTTCGGCGTATTCGTATTCGGGTTCCCGTAAGCAAGCCCAGCCAATTAGATTGAGCGCCTGGCGCCACATTGGGATATAAATCAACGAAGCACTGTTGACTATCCATCAGCTTTGGGCGGCCAAACCTCTCGGGAAAGCCAAACGAGTCCTCTTTCTTAAGTATCTCTGCGCTCTGAAGTCGATCCTCCAACGTACCGGTCCCACCATGTCGAAAAGCCGAGACTTGATCACGGCCGACCACGCCCAAATGTCGGCCTTCGATACCGCCTTACACCGAGGCTCGACCAAGGCCCAGGGCGGTCTCCGCGCCATGATGAACAAAGACAGCGCCGCCCAGAACGTCGCGCTGAACGAGTACTTCCACCACTGGGACGACAAAAAGGCCGAGGATGAGACCAAGGAGATCCGCGAGGCCAGGACCGCGGACTATGCCACCATCACCAGACAGTACGTGGCCCTCCCCCGGGGACGGGGGGGCTGCCGATGAAGAAGACGACGGCGTCGTTCGCTGACAGGCGCGTTCGCTGCAGGTACTACAACCTCGCCACGGATCTTTACGAGTACGCGTGGGGCGAGTCCTTCCACTTCTGCCGGTTCGCCTACGGGGAGGCCTTCTCCCAGGCCATCGCCCGCCACGAGCACTACTTGGCGCACAGCATCGGCATCAAGAGCGGCATGCGCGTGCTCGACGTCGGCTGCGGCGTGGGCGGCCCGGCGCGCGAGATGGTCAAGTTCACGGGCTGCCACGTCACCGGCCTGAACATCAACGAGTACCAGGTTCAACGTGCCACCAACTACGCGGCCAAGGAGCGTCTTTCACACAAGCTGGACTTTGTGCAGGGCGACTTTATGGTGAGCCGACCCCCCGGTCTTTCCTCCCGGTAAACCCCCACCCTGAATCCTCCTCTCTCCCAAGGGGGGGATGAGGAGGGGGGGCAACGCCAAACCGACGCGGGTGTGCTGACTCGTGATGGTGGGTGGTGGGTGTAGAACATACCGTTCCCCGACAACTCCTTCGACGCCGTCTACGCGATCGAGGCCACGGTGCACGCGCCGTCGCTGCAGGGGGTCTACGGCGAGATCCTGCGGGTGCTCAAGCCGGGGGGCGTCTTCGGCGTGTACGAGTGGCTGATGACGGACGCGTACGACGACGGCGACGTGGCGCACCGGCGGATCCGGCTCGGCATCGAGCAGGGCGACGGCATCGCGGGCATGGTCACGGTCCGGGAGGGCGTCGCCGCGGCCCGGGCGGCGGGCTTCGAACTGGAGCGGCACGAGGACCTGGCGGCCGGCGCCGGCGCCGACGCCGACGCCGACGCGGCGCCGTGGTATTGGCCCCTGGGCAGCGACGTGCGCCATGCCCAGACCCTCGGGGACCTCGTCACGGTCCTGCGCATGAACCGGTGGACGCGCGTCGTCTCCCACACCTTCCTCAGCCTGCTCGAGGGCGCCCGCCTCGTGCCCGCCGGCACGCGCAAGACGGCCGAGAGCCTGGGCCGCGCGGCCGACGCGCTGGTCGAGGGCGGGCAGAAGAAGCTGTTTACACCCATGTATCTCATGGTGGCGCGGAAGCCCGTGTCGTGAAGAGAAGGGGGAGGGAGCCATGGTTGTAAGCCAGAACTCGCGTCTCCCGTAGGTACCTACTTAGATAAGGCAGGCAGTCAGTTCAGTCCTACGGCCAGCGCCCCTAATAGATGGATGTACAATCGTGCTGTCGGGAAGTTGAAGAGGCGCCCTCCTCCCGCACGCCGCCTTGGGGCCATAGGACCCCGTCGCGCGAGAACACCCTCGCTCGCCTCTTAAGGGACGGCGGGCGGGACGGGGGGGAAAAAAGAAAGAAAAAAGCGACCTCGGCCCGGGGGAAAGGATTGTCGGCGACGGGACGAGGCACACCAGCAGCAGCCCCGCCCGGGACACGCGGCTTATCGGAGGCAGCGCGAAAGCCCGAGATCGGCCTACGTATCGGCACGCAGTCCCGAAAAGGAGCCTCGCATCGGGTTAGGCTGCCGGCCAGAAGCAAGGGGGGTTTCATAGGTTCCGACAATGGATGGGCATGCAAGCCCGTCGGAAAGGCACAATTAAAACAGTCGATGAACGCAGCGGGGATTTCCGACCTTGTCTGCCTGCCTGCCTGCCCTCTTCGCCATCCGCCGCCCCCCCACCGTCGTGGTTCTCTGAACCATCCCACCGACCAAAGCCAAACCCGCCCTTCCCCGTCCCCAAGTCGATGGTGGCCATGACGAAGCTGACGGCTTGGCGTGCCGCCGCCGATTTGGAGAAGAGACCGCCGCCGCCCGCCGACGGGACCGACGAGTTCCTGGTCCGCTTCGCCGCGGCCGAGGCCGACGACCCGCGGTCCTGGAACCGGTACTACAAGGCCTGGATCACCCTCCAGCTCGGCCTGCTGGCCATCTCGGGCTCCATGGGCGCCTCCATCGTGGCGCCGGCCGAGCCCTACGTCGCCGCCGAGTTCGGGCTGCCGCGGGAGGCGACGGTGCTCATGCTGGCGCTGTTCATCCTGGGTAGGTCCAGACCGGTCCCCCCCCCCCCGGTCCACGCCGACGAACATGTCCCGCTCACGTCCGGGGGGGGAGGACAACCCCCTCCCCCCTTTCCAGGCTACGCGTTCGGGCCGAGCCTCTGGGCGCCCATCAGCGAGGTGTACGGGCGGCGCTGGAGCATGCTCCCGGCCGTCTTCCTGCTCGTCTGCTTCAGCCTCGCCGCCGCCGTCGCCCAGTCGCCCGCCGCCCTCTTCGCCACCCGCTTCCTCGGCGGCGTCTTCGGCTCCGCCCCCATCAGCAACGTCACCGCCGCGCTGGGCGACATCTACGCGCCCCGGACCCGCGGCGTCGCCTCGGCCTTTTACTCCGTCGCCGTCATGGGCGGCCCGACGCTGGCGCCCGTCATCGGCGCCGCCCTGACGGTGCATCCCTCCCTGGGGTGGCGATGTAAGAAAACAAAAGTTCCCGCCACCTTCCTTCTTGGGTAGATTCAGACGAAAGGCGGGCTGCCCGGGCTGACGCGCGCTCTGCCGGACCGCTAGGGACCGAGTACTTTGAAGCCATCTTCACTTCCGTCATCCTCGTCCTTACCTTCGTCGCCCTGCCGGAAACGTACCCGCCCGTGTTGCTGAAGCGCAAGTAAGCAATACCCGGTATTCTTTTAATTCTCTTTTCCCGCATGGACAGCCGCCCTCGTACTCTCGTTTTCCTCTTGTTCCCGTCGTGCCGGCCCCGAGCGTGCGTCGGAACAGGCTCCGGGAACCCACGTCTTTCTTGGGAAAGGGGGGCTGACTCGGGATGACGGGTTAGGGCGCAACGGCTGCGCAGCCGCGACCCGAGGTATTGGCACCCCCACGAGAGCGAGAAGATGGAGCTTGGCAACATCGTGACCAAGTACTTCAGCCGGCCCATCCGGTACGTTTCCCCCCCCCCCCCCGGCGGCCTGCACGCGACCCCTCCCGCGCGACCGTCCCGGCCCGGCGCTGACACAAGAGAGGCGGGAGGACAGCATGTTTTGGACCGAACCCATGGTGCTGTGCATCGCCCTCTACGCATCCTTCATCTTCGGCATCCTCTTCCTGCAGCTCGAGGTCTTCCCCATCATCTTCCACGACCAGCGGGGCTGGGGGGCGGTGGCGTCGACCCTGCCCTTCCTGGGGCTCTTCGGCGGCGTCCTCGTCGCCATGGGGCTCAACATCGCCAACCAGCCGCTGTACACGCGGGCCGTGGACGGGAACAAGGGCCGCGCGGTCCCCGAGGCCCGGCTGCCGCCGCTGGTGCTGGGCCAGGCCCTGCTCACCGCCGGCCTGTTCTGGCTGGGCTGGACGGCCGGGCCCCGGCACCACTGGGCGTCGCCGGTGGTGGCGGGCGGCTGCGTCGCCTGCGGCTTCACCGTCGCCTTCCAGCAGAGCCTCAACTTCCTCGTCGACGTCTACGGGCCCTTCGCCGCCAGCGCCGTGTCGGCCAACACCATCCTCCGCTCCCTCATGGCCTGCGGCCTGCCGCTGGCCGCCCGCCCCCTGTTCACCCGCCTGGGCGTGGGCCCGGCGTCGAGCGTGCTCGGCGCCATCTCGTGCCTGGCCCTGCCCGTGCCCTTTGTCTTCATGAAGTACGGGCCCCGGCTGAGGAAGCGGTCCAGGTTCGCGTCGGCCGAGGGCGCGTAGGCGACGGACCCGAGGACCCCGGCGGACACGCGGGAGCCCGTAGAAAGTCAATTGACTTGCCGGCCGAGCGCAGAAGTTGGACTCTCTTCCCCCGGACGTAACCCCTGGTCGCCCACGTTTCTGTTCCACCCTGCCTCCACTGTATGACACCACCACGTATTACCTCTTATTAGTCACGCCCGTAAATCAGCGATGGATGACTGATGACCAGTACTTTCCATATCCACCCCAGCCGGCCGTAGCAAACCCCGAATCGCTTGTGCGCGAGCTGCGCCGAAGAGCTCTGGCTTTTTTTCTTCTTCGCGAGGTTGTCTTTGCTTCGTTGCCATGGGTTTTTGCAGCAACATTCCTCGAATCCGCCCAGGTTCCTTTCTGGTGAGCCGAGTGCTCCCATGGAAGTAAGTCCCGATACTTTCGCAACGGTTGTCCAGAAGCGGCAATCCAAAGGGAGTCATCGTGCTCCTCAGACCCCGGATTATGTATTAGCGGCTTGGCACTCCAGCCAAAGCGTGCCCGTTCAGTCTTGGCTCAGCGCCCATCATCTCCAGGTTGCTGACTCGCGCTCCGCATCGTGATGTACCCCTCCCCACAGTGGGACACACGACGCCGTAGTCCGCCCGTCCCCGAGGGCGAGAGGGGGGGGGGGAGCTGAACCACTGGCGAGAACGCGGGGGCTCCCTTATCTGAGGCTTTTTGGGGTTGGCCCGCGGGTTCAGGGGGGCCCCGGCGGTGCTCTCTGATAGCACGGTCGTCCGCCCCCTCTAAGTAGGGGTGACCAGCAAGTGAGAGCGGAAAGAGTACACAGTAGAAAGGGCGCGCCGGTGACAAGCGTCGGTACCAACGCTTATCTCAGCCGGTCTGCCGCTGGGGGTGGTCGCGTGAGTCAAGCCGATATCTCACACACCCACGCCCAGCAAAGCGACCGGGCCTCCCACACACACCACACACACGTACACACACATACACACAGATAGATACACACGTCCACCCACCACCCAGCTCGGGCCCGTGGGACGTTGCTGATAGGGAAAGCCGACGAAAAACAGGAGCCGAGGGAGGAATAATGAGCAAACGGGCCCAGGAAGGGAAACAGAAAAGGGCCGCCTCGTCGCCCATATCTCTAGCCTCCCGGATCGGTTCGCGTTACGGGGCACATCGAGTGACTAGACTCGTCCTGGGGCGCCACCGGGCCGCTGATAACAAAGACCGACCGCCGCCGCCCCAGCCTGTCCAAGCCTGTCCACCGGCCAGTTGACCGTCCCAGTCCTTCCTCTTTCAGACTGCATAAGACTGCGTCAACTGTCGGCCGAGTCACCTCACTCTTGTCTCATAGCACACACCCACCCACACACACACACACACACACACACACATCGCGGCCTGTCTGCCCGTCCGCCTGTACGCCCGCCCGTACATCCCATCCCATACCCCCCCTTTGCCCCTCTTTATTCCTTCCCCCCCCCCGGACCATCTCGCCCGCGAACAAAAGAAGAAGAAAGGAAAAAAAGAAAACCCAAAATGGCTCGGGACGCGTCCATCGCCAGCGGCATTAGTGCCGCTCCGGCGACGGATGCCGGCCCGCCGCCGCCGCGGCGCTCCGTCGACGGCGCGGCGGCCGACGACGCGCTGGCCAAGATGGGCTACAAGGCGGAGCTGCCGCGCAGCCTCAGCATGCTGTCGGTGCTCGGGCTCTCCTTTGCCATCATGGCGGTGCCGTACGGCCTCAGCACCACCTTCTACATCAGCCTCGCCAACGGGCAGTCGGTCACGGTCATCTGGGGCTGGGTGCTGCTCTCGCTGCTCTCGACCGCCATCGCCGCCTCGCTCGCCGAGATCTGCTCCGTCTACCCGACCGCCGGCGGCGTCTACTACTGGGCCGCCCTGCTCGCCTCGCCCCGCTGGGCCCCCGTCGCCTCCTGGGTCACCGGCTGGCTCACCCTCGTCGGCAACTGGACCGTCACCCTCTCCATCAACTTCGGCGGCGCCCAGCTCATCCTCAGCGCCATCACCCTCTGGGACGAGGACTACGTCGCCACCCCCTGGCAGACCATCCTCATGTTCTGGGCCGTCATGCTGCTCTGCTACCTCATCAACATCTTCGGCTCCAAGCACCTCGACCTCATCAACACCGTCTGCATCTACTGGACCGGCGCCTCCATCGTCGTCATCCTCGTCGTGCTGCTCGTCATGGCGCCCAGCAAGCGCAGCGGCGACTTCGTCTTCGCCCACTACGACGCCTCCGGCTCCGGCTGGCCGTGGGGCTGGTCCTTCTTCGTCGGCCTGCTGCAGCCCGCCTACGTGCTGACGGGCTACGGCATGGTCGCCGCCATGTGCGAGGAGGTGCAGTCGCCCGAGCGCGAGGTGCCCAAGGCCATCGTGCTGTCCGTCGTGGCCGCCGGCATCACGGGGCTCGTGTACCTGATCCCCGTCCTGTTCGTGCTGCCCGACGTCGGCTTCCTCCTCGACATCGCCAACGGCCAGCCCATCGGCTACGTCTTCAAGACGGCCACCGGCAGCGCCGGCGGCGGCTTCGGCCTGCTCTTCCTCATCCTCGGCATCTGGCTCTTCGCCGGCGTCGGCGCCCTGACCGCCTCGAGCCGCTGCACCTACGCCTTCGCCCGCGACGGCGCCATCCCCGGCTCCGGCCTCTGGAGCCTCGTCGACAAGCGCTTCGACATCCCCTTCTGGGCCCTGACTCTCTCCGTCGTCGTCGACTGCCTGCTCGGCCTGATCTACTTTGGCTCCTCGGCCGCCTTTAGCAGCTTCACCGGCGTCGCCACCATCTGTTTGTCCACCTCGTACGGCCTGCCCATCCTCGTGTCGCTCTGCCAGGGCCGGCGCCACCTCGTGCACGCCACCTTTTCGCTGGGGCGCTACGGTTTCGTCATCAACGTCATCACTCTGCTCTGGATCGCCCTGGCCATCGTCTTGTTCTGTCTGCCCACCGTGCTGACCGATCTCGATGCGACCACCATGAACTACGCCAGTGTCGTCTTTGCCGGCTTCGCCCTCATCAGCCTCGTCTGGTATTTTGCCTGGGGCAGGAAGCACTTCTCAGGCCCGCCCGTTCTCCAGTCCAACCTGGCCGCCGACGGCGGCATCGGCGTCGTCCGGGGCCAATCCGTTGATGTCGAGGCGCCGCGCGACGAGAAGCTCGCGAAATCGGTGTCGCCAGAGAAAGAATGACGGTGCGACGATACCGTTCCCATAGAATGTAACATAAGTAGACGTTGTGAGCCGAGTGTAGAATAAGAAGATCGGTTCTTTCCCCCTCTAGACGCCCCGCCTCCCACGGCTCTCGAGCGATTTTGAATGCGCAAAGAGGTTAGTAAGGCGGCAGACTTGCCGCAAAACGACGTCACCTCAACAAGTTGGACTGCCACTGAGCACATCAGACCGGCGGCCATTGCCCCCCCAGTCAAGCCCATTTCCGGCATCTACGCCAGATTAGTAGAAGAACATATAATTTTGCATTACCAAATAGCGACGAAAAGTTGCCGAACCAAGGCACATTAGTCGTGTCTTGGGGCAGCCCCATCGTCTTATACCCAGGCCGCCCTGTGGTTACCGAGCCTTCCCAAACCGCTTCGGGACCCCACGCGTGTATGCGCCATTCCCACCATGCAGACCTGATCGCCGAGGTTCCTACTGGCCCAGCAATTCGGCGGCCATTTTCGTCCTCTCCTCGGGGCTCAACACCTGGCCTTTGACGGCGTCGGCCTTGGCCGGGTCGAACCTCCACAATCCGCCCGTCTTGTCGGCGTCGCCACTCTCGCTCAGGCCGACGTTCTTGGCCAGGCTTGTCAGAGCCGCGTCGGGGCCGCTGACGACGCTGAAGTACCGTCTGGCCCACTCACGCCCCTCGGCCTGTTCTTGCTTGCGCATGGCGCGCTGGGCGTTCTCGATCTTTGATTTCTCGGCGTGGACGGAGTCCATATCTCCGGTGCGGATGCCTTCTGCAACCTTGGACCAAGCGCGGCGCGACTCCAGCGGGTGCTGCTGCTCGAGAGGAGCGATGTTGAGCTTGCTGAGAGAGACGGCGGCGGGGTCCCAGCTCTCGATCAGGTTGCTGCTGGAGTTGTGTTTGGCGGGGCCCGTGTGGATCTCGAAGGCCTTGGTCCACTGGCCCGAGATGTTATAGAGCACCTCCTTCTCCTTGCCAGTAGGGTACAGGATGGCGGTGAACGAGTTCTTCTTGCCACTCAGCCAGCCCTTGCCGCTGTAGTCCACCTTGGCCGTGTAGCCGGTCGAGGAGGTGATGTAGGAGGCACCATCGAGCTCTATGAAGGGCGAGCCGAAGAGCAGGCCTTCAACGTGCAGGGACGGCAAGGTGATGACGTAGGTATCCTTCTGCGTCGGGTTGCTCGGGTCGGGGACAGTGAGGACGGCGTGGCCGATCTGCTTGATGTTGATGGTCTTGGAAAAGGAGGCCTTCTGAGCGTTGTAGCCCTCGAGGTGAACTTGGGTAGGCACGTTGGTAATGCTGTAGGCCGTCGCAGGGGGGTGGTGGCTGTATCACGGATCGGTTATTAGCATCGCTACTCGGCGCGTCGCTCTGTCGGGGAAGTGGGTAGGTAAGGTAGGCATGTAGGCAGTAGGGGGGACGTTGGCGTACTTGACCTGCTCGCTGACCAGCTCGGTGGTACCGGCTTCGTCTTCCCACTTGCCGAGGAACAGCTCGCCCAGGAAGGGGTTCAGGGGCTTCTTCTCGTTTCCGTACTGCTCGCTGCGGGAGGCATACTGCTGCTTGAGCGTGGTCAAGAACCACTTGAGCACAAGCAGGGCGCGCTTGGCCGCGTCTTTCTCCTTGGCGGGGGCGGCGAAAACCGCCGGGTGCTCACACCAGTAGGAGCTGAACTCGGTCAGACTGGTCGACGAGAGGATGAAGGGCGGGGCCGTCAGGGAGGAAAGATCGCCGTTGAAGGAGGCGATGGACTGCAGGGGCGCGTCGCGCGTCAGCGGAGGTTCGGTGCCGGCGGTGCACACGAGGCAGGTCAGAGACGGCACGCACCTTGATGAACGAGGTCCAGCTGGCGCCGTTGGCCTGCGGGTTGGGTGAGGGGCTCTCGGAATCGGCCATAGCTCTCTTTCTCTCTCTGTCTCTCTCTTTCGCTCTGTGTGTGTCGGTCGCGCTGGCCCGGGGAAGGAGAGAAGGGACCTGGTGTCGATGGCGGCGCTGGGTCGGGCTTGTCGAGGGGTGTACCGGCTGGGGAGGGGGGTGATGAAGAACCGGGGGGGGGGTTTTATTGACGGGGGGGGGGGGGGGGGGGGGGCTCCTCTCAATAGGTACCCGGGACGGATGACGAGCAGGGCGGAGTCTCCACCGGTGGGATAGATGGCTGAGCTGTGTTTAAGATGTATGTAGGGTACGCGTGGTCGTCGGTTCGCTGCGAGAAATACCGACTGGAAGCTGGCTGGAGGTTGGACCGTGACGGGGGTCCACGCGATGCAAAAGTAAGGAAGCAGAGGTAAGGTAAGTAAGCACTTAAGTAGGTAGGTATGAAAAAGAGGTCTCTCTCTCTCTCTCGTCTCTACCTAGGTCTCTAGGTGAGGTGACTTGGAACTGGTACGAGTAAGGTCGGGGTTCCACAGGCTTTTAGGAGTCGGGTGGGCAGGCTGGAAGAAAGGGATGCCACTTTCCCCCGGGGGTCCGCAAGATATACATCCACGTGCTTGCGACAATGATCCCATAGCAGCCGGTAGGGAGGCCGGCGCAGGTGGTGCGGCGGTGCCCCCGGATTGGACGCCGCTGGAAAGACTACGTAGGAGAGGGGGACGCCATCATCGTCCCGCCCGGTAGTAGTAGAGACCGGGTAACACTAATGGGGATTCGTTTGCTTTTGCAGCGAGCAGTCCGGATTGGAGGCCTGTGGATGGCCCGTCGCAGGCAACAACTGCATGCATGCAGTGCTGCTCGCCAATCTTGCGCGCCTGTCTCTCCATCATTCTCGTGGCTGGTGGAGGGGGGGGAGGAATCCATGGATGCGACGTTGGCAGCTCCCTGGTGTACAGCAGAAATGCCTCGCCAATACCCGCGCCTTGACGTCGTCAACTGGCCCGAGACGTCATGGGCCTTCTGGCCTTCCCCCCCCCCCCCCCCCCGCCTTCACACGCGACACAGGGGGCCATACTCAGGGGCCATGGGATACATTATCCAGTACAGCTCTATCAGGAATCCTGGCAGATAAAGACGTAGTAGAGCGGGGTACACAGAGGCAGCCGATGCGAACCAGGACAGGAAACGTCCCTCCATAGGTAGGTAAGTACTTACCTACCCCGGGGAAGCAGACCAGCCCGAGTCGCGTGGCCATTTCGAAGCAACACGACTTTATCCAGGTCTTGTCTCGCTGAGTGTGTGCCTAAGTAATCTCCCATGCCCGAACGTTCGACCGCCATCTTGCGGCCTTGGGCGGCAGGGCGGCTCCGCCTGTTTTGTAGATCGATCCAGAGATCCATCCCAACCCCAGACCAGCGGCACGGTGCACTTACAATCACATGCTACTACTACACCTCCTGATTCAGCATCCCGCCGGCCATGCCCTTCTACCACAGCACCGGCCAGTCGTAGGAAAACAGCGAGCGCATCGTCTGGTTTATTCTGCCGGCCTGCGCGGCTCGCTCGCTGATGAACGGGGTAATTCATTACCTCTTGGGCAGATCGGCCGGCGGCGTACGGATGGATGCAAGATCGACAAGTCTCGGTGGAACTGCGCGGGCTGCCGGGCAGATTGCACAGTTGGGACGAAACGGTCAGGAGGACCCTGGGCGCATCCGCGTCAGCGGCGGAGTACATGCGATGGATGCAACTACTTAGATCTAGAGGTGCCTACATCTGCTTCTTACGTCTATAGATGCAGATCGCTGTACCGCCGCTTGGACAGGCGCAGAAGCCGCGCCAAGCACAGCCTGGAAAGCTGCGAGCACTGAACCATCCCAAATACCCGGTTCCCGGGTTCACTTTTGCCTTAAGGGGGTGCATTTGCATTATGTACCCTTCCTTCCTCAGCTTCGGACCCTGATGATTCATCGCTCTGTCAGTGATAAGATTATTTCGATCCCATGTTCCTCGCCAAGCAAGCAGACTCCCAGCCCACGACCAACTACGACCGAATTGCGCGGTTGGTTACCTAAGTATCGAATGCATATTTCATCCGATGATCGAGGCCGCGTTCAACTCCGTACGAGGATTGGAAGGATATCATCGTGTGGGGAAAGCAGTGCCCTATTCACGGTATCGTGTACCCAGCGACCTGGAACGCAAATAGGGGGAGGTCAGTTGACGTGGAGGACAAACGAAACGTGTGGTGGATGCAACATGGTACACCCGATGCCAGAAGAAAAGGCATATATTATATATACAGTTGCTTGCAATGAAGAAGATGAAAAAAAAAAAGGTTTTATTCTCCGTAGAGAGGTATTGTTCCAAAGATTTCAAGTGCACTTGCGCTTGCCACCAGCGGAGGTCCCCTTCCCCTCAGTGTGCAGACTGGTTCCTGAACTTGCCGTAGAAACTGGCACTTTGCCAACGGATCGAATCCGCCACCTCCCCTCGAGAGAGGTGGTGAGCTCCCTGGCGAAGACGTACTGTCCGCAAGGCCATCTGACCCGCTGGTGGACTTGACTGAAGGTGACAGAAAGGTCGTTTGTTGAGCATTATCTGCTTAGGCAGCCACTGCCCTTTCCACGGTTTTCCCGGTTGCCTAGGTACTTAGGGAGCGTTGCCCGTTTGCATACCAGGAGGGGAAGCTGGCCCTCGGTGCCTAGCTCAGCAGGGCGTGCCCAAAGTGCCCGTGAGAAGGTCCAGGAAGTCGACGGTGAGAGGGTAGCAGGGGCTGCCCAGGGACCTCCCATCTCCCCAGTCATTGCCCCTGGTGGCCGTTCCGGTATGCTGGGGTCATCCGGTATAGGTAAATTTATGTAGGCGGGAGGGCTGGGTTTCGATCACACGGCAATCTTGGGTATGCCTTCAATGCTTACTGGGATATTGCCGAAAGTGAATGGGGTACGTTGGTTTTGGGAGTCCCGAAAGTGTTTGTCACAAGGAAACGATACGAATGCCCAAGATCGTCGCCAAAATGGGGGCACTTCCCGTGCCACCAAGTGTGATGTACAAATTCACACTATCGTGCTGTCCAAGGTGGCATGTATTGCTCCTGATGTGGCCCAGCGTCGACCTCTTTATGTACGCTCGGCCCTGCAGATAGACAGCCTCAAGCTTCCATTGGAACTGCTTAAAACTACTCTCCTACTTCTACGGTTTTCATTGGACATCGCAGCTGTTGATACGATCACACACATCACGAGAGGCATGTGGTCTCGGGTTTGTCGTATCAGAAGACAACTGGGCCGCCGATTATCCAGGCATGTTGTCTTGTTTCAGGTCCGAACCAGTCCAGAATACTCCCGTCGCCGCTGTTTCCAACGTTACTTGCTACACTTGTATAAGTCGACGACGAAGCTCGCGGAGGAAGCGCACGACCTGCCGCCAGTATTATGATGTGGCGAACTGAAGATATAGCGTACCTAATCACCGTCAGAGGAAAAAGGCCGAAGAAAACAACCGGATAAATGTTCACCAAGATTTGATTGCTCTTATTCTAATACCTGAATCACTAGGACCTTGAGAAAGTCGTGCTGAACCAGTGGAATCTCCAGGTAGCCACTTGGAGGACAAGGCAGGCCGCATATCGGGCCAAAAGCTGAGAAGAAACTATGAAAATACTGCTGCCATAATAGTTGTGTTGGCGACCACTACAGGTTTTGGGGCCCAGGCTCGTGCAAGACACGAACTTCCCTTGCAGAGAACACTGTGAAGAGGGTCCCTGGACACATAACCTGCCTCTTACCGGCAAAAAGCTCAGTGCAGAGGGCAAAAATACTGGTGGACCAAGAGTTGTGGACAACTCTTCTAGGCTGCGATAGACCTAGGTCAATGCGAGAATCGAACTCACGTCTCAGGAAATTATCGTGAAGAGGCTCCCGGACAACGAGGAGACCTCTACTTCAAAATCCTACGTGCTAACCAACTACACTAATCGACCAGTGACACTCGAATTTCTTATGGGGTAATATGACGGTGAACGGAGCTCACCGCCTGTCGCCGAGGTGCATCGTCGATCGTGGAAGGGGATGGAGGGTGACTTTCTTAAGCCGTATGGGGGGCAAAGGAGTTGGGATAGTGACGAGCTCGGGAGTCCGCAGAGCCACTGCCCTCTATCAAATGCTTCTGGATCGGCTTACTGGGTGGTAGGTCGCAGCCGTTGTGGGAACGGAATCCAGGGATGAATCTGAATAGTGAGCCGAAGGCCCCGACTGGGAGGTTCCCTTCGACTCTCCCGTATTAAAGGGGCACCAACCAATAAAGTCCACCGAGAGTTACGACGGGGAATTCCAGCCCTACAGATTTCCTGCAATCTCGAACGACAACTTCCGGGGTCAGACCAAAAGCTGGCAAGATGGCATATGCACGTATGGGACATTGTTAGTGCTAAGAGCACTTACAACACGGCAAGCTCGTTCATTGCTACTTAAGTACCTAGGTAAGAAGTATCTACTTTATATACCTAACTCAACGGGCGTCCGGTTCGCAATCGACTACGGGTCCCCAGTACCAGCTTACAAAGTTGAAGCCGGGAATTCTCAGATACTTATTTCATCTTGCACACTCATTACGGCCGATAGGGGCCAAGATGCCAACTTAAGGAAGTAAGCATCCATGGAGATTGGAATGGGATAGAAGTGGGAAGACGAGACGGGTACAGGCTAGGTACATGTACTTAGCGATAAGAGCCGGGAAGCTGCGATAAGGCGCAATGACGCAGGATGTTCGCTGTCCGACGCGTGGGAGTCGAGGCTGAGCGCTATTAAGCTCCGAGACTGCCTCTCCATTGGGAGCAGCCGCTGACGACGCCTGGAGGCTATTATCAGCGTCGTCGTCGTCTTGCAATTCAGCCGTCGCCCGCTGCGAGCTGCAATAACCGAAGCTCGGGTTACCCACGGCCGTATTCCCGACATGGTGCAGTCCGACCCGGCTTCTTGGCGACAGGCGGCAACTTGACACCTGCAGGGTCTGGGCCGAACCCGTGCCTGTCCCGCCCAGCGAACGCCCGACTGAACATCCCGCCTCATCCGATCCCACGACTCCCAGCGCAACCCCCGATCGCGCCATCTTCGCCCGTGGATTCCTCTCCCACTCAACAGGCCGTCACCCCGCCGCCGCCATCATGTCGATACGAATAGCCCTCGATAACCCGCCCGAGTTCTTCACGAACCTCGACGTCATCACCGGCCGCGTTATCTTGGGCCTCAGCCGGCCCGAGAACGTCGGGAGCATCGTCGTCAAGCTGGAGGGGGAGGCCCAGACGGCCCTGTCCATGCCGGACATGGACGGCCAGCGTCCGTCGGTCTACCACGCGGGGAGCGGCAACATCGTCACCGAGAACCACAAGCTGCTCTACATGATGCAGCAGGTCTACCCCGCCGCGAATACCCCCTCGTCGTCTTCCATGGGGGCCATGCCGGGGGTCCTTTACCCGGGCAGCAACGAGTTCCGCTTCCAGTTCAAGATGCCTCTCAACAACATATGCTGGAACCCCGAAGCCATGGCGTCCCTGAACGGCATTGCCGGCGTGGGCGGCTCGGCCAACGTGGGTCTGTTCGGTTTGGGGGGCTTCCGCACTATGGATGGGTCGAAGCAACTGATGCTCCAACATGTCAAGTCCACGCTGCCGCCATCCTTCACCGGCTTCCCCCGCGAGGCCGAGATTCGGTACTACCTCAAAGTCACGGTCCAGCGACCCGGCCTCTTCAAAGAGAACTGGCGCTACCAGATCGGCCTGAAGTTCCTCCCGGTTGAACCCCCACGGCCCCCTCGGACCAGCCAGGAGGCATTTGCGCGCCGGCCCTTCAATTTCAACCCCAGGGCACCGGCCTTGCACAAGAAGAGGAGCTCGTTCTTCGGCTCCAACCCCTTCCAGTCCAGCGCAAACGAGCCCCCGCCCGATCCACCGTCCCTCGAGGTCTCGGCCCGCCTCCCGTTCCCGACCCTCATTACCTGCAATCAGCCTGTGCCGCTGCGTCTGATTTCCAGGAAACTGCAGCCTACTAAGGAGCAGGTGTACATGGTGGCCCTTGAGATCGTTCTCGTGGGATACACCAACGTCCGTGTCCAAGGCCTCCAAACCACCGAGGTGACGCGTTGGGTCATCTGTGGGGCGAACAATCTGTCCATCGCTCTGGGGTCGCCTGACGACCCGGTGGACAAGGAGTTCGTGCTCCCAGATGCATTGTGGAATGAACGGTGTTTGCCCAATACGGTCTCGCCTTCGTTCACCGCGTGCAATATCTCTCGCCGCTACGAGATCGAGTTCAAGATCGGCCTCAGCTGGGGTCTTCCCTCGAAGAAAGGCCCCGAGCCACAGATGCTCTATCTGCCCCTCAAGCTCTCCAAAGTCGATGTTCTTTCTGGCATCGCCCCGCCAGCCCAGCTGGTCAACGCTACAGCCGCGCGGCCGCGGCCCCCTCCCCTGCCACCACGACAGAATACCTCGGCCACCCCTACCGCGCCGCCCAGCGATCCGCTGTATCCGCCACAACTGGGACCTACCAACGTGCCCCTCGACGACGACGCACCGCCTAGCTATGACGAAGCCATGGCGCAAGATATCACGGTACCCCAGGAGCGTCCTGCCTACAGCGGTGTCACCGCCGAGAACGCCCCCAGCTCCATGCCGCCGTCGGAGAAGTCGGGCCTGCATTGACAACGGGTCGAACGTAGCGTATTGACCGGAGCTTCCTACTGTGGCATTGCATGTTGCTCTGGGATGGTGGGCGTTGGTGGGCACTTTGGTTACAGGTTTGCTAATGATTCGGAACGGATGATACCCTTACGGCCTTCGTTTTCCACTGTTCTCATATAATAGATATATTTTTCCGCATGATTCACCCTATGATGACTGTAATCGTGGCAGCTACAAAAATGCTATAGGCTGATTCTCACATTCAGGGTCTCTTCGTGCAGCTGTTTCTGAGCTGGGCAAAGTCATAATGGAATTGCGTGGTCCTTCGTGATCCACAATATGCCACCCCATACGATGCCGTGGCATAGCGACGATAAAGCATCGCCCCGGGGGTCTCACTTCGGGTTGTTCACGGGGGTGGTATTGGCTGGTTCGCTGCTTCTTTTTTGCCCTTTTCCTTGGGCTTGTCCCTGGCGTCTTTGGTCTTCTTGGGGTCGTACCAGCCACCACGTCGAGGCGGGTCTCCGTCGTCGTCGCCGCCGGCGTAGCCTTCCTCCCAGTAGTCCCGGTGGTCGCGCTCGTACTGCTCGGCGTAGGCTTCCTGCTCGTCATCCACGCCGTCGTGAACGCCGACCGCCGAACCTCCACGTTCCGGAGCCGGCATTGCGAATTCGGAAGGGGGCTTTTACGCCGCCGGGGCGGGGGGGGGCTCCCAACAGGCGATGCAGAACGGGCGATAGAGAAAATGCAAGGAGGCGGCGGCTCGCGTTCGGGCGCAAAGACTGCCCCTCCTAGGTCGCGACGCGCAAACGAATCTGTCCAGCTTGCTTTTGGGTCTTGCCTGCCATGGGGGAAAACTTCCTCCAGTGCTGGGGGAGGGAAGGGGAGGCTCCTCGGGCCAATTTTTCGAAGGACGCCTCACCGCAGCCTGCTCCAAATATGCCTGGTGTTCTGCCTTGGCGTCGACCTTCGCTTGGAGTCCCGGAAGTGATCTAATGTTGAGTCCTGTCTGTGGTGTGCAATACAATTCATGTACTACCACGACGCCACAGGCGAAAGAGCACCGGAAGGCTATGGATTCGGAAGTCAGCGTGGGAGGCAAAACCATTGCGGGATGGAATAACCCGCAGCAAGACAGAGTGGCTGTGTTGTTGGATCTTGTCGAGAGTAGTTGGCTTACTCTGTCCGGGGCATGGAAATCAAAGGACCGGAACCAAGTTTCCAAAGCGTAAGGCATACTGTCGGACATGTTTTGCCGGGTAAACCAGAATGCCCCAGAAACACTGAAGGAGACGATAGTCATTCACCAGGTACAGTCTTCGAGTATCCTTGCCTCTTGAGCTTTGCTGATACGTACCCATGCACAGGTCATTCTGGGAAGGCTCCTCGAACTGCTCGAAGATAGTGACGGTGCTCGCCACCCCGGGAGTCAAAGATCTTGAGCCGAGGGCCTGGACAAGGCCTCGGCCTCGGTAGCTACGAGCTCTGTGTACCAGGGTGTAGAGGGTGCTTCTACACCAAGGTCCACGTATTCGAAAAAAGCTGCCTCCGAAAAGATCGAAGGGTGAGTTTTCGAACCCAAAGTGCTGCTTGGCGGTATACTTGATGACTTCTTCAGTGACGTCCATTGGTACCCAGACCGTCTCCCGACACGATAAATAGCAGTCCAGAATCCCAATAGAAAACGGGCCTGCGTTGAGACTGGGCACTCAGAAAATCCAGCTATCATCGGAGAAAGCCAGGCCTATGACGAGTGTGGAGGTGAGTTGGGACACAAGCGATCAACCGAAGATATCCAATCCGTCGCAAGGTCGCGCGGTATGCTCCAGCTACCTCAGACGGATCCAGGTGCGCTCGCCGCGCCTGAATCTACTGTGAGCCACTGCACCCAGCGGTTCCCCCTTGGTTGGATACATAGATGTAAACCGAGCAGTACCTCCTGTATTGACGCCATAGCCGCCTGACCGTCACTAGCACGGTCAAACTGAAGTGGCACAAAAGCACTTGGCTATCAACCGGCCACCCACATGTTGAGGATGATACCAGAGACGTAGTATTCAAGCACAGCGCACACCAGATATTCAGGGGAGCCGACACCGTCAAAAGGCAAAAGGCAGACGAACAATCATCACTCGGGGTAAGAGAGACCGCGGTGCGGGAATGACTTGACTGTACAAGTTCAAGCCAAGGCCCTCAAATTGGCGTGATGCACGCAGCTGGATTTGAAACAGCATGGCGCTACGCCAGTCCGTTGGAGTTGCCTCTACAGACCAGCTCCGCTTAGGCTATTTCACACTGCACTCCCGTGACAAAGACAAATACATCCGCGAACGAGACCCTCATCTCATATGCCGAAGGTCGCCAGACACCCAAATCGACTACTCACGTGCATGCAACCGTATCGCAACACGCTTTCGCATGCCGAGAACCTAGAAGACGAGCAAATGTCTTCACCGGAGCGGCAAAGAGAAGCATCGTGCTTTGCAAGATACCCCACGCGAGAGCAAGAATACCCTACACCTCGTCCTCGAGGAATCGGTAGGCAAACTTGAACTCGGCCTTTCTACGGTTCATCCTGCATCTCTTGTCAGCACTAGAGGCTCCGTGATATTACTGGATAGCGACCAGCAAGCATAGCAACTCGACCTACCAGGTGGATTCGTAGTCGAAAAAGCGGTAGGTGCCTTGCTCGAACTCCTCGGTAATAGACTTGGGTTCTTCGTGGCGCTGAAACCATGTTTGGTACTGCTTATGGAATCTCCAACTCTGATCCTTCAGGGCCTTCGCAGCCAGATATTGCTGGTATGTTCCCTGCTTGTAGTAGAACACGTAGAATAGTGTGTCCGGATCAATTCGCGCATACAGCCGCGGGTCATCAAAGATGGCCAAAGGTTCTTGGGGGTACTGGGACATGGACGTGTACCGGTGCTCGGGTCGGTATTTCCTCGGCGCGTCAGCGTCCGCGAGGTCGGGAGTGGTGGCCTGGGAGGCATGCATCATCCTCAGATGCGACTGCGAGGTGACAGGCACTTGGCGTTTCTTAGTCATCTCAAACGACTCCACCAAGTCCTGCAGGGAAGCAGGCAGGTGGTAGATAGACTCCTCCTCCTCCTGCTGCTCGGCCGCCTTGACGTCATTGGATACACCATTGGTGTGCGAAGCTGCCAGAGTTGGTAAGCGCGGGGCTGTGGACACGGAGTGACTGCTAGGTGTACCTTTGGAGCTCTCTGCGGGCTCAGCGGCCACGGCTGGCGCTTTGCCCGCTGCTTTGGGAGCGGCCTTCTCCTTCTTCGTCGGCGGCACGGATGTGGCAGCGCTGGCAGCCGCCGGGGTGGGCTCGGGCGTCTTGGTCTCAGATATATGCAAGGGCGGTTTTGTTTCTGACGGGGCCGGCTGTATCGAAGCAATACTCGGCGAGCTCGTTGCACTAGTACGGGCCGCTTGAGCGGGCGATGCTGCCGAGGCCAGCACAGGCAGGGCGCCCGGGGGCGGGGGAAGTGGAGCAATTCCCAAGTTGTTCTTGTCGCTGGCAGCGGCGGCGGCGGCGGCCGATGCGTACTTCAGGCCCTCTCCAGCTGGTCGCGTCGGCACCGATGCCGGCTTCATTCCAGTATTCGAGCTGCTGCCATTGGTAATGTTCGAAAGAGGATTATGTAATGTTGCAAGCGTGGGCAACGGGGACTTGAGTTGCGCCGAGGGCCGGCGGCCGGCGGCCTGTGTTCCTTCGGCGGCACTCCGAGCCGACTTGCCGGGCAAGACGGCGGGCAAGCTGCCCGACCTCGATTCGGATTCCACGGGGTCGTCTTGTATCGACTGGGCGTCTTGCGAGGACACGCGGTCGTTCTCCTGGGTCATGCCGTAGGTGTCTTCCTCCTCCTGCAGCTCCAGATCGTCGTACAGCTCCTCGTCTTCGACGAAGTCGTCGTTCATGCCGTCGGACACATAGTAGCGGATGCTCTCCTCGAGGTCCGTCACCTGGTCGGTCTCGACGCCACCGTTCTCCAGTGAGCGCCGGATGAGCTCCAGCTTGCCCTGGTGCCACTTATGGCGCTCGATGATGTTCTCAATGGCGGACATGCGATCGGCCTTGGCTGTGTTCGTCTTGCCCTTTTTCATGGTGGCTTGTATCGACTCGCTCTCGGCCTCGAGAGCCTCGATTTGCTGCTCCAGTTCGTCGACCATGCTGGCCAGGAATTCGCCGGCCTCGACCTTGGCCTGTTCTTTGGGGTCGAGTTTGGCGGCAGCAGAGAGCCCTTCCTTAGAATAGGCCTTCGTCTTCATCGCCTTTTCCACGGCTTTGAAACGCTCCATTTGCTGGACGGGGGACCTAGTTTAGCCATGACAATACATCCAGTATGGAGGTGCCGGACCAACCGTTTCTATCAGTTTCCTGTGCTCCAGCAGAGGAGCCTTGTCCTTGATGTCATTGCTGGCGGCCCATGTCTTGATCTGGTCTCTCAAGCGCTGAAGTTTCTTGATTTCGCGCTTAAGGTTATCCTCAAGCTTCTCCTTCTGGGCGGGGTTATTGCTCTGCTCTATTTTCTCGTAGATGGCATCAAAGTCGGCGACGCCCTCGGCCACCTTCTTGAAGCATTTATCTACTTCCTGCTGCAATTTCCGTGCCGCCATTGTGAATTTGCACTGCGGCAATGGGATAAGAGGGGGATAGGTGTCGTGATGTTGGCAAGAGATGATGGGAGCCCCGGGAGTCGAGGGTCCAGAGGCGGGAAATGACCGACGGGCTGACGAGGCCGGAATCAATCAAGACGCCCGGTGGGGGGGTGCAGACGTGGTGCGACGGGCGTCCGGCTGAAGTCGGGCGTGCGAAGGTCGAAACGAGGACGTCCAAGGTGGGCGAAGAGGACGGCACCCGGCAGTGGTGGTGGGCGTCTGGAGGGAGGGGAGGGGAGCAGGTGAGCGGGAGGGGCCGGCCTGGTGTCGTCGACGTCGAGCCTTGCCGAGAGGGCGAGGGCGAGGGCGAAGGCGATGATGATGGGCCTGAAACCGAGGTTCTGGAGGGAGAGATTGCGATGCGGCGGTCGGGGCCCAGCGGGATGCGCCTTCTCCGGGGAGATATTGGAGATGGTGGGTAGGCCGGCTTCGGGTTTGTTCGTTGGTCGCTCGCGCGCTTGCTCGACGGCCAGACACAGGACGGAACGGAGCAGAGTCTGCCAATCCGGTTGCCCTGGGCTGTGTGCGGTCGGTGCGGCCTTTGCTGCTGCTGTTTGCACGATGAATGCGTGCTGCGATGGGTAGGTTGCGAATGTGTGTGTCGGCAGGAACGTGAGGTACTCTCATCCGGTGGGATGTTAGTAGGTACAACGTGTAGGTTTCCTTAGCTGGGGCACTTGTTAGCAGCAGCGGCCGCTGTTAGCAGGCTGCCAGGCAGGGCGCACAGGTACTTCTCTGACAGGGCTAAGGGATAGACAGCATGTACATCCCATCCCATCCCACGATTGGCAGCCTTTCAGGCTTCGGGTGCACGCACGACCGGGGGGAGGGCCACACCGATGGGAGCGTGACAGACAGGGCTCGGGCGCTGAGGCTGCCAGCTCTTTTTTTTCTGCGGCTTGGATGTTCCGGGCCGAGGCAGATACGGGGGATCTCAGCTACATACAGGGCTCCTGGAGAGACAGGTACACCTGTGCTTCTTTACTTACATGTATGTACATACCTATTCATATCCAATACTCTTGACTTGCTAAATCTAAGGTTGGGTAGGTGGGTAGGCAGATAGCTACTTAAGTACGTCGCAAATGCTCCCTATTCTGCACATTCCCAACATGACCTAGGTATCTCGCAACTACGCACCGTTTTTGTGCGATGCATCATCCATCCCCGCCACGTATGTACCTACAGTATCTGCTCCCTAGAGGGATGGAAACGGGCTACTTGGGATGGGACTTTTCCGATCCCCAATTAGAATGGAACCAACGACCATATATGCCCTGGAGATAACCCCGGTCTATCCGTAACCTGTTTACATTGGAACGCCCAACTGTATCACATGACGTTCTGGTTCAACAAACCATCCTTCGGTCGTGGGCAAATAGAGAAGTAGGCATACCGCAAGGCGACTGTCGCATTTCTTTGTATCACCTATTGGCCGGCGCCCTTTGCCCATCTGCCCGCCTCCCCCATTCCAATCCTGCTGGTACCCGTGCATTATCCGGACAGCGCCGTGCCGTCCTTCGCAGAAAACGGCACGTCCACCAGAGCAGAGACGCAAGGTAGGGGAGAAATACCACCACGGCAGGCCTGCATAGGTACCTACAGCTATCCAGCTGGCCAAGATGAAAGGTGGGTGTCCGTCCATACCCTGCCGCCGCATGGCCATGCCTGCAAACGCCGTCGTATTCATGTCTCCGTCTTTTCATTCCAGCCATCTTGCAGCGAGTCCTGTCTGCTTCCGTCACGGTGGACAGGGAGGTCGTCTCCTCCATCGGCAAGGGAGTCCTTGTTTTTGCCGCCATGGCCCCCGGTGACACGGAGAAGGAGGCCGAGAGCCTCGCAGCCAAGGTGCTGAAAATGAAGCTCTGGGCAGACGACGCCGGCGGCCAAGTATGCTTGTGTCCTCACCCGCCCTCCCTTTTGACCCCGCCTCCCCAGGGTTATCTACGTCTCCGGCACATCTGACAGCGTTCGTACCAGTGGAAGAAAAGCGTGCGGGATATCGATGGTGAGGTCCTGTGTGGTAGGTGCCCGGTGTTAGGATGTGGGACGACGCCCCCAGGCTCACTCCGTCGCCAGTATCCCAGTTCACTCTACTGGCCTCGACCAAGAAGGGAAATAAGCCAGGTTTTCATAATGCCATGGGAGGAGACGAGGCCAAAGTACTGTACCAGTATTTCGTCGACAAGGTGCAGCAGGGTTACGCCGCCGACAAAGTCAAAAACGGTGTCTTCCAAGCCATGATGGAGGTCGCTTTGGTGAACGATGGACCGGTCCGACGCCCTCCGTCTGCCGTTTGGTTACTTCACATACTGACAGAATGGCCAGGTTACCTTGGAGCTGAACGCCGGGCAGAATCCCTCGGACAAATGATTGAATTTCCGAGCCCAGGGAAGAAACCCCCCTCGATAGAAAACCACCCCCGCCCCCGGGACGATAAAGCTAGACCTTGTTCAAAGCGTAGACTTGGATTAGAACGGTTATAAACAGTCTCAGATTAGGTGTTTTAAAAGCGTTCCGTATAAATGTATGTGTTGGTCAACGGATAGTAATTGATAGAGAACTCCAGCGGTATAGGCAAAGTCAAGTCATACTCCCCATCAGCTTTCCTCACCTATTACAGCATCGAAAATTGAAATCAGTAACTCCCAAAGCCCGCCCGATCCATCCTAGTCTGGACAGCGCTGGGTATCATTCTGCCGTGAAACGAAGTCGGAAATGAACGCCGGTGCCCCCGTCAATCTTCATAAGAACACCCCCAATACCGTGTGCGCAGAGCGCGGGAACTCTTGGCAACCTACTTGGACGAGAGCCGAGCCTTTCGGCTCCGTCTTTTAGCAGCCACCCAGGGGTCCCAAACACCAGCAAATATGTCTTCGCAGTCGTCTGAATCATCGGAATCGAAGTCGACCGCCTCGACGTCTTCCTTCGGGCTCAGCTGCGCGGGGTCCACGTTCAAGTCGCCCGACTCGGGCGCCGGCACGTCGTCCCAGCTAGAAGAGTTCACGGTCCGCTTGGTCTCGAGGATGAACTTCCCAATTTTGTACTTCTGGGATTCTTCCTTGGCATCAACGTACTTCCAGCCCACCTTGACGCGGCAGACGGCGCACATGATGTCGGAAACCACGTGGGAACCCGTCACCAGCTGCCGAGTTTCGGGCTTGCCGAGTTGCACATTGGCCAGAGTACCGCGCGGCTGGTCCTTCTTGCGGGGTGCCAGCGGCGAGACCAGGTACGCTCGTCCGTACCGGCCAGTGAAGCCCTTGCTCACGATCTGCGAGGTGAAGGCGAGATCGGTAGAGCAGGTTGAGCATCGAATCGTGTCGGGCTGCACGCGAGACAGCCGCGCCGCGTCCGACTTGCCATGGGGTTGCTGGCCCTCGCTCGGATGTGAAGGCTGGGGGAACCCCGGGGGGGAGAAAGAGGGCGTCAGCGGGCTATCCGTGGGGCTGGAGGCAACCGAATCCGCCGGAGAGCTACTGAGAGCGGGAAGAGACGTCTCTTCGGGCGGGCTGGGATGGCGCCTGCGACTAAATGGCAGGGCGAAGCTCGGGAGCAGATAGGTTGGGAAGCGCGGCGGTAGGCCGGCCATCGGCGAGTCACCCGCCATGGCGAGGACCGGCGTTGCGCAGACCGACAATCAAAGACTCCGTCGGCGGAAAGAGCACTGGCAACGGGGCGAGGACCGGTCTGGTCACGGAACGGAAACGGGTCGTGGAGGATGGAAACCGACAGCGACCGAGTCGGCGTCGGATCTCGCTCGGGGTTGTCCAAATGCTGGCGTCACTTATACGGGCTGCAGGTGGGATGGCAATGCGGTTGGCCAGCCCCGCATGGTTTGAGAAGAACAAGAGGGCAAGCCGACGCGGCCGACACATAAAAATACCCTTCCCGGGGTTTCAAGGCCGCCTTACGATGCATTAAGCTCAAGAAGAAAGAAGGAGGAAAAGGCAAACCGGCGAGGGCGTCGGACGGGGTACACATAGGCGCTCAATGATGGCATCCCATCCCACCGTGACCCCTAGCTTTATCACCCCTCCCACACACACCACACACCCTGACACCCTGACACCATACGGTCATCAGGTCTGGCTCTGGCTCCCGTGCGTCCATGGTGCGGGTGGGCGCATGCACATCCATCCTATCCGTCCCATGGCATCCCGCCGCGTATTTCGCCGGCAGAGCCAAAAAGGGCCAGCGTTGTCACCCCTTCTCAGCCCACTCCCCCATCCATCATCCCCCATCCCACGACGCTTGACGCCCCCTTACGGCCCGGCAGTGGGCATGGCTACCTACATATGTACTATTAGGTATGTATCTAACTATCTCCCCAGACCGCCGCCCTTGTTGAGGCCCGCCGTACACGCGCCCAAGGACACGCGCGCACATGCTCGTACCAGTCCGAAGCCCCCGTATGGAGACCCGAGCACCTCACCTCCCGTCACAAGATGTACGTACTTCAATACATTGACGCCCATGTACTCCCCCCTCGCCCGCCACCACCACCACCACCACGACCTTTCCCGGGGGCGGACCCTGCATGGGGAACCTTAGTTTCTATGCGTAAGACATTCACGGGTGCGGGGCACGACACTGATACCCATCCTCGCCGTCACAAGTCCCATTCATCCATCCCAGACTCCGTCCCACTCCGAACGGGGGCCGAAGCAATCGTGCATGATGCTAGCCAGCAACAGCAGATCCGGTGGGACTCGGCCGGCCCAGCAACCCCAACTGCCATGAGACGGCCGTGAGAGGGGGGAGGGAGGGAGAGAGAGAGAGAGAGCATTGTCCGGCTGTCCCATCATTATTAACTACCTACCTATCTCTTAGCCTAGTAGCCTGTCTACTGTGTAATACGTTGGGCCCAGCAGAGATACATTCAGTGGTCCGGCTGCCTGGCTGGTTATATCATGGCCCACGAGTCATGCTTTTTTTCTGCCTCTCTTTAACTTTCGTCTGCCGACCCGGTGTTCTTAGTTTCCACCCGGCTCCCACAGATAATAAGGCCACAAGAATGGGTTTTTGAGACAGCGCGGGTGTACCCATACACACAGACGCATTGCAGCTTGATTTTCGCTGACGGGCGCTGACGAGAATGCCAACTGACTGATTTGTAACCAGTATGCATATTGCCTTCCCGCAGCTCAGCATCGTCGGTCGCCTCTTCTTGCTGCCGCCGTGAGTTGCAGCCCAACATGGCTCGTCGGGGCGAATCGGTTCCACGAAGCCAATCAGTCCGGAGATGGGTGGTCACCAGACTTCGGCTCTCGGCCCCTTCGAATGACACAATTGGACGTCGAGCCCGTTTCGACTCGCTAAGGGTTTAGTAAAACGCGGGGATGGGTTGCCACCGTGCTCCCACAGATCAGATAACAGGAATACCGCTGCGGCCGAGAACAGGAAAGAGTCGTTCGAGTCGGTCGCTATCCGGCACACCTTACGTTTTGAAACCCATCCAATCGCCTGAGGTGAAAGCCGAAGAAGGCAGTAGAATCTTCGCCTTTCACCAGGGCCAGGCATCATCACGGGATTGCGCAGTTAGATGGACGCATACTGACACAGGGGGCGCATAATGGTCTAGTCAGCCCGGTAATCAACCCTCTCCTCTCTCTCTCTCTCTCTCTCTCTCTCTCTCTCTCTCTCTCTCTCTCTCTCTCTCTCTCTCTCTCTCTCTCTCTCTCTCTCTCTCTCTCTCTCTCTCTCTCTCTCTCTCTCTGCTGGCTGGGCGGCGAGGCGAGAGGGCCCTCGCGCGGGCCACAAGCAATTCAATTCCAGTGGAGGAGAGAAACGTGGTGTCGCTCTTATGGACATGCTGCATCTTGGTATACCAGCAGGGTCCAATCGGGCTGGAGGGCGACAATGCGCTACTGTAGTTTTTGTCAGCGCCACGCGATAGTGAAGGGGTGCTGTGAATGGCCCAATGGACAGCTTCTGGGAGAGGTTGGCTCAGTTGGGCACCCAAGGCCGCCGGAGGCTCGGCGGACCATTCCAGTTGCCTCGAGTAAATGCCAACAACTGCAAATCGCCAGGCCGGACAAGCAACCAGGCCGAACTACGGAATCAACCTCTCGTAGTAGCGACCCTTCCATCCAATACGGGCCTCTTAGAGCAGATTTATTGGGGAGCCGCTTGCCTGTCTGTCTTAGGCAGCTTTTATTAGTAGGTCTGTCGCCAGCCGAGGCCCTGACTGCCTTTTCCTGGAAATTTCTCGTCCGTTGAGTCCATCTTGGAGTCACAAAGGCGTGGGTCGGTACCCACTTTTCTGACTGTCCAGTTTCCCTTTTGACCGGACTCTGTTCCACCTCCAGCCCGTCCATTTCTCTCACACCCTTTCCCAATCGCACCATCACCGACCTCGTTCCTCCTCTCCCCCATCGCCGTCACGCATCTGTCATCTCCTGCACCGCAAAACCTTCGGGAACCTGCCAGCACAAACCTCAACTGACACCCGTCTACAAACCTACTCCATCGACGACCCTTTCCATCCTCTTCAAACCACCCCCAACCCAAGCCCCCTACACCAAAATCCCGACTTCTCCCCGAGATCAACAGCCCTGGAGCCCCTCAGCAGCAATGGCGCCAATGAAAACCAACAGTAATAATAATTTAAGTAGTCACTATGGCGAGGCCGTGGCGCGTCAGGCCAATGTCCTCGCCAGCTGCTACGTCGTCGACCCTTCGGCCTCGCTGAAGGGCTTCCACTACTGCACTACCCTGGCTGCAGGGGCCGAGTGGTATTCCTGAGGTTCCTATCTCAGGACTCCCCTCCCCCCCGACAAGCCCCCCCCTCGCGGCCATCACCTCGGAGAACCAGCTGGCGCTGACCCCCAAGCCCAAGAAGCGCGCCCCAGGTTCCCCGACCGCTTCGGTCCGCCGCACCGCCAGCCGCCGCCGAGGGGGGGCAACACTCCAGATCAGGGAAGAATGTGAGAGATTCTTTTGCGAGACCATGAAAGCCGTGTTCCAGGTTGAGGGGAACACGGCCGGTAGTGGCTCCGGCCTGACGGGTGTTCACTACACCACACCACCTACACCACCCGACGATTACTTCACCCCGCCGCCGCCGTCCTCGTCCGCCCCCGCCGGCCCCGGAGCCGCCCGCGTCTGCGGGTGGATGGAGTACTGGGACTACGCCGGCGGCGCCAGCTTCCGCGCCTTCATCGCCGACGACGGCCACGAAAAGTCGCTCTTTGCCATCTTCGACGCCGGCCTCATCGGCCGCGACCTGAAGCAGGCCTTGATCGGCCTGATCGAGCTCGCCGACCCCCTGGACTGCTCCCGCGTCGTCATCTGCACCGACCGCGCCATGCCCGAAGAGGACGCCCGGGCTCTCATGCGCAGCCTCCAGTGGGTGGGCTTCGAGCTCACCACCCTAGACCACTGGTCTGGAGAACTGGACACCACCAGCGACAAATGGTTCTTCATGGGCATGGACGTCTGATTGCTCATTCCATTCGTTTGACGGAGTTCCGGTTTCAATTTCCTTTCCGCTACGTCGTCGTTCCGTCACTTCGACCGGCGCCTCCGCCGCCACTCATGGCCGGGGTTAATTCTTCGCGATTCGTTCTGTTCCTCAAAACTCCCTTGGCGTTTGGGTCCCGTCTCTTCATTCTTCAGCGACTGCATCTTGGGACGCTAGCATTCTGAGCGTGGCGCGCAATCGAGGGGGGAGAATGAGCATAAGCATCGACGAACCTTTATGGTCCAAAAGTGATTCGTTCTACGTCGCCCTACAGCAGACACGCCGGCTTGCGGCATCACACGTGCAGTTTCTTGTTCGTTCAGTTTCATCGTTCCCGGGAAGCATGGTATCGACGGGCGTTTCGTCTTTGCAGTTGTGCTCGGCTCATAGTTTGTCATCAATCAATTATTCGCGAGTTGTCTCTTCTCTCTCTCTTACCAACGCCTCTATCATGTGATGTGAATCGTTAAACCCAGTAAATTCCCTCCTTTCCATACACCAAGCCAGATACACATGGTCGCCTTCCTCCTATCCCTCCTATAAATCGCCCTCGAATTGTCGTACCTCGAGATTTCGCTCCCCCAGGTAGTCCTTGACCTGCTGTACCGTGTACTCGCCTCGGTGGAACATGCCGGCGCCGAGCGCGGCGTCTGTCCGCGTTTTCTCGAACACCTCCTGGAAGTGCGCGGGGTTGCCAGCGCCACTCGAGGCAATGACGGGTATCTTGACAGCGTCCTTGACTTGCTCGATGAGCTCGAGGTCGAAGCCATTGTTGGTGCCGTCGCGGTCGATGCAGTTCAGCAGGATCTCGCCGGCGCCCATGGCCTCGACGGCCTGGGCCAGCTCCACCACGTCCATGTCGCGGGTCTCGCGCCCGCCCTTGATGGTGCAGGCGTACCAGCAGTACTCCTCGCCCTTGGGGCCCGGGAAGGCGGTGCGGACCGTGGCGTGGCGCGTCGCGTCCACCTTGGGGACGTAGACGCGCTTCGGGTCCACCGACACCACCACGGCCTGGTTGCCGTACGCCTTGGAGATCTGCTCGATGGCCGTGTTGCCGAAGAGTTTCCGGCCGAGGCTGTAGTACTCCTCCGCCGCCAGGACCGCGTCGCTGCCGATAGACACCTTGTCCGCGCCGCTCTTGAAGTACATGGTGGCGATCTCGAGCGCCGAGACCTTGGTGCCGTCCGTGTCCACCGTGTCCCGGATGCCGCCGCCGATGGTCAGCGGCACGAAGACGGTCTCCGAGGTCCGCCGCAGGATCTCGAGCATCGGCAGGTCGGCGATGGGGCAGTCGCGGAAGGAGGTGATGTTCAGGAAGGTGACCTCGTCCGCGCCTTGCTCGTAGTAGCGCTTGGCCATCTCGACGGGCTTGCCGAGGTTGCGCACGTTGTTGTCGGTCCCCTTGTCGCGCACGTCGTACTGGTCGCCCTTGGTGACGACGAGGTCGCCCTGGTCGTTTGTCCGCACGTCAAGACAGGCGATGACGCGGCGGGTCAGGCCGCCCGACGGGGCCGACCCGGCGAGTTCCTGGCCCAGAGTCTTGGCGCCCTCGCCCGTGAGGAACGACCTGAGCACCCGCAGGCCGGCCACGCCGCTCTTTTCCGGGTGGAACTGGGTGCCCAGCACGTTTTCTTTGGCGACGGCGCCGACGAAAGTCTCGTTGCCGTACGTTCCCGTCGCCACGGTCCACCCTTGGGCCTCGAGGTCCCCGGCGACGTAGGGGTACTTGTAGCTGTGAACGTAGTAGTACTTGCTGGCGGGGCGCAGGTCGTACAAGCTCTTGCGGTTCGTGTTCGCGCTGTTCCACCCGATGTGCGGCACGCTTTTGCTCTTGTCGTCGAACCTGTCTAGGCTGCCCTTGATGAGCCCGAGGCCGGGGACGCCGGGGTCCTCGACGGAGCCCTCGAACATGGCTTGTATCCCGACGCAGATGCCCATGAAGGGCTTGCCGGCGGCCACGTGGGCCTTGATGGCGGGCAGGTAGCCGGCCGAGGCCAGCTGGGACATGCAGTGGCCGAAGTGGCCGACGCCCGGGAGGATCAGCTTGTCGGCATTCTCGACTTCGGCGGGCGATCGGACCCACGAGACCGTGTAGCCGCACTTCTCGATGGCGTTGACGAGGGAACGCACGTTGCCCGCGACGTAGTCGAGGAGATAGACTGTGGGCATCGCGAGACAGCCGGTGAGAGGCGCACGAGGGCAGGTCGGTTCGAGGCTTTTGAGGGAGGTGCGGCCGGCCTATTCGTTGCGCAGGAGGGCAGTCGAGGGCTCTACAGCGGTGATATGGGTGGATGGATGACAAGGCCGGTACTTAAATCTAGGCTGACGACGGCTCCTGGGAGGGATGCCTTGTGCTCCTTCGATACAGGGATTCCAGGAAAGGGGCAATTGGGTTTGAAAAAAAGGACGGGGAAGCAGACGTAGAACTGAACTTCCTTCTTATCAAGTGTGGCTGTGGTGAGTCAAAGGCGAGCAAGCGGCAGAAGCGACAGCGGCCACTTTTCAGCCCTTTGGAGGGGTCATTTTGGTGGTCGCAGCAACTGCCCCGAATGCCCCGCCATAGGTGAAAATGAAAATGACGGAACTGCTCGCCTCGCGGGCCAAAAGTGGATTCCGCTTCCGCCCACCACCACATGGGAACCTTATGTACTTACATACATGTACTTAGGGAAGGGTTCATTCACTAATCCGCCCACCAGAGCCGAGCCGTTTTCATTTGCCCATGAAAGAGGTCGCTACCGGCATTCGTCTCGCGACCCCCATCCTTGGTGATGATAGCTGCGCGTCGATGCGCGCTTCTCAACAGGAACGGGCAGGCACACTGATCCCCAGCTGACATAGGCCCATCCGCAAAGAGACCCGACGCCCAAACTGTGGCGACCGGGGCGCGGTTTTCTAGGTGTGAAGTCGAGCCACGCACACGTCTAGTACAACGACCATCTACACCTACATATGTACCTAAGGTATACATACACACATTACACAATAACCCGGCGCGGGAGGACAGGCGCTCCAGAACTTACTATCCCGTCAGCCGGCTTTTCTTTCCAATGAAAGAGCACACGGTCCCTCTCTCTGCCGCGTTCCTCTTCCACCGCCCCGATGGATAATTCCCATGCGCCCGGCGCCCAGTCGGCTCACGCATTCACCTCGTCCTCGATATCGCTCGACCCCCGGGTCACGGGCGAAGACGATGAGGACGAATGGGAGTACGAATACTCGACGACGGAGACCGAGGTAGGAAGAACTGCGACTACCCCCACGCCCCCGAGCTGAACCATGGGCTTACCTGGCGCAGACCTACTATGTCACCCTGGATATATCCAAGAATGATTTCATGAGCAAGCAGCAAAAGACTGTTATGAACGGTCGAGGCTATCTCAAGCCAAAGTCTCACGAGGCCATGCTCGCCAGCCGGTTCGGCGATGCCCGTGCCAAGCTGGATGGAGATGGTGCTGCCGAGAACCAGGAGGAGGACAATAACCAAAATGCCGCAAACAACGGTTACCTGGACGACAACGACGATGCCGCCCAAGAGGTGCAGATCATGGAACTTCACACGCCCAATCCCGTCATCTCGTACAGAGGACGCATCTACCAGGGCCAGTGGTCGCAGAACGTTGGGACGGAGCTCCTGCTGACCCAGCACGACGAGAACAACCCGCTCCCTGCTGTGCAAAAGTTGGACGGCGGTGTTGATCTCCTGGCGGCCAGTTCGGCGCGCATCATGGTCACGGAGAAAGTCCTCAAGCCCCGCAACAAGAAAGACATGCGTCGCCAACGCCGTGTCATGTTTGACGAACACGACTACGAGCTCAGCGACGACCAAGACCACCCTAACACGGTGGTGCCGCGGGCTGAGCCGGGGGCCTCGTTGGAGCGGGTCGAACAGGGCGAATTCCTGGCGAAGCTGATTGCCCTGAAGAAGTCCATGGGCGAAACGGACGAAGTGACCGTCGTCGCGCAGACCACTGAGAACACTTCTAGGAGGAAGCGAAAGCCTCAGAAGCAGACAGACGGCCGAACCAAGGCGGCACGAGGCGCGGGCCAAACTAGGGGCTCCGGGCGTGGTCGCGGCCGCGCTCGTGGGTCAGGCGGGCGCACTCGGGGGGCTGGGCGCGGGCGTGGGCGCGGCGCGGCCAGGTCAGAGTCGGGTGATTCAGACGGCGCCGGCTCGGGGTCCGATGTGGGCAGTTCAGACGAAGACGGCTCCAGATCGACTCGTGCCAAGCGGGCCTCCCGCGAGGACACGACCCAGCTGGACCAGGACTCGGACGGAGGCTCGGCCGACGGCATGGATGTCGATGAAGACTGATGGCTCCTGCTTCGGCCGAACGCAGGGCTCCACCGCAACGAGCAGTGTGTAATCTTACCAAGCTCCCGGTTTTGGTGTTCTTCGGGCTACCAATATGGAACGAACGCGTCTACGTACTTTCATGCCACGACGTAATCGGGCTTACGAAATATCGACACAAGCGCACAGGCAAAACACCGGAAAGCTCGGAACAGTTGGGTCAAGATGAAGGCACGGAAACGGGGGGTCTGTCCCCGCCCTGGACGACCCCTCCCGGATAGAGGTACTATGTATGCAGGCATCCAGGCCGGCCGAGGGTCGAAGATCACGCGGCCTTTGCTTGTGTTGCACCAAGTGCCGAGGAGACGGAGCGCCAAGCAGGTCGTATAGAAGAAGGGCGGGTGGTATTGGTTGCGCTGGCCAACCACAGCAAATTGATGGGTGGGCTAGAGAGTTTCCCGTAATCTCACTGTGCATTTCAACAGACCCATGTAAAAAAAAAAGAAAGCGCATGCGCGATCTCGCCGAGCCGATGGGGCAACGGCCTTTTTCGTCGCTGGGTAACTCGATCGGACGTCTGTTTGGTGTGACAAGTAAGTAGATGGGAGGGGCCGCCTGAAAACCCACAGGGAAATCCTGCGGCGCTTTGTTTCTTTACGCACCCGCGGAGCCACGGTCCCGTTTCCCTTGCGCGGCTTTTATGCGTAGTAGTAGTAGTAGTAGTAGTAGTAGTAATTTACAGTAGCTGCTGACAAGTTCTCTCGTACACCCATGTGCTAAAAGGCTAAGGTCGCTACCCGCAGCCTGGCGCCTGGCCCGGCCCAGGAAGAGAACCACGCTCGCCACACTATAACACCTGAGAACATAGCTCTCCCTGACGAGGACTTGTAAAGTGGGGGGGAGAGGCCAAGGAGAGCAGAGAGGGGGGGGGCGCCAGAGGTCGTTAGCAGGCTTTTGACGCGATGGCTTGAGCACCGGACAAGGGAAGAACAAGGAACTACGAAAAAAACCTGACATTGGGCCGCGGCAGGTTGAGGGGGGAAGAAAGAGGCGCGCGTTCGTGAGGGGGGGAGAAAAGACACAGCCCGGCCGTGCGCGGCCGGGGGATCTGGATAAGGAGTGGAAACACGCCATCTACATCGTACCTAAGTATCCGGGAATTTGTGGCAACCTCGGCCCTCGTATCGTCACCCGGCCAGCCAGCCCTCTCTCTCTTTCTCTCTCTCCCATGATGTCGTCAAAAACGCCTCGTCGGAAGGGCCACGAAAACGGCCGAGGCAGTTCTTCCAAGTCATGGCCGGGCGGGCACACGCCCCCATGGCGCGAGGTCTGATTCATGGGGGGGGGGGGGGGGCGGTAGGGCCCAGCCATCCGGTGGCGCTTATCTCCTAGCTTGCCCGGGAGCTCAGGTCACCGACGAGGCTTTTCGTCTCTCTAATTTGGCATGGGGCAGGGGGGGAAGGGCGGCGAGAAGAAGATAGAGAGAGAGAGAGAGAGCAGAAGGGGAAAAAAAAGTGGTTTCAGTTACTACTGTGTGTAAGTAGTCGTCGTGAGCCCGAGCGCTGCTGCTGAGGATTTCAGCGGATGGGGCCTGTGGATAGACACGATGGGGACGGACGGGTCGAAGGGGAGAGAAGGGGGAATCCGTGCTCTCGCCCTATCCGATACGCACTTGTTAAGTTGACAGTGACAAATTTGACAGCCATTGCCGCGGGCCCGGGTAGGTCGATCGGCGGGGGGGGGGGGGGAAGGGGGCAACCTTTTAGCAATGTTACCTCGCGACCAGCAAGCAAGGTATGTACATCGGTAATTTTGGTTTGCCTGCAAGCCGCCACAAACATCGAAAGAGAGAGAGGAAGAGAGGAGGCCATCATCGCCCATCAGGGCTGGCTGGGATGGCATGGACTGATAGGGACCCAATCATCCTGCTCGAGCCCCCTTCTTCATCCAACTCCCTGGTCCCTGCCAAGTCGGGACCCCCCCCCCCCCCCTCCCCCCTCCCCACAGTGCTGAGAACGGAGATCTGCACGCGTTTTTTCCCCAATCACGGGGCGCTAGGCCCAGCATCACCTACCCCTTCCGGGTGTGCATCCCATACCGCCCACTTGTGCCGCCGGCTTCTCAGGTGCGCGAGGAAGGCCTAACCAGGCTGGGCCGTCAAGGCCGGCCGCCCTGTCAGGGGGGGGGGGGGGAGGGAGGAGGTCGATGCACCCGTGGGGCGGACCACACCCAACTCTCTCTCTCTCGATTGCGCGCACCTGCAGGAAAAGGGAATCCTGGGGGCCGCGGGAGGGCGTCATCTCATTCCCGAGGGGGGGCGCCGCCGGCCCACACGTGAAGTTTTCGGTCCTTTCTCCGCAGCAGCGCCGGAGCGGTAATATGTGTGTGTGTGTGTGTGTGTGTGTGTGTGTGTGTGTGTGTGAGAGAGAGAGAGAGAGAGAGAGAGAGAGAGAGAGAGAATACGGTGTGCTCGAGTGTACATGGGTTCAGTAGCGAGCGAAACGGAAAGGGAAGCTGAAGGGAAGGGGGGGGAGGAGGTTAGATTACGCTTGCCTCTAGATTCCGCCGCCGTCGTTCTGCGCAACTCGACTCGCTCCGCCTGGTCACTAGAGGATCTACGTGCGGATGTGGGTTCACCAGCCCCCCCCCCCCCCCGGCCCAGGCTGGACAGGAGGGAAGGAATACATAGTTGTCGCTCACCGTCGTCACCCGGAACAGCTTTGACTCGTTTCTCCCTCTTATTATACATATCTACCTCTTCTCCTCCTCCTCCTCCTCCCCCCCTTTCATATACTTGACCAACTTACCTTGGAACCCGGGTATCTCTCTCACTCTCGACCTTTCAGCCCTACCCACACACTCCACCTTCCCTACGACTCCCTTTTTTGGTCCCCCGTCCCTCAACTTCTATTCCCCCCAAGATGAAGTGGTCCATGGTCCTGGGCGCCGCCGCCCTCGTCGCCCGCGAGGCCGCCGCCGCCGACTGCATGAGCCTCGCCCTGACGGCCATCCCCACGTGCGCGCAGGCGTGCTTCCTCAACGCCGCCCCCGAGATCGGCTGCGGCGCCACCGACTTCGCCTGCCAGTGCGGCAAGCAGCCCGCTCTCATGGCCGCCCTCGAGGGCTGCGTGCAGAGCTCGTGCGAAGCGAGCCAGTTCCAGTCCGTCATCGACGGCGGAGCCAAAGGTGGGTGAACCCTCCCCTCCCCCAAAACGCGTGTTGCTTTTGTTTTGTTTTTGGTCGTCATCCCCCTGGCCCACCTCTCTTCCCTCGAGCTCGGCTGCCTCACGGCCCTGAACGGCCTCGCACGGGATTTGTTTCGCGCTCCTACCAGGACCGACGATCCCCTTCCCCCCCTGTCTTGGCCGGTCTTCTTGCGCTGTGTGGCTGGGAGACGAACTGCCGCCGGGGTCTGACTCCACCTGCGCTGCCACTGGATATCGCCAACCCGGGCAAGGGGGGAGGGGGGCGGGCCCCCTTTTGACGCAACTTTACCTTTTTCCCCCCTCCCCCTTCTCAGCCACCTGCGCAAAAACATGATCGACAGTGGGCACGTGTGTGCTGACTCGCCCCAAACAGTGTGCAAGTGCGCCGGCGCCGACTCGCAGCCGGCCGGCGGCTCCATGAGCGGCTCGTACGCCGCCACGGGCTCCGTCATGCCCAGCGCCACCGCCCCGGCCTCGGCCACCACCACGGGCGCCGCCGGCTACCCGACCGTCAAGCCCTCGGCCACCCAGACGTCCGAGCCCACCCCCATCGTCTCCTCGGGCGCCAACGCCCACGCCGCCGCCGGCCTGCTGGCCGGTGTCGCCGCCGCCGCCGTCGCCCTGCTGTAAAGCGCGTCTTTTTTTTTTTCTTCTCCCGTGCGACATGAGAGAGAGAGAGAGAGAGAGCGCGCAGGAGGAGGGGGCGGGAGCGAAAGAAAAAAAAATTGGGGGAGAATCCCAAGGACCGGTCGATTCGGCCGCCGTCCATCCCCCGACCCATCTCACTGATTCGATTCGACTGGGGATGCCGGGGCTCGAAAGAGCCTTGTTTTTACATGAACGCCAAAGGGGCAGAGAGGCTTTCCCCTTTTTTTCCCCAGGCGGTTGACCGAGCCCCCTCTCTCCAATCTCGCCGCCCTCGGTCCTTGGGCCCCAAGGCACCCCGACCAATGATTCCTTTGGCTGAACGGACGGAGGCGCGGCAGCTCGGAGGGGCCGGCGGTTGCGAAAGGGAAGAAAAGGGAAGAAGGGCACGGGACCGCCCGAGGGGAAATGGTTCGGGACGACACACCAGTTCCTTTTTTTTTTTCTTTTGAACGCCCGGCTTACGACACGGGGCGGACACAGCCGCTTACCCCTGCTGCTGCTGCTGCTGCTGCTGCTGCCGTGCCACACGAAGGCGCAGGAATGAGGGGCTTTTTTGGGCGTGGATGATGAATTGGCGAGCGCGCGAAAGAGGATTTATACCCCCGCTTTCGTTTTATTTTATTTTTGGGGGGGGCTGCTGGGGGGGCGTCGTCCCCTCCCAGCCCGTCATCATGTCGCGACGCACTTACGACGGGCAATGAGCTTCTTCGTCGGTCGTTGCACCAGATGTTTATTTTTGATAATGATAATTTATACACACCATCCACATCTACAACTTGCCCGGGGCCTTGTTTCATTGGCTTCCTTTCTCTTTTGCCTTCCCTGGATGGGTGTACTATGCACGTCCCGTCATTGCCGCGCATGCGCGATGGTGGAGCACACCGTCTGCACAACATGGGAATCTGCCTGTGGCAGGGACCGGGCGCGCTGCCGTTCCGCTGGGAAGGGGAGGTGGAAGCCGAAGGTTGCCCATGTTTTTCCCCTCTCCCCCACCCTCTCCCCCTCGGGCTTGGTCCTCTTCGCTAATTGGCGTGCCTGGGCCGGTGGTGTTGGTCACGACCGCCGGCCGTCAATGGTTTCCCCGTCCATCAGAACACCGGCCGGCCTAGCCCGTTTACCTAGCCCACGACCCCCGTGCGTCGTTGGTCGAGAGAGCCCTACATCTCCCAGTCTTGGGCCCCTGTAGTTACGAGACGGGCCGGGTGACTGCCCGTGCCGGCGCCATATCTTGGTTCTTCAGCGTTTACGACCAAGCCAAGGGCTAATCGCCAAGGGGCGGGGGCAGTTGCTCAGTCCCTTGATGATGGCAACCAACCGAGCCATGCGAATGGCAGCATGGCGGTGAGAGAGAGGCCTTTTTGTAAAAGTAGGTACCCACGGAAGAGGTACCCGAGCACGCCTCTCTGTGTGGCGTCCAAGTAAGTCACCAAAAGGCATACGCTTCGACCATCTCGGCTGGCTTCGCTCCGCGAGGTGTTGGGTGAAAATGTGATCAGTAGGTATGTACTAGACGCTGGTGCCGTGTGTATCTACAGCCCAAATCATGCCCAAATGGACATCAGCTACCGCTCTGAAGGCGAGGCCGAACCATTAAAACTTGGCTTCCATCCAAGAACACTCTCGCAAAGAAAATTGGAGCGCGAGGAACCGACAAGGGCCGTCGTCTCATATTGTGCCGACCGCTTTCACCGCAAATCCACACACTTAAAGTGAAGCCACCAGTAGGAAACGTCCTCGTCGCCGCTTTCCAGGGCACTGTGCATTCGTCATGGACAGCTTGAAACAGTATCCGAGAGTGGTGTCAGGTCTCTCTCTTCGCTCGCTTACAGCTTCTCCTTGAGCAGGCCCTTCATCCGCTTCTCGACGGCGTTCAGGTACTCGGTCGTCGTCACGTAATCCTCGCGGGCCGACTTGCCGCAGGCCAGGGCCAGGTCTTTGGTCATGATGCCGTCGTGGTCCACCGTGTCGATGCAGGCCTGCTCGAGGCTCTCGGCGAAGGCGACGAGCTCGGGGGTGTCGTCGAGCTTGCCCCGCTGGATGAGGCCGCGGGTCCAGGCGAAGATGGAGGCGATGGGGTTGGTCGAGGTCTCGCGGCCCTTCTGGTGCTCGCGGAAGTGACGCGTCACGGTGCCGTGGGCGGCCTCCGACTCAAACGTCTTGCCGTCCGGCGTGATCAGGACCGAGGTCATCAGGCCCAGCGAGCCGAAGCCCTGCGCGACGATGTCGGACTGCACGTCTCCGTCGTAGTTCTTGAGCGCCATAATGTAGCCGCCCGTGCTCTTGATCATCTGGGCGACCATGTCGTCGATCAGGCGGTGCTCGTACCAAATGCCCTTGGCCTCGAAGGCCTTCTGGTACTGGGCATCGTACAGCTCCTGGAAGATGTCCTTGAAGCGGCCGTCGTACTTCTTGAGGATGGTGTTCTTGGTGCTCATGTACAGAGGCAGCTCCTTGTCGAGGGCCAGCTTGAAGCTGGCGTGGGCGAAGCCACGGATGCTCTCGTCCGTGTTGTACTGGGTCTGCGCAACGCCACCGCCGTTCTTGAACTGGAAGACCTCGACCTCCTGCGGCTCGCCGCCCTCGGGGGTGAAGACCATGGACAGCTTGCCGGGGCCCTCGATGACACGGTCCTTAGCGCGGTACTGATCGCCGAAAGCATGGCGCCCGATGATGATGGGCTTCTTCCAGCCCTGCACGAGCCGGGGGATGCGGGGGATGACGATGGGCTCGCGGAAGACGGTGCCGCCCAGGGCGTTGCGGATGGTGCCATTGGGAGAAAGCCACACTGTCGCACAAGGCAGGGCCGAGTAAGCATCATGCACGAAAAGAAAAGCGCGTGGGCATGATCCATGGGGATGCGACGTCCCTCGCTCGAATCAGAGTGCGGGGGCGGGGTTGAGGCGGCTTAGGCGCAGGTGGACACGCTGCAGGACGGGCGACACAAAAGAAAGTTCGAGGATGCAGGTGACGACGGGAGGATGTAGGCAGGCAGGCAGGCAGGCGGGCAGGCAGGTAGGTAGGTAAAGTAGGCAGGCTTACTCTGCTTGAGGTTGAACTCCTTCACACGCGCCTCGTCGGGGGTGATGGTGGCGCACTTGACACCGACCGAGTACTTCTTGATGGCCTCGGCCGCATCGTGGGTGACCTGGTCGCTGGTCTCGTCGCGGTACGGCAGGCCGAGGTCGTAGTACTTGAGGTCGATGTCGAGGTAGGGGTGGATGAACTTGTCCTTGATGTCCTGCCAGATGACGCGGGTCATCTCATCGCCGTCGAGCTCGACGACGGGGTTCTTGACCTTGATCTTCTGGGCGGCCATGGCGAGACGGGTGGAGTGGAAGAGGGCTACAGGCACGGCGGGTCGAGCAACCGAGGGAAACACAGGGCGGGCAGCGCGGGCAGCAAAGGGACGGATGGTTCTGAGGGCGCTCATGGCGACGGCAAGGGACGGGGCAATGGCGGGCGCCGTTTCTTATAGCCCGGGAGGAGGGGATCGTCTATAGTCGGTCTATCGCAACAGAACTGTCTAGCAGTCCGGGGGCAGCACTTGGTAAGCCGAGGATGAAGCCGGGGAGACTGGGGGTGGGTCGGCGCGGACGCAAGCAACGCAGCGGAAGTTGGCCGAGGCTCCCGTCGCTCGCCAGAGACTGGATAGCCGGCCAAGCAAATGGGCGGGATGAATGCGCGCAAAGCGAGCAGGGCCGCGGGGGGAGGGGAGGCGGGGGGGACCAACCAATAGAGAGGGCGCGTGAAAGCCGAACGGCTATACCTCGAGCTGCTGACCGCACGGAGAGGAGGAGAGACAGAGAGAGGGAGAGGGCTGGCGTACCCACGTTGCAAACCACACCACTAGGGCTACTACTTCCTAGGTGGCACTCTGGGTATAAGGGCGGCCGGGCAAACGGATGGGGCGTAATGCGACGGGACGGGAGGGAACGTGGCACGAGGGGTTCACACGACGCGGCGGGCGCCTGCTGCTGTTATACCGACGATCTGAGGCCTCGACTATCGGCCGACAACAAAAGGCATTACCCAAAAGAAAAAGCAGCCACGGGCCGGTCCAGGAACCGCAAGCATCAAGACCAACGAGGTCGGCGACAGGACCGGAGGGGCAGGGCTGATGACGAGCCTCCGCTGGCCGGTCAGGCTGGGGTGACGGTGTTCGCCGTCACTTGGACGTGGTTTTCCCACGCTTTTGCCGGGCCAGACGGCCCCGGGCGCGTCCCCGCCGCCACCCAGGACACCGTCCGCCTAGCGGAGAAGCCGTGACGCGATGCCATCATGGCCTACTAATAGGCAAAATCTGCAATGGGGCCCCCAAAGGAGGGGCGTTCGCAACTTTGCGTCAGCCCGTGCCCAGGGCGGCCAGGGTTCGCCGAGCCCACCTTTTTTGCCGATGTGCGGAGATGGATGGATGGGTTTGCACGCTTTGGACGAATGGACGGGAAGCAGCCCAGCTTCGGCTCGGAGAACGGCGCAAAGCGCAGCGAGACCGAACCGACGGTTTCTATTCTGGAAGAGAGAGATGGGATGCCTACTGCTGCACCGTCAGGCCGGCGGGCGGCCCCTCCCCCCCTTCTACGGCTTCGCAACCGCGAGATGCCCAGATGCCGCCACGGGCCGGGGCACAAAAAGAAAAGAAGGTTCCCAAACCCTCCATGTCAGACGCACGTCAACGCGGCCGATAAGGCGCACGTACTGCAGTGCTTGCATGGAGGTCCCACTCCTTGAGAGGGCCGTCTCTGCGTGCCACACAGGCACTTGGATAGGTACTAAATTGGATGTAAGAGGTATCCCATACGGGTAGCTACGTTTAAAGAACTACCTAAGGTAGCTGCTTTCAACTTACTTACGTAGTAAACTGCCTACGTAAACTAAACTACAAGTCACTGCTTCTCCACGTGGTATATGAGGATACATGAACTGATTCAAATACCTAAGTACTTAGGTATGTCTGGAGGTTAGCAAAGATAAGGAAGTAAGGCTAGTTTGCACACACATATAACAGCCCGTCGACCCGCAGCTATACCTCTTCGGTCGCGACCTTCCGCCCCAACAGGGGTGGTGGGAATCCATCTCAGCCTTTGCCAACATTGGCCTTCTCATCGTACTCGTCTAGGACGCCATCAATACCCTACCTACCTCCTTTCCGATTGATCAATCTCGCAGCGTCCGCACGGTTGGCTCGCACGATCGTCGCTCACATGGTACCAGAGGGTGCATCGTCAAACGATGTTAGCCCGGTCACGACTGCTTCCATAGCCCCCCCCCCCTTCCCATTAGCAATCACGTCGCCCCCAGCAGCTAACACAAGAACAACCCGAATTTATGCTATATGGCTAGGGAGGTAGTCGAGCCTAAACGCCAAAATCGACGGAACATCATAAATGCACTGTATATGATGATTGAAAACTCCATCGCAGCCTGTGTAGTACATATGTTCGTTCTTGTTGGCAGGCGCGAGGCTATGGCTGTCAAGGCCCATGGGGGTCTGTGGCATGTGATGGCTGTTCTATTTTAGGTACTTACCTATATGCAGTTATGTCGTCTTCACTGGGGCAGTCCATGGATCGTTCGGGGTTGGGTTCAGCGGGCTGTGAAATGGAATCTGACATCCGGTTCCGTCAAGCTGAAACGTTGGAACTTCGAGCCAGCACCTGTTGTTTAGATTGTAGTGCCCTCCCGACCAGTGTGCTCGTGATGTCGCTGACTGTCAGAACTCATGGACGCGGAACAAGCCTACAACCTCTGTTCTCTCTTTCCTCCTTTCCATTTACAGTTGAGAACGTTCCTGTGTTCCGGTCTCTTGCTTCCAGTCACGGCCGAAAGCGCGGTACTGCCCGGAGAAGATATTCATACACGCCCCGTACCATGCCCTCGGTTCTCCGGGGGGGCATGGCGGTTGCCCTCCTTTGCGTTTGCGCCCGCGTCTTCCATCCCCGGAACAGACGAGCACGCCGTACCGCGACGCTCCTGGCCAACGACCTGTGTGCGCAGCCTTCGCATCTCGCTCTCTGTCTCTCGGATGAGCGGCGGCGATCATGCAAGTCATTCAAGTGGCCCAGGCCGACTGGTCTGCCTTGCCGCGTAGATGCATAACGTAGTCCCCTCCCCCACCCCTCCTCCTCCCCTCTCGGACCATTGTCGACATCGGGTGTCGAATACCCGTAGCCGTGGCCGTGGTCGTGACCGAGTGCGTCGGTGACGGAGGCCGGGGGGATGATGAAATACCTTGGCGCCGGTTTTTCCAGATGCAAAGTCTAGAGCTGCGCCACCTTCCCTTGGTAAGAACGTACACCACCCACCCTCTTCCCCCCCCCCCAAAAGAACTACCCCCTCCCATTCTTCTTTTGGACCACCGAAATGCAATCAAATCACAGCCCGCCCCCGTCGGCGCCGCCCCAGGACTGGCAACAGAAAAAAAACTGCCGCGGGGCACGTGCGTACGTCTCGGTGTGTGTTTCTGTGTAAGTCTCGTCCGCTGTGGTGTGTGGGGTTGGGGGAGCCATGCCAGTTCTGCCCTGCCTTTTACTTCTCTGTGATACGCCAGCCAGCAACCGAACGCCATCCAAGCCCATGTCGTTCGTAACCGAGAGGATGGAATGAATGAATATTTTGGTTGGGATTTCCCCGTCGTCGGTGACGGGTACGGGGGGGAAACCTCCGTTCCTGGCGCCGCCGGGCACCTGCTCTTGGTGCCTGCTGGGCGAGGGGACGGGAGGGGAGGGGGGAGAACGGCGGGAGGCCTCAATGCTCCCGCAACCGCTGCCGCCTCTTGTCGCAGGGGACCCGGCAGCCGGGGCACTCGAAGCTGTGCTTCTCGACGCGGACGCGGCCGAGGCAGCGGGTGCACCGCCACCAGCCCCGGGGCACGTTGCGGCGCTGCCGGTACCAGTCGTCCGACTCGCCCTTGCGGCGGGCGAGGTCCTCGAGGTGGAAGTCGCGGTAGTGGTCGCGGCAGTGGTCGATGCGGTGGAAGGCGTCGCCGGCCCGCTGGCACCTCGGGTAGTCGCAGTAGAACTTCTCCTTGTCCTCGTCGGCCACGTGGACGTGCTTGACGTGCCGCTCGAGGTCCGCCTTGCGCTTGAACGGCTTGGACTCGCAGCCGCCGTGCGGGCATACGTAGGCCCCGTTGGCCTCGGCGGGCGCCTCGAAGGTCCCGGGGTCGGGATCGAGGCCCGGGCTGTGGCACGGGTTGTCAGAAGAGCCGCCCCAGGGCCCCATGCGAAGACGGCTTTCGATGGAGAACAAGCACTTACATGGCATGGCCAAAGGGCATAGCTATAGCCTCCGGCAGGCCATACGGCGCGGTGGCGTATGCCATGGACCAGTCGGTAGGCGGGTACATGGTCATGTCTGGTTGCTGGGGCACGGGTGTGTCGTTGCCGTACCAGCGGCCGGCATCCGTGCCACTGGGCTTGGAAGCAAGCGAGGGGTCATACATGTCATATTCATCGTAGGAGGGCGCCGAGGTCGCATAGTAGTCCATGTTGTCGGCCATGAGCACAGGGGTCACGGGAGACAGCTGGCCGTTGTACGTGGCCGAATGTCTTGATTCGATCGAAGGCCCCCGGCTCATGGACGGGGCTGACGGGGAATACGCAGTGTCGGTAGCACCCGAATCGGCATACAGGTAATCCGGACGGCACCCATAAGTGTTCTGGTAGCTTCGCGGGTCCATGGCGTTCCCTTTCGAGGGGGGGGATGTTTCTCTGTCCGACTGGGAAACGGACGACTGATACGGGCGTAGTTTGGGCCGTTCTGAGGGTCCGGCCGTGTGAAAGACGAAACTGCTTGGCAACGCACAAATTATGGCGGATGACCGCCCTTGCTTGAAGGGGATCACCACGACCACGGGGCGGGTCGTCGTGCAAGTCCTTATCCGCGTGGTTGAGCAGGCAGCCAAGGGGACCAGACTGGAAAAGGCATCAAGTCCTTGCACGGGGAGGGAGGAGGGGGGTTCTAGGGGTCCGCGGCAGCAGGGCAGCAGGTGTCTGTGGATTCCCGGCGATGGTTCATGAAAGACGGGATGGATGCTTGTTTGTCCTGGAGGGCTAGGGATGAGGCCGTCAGATAGTTATAATTCGGCGGGGGCATGGCTGGGGTGACACGCCGGGAAGGGAGGCTCCCCAGGTGCGCTCGCTCGCCGGCCGCCGCAAGGCGTGCATAGTCCCAAGAAGAAGGCGATGACACTAGCCGTGGGATGGCTGAGTATAGAAAGAGATCTCCGTGCAGACAAGAACACCTTGGGCTGCAGCATGGGCGCGCTGCATGCAGCTGGTCTGAAACGGACACCCAGTCTGGGTACTGCTGTGCCGGGGAGTACGCGGGTAGTCGCAGCATCGACATCTCGTTGCCGGCCTATGACGAGCCCTGGTCACTCGTCGCTGTCCTACGAGATAGCCCATCAGCCACGACGTAGACTCCCTGGATGGGGAGGGGGGAGGAGGAGAAGACCAAAGCAGCAACCCCCTGGCGCTATAGCCCGGGCAGGGGTTGCCTGTTCTGCCGAGTACGCGGTTTTCCGGACAGGCTCTTACAACCCAAGAGTGACTGACCAAACAGGCACCGGGTGGGTTTCGGTGAAGCTACACATGGGCCTATCGGAACGCATCGAGGCTGAGCAAACAGACTGGGCCGCGCATGTTGGACGCCGGCTGGCTGAGAAGCGACAGTATAGGTTACAGAGAAGCCATGGCTTGGCCCACCTGTGGGAACGGCATTGGCCTGGCAGCGAGCCGGAAACAAGGCGAACCAAGCCCTCACAGCAGGTAGTTCGAGGCTGGCGCTCGAGGCAGTTGTGGTTTTGTTGGTTAAGCTGCGTATTGGTGGGGAGGACGAGCCGACGGGCGATGCTTGTTTGGCTGGGCCCAGGCCCGTCCACGTTTTTTCTTCTCTTCTCGAGCCGCAGTTGCGATGTCGATAGACCCGTGAGGGATTTCCCTGCTCTATCACCCCCCTCCCCCCTCCCCCCGGGGAAGAGCCCGTAGCACCGCAACCGCGCGATCCGGATCGAGGGTTGGTTGATGCAATGTGGCCGTGTACGCCTCGGCGTGAAGTTGTTCGAGATAGCATCTTCGTAGCCAATCAGGCCGGAGGCCAGGGTCGACTGCGCCAACGGCTGCCTGGAGCCTTGTCCTCCACAGCCACGACACATGGTCCCGGGCCCTGCATAGACTATTGGCTGGCGCTTCGAGGGCGGCGACACGTAGGTCGTTGCTGACTCCCCGGCTTTCCTTCTCGTTGCTTTTTTGCTTCTTCCATCCCTATCTCCCTCCCCCCCCTTCTGCGACTTACACAGGAGCACCGGCATCCCGGTTTGCCCTGCAGGATGCCCTGCGAAGAAGCCTTGCCAACGCAACTGCGGCCTCATGTTTGCCTTCTGCTCTGCATTGCTGGGCCTCATCTGCCGGTAAGCCTCCGTGGAAAGGGCGGTTTCCGTGCCTTTGGCCTCCATTTGTTCCATGGGTTTGTGCGCCGAGGGGGGCCTCGACTGCTTGACAAAGTGAGGCTGCTGGTCACTTGCTGGCCGGCAATCCTCGCACCTTTCCCAGCCAGACACACCTCTTATTTGCTGCCTGGGTAGGCCAGCTTCCCCCCTCCTCTAGGGCCAAGCCCGAGAGGCCAAGCGAGTGTTGGCGTTTGCGGGATCAAGCGTATCTCTTGTAACACCTTCATCGGTCAGTACGGCCCCTTTTGACATGACAGAGTCTCCAAACCCGGGATTCAGCCCTCGATACTTAGAGAAAATGAGGCCGCCACGGTTTCGTTGACGTGACACTGAAGGCGTGAGCAATAGTAGGCTTTCCGCCAGGCGGATTCGATGCGGATATCGTATCTGACATGCAGGACTCCCTAGTCCCTCTGGTGTTGCGCATGTTGTTTGGTAATTTCGCCCGGCTTCGGCTTTGGAGAGAGGATCCCGGGTGCCTTGAACGTGAACTGCGTCTTATCTGTCTCCGTCGCTCCGAAGCAAGGACAAGGCGAAGCGGCACCCAATACCTAAATATATACTTGAACACTTCTTCCGCTAGATATATCAACGATCCCACGATTGGGCAGCAACGCAGCAACATGTATAAACGACGATTGGTGATTCAGAATTCGTGCCACGTTGTGCGAGACTCCGTTTTCCCTCCTCTAATATAAGCCGATGAACTCGCCCTCCGCGACGTTCTGGTCGTGAACCACTGTCACTTGAAATACTGCATGTGATCCGTCTTACTACTGCAACACCTGTCACATGTTTCTCCAGCCTGCCGCTTCTACACCTGCTGGCGAAATGTCAGATACCAGGCATTTGCAGCCGAGAGAGCGTCAGCCTCACTTTTCGAGATAGTATTAAGCAAACTGCAGTCACATCCGCGAGAGAAAATGGCCGATTTTGCGCCCGGAGGGCATGCTGTCGCCAATCGGGAAACGATTCGTGTCTGAACGTCCAGCATAGGACCAATAGTCCAGCGAAGAAAGCGACCGTGATCCGAAGGAACAAGACTGAATGCAAGCCACTTCGCGAAGACATCGGTTTTCAAACGGTCCTACCCAATGTCGATTCAGCCTCAAAGTAAACGATAGGATGGCGTCTGGCACTGGAACCCTGTGATATATATTGGCGGTGCTTCGCGTAAAGCAGGAACCAGAGCTGGTATATTATCCGTACCCATGGACACAAAAAGTAAGCATCAGCCTTGAGAAACGGATGGAGGAGCACTGGTTCCCTTAAGTAGCACCGCTGCAAACTGGAGCTGCTACCCAAGCCAAATGACACCTCCCGCCCCGGCCACTGTCCGGCGTCCTTCCCGCCGCCCGACCCCGTACAATCGTGCAGCGGCCCGTGATACAAGATGATGTCCCAGTGCATACCGGTCATTTGATGGGAAGTCTGCCTTGTCTGAGCACGTACGGATATATATATACGTAAGTATATATACATGCTCATATGCCATGTTATGGAGGAATATCATACGGACCCTAAACCGTTGGCCTCGCTCACTGTCCCCCCGAGCCGAGCTTTCCACCTCGTTGAACAGTGCCGCCTTACACAATGCACATAGCAAGCCCTAAGCGATTGGCCGGCCGGCTCATGGAGCCTGGGAGGCGCGCACGGCACTACTGCCGGAACCTTTTCCCGGTACTATTGGACGCATCCTGTCACCTGCCGCCGTATGTCCTACGCTGTTATCCTTCTCGTCCGCCTGGGTCCTCGGGGACGCATGCGTCCGCACGCCGTCCGTGCAGTCCAGCAAGACCGAAACCCCAGGCAGCCAGCAGCACAAAATCATGGGTGCGCCTGTAGACTGGCAGGGCTTACTGAGAGGGGACCAGAAAGACCTTGGGCCGCGGTCTTACCTCGCTCCGCTGGCGTGTTGTTGGATGGCGGAGGTGATCCTACTGGTGGCATGTATCAAGGGTAGAGCATCCTTGGCCTGAAACAATGTTAGACAACTTCTAAGGGGAACCAGGTCAAATCTAAGTCCCATCACACGTGTTGTTGGACATATATCTGGCCACGATCATCTGACAAGGTGAAAGGGTCTTCAGGTTTATGAGCTACGGAACACTCAGATCCGTTATTACTACTTCACAAAACCAACCAACCACCCACCCACACCTCTGAGAGCACCATGGCTTTTTTTTATTTCAGTTTATTCTGGTAAGAATCCTTTACGGAACAACTTATGGAGATATAGAGCTGGCTTCCGCGAAAGACGAATGCACATGCTCCTCGTGTGAGGCCGGGAGAGCTGGGCTGAGCATGGCAAACATATGTAAGGTTCGAGATGTATAACAAACATGTTTTGAGGCCAGACATGCCAGCATGCGAGAGTAAAGCCTTTGAAGATCACTATCACTAGGAATTTGATGCACCCAGCGATTGTGTCTTTGCATCATGCCACTTACTGTCCCCGTAGGGTTTTCCGGGTAACCTGCATTTGGGCTGGCTTGGTACTACCAGTACGAAGGCCTAGATCGTTTTGGACTTAACCTTTTGTCCTCGAAGCCGCACCAATAGTGTACGAAGCCGATATATTGGGTGGGTATCATCTTAAAATCCCGGAAGTGCAGACCAGCAGCCGTCAAGAAAGGATCGGCCCAGCATCAAATTGGGACCGATTCTGCAACGACTGTCCAAGAACGTGACCTCAGGTTTGAGTAGGCAATCCACATGTACGTAAACGCAACAGGGGTCGGGAGCCGGCTCGGTCGATAGGGAGGGGGAATGTGCCATTGGAAGCACCAATGGCCTTCGTCCTGACATCCCGGTCCCCAGAGCACCAGGCGGCGCCGACGGTGTGGAGCTCGGCTGGCCCCGGGGTTTACGTGGACAGGTACTGGAACGGCCCCGGACTGAACATCGTTTCGGAGATGACACCCGAGTTGGCTCGATGATCGGTCGTCCCTTGAGGAGGCGTGTTATAGCGGGTTAGGATCGGCGCGGGCTTGGTTCGTAATCGCTGGCTAGGCGTCGCCATGCCATCTGTATCGCGATGCGTGGCTCCGCAGTGATGCCGTGGTAAGACTGGTGGTATACCCTACCACGGCAGCGCGAGATGGCTATCCGTACGGAGCAAGCATGCTGGCCGAGCTGGCGTCTCATGCCCACGAGTCGAGGGATGCGAGCTAAGAGTCGCTAGGGACCCCTCGGCTGTGTACTGGAACTACCAGTAGACCACATGCTTGCCGTAGAAAGTCTCAACGCTAAGCAGGCCAAGGTCCTGGAGGTGCAGGCCAGCCCCCGATAGGCTGAGGGCAACGCAAATCTGGGGTAGACTTGGGTTTGAAGCTCACGGGTCCCTGTAGCTAGCAGAATATCTCCAACTGTGGTGGGGTGCTGATGGTCGTCTGACCCTGGAGGCGAGCAGATGTTGTGCGGCCACCACCGCGCCGTCTCCATGCATGCAACCGGCTATCTGCCGTGTAGCCCAGCTGTAAAGGAGATAATGCTCATTGCAGTCGGCATGCGTTTCGTGGACAGGCGACGGTGGTACAGACAAGCAGCCAGGCGAGGCCACCGGTGTAGGATATTGAGAGGCGGCGGTTGATATGTATGTAGTAAGCACACCACTGCCAAGCGCCAACCCAATAAACTCTGTCGTCCGCGGTACGGCACAATAGTGTCAGCGGGTGGGCGGCCTTCCTGCCTGTACCTACATACTGGCTACCGTTGGTCTTTTTCCCTCTTAAGCCTCTGCCCGCCGGGGAGCCGGTAGCATGTCCAGTGGTCGGGATGTGCGCCCCAATACGACCAAAGGCTTCGCGGAGGGGCCTGGACCGTTGTCTAAGAGGTTGACACGGCCGGGCTGGCACGTTGCGTATCCCAGGTCTACGTCACCATCCCGGCCCAGAGAGAGAGGAAGGGGGTCGGTGGGGGAACGTGACGGTTGGCCGATCACTGGGCTGGGGGGATCGAGCTTTGAAGTTGAGCGAATGCCTCCGATGTGAGACGGGAGCTTTGCCTACTCTCGGCGCCCTCTTGGGACAGCCAGGACCGGTAAGGGATCGCCAGGGCCGCGTACCTGCTCGTACAAGCAGCAGTAGCACGAAGTCGGACTAGATATCAGCAACCGGCAGCAAGTCAGATAATCCTACTCCGCCACTAAGGTCGAATGGTAGCCGTCCAGGCGCCATTGAGTTCAGGCAGGCCGGGACTAGGGTGGGAAGATGGTGGAGGGCGCGGATGAGCTGTCGGGACTTCATTGTCGCGCCTGATTTATCCACGGCCCTTGGGGGTGATACATACTTTATGTAGCTGGACTGGCGGGCCCGACACACACGCCGCACGGCTGACCGAGAGAGTGGCAATTCATCGCCAACAACCGAGATCAACAACTACCGCGCGCTCCTGAAGTCCAAGCAAGGGGTCAATGGCGTCAGACGGTACAGGAAGATCGGCAAGAGCTGTCTGCAGAATGGGGTGTGGGGGTTTTGCGCGAGCTGGGCTCGTGGGCTGGCAGGCGGGCGAGCAGACCAGCCGGTTGCACGGCTGTCCGTGGGTATGACAGAGTGATGCCGTGGCCGTGTGCTGGCATTTAGCTGAGGATTTTGTCATTGTTCATAACGAGGTACTTGCCTCTCGCACTTGCTGCTCAATCTACCTATGCAAGCTGACCTCGCCATCTGATTAGCTGTGTGCTCAAGCGCCGCCATATTCACGGGCGTGGTGTCACTGCTGCTGCTGCTGTTGCGCCTGCTTCTGTTGGGAATGGTGCGCCGAGAGTTGCAAACAAAAACGACGCCGGGGAGCAACTAGAGCCTGCGGGATGTGAAGGCCGCCGCGCTGCCCGGCACCAAGACGCCCCAAGAAACAAGCCCGGCGCGTTTGGTTGCTTGTTGGATGGAGGGCATCGGCATGGGATCCATGAACGGGTAATGGATCCTTGGGCATTGCACGAACGTGGCAACGAAGAGTCACCTTGTCTCTGCTCCACTGGGTGCATGAACGACCGCCAGCCCGGCTGTTTTCTCTCGCTTCTGTGTACCCGGCACTCATGGCGTTAATTTGATCTAGAAGCCTGGGAAGACCGACGCCCGCCAGCGTGGGCCGTGGAAAGAAGACCCTGAAATGGACCTCGTGTTTCAGGGTGTGTACCGTACCAGTCATGGATCCATGGATGGATGGATATCTCGGAGCCCAATGGGATGGATTAGTGATCCTTCCTCCGTACCTGCTCCGATCAGGTATCCGTCGCATGAACTTAGACTTTGGGCATCTGAACGCAGGATCACAAGCCTCCACCAGTGACTGGCTGGAGTGGGGGATCCAGATTGGTGATAATGGATGGGCGAGCAAGTTGTGCGTGTCTGTCTCCCTCCCATCCGAGACCGTTGCCACTTCCGTCAGTTCTTGCTCTCTCTTCGCCCCTTTTGAGTGAGTCTTTGCAGCAGGGGGAACCTTAGCCAGCCCGTGTGGAATGGAAACAAACATCAGCTGAGTCCCTTCCCTCATACACGGGAAACTGTACGCCTCCCTTCTGATCCATCGATCGTCTGCCTGAACCTACGCGGCACAGGCACAGGCACAAACGCACGGTTGAGACGAGCTTCCAGGATCGGCGTTGTGGTTCCGAAGCGGAAGTGATCAGGGCCAGGCCGCCCGGAAAGCGAGGTCAGGTATTCCGTACAGTGGACGTTTGTAAAGGTTCCATTGTACCTGACATCCACCCATTCGCGCGTCCCATCCCGATACACACGCACACTACACGCACACACACACACACAGAGAGAGAGAGAGAAGAGAGAGAGAGACACACACACACACACACACACACACACACACACACACGTACTACTGTCCAGACCCTGACGTCCCCATCCCATCCATCCCGCCGCCCATTTGCCAGTCTGCCCAGCCAAGCAGCGATCCATCCCTGTACATCCCTGTCTCCTCTGGCAGCTGCGACCCGGACAGGCAACTGCAACTGCCCTCCTGCCCAGTAAAAGAGCGTCACTTGCTACCCAAAAGCCCACTTTCACGACCACTTGCGCATCCAACCATCCACCATCTCGCACATGGGCCTCGATTCACTGCCTGTCTGATCCCGACCGACCCTACGTACATCGGGTCGTGTTGATCCATCGTCTTGTCTTGCTGCTCTCCTCTCTGTTGCTGCTGCTGCTGCTGGAGCTACAATAACCCACACTGGCACGCCCACGGCCGACCACTTCAACGCGACAGACACACTGACTGCCCTTGACCCTAGGCGCTGGAAGACTAGCAGCCCCATCCGTCTCCCCTTGACTGGCTTGCAACGCATCACCTCCGCCTCGCCGCAGAACAAAGAAAGTTACTCGCGCGGGCCCTGAGCTATCCATCCCGCTCACTTGACCTATTATTTGTTCTCCCCCGCTCCCCCTCCAAAAATCCAAGCCTAGCACACAGTACCGCACCCAACCTGGACCACACCGCAAACCAACATTTCAACCACCACCGACCGACCTTTGCGCGTAACCCAGATCTGGGCACAACACCATCTCGGAATCTCTTCTTTTTCTCCTCCCTTCGCCCGACCGCCATCCTCCCACCGCCACCATGAATCCTCACCAGAAGAACAAGATTGACGTCAAGGTAAGCACCCCCGCGTCGCATTCTGCCACTTAGAACACGCCCAAAAGCCCCCCACCTACCCACTCGTACCACCGCCCCTCGACCCTCGACATCGACGTACGCCCTTCCAGAGTGTCTCTTGAGGCACGGCCATGCGTCGTCTACATCCGCTCTCTCCTTTTTTTGTGCACCAAGTCGCCTTATGCTTCGCTTCTGTCCCCGTCGTCTGTCGCTAACATGGGTCTGCCCCACTAGACTCTCTCGCCCGAGGAGCAGCGCCTCTTTCGCCTCTACGGCAAGCTGCCCTCCAAGTCGGACCACTTTGCGAAGCACCTGAAGGACCGCAAGTACTTCGACAGCGGCGACTATGCCATGTCCAAGGCCGGAAAGGGCGACTCGGTCGACGCGGGCTCCGTAGGATCCCAGCACCCGGTGCCCGAGAACATCCCCCACCTGTCCTCGCCCAACGGCCACAACGGCTCCACTCAGCACCACGGCAGCATCAGCGGCGCTGCCGGCGCCAGCCCCAACCAGAGCAGTTCCCCCATCAAGGAGGGCAGCTTCCTGAACCGTGAGACGAGCGCCGACGATGCCGAGGAGAAGAACCAGGCTGCTGGTCTCGCCACCGAAGGCTCCGGCCCGCAGGCAATTCCCATTCGGAAATAGGCGAGACGAGCGAGGCGTGCGACCAGGGGACAAAATACGCCAACATACCAATCGATGCGAAACAAGGGCTGGCGCTCCAGTCGAGGCCATTGGGGCCGGGCAAATGGGCCAATGCTGCCTTTTCCGTTGCGATCAGCAGACACCGCGGCGCCAGGCGCCCATTGCTGCTCAGAACGCTCGAGTCTAATAGGTTATGTGTCAAATGATGAACTTGGGCCTAGAGGGCTTTCGACAGGAGAAGCATGGGACTCGAGGGGAGGTCTTGTTGGTTTCACTCACGATGACTACGAGGGGATAGTTCTACGGCGTTCTGGCTTGATGTTTACACTGGATGCTCTGGCACGAGATACTGGCAATAAGATCGAGATAGTTTTTGCTGCATATACAGCGACTTGAAATGTCCGTCCTTGTGTCGGCTGTGCCTACGGTATCTGCTGCCAGGCGGGCCAGTGCATGTGTGCATCCAGTCCGATCCACAGGTAGAAGGCATAACACGACATGGCCTCTTGGGCCATATGCGAATCCGTGGCAACTTGTTGAACAATGCATCTTCTGGGTGCCCAGGGACGCTTGGGATCAGGGGCCAGCCAAAATAATCTATCGTGCCAAGTCGACGCCCATTCCGATTTTTTTTACCCACTCTATGCCGTGCGTCGGCCATATATACAACCAATACCGTGGCGCATATCTCATTTCCGTTTATTTTTAAAGCGAACCCGAGCTCATCCTCGTCAGTCATTTCCCATATCGCCAAGTTTACGCCTCGAGCGCCTTGAGGGCCATGGCCTTGGCACCTTCAAAGGTCTTGTGTCCACCAATGAAGCCAGCAGCGTGTACAAACACACCGCCGGGGATGTTCGTGATGGCGTCCAGGTCCTCGTCGCGGGCGCCCCTCCAAGGCTCGGGCAGGGGCTTCCGGCTCTGGAAGGAGTCCTTGGTCACCGGCACCGTCTGCACGCGCCACTTGGCGTCGGGCACGGGCTTCTCGGCGTAGAGGACATACAGCACCTTTTCCTCGGCGCCCTCGGCCTCCTCCAGGGCGTAGAGGTGGTCCTTCCACGGCACGCTCTGGCCCTCCATGACCATGACGCGGCCCTGGGGGTCGTACTCGCGGCGCTTCTCGTAGGCGGCGCGCACGATGTCGCGCGCGGGCAGCCAGGAGCCCGTCAGGTACTCGAGGTCACGCGAGAACTCGGTGCCGATGCGCTCGCTGGCGGCGCGGAAGCGGGCGTCCTCGTCGGCCTGGGCGGCGACGGGGTCGGCGGGCGTGGGGTCGTTCCAGTTGGGGTTCAGGCGGCCGACCATGGCGCCGAGGGTGAAGCCGCCCTGGCTGAAGCGCTTCTCGATGCCGGCGGCCTCGAGGGCGGCGGGGTCGTACGAGGAGATGCCGTTGTCGTGGGCGTCGAGGGCCTCGACGAAGCTCTCGTACAGCTTGTTCCACAGCATCTCGACGTCGGCGTCGTCCTCGGGCTTGCCGAGCTGCTGGGCCACGAGGGCCTTGCCGAAGTGCAGGTAGACGAGGCCGGCGCTCGACAGCTTGGTGGCGCGGCCGGGGAAGGTGGTGGCAAAGGTGCGCTGGTGGTGGTCGTAGCGGTTCTCCTCGGGCTTGTACTCGCCCCCCACGTCGACGACGGTGTGGCAGGTGGCCAGCTTGGCCGCGTCGCGCGTGCGCACGAGCTCGGCGTCGTGGTACGCCGGCAGCTTGCGCAGCATGTAGACGGCCAGCGCCTCGTCGGCGTGGAAGTGGCCGTTGTGCGTGCCGATGGTGAGGGGCGACCCCGAGGTCTTGAGGCGCTTCGCTGCGTTTTCGGCCATTCTGGCGAGCCGGAGCATAAATCAGACGGGGGAGGCTGGGGAGGTTGGAGTGGTCGATATCACTCTGGAGGACTGAAGACCAGAAGAGAGAGGAGGATTTACTACCTAGGTTGGATGCGTGTGGGGGGTGGGATCCTGAGATGGACAAATTTAAGTGGGGTTGTTGGAATTGTCACGGCTGCGATTTGGCGACGTTGGATTGAGTAGTACGATACGTCGTTCAGTGTATAAGAGAGGGGAGAGCTACCTCCCTCTTTCTCTCTCTCTCTATAAATGGCGAGCTGCGCACCTACATAGGTACCTACGTGTGGAGGTACCTTACCTACAGTACGGGCATATGGAAGCTGCGGTTAGCCAGGCGACGTGGTGGGAGGAATTTGAGGCCAAGAGACACGCCTTGCCGCATCGCAAGGGATTGGCGGTAATACAGGCTGGGTACTTAAGTCCATAGTAGGTACAGGTTATCATCTCGACGGATGGTGTGCATCCAGGGAATGGGGAAAGGTACAGAGCCAGCAGCTACAGCTTCACCAAGCGAACGGGGAGCTTGGTGAGCTTGGTGTTCTGTTCGATCCAGTATTGGAACTCAGTAACTTGTGCCGTAATTGGAGCATGGATGCCGGCTAGAGGTGCGGACGGCTCAGACAGCCAGGGCTCCCAATGCGAGATGTACAGAATGACTGGAGGTAGGTACATGATGTACCTACGAGGGCGGCTGATGAGTGCACTCGGGAAGTGTTGACTGTAGTGGGTAGACGATGTACCTACATCCATCGATTGGAGAGGACGGGAACCATCACTGGCCTCGCTGCTTTCCAACTCTCTCCCTCGCGCGTGCGCGTTCTCTTTCTCTCCCTCTCTCTGTCTCTCCCTCTCCGTGCTCACCACCCAGCCATCCAGCTCTGGGTCTGGGAACCGTGGCAGTCAGAAGGCCCCAACATCCTTTCCGCTCCTTGCGTCGCGCCCGTCACGTCTGAATTCATCGGCAGGCACATGGACCCCCAAGCCCAACCTGCCTCAGCCCATACACTTTGCCAATTCTCTTGCTTTGTTTCTTGAGTACGAACCTGCCTCATCGCACTACCACCACACTGCACCATCGCCGATTACGTACATCGACCTCCCCGAAGCCGCGGCAAGAATCATCTATCACCCCCTTGCACCATCTCGTTCCATCATCTCACCGTATCGCCGACGCGCTCGCGCTCGCGCTCGCCTTCGCCATGGACGACAAAGCTTCAGGAAACCCCGAGCCGGGCTCGCGCGACCGCAGCCAGGAAGACACGCAGCCGGGCGATGGCAAGCCCTCGTACAAGTCCTGGAAGAAGAAGTACCGGAAGATGCGTCTGCAGTTCGACAACTGCATGCAGCAGAGCGAGAACCTGCACCAGCTTGAGCAGAAGGCCTTGCGCACCGCCAAGCGCCTGGCCGTTGAGAACGAGTAGGCCACACCCTGACTGCTTCGGCCCTTGGTTATGCTGACTCGAGCCCTTAGCCGCCTGATGGACATGCTGCTCAGCATCAACGAGAGCCCCAGCATTCCTGCTGAGCGCCGCATCGACCTCAACAGTAACAGTGTCGAGGAGGACAGCGACGACGACGAGGACCCGCGCCAGAAGCCCACAAAGACACTGCGGGACCTCGTCGAGGACGTGCCACACGAAAGCTACGATGAGTACGTGGAGCGCTATCCCGAAGTCCTCGAGGAGATCTCGCCCAAGGATCCGGAGCTCTATCCCACGTCGTTCCTCTCCGCCGACGACATTGACAACTACCTGGCTGAGCTCGATGCGCGCATCGGCCTCAAGCCGAAGCCCATGGTCCCGCCGGCTGCGCAGTCCGCGGCCGGTGGCAACGGGTCGTCGGCGAATTTTGCGCTGCGCAACCCAACCAGTGTTTACAATTGGCTTCGTAAACATGCCCCCAAGACCTTCTTGCAGGATCTGGAGAAGGAGAAGGAGAAGGACAAGGATCACGACCACGGCGACAAGGGGGAAGGCAGCGGCAAGCGCAAGGGCGGTAAGGGCAAGCGGCAATCTGCCGCCAGCCGCAAAGAGGCCGCCGAGGGCATGGAGTATGAAGAAGACGCTGGTTACGATGCCAACTCGGCCAGCATTCGCGGCAAGCGGAAGAGGGGTGATGACGATGGGGGCTATCGCCCTAAAGGGGGGGTCAGCCGTCCGACCAAGAAGCGCAAGAGCAGGGACTTGGGTTCCAACCCACCTAAGAGCCGTAAGTCGGCCGGGTTCGCAGACTGATAATGGGCTCGTAACAGGAAGGCCGGGGAGGGCCGATGGTGTTCCGGGCCAGCCATCCGTGTACAAGTATTGTACTCTATAATGTTTCCAGGAGTGTTAGGGACTAGGCAGTTAGAAGGCAAGACCAAGTCTGGATGGGGCTTCTATGTACAGCACCAGATGTGCACAATGGATCTGCCTCACAGCGCCCGCGGTCTTGTGTGTGATGTCGGATCTGGGCGTCGGGCACAGGATGATATACGGGCCTTGCGCATCGTTGCCCGGCCTCGTCTCGACAGGGCTGTCGGCTCGGCGCGCCTGGCGCGTTGTGTCTCTGCTAGAGTCGTGACCGGCCAGTGGAAGATCCGCGGGGACGGAGCTGCACTAAAACTCAGACGCAGCTGCACCTCACCCCAAACCACTTGACGACATCCTGGCTGGCTTGACGGCTTGGAGACCATCATTGCCCACGCGAGCGCCCTCCTCCAAGCGTCTTACCTTTATTCCCTCTGTTCGCTATTTGTTCTCCCGCCTCCCTCCCCACCTGCCCATTGCTCACCAGTTTTACTTTACCCCCTCCGCGCGCGCCCATCATGCCCATCCGCCGGACGTACATCGTCGAGCACCTGGACCCGGAGCTGGGGCCGTGGTCGGCGCTCGAGTACCGGGCCATCGCGCGCGAGACGGCCCAGTGCCAGGGCACCTTCATGCTGTCGTCGCTGCCCGACGGCTTCCAGGTGCCCGAGGAGCTCCGGCGCGAGCCGGCCTTCAAGGCCGAGACGCGCGGCGTCGAGGAGCTCTACCCCGCCGGCCAGGGCAAGGAGCGCGTCTGCCTCCTCGACCCCGCCGCCGACAAGGACCTCAACCCCGACGACCGGCACGAGTTCGACGTCTTCCTGTTCGGCGGCATTCTGGGTAAGTGAATGAGTGAAGGGGGGGGAACCCGAAGGCCGAGGGCGTCGTGCGCTGGCATCCGCCCTCCTCCCCCTCCCTTTCCGGCCGCGCCGGCGCTCTCGCCGTCACCCTGATGATGGGCGGAAAGAGGGCCGTTGACTAACACGAAATGCACATGGCACACAGGCGACGACCCGCCCCGAGGTATGTTGAGCTTCCCCCTCCGGTGAACGCGCCCTTGTAAGGGGCCCCTGGCCGCCAACAAAACCCAGGGTGAGTGACGAAGAGATAGAGCTCAGCGCTAACCGCCGTCACCGGCAGACCGCACCTCGGAGCTCCGTAAGAAAGGCTTCCAAGGCCGCCGGCTGGGCCCCGTGCAGATGACGACGGACACGGCGGTTCGCGTGACGCGAATGGTCGTGGAGGAGCAGTGTAAGTCCCCTTCCCCCGCCCGCCCGAACGGGCGGTTTCTTCTCGGTTGGTCCACGGGATTCGCAAATAACCGTTGTGCTTTCCACCGCCTTCTTCCTCCCCCCCTTCAGATACGCTCAACATGGTCCCCTACGTCGACCACCCGGAGCTCAAGTTCAACGACAAGGAGAGCACACAGATGCCCTTCCGCTACGTCACCGACAAGGACGGCAAGCCCATCATGCCCGAGGTACGCGGTGCGCCGGCGCCTCCCCCTCGTGTTCATCCGCACGCGCGCGGCCAGAGGCGGCGTGTATTCTTGCGATGCTGACATTTCTTACCAGGGCATGGTGGACCTGATCAAGGCGGACGCCGACAAAGCCATCGACGACTTGGTTTGAAGGGGGAATGCTTATTACTGGGAACAGTGGATATCAAAATCATGAACGCGGTCTGGCTACCCCTCTATAAAACACCCCTGTGCCGTCCGTCATATGGGTATCTGCAATAAAGAACCCAACCGTGGGTGTCTGTCCGTATTCCTCGTGTGGATCCGTCCCCGGACCCAGTGATGCAAAAAAAAGAAGAAGAAAAAAAAAGAATCGCCCGTCAGTGGAAAAAGGAGAAGCGGGAAGATTTGGTTTTGGTGTCCTTGGCGTCCAGAGCCCTGGCCTTGGTGTCCACCTTTTGGGTGTTCTCGTCCATGACCTGCTGGGCGTGGTTCACGGCCTCGGCGTGGGTGGCGGCGGGCGGGCGGCCGTCGGGGTCGACGCGGTCCTCGCCGTGGTCCTCGAACAGGTCCATGATGCGGCCGCGGCCGGTGGCGCGCTGGTAGATGGCGAAGGTGGTGCCGAACTCGCGCTGGGCGCCGACGTGGATGGCGTCGAGCAGGGCGACGGCGAAGTTCTGGCAGTTGTTGCTGATGAGGTTGTAGGCGGGGCGGCGCTGGCGCATGTTGTGGATGACCATCTCGCTGGCCTGGCGCAGGGCCTCGTCGTTGAAGCGCGTCTGGCCGACCTCGAAGGTGTGCCAGTCGGCGCGGTTGACGCGCTCGTTGATGTAGATGACGTCGAGCTTCTCGTCCATCCACAGCTGGTGGCAGTAGTCGCCGACCAGCACCGCCCAGTGCTGCGTCGGGTCCGGGTACGACCGGATCTTCTCCGTGATCATCTTGCCGAGCCCCGTCTCCTCGGCGAACCACTTGCCGGCCAGGCCGGCGACGGGGTGCCAGCCCAGCTCGACCTTGCGCGGCCGCCCGTGGACCGTGGCCTCGGCCGGCGGCACGACGTTGGGCTTCTGGCCGAGGCCCAGCCCGCGCTCCAGCGCCATGCGGCCCCTGATCAGCCCCTCTATAGACATTTCCTTGGCCTTGTCGTAGCCCTCCTTGCTGGTGGGAAGCGTGAGAAGAGGGGGCGTCTTATGAACCGGGGGGGGGTGGTTTGGCTTACAGAAGGGCTTCGTAGTCGAGCTTGTGCCCCTTCTTCACCGCCTCGTCCTCGGGCTCGGGCTCGGGCGTCCTCTCGGGCGTCCGGCCCCGCGAGGTGGGCTCATAGGACGGCGACGGCATCGAACGCGGCTGCTCCCGGCTCTCCTCCTCCATGGCGGGTTTCGGCGACTTGGACCGGCCAAAGCGGAAGAAGCGGTGCCGCGAGGACTTGGGGGACGGTGACTTCGGCGGCTTCAACATATCGGCACGCGCGACGGGACAAAGAAAACACCCGGGATTATCCCCCTTTGTAGGGTACGGGCCCAGCCAAGGCAGCCGCCCGGAATAAGACGGCAGGCGGAAGTTGTGGTGCTTGCGGGCCTGTTGTTGGGTCCTGACCAGCCGGCTATCCGTCTGGCCGCTGGTTCTGTTCTGGAAGGGGGGGAGAGGGGGGTGCGGGCCAGCGCGTCTTGCGACAGCGGTCAAAAGGACGACGACGACGACGACGACGACGACGACGACGACGACAGCGACCCTCGCTTGGCACAGACGGAGCCGGCAGACAGGAGGAGCGGGCTGGGGACGGGCAGCAGTGGTGGTCTCGTCCCCGAGAGGCAAATTGTACGGGTACCTCTGGGATATGGAGGCAATGGAATGAAGTAGTTTGTTAGCAAGGAATAAGCGGCAGGTGAGCAAGCGGGCTCGTCCGACCACACACGCAGCACAGGTACTGCTTGCACTACTGCCACTGCTGCTACCCAGATGGGAGGGCCTACGAGTAGACGCACGAAGTGGTCAAGCGTGCGTTCTTGGCTGCTTCGTATGTATGTATGGTTGGTAGGACAGGTAGGGGGAAGTCAGCAGGTACACGCACACACACACACACACACGCCTTCTTCTTGTTCTTCTTATTTCCGGGGCTGCTCTTACGGCAGATTCAGCCCTGGCGGCGCGCTGTATGTCATCACCACCAGGGCCCCCCCCCCCCCCCCCCCCCCCCCCCCCCTCTCCCAAGCCTGGGGGTCAGAAACAAAGCCTTTCCCTCGGCCAGGGATTTCTATACGTGGGTTCCAGATTCGGGCTTAGTACCTGTTGGCAGACACACACACGCACACGCACACATGGATGTTGGCCCGCTAGCGCGCGGGTATCGCCTCACACGGGGGGGCATGGCAGCGCAGGTGGCATTTCGCCATGGTCTCTCCTGCGGCTCGAGTCATGCCGGGCAAAGCCTGCCAACGCCCCGGGAGCGCCGGGCAACAAAACAACACTTTCATTCCCCATTCCCCATTCTCATGACCTGACCCTGGAAGCGAGCCCAGCTTTGATCTTGACCCCCCCTCCCCCCCTTCGCCCGTAGCGGCCGCAACGGGCCAACTTCGAAAAAAAAAAAAAAAAGATAAGTCCGAGACCATGGAAAGAGGCTACGCAGAGTCGGACCATCCGGCATCCGACCCCAATCCACTGTAAAAAAAGACGATCGATCCTCTGCGCCCACGGGCTAATAGACATCGGATGCGACGGCACTGGTCGCGACGGTCCGCCCTTTTCGCGTATGCAGCAAAGCGTGTCACCCACGCCCGGGGGCAGATCGCCCTTTGGTATGCGCCAATCGAGGGGTCTTCCATGGAGACGGTGGGCCCCTCCAATTTACCTACCGATCCATTGCCCGTGAGAGCATCGCTTTCGTTCCCAGGACGGCGGCCCCCCAGGCACCCCAGGCAAGCCCAGGGCTGAGTACCTACATAGTAGGCTAGCTATGTAAGTCACGAAGGGGTGCCGGGGCCTCCGCCGTGCACGGCTTTGTCCCTTGATATTGGCTGCCCGTGTACATAAATATATCCAAGTACCTTACGGACCCAGGGCGCCTGCGGTGGTGGTGGCGTGGGAGGCGGAAACCTGACGACGCAGGCTCAGCCACACACAGCTGAGGCCGGTGCATCATCATCATCATCATCATCATCATCCGTCCCAACGCCTTCACTGACAAACAGACGGCCGATGAAAACAACACATACGTATACCGTCGAGTCCCCCCAAGCCTAGAGACGGTCTCTCCCCCTTTCCGAAGCCTCACATCAGTGTAAGATGCACTGCTATCTTAACCGAGCAAATATTGAGCCATACCTCTTGGTATTTCAAACGACACAATGCCCTCCCCCTTCTTGGTAGCTGTTTTCATGCCAGAAGCGCCCCGGTTCGGACACGCGCGGGCCATCCTTTGTCTAGACGACTGCCGGATGCCAGCGCCAAGCTGACGCGGCCCTGGCGGATCTTCTCATCCGTGGCAAGCGAGCCCGTTTCCTCCCCTTTCGGCGGTTCGTCCACGGGCCCGAAAACCGAAACATGCCCGCCGTCGCCGGGGTTGCCGCCCTCGCTCCTCTGTGGGCTGGCGGGCGATGGGGCCGGGCTGGGGACACTGCGCGCCGAGCCCGGCGGGCTGGGGCTACGGAGCTGGCAGGATAGCAAAGGGAGCCCGTCTTGGACTGCACCCCGCACGAAACCGGGCTGGTCGGTCTCGGGGCCTTCACACGGCGACGTGCTGCCGCTGGACGCCGTGGAACTCGACCCCCTCTCGCGCGCGCGGCCGAGCCGGTACTTTTCCACCAGTGCCGCATGGAAAGCGAGCGGCAGGAGGGAGGGAGGCCAACGCGGGTTGGCAGGTGAGACGCTCGAGACGTCGGAGTCTGTCTCGTACGAGCCCAGGTCCTCCGTAGCAATGGAGCTGACGTCGTCTTCGTTGACTGGTCTGAGCACCTCGGTGGGCAAATGCAGGAATCCATCGCCAGGTGACCGTTGAACCCGAAGCAATCTGGCCCCGGTATAGATCCAGCTCGACTCGTCCTCGGAAGAGTCAGCGTCGCTGCCGTAGTCGGGGCGAACGGGGCTCTCTGGGTGTACTGCCCACGCCAAGCCACTCCCCGATGTGAGGGCTTCCCTGGCGCTTTTGAACCAGGCATGGTTGGCAACGTCGCCGACGCTGATACGATCCCCGGGGTGGTACTTGAATGTTCTGTACGCGAGGTCGGCAAGCGCCTGCAGGTCTGTTGGGGACAGCCCGGCTGCGCTTTGCTTCAAGCGGTCTAGGATCCGCGATCTGTAGTCAGGCGTGGTCTCCTCCGACCCCAGCTGGGCAAGCTGCTTGGGCGATTTGGTAACGGGCAGAATCCTCCCGTTTCTACTTTGCAGCGCCGGTTCGTACCCCAGCCGCTTCGCCCTCTCCATCTCTCCGACCCAAGACAGCCGATACACGTAGGCAAGTGGCCCTAGGAAATATTCGAGATCCTCGGCATATTCTTGGCAGTTACGTGTCCCGAACAGTCCGCAATGCCCGGCATGGGCCTCGATTACGCAGCATACGAAGGCCCATAGGTCACTGGCCGGCCCGACGGCGGCGGTTCCGGGAAAGTAGACTTCGGGGGCCCGGTATCTGGTCACTGTCGCCACGAACGCCAGGGAAGAACGGCCCAGACCAAGACGGAAGGACAGCCCAAAGTCGATGACGGCGACGTTGTAGACGAGACGGATGCCCTTCTCGCGGAGCTGCGTCCAAAGACTGACGGGCTCCACGAGATAATCAGGGGCCCGATCCCCGGGTTGGCCGTCCCTCAAGCACATGACTTCGTGGCCACGGGGGAGACCGAGGAGGACCTGCATTTCCCTCTTGCTGATGTGGTCCATGTTGCTTAGACGCAGGAGGATATTGTGCGTCCCGAAGTCGCCGTGGCAGATGCCGAGAACACTCAAAGTCTCGAGCGCCGTGACTCCCTGAAAGAGGAGCTGCCTCAGTCTGGCTTCATCGGCCTCTCCTTTCGCCCCGTCTCGCACCCACTGGATCGACGGCCCGAGGACGCGCTGCACCAGGCAGAGGTGCCTCCCGTTGGGCCCGTGGAGGAAGAAGCAGGCCAGCGGCGGCTCGAGGTGGGCGCCCCGCCAGTGATGGCGCTGGCCGGGGCGCACGCTGCGCGTCAGTTCCAACTCGGGGGCTTCGTCGACGGAATGGCGGGCGGCGAGGATCTTCACGGCCCTCCATTTCCGGCCGGGCTTGTCGAAACACAGCCACACGGTGGAGAAGCGGCCGTGCCCGAGCTTCGCGACCACCTCCAGCCTCCCGTCGAGGACGTCGCCCAGGCCCACGGGGTGGTATCCTCCCTCTACGTAGCCGTCGATGCTTTCGACCGTGGGCGAGTCGACCGGCCGGTAGTCAATGAAAGCCTCGCCGAGTTTCGCCCTGTCGTCGGGAAGCAACTACAACGGCGGGAGTCAGCATGGACTCGGGCAGGGTTACACAGACGCATCCATATCTGCTTTTGGGCAAGACACCGAAGTACATGCGAGCTTCGCGTATCGGATCGGGGGAAGAATGAGCTCCAGTAGTACGTACGCCCCACCGCACACCCCGGTTTTCCTCATCTTCGTCGGTTGACGTGTCGGAGAAGGGCATTCCGTGCGAAGGTATGAGGTGTCTTATCCCAAGATGGGACCGAGTTCTAGCCGGCAGTCCGTCGACCAGGCGGTTCGATGCTCAAATGCTCAAGAAGCCAAGGGTATGGCGAATCGTCTCGACGAACCGGCACCCATGGCCCTTTCTTGTGTCTGGCGGCCCAAAGAGAACCGCTTGCAGCTAAGTTGCCGCATGTGGGGGATATCGATCGCGGGATATACAAAGACGCGCGCCTTAGACGGCGGGGGGAAAGCATGTCGGCAGCAACGGAAAGGTGGGATCCTTTCTTTGTTACAACGTAGGCAGTATGTCGACTACGCCAAACTTGAGGCTACTTGGATGCAACCCATCTATACCGTAAACAGGTTGCTTCATTGAATTGTCCTAGTCAGCTGGAAACTGTTTCTCAACAACCCACCCCAACGCAGCGCCTGATGCCTTCTGCTTCCTTCACTCATGCCTCCTCAGAACACCGGGTTTGAGTCACCCGAGACTCCAACTGTATTGAGCTTCGTCGAAGATCTGGGGACGAAGTTATCTAATGCAAGGCTTGCCCAGTCTGCTGGCGAGCCATCTACTACTCCTTTACCCGATGGCCGTAGCGGTCCTTACTGCACTGCTCCTCTCTGCAAAAGTGACTAGTTTAAGAGGTATCCCCAGGGCCACGCGGTCATCTTAAGCGCGAACCAAAGTAACTGATCTGTCCGTTCACGCAGTCCTTAAGGTTTCTTCGCTCACTTGGTAGATGGTATATCGTTTTCGTTCCATGTCAAATCTCGCGACTGTTCGAGATTCGGAAAGGAGGTGTAACAAAACCCGATATAAGTAAACCCCAAATAGCCCATTCGAAGGGTAACCCTGCTTTACGAGCCACGGTACTTACGTGTACACAACTTACAATCGGGGTTATATTACGAAGAACCATGAAAACCGGCCTCCTCAGATAGCGTACGTATGGAGACGATGCAAGGGACTTGTTCCCCTAGCAGAGAGTCATTTTATACATACGCAGTTTCCCACTACGAACCACGACCCATTTCCACCAAAACAAACAGTCAGTAATCTACGTCGGCGAGCCCAAACTTCAGTCCGCCCCGCCGTGAGGGCTGAGGATCTCACCGGCTCCTCCGGTGCCCTTGCCCGAGGGCCGGCCGATTCCCCAGCATTAGCAAAGCTTCCCCAAAACGTTTCGTATTCGTTAAGAAAGCCCAGGCCGCGACGCTTGTTTGTCGAACCCTTCAGTTTATCGTCCCATGCCCCCCCCCCCCCCCCTCCCCCTGGTTGTTCGCGCGCGCGCGCGCGCAAGGGGGCTTCGGCAGACTTTGGGGCCGACGATTCGTCCGATGAGGAGGGGGTGATCCTCGGACGACGAACCCCTAAGCCGAGAGAGGGAGAGAGACACCCGAGAAGAGGAAGCCCCCCCGCATCGTTGCCCACAGCCCTTGGTCCAGACATCCGCCCGCCGCCCCCCCATCCGCGGGGAAGCGATTCTGCCGGGCCCGGCACCGACGAGAAGCCGTCCTCCTCCGGGGGGTCGCCGCATCGCCTGCAAAAAAAACCCCGCCGCCACGGCCCGTCGGGGCGCCAACCGCTGGCGTACCTGGGTATGTACCCAACGGCACGCCCTCTCAATGGCTGAGGGGCGTCCCGGGGGGGGGGGGGGGCAGGCCACGGCGCCGACTGGGTTCCAGTCGCGGCGCGTATCGGCCTTCTGTGAGGGGCTACATGGTCGCGGGGGCCGGTGGACGACTGGCGCAGGTCGCGGGGAGGAAACCGAGTGTATCCTAGATGGTAGATCGAAAAAGGAAAAAAAAAAGGGGGGGGGGGGGGGGTTCTCGGTGTGAACCATATGCATTTCATTGCTAACCCTGGTTTGCTCAGTTGGCTGCCGAAGGGGTTCAATACCTCTCATCATCATCCCCTATTGCCTCCCTGTTGAGGTGCACACGATCCGTGACTCGCGCGTGCCGTATGACCTACTTACTTCTTACCCCTCCTGATGCCACGAGGGCCTCCCCAGGTTCGATTTCTTCCCGAGCCGCCCGTAGAGGGGACATGGATGCCACGGTCCGGCAATGTAACAGCAGGAATAATTTCCCTCAAGGTCCGAAGGGGGGGTTCGGACTCGCCAGAGAGGGTGGGTGAGTGAGTGATGAGTGTGGCCAAGCGCACAATGGGAGAGATAATACCGCAAAAAGTATAATTGCCCCTACGCCAACGTTGGGACCGGGGAGAGGGCGGTCTCGCGGGCCTCCAGGGTCCCGGCCTTCCGTATACTATGTACTATGTAGGCGCCCCTGCAGTGCGCCCCCCCCCCCCTGGCTTGGCCCCATGAACGACACCAGGCACACGATGGCGGGCGGGGGCGCAAGCCATGGATGGCGTTGTCCGCATACCCCGCTAGTGCACGCAGGGGAGAGAGAATCTACACAGTACTTGCATTCACTCCGAAGGGGGAGGGGTCTTGTCGACTTTCTCAGCTCGGGGTAAACGTTCAACAGAGAGAGAAATTGGCATGGAACAACTACCTGTGGTATCAAGGGATCCTCGAATTCGGGATTTCCCCAAAGCTAAAAACAAACACCCCAACACCGACCGGATATCAATCACGAATGCCAGCTTCCTTTAGCGCCTTCCTCGAGGGACTGCAGGATCCGGCAGTTCCACAGAATGCACATCTTCTCGCGCTCCAAGTTCTTGAACTTGGGACCCAGCGGGCCCGTGACGTAGTGGTATTGGCCGAACAACCTCCATTGCCGGGCGTCGTCCAGACCGTACAGTTTGTCGCCCCACGGACCCTCGTAGTGAAACCAGTTCGTCGGCGCGTCGGGGTTCTCTTTGGTGGGCTCCAGCCCGTCGGCGTCACCCGTGGCCTCGTAGTCGTACCAATAGGACCGGATGTTCTTGGCAGGATCCCAGAGCGGGCCCTTGTCCGTCTCGTCCTTCAACATGCCGAAGGGCAGGACGTACGGGTGGTTGCCCGGAGCAGCGTACATGGCGTGGCTGCCGAGAGCGCTGTAGATGACAGGCCGCTCGACCTGGGTGTCGGCGTTACTGCGCTTTTCCACGGCGTGGAACGCGTACGCTTGTCCGCCCTCGTGCTCGCTGAAGTAGACGCCACGGGGAACGCCGTGCTCGAATCGCACCATGCAGTGCTCCCAGTCGCCTACGTGGTTACCGAACCGAATGCCCAGCACGGTCTGGCCGAGGTTGTAGGCGTAGAAAAAGAACCAGAAGGCGTCCACAATACCGGAGCCTTTATCAACCAGCACCAGAGTGGCTGGAGCCTTCGAGTAACCTTCGTCGTCGGGCTTGTGCTGAGGCGTCGGCGGTACGAAGTCGTCGGCGCCCGGCGAGGACCGTGGGCGACGGCGCGCCGACGATTGGCCTGCCCTGGAGGGGCGATGGGGGCGTTTCCGCGGGTCGGATATCCGGCGCAAGGGATGGTCGCGGTCCACCTGGGTCCAGCTCGTGCTCTCGCCGAGGTACGGCTCCCCCCCTGACCTCTCTGGTGAAGTGTGCTCAAGGCCTTCACCGTCGTCGGCGAACGGGGTGGGGATGTTATCGCGGCTGTGTAGCCACTTGGGCCGCGATTCGACGTCATCGTTGCTCTTCAGAAAGACGAAGCCGGGCTCCCTGTCCAGTCCGTGTAAGGAGTTCAGGCCTACGGGGCCCGTGTCGTTCAACTGGGTGTCGTTGGCAAAGGGCGTCATGTGCCGCACGTGGTCGGCGATGTCGGAGGGCCAAAAGCTCTCGCCCGAGTACAGGTGCACCAGCGGCGCATACTTGAGCACGTAGTCGGGGATTTCCTTCAGGTTGCTCCTTTGACCTGCAACGGCAGGCGGGTCGTTGGACATGGTGTTTTGCCATTTCGCATTGTACCCGGGACGCTGGTCCCACGACCGCAGCTCCAGCCTCCGCAGGTCTCCGCGGTCATCGTCGTCCTCGTCGTCGTCTTCCGGTCTTGCCGCGGGATCCGAGCGGATGTGGAGCACACCACACATACTCAGCCAGCGACAGGCTTGGCGGTCAAGCCAGTATGGGGAGGTGTCGACCCATTGCCGGTTTTCCTCGCGCTGTTCCTTGTTCGGCGGCGTCGGGTTAAGCAACCGCGGAAGCAGCCATATCAGGAAGATGAGGGCTACTAAGGCAATGGCCGAGATAGACAGGCGGCGCAAGTAATACATGGCAGCGCAGAGAGACGGGCCAGTAAGACGGGTGGGCGCAGGCGCGGCTGTGTCCTATTGGGGAAGGAAAAGAAAGAAGTAAGGAGTGGCGTGAAGTCTATAACAGAGGATGATCGAGCCAGCGAACGAGTGGCATAGAGCTTCTCGGTAGCTCTGCGAGGGGGGGTTCGGGGGGTTGGAGGGATTGAGAGATGCCTCTCGGTGCTGACAGCGAGGTTGACTCGTGAGTTGTTGGTTCACGTCATGCAGGGCAGAGAGACAAGACACTGAACGGAAGATAACAGGGTGGGAGGAAACAAGGGCCAAGAGAGAGGCAAGTGGTGGGTGGGAAAGAAGAAGGATAAATCAATCTCCATCAAGGAATGTTCACAACAACGGCGGTTGGCAACTAAGAATAGACCAGGGCCGGCCGAGTTCGCAACAGCAGCAAGACCGGGCTGGTTAACAAGGTTGAGGCTGTGAGAGGGACTGGGCTGGCTGGACTGGGATGGACTGGGACTGGGACTGGGCCAGGGCTGGACGACGATTGGAGATGGAGATGATCGACTGGGCGAAGGATTAACGGGATGGGGCTGGACGGAACGGCTGAACGGCAGGGTTGGTATCCATGGGAAGAGTTGTAAGCAGCAGCGTGGCCCTGTGAAGCCAGCAGAATGGAGGGAGAGGTACATAGATGGTGGGGGGTGTGCGTGTGCGTGTGCGTGTGATTAGGGTGATGGCGGGTGGCTGCTGTAGCTGACTCCATTAGGGGGGGGAGGGGCCTGCAGCTGCTGACTGTAGGTACCACCACACCTCTGTATTCCAGCATCCCATGTACCTGTGGTGCCTGTAGGCCCGAGGTAGGGTACGGGGCTACTATAGGGCACCTAGGGTAACCAACTGGGGCGATCTCATGCGGCCCCCCGATATCGTAGTCAGGGCACTCGCAGGTGCCGGGCGATAGCGCGATACGTCACCTCCCCCCTCTCCCGTGACCCAAGGTGGCGGTCTGGGGCTGCCGCGGGGGGGGCGTACCCGTCTATCGTCCACTTTGCAGGGTCGCATGGACGGGTTCCGTGCCGGTACTGCCAGCCATCCATCCCATCCGTAGGAGGCCAGCAGGGAGGAGGCAAGGGAGAGAGAGAGAGAGGTGTCAAGGTCTAGGGTCAGAGAAAAGGGGACCACCCCTCGTCTTGGCGGGTTGATCACCAGAAGAGGTTGTTCCATTGCTTACATCTTGCCGTCCGAGCGGCCATTCCTTTCTGTGGATGTACCCTTAACTGCCCACACAGGGTACAAGTAGATTTTGGGGGCTAAACCGGAACCCCTCCAGCCATGGGACCCGGACAGCCGGGGCTACGCCTACTCCAGTACTACCCAACTCGTACTGCCCACACGTACTACCTAGGTACTTACATACGGAGTGGAAGAGTCTTTTGTCGGCATCTCGAAGGCCTTGGCGCTCTACGCCAAACCACTCACCCACCCATTCAGCAAACATCCCAGCGACACATGGCCCGAATCGCTCGGTGGGAACCACTTTATGCGGGTTGAGGTCCTGGCCTCCATGCCGGCCTATCCCGCCCGTCACCCTCCAGAGAGAGAGGAAAAAAAAAAAAAAAACCAGCGTCACGGGCCAACAAAACCGTGAGGCGATCGAGACCTCTTTGCGACCACAGCTTAGCACCACGGGTCTCAACCCATCATTCACAGTGGCTCCCCCAATTCCTCGCCCCTTCATTTCGCTTCCTCCTCGCCCGCCACCCCCCTTTGCCGTGCTCAGCCATCATGTACGACCCAAACCTTGTTGCACACATTTAAACGCATACGAGGGGGAGAGAGGGGGGAGGAGAGGGGGCAGAAGGGATAGGACGGCGGGCCGGGTCTCGACTGAGCGCCAGGAGCGCACAAAAGCTTGTTGTTCCTTTCAGCCTATTCAGCCCTCGAATCGGCGAGACGCTACCAAAGCACCGACGCCCCCCGAGCGGAAACTCCCATATGTCGCTTGTTTGAAAGGGTCCCCCGCCCTCGCCCGCCTTCCCTAAGGCGGCGGCGGCCGTCGGCGGGCTGGTCTCAACGCGGCAACGCTTGGTTTGGCCATGTCCTGCCTCATGCGAACATGGCGCCCATGGTTCACGACCATCACGAGTCAGCGCGACCTCTCAGGCGTTCCGCAACGCTGCAGGTTGCGCGTGCTTCGTGTCGGTACAGCATTTGCGATGCCGAATCCCGCCCGTCAAGCCAACAGCGGCAGCATCTTGGCGGCCTGGAGAGGTGCCACGATTCTTCCCCGGGCCACTCGGAGGGGCGCCAGCACCCGTGTCCCCAGACAATTGGGACACCGTACATGATAACAGCGGAGATGCGCTGCACACCGGACGAACACGTCCTCCACAAACTCTAGAAGAGTCAGAAGCCGTGGGGTTCTTCAGGGCCGAAACTGTCTTTTTGCAACGTGCAGGCAATGGCATTACGCTACGTGAAAACCAACACTCCAGCGCCGCCCCCGCATCAGCCTCCCCCAATCCTCCGTCTACGCGTGGCTGGCTTCGCGCCGCCCGCGGGCCTCTTCTCCTCAGACGTCGCGGTTCTCGCGCGTCTCCACGGTGGCGCTCTTCTCGTCGGTAGCGTGGTGCGGATCCGGGTTCCCCATCATCTGCCCGCCCTTCTCGACGTGGTTTTGCCCGCCAAAGAGGACGTCGATCTCCTCGAGGCTGACCTGCTTGGTCTCGGGAATGAAGAAGAAGACGAAGACGGCAAGGAGGAAGTTGACGGCCATGAAGAAGTACAGACAGCGGAGGCCCTCGCGTTCCAAGAAGAGCGGGAAGAACTGCTGGAAGACGGTGTTGGCGACATTCTGCATCTGCGAGCACATGCCGACAGCCTGGGCGCGCACGTTGGAGGAGAAGACTTCGGCCGTCCAGATCCACACGGTAGCGCCCCAGCTGGGCTTGTAGAAGAAGATGAAGAGGAAGAGCAGGAAGACGATGCCGCCGCCCACCGCCGTTGACTTGGTGCCATCGGCCGCCGTCGGGGTGGCGCCCGCGACCACGGGCACGATGAGCATGCAGATGCCCATACCGACGGCACCGACGATGAGGAGCCACCGGCGGCCGAAGCGGTCGGCCGTCCAGGCAGCGTTCAGCGTGAAGAGGATGCCGCAGGTGGCATTGAGCGCGTTGATCAAGTTGATCGTCTTGTCCGAGGGCCACACCTTCTTGTAGATGGCCGTCGAATAGCTGTTCAAGGTGCCCTGGCCCGAGAGCTGCTGGCCAATGTTGATGGCAAAGGCAAGCATGAGCCTCTTGCGCACCGAGGCGTCCTTGAACAGCGCCCAGTAGGAAGAGCTGATGGCCTCCTTTTCGAACTCGATGGCCTCGCGAATCGCCAGCACCTCGTCATCGACCTCGGCCTCGGTGTCGCGAATCTTGCGCAGCGCATCCCTTGCCTTCTCGACGTTGCCATGTTTCTGAATCCACCAGCGGGGCGACTCGGGCTGCAGGAACACAAGGGAGATGATGACGACAGGCGCCAGTAGCTGAAAGATGACGACCAGGCGCCAGTCCCAGTGGCCAAGCTTCTCCTTGTTCGCGCTGGTCGCATAGGCGATCCAATAGGCGATGAACGAACCGACCGAGTAGTTGAGCTGCCAGAAGGTCATGATGGTGCCTCGGATCTCGGTCGGCGCGACCTCTCCGATGTAGACGGGGCCAGCCGTGAGGGCCAGACCCTGGCCCAGACCGATCAGGACGCGGCCACCGATGAAGCAACCGAGGTTGTGTTTGGGGGCAAAGGCCTGCATGAAGGTGGCGATGATGACCAGGACACAGCCAGTGGCCATGCCAACCCGTCGGCCGAAGTGGTCGGCTATGGGCCCTCCGAAGAAGAAGCCACCGACAATGGCTCCGATGGTGTAGGCCGTCTGATATGGTGGGTCAGTTGCAAGTTTTCGATACCTTATGGGCGCTCTTCGGGGACGAGTGTTCACCCCCGCACAAGGCAAGGCATCTTCGGGCGTTCACTTACATTGATCAGCCCGATGAGGTTGACATCTTTCTTCCTGTCGAGATCAAACCACTCCAGCCAATTGTCGGATCCTTGAGCGGCGTTGAAGACAGAGGCATCGTAGCCATAGAGCACCATGCACGTGGCTGCCACCAGGCAGATGTACCTATACGGCCATACGGTCAGGTCTTGCCTTGCGCAACTGGGCGAAGCGCCCCTGAGCCCAGGCGGCACACAGATACTCACCAGTTGTACACCCTCTTTGAGCTGGCCATTTTGGCGTTTCTCGCATCCACCCAAGGGTCAAGCGGTCAGGGGCGATGGGGGAAGGAGGTTCAAGCAAGACGACCACGAAAACAAGGCCGTCCGGGGGATGGGGAAAGAGAAGAAGAAGAAGAAGAGTGACGACGGCTGGCTGGAGCCCAGGATTATGTATGCCCTCCCGGGAGTTTGGTATGCGACAAGCCGGCCAGATGCGGAGGGTGTTCCAACCACCGCTCGCAGCAAGGTCCCTGGGGATGGCCGATAGGGGGCCCGAGCCATGATGCGAGGTCTGCAGCCTGCCAAGCATTCACGGTATGGGCTCACCGACCAATACACGCAACGTCCTGGCTTCAGCCCCCCCGTGCGGGCATGGGGATACGGGGGCTGTTCCCCAGGACACGGATGGGGCCCCGTTTCCCCCGCCGGGGCATGTATGCCTGGCAGCATGGTCTAGAGAGCATTTCTGGGGATGTCGCCGCGGGCCTAACGAAGTCGAGCGACGCTCTCAGAAACGGCAGCAGGACGCTATTGGGGCCAGGCTCGCTTCCCGTTCGTAGGAGCGCATCCCGTGGGCGGTATCCTGGAAGACGGGGGGGGCGACAATCGCGCCGGCCTGTATCGGCGGATAAATGTCCGCCGCGATTCCACCAATGACAATTTTGCCGCTTCCGTATCTGACGGCTATACGGCTCTAGGCGACAAGGCCTCGGCTCGCCTTAACTTGACCGTCAGCGTGGATGCGGCTCGATCCCATGTGCATGAACCGAAGCGGAACATGATGGTGGTGGTCGAGAGAGAGGCTACGGGCGATGCGTGTGGCCTTGGGGCTTCGGTACCCGGACTGCACTCCTAGCGGCCCCAGGAGTCAGGTCACACCGGAATACTACGACGGCGTGAAAGAATCCTTGGGCCTGGCCAAGCATGGAGGCACTCCCCGGCATCGCCCACTCTTTTCTCCAGCTTCGGACTCCCAATTCAGGCCCAGGCAAATTTCGCTAGCTACCGCCGATGAAATGTCGGGGAAAACCCCCCCACGATCCCCACAGCGAACCCGCCTGCCCGATCTGGGGTTCGCACAGGTTTCGATCGCGTGCGCCTTCCGAGCCAGCGAGCTGGGTGATGTGCGTATCGCGTCTCGCGAGCGGGGGTCGTGGCCTTGACGAGACGCGATAGGACTAGGGAGGAGGTACGGATATTGGGTACCTGAGGACCTAGGTATCAATGGCAGGGAGGTATTGGGTTGATCGCCTTTGTCCCATGAGCTAGGGAATTAAGTAATCAGTAGCTGCGTCTAACAAATACGAACTGAACAACACACAGAGGAAGGAGTAGCGGCTACACGAGTACCCAAGGAAGTGCCCCCGGGGGTATGAAGGCTGGCAGCTATGCTCGTCCTCCATCCATCCATCCGCCCGGAGCACATAACGCAGAGAGAGACGTAAAACTCTTTTGGCGTCGACATCTTCGCGTTGCGGGTGGAGCATCGGATTGGCACCAAAGAGCAGGGCATTATCCCTTCCCTTCACCCCCCGGGAAGTTTCGACGGTGGACGGACAACGCGCGAGACGGGGATATCTCTCTCGGCGAAGCTCTAGGACATACAGCATCCAAGATGCCCCCCCCCCCCCTTTGCAACACGTGTGTTCTTCCCTCACAACCGGGGCGGCGGCACCGGAGCTGGGAGCCGGGTGAATCGTACATGGCAAAACCCAAGGGATCGATCCAAAGGCACAAGCTTTCTTGCGTATGACACATGACATGACCACGGTTATGTAAAAACATGTCAAAAAGCCCCCCCCCCCCCACGCGTCGTCCCGAGCGGTTGGTACGGGGGCTTCTTAGCTCGGTCCCGCAAATCAAATTTCCCACTACGGAAATAAATAAATGAAACCCCCCCCCCTTTCCTTGAGCCTTGATCTCTGGGCCACATTCGCCCCGAATGGGCGTGGGCTTGTGTGTGTGTGTGTGTGTGTGTTTGTGTGTTTGTCGTTCTTATTCTCCAGCGGTTGAGGGTCGTGGTGGTTGGGTGGTGTCGGTGTTGGTGAAGCTCGTCGCCATGGGGGGGGGGGGGGGTTTCCCATCAATATGAGGCCGAAACCTCTCGCCCTGCGGCGGCGGGCTGGCATTGTAGATTCACTGAAGCCGGCTGACCCCCCTTTTCCCTCCCTCGTTCCTTCCCTCGTCCTTCTTCCTTCACCACCACCTCTTTTGCGCGAAGAACACGGCGGCCTCCCCGCCCGCGGCATTCCCCCATCTCACGGCTTTTTGCCCAGAGCCGTCCCCGTAGATATATATATATATATATATACATACCTACACATGGGCCGGCACCCTTTCGACGTGACCTAGATTCCGAAACGGCCTCCTTCTCAAGTCGTTGTCTGTCTCTTGTCCCCCGGTTCCCCCTCCCCTACCCAAAGACACCCCACATATGTCCATGTACACCGCATGGCAACATCAATTTGCCCCGCAGATGGGGAGAGGGGGGGAAGGGACTCAGAGATACAGGCGCGCGCATCGGGATTCTTATATTTGATAGCCGCGTTGCCCCCCTCCCCGGCGCCAGAAAAGAAGAATCATCCTTAGATGATCTTGCCCCTCGGGTTCGGATATAGCCAGGCGCCGTCGTGCGGCCCGTCCGTTTCCATCCTCTAGATCCCAAAGCGGCTGGACCGTTCTCCCCTTCCCGAGGGGGGGGGGGGGGGGGGGGTCCCTCCGGCCCGACGCCGGCCACACTTGGGAACTTCGGGCAGGACTAAATGCACACATCCACTGCCCCCGACCAAAACCAGCGAATTTGCGGGTATGGTGGGCGGATCCCCTCCCCTCAAGTTGCCGATTTTCCACCGAAAATAAGCAGTCGGCGTCGTGGGTTACGAGGAGGCAACCCGACGGCGTGGCACACAATCTTACGACCAGGACCACGCCCATTGGCCGATATGTTCGCTGCGCCCCGGTGCGGCTTAGACGCGCCGGGAAACGGGGGTGGCTTCCCGTGGGGACTAGGCAACAGTTCCGGGTCACAGCGGCCGAGGAAAACACACGAGGGCCTCGAGTCTATATGTAGGTAGCCAAGACGTCGCGAAGAGGCCTTGGGTCGGTATTCAAGTTGCTACACATTGCGCTCCGGGACCCGCTCACCATTCATCCGACTCCCCCTCTGGCGAATTCGAGAAAAACCCTCTCTACCTCCCTGCCCGCTGTGTTACGCTTCCCCCCCTTCACCACCACCATGGCCCCGTCCCCGATGGTGCCGGTCGTTCTGGCGGCGACGGCCATCCACGTGCTACACCAGCACCTGCGGTCATATATTACGGGCGGCCAGGGCCTCTTCGACGGCCTTTGGGAGGATGAGGCCTTTGCGACCTTTTGGCAGACCCAGACCCAGGCCATCGACGTGATGAGCCCCGCCAACGACACCCGGACCCTGTCCAACGGCACGGCCGCCGCCGGGGTCGAGCCGCCCGCCGCCGAGCTCTTCTCCGCGGCTTGGTTCGTGGAGCTCCTTGGCACACTCGCCGCCGGCGTCGTCATGTACTACTGGTCAGTCGGGCTGGAGCGCGCCTTTCCGGCCCGGCCCCGCAGCGTCGTCGTCGTCGCCGAGAAGGAGAAGACGGGTTTGCTGAGCGAAGGCCGCGAGGAAGAGGTAGTCAAGCAAGTAGGTATTTGCCGCGCTCCCGTGCCTCTTTGTCTTCCCCCGAAACATGCACCGGGATCCCCTGTGGGAGGAAGCAGGTACTGACTCCGAGTGCTGCAGTGGATCGCCCAGGGCCGCGTGCGTCGCTCGTCCCTTAATTGGTGCAACACGCTTGCCAAATGGCTGCTCACCATGACCCTCGGCGTCGGGTTGCAAGCCGGCGTGCAGCAGACGGTCGAGACGCTGGCCAAGGGGAAATGGCCTCTCGCTTTCGGTGGCTGGGAGATACCGCTGGTGCGTGTGCATTCCTCAAGACCGACCCGGTCTCGATAACTCGGGGCGATATTCCTCGATAATTACCGCATGTGCTGACTGGGTGGCCTAGACTATGGTCTTCGGAGCCGTCGACTTCTCCTTCTCCCTCGGGCCTGTGGCATTGCTCCTGTCTCTGATATTCGTCCCGGCCCCGCAGCGCATTGTCTTCGTCAACGCTGCGCATCTGCTCGGCATGGTCTTCTTCGTGTCGGCTATTCGTACACTTGTGCCATGGTTCATCAAGAGGGACTTCGTGCAGGAGCTTGTGGCCAATATGACCGAGAACGTCAGCCGAGATATTGAACGGACGATGTTGGCCGATAAAGCACGCCTGCTCGATGAGCTGTAAGGCTGGCCATGCGAGCCAACAGTCCCTTTGTTCGAGGGAAACAAGTCCATGTTTGGTCAGGACCGCCATGACTCCGTGTTGAGTATCCCAGAAGTAGCATTGCGCCCAGTTAAGGTGGTATCTTGATTAGAATGCAACAAAAATCCGCTGTGTCCCTTGCTTGACCCCGCATGGTATGCCTCATCGCGTCGTGGCCAGTATATCGGCGGGCCCTACCGGCCCTCGTAGATTTTGCGCCCATCACCAGGCAGGCACACGCTAAGACCTCGAACCGCTCGAAGTGCCACGCATCATGGCTTCAACGTCGACACCCACCCATCTCATCTCCCTCGGCATGGGCGGAGAGACGCTCTGGGAGGGCGAGGCGCGCTGGCGAATCTGCTGCCTCATACGTAATCGACTCATCAAGTCGCTGGTGGTGAGCTCGAGGCTCTGTTTCAACGACGCCGCGTTGGTCCACTGCTCGCCGAACTTGCCCAGCAACTCAATGGTCCTCTCAAGGCAACGCAGGCTGCGGTCCAGGTTGTCCCCTGCCGGGCCGCCCGACCGGGCGGGCAGCGGCGGGGGCGGCGGCTTGCCGCGCTCCGTCGGGGGCGGGGCCACGCTCACGCCGGCCAGGAGCAGGTCCTCGGCGTCCCACAGCACGGCGACGAACTGGTTGACCATGAAGAAGACCCGGAGCGCATCGTGGTAGGTGTAGAAGGCCGCCTTGGAGCCGCTGAAGGTTACCTCGTAGATGCGGTCCAGGTAGGCGAGCGTATGCTCGAATATGAGCAAACGGCCGTAGTCGGTCATGCAGGGCGCCCTGGCCGACGGCGCAAGACAATACACGAAGCTGTAGCGCACCTCGAGGTCGAAAAGCTCGCGCATGCCAATCGGCAACGTCGTGGGCAGAGCCTCGGCCCACTCGCGCATATCCTGGCACATACGCCATATGAAGGAGGTGGCATCCGGCAGGGGCGCAGGGTTCGACTGGAACAGTGCCTGGTACCATTGGGACTGGGCACGGCGCAACTGAAAAAGCAAAAAGGCGGGCTCCGACCCCGAGAGCATCTGGCCTGTGATGGAGGCCCGGCGGTTGAATGAGTTTGGCCGCGGCCAGGCAACGTTCGCAGCGGCGTCGGGGAAGCAAAAGGCACGGGCGTGCACCATGCTGATGGACCTGCACACGGTCGGTTAGAACCAGGGGCGGCGAGAACAGCGGCCGGGGAGACTTGCCTATCCAGGGAATACACGCAGTAGAACGTCTTGCGTCGCATGTCGAGCATATCCTTGTTGGGCATTTGCTCGGGGGGCGGATCCTGGTGATAGCCCAGATCAATGACGGAGCGGCATGTGAAACCGATCAAGTGCCAGCTATCGAAGTGCGCCGGATCCAGCATCGAATATTGCGTGAGCAGAATCAGCGACCGGATCTGCGTGACACAGCCGGGCATTAGAGCACCGTCGGCATGCGCGAGCGCCTTGGCGGCAAAGTGCAAACCGTTGACGTAGTGCTCGTCCTGCGCTGCCTGACTCTGGGCCATGGAGCCGACGGCCAAGACCATGTAGGCCAGCCAGTAATCGCCGTCCTTGATGCGCTTGTCGTGCGGCGCGTACATGTGGTTCACCGTGTTGAACAGATCGGTCTCGGAGAAGGCCGGGTACAGCGAGTAGATGTTCATCATGTAGTAGTTGACGATGGAAAAGGTGGTCTGGCGGGTGGGCAACGCCCAGTCCTGGGGGTCGGGCAGGGTGTCATTCGACGCGGCAGCCAGCACCAAGCGGGCGAATGTCATGTTGCTCAACGACGGCTCAAAGTCACCCGTGGTCGCGTTGATGGACCTGCTCGTCAATCAGCACCAAAAACAATACCCAGGGCGGGCCCCCGGAACGGAGGGCATGGTGCCTACAGGTATCCAAAGTCGGACATCAACGAGTTGACGTCGGCGTTCTCCCGTTTCTGCGCCGCCTTGCGGTGGATGGCGGCCTTGATGATGGCCAGCGAGTCCCTGCGCTCCACGGCCTGGCTGGGAGGCACGTCGGCCTCGTGCTGCGCAACAGACGCCTTTCGCGACCTGGCAAAAGCCAGGCGCCTCTCGAGCTTCTCAATACGCAGCTCCAGAGCGGCGACATAACTGGCAGAAGTCAGTCGAGGCGCGGGCGCAGCAGAGAAGGAGGAGGGGCCGGCCGTCTCTCACCTTCGCTCCTTGCCGCGGGCGAACTGGTCATTCGCGCTGGAGCACTCATTCTCGCGTCCGGCCTTCTCGCAGGCCGTACATGCCGGTAGTTTCCCGTCACACTAGCAGAGTCAGTACCCACGTCGGAGCTCGGGTGGCAGCAGGGGACGCGGGGGCTTCAAATACCTTCACCTTTGCCGAGCGACCTGTTTCGTCTGGTCAGTAGAGCAACTGGCAATGAGGGGTACGGGAGGGGGCGCTTACATCGCGAGCAGGCGGACACGGGCCGCGACACGCGCAGCAGCGGGTTGTCGGAAAAGCTGGGGCGAGGCATGACACCGGACGAGGGCGGAACTTTCTTCTGAGCTCGGCCAGAAAAGGGGGGAGGGATGAAAGGATTCAAGCAGGCGAGCGAAGCTTGCGCTCGTTGCTTAACGCTAGCGGCGGGCAATATACAGCCGGTCCTCCAGCTGCGTGCACGACGGCGCTTTGGGGGAAGGGGCCACCCGTTCGTACCCGGACACAGACGGTAGAAGGTACCTGACGTATGTAGGTAAGGTAGGTGGTGAGGAAACGCTGGCTGGGCCTGGCCAGCAACAAGGGGGTGATGGTGGTGGTGGTGGTGGTGGTGGTGATGGTGGCTCCTCACGCGGGCCAAGGCTCACCGTGACGGGCGGGCGGGCAGGGCGAACGGACGGACGGGTCGTTGGGACAGACGGGAAGACAAAAGCTGGTAACGGATGGAGCAACGGGAGGCGGGCTCGAAAGCAAGCAGCCCGTCTAATAATGGGATGGATGGGTGGGTGGTCGGATATGACGGGGTACGGGAAGCGTGTGCGTGTACGGCTATGTATGTGTAGGTATGGATATGGATGGATGGGTATGCGGCGTCCGTCACGTCGTGTCGGTAGATTGAGTTCAGTCAGGCCCACGGGACAGAGCCTCACGTCCAGCGCGAAAGTAGAGGGCAGCTAAAGGGAAGTAGGTAAGTCTACGTGGTCCCACCGGCGCGAGATGGTCGCGCGGCCCTCAGGCTGATGATCGACCGGAGGTGGGCGGTGGGACGCAGCCAGGGCTCACAGTAAGTACAAGGAAGTCAGTAGGAGTACATTGTTGTAGCCAAGCGGGCAAAAGCACGGAAGCAGCCTAACTGACGATAGGCCCAAGGAGGTTCCATTCTTCAGCTTGCAATTCTGACCTGCACACAGGAGGGCTGACTGGAGACGACCCGACGAGAGAGAGACACACACAACGAGGGTGGGGTCAGATTGGGATCCCACGGGAGGGATGGTTGGATGGATACTTAGGTACACATCTTACATAGTACGCATGTCGGGGGAGGGGAGGGCAGCCTCAACCCACATCCATGCAGCCCGTATGTAAAGAGGTAGGCAAGTGCATATAGTAGGTACTTGACATAGGGATGGCTGTAATGGATGCAGTGATGGAAGGAACTTGTATTCCAAATGTCAATGCGCCTGGGCCCGTACCGAGGTACATCCAACCTATCCCATCCATCTATCCATTCCCAGGGCTCTCCAACTTATGACCTCCCCTCCTCCCGCCAGTCCCATGAGAGAGAGAGAGAGAGAGAGAGAGAGACAGCTCTTCTCATGCAAGTACATAGTCGAAGTCAGGGCCCGGCCCAACCCACGAAATCCCCCAGGGCTCCCTCCCTGTGCTCCGGATTGTTCACACACTACAAGTATGCATCAGGTTCGGCGCGGACAAGAGATTGATAGCCACAGCCGTCGCCTGAACGACTGTTTCGGCGCTAGGGGCTTCTCGAATTTTTCTCAAACTTCGGCCGGATCGTCGCACCATCAAGTGTCACTCCGTATCTCTCTGGCCCGCCGCTGTCACGAGCAGCCAGTGCAAAGGAATGGGGAGCCCAGTTGGGGGAGAGGTAGAAGTGACAGGGTGGGACAGGACAGGCAATGGAGGGAGGGACAGGCCAGCGCACGGGCGGAGCGGATCTCTCTCTGTCTCTCTCTCTCTCTTTTTTCTCTCTTGTTCCCTCTTCCCTCTCCCCTCCTGCCCCCCTCCTGCCCCCCTCCTGCCCCCCTCTCTCTCTGCGATGTAACTAGTAAGGTGACTAAAATTAGTTGGGTCTACTTCTCTCTGTCTCTCTCTCCCCGTCCACTCTCCCCCCTAACCTCTTTCAATCCGCATGCGGGCTATGCGTACATAGTACTGTAGTTAGGGACGCGACGGCTAATGGCAGGGGCTCGGCCAACGCCGACAGCAGGCAGCGGGAGAGGAAAAGAGGGAAAAATCTGTCCAGGTAGCGTTGCCCGCGCCGTTCAGCATCAAACGCATCATTTGTTTCTTGTCGATTCGTCTTACGCGCGTTCTCGCCAGCTTCTGGTCCGTGTGCCCGTCTTGATGCCGCTGACCTCCCCTTTGAATAAGCGTCTGCGTGCACATCTATGCCCACCAATTGTCTCCGGCCCCCTCGAGTACACTGGATGAGCGGCATACTAGCCTCTATAGTCCGCACTCTCGGCTGGCACCTCTTTTAGGCAAGTAGCTCAGCCCACCGGCATCCATTCCATAGTAGGCTGGAGTTGCTATATGCCAATCTATACCTCCTCCGTAGAGGCCAAGAGGAATACAAATACTTGAGGCGTGCAGGTACTTGAGACGGATGCATCGATCGACCTGTAACCAGGTACGTTGCCGGTGCAAGTATGTGCCCGCCCCCTCAACCCCTGTTCGCGATGCCTGCGCTTGACTGTTGATGACCCGAGCCGGGCTAGGTGATCACCCCTCGGCGGCTCAGGCTGCTCGGAGCGCCATCATTAGCGTCATTTCTTCGTTTTCGCCGTCTCGGTGCTTGGGCCACCGGTCGTGAGGTAATGATGCAACTCGAACGCTGGGCTCGGCTCCCACCTACCGGCTGAAAATGAGACGAGCTGCACGTGCTATAAGGTCCGTTGGCACACACCTGTGAGCCGTGGGTTCCTCCCCTCCCCTGACCTCCTCACCCAGGCTAGAGCCCCATGGCAAATGAAAAGGGCAGGCGAGGGGTCTGCCGTGGAAGTCCTAGCTAGTGTGACAGGCCGACGATGTGTGAGATGCGGGCCTTCTAGAACAGTACCCGTGAGAGGGCTTCTTGGCATTGTGGTGGGGGGTTTTTCCTTCTTCAGCCGCTCAGCCCGACAGCAATCCCCTACTTAGGCCTGGTCCCATGGCCGGGTCACGCCCGTCCAGAGGGGACCAGGTCGGCGAGAGTGTCGTCATAGCGAGGACCCCGGCACAATGCACAGGGGGAGGTGGTGACCCGGGCTGTTCCCATGTCCTGGGAACCTAGGCCGGGGGGTGGACTGGCAGGCATTTCGTAGGGACGCCGACAGGAGCCTCCCCGGCGCGGAGTGTCAGAGAGGGCGAGATGATGACCGAAGGCTACGGTGTGTGTGTGTGTGTGTGTGTGTGTGTGTGTGTGCACGCGCGGCGTCGACTGGCGATGGCCACGAAGGGGACGTGGGCGGCGCGGGCAGGCAAAAGGACGAACTGCGGCCGGGCTTGGGGTACGGTGTAGACGGGCAATGGATGATGCCTGCCAGGACGCCTACAAGTACATGCGTGGACAAAAAGTCGGGTCCCATAGTATAGATCCATCCATCCGTAGATTGGCGATGGGTTGACGGCCGGCCTCGTGTGCCCCCTCCCCCTCTCCACCGCGGCCTAGCGTCGTGATCCAATCGATCGGATGCCTGCTTCGTAATTAGAAAGCTCTGTCAGCCGGGACGCCTTTAGAGTTATTAGCCCGGGCGAGTCAAGAAGTCCACTGAAGAACGGGGGGCCTGAATACGACACTCCTAGGGCTGCTGCCAAGGTCTCGTTGCACGCAATCCCGCCGCCCTCCCCCCTGGCCGCACTGCTACCTTGTTCTGGGTAGGGATGTAGGAGGTAGCACTCCAGCTGGAGGTTGCCAGACCCTGCCCTGCCTACTCGCGCTGCCGGTATCGAGTGAGAGGCAAGCACTGGGCTAGCAGGCTGAAACTCCCACCGTCCCCCTCCCCCCGGGAACAAGAAAAGGAACAGGACGGCCTTGTGACGAGCACGATGGGATGGAAAACGTGCCAAGTTACGTGCCCCCCCCCCCCTCTTCAAGCTCGGTGAAGTATTCAAGTATGTACATAAGGTAGTTAACAGAGACATGGGGGGCGTGTTCCGACGGGAAGTCTAGAACCGAGGATTTGTTCTAGGTCAGCCAGCATGCAAGCTACGTACCTACATTTTCTGAATACTTACATCCGGCCACATCCCTGGTATGGATACCCATCTGGCGTCCAGGGTACTAGGTAAATGTAACTACATCCTCGATGCACTATTGTGATGGGGCAAGATGGAGAGTGCAATGGAGCTGGGACTAACGTACGCCTCTGAGGCCTCACTTGGAGTGTACACGCACGCGTCCGGCAGCCTTGGGTATTCGAATCTAGTACTTACTTACTTATACATCGTCGACTGTCGGTGTTGACCGTCTCCCAGCTCCAATGTCATCGCCATTCTGGCCCTCCGTCGACGACTATAGTGTGCTGAGCAAGCAGCAGTAGGAGGAGGGAGTATCTGTCACGTATGGGAATAAATGTACGTATAGTGAGCTCGTAGACATATATACTTACAGAGGGTGGCAACCAGCACGTACATACTGCTCTATAATAGTAATAGCAAAGACAGTTCGGTATAGACGGGGAAAGAGGGTGTGAATGGACACCTGGATGATGCATGAGGTGGATGAAGGGGCAAGTAGATGGAGCTGGGTCCGGAGAGGTAGGTACTAACTAACACAGTACCTACATCTTACCCAGTTCTGTATATGTACTTTGAAGTGAAAGAAGAGGTATGTAGGTACATGTAGGTAAGTATGTAGTCAAATGGGGCTCTTACGGGCCACCTAACGGGCTACTACTTCTCCTCCTTCATCCATTTCCTCCTCCTCCTCGTTGACACACCGGGCAGAGGGGAGCGGATGCGCGGCCCCATCCAGTCACTCACCAATCTTTGTCGTTCGGACTCGGGGTGCAATTTGGGAAGACGATATCCACGCCGCCGTCGTCCCGCGCCCCTGAATTTACCTGCTGGCCCGAAGCCTTGGCGTGGGCCGCTGATCGGCATCCGTAGTAGCTAGAGTGTCAAAGAGTCCCGACGCTGCCCTGTCTTTGCAGAAAGAGCCCCAGGGTTGCAGCGAAAACCACCCCCGCGTCGTGACCATCGAATTGCAGGTCGACCCGACCACTACCACCACCACCACCACCGAAACCACCGCAGCCGCAACCAGCACCACCACACCCACCATCACGTCCTTCGCCCCTCTCGCTCCCTCGAGGCTGCAACATTTGGAAGCCGGGCTCCTCCTCCTCCTCCCTCTCCTCCTTCTCCTCCTGCCGCCCAGGCTCCAGCTCGCCGCCCAACCCATCGACCCCATCTGCCCCACGAACACGAGCACGAGCACGAGTACGAGCGCGTAGACGCAGACGCAGACGCAGATGGACACCTCTGATGTGTTCCGCCATATCGAGGGCCTAGGCGCGTACCAACCCAGATTCCCCCACGCCTACCAGCCGCCGCCGCTGCCGCCGCCGCCGCCGCCGCCGAGTGTGCCGATTCGTCATGGGCCGCCCCGCGACGAGCACGGCGAAGGCGAGGGCTCGCATCGCATAGCGCACACCCTCACGGCATGCTGCCGCTGTCGTCAGGTACGTACGAGTCTCCATGTGTTTTTGCTGCGCGTGCCAGCCCCACCGCCTTGCATCCATCCGCCCTGCCTGCGATGCTTTGCATGGGGGCCGTGTTTTGCCGGGGAACTGAGCCTCGCTGGCTGCCGGGAACCGTCCACACCTGAGAGAACCACCGCGCCCTAACGCCGGCTCCCTGTAGAGGAAAACGCGATGCGATCCCGCGCTCCCGCGCTGCCTCCCGTGCGAACGCTCGGGCTCCATCTGCGAGTATTTCGACACCACCAAGGGCAAGAAGATCAGCCGCCAGTACGTTGTCCGCCTCCAGGAGCGCGTGCGCACCCTCGAGGCCGAACTCGGCCAGTACACCGACGAGGATGACCTGCCCCGAGACCACGAGGCCATGGTCCGCCCTGGCGGCCTGGTGCGGCTGAACGAGACGGACGAGACGCCGCGCTACCTCGGCCCTTCGAGCGGCATTGCCATGACGCGCATCGTCATGGACGAGGCCAAGCGCTACACCGACTCGCAGCGCATCTCCCAGCTCATCCCCGACGTCCGCGTGAGGCGCCAGGCCGCCGCCGGAGGCCCGGCCACGAGGTCGCAATCCTTCTTCATACCACCGTCCGCCATCTCCCAGAAAAAGAGCTACCCCATGATCAGCGCCGTGCCGGCGGAGAAGCCGCCCACGCGCGGCATCGCCGACAAGCTCTTTGAGGTCTACTATCAGCGAGGTATGTCCTGTACCAATGGGATTGATCGGCTGCCTGGGCCCCGTGGGCGCTGTTTGCTAACACCAGTCTCCAGGCCAGGTTTTTGCGCCAGTACTCCACGAAAAGAAGCTGGCGGAAGCGCTGGACGACTTCTACAATGGCAGCCAGGACCCCTATCAGCAGTTCGTAGTCCGTATGGTCTTCGCCATCAGTATGCAGAAGCTGGACACCACGTACGCCGGCCTGGCCGATAGTTACTACATTTCGGCGATGCGGCACTTCGAGGATGTTGTGCGGCCGAAAGACCTCAAGACGCTCCAGTGTCTGCTTCTCATTGGACAGTACTCTTTGCTGACGCCAACGCGGACGGCCGTCTACTTCGTCATCGGCCTGGCGACAAGAATTTGCCAGCAGCTGGGCCTGGGCGACGAGAAGACCATATCCCTGGGCGTTGAAGACGCCCTGACGCTGGACATGCGACGGCGACTGAGCTGGATCGTGACATCGATGGAGCTTGGCTTGGCGTACAGCATGGGCCGGCCCAACGGGTTTGCGAAGAGCGACGACCTCATGGACGTCAAGTTCTTCGACAGTGCAAGCGACGAGAACATAAGCGAGAACGGCATTCTCTCGGGCCCGCCGGATGAGAAGAAGTTGGTCGCCATTCATTTCTGCAAAATGCGGTTGTGCCAATCCGAGATCCGGCGCATACTGTACGAGAAAAAACAGCACGAACCCAAGAACGAGCACCACCCGTGGTTCGCGGCCATGGAAGAAAAGTTGGACCAGTGGCTCAGCGCGTCGCCGGCTGAGCCAGCGTGGTGCAAACCTTGGTACGCAACCCACACCTCGACCGACCATGACCGACAAACTAACTCGTTCATAGGTTCACTGGCAGATACCATACCATGGTGGTGGCCCTCTACCGTCCCTCCCCTCAGGTCCCGAAGCCCTCGTCCAGGGCCGCCGTGAAATGCTTCAACTCGGCGTCATTCATTGTCACCATATCAAGCAAGCAGATGATGGCCTCGGCCATTGATATCACCTGGGTTTTCGTATCGACGGTGTATATGGCCCTCAACACCATTCTCTGGAGTGTAGCATCCTACCCCGAAGTGCGTTCAGTACACCAACGGGAGGAGGTCGAGGAACTGGTCAACGTCTCCCTCGATATGCTGGACCAATGTGCGGAGCGCTGGCCGGGGGCCGCCGCCGCGTCGGAGCTCTACGCCACCTTTGCGAAAGCGTGTCTGCAAAGCTACGAGGCCCAAGGAACGCCGACGTTCTCGACCGCAAGCATCTTTGGGACCCCGCCCGCGCACCCCGAGGTCAATAGTTCCCCCTCGACGTCGGAGGTGTCCAAGGCGAATGGACCCTCTCCCTTCAACCCACCGCAGTTTGGCAGTGTGTGGGATTCGGCCCCTGAACAAATCAATTTCGTCGACAATCCCTTTGCCGGCCAGCCGAGCTTCCGCTCCAACTCCATCTTCTACAACCCAGCATCCAACGAGCACCCAGGCTCAGGCCGCCGCTTCAGCTATTTCCCCCCGGACTTTACCCAGCCCGGCGACGATATCCTGTTGGAAGAAATGACGCCGCCTGCTGAGTCGAATATCTCGCCTCCGTTGCGCTCCCCTCCAAACCACCTTCCCACCCCGCCCGAATCGGTTCCCGCAGGCGCCGGCGCAACTCCCATCATGTCCACGCCGCTGCTCCCGACCTCCAACATGACCACACCCATCGCTGCCCACACTTCCCCAGTGCCTCACCCGACCAATGGGAACATGCATCATCAGCCACCCCAGCGCGGCCCGACATTCACCATCCCACACCACGCCCCGCCAAACCAACGACCACTGCCACCGCCCACGACGGTGACGGACTGGTTCAATCCCCCTGCGCCTTTCATCGCGCCCTACGCGTTTGGCGGTGGCTCGGGCGGAGATTTCTGGGCCGGCTCCAACGGCAACGGCAATGGAGGGAACGGGCTCGGCGTCATGAATTATGCCCAGGCCCAGTTCCAGGGTCTTCACTCGGGGCGGCAAGGAAGCTTGACTCACGCTCAACAGATGGAACTGATGGGGGTTCTAGAAAACGAAGGCATGACGGACATCGATACGTATCTCAGCATGGGCGCGAACTACGGCCCGGACATGATGGGCAACGGGCTGTCGAGTGTTAACTGGGGTCACTCGGGATGAATAGCATATAGGCATCGGCCCGGAGCGTTGGGACGACGGCGCAATGGCGGGGGTCAGGATCTTTGTCACCATATTTCTTGGGGGTTTTGGATGGCGGTAGATACCACACAGTATTTCCAGGGCCTGCGGGATGGGTCTCTTGCGGCTACGAATCATTATGATTATCTCACTCTCAGCCGGTGGGAAATGCTATACCACCTATGCGAGACATGTCCAGTGCTTCATCTACGGGGACCCGGGCGCGCGGATCACGGACGATGTGCCGTGCCGGGGCGGCGCTCGGCCTGCTGGCCGACACGCGCTGGCTCCGGTGCTCGTGATGGGCCTGTATCCCTTGGACGCGCGGCGGCCGAGTCAGTGCAACGGCTGCGAAACGGTGCCGCTGGGAAATAGCGATGGAAATTGCGGACGCACACTTCGATTTCATCCTGGGCACGACCCCCCCCCCTCTTGGCCGTGGTGGCTATCCCCATTCTGTCTTGGGGAGGGTTGAATAGGCGCCCACCTGATCCCCGGATCGCCACGCACAGCCTCGTTCCGCCTTACTCACGGGGCTCGTCTTTCAGCTCGTCCAATTCCGGCCCGCTTTCTCTTCCTCTTTTCGGCTCCCCTTGCCATAGGGGGGGCGGGCGCGTCTATGCCAGCGTACCAACGGGCACGCAGGAGAAGCCCCATGCACTCGGAAGAAGATTGCCGACCGCTTTCCGCAACCACTGTCGAGATGCCTATCCGGCTGCGCTGCAAACCGTCACACCGCAGGGATGGCCGCGGCGCACCGGCGGCGGATCTCTCTCTCTCTCTCTCTCTCCCTCCCCTCACGCCCGGGACGATAAGGAGTCGTGCCGGGGGCGCTGGCTGATCCCAATGCCACTAGGAGTTGGGGCAAATGGTCGGCTCAACGTCTTGCCCTAGTCGTGATCCAACTGCCGGGCAGCTTGGCCTTCTGGCAACCCCCGAACCCCCTCCCGTACTCGTACAGGCGCCCTCCGTCGCGTACCCCGTGCGCGGCCGACCACCGCTCCTCGATGCATTATGCGAGAGGGGCCGCGGGGGCTGCGTCGGTCCCGGGACCAGCCAAGATGGCGTCCGAACTGTTCTCTTTCTCTTTCCTTTGGGGTGGTGCGAGCTGCCCCCCCTTCCTTATCGGCGGTCACATAATAACACCTCCCCCTCCCCCCGCCCGTCCACATCGCCCGACCTAGGTGCCTATTCATACGGCGCCACTTGGTTTTCCACGGACTCGGCGCCTGTTGGCCAGAGATTGCACGAGATGGGCCGCCCTACGCGCGCGTGGCCGACCATGTGCGACTGGGAACGGGGGGGGGGGGGGGTAGACAGCACAGAGTCGCCGGACCCGCGGGGGGGGAGCCTACGATCTAGGGGTTGCTAGTACGGGGCCGCCGCCGGTGTTAGCGCACAGCGCTTCCTCTGCCTTTGCCCGCCGCGGCGGTGGCCGCAGAAAAAGGGCGGGTCGCCAAGAATTAGGTAAAGTCTTCATCATCATATGGGACGGAGCTAGTGTTTCTGTCCAGCGACCGCCAGTTCGCAGGAAGGGGGGGGAGGGGACGCCAAACTGATATGGACGGGGCCCGGCAAGGCCGAACGTTCCGGGCGCCCGTAACGTCGGCTTGCCGTGCCGGGTCGGAGTTCGGCCTGCCGGGCCCTGTCACATGGAGGGAGCCCCCCTCCCCCCCTGTGACCCAGCCCGCAGGAGGCACCTGTTCGCCGGCCGCTGGTATCTCGAGGACGGCCGCGGCATCGCGAGGCCGCCGCTTTGGTAGGAGTGCGCGGGGGTATCGGGGCCCGTCTACGCCAAGCTGCCTGGGACTTCCCGAGTGGAAATTGCCCAGGCGAGCTGGCCGCGGCCGCGGGGTGTCTGGGAACCCCGACAGCAAGCGCTGTGTCAGATTCGCATCCGATCGCGGCCGTCGGTTCGGTTCGTCAGTGACCGGCGGGCCGGACCATGAAGAACACGATGATACCCGAGGGTAGAGCAAGGGTATGGGAGTCACCGGCCGGGGTAAAATACCATCTTATATCCACTTGGGCAAACTGGTGTAGATGACTTCCTTTGTAATGCGCCGAGAATGGCTTTTGCTTTTCCCCCTTGCGGTCCGGTGTGAGTCAGCAATCCGGCCTCAGCGGGGCAAGAGGCCCGGTCCGGCCCCGTCGAAGCCAGCGCGACTCGTAGAGAATGAATACAGGCCGCGGCAAACAACAGGGGATATAAGGCCCGACTGGCCGTTCCCGATCTCCATTGCACGAATTTCCCTGAAGCCTGGTCTCCCTTCTGTCACCTCGTCTCGGTTGGCCGCTCCCCCCTCCCCCTAAATCGCGATTCCTTTTTCGCCATGGAGGACCCGCGATTCTACCTCGAGGAGCTCTCGGAAGAGAAGCACCTCGCGGCCGTTCATGAGCTCTACTCGGACCCCGCCAATATAGAAGGCCTGTGAGTGTGGACTTTTTGCTTTCTTGCTCCTGGGGGCCGGGGCGCTTCCCCGTTCCATCCCACCCCCCCCCCCCCCCTTTTTTTTTGGGCCCCGTGCCCTTCTTGTGCTGACTTGCGTTACCCCTTCCCCCTCCCCCAGCGGCATGGCGTCGTGCCCGTCGCTCGAGAGCAACCGGGAGTGGGTGCGCCGGCGGTCGCGGGCCGCGAACCCGGCCATCGAGAACTTTGCCATCATGGCGCCGGCGACGTCGCCGCTGTACGCCCTGGCCGCGCCCGTGCCGGCGGGGGCGGGGGCGGACCGGCTGGTCGGCCTCGTCGGCGTGATCCGGCTGGCGCCGCCCGAGGTCGGCTACGTCGTGGCCCGGGCGTGCCAGGGCCGCGGCGTCGCCTCGGCGGCCCTGGGTGGGATGCTGCGCCGCTACTGGGCCGCCCAGCCCGCCGTCCCCGCCGTCGAGGCCTACATCGACGCCGACAACGCCGCCAGCGCGGGCGTCGCCCGCCGCGCCGGCTTCGTCCGCCGCCCTGGGCGCACCGTGCCCGCCGGCGGCGTGCTGCCCAACGGCGAGGTCGTCGATTGCGACGTGGACGTGTGGGTGTGCGAGAGGCCGGCGGCCTCGTCGCCTTGAGGCCGCGGCAGAGAGGGTGGGAGGGCTGGGGGCAGGTCCCTCACAAAAAAATAAAAGTGAAGGAAAAGTCACAGGGCTTTCGATTATGGGCTGGTTCCGAGTAGAGAATCGTGGACAGCCGCGAGACGAGGAAATCATACGACGCCGGAGGACGGACAGCGGCCGCTTTGATGTGACACACCGCGCCAGCGCAGGGGCGGCAGTCAAGAGTTATCTGCAGCCTCACTCCTTTCCAGCGGGTGGAGGTTCATGAGAAATGAAGTGATTGCGAGCCTCGTCAGTTTCCAATCAATATGGAGTTTCGCTCAAAGTCGCATCGCGATTCGCTGCCGCGGCGGCTGGAAGAACTGCCTCCACCCCGTTTACAGACTGCGCCGCGCTGAAGTGGGTGAAGCATGCCCAATGGCTTGTGGGGGGTCGTGATGGGTTGGCGATGCCATGAGTCCCGTTGGCAGACGACGGCTGGGACGCTCGAGCGGTACGGCAGTCGTGGAGCTTGCTAGCGGTCTCGTGGTCACAGAGAATCCCCACGAACTACGGAGAAACGTCAGAAGGAATTTTTACATTTTCCGCCGTTCCGAGAACGCAAAGATTTGAAGATGGGCTTCGCATAGTCACTATACCAAGGCGCGGCCAGGTCGGGTAGCATCGACCTCAGCCTTATACACACTGCCCAGCGGGTGATTCTGGCCCGCTCAAGTCCCGATGGCAGATTTCAGACCCTAGCAGTGGGCGCCTGCAGGCCGGCTGAGTGATGCAGAAGCGGTACGCCATCTGTGAACTAGATTCCTTCGTACAGCGGTAAGGAGAAATAGATACAAGCCTAAATCTTCTACTTCAGCAGAACTCTTCTGAGGAGTTTTGATTACACTCTGATTTAGTACAACAGGAAAATGACATCGAGCATGGCTCTAAGCGTCAGCGAGCAGCCCTTTCTAGATAAAGTGTGTTGAGGTTTTAATCGGTGCTCGGAATGGGTGTATATTCGGGTGGCAGGAGTACCGTATATGTGCCTCGTACTGCTTGCCTTTCTGTCTGCTGCGGACGTCGAGCTACCTTTCACATGGTGCCATCACTGACTCAGGCGGTCAAGAGTACCGCGGGTCCGTCTCGACACAATATGTTTTATTTTCCTTGGTAGCTACTTAGCTAGGTAAACTGGTGTGTACAGGTCGCTTTAGGCGCCGTCCTTTGGGCTGTGAAGGCAACATAAATCGACCCTCATTTTTATATAAAAACGCCTCTTTTCCCCTACTGACACTGGGTGGAATTAACGATGCGCCAGAGTAAGCCAACAAACACCCAAACAAAAAAGGGCACTTTTCAAGTGAAATGAGGCGAGCTTCGGGATGACGGGGACTAGCTAGATATGATGCGAGAAAAGGAGACTGGCTCGTGAGCGGTCAGGTTTTTTCGACCATTTGGTTCACTCATCGTCTAATCCACCCGAAGGCCATTTCATCCGCTTCCCCCTTGCTTGGTGCTCACTTGCGTTCCTCAGGCAGCACGGCGTCGGCGACTCACCGCTTTACGGACTCGTAGCAGCAGCGCCGAGGGCGACACCGAAGTGGGTGTGCAGGTTCTGCAGAGGCCTGTTTGGGGGGAGGGCGCTGCTTCGGGTTGGTCGATAATACAACAAATGTACCTGCTGCCCGAAGAGGCTTAAATAGGGGCGACCTGAAAGGCCTGGTAGTGACTTCACGATACCTATCGTCCGAAAATATACTGGAGATGATACCCCGCAAAAGGGAAGTCTAGAATGATTGTATTCTTGAAATTCCTCCCGGTTGTAACACCACTTTTTATGATTGACTAAAGGTGTGTTTTGATCTCCGTTGACGACTTGGCCGTCTTGCTATGCTGACCGTTCGATCTGGGGCACATAGCCACACAAGGATACTAGGTTGCTTACTCTTGCGGTCTGGATTACTCACTACATTTTTTGTACAGAGAGGCCGGTCCGGGGTTCCTCATAATGTTTCTTTCTCACACCACAAACACCAGGCCTTCGTTGGCCTGGACGTCTCCCTTGGCCAGGCGGTCCCAGCCCTCTTTGACGGCCTCCATGCCCTCGCCCCAGACGAGGCGCAGGCCGAGGACGCCCTCCTTCTTGAAGGTCTCGAGGGCGCCCAGACACTGCTCCTTGACCTGCTGGGCGCCGAACTTGGCCATGGCGCGCGTGTTCAGGTCGTCCGTGTTGACGGAGACGACGTCGCTCGCGCCGGCGCTCGCCGACATGGACTGCAGCATGACCTTCTGGGGGACCTGGGCGATGCCCATGCCCACGCTCACAAACAAGAAGTTGGCATGCGAAGCGCGGATGGCCGCCGACCAGGCGGCCCCCACGCGAGCGCGGCCGCCGAAATCGACCAGCACCACCTTCTCGTCGGGAGCGGTGCCCAGCCGCGCCAGGACGTCCAGGGGCGCCTCGTCCGTGGTCGCCACCTCCTTGTACAGCCCGCAGGCCTCGACGAAGGGCTTCGAAGCGGCGCTCGGCACGGCCACGACGCGCTTCGGGCGGGACCCGGTCCGGTCGCGCCCCAGGTTCCAGGCAAAGCCGAGGGCCGTCTTGGAGCCAGGCGCCAGTATAAGGATGGTGGCGTCGGTGAGATCGGCCATGGCGGGCGTCCAAGGCCTCGAGGGGTCGAAGCCCGGGTGCACCGTCTGCGTGGGGTCGCTGGGGAACATGTAGCGGCTCATCAGGTGGCCCGTCGGGAACAGCGGGCGGAAGAAGGTGTCGTAGGCCGGGCCGTCGGCGCGCGCACGGATGGCCTCGGCCAGGGCGGGGTCCCGGAACACGTCGTAGCGGTTGTAGATGGGCATGAGCTTCTGGCGGTAGGCGCTCGTGACGACGATGCCGCCCGGCAGGTCGCCCTCGCGGCACTCGACCTCCTGGGCCAGGGTGCCGAGCGGCAGGTAGCCGTACAGGAAGCTCCCCTTGGGCACCGACGCCATGGTGGAGTCGAGCACCTCGGCGTAGCCCCAGGCGTTGGTGCAGCCGTACTTGGCGGCGTCGTTGTACGGCGCCGGCGTGCTCGGCGGCAGCCGGTGAGCGTCCCACCAGCCGAGCATGAAGCCCATGCCCGCATAGGTAAAGTTGTTGGAGGTGATGCAGAAGATCTTGCTCCGGAACCGCACAGTGGACGGCTTCTCCAGCGGCGGGTAGGGCACCTCGTCGGGCAAGGAGACGAGCGCCTGGTTGAAATACTGCTCCTTCTCCAGCACCTGCATGACGGGGACTTCAGCCATGGTGGGACGGATATCTGGCACTGCTGCGCAGTGCGTAACTGGAGATGACTGTATTCGCTGGTATCTGGCAGTACAAGAAGAAAAGACTCACACGACTCGGTTCGACTTTCGGCAACCCGAGGTCCGGTTCCTTAAATATTCCGAACATCCATCACCACAAAATAGAGGCCTTCCTTATTCAGGTCGTTGTGGGGAAGACTGGGGAGACCAGGTGCCCCACCCTACGGGTTTGCTCGATCTCACATAAGCGGGTTGAATGCGAATGCGAGCCCTGCGCAATCCCATGATACCTCGCCAATGCGGTGGCTTCCGTAGGTATTTCTCTTGGCAGCTGGGCAGTGGATGCGTCGGTTCACAAGGCGGTTCCGGAGACCAATGCTGCCCTGCCACGAACCCAAGCCCGAAGCGGGTGATGTAGAAGCTACCGTGGCAGCGGTTCGCTTTCGGAGAAGCCACGCCGAGGATGGAGAGCGATGGCTCACAGCCGGAGCGCGGCATGGCTCCCGAGTAACGGCCGTCGGCGCCCGGTTAGACCGATCTCGTCAGACGCCGGGTGTGGCATCGGGCCAAGAAACGGGCGGGCCTCAACAGAGGCACAGAGGCACAGCTGCGACATTATCCGGAGCCTCGACCGGGGGGTTCGACGGGAGCAAAGGCGATGATGATAATGATCATTGAGTCGCCACACAGAAATGAAAAAGAGCCCATGGAGAGACGTAGGTTGAACGGACTCCGTTGGCGGTGGATGAATAGTACACCTCGTTCTTCGTCCCTCACTTACAATGGGATCCCATACCCACCAACTTACACTTTGGAGGAGGTGGGACCGACTTTCGGAGCTCCAAAAGAGGTACTTACGTAGTGATAGATCTATAGGTGGGTACATAAGTACTAAAGTACGTGCTTTTTCGTAGGGCGCGGGTGAGCCAGAAGCCGCAGCCCCGGCGCCGGAACCCACGACCCCCCAAAAACCGCCCCGTAACCATCACCACCCATATACGGGCTGATAAATCACTGACATCTTCGTTTCGTTCTTCGCTTTTCACCCCCGCAGCTTTTCCGTCACCGTCCGCCCCCATCATGTCCATGACCAACGCATCGCCGCACGACGCGGCTCGGGAGGCCAAGACGGCGTCGCACGTGCTGGCGACGCTGCCGGCGGCGGCGCGGAACGAGGCGCTCAGCGCCATGCACGCGGCGCTCGCCGCCGCCCGGGACGACATCGTGGCCGCCAACGCGCGGGACCTGGAGCTCGCCCGCGCCGCCGCCCGCAGCGGCGAGCTGAGCGCGAGCCTCGTGTCCCGCCTCGACCTCGCCCGCCCCGGCAAGTTCGACGACATGCTCAAGGGCATCCTCGACGTGCGCGACCTCGACGACCCCGGTGCGTGTCCCGGCCCCGGCCCCCGGCCCCGGCCCCGCCGCCGCCGCCGCCGCGAGAGGAGAAGACGGTTGAGCTAACGGAAACCCCCGTGTTTTTGCTTTCTGCTTTCTAGTCGGCAAGGTCACCATGCGCACCCGCCTCGACGACGGCCTGGACCTCGAGCGCGTCACGTGCCCCATCGGCGTCCTCCTCATCATCTTCGAGGCCCGTCCCGAGGTCATTGCCAACATTGCCTCGCTGGCGGTGAAGTCGGGCAACGCCGCCATTCTCAAAGGTCAGCCCCCGCCGGCGGAGAGGGGGCACACGGAAACCCCTCCCCCGGTCCTCCCAAGCGCGCACAGCAGGGCTAACGCGGTTTGCAGGCGGTAAGGAGTCGACCGAGTCCTTTGTCGCTATCTCCAAGGTCATCTCGGAGGCCCTGGCGCAGACGCAGGTGCCCAACGGCGCCGTCCAGCTGGTGACGACGCGGGACGTGATCCCGCAGCTGCTGGGCCTGGACCAGTACATCGACCTGGTGATCCCGCGCGGCGGCAACGAGTTGGTGCGCTACATCAAGGAGTCGACCAAAATCCCGGTGCTGGGCCACGCCGACGGCCTGTGCTCGGCGTTCCTGGAGGAGTCGGCCGACGCGCAGCTGGCGGCCGACGTCCTCGTCGACGCCAAGACCAACTACCCGGCCGCCTGCAACAGCCTCGAGACGCTGCTGGTGCACGAGGGGGCGCTGGACCGCCAGTTCCCGGCGGCGGCCGCGGCGCTGCTGGCCAAGGGCGTGACGCTGCGCTGCGACGCGCGCAGCAAGGCGGCGCTGCCGGCGCACGCGCGCGTCGTCGACGCCGTGCCGCAGGACTACGACACCGAGTTCCTGGCGCTCGAGCTGGCGGTCAAGACGGTGGCGGGCCTCGACGAGGCCGTCGCGCACATCCACGCGCACGGCTCCAAGCACACCGACGTCATCCTCACGGCGTCGGCGGCGCTGGCCGAGCGCTTCATGGACGCCGTCGACGCCGCCGGCGTCTACTGGAACGCCTCGTCCCGCATGGCCGACGGCATGCGCTACGGCTTCGGCACCGAGGTCGGCATCAGCACCAACAAGATCCACTCGCGCGGCCCCGTCGGCCTCGAGGGCCTCATGATCTACAAGTACAAGATCCGCGGCCGCGGCCACGTCGCCGGCGCCTACGGCGAGGGCGAGGGCAAGCGCCAGTTCAAGCACGAGAAGCTGCCGCTGTAGGGCAGGGGGGTGCGACCGGCGGCCCGGCGGCCGACCACCGGGGGGACGGCGTCTCTCTGGGGGGTTGGAATACCAAGTGGAATTTCAGGAGTTCCGGTGGTGGGAGGGGTTTGCTAGAGAAAAGAAACGCGTGGAAGACGTGAGAGATTCACGACCTAAAACGGCCTTGTCCATGGCCGTGAAGTGGAAATAAAATATTTGGCTCGTGTTTACATCGCGCTAGTTTGTGTACGTGGACATCTACAGTATCGGCAATCGATCCGGTTTGGCCAGGGAATGCAGGGGAACCACCGACACGGCCCGCCCGCCTCTATCTTCTCCTCCTCCTCCGCCTCAGGCGGCCCGGGACTGCTCGTCGTCGGCGAAGAGGCGGCCGAGGGCGTCGAGGCTGACGTTGCCGCCGGAGAGGACGATGCCGACGTCCCAGCCGGCGGGGCCGGCCTCGCGGGCGGCGAGGGCGCGGAACTCGGGGTCGTAGAGGGCGACGGCGAGGGGCACGGCGGCCGAGGGCTCGACGACGAGCTTGCAGCGCTCGAGGACGAGGCGCGTGGCGGCGACGATGTGGGCCTCGGACACGGCGAAGAAGCCGGCCACGAGGCGGCGCTCGTAGATGACGGACCACGGCACGCGCCCGAGCTGCGTGCGCAGGCCGTCGGCCACCGTCAGCGACCGCACGCCCTCGACGCGCCGCCCCGCCTCGTAGCCCCGCTTGCCGTCGTCGGCGCCCTCGAACGACGGCTCGCACCCGTACACGCGGATGCCCGTGCCCTCGCACGCGAGCGCCACGCCCGAGAGCATGCCGCCGCCGCCGCAGGGGGCCAGGATGACGTCGAGGCCCTTGTTCTTCTTCTTCTTCTGCTTTTTCGTCTTCTCCTCATCCTCTTCCTCCTCTTCCGTCGTCGTCGTCGTCGTCGTGTTCGTCGCGGCGGCCGTCCGTGTCGTGGCGAAGCTGCAGGCCGCGCCCTCGGCGATGAGGCGGGCGGCGTCCTCCTGCAGCTCGAGGCCGAGGGTGCCCTGGCCCAGCACGATGTCCGGGTGGTCGTAGGGGGGCACGAGGCGGGCGCCCGTCTCGGCCACGACGCGCGCCGTCGCCGCCTCGCGCTCCGCCGCCGTGCTGCCGCTGAAGGTGACGCGCGCCCCGTAGCCCTTGGTGGCGGCGATCTTGGACGGCGGCGCGATGGACGGCATCACCACGTACGCCGGGATGCCGTTGTCGCGCGCCGCGAGCGAGAGCGCTTGGGCGTGGTTTCCTGCCGGGAGGGGGGGGGAGGGGGTTTCCCCGAAGTGTCAGTCGGCGGTTCTGGGGAAAGACGGGGGGTGTGGGGGATCGGGGACGGAGAGGACGGCGGCGGCGATGGTCTTCTTGGAGCCCAAATCAGAGAACATGACCCCCTCTCCTGCTTTTGCTCATACGCAAGTGCGCCACATTTGTACATGACGGTAATAATCACCGTTCACGTCCAGTGCTGCCCCCTCCCCCCCCTTTTCCTTCCCCTCCACGAGATCCCCGTACGCCGCCGCCCCTTCCCGCTCTCGAAACAACGCCCGCGCAAACCCCCTCCCTTCCGGCGACACCTCTTCGTTCCCCCCCCCCCCCCCCCCCCCCCCCCCCCATCCAACTTAGCCCTAACCAAGAGAAAAAAAAAGAGAGAGAAAGCGCATGGAAAAGAAGCCAACCGCCCCCTCCCCCCCTCACTCACTCAGTCACTCACCCGAACTGTGCGTCACGACACCCTTCTCCATGCCGCCCGACTCGCGCCAGCCGGGCTCCCGCTTCAGGCGCTCGAGGGCGTGGAAGGCGCCGCGGGCCTTGAAGGCGCCGACGCGCTGCAGGTTTTCGCACTTGAAGTAGAGGCGCAGGCGGGGAGGGCCACGACGGACCGCCGCCGCCGTCTTGTCGCCGTCGTCGTCGTCGTTGTCGAGGCCGGCCGACGCCAGCGCCGTCAGCGTCGCGTTGGTCACGGTCGGCGTGTGGTGCACAAACGGGGCGATGAGCTCGCGCGCCGCCACCACCGAGGCCCGCGTCAGCGGCGGCGAGGTCGACGGGTCGGCCATGGGAAGGAGGGGGGGGGGAGGGGACAGCGGAAGTGGGGGGAGGGGGAGGGGGAGGGGTGGAAGGAAGGGGAAAAAAAAAACAAGGGAGACCGGGTGGGGGAGGGGGAAAGGAGGGGCAAACGAGGTTGAGAATGGGGGGCTCACGTCACAAAATGGCGGGCTCTGTGTCGGGGGGGGGGATTGGAATGCCCTTCCGAAAGGAGAGCTCGCGAGAGAAGGAATGTATGTGAGACACCTTAAGTACTAAATGCTTCCCCCCTCCCCGGCACACCCGGCCGACTTGGGGAGAGCGAATGGGAGCGTCTAAGCCCGCGTAGGCCGGAGAACTTGCCGAGTATACCCAGGTTGAGCCGCAATCCTCATGTCTTTCTAATGACTCAGGTGTGACTGGCTTACTGGACCCCGAACGCGTTGCTTGGCTTGCAGACGCCCCCCCGGCCTTCGGGCAGCGCAGCCGATAGCGGGCCGGGGGATATACATATAACGACACGTCTCAAAAAGCCCCCATGTTGCTGTCATCAAGCCAATGTGGAAAAAAAAAGCACAAGATCGCTGTATTTTTAGGACTCCCGACTAAGAGCCAATCCGTCACTTTTTTGAACCCTAACCCCTCCCCGCCGAAATACTCTAAAGCCCTTTGGAAACCCTGGATATAAGTACAAGAAGAGCCTTTTTTTCGTTTTGTTGTGTCCCCGGGGAATCAATTGCCGCCAACCGTTGAGATGCCATACGACTCAGATATTAAACGACCGAGTTCCTTACTTCTGGTTCTCGGGTCGGAGGGAACTAGAGAGAGCAATGAGCGTTAGTGACATGCGAGACAGGGGGGGGGGGGGGGGGGGGGGGGCGGAAGCAGGAAGAGCAAAGAAAACGTACCGGACGGCGCGGCCGGCCTTCCAGATCTCCATGTTGCGGATCTCCTCCATCTCGGCCTCGAACTTCTGGCGGTAGTCCTTCTGGCTGTTGTACTCGAGCGAGCGCTTGGTCTCGGTGCCGTCGTGCACGGCGTCGTACAGGTTGTTGAAGACGGGCTTCAGGGCGTCCTTGAACTTGGGGGTCCAGTCGATGGCGCCGCGGCGGGCCGTGGTGGAGCAGGCCTCGTACATCCAGTCCATGCCGTTGGCGCCGATGAGGGGGTACAGGCTCTGGGTGGCCTCCTCGACCGTCTCGTTGAAGGCCTCGCTGGGGCTGTGGCCGCGCTCGCGCAGGACCTCGTACTGGGCGAGGAACATGCCGTGGATGCCGCCCATCAGGCAGCCGCGCTCGCCGTAGAGATCCGAGTAGACCTCCTTCTCGAAGGTGGTCTCGTACAGGTAGCCGGAGCCGACGGCGACGCCCATGGCGATGGCCTTCTCCTTGGCCTGGCCGGTGACGTCCTGGTAGACGGCAAAGGACGAGTTGATGCCACGGCCCTCGCGGAAGAGCGAGCGGACGGTGCGGCCGGAGCCCTTGGGGGCGACGAGGATGACGTCGACGTCGGTGGGGACGTCGACCTTGGTGACGTCCTTGAAGACGGGCGAGAAGCCGTGGGAGAAGTAGAGGGTCTTGCCCTTGGTGATCTGGGGCTTGATGGCGGGCCACGTCTCGCTCTGGGCGGCGTCGCTGAGCAGGTTCATGACGATGGAGCCCTTGGAGATGGCCTCGTCGACCTCGAAGAGGTTCTTGCCGGGCACCCAGCCATCTTCTATGGCGTCCTTCCAGGACTGGCCGTTCTTGCGGACGCCGACGATGACGTTCAGGCCGTTGTCACGGAGGTTGAGGCCCTGGCCGTGGCCCTGGGAGCCGTAGCCGATGAGGGCGAGGGTGTCGTTCTTGAAGAACTCCTGCGGGGCCATTGCGTTAGTCTGGGTGGTCGGGGCGCTTAGGGAAGCGGGGGCGGGGACGGGTTGGGCATGGATGGGCGGGCGAGGTAATTTGACTCACAAGAAGCTTCTCCTTGGGCCAGTCGGCACGCTCTGTTTCGTCGGGGGGTCAGTCGAGGGGCCAGCAACAGAAAGGGCGGCGGTAGAGGACAGGACAGGACGGGGGGGGGGAGGGGGCGCGCGCTTACCGTAGACGTCCTCCTTGGTGCCGGCGAAGTCGATGGTCTTGACGCCACGCGTCTGCTGCTGGGCCGGGCCGGCCACGGCGGCAGGGCGAGGCTGGGCAAAGGAGGCGCGCACGGCACCGGCGGCGGCGACAAAGGTGCGGCGCTGGACGGCCGGGGCGGCGACCTGGCGGGCCAATGGCGAGCGGAGGGCCCGGGTGAAGCTGCGGGAGGCCATGGTGAGGAGCTGAGGCACGAGGGCGGGCAGGCGGGCAGGCAATGGGGAGGTGGGGATCGGGGGGGGAAGTGTGTAGCGGAACTGGTGAAGGTCGAGCTTCAACCGGGAGCCAGAGGTTATGTACTGCGCGAGACCCGAAATTTCTACTCCGACCTCGCAAGTGTGGGCAGCTCCGACATGGCCTGACAGGCCCAGCCTCGGGTGGCCACGAAACTCGGCGCATGGCGCCATCCGCGCTGGCAGGAATCCCGCGCGAACTCTCGCGCACACCCGCCGTCCGCTGCCGGCCTCGCCCCGTTTGCCCTTCCATTGGCTGCCTGCGATCCCGGGGAAATTCACCGCTACTGGGAACCCCTGGGGACAGCGCTGGCGTGCTTGCTCTCGTGGGGCTCCTATGTTCGGCGCCAGGGCTCCCACGGCCTACCCTGGGGACGTTGCCATGGGCTGGGCCGATGACTGTGCCGGTCGCAGGCGCCGTCGTCGCCTCCGACAGACGACGCCTCCGTTCTTCGCCCGACCTCCTGACCTCCTTCCTCCTGCGGTGGTGCCGTGCAACATCCGGCTAGCGATCCCATCTCACGAGGGCTCCCCGTCACTCCTACAACCCCCCCTCCTCCCGCCGCTTGGCTTGTGCGACACAGCGCAACGCACGTACTATGTATGTACATACGAATAGTATGTGGTGGCATCTGGAATTCAAACCAGTCCGCCCCCCCCCCCCCCCCCGCACGTCAATTATTACGTCCGACCATATATCCATCCATCCATCCGGGCCATGCCGTTGAGCTGACGAGCACGTGCTGGAAGGGCACAATGGATTGGGATGCGACGCAAACTCTCAACCGCCAGCGGGGGGGGGGGGGGGGAAAAATAACGCCAAGTAGGGATGGCACGGCGTCCCCCATATGCCGTCATGCCCGCTTCTTGTTAGTTCTGGCGAGACTTCCATCATACTGCAGTCTTCGGCACGCCATGCTCCTCCATGCTTCCGCTGCCTCCGCTTCCCCCGGCCCTTCACACTGTACGCAGTCGTCGTCGTCGTCGTCGTCGTCGTCGTCGTCGTCTTCGTCTTCGTTTGCACTGGTAACTCCGTGGCCCACCACTTCCTACCCGAGCAGCCCCGTGTTACGTCCGCCGGGGGGGGGGGGGGGGGGGGGGGGGATTTGGATGGGAGGTGGGAAGCAGGCGTATAGCCGGTGCTCATTCGTGGCCACGCGCTTTTTTCTTTTCGTCCTTAATCTGGTATTCATTTGCCACGCCTCTATGGTGCTGCCGTCATGCTATGTTCGAACGCCGGCCCCAAAGTGACGACGCGGATGCAGCCTATCGTCCCGGCCATCCTAGGGCCTCCCAAAAAGCAAATGCCGCTCGAGTAACGCCGTGTACGCAATTCTGAGCCTTCACCATCTACAAAGCCGCATCATCCCTGTGGCCTTCCGGCTGGATCCCCGTAGTCGTCGTCGGCCTGGCTAGCCGTATCGAGCGTGATTCCGTCGCCAGGTGTCAGTGCCAGTAGTCCGAGTGCAAGTAGTCCGAGTAGTCCCATGCGCCTCCATAAGCGCCCCCCCCAGCCCGGGTTATCTCCTCAAGTTCCTACTTGATGAGCACCCTGTCGTACTGCACTCCCCTTATCGAGCCGCCGTTCATCGACGTCTTGACGTTCCGGCGGAAGTTGTCCCGGCTCTGCCGCAGGTCGTCGGCCGCCTCCTTGTTCAGCGGGTCCGACGCGTTGGGCTCGAGGAACAGAAACTGCAGGCCGACGATAACGGCGTTCAGGTTGAGTACCGGCTTCCAGTCCTCGCGCAAGATGTTGAGGCAGACCTTCCCCTCGAGGTCGATGTTGGGGTGGTAAATCTTCTGCTGGCACCGGACCTTGGGCGGCTCGTGCGGGTAGTTCTGGCTCATGTTGAAAGTGAAGGTGAACTTGCCGCCCGTGTACTGGCCCTCGTCGGGCGTGATGCTGAGGATGAACTCGAGGATGTTGTCGGGGTCGGGGAACTCGGTTTTCATCGTCGCGCCGAGCGCCAGCTCCGAGAGATCTGGATATACGGAGTCAGCGCCAACCCTCCAACGCCGCCTCAACAAGGGCAAGACGAGGCGGGGTCCGGGGAGGGGGCGGGGGGAACAGCGACATACCCTTCTGAACGCGCAGCTGCGCCGCCGTTACCTTCTTCTTCTTGCCGCCGGCGGCGGCCTCGGCGTTGTCAGCCTTTTGCTGCTCTTTTTTCTGTCGTCCTGGTTAGCCATCGCCGCGGCGGACCGTGGGCCCCGAGACAGCGGCCCGCGAGGTAGAACAAGCGCACCATAGACCATATCTTCAGCATGGTGGCGGTTGTGACGGCGCGGTGCCGGGCTGGTCGGGTTTGGCGAAAGCGGCCCAAAGGCGACTGGATATGGATGACGGGGACGCGGAGGAAACCCGGTTGCAGGTACTTCGTAGTGGACGTTAAGGTCTTCTAAACCTTGGGGGCAATGCGGTACCTAACGTATGCGGGATGTACTTCAGGTACGGGCCAGGGAAGGAGGGATGATGAACGGAAGGGCGGGTTTCGTATGGGAGATGTGATGGAGCAAATGGATCGATGATGTGGATGCCCGAATGGCTGTTCCAGCGGTGGGTCGACACCTCCCCTCCAAACGCCGACCTGCCTGCAGTCACTTAAGCCGGTCTAAAACAAGACGTCGTCGTGGAGCCAAGAAGACGCAAAGACGCCAGCAAAACCGAGTACGGCGAACCCGAGAGAGGCGACGATATGATGGATGGAGAAGGGGTTAGGACGAGAGCCAGACGGGCCACCTGACCAAAGCTTACCACCTGCCACCTAGCTGAAGAAATTGGGCACGCTCCCGCTCTAGTACGCGGGACGAAAAGGTGCATGCCCGTTTGAAGCCTTGCTCTCTCTCTCTCCATTGCTATGTACTTCACCTATGGACAATCGAGGGGTAGACGCCCCGGCAACCTAACCGCATTCGTTGATTGGTTCGCAGGGGCGCAAACAAACTGACCGCTCTAGCTGTCATTTAAACCGTCTTTTGGCAATGCGCTGAACCGCTCCCAACTCGCCCGCTATGAGTCCGAGACGCGCCCGGCCCAACCTTCCCATTCATCAACGGGTTTTCGCTACTCTGGTGCGCCGTAGCGACGGGCCAGGGGTCACGGGCATCACGAGCGTCACATCACCGCCTATTTAATAGCTATATTTGCTCAGTCAACTTTCCTCACGTACGATGGGGAGCGGAGCAGGTCGCCTGACGTTGGATAACACTGATCCGCCGGTATGAACTTTTCACTTGACTCGATATTCAGAATCTGATTACGAGCATCTTCCTTCCTCCTGCCTACTTGCCTATATCAGTACGGAGCAACGTATCGCGGTATTCGGGTCCATCGATACCCGTATTAACTGGAACCCTTCTCGTGGAGCTCGTAACTAAACATGTACCGAGGGGTATAGCGTCCGTCTATTATGCTATGGGATAGCACTCTTTGGACTGACAGTGGCATATATAGTCTGGAGACTGTTATTGCTTCTTGGTGCCGTCCATTATATGGCACCGTGTTTTGTCAGTTTAAACGCCCTTGCCATCCCAATGCCCGATAAACAGGTAAGTACATACATAGTAATTTCCTCGATACTTATGGACACGAGGCTGCTACATACTATACCTTCTGGTGCGCCTTCTTTCCCTACCGAGAGATTCGAAGCGGACAAAACGGGACGAGTGGGAATGCACACAAGTATGGACAACAGCAAAACGGTTCAAGTAGGTAGATGAACAACCTCGTTTCTTCTCAATTCCGCCGTTCCCTCCGTCGCACCCTCGTTCGTTTCGTCATATACAAAATGTGATTACGGAATTTGTGGCACATTACGACTCTACAAGTAAACATCAAAACGCCTCAAAGGGATGCCTGCCAACTCATGCTGGTGCGCCAAACCAGGCGAAAACACCAGTCCGACTTTTTCAGATCTGTCTTCAAGGCCGCGGAATCCGCAAATGTCCCCCCTACCCTGTACAGTGAATCATGCGGGACGCCAGGCCGAATAGAGCAAAGTTGTATACAACTTCGGCGGGCAGTGACGACACCGCCTTGCCACCCTCCTTGCACCTCGACCGGCTCCTTTACCGCCGCGAGAAGCAGCACATGAGGCCCGTCCGGCCCAGGAACCACAGGCATCCGATGAAACGGACAACCGAGAGGATGGCGGTGGCGATAAGCAGGAACTGGAAGAACCCAGCCGTTCGGCTCGAGGTGGTAGCCTGTAGTGACGCGTTAGTGTGGGTGGGCATGCCAGCAAAAAGACAGCGAAACTTACGCCAATGCCAAAGGTGTTGAAACTGTCGCTGGTGAGAACGACAATGAGCAGTGCGTTGGAGAACAGCCACATGAGCACCAGCGACGTTCGGAAGGACTTGTACGAGTCCTCGAGGTCCTTCTCGTCGGCCTCCTCCTCTGGGATGAAGGGCGCCAGGGCACGCTTGACGGTAGACTCGAACTGGCTGTCGATATCCTCCTGGGGCTTGTCGACTTCCTCGATGGCGGCTTCGTCCTTGTCTGTTTTCACCACTTGAGCCGATGGCAACGCGTCGACCTTGTCCGAGCCCTTGGTACCCCAAGAAACATCGTGCCAGTTGTTGAAGGCGTAAACCATGAGAATGTTGATGTAGGTCGACATAAGCACCATGTACGCGGGGAACGAGTGGAACATGTGCCAGGGGTCCAGGTAGAGGAACGAAGCAAGGTAGTACAGACCGAACGTGGCGAACAAGGCGAGCAGGATAATGGCCACTTCGGATCGTCCCGTCATGAGTTGCTTCAGATCGTCGCCCAGGTTAAAGTTCTCATCTTGGTTGGAGAAGGCGTTGACAACCAAGAAACCCGAGAGGATGAGGATGTAGAGCTGAACGAATCCGAAGTAAGCAAACGACAGAATGTACTGCCACTTGGAACCCTTTGGTCGGTTACCAAGAGCCAGCACAAACTGCATGATGACGAAGGCCAGGTACAGGTACTGCAGGATCATGTTGATGATGGGGGTCGCGCGATCACCGAAAGGCCATCCGTGGTGTTCGTTGGTGGTGGGGCCCGGGGCTGTGGGGGTTCCGACAAGATCCATGATAACCGTGGTGGTGAGGTAGTACGACGCCAAACTGAACCAGGTGAAGACAACCTGGGCGATGTTGTAGAGCAGCTGGACGTGGAAGAAGAACATGCGGACCAGGTTGTGGCCACTCTTGTACATACGGCCGAAGTGCATCAGCGAGTACAAACTGGCGGCGAAGGAACCGTTGAGCCAACGTCGGCGCTGGCCGATAAACTCAGGGGCACCTTCGGGCACATCGGTTTCACCCTTGGCCGCCTTGATGTAGGTCAGATGCCACTTGGAGCCGGCCTTGGCGACCAGCTCGAAACAGAGGATACGATCCTCGGCCAAGAACATGTTCTTCTTGAAGATGTTCATGCCCTCGATACCCTTCTTACCGAGAATCTTGGAGAGCGTGTGATCACCGTGGAAGTACTGCTCGAGGGGCCGGCCCATAATGGCACGGAACCGGTAGGCCGAGAAAGCACCGGGCAACACACTGACGTAGCCGAACGAAGACTCGAGGGGCTTGTCCAGAATGTTGGAAATCTTGTACTCGAAGTTCTGAACCGCGACTAGGGGGTTCAACAGCTTTTTGCCGCCCGATCCCAGCATAGCGTGAATCTCGCCACAAGCACCACCGAGATCCTTGTCGTTGTAGAAGCCCTCCCAAAGGGCCAGCAGGGACTTGTTGCCCGGCTTGGTACCAGCATCGAGGAGAATGCAAACCTCGGGGTTCAGAATGCGCCCAAAGGCGTTGAACAGCCAACGGTGGGAGTTGATCTTCTTGGTGTTCTTCTGCTTCAAACAGAAAATCATCTGCACGGGCGGCAGGGTCTGGGGGCTGTCGTCCATGGGCCGGATGAGCTGCTGGTTGGGCGTAACCGACAGCTGGGTGGTGTACTCGAAAATGTGGGCCACCGTCTCCTTGCCGTTGACGTCCTTCTTGACGACACCGTCTTGGTAGATACCGACCGTTGCCAAGACGTCCAGGGAGTTCTTGTCGACCTTATCAATACCGTCGAACACCATGCACACGACGATCTTCTGCCAGGCGGGTCCGCCCTTGTTCCAGAAAGTCGACTTCTTCAGGTTGACAATGTCGCGAATGTTCTGCATGACACCGTGCAGGGTACGGGCGAGCAGCACCTTGTCTTCGTTGTAGTAGGTGATGGCAATCAGAAGCTCCGTGTGTCTGTTATACATTCTTGGGCGCAGATCGTAACCGTTCTTGAGGGTGAAGTCGTTAGGATCGCAAGTGGCGGCCGTGTAACGCATGTTGACGAACTCGCCGGTGCCGCCCTCCAGGTCGCGGTACTTGGGCTGCACGGCATTTCGGATGGCACTGGGAACGGGATAATCGATGCTCAGAACGGAACCCTGGACCAGCTTGATCTTTCGCGTCTGGTAACGCTTCAGGCCACCGCCGCCGCCGCCGCCACCGCCGGGCTGCTGGCGACGCACCCAGGCGTCTTCGCCGTTAACGGTCGAGGCGGGCCGGCCGTAGCCGTAGCCCGTGTCCTCGAGGTTCTGGCCCACGACGGCCTGTCCGCCGTATTCGTTGGAATATTGCGGGGGGACGGGCGTGGTGGTTGCGCCAGGTGCGTAGGACTCGGTCAAACTGTAAGCCGAGACAGGGCGCGCAGGTGGGGTGCCGGCGCCCAGGCGGTCCTGGTCGTACTGGTAAGGGCCCTGGCCCAGGAGGTGACGCTCTGTCTCGTCGTCTTCCTGGTCGTGGGGAGGGAGGTGGTACTGGCGGCGATGGTGTCAGCAAAGTTTCGGCACAGCGTGGCGGCCATGACGGGGGGAGAGAGCTTACAGTGCTTCCGGCGGGCATGTCTTGCAGACGATGGCCGGCGTCATAGTCGTTGTTTCCTTGGCCGTTGTACGCCATGATTGCGGATGGGCAGGCTCAAGGCCTCCGTGACGGACAGCGAAACGAGCGGCGGAGGATGCCAGGGTCGGTGGTCTGAAGAGAAGAGGCGTCGCCAAAAAGCTTGCAGCAAACGGCTTTTAGGGGCCGTTGGCCTGCGAAAGGGCTAGAGTTGGCGGGAGAGGGGGGTTGGAGCTGCCAGGGGCGGACGGTACAGCCGTTGTCACGAGGAGACAAAGAAGCTTTCACCGACTAGCCGGGCTGCTTGCAGTCGGGAGGGGATTTAAGGTCCAAGCCGGAGGGTGTGCAGACGGGCAGGTGAAAGAAAGGAGCCCTCTTGATGTGATGAATCAAGCCACCCAGTTGCCGATGAGCATCCGTGGGTTGGAAGGGTGGATTGGGGGAGGGGGGAGGGAGAGGGAGGGAGGAGGAGGGATGGCTATGTGGACGGCGAGAATCAAATGGGAATTATGAAAATCGCCGGGGCGGCATAGACATAGGGGAGACGGTTCCGTCCTTTCGTATTTTTTTTTCCAGGGTTGGCTGGCTAGGTGCTGCTGGCTGGCATAGGGACGAGGAAGAAACGGATTGGATCGGATCGTCAGCAAGTTTAGCCCCAGGATGGGAAGCCGCGAGTGCGCGCGTGCGCCTTGCTTTGAAGGGGGGGGAACAGATGGACGGCGCCTGCATCCAGACTTCCTACCTAACATGAAGTAGGGGGGGGGGGGGGGGGGGGTGGGTGGTATCCCATGGGATGTACCTAATGAGAGGGGTACCACCTACATAACCTACCTAACATCTAGTACCTAATATAGACTGGACCGTTGAATCTAGGGGCCCTCCTCCCATCCCGCAGCAGCAATAGCAGCGACAGTAGCTGAGTAGCAACAACAACAGCAGCAGCAGCAGCATTACGGGCTACTTACCTACATCCTAAGTTTGATGTAGGTATGTATGTATGTATGTACCCTAGCTACATTATCTAGTCGGGCCCATGGGATCTCATGGGATTCATCCCATAGCAGTGCCCCCCCCGGAACAGCTACAACGGCGACGAGTAGCGCTGGAACTGACAACGGGCAGCACCGCCCTTGAGCTTCCCTCCGTCCTCCATCGACAGCCTTCCAGGGCGACCACGGCAGGGATGGATGGATGCCGCTCAACTTGCTCAGGTCGTTCCATCAGCCGGCCTATGCGATCCGATCCTGGATGGCCGAACCAAGTGCCAGGCTCACACAGCCCGGCGCGCAGCAAACTCCAATCGCCCTGCCCGTACACTAAATTTCCTGCATGGATAGGAGAGAGCTAAGACACGAGTGTGGAGCCATGCTCACACGCACGCCTGGGGCGCACAGTGGTTGGCAGCTCCACCTCGTGTACAATGCACCTAACCTCTCTCGCCTCTCTCTCTCTCTGCCTCTGCGGCCACCCTGAACACCAACGCGTACCGGCGCAGCCTCAACTCCCCCGGCTCCCACACTGTTTACATCTTTCATGCACGTTGCCGGCTGTTGTCGTGGCCTTCCAGAACACACATACTCCGTACACACACACACTCCTCCTGCCCCCTCCCCCGGGGCCTCAAACTGCCCTGCCTGTCCTTGGTCCTGTTGCCCGCGCGTCCGCCAATGGTCGCCCAGACCGGACGACACGTCCATCCATCCCCCTCCCCCCTCCCTCCCCCCCCTGGGCACTCTGCCCCCCCCTTCGGATGCCGCCATGTACATACATAAGTACACAGGTTACATCCCATGCTCCAAACACGACCGCCGTGCCACTACGTCACCGCGGCACTCTGCGCCATCCCAGCAATAAGGGGCCGCCTGATCACCTCTGATTTAGCGCCCCTCCGCATCCGACGAGGGGAATGGGCGAGAAAACGGGAACGGAAGACACAGGATGGCAGGGAGGTCCGAAGGGGGGACCTCAGGAGCAAAACAACAGCAGCAGCAGCAGCAGCAGCATCCATTGTACTTCGAGTCAGTCCGCCCACAGCCGCGCCCAGCCCGGCCAGATGGGCTCCATAGTCGCCCGCCCGCCGCCGCCCACCGCTCCTTGAGAGCTGGCGCTGGCGCTGGCTGGAAGAGCCCCCTCCCCGATAATGAGTCCGGGGCCCTGTGCCAGGATCAGCACTTACAGGTACAGCCACACTCACGGACCCGGCTGTCTGTGTGTGGATAACATAGGTAGGCACGTTGGATGGAGTATGGGTGAGTGAATGCGTACCTCTCCTCTCTCTGTAGGGCCTCCCCCTCCACCTAAACAACTGGCCAACCCACCAACCAGCAGCTTCCCATGCCTCCCTCTCCTCCCCTCCTTTCCGCTGCCTCCTTGCCCGCTTGCTTCCACCTGCAAAGCACAGAAGCCCTCCGTGCCCTTCCTCGGCCCTACCTACCTCCTAAACGTTCTGGTTGTGTGTACAGTGCCGCAGCGTCCAGGTGGTGGTCATTTAATGTGATCGCCCGGGAGCATTTCGCTATGTACCTCCTCTTCTCCGTCCCCTTTTTTCTCGGTCCGGCTCCTCCACAGAGCCCAGCCTGATGGACAATCAAGGGCTGGCTCCTCCGTCCCAGCTAGCCAATCTGAAAGGGGGCTAGGCTGAAACCACCAAGTGTTGGCCAACTTCTCCCCCACCGGGAGCTTTCCTGGAAACTTGACACGCAGGGATCCGACGACTACGACGACTACGACGACGACGACGACGACGACGACGGATTGTCTTGCTGCTCCGAGTGCGACCACCGCCGCGGTACCCATGTCTATACCGGCGCCGTGATCCGTAATCGAAGGCTTGCACCCTTACGTGAGCGTGCGCGCCTCGAGTCCTGTACCGCTTCAAACGTTTGGCTGGCCATGTTTGCCAATACACGACGACAGGATCCAAGAATCAATCGCCTTATAAAAATAGCAGCCCGCACTGATCCAAACCGTCGGTGGGGCAGTCGAGGCGGTGCTCCTCCGCCGTTCCCTGACAAGGTCCGGCACGCCTTGAGCTGAGTTGCCTGGGTGGCCGCGTGTAAGGGTCGTGTCCGTAACGGATTTGCCCTTTTTTGTTTTTTATTTTTTTTTTTTTTACTTCCAAGATTGCACATCGCTGCAACGCGCGCAGCCGGCCAATGAGCGTGAGCGAGTCAGGGGCGCACACATGGGTCTCAGCTCAGCAACCAGTGAATGATTGACCTGTCGTCTTTTGTTGTCGTCCTCTCGCAGTTGCCGTTGAGATTCCCAGATGCACACCCCCCTCTGTCGCATTGCATGTACAGTGTGGCTGCGCGGAAAACAACACCCATGCCTCGGCCAAGCCGTGGCTGGTGATGCTAAAACCCAGGGGATCCCATTCTTACCATCTTCACTATAAGTAAACTTACGGCCTGCAAACCCTACGCTGAACTCCGAACCACTATTCCCGTGCCGGATTGTACTACCACCCTTGAGTCACTCCCCCGCGCCGTGCGAAGAATGGTATAACGTGATCGGACTCGCGTTCTAGGCCGCGCATCATGACTTCTGGAGGGCATGTCGACTAGACCAGCGAATGCGTACGGCGGACAAACACCGGTGGGCGGTGCGAAGACTGCACTCCGACACACGTCGAGACTGCCCTGCGTTGTCCATACGGAAATGTCTGCCCGTCTGGCTCCCCTGAGCAATCGAGTAAGCTGGGCTCAACACCAGCAAGTTGTTGCTCGATGGTAGGCGGCCTACCATCGACTATAACCCCTTCCCGTACATCCTGTCTCGGCAGTTCAAAGGGATACCCGGCGGGCCGGGCATACCCACGGAGGCACGATGACCTCGCAAGCCGTTTGAGCAGAGGCCAACCAGATCTTTTGCGCGGGACGCCGGAATGCATAGAAACTTCGAGGTCTGTGAACAGCAGCGAGCCATAACTACTACTCTACAGCAACGACGCAGTATTCTACCCCTTTCTCGGCACATAACGTCACCTTTGTTTTGTGTCCGCCCAACAACAAACCACCTCCCCCCCTCTTGCAGAGGCCGCCAAGCTACACTGCTCCGTCACATACCTGCAGGGCTTTTACCATACGTTCGTGGCGGCGAAGCCGGCGAGCCTCTGCCCGCTGCCAGCGGCCACTCTGGCGGCGCTGCGGGATTGTGTCGAGACCGACCTCGGGCCCGTTTCCGACCAGCACAGCTGACTCTCCCTTTTCGGGCTACTTTTTTTTTCCTATTCCGGCCGCCTTTTTTCGGGGACCCCCCCGGTTGTAAGTGCGTCTTTAAGAGCCCGGGCCCCTTTTATCGTAGCTTTCCGCTGTCGCGGCGTTCCGCCGTTCCTACTTAGGTACCTAACCCCATGAATTGGGATGGCTGCAGAAGAGGCGGGCCTGAAGGATACAGACGGGAATAAACAGACTATGATAAACAGACTGGGATGAACACTCTGGGATAAACAGACTGGGATAAACGTTCCCATGCGTATCTAAGTGCTCAAACCCTGGCGTTCCAAAATTCGAAACCTGAGAACATTTCAGTCCACGCGAGATGGCTCAATCACGGACGTGTAGCATCCAGCAACCACTGGCCACTTTTCACTCACTTTAGCGCATCAAAGAACGCGATGTTTGTCCATGCCGGGACAAGAAGCCGCGTAGGAAATCCAGCAAAATTAGTCCAAGACACCGCGGAAACTAGTACACCCGACGGGCAGCCCCTATTCGAAGTAATGGTGCATCACTGGAAGTCACTGCGTAAATTCTCTCGGTTTGGGTACACATGGGAGCATTCGATGCCGTCTCATGTCTGCCCCAAGTACACAGTCAGGGCATCGATATTCCCCCATGCTTAGCTGGACATCTGTATGCGAGAGTACACACCGAAGGACCTCTATCCCGAGCCGGGCTTGAGAGAATGCGACGAACATACAGCAGTAAACACTTGTCTGGAAGATCAGCCGGTCGTTTCATCGAAATGCGATCAATGACCGGTCGCAGAAAGTCCCATGTAAGCTGTAAAACGACATGTTGGGCGCTGGAGGCACGAGGCCATCTCTGCCCGCCGCGGCAGCCCATGGCGTTCGCCAGGCTGGAAAGGAGAGCAGGTGGCTCGACAACATCACCAGGTGTAATGGATGGCAAAACAACATTGGGCTAGACTGCCTGAAACTCTCGCCAGTTTCCTACCTCCGCGAACTTCGTCAATCTTGTGATACTAATTTCTTCCACCGCCGGATGTCACATACTCTTTTTATCAGATGTACATGGGTTGGTATTGCGGTCGTGCTCATGACCCCTGGGCTGTGGATTCGGAGGCACTCCGGATGCTGCCCTTATCTGAGCTCACCTGCAAAATGGCGTATTGTTCGTTCATCGTACTTCGGCACCGACGTCTTCTGGCTCGCAACCGGGCTCTCTTGTCGCAGTTTCTGTTCTTCTACACATGTGCTAGGCTGGGTTTGCGTGGGGTCTCGTGCAGCCGTACCGTTCCGACGACGGTATCTGATATATGGTCACCAGGCATTATCATCGCCTTAGCGGTAGCAGCTTGAGAATGCAAAGGCGCCAAACCAAGCGCACTATGAGTATCGGATATCCCTACAGATCGTCACAGTCTCCGGGTCTTCACTGATGACTCTCCGATCCAGCGACATCGACTCTTGTGGCGCGTGACTCCATGGAGGCTCCTTCTCCCCGTGACTTCGATCATATACACTGACTATCGACTTCGTACGCCAACGTTACCCCGCTGTTTCTGTCATCGTTTTTCCTTACCTGGCAAAATGGTGGCCCATCTACCTACGCTGACCTCCGGCCCTCTACGGACTCTGAACTACCAGCCTGTACTGTTTGGAAAGTGGCCGTATACCAGTCTGACCACGTACGAGGTCGAATCCTCTACTGCGATCATAACAGTCGATGGTGAATACTAAGTGTAGGTTGTGTGATACACAGAAAAACGAACACTAGCTTGGACTCATGTGTGAAAATGAACCTTTTCATGAAAGGGCGGGTGTTCTTTCCAGAAGCCATAACAGGCGCGTGCAAATTCTCTTATCTGCGATCGTCCGCTTTCCACCGAGTGCTCTGCGTTGACCTCATCATGCACATTCACCGCGGTCAGCGAACAAAAACACCACTGGGCTGCAAGAGACAAGGTCACTAAGTTAGATGGTTCGTGGCGTATAGTATCGGGAAAGCAGTGGTCTGGTTTGATAACACACAAGGCCCGCTTTGCTTGTGTTGCAATCGGGAGTTTATTGAACCGTTATCGGGAGTAAAAGGGGGAGGTGAGCCGCCGTCGCATTATTACTATTGGGCGTTTTTTACGAGCAGCGAATATTTACTAACAGCGGAATAGAGGTAGTGCTTTCCAACTTGAATGATGCTCAGCTATCCAAGAAACTGAATATTGAAGACAAGGCCTTAAGGTAAGCCGCTCCTCCGTGTATATGCACCGGTGCCCAGAATCGAAGCCGCGCATCTCGCGTTTTTCGCTACGCCACCAAGATTTTGTGTGACAAAGTCTAGGCAGCTGTTCCAACCACGTAAAAATACAAAGGAGACGGGAAGATTGCGCTCTCATACCCATGAATTAACACAGTCGCGTTCAATGTACATGACCAATCGCGCAGCTCAATGGCACACCCTATGAGACTTCCTTTTGATGGTATCATCTATGAAACCGGTTGGAAGCCGTTCTATGAATAGGCCACCTTGATACCACCATAGTTTCATGCTCACCGCGGCCGCATTCCACCGCATAGGTACCTAGGCAGCTTCTATTTTATCCCCAAGGCCGGGTAACTTGCCAGACCAGACGGTATCTAGGGCTGAGGCGATGGCTGTTTGTCTTCATAGTCCAGGTGCGCAGGCGCCGCCCCGGGCGTCTTGACTCTGATTTGGGATGGTCGAGAAACAGATGGAAGTCGCCGAAACCGCGCATAGCTCACGTTGGTGTAGTGGACAACGGCATACGACCCTGAGAAGGATGCTTATGTGCTCCTCTCTGGTTTCCCGCAAGACGTGCCCGGAGTTTCGAAAATGGCCTCGAAGAGCATGGGTTTTTATAATCTTCGCAACGCGCGGTGGGAGCATCCTCGCAGATGCGAACGAGAGATTCGTGACCTCCCTTGGCTTACGCCAACGCCCGGCCTTTGCTCATCGCCTTGGGCCCAGCTGGCACGCGCACCCAGTGCCTCAATAGCGCCTCGAATATCATACCTACTCGCACATTTGGATCCCCGGCCGAGGGCGGTGTACCCAGGCAACCAGGAGTTGCTGGATGATGGCGGAAGCTACTACAATGTGTGTGGCCCACGCGCTGGGCGTCTCTACCCCAGCCTATAAGCGATTTTGTTGTCATGTGCAGTAGTGGTGAGTGGCATGACTTCGTCAGCCCTGGTCTTTGCGTCGGCATTGATGGGTTTGGAGCCGTGCGATGTACTCAGCGAGTTAAAGTCAGGACTCCCCACGGTGGAGGACCTTTGATGCGATGGACAGGCGCCCGGCGCAAGGGGAGTCGCTGTATTCCCCGTTAGCTTATCAACCTGCTTTCCACTTGTCTTGGAGATGTCTACATAGCGAGATGGTCTCAATGTATAGAAGCCACCTGCATGGCGTGGCCGTTGCTGGTTTGGCTTTTTCTCTGAGAGGCAAAGCAGTGTGGCGAGGGGGGCAAAAGAGCCCGAGCCGAGCCCAGGCCGTACGCAGCCGTGACACGAATCCCTTCCAAAAGACCTGGTGGTCTTGCGGCACTGCTGACGTTTTTTATGGCACCTTTATCCGGGTCGTGGCGCGATCTGCTGGCCTTGAGGGCCCCGTCGTGGTCGATCGCAACTCCCGGGTCACGAAGTCGGCAGCCTCCGCCCCTCCAGCCCTTACGACCAGTCGCGCACAAGCGCGGGACGGGATGGGCATGCAGGCGAACGGCGGCGGGACTGCGAGGGCCTGGCCGGCAAGAACTGCATGTCTTTTGCCTGCTTTGGGATACCTCCTCGGGGTGGAGGGGTCGACTGACGATCCACATTCCGAAGCAGAAATACGCACCCCGCTAGCCAGATGGGTGCTAAACCCCATCAGGGGGGGCAGACCACGATGGACACGGAAGAGAAGCAGGCGAGGCAGGTATCGGCGCTGATCAGGGTAGTCGTTCCGCCAGGTAGCCAGCCAGGGTAGCGTGAAGCCGAGCATCTGTTTCTACGACGCATGCAAGGTGGGCGACCATATGCAGAGCGATGGGCTGCCCTCGCTGCCCTGACCAATACGGGAAGAGACCAAGATTTTTCTTTCTTTCTTTCTCTCTCGAAACATGGAACGGCATCGGAAGCCCAGGAAGCCCGGCAGGGCTCGCAGAGGCACCGGACGTATGGTGCGGAAAGGGTTCACGACAACGGCCCCATGCAGATCTTCAGGGCTCCCGAAGGGCGGCACACCAAGACTGACAGCCAGACGGATGGCCGCCAAGGCGCATCGCGGCACCCGGACATAGTTACACAGGGCTAGGGGCGCGGAGATCTGTCGCGGTGTGATCGGCAAGGAGCGGACAATGGCCGGGTCAAAAGAAAACGTCGATGCGCATTGCGTGCAGGGTGCGGCGGCCACGCTCCCGTCGACTGACTGCATGGCACCCTACCGGTACGTCGTAGGACTAACGGACAGCGCCGTACACGTGCTCTTCCTGACGTCGCACAACGAGAGGCAGCCCGCGCAAGGCCGAGACTAGGACGGCGACGAGAATATGAAGCTCTATGTGTACAACATGACACGAGGATATCGCATTTAGAACATCGAGTCGAGGCGAAGCGCCAGGTTTCAGAGTCAGCTCCGTCTTGCTTTTGGGGCCCCCAAGTATAGGGAAGAGCTGGGGGAGACTGGGGCCCGCATCGAGGCGAACACTCCTGTCATCCCACGCAGGATGGTGAGGCATGGTGGAACGGGCCAGGCAGACTATCACCTAGCGCCCAGCCAGGAAGCGAGGTGGAGCAGCGAGGTCGCAGATTGATGATGCGGGAAGCGCAGGCAGGGCCAGCCGGCGAGCCCCAGACGTCGGAGTCCCTGATTGCGTCGGGCGAGGCTAGAGGGCCCGAGGACCCCGAGTAAATGCGTCGTTGTTTCCGGAACGCTGGTGATCGGCTGGCCTGGGGGGAGCCTCCCGGACCGGCCGACCACACGAGCGGGCTGGGATCGGTCAGTGGCAAGCGTTGGGCATCGGAAACGTCGACATCGTTCGTTCCCTCTCGTCTCTTTACGTCACCGAGGGGTGGGGGATTGGAGGAGGAGTAGGAGGAGGCAGAAGCATGCGCAACACGGATCTCCTAACGCACGTCGACCGGCCGGACTTGTGTGGCGATACTGCTGAGCGGTACTAGACGTCTCACCCCCAAGATGGGTCGGTTCGTCCGATAACAAAGGGCTGCCCGTCCGGGGCGCAAGCGGCGCAAGCACGGCGCGGTAGGACGGACCTGTTGACTCGAGGGGAGCGCAAGCGCGGCGCTGTGGATTGTGTGGGCAATAATAGCCAAGCGGGCGGCAATGTTGTCGATGGCGGCGGACACGATTGGCTCACATTCCACCGGGGGGGGGGGGGGGGGGGGGGGGGGGGGGGGGAAGACCAAAGAGGGCGCGGGAAGGCCACCCGCAGAACAGGCTGGGCAGGGCAGGCCAGGGACGGACGGCCTTCAGCCCTTCGATGAACAAAACAAACAGGGCTGAAGCTCAGGCGTGGAGATGGAGAACACGCCGTCCTCCACCTGGAGAGAAGGAGAGAGAGAGAGAGAGAGAGCTGGAGAGCAGTTCATCACGAAGGGCCCCACCGGCGCCGCTACTGTAGATGGACGGGCGGCCGGGGGCGTCTAGGCACGCACCAAATATGGACAAAATGGAAGGCCAAACCCCTTTCGCCTTTTGTTATTCGCCGTACCTGCCCATTGGGGCCAGGGCGGTCGGGCGCGAGGAGATTCGCGCGAAAGCTTGGCAGCGCAGCATCACGAATTTAGCGTTCGGTCCTGTTGGTTAACGATGGATGGCTCGCATCCCATGGGGACCCGTACTACCACAATTAGATAGGGTCCAAGGTTGGAGGCGGGCGCCGGCGGCAGCAGCAGCAGCAGCAGCGGCGGCCTAAAAGCAAGCCCGCCCGTCGAGGGGTGGTACAGCAGAGATGATGGCAGCATTTCATCTTAAGTGCCCTCCATGAGGGTGGTATGACCTGGCCGAACCAGGACCTCCTCTCCGCGCGACCCGAAGCGGGACAAGAGCCGGTCGCAGGGGAGGAGGGGCCAATGGTGGTTATAGTTAGCGGCACGTATTGGGGCCCCAGGCTTGCTTGCTTGCAGGCGGCACGCCGTCGGAGACAGACAAACATTGGGAAATCTCCAGCAGTGTTGGCCTTCCTTGTCCGGCCGGGCGCTGGTCGGGGGGGGGGGGGGGGGGGGGGGGGGGGGGGGGGGGGAAAAGGAGCGAAACAAACATCCATCGTGGATTGTGGTGATTCCCCATACCAATACTCGTAGATCCATGCTGGTCGGGCGGCAGCGTCGCCCGCATGCAATCTCGGTAATTAATAGACATCGGGAGTGAGCAGGAAAGGTGGGTGGATGGTAAGCTGCTGGCGGGAGTTTTCTCTCTCTCTCTATCCGTCGTGCTCTAGTCTGGCTTTGCATCGAATGTGGATGGATGGATGGATGGATGGATGAATGAATGGATGGGCGAATCGGCAGTGGGGGGTTCCGCTGTGGGCAGCCACCGTCCATCATTGTGGACTGCTCACAGCGCAGGGCAATCAAGTCCGCATTTCCCGTTCATGCGCGCAGTGCTACTAACGTAGATTGCAGCGCCCTTGGGAAACGAAACCAGTAAGTACTGACTGGCGCGAATCCCAGGGCATCCTCGCCGGCGACACGCCCGACGTGGAGGCGCAGAGGCGCTGCGAGGGCCGTTGCTGTCGTACCGCCGCCGGGATAAGGGCGAGGCACGGATTTAGTGTGATTGTGTGTACCTTCCTGCAGTGGGTGTATGTAGGGATACATTTGGGTAGGGTTATTCCCTACAGGCTCCGGTCCGTCCTGGTACCGGCCGAAGGGGGAGAGGTCAACAACAATGGACATGCCCAATCCCAATCCACCTACCACCACGACAACAGCAGCGACGACGACGACGCGTCCTTCTGCTCGCTTCGCAACAATTTGAGACGTCGTCCTGGGTGCCAGACCCCGCGAGTTCCATCGCAACCTTCGACTTTCCGTCAACGCCCGCCTGCGCCCTCGAGTGGCTGTCTCATGGTCGTCCGGATAGTGTGCTGCCCGTTGGAACCTTGGCCCATCTATCCGTCGAGCGATCAACGCCATGTAGCGTGGCCCCTGCCGCTGGATGCTGGCCTCCATGGCTGGCCCCCCAAGTCACGAACCAAGCAGCCAGGCAGGGGTGCTTTCGACGATGCGCCCGCAGCAAGCAGCCCATTCGTACTTGTATACTGCTGGCACCATAGCAGCACCCCGGGGGGGTGTCCGGGGCTGTTGCGCGAGGGGCCAGGCAGACAGACCACAACGCCATTGGCTCTACGTCCCGGCTCTATTCCCACCCGGGGCGTGCCCACGTCAAGCCCCCCCCCCGGTTGGCCGGCCCCCTCCCAGATGCGCCATGCAGTGCGTGAGATGGCCGGGCAGGGAGCGCCGGCTGGCTCGCGGCGCTGAGCTGATCTGATCCTCGGACGCACACGCAGCAGTGGTGGGCTCCTCCTCGCTCTCGCGCCCTGGTCCTGGCCCATGGCCTGGGGCCCTTGGCTGGGCGTCGGGAGACACGACAAATGGCAAAGCAGAACGCCCCTCTTGAGTCGTTTCGCTAAAGTGCCACGGCTCCCGCAATCTTGCGTTCCTGGCCCAGCAGCGCCCCAGACACCTCACATTGCCCACTCCGTTTCCCATCCCATCCCCGTTCGTTCACTTCTATCCAGCCAGCCCGTCGAGCGCCGCTGTCAGAGAGATACACCCTCTCCCTTCCCAAGAACAGCAGAAGAAAGACTTCAATCCATCGCGACGACTGCCCTTTCAAGAGCCCCGTCCTGCCAATGCCTTCCCGTCTCTAAGAGCCCGGTCTTGTCCTCTTGCTTTCTCACCTTCCCTTTGAGCTAGTCTCTCAGTCCACTCGTTTTCATTCTCATTCTCTCTAACGTAGCAACGCCCGACGCCCAGCCAGCCAGCCGACGCAGCGAAAACACGGCACAGCACCCCCTCCTCCCGTCACAAATCCCTCAGCTGTCTCCATCGGCGCCCATCCGTCAATCAATCAATCAATCAATCAATCGCCCGGCGACTTGGACGCTCCTTGAACTGGACCCATCCAGCGGATTTGCTGTACTACCCCGACTGGATTCTCGAGTTGCGCGGCTCAGTTGCCATTGTTTGAACCATCGAGCGGGGATCTGCGCTGGACGATCCCGTCTCGGATTGAGTGGCCTCTGAGAGCCAATAATCGAACCGGCGGGCTTCCGCGTCTTGACAACTGGTCAAGAACCCAACCTTCTCTCCCGATCTTTGCCTGACTCTCGGAGAGTCGGGTCCTGCATCGCACCATTCAAAATGCCGGCTCACCATGCGCTCGCCTCCGGTGCGTATTCTTCGTCCTGCGCCGTGAGGATGCCCAAGGCTGACATTTCGCAGACACCCTCTCATCCCTATTCCCGAGAGCGGGAGGATGCATCGGCTGTGAAAACGCCAGCCCGACTTGCCCGCAGTGTGGAGATGGAGAGGTCTGCCAATTCACTACCAAGACCTGTGATACATGTCCACAGGCATATTGCGCCGTCGACATAACAGCGCCTCCACCGTCGTCAGAATCGTCTTCAGGCGGAGGCCCCAATGCCGGCGCCATTGCTGGCGGTGTGATTGGAGGCCTGGTTGCCGTCGCCATCGTGACCTTCTTGGTATGGAAGTTCTGCATCAAGAACAAGAGGGCAGAGTACGAGCAGGAGCAGTGGAGGACGGATCCTGAGCACAGCAAGGAGGGCGCTGGCGAGGACTACGCTTCGAGACGATCCGCGCGCCAATCGACCCATTCAGTCCACTCACTCGCATCTACCGTGCTTACGAGGGCGTCGAACATCATCCAGATTGCCTACATCCCCGGTGTCACCAACCGCGCCACGCCCACCTCGCCCACCGTCCTCGTGCCGCCCGTGCCGCCGATTCCTCTGGCCCACTCCGAGGCTGGCACCCCCTCGCCGTACCAGGAGCAGCACTTCTTTGTCCCGGGCGACCTCCGCGACTCCACGTACTCGGGCATCTCGGGCTACAGCGACCGGACCTCGTACGCCCACACCTCGTACGCCCCACGCTCGAGCGTAGCCTCGACCATCTACGGCAAGAATGCCGTAGTCTCGACCATGCCGGCCCAGAAGGGGACCCTGCTCAAACCGTCCATCGTCAGCGTAAAGTCGCGCGCGGCGAGCAGCACCGACGGCAGCGGCAGCGAGAGCTTGACGCCCCCAGTCCCCGCCGTCGATTACAACAAATACGACCAACCACCTGCATCCCCGGCTTTCAGTATCGGTGCTACCTTCTTCAAGAACGCCAGCGCGTCCACAGCCCAGGCCGTCCGTCCGCAGGTCGTCCGTGTGGGCAGCGGTCCTAAGCAGGTCACTGTCAAGGGAAAGTCGCCCAGCGGGTCCGTGACCGAGGAGCCCGAGGCCGAAAAGCAAGCAGAGCAGCCCGCCGCCGAGGCCGCCGGAGCGAAGAGCACAGAGAGGGAGTCGGAAGCCGCGACCGAGATCGAAGATACCCCCGCCGTCGATCAAGGACCGTTTTCCGACCCCCCGCCAAAAACACCCACCAGCCCGCGCAAGAGCAAGAGCGACTTGGGTGGGCTGGTCGAAGAAGCCACGCAGCGGGCGTCTGGGGTGAAGACCGACTCCAAGGTTCTAACGCCGCGCGGCGAGAGCCCTTTCAGTGATAACCACGCCGTCAAGGAATAGAAGGGGGCAAGGCTCACCCCCTCGGTATCATGCTGCCTCGACGATGCCTCATGATGTACCGCACCATACTAGTTCCTACTTATCTTTTACTTCTAGTATCTAGTTTTGGATAGAGCTATACTATACGGGCCCTCGAGCCCGGTTGGGCATTCTGGGCCCAGCCTGCCTTTTTTTCTTTTTCTATTGCGGCAAGGAGCAAGCGGTTATTGGCGTTTGTACCGGCCTCCTACTTAGGAGGGCCGAAGTGGATTTACCTACCTACCTACCTATCCCCCAGCAGATGTAGGCACGACTTGTTTCTTTGCCTACCTCCCCGTTGGTTTCTTATTGATGCCAACTGACACCCATCTCCCCTATGACGGGGTTTCTGTTACCTATGTATGGCCTCTTCTTGAAAAGGGCAACGACAAAACTGTTACGTTCATACCCATCGACTGCGTCTTCGTCTTTGACCCCCCTCCCCTAATGTGCGTGTGTGTATGCCGAAGGTTGTATGCTGAATCCTTCCGCCCACACGGATTCGCCACCATCCATTTGCCCTCGTTCCCTTCCCCTTCCACTTGGTTCTCCCCCAACCCCGGCGGGTGTCACGGGGCACACGGCACACGTTGGTTGGAGGGACACTGTACCGCCGCGCACGCAACAAACAGCAGACCTGGCTTTGCCCTCTGCCACCGGCTCCCCTCGTGTCGCCTTGTGCTGTAACTTGATGGAGCCAGCCCTTCCGGATGGCAACCCTCCCTCCCTTCCCCCCTTTCCCGGGGCGCACGTCCGTCCGGGCCGCTCTAACACACGTACGTGCGCGCAACCTGAACGGGCCGGCACGTTCTTCCGGCCCGTTCCCTCCCTCAACCCCCCTCGTGTCTCGGTCTTGGTGCTCTGCGGCCACCCCCCTCCCCGGCCCCGCCCGCGTGGTGTGGTAAAAAGCGGTGGGGGAGGGGGGGAAATCGCGCGAGAAGCGTAGGGTTCGGCAGGCCCGGCCGCGTCTCCGTGCCCCACGGCCCGGCTTGTCCCATCGTGATCGGAAAGGGGGGGGGAATGTTGAGAGGATGGAATCAAATACATATAAAGTGTGTCGAGATGACTAGGGAAATACATATGGTGCTCACCCCCCCCCCCCCCCCCCCCCCCCCACCCCCGATTTCCTTAACCCGATGGCAACGCCTACGCACCCCAACCCCAAGAGATGACCACGCCCCCCCCCCCCCCCCCCCCCGCGAACGCCGACCCGACCCCCGTGTTTTTCTTTTTCTTTTCGTCTTTCCCTTTGGCTTTTGTTGTAGTCGACCCGTATTGCCTTTCCACCCCCCTCTAGAGCCTGGCCGGAGTTTGGCCCGGCCCAGGACCGGGATCATCCTCGAGCTTCCCTGGAGCCTTTTTTGTGCGCCCAACCGCTTGTTTTCTCCGGAGACCCTGCCACCTTCCCGCTTGCCGGAGGGCCGAGGGTCCCAAACCCGGCGGGCCGGGCCGTTTGTCTTTTTGTGTGGAGGAGATGGAGGGGGGGGGGGGGGGGGGGGGGGGGGGCATTTCTGTCCACCAGACTGATGCCCCTGTCTGAGAAGATCGAAGAGCAAGAACTATCTTTTTTTCATCTCCTCGCTTTTGTTCCTTTTCTTCCCCCAGAAAGCCCATCCGCGAATCGTCACTCCGTGCGATGCCCCCCCCCCCCTCCCCCCGACCGGCGCGATGGCGGGGCTACAGGAGGGCGCCGGCCAGGGCGAACGCCAGGACGAAGATGATGCGGGCGGTGCGGTGGTAGTTCATGGTGTAGCTCATGCTGGGCGCGCGCGGGAGAACGTGGCCGGCCTCCGACTAGGCGGGGGGAGGGGGGTGGTGATGCTGGCGAGATTCGGCGGTGGGTATCTTTGAGCCTTGAAGGGGGGTTGACGCCCCTTTCTTTTTCCCCCTTTCCCTCGTTTCGACAAACCGGGACCGTTCGTTCCTCTCACGCGGGCCGGAGGCTACAAAATGGAGCGGGGTTTGCCGACGGGGAACGAATATTGAACAGAAGTAGCTGGAAAGAGGAAGAGTCGAGAGCCCTGTTTTTTTTGTTTTTATCGTCGCCAACCTGCACGCTGTTACCCGTTACCCTCCGCTTGGAGGGAGGGGGTTGCCTCTTTATATCGACTCCGCGACCTCCCCGCCCCCCGTCGTCGCTACGGGGGGCCTTACTCGGACCCGGCGACAAGGGGCGAAAGGTATCACGCCGGCATTCGACGTGCGCCCGTCCAAGTCCCTCGTACGGGGGCGCGTCGGCGCCCAGTGGCTTCCCCGCGCTACTGACTATCGGTGGCGTGACTGTCCGGCCACTTTACCGTTTCCTTTCTCATCGTCTGCCGAACCCCTGGGTATGCTTGGGGGGTGGGGACGAATAGCGCAGGCCGCAAGGCCAGGCTCACCTCGACGGCGCCCAGGATAGCCAGCGGTATAAGCTCGATGTCTGTCTTGCACCGCGGGGAAAACGGAGACTTCCTCCGAGGCCTAGATGGTAGGCCTCTGTCCCCTCCCGCACTTTGTTTTGACGGGGGGCTGTCCTTCAAAACTGACTTTTCCTGAAACGCAGTGTACCGTGATGCCTACAGTGGAGCGATGTTCCAGGGAGGAACTTGAGAATGCTGGTGGTGTGGCCTAACATCCAGCCCGATCTGACCGTTGGACGACACATTGTTCGGCCGTCTCGGCGTCGGTAGCATCATCGCCCCTCCCATTTAGGGTTATGATTTGCCACGAGCCTATTGCGGATGACTTTTTTGGCCACGGCCCGGGCTCTTGAGAACTTGGGATACATGGGCTTGGGTCACAAACCTTGCTCGGGCGAAACCGCAGGTTGCTCACAACACTTCGGCACCACCATGCCCCTGGTGGATATCACAAGACAGAAGAAGAAAAAAAAAAGAGAGAGACTTCAGAACTCGGTGGTATGCTCAAAGTTGAGGAGGGAGGGATGCTTTACCATGACTGAAACGCCGTCTTTGTCCGGCGGTGTCGGTCCAGGGGGTAGCCGGTGATAGTTGATAAAGTAACCTTCACCAAGGGAGGAGTAAGCTCCGCATGCGATTTCTTTTACTAATTGCAAGACTCTTTGCCGTGGACCCTCGAGTTTCTGTAACGAGTACGGATCCGTGCATTCTACGTGCAACCCTACGTCCTCATTTCCATCTCGTCATCTCAACTCGAGGTGACAGTTGGTAATTACGGTATGGGCCGAAGTATATATCAGTCTGATCTTCTAACTTGCTCACCCGCCGGGGAGGCCTGATCAGTAATGGTTACAAGCATCAAGGCCAGGATTGGCTTTCCCATCCTCAGCACTGGCAGGGCTTTACTAAGGCAGCGTTTTTGAGCACTCGGGGTTCTCGATGTCTAGATTGGACGACATTGACGGGATACGTGCTGGGCATGCCATGGGATGCCGACATGACGCCTTAAGAAGCAACCTACTGTTCCACGCAATATCCGGGCCGGCGATGAAACGAACAGAGAGGTACAGTGCGATCTCGACGACCTGATTTTGCACCTTCGTGGTTTCTCGGAGGCTACCTTGTTTTAACCTAGCCCTTTCGGCGTTTCGTTTTGGCCGGGGTTTACCGATGGGATATGCCATGGCGTTGGATTATATCGGAGGGGAATGGAGCGCCGCACACAATTGGCGATGGATTCCTTCCTGGCCTTGTGCATAAATCGTGGGATCGATCCATGGCGGGGTATAGAATCAGAGGTACTCCAAAGGCAGGCATTGCCATTCGATCATGCAAATGCCAACTTCGGGGGCCATTGCAGGACTGTCCAGTCCACTGCTCTTCCATATTTGGAGGAGCTGCAACTCCAGCAAGGGCGGCTGCGTAGCCCTTGAGAGCCACTCGAATACATCCAACCCCCCTGGAAGGATCTGTAAGGGAGCTCGGCCGCACGATCTCGGACCGGCTGTGACCGAACCGAAGTTCCAGGGCACCGTGGAGGGTGGGGGGAAGGCTTCAGATCAGATCATTGGGATCATGCATGTTGTAAACCGCGAGGATCCGTCGCCGTGCAGAAGAAATGCAAGGCTTGAAAGATGGAGGTTTCCACCGGTACCGAGAACTCCTGCTCGGTGACTTTGTCCCAGCTTGGTAGTAGGAACCCTGGCCAAGTACTATTCTCAGCCTCAGTGCCCAACGTAAGGGAGGGGTGTATCTGTCGGCATCCCAACCGCCACACCGTTGATCTGCTGGAACCAGCTTTCCCCCCTTGGAGCACCACAGGTTCCTAATCCTGCCCAGGCCTCCTCTCCATGCATGTGAGAGCAGCTGCACTTCCAAGCAAACGCAGCCTGATGCCACCGCACGAGGGTTGCCTTCTCCCTACTTTTAGGTGGCTGGCAACCTAAGTACTCGCGTTGGCTTGGTAGCCACCAGGCACATCCCCGACCTGGCAGCGTGGGCGTCGGCGTTTGTCGTTGGCTACGAGACAGGAATACTTGGAGCTGGGCAACAAAAGTTCCCTGGACGATTTGGGTACCCCAGCCGTGGACATGCTCCGCCAGACAGAACTTTCTGGGCCCTCGCAGGGCGAACGATGGAGCTTCAAATCCCGTCGGACACTCCGATTCAACGTGTATACACGGGGCTAAGCAGCAGCGGCGGGGGAGCCAGGTTAATCAGACACGCTCTTTGTCTACTCTTGGCTCGGGAACGGCCAGGCCACGGCGGTGATGGAGACTCGTTGCCTAGGTAGACCAGACCTCCCGGCGCTTCTATCCATGACCGTAAGGTTCCCGCAAGTATACCCGCTGGCTCTCGGCCTTCTCGACCCGCGACCACGAGAGAACGAATAAGAGAGAGGGGAAGGGGTGAGAAGGGGACGCTAGAGGCGCAGGCTATTCATCCGAATAGCGCAAGCACGCCGGCGACCTGAGCAGCATCCCCGAGGGACCTCAAATCGGAACAGATCACAAGGAAGGGACAGAGCTCGGCCGGTGCGCTCCACAAGGCGTGGATGAACAGATAGACATATCACATTGGCGGTACCCCTCGGTCCTGGCTATGCCTGATAGGGGACCCGGGTCATGAAGGAATGTATCAGATTAGGGCGTGGAGAGGCGGCCGGATCGTACAGGAAGCGGACGTTTGCCAGATACACCCCCTCCCCCTCGCCCCCGGGGGGGAGGGATACCATCAAGCCACCGCCGCACGTACACAAATACTCTGGAGACTCGACCCTCCGATCCCCCAGCAGAAATGGGTGTCCTGCCGGTGGAGAGACCAGCCGATCTCCGATGGCCAGAAGGGGGGGGGGTCCAGGAGGGTTGGCCGTCGCCCGTGGGGGTTTGCAGGTCGCGTGGGGGGAAGGAGCCGAACCAAGCGCCACGGGGAAGTCGTGTATGGGTCGAGAGCATGTACGATGTATGCAGACCCGGGCGTCCGAAGGTCTGTACTATCGACGACCACAACACTCACACTCCCCCCTCCCTCCCTCCCTCTCTCTCTCCCGCTTGGCCCTTCCTTCCCCCTGGGCCCCGCTCGAGACGCCAGCTCGGCGGCCGTGACCAAGGCAGGAGTGAGCAAGACCCTCCAAGGGCGCCGCGGTGGTCTCGAGGACAACGCTGGCGCCGCCCCAGCGCGCGACGCGGTTTCCGGCAGCTCTGCCCCGAAGGGGGGAGGGGGGAGGCTGGGACGCGGCGGCCGGGGCGCGTCACGACGGGCCCCGTGGTCTGATTCGTCGGGGTACGGGGAAAAGGGAGGTGATAGTCCTTCACCGAGGGGCCGAGTTGGGGCCGCGGATCTGACCGGGCGAGGCGAGAGACAGAACGAGACGGGTCAAAACGGTAGCTACGAGGGGGGGGGGGGGGGGGGGGGGGGGGGGGGACCGAAGCCCGTACCGACCTCATGGTAGGATGCGACGCCAGCCTAACCGAGCCCCTCTCCCTCCCCTCCCCATAACCGTTGAAATCCTCCGTACCAGTCAAGCCCGCCCCGGCCTGGGGAGGGGGGAAAGTTACCGACGCAAAGGACGCGAGCACGCAGGAAGGGCACAAGACTCCGCAGTACAGCCTCACCCTGCACTTGCATGAAGGCGGGAACGGGATCCTTGCGGGCCCTGCCCCCCCCATTCCCGCCCGTCTTTCACCGGTCGAGGGATTGGCATTCGCCTACGATGAGGACGCGCCCCCCGGCCGAACGGAGAGCCGCACCGTTCTAAGAGGAGAGAAGAGAGGGGGGGGAGGAGGGTTAATCGACCCCCGAAAGAGGAAGGTGACGAGGACGGCAAAGGGACCGAGTTTGGTTACTGTTACCCACGGGAACGCGGAAAATGTATGGCACTAGTCGTCGCTGCCACATGGTACACACGTTTTTGGAGGGGTTTCTTGGTCTTGTACCGTGGTCCTAGTACATAGGGCCCCTTCCCTCCAAGCAGCAGTAGCAGAAGCCACGGCGTCCCGGCTCGGCAGGTCGACGCGGGAGCTGTCTCGATGGGGGGAGTAAACTCCGATTTCCGGGACCGGGGGGGTGGTGGTGGTGGTGGAGGGGAGCGCGAGAAGTTGGTTCCCCTTTGTGATAAGGGGGGTTCGCGGGTGGTCAGAGCCCAGAACACCGACACGGGGCCGACAGGCCCTTGGCCACGAGGCTGCTGCTGCTGGAACCGGGGGATTGGCCTCACTGCAATACAAAGGTCCGGGCGCAGAAACCGGCGAAGAGGAGACGGGGGGGAGGGGGGTCTCAGGGAGACACGACCTCCCCCCGGGTTCCCGCTCCCTGGGAAGTGCACTGGACAAACACACACCCTATCCTTCATTACTCGGGTTCCGCGCGGGCAGATTTACGCGCGGCGTGGCTTGGAATGATGTCTTCCCTTCGCCCTGGTGAGAGCTGAGAGAGAGAGAGAGAGAGAGAGAGAGAGAGAGAGAGAGAGAGAGAGAGAGACCAGCCCCCCCAGCAGACAGGGCGAACAGAATAATACGCCGACAGAGAAACCGACATACGATGTTTTCATATTGCATGTGTTGCGCGCGTGTCGTGTACCGGATCCGCTGCCGTGGGGGTTAGCTCGCTCGCTCCGCATTGTGGTACTTCATCCCGAGGGTCTCTTCACTCGTCGAGTAATGAACCCGGCAAACCTTGTCGACAGTTTTCCGCTCTCTCCCCCCATCTCTCTCTCTTGTCTGACCCCCCCCCCCCCCCGGTCTCTATCCCGGGCCTCGGTTCTGCGTGGAACTTTCAAATAGGGAAGACAGGAGCGCGCATTCGGGAAACGGGCGGGAGAGAACGGGGTTCCGGGATAGGGCGGTGGAATTAGAAGCGCTAGAAGCTCTGGGCCGGAATAGTGGAATGCGTCTCTGGGGCGGGGGGCCGCCGCCGCCATGGGCTTGTCGGCGCTAGTGACAGATTTCGACCTGTTCTCCGGCGCTGCGGGAAATGCGATTAACTGGGGTTTAAGGGGGAAGTTCTTTTCCCTCTCCCGGGAGCATCTACTTGTACATGTTCGTATGCCCGAGCAGCATGGGAATGGAACCGGAGGGGGGAGATGGACCGGGGAAGGGGGGGGAGAGAGGGTGGGATTGCGCGCCTACATGTACTTACATACATGATGTATGTGATGTACCTCCATCGTACATGTTCATGTTCGATGACACCCCCCTTCCCCCAGTGGAGGAGCTTACACACGCGCGCGCGCGCGCGCTTACGCATAGGAGTCCGCCGGCAGTCACAGGCTTTGGGCCACTGGATCCCCCTGGAGCAGTGCCGACATTAAGGCAGACAGGCAAGCGAGCCCTGTTGCGACGACGACTTATTGGCCCTGCCGCTTGGCAAGGTGGAGGACCATATTATGGTACCCTGGCCCCCTGCCTGCCATGCTATGCCCCGGCCAAGGAACTCCATGGCCGAAAGTGGGTTTTTCTCTCTCTTCCCCCCCCTCTCTCTCTGTCTCTTTCTCTCGGGGCTTGGTTCGCAAGGGCAATCCATCCCAGGGTGTGCGGCGAAACAATTCGAAACGTCCCTGCCGGACACGCTGGGCCACCACCATGTGCCCGGCAGACCAGCACCGAGCCGAGAGGCCAGGAGCTGGGGGTGGCGGCGGCGGCGGCGGCTTGTCGGTCCTGCGACGGCGACCTGCACTCGCCGACGGGGGCCCCAAGTGGGCGGCTGGACGGGTCGACGGGCTGTTCTCGAGGAGGATCTGCGGCGCGCCGAGATGTTGCTCTGGCTGATAGGCCCCGGTTTCCGCCCCAACGGCGGCCGTCCGACGTGGTCAGACGGGGGGACAGCGCCGAGGGCTGGTTCCACGGCGACGTCGAGAACCAGTCGTCCGTCCCAGCGAAGCGGGCCTCCCTGTCTCGCCTGGGCAATGAGAACGGGAGAGAGGGAGAGAGGTACGTGCGAGCAGAGGCAGCTACGTAATACAATCAAGCAAGCAGGCAAGCAAGCAGGGAAGGGTCAGCCTGGCCGGGCCGGTATGAGCGTCGAGATATTCCCGGCAGACGAAAGTAACAGCTACAGGGTGAGTAGGTACTTTGCTTGGGGCCTGCCTCATCACCGTCGACGAGAGGAAGGAAGCCGTCCGTATTCCATATTCCCCATAGCGGCAGCCAGGTATGTACTTGGCTCCATGTACCCGGCAGCTCTTTTTTATTACGCACATTACCCAGGGGAACAACACGTGTTGAATCGGCCCAACATCCCGGCAGCCATTGTTTTGACCACAAACTGCAAGGGTTGGAAAGCCGAGCCCGGACAGCCGCCGGGGCCCATAACCCGTGGCTTCCGGTGGACCGAGCGTTTTCGACGAGTCGGACGACGACGACGGAACCCACGCGAGCAGAACCGGTTACAAGGACACCCACCCGGTCTCCCGGTCGAGTCAAGTTTGGGGAGGGGGGGGGAGGGGGCAGGCGAAAGAAGCAGAGGAAGAGGGAGCGAAAGAAAAAGAGAGATGGAGAGGGAGTGAGAGAGAGTGTGTGTATGTAAAGAGAGAGAGAGAAAGAGAATGGTGGGGAAGAAGGACAAGAGAGCCGGTAGACGACGACAACGACGACGACGACGACGGACGCCGACGTAGAAACCCAACCATGGCCGACGGGGCAGTGATATAAGCAGCCCCGGCCCACGAGAGAAACCCAAACGATGCCGGCGTCTCAACACGGGCTCCATCCCAGCCTTTTCCCCCCTCCCTCCTTTCCGGCGCCGGAACAGGGTGGACGGGGCGGCGTGCCTGGGGCGGGGAGAGGGGGAAGGGGGGGGGGGGAGGGCCAGCGCCGAGCCGTAAAACATCTCCAGTTTTTCCTCCTGTTTCGGGGGAGGGTGGGAGGCCAGGGAAAGGGCTTGCGGGAGCTCCCTCCCTTGACGGGCTGACAACATCAGATGGCTCTCGACGGGGAGTCCTAGCCAAATGCTTCTTTGCCGCCGCCCCCCCCCCCCCGAGAGCCGGAGCCCTCTCTTGTAAGTACTTGGCCAATCCCCCCCCCCCCCCCCACTCTCTCTCTCTCTCTCTGCCGGAAAGCACATGCGCGCAACATATGCCGTGCGAAGGACATGGTTTATATATGAAAAAGCCGGAAGCAGAAAAATAATACAAGAGTCCCATCGTCCCCGTTACACACATAACCATAAACGGCCCCCGCCACGGCCCTGCCCGCTGTGTGTGTGTGTGTGTGTGTGTGTGTGTGTGTGTGTGTGTGTGTGTGTGTGTGTGTGTGTGTGTGGTTTTGTGATCAGGCTTTTTTTTTTTTTTTTTTTTTTTTTTTTTTTTTTTTTTTTTTTTTTTTTTTTTTTTTTTTTCATGCGGTAATAGCCCGCGCGTGTACGTACGGCGTTGCCGCGAGAGGGGAGGGGGGGGGGAGGGGGAGGAAACCTGGAGGGGTGAGTGGTTTCGCCGGGCTTAATAGACGCCCATTATCGCAACGCTCTCATATTCTCTCTCTCTCTCGCGCGCGCGCCTTTTGTTACCACCGCTTTGCCGCGCGAATGTGGAGAGCAGGACTGGGCTCTTCCGATGAGGGGCGGGGGAGAGGGACCGACCAACAACCTCCCTCGGTCGGGACCATTATGCACGTCGTGTTTTGGTATTTTTTTTCAATGCCGTGCTGCAGTGCTGCCGCTGCCGCCGCCGTCGCTGCTGCTGCTGCTGCCCGCGGGCATCATCCATGGGGAGGGGCCGTGGGTGCAAGGGAGAGACCCCCCCATCTTAAGAGAGAAGAAGAAAAAGAAGAAGCAGTCCCCCAGGTGGGGTTCCCGGAGCCAAAGGAAACGGCAACCACTAATGCTTACACAGCAGTCCCGCAACTGTTTCGTTCCACGTGTGGGAGAGGTTTGGTTCGTGAGACCCGTGGGCCAAAAAGCACGCTGGGGGGAAATGGGAAACCCAGCAGACGGTCGCCGGTCTTGTCTCCTCCTCCTCCCATTCGTCCGGTGCATCCTTCCCCGTATGCTGTACCGTCGTCGTCGTCGTCGTCGTCGTCGTCGTCGTCGTCGTCGTCGTCGTCGTCGTCGCACGGGACTGAAGATACATACTTGGGTAACAAAGAAAGAAAAAAGAAAAAAAGGTCGTAGCGCCGCCCGGATGGAGCAGCAGCTGCGGCCATGGATGAATAACCTCGTCCCATCGTATGGTACATACATCCCCTCCTCCCCCTCTCCCCGCTTAGGAGCTGCCTCAGAAGGTAAGGTACGGGCAAACTCCCATGGGGAAATCGTAGGTAGGTAGGTTCATCGGTAGGGACTTATTAGGTAAGTAGTGTGTGTGTGTGTGTGCAACAGTCGGAGAGTTGTTGTTGTCCGCCTCCCGTCCCGTCTCTCTCAGTCTCTCTCGACCACGGCGAGATTGCCCGGTCTGGCACACATACACACACACACCATGACCCCGAGGTCCCCTTCCCCCTCCCCTCCTAGTAGCAGCCCCTCCGGCTAAGGATGCACTAGTTAAGCTGCTAGGTTCGCAGCTTTGGGAGAGGAAGAGAAGGAGGAGGGAGGCCCCGTGGTTTCGTTGGCCAGACGGGAGCGAAGCGTCTGCGTTGCGGCTTTGGTCGTCGTCTTCTCGCATTGTGTGGCGACGGGCGGTTCACCAAGGTGTCGAGTCGGGGCTAACTAGCGGCTGGGCTCCTGTTATGCCCTGCCCCCCTTCCCCCTCCCCCTCCCAAAAAGGTCGCGCAGGTCGAGCCGTCGAAAAAGTACCTAACCTACCGCTTTTCCCTCCCGTAGAATACCGGTGCAGGTAAATTAATTAGGCCTCAAGGTGAGCAAAGTACGGACACCCCCCCTCCCTCTCCCCTGAGCCAGGTATATATTCAAGTATAGCATTGATTGGTAGCCCTGAGAGGGGGAGGGGGGGTATGAGATCCCATCCGATGGGTAGCTATGTTAGGTAGTCTCAAGTGAGCCTACCACCTACCAGGCATTTTGTGGGCGCAGGTGAGCATCCAGCCCGCGAGCCGCTTTCTTGATTCGTCTCATACCTCTCTCTGTCTCTCTCTTTCTCTCTAATCTGCTTATATTTGGGCACGAAAACCACGAGATGGGTTTGCGCCGCCTCCGTGGCTTTCGATCGCCGGGATACTTAGAGGAAAGAGGAGGAGGAGGCGCTGGGTTCACCACGAGTAGATAGGTATGCTGGGCATGCCAAGCACATCCGACCTCCTGGGTCGGGACCCGCCACGGTGGGCATGTGCGTGCGTGCGTGCACGCGTGCGTGTACGTGAATGCAAGTAAGTACCTAGGTAAGGTATGTATGGGTGTGGTTAGGGTGGTCGACTGTACTGAGTAGTGACTGTCCCCTCCATTTCACCAACCTGGTGTGTGTGTGTGTGTGAGTATTATGGTGTATGTTATATGTGTGTGTGGGTGTGCGCACGCGCGTGAGTGTGAGGGTTATAAGATATAGGTCTTTTTCTTGGTTGTGTACCTGCTACGGACGGGTCGTCGTCGTGGCTGTCGTGGCTGTCGTCGTCGTCGTCGTCCGTCGTCGTCCGTCGTCGTCGTCGCCCTTAGAGTTTGCTCTTGATGCCCAACCGTGGGCCCGCTATCGTGCAACGGTTGCGAGCCTGCATCGCTTGCACCAGCCTGTCAGCCAATTCCAATTCCTCCCCCCTCCACATGCTTGGTCAAGCCCCGGGAGGGATGCAACGAGTCAAGCAGTTCCCACCCGGGCCACCCCGTCCACTCAGCATTCCGCCCTACCTGAGAGATGATGGATAATAGGCCGTATGAGAGAGAGAGAGACAGAAGAGCCCTGAGGTATGTGTACATCTTGTACATACTTGCCTAGCCCTCCCCCATACCATTGGGGGGGCCCGAAAGATGGATGGATAGGCACAACCGCTCCCCCCCAGACACACAGACAGTAAATCTCGTCGGTGCAAGGGGATAACATCGTACCTACATACATAATACACGCGTGGCTGCGCACTCGGCCGTCCCAGGAGGCACGGCACCCAAGTACTGTGTACGTACGTACCGGGGGGGGGGGGGGGGGGGGGGGGGGCTCCATACCTCTCTCTTCGCATGGCATGGGCATCCCATTAGCATGGGACCCCAGAGGGCCTACATACATACCCTTACAAGGTACACACGGTGTACCCAGCCGCTGCCGGCCTCTCATCCCGCCCAACCGCGCCCCCGTACGTTCGTTCGTTCGTTCGTGCCCCCCCCATCCCCTTCTCCAGGCTGGACCGTTTGTGCAGGGCTGGCTGTACGGGCAGGAAAAAAGTCGTGTTTGCGTAGCCCGCGTGTAGACAATGCGTCCAGGATGGCATGTCGACCGACGGGTGGGTCCTGGCGTGAGAAGTAGTGGGCACCTATTTTGTATAATGCGAGTGGTTTTTTTGGGGGAGAATAGGGAAGAGCATACAGACATCCCTATCCCTATCCTATAAGACCCGAGGGGTAATTGAGAGATAAACAAACCAGAGTGAGGACAGCAGGGGCAACGTGACACTTCAGGATGGAGTATCGCCTGCCATACGCGATGGCGCGTAGAGAACCGTGGTGGTGGTGGTGATGGATAGGTAAGGAATGTACTTACTAGGTTCGAGGTCAAGTAAGTAATGTACTATGTAGATAAGGTAGCCCGTCGCTGGTAATTGTACATCCGGCCATGCGCTACCACGTCCCCCCATCCATCCATCCACTTTAACCAACTTCCCGTCGATAGCTTCCATCCTAGGCTCTCCCGCGTTGCCAGGCTCCTATAGTACGACTAGTAGTACGTCCCAACTAACTAGCACTGTTACAGCTCGTCTACTCGACGTGTGTGACCTAATGCGTCTCGCCCATTCCCCGCCAGCGTCCAGAAATCGTCCCTGCTTGGTTGGCATGGGATGGGGAGGCAGCCTGCGTTCCCATTAGGACTGGGGGGGGGAGGAGGCGACGAGGCGCAAGGAACAGTCAGTGTGGCCGTTACGGGCTACTTACCCGACCTCTATACGGGTACTTTTCTACGCGGCACCCATCGCCCTCTTCGGGCTGCGCGCGTGCGGGGGTTTGCCCGAGAGAGCCTCATCGGACAACCTCCCCCTAACTAGTGGAGAAGGGGGTGGGAGTCACGAACTCTGTCGCACCCGCCCATGCTCGCGGACGGACATCCATCCTGATCGTAATGGTAGGGGGCCAGCTTTCGGGAATGGAAGTGGACTACTAGGAAAAGCACGACAGGCGTCCAATTTCCCCATCAGATAAGATCCCCCCAATCGATATATCGTCGTGTCGGTATAGCTGCGGTTGCAAAAGTGACCGTGCCAGACGGGGGCACCGGCTGTCGCACATGACCACCCCCTCCCCCTTGTCACCACTACACGATTTCCTATCCCGAAAGCCGGAGCAATCACCGCATCGCATGCCATCGCACTGTGTTTCTGGTTCGGAATATTCAATTCAACTGACCACTCGCTGCATGTCTTCTGGATACCTTGAATCAACGTGTTCCCCGACAAGAAGGGGAATCAAACGAACCCCGGATCGCCCCGTACATAATCCAATGCGCTTTCCCCCCTCGTAACGCTACCCGTCTTCAGTGCAGCAAGAAGATTGTGGCGGCCAGCAAGCAAAACAGAGAGAGATCCTACCATCAAGGCGTCGATGCCGCAACCCTGGTCGCGGGTGACCGGATCTGTGAGATTGGAAGATTTTAGGCCGGGGGGGAGTGCCCCCAGACGCCGAACGCCTCCCCGCAGCCGCCTTCTCTTCACGTGGAAAGAATAAAAAAAAAATCACGCCCGTCTTGGCGTGCCATGACGAGGAAAACCCAGAACCCTGCGCCCAGTGATGCCTCTTTTTTTTTTCTTCAAAAGAAACCGTACGCCGTTCGCCAGACCGAAAGCTGACTGGAAAATGTCTGAGACGTAGCACGGTGGTCATGATGATGACGATGGTGGTGGGCATATCAAAAAAGTAGATGATCGTGAGCGCCGGGGGTACATTCGAGATCGCCGGGCGGTAGGCGAACGGGCGTCGAGCGCGGTCGCGATCGAGAGCCGGCCGGTCGTAGCGTACGGGCAGGCGCGTCGGAATGGGCCAAGGTGCGGCCGTCGCGCGCGGCCCAACCTCGACCGAGATTCGTGCTTTATAATATGACGCAGCGGTTGTTGCGTTTGCCTGGTTTCCCGGCAGGACGGGCGTCCTTCTGCGTGCCGTTCGAGTTGCTGGGGTTCCGGTTCTCACGGTTCGGTCGAGCGGCCGCCTGTCTTTGGCGGCGGAGTATGCGGACGACATCGTAGAAGGCCTTTTCGACGTTGATGCAGTTCTTGGCCGACGCCTCGACAAACTCGCAGCCCAACTCGCGCGCCAGGGCGTGGCCCTCCTGTGTCGACACCTCGCGCTCCGTCACCCGATCGCTCTTGTTGCCGACCAGCATGATGGGCACGTTGGCCGACGGGGCGGCGGCTGATATCGGAGAGCCGGGATACGTCGGAGAGTTGCTGACCGACTCCTTAACGCGCTGGATCTGGTGGTGAAACCTCTTGATGCGCGAAAACGACGACCTGGATGATATGCTGTACACCAGCACGAAGCCCTCGCCATCTCGGATCCACTGGTCTCGTAGTGCTGTGTACTCCTCTTGGCCAGCTGTGTCGAGCACCTCCAACATGCAAGCTTGTCCATCTATGACGACTTGTTTCCGGTACGAATCCTCGATGGTCGGGTCGTACTTTTGGACAGGGGAGCGGGTTAGCCTCGGGCCGTCACGTCAAAGAGGGCGGGGGAACGTACAGTCTCAACAAAGTGTTGTAAGCACAGTTGAATCGTCAATGCCGTCTTGCCGACACCACCATCACCTAGCACCACCAGTTTGTACAATACCATTTTTCCCGCCATGGTGAAGGATTGTCGAGTGTTTCCGGTACCGACCAGGCCGCTCCCGAATTACGATCGAGGTATGGGATGGGATGGTCTTGGGACGATGCTTGGTTGGCTGGCGATGTGTTGGGAGGCAGACGTGGTCCACCTTGGTCCGCGGCCTGAGTGGACTGACTAGGTAGTAGGCCGGCAGAGGCGTGGGCGTCTGCGGCTCAAATGAACGATGTGGGCGGGAAGCTCTGTCCGTCTTCTCGGGGTTGGCAGGAGAGGAGGAGGAGGGGGAGAGGAGAAGGAGGAGGAGGAGGAGAAGGGAAGAGGCTCGCGAAGTGCAGCGGCCGATGTGGCGTTCGGTCGGTCGGGGCAGGCGAGGATGTGGTATGCGCAGCAGGAGGAGGAGGAGGAGCTTGTGCTCGTGGGAGGGTTGCGTGTTTTGGCGGCCAAGGCGTAGTAGTAGGTAGTTATGTGGCAGGCAGGGCAGAGCAAGCAGATGAGAGGCAGGAGGGTAGAAGGATGACAAGAGGGGCGACGAATTGAAGGCGACGCAGCGAGCAGCTTCTCTAGGGCTCCTTGGGAGGGAGGGGCGGGTATCCGGGTCGAGGAGACTCGTTCTTGCCAGCGCGAAGGAACAGTAGGTAGGAGGAGCTGGAACGGCACGGGGGAGAGAGAGGGGGGGCTGGAACAAACAGATAGAGAACTCGGACCGGACGACTGGACTGGCGACACGGAGAGCAATAACAACCTGTCGTGGAGGGGTGCGGGTGGGAGAGAAGAGACGGGACTTTGGGTTGAAGGGATAGTCGTAGAGCCCCTGTGGTTGGAGGTGGAGAATTGTGAGTTTTGGCGGGTCGAGCTTGGGCTTTTGGCAATCAAGCGTTGGCCTCCTAGTCGTCCACTCGAGGCCGAGGCGGCTTTCTGGGTATGGGAGGGTCGCGAAAGTGGTAGGGTACGGGATGGACGGTGGATGGGAAGCAATGGGATGGGAGGATGGGAGATGGGGGGCATGTAGGTACTTGGACACAGAGGTAGCAGCAGAGGAGGTATGGGAGGTAAGTAGGAGGTAGCCCTGGCTGGCTGGCTGGCTGGCTGGTCGACTGGTGGAGGAGGATGGATGGGCGGGTGGGTAGGTAGGATGCTGTGTGTATGTATGTACCTGGGTCTCTTGTCTGGGTCTTGGGTCTGGGTCTGGGTCCAGGGCTCCAGGGCTTCAGGGCTCCCGGGGGCTGCTCCTCGCTATTACAGGTACGTCGTCGTGCTCCGTTCGCGGCTGGTCCAGAGGTAGTAGTACCCAAGGTAGCTCTTCCAAGCTTGCCTGAAGTAGGGATGGGGATGGGACGGGGAGAGCGTACTTTAGGGAGGAAGCGCGAGAGCATCCATCTCTGACAGAGAGACCTACCTACTTTACCTAGCACATGGGGTTGAAGTAGAGAGGAGGGGAGGTAGGTATGTCAGGTAGGTATGAGAATAGACGGCGGGCAGCTCCTCTGGGGCTGCTTGTCTCTCCCCTCCATCCAATACCTCTTCCTACCTACCTGTGAAGGTACATACATACATGTTATGGACACTAGAGTACAGAGGTATGTAAGCTCCCTTCCACCCACTGCCTGCCCGTCTCTTTTCTTGGGTTATTGGATGATTATACCCAGATATTACCTACCTACCTACCTTAGGTAAGTAGGTAGGTACCTCATACGTCCCATATGCTTTGGGCAGAAAGCAACCAGTCGGAGTAGAAGAGGGCGAGAAGGGAGAGTTGGCCGTCTACATTTTGACAGGTCGACTTCTGGGCAGGGAGGGGGGGGGGAGGCTACGAATGGGGGACTCTGGTTTTTTTGGTTTTGGTTTTGGTTTTCTTCTTTTTTGGCCCTCCCCGACTGGGTGGACGAATTGCAGAATGGGATGGATGGATGTGTGGTGGGTGAAGGTGGTGGTGGTGGTGGTGGTGTTGTTTATTCCCGTCCCAATCAATGGGCAATGGGGTCCAGCCCAATGTGCGTGCGGGCGACGGGCGGGCGCCCGGCAGCGGGCGGCCTGGTTATCGGGTTTCGCTCCTGATTAACCCCCCCCCCGGTTGGGATCATTTTCTGCAAAATGAAATAAAGAGAACAAAAAAAACCGGGAGTCCAGCGACACACAGTACCGCTAGGTTGTAAAGAAAGTGGAGGCGTCTTCCCGGCTATTTTCTTCTGACCCCCGGGACAAGCAGGCAAGGACGGCGAGGAGGAAGCGCAAGGAAGACAACGACTGATGCGCAAGCTCTTATTGGCTTCCGTTTTTACCGTTGCGTACGTGTAGAGTCGGGAGTCGCAGGTGCTGGCTGACGCAGTTCCGTCCGCCTGCGCTTGGCCCGGTGCGTGTGTATCGCTGGGGTTTTGACCAATGTATGTGATGAAGCTGCTTCCTGCGGCGGTTGCCGCCCAGCTTTTTTTTTTTTTTCTTCCCTCGCTCCGGACCCTGTCTGCGCCTCTCGTGGACGATGGCTATGGCCTCTTGGAGGAAGAGGAGGGGGGGAGGGCGCTTACCCGAGGCCGTCTAGCCAGCATTTCGGCGTTGCCATTCGTGGCACACGGCCGACTGCCCCGACAAGGCTTCCGCCGCCGCGACCTGCTCGCAGCGACGACGGGTATGACCTCGTCCAAAAGCAAAGAAGGGGAGAAGGGACCCCTCCCCCTTCCCCCCCGGATGCGATTGCTGCAGGTATGGCGAAGCGAGGTTTTGTCCCCATGCAGCGTGCGTCGCATCGCACCGCATCGCGCCCGCGCCGCACCGCCCGCGCCGCAATTGCGCCAGCAGCCAGCCAGCTCCTCTGGATGAGGCCGGTAGGTCGTTTCCTGGCTCCGTGTCCACCTACATACCGACCCGTCGCTATCTGGGCAGTTTGCCGCATCCAGGGTTGGTTCGACGGGGCGGTGCTTTGGTTTGGTGCGCCAACTCCCGGGTTTCCGGCCCCGTCGGCTGCAGTGCCGGCTGCCAACCGGCATTTTCGTTTTTCGGGGGGGGGGAGAGACCTGAGGGGAGGGCGCCATGAATCCATGACAGACAGCACGCGACACGGCGCCCGCCTCTCTACGCACACCCGGCACATCTACCACCATGGGTGTTTCTCTCCTCGGCGGCGTGCTTTCGCCACGCACGAGACAGTGCTGACATCCATAGGTGGGCAAGGGGGGGCCGACGTGCACATCCCCATCCGCCCTTTCTCTGCCTTCCATGTCCCCTACCCTACCGACGTGCTTCCCCCATCCCCATTTCCATGCCATGCTGCTGGGCTACCGGGGTCGTGGCAGCAGCGATAGCGGCTGCCAAGAGCCAGTTGGCCAGTCACCGGCGGACTTATTATTACCGCGATGGATGACGTGAGCTTCGGACCGAGCCTCGGGTCGTCCACTCCTCCCGACGGACTCCCCAGCTCGTCCATCGTTCTTCCAGTCGGCGGCCAAGCCTAGTCCCCCGGGTCTCCAGCTTCCTTCGCCTTCTTTTTTGCTCGCTTGCTCGACCTACTGACTTGGTACCTCCTAATCAAGTCATGGGATATAAGTACTTACTTCCAGTAACTAGTTAGCCCACCTACTATATACTGCATTTGTAGCTACCATGGAGGAGGTCTATGTACCCCGAGTGCATACGCGTAGGGGCTCTGCCCGGGACACTGACGCCATGGAGATGCCCTCCAGTCCTCTGTGTACTGACTTATTACCTATGCAAGTAGATACGGAGTACCTAGTAGTAGAAATATGCCCTTCATCACATTTCCCTCGCCCCTGGCCCTGCCTCTGTCATGAACAGGCCCTTCTCTAGTCAGTCGGTACCAGGGGTGCAAACCTCCCCCAAGACAAGTCTGGCTTCCTCCGCAAGAAAAGTGGCAGCCCGGCCATGGATCCTGGAACCATCCATTGCATGCTCGCTACGGCCCCACATTCGGGGTGCTACGCTGTTGATGGGTACCTCCGGCAGCTTTGAAAGAGAGTCGGAAGGCTGGAAGCGAGAGAAGGTGGAAGTCTGGCGTGGGACATGGGATGGGATGGAGGGCAGACAGACTCGGGCAGGTATTTTAGTCCTAGGAGATAGCTCCTTTTGTCGGCGGCGTCCCGAGCATACAGTTCGGCCTGGCCCACGCACGCGCGTGTGTGTGTCTGTCTGTCTATCTGTCTATCTGCCTGTCTGTCTGTTACATGCTACATCCATGGCCCTCGATGGATCATCGCCCGCGGCTGGCGCAACCGCGTTAGGCACTGCTCGCGGCCCAGATGGGGTTGTCTGTCTCTTACCGGGGACGAAGCCGTACGGACGAGGGGGCGGCGGGCGGGGAACCAACTTGCAGCCACCGACACCTCCACCCCGGCACCCTGACACCCCCGACCCTGGCATTCACTTCCATGCCCGCCGCCAGCGTGGAGCATCCACTGCGCCGGTAAGGAAGAAAAAAAAAAGGGCAGGGCCGTCGACGACGCCAACGAAAACCCCGTTGTGCCATTTGCCAGAGTCCGAGACGATGCCGGGCTCCAAGTTTGCTCACGGTGGGCGCGCGGGCTGATAAAGCCCGACCCCGTCCTGACCGCCCAGGCGCGCGTCGTCGTTGGCGATGCGGACCAAACGAGAGAGAGTGTGTGAGAGAGTGAGAGAGAAAGCAAGAGAGAGGAGAGAAGAGATGATACAGGGCGGTTGGACCGCATGTACGTACCTACCTACCTTACATACATACCTCATACCTCTATGTACCGCCGCCGCCCATCGTACGTTTCTCCTCCCCCTGGACCTGAAGCTGCCGCGAGGCCACCGTCAAGGAGCTTTCCAACATTTTACCTCCTACCCCAGGCCATTATTCGGCACGCCAGCCGGCCGCCTCGCTTTCTTGTCTTGCATGCATCATGTACGCGCGGGCGGGCCCAGGTTGGTCGCGTCGCCCGCATCGGATCACCACCCACGCCGTCGTCAAACTTGCTGGTGTCCGTATACGCTGGACGGCACGTCGGTCTCAGCCCTTGCAGCTTCCGAACACTAACCGGGTTGGTTGGATGTAAGTAGGCATGTACTTGGGCAACGAAACAGCCGACCCAGCCAAGTTCCCCACCAAGGCCAAACGGCTCACCGATCTCGAACCGGTGTTGCTTCTCGTCCCGGGTGTCTGGCAGATCGCAAGACACGGCGGCCGACCCAGGGCTTGGGTGCCGATGCGGCCCCCCCCCCCCCCCCTCTCCATCCCCCAACCCCAACCCCAACCCCCCCATGGCTGGCTGTTCTCCTCATCGAGCGGCCGGCAGATGTTGAGTGCGTGCTGGAGAGTGGCGTTAGCATCCCGCCGGTGCCGTGGGAGCGTGGTCAATCTGCACGCGTTCGCGAGCTTCGGCGGGCCTGGAGATGGATAGCACACAGCCGTCGTCGGTTCGAACCCTGCAGATCGGTTTATGCATTCCAGCTCCGCCTGTCAGCATCTTCCTTCTAAGTAAAGCTACTCTCGCCCATCCCCTAATGGCGACATGGGACGACGCCCTAGCGCAACAACACAAACCGAGCAAGGTCCTCTCGTGGTCGAGTGGCCACTATTTGCTAGGCCGACGCACCAGCACGTCCGTCTGGACGTGTTCGCTGCCCGCGTGGTAGGCTGCTATATTTAGACGCGCCGGACGAGCCATCCATCTCTGGGTCCTGTCCTTGTGTGAGAGGAACCTGGGCATTTGCTCAGTAGGCGGCCCCTTACATCTGCTCTGGTGCTATTGCGCGGTCGCACCACGGTGATTTGGGTGTGGGTGTTATTTGCCCGCCTCCACGGCCCGCTTTCCTCCCCCATGTCAGAATGACGCGCGCTTCCCCCATTCAGCATCAGGACGCCCGATCGGGCGGGCATCGTCACCTTGCGTGGTAACGGCACGCCTAGCTTGGGCCTGCTCCTTGCAGCGGGTGGCTTTTGTGATTGCTATAGGCTACGCGCCTCTCCCCCAGATAGGCCGTCCTGGCTTGGGAGGCATGGACCCTGAGCAACAGCCGTCGTACGTACGCGCGTGTATTGCGCCGAGGCCTTGGCTGCCATATCGCCCAGGTCGGTAAGGAGCGTGGCGATGGCAAACACCCCGATACGAGCTGTCATTCCCTCCAAGGTGCCCCGGGGAGGGAAGGAAGGAGGAAGGTTCGGGGAAGCATGGAAGCCGTCGGCAACAGCCAAGGTTCATTCCCTTGCCTCGGCTGGGCCAAGTCGTCTGGCCAACTCGACGAACCCGTCGCCTCCCGCCTCGATCCAGACGTCCACCCAGCCCCTGGCCTCCTTCACAAGCTCCGGGTTCGACGCCCACTCCTCCTCCTGGGGCCTCTCCACGTAGATGGTTCGCAGGCCACAGGACCGCGCCCCTTTCAGATCTCCCAGGTGCGCCGCCACCATGGCGCACTCCTCGGGCCTGTATCCCAGCGAGTTGGCTGCGCCGAGATAGGTCTTGGGGTTCGGCTTGTAAGCCTGGAAGTCGGCCGCAGAGACAAGCCTCTGGAAGCCCAGGTTCCCGTGCCGGTCCAGATCCCGGAGCAGCGACCGATTGCCGTTCGACAGGGTCGACGTGACGTACCGGCGGCCCAGCGCCCGCAAGCCCGGCGCGGAATCTTCCCACGGCGTCAGGGAATGCCACACCAGGCTCAGGGACCTCAGCTCGGCGTCCGAGTACGCCCCGGCGAGGCCCCACTGGTGGAGGAGCAGCACCAGGCTGTCGTAGTGGTGCGCGTCGATGTCCTTCCATTCCGTCTGCCCGGGCACGAAAGAGCGCGTGAAGCGGCCGTAGCTGTCCCGCCACTCCTGGGCAAAGCCGGCCCAGTCGCGGTCCGTCAGCTCCTGGAGCCGCCGCTGCAGGGCGGCGGGAAGGTCCGCGAAGGCCGGCGAGCGCGTCTTCGCCCGCGCGCGCTGCGCCAGCGCGGCCACGACGCTCCATCGCCAGTCCACGACGGTGCCGAAGACGTCGAAGAGCAGGGCCCGGACGCCCTGCAGGGCGTCGGGGATGGCAGCAGGTGGAGCGGCAGCCATATGGGGAGGGACGAGGTGATGCTGGTTGTTGCCGGCAAGTGTGGGGTCGACATCTCGGTAACTCCAACCTTGGGATATTAGGGGAAGGGTGAGGAGCGCATATTGCCGATACGGAGCAGGCGTATATCATTTGCCGAGGAGCCTAGCCGATTCGCCCGTGAGATGCTTTTGGTTCCGCTGCTTAAGTTGCCCTTGTACGTAAGCACCCATGGGAGGCGCTTGAACCCCGTACGCTTCATCTTTGAACGTAAGGAAACAGGCATGGGATACCTTAATATTAACTTGAGCCGAGAGCGCGCCCCCTGATTTACCCCAGGCGACCTTAAGCCAAGCACTATACGTGATGTCAGCGCCCGAGTCGACTTACCACGCCGGCGGAACACGAGGATGAGCGGCCATGCCAGGCATAAGTAAGTACCTAAGTACCTATAGGTGCGCTTGTTACCAGGGTCCCAGACGTACTCATCAATCGGTCGACTGCTTTTATTTTCTTATACTACCCTATATAATTAGACGGCTGTAGCCGCGCTTTGGACTGGTAGGCTCTCTGTAAAGATCGCTCTGGGGGATAGCGTAACGGCTAAGTCAATGGGTTGTGCGAGAGCCGGGTCCATTCTTAGTGGGGGGGCCTGTGCCCCAGCTTGAAATGAAGTATACTTACAAGTATGTAAGTACAAAAAGTACCTAAGAGGAAGATATCAACGCCGGGATACCATACTCTGTCAGTCTGTCCGCACATTCAACGGCTTCATCTCCCAATCCCCAGTATCGTACCATAAATGTTGGAAATATAGCTGAGAATGTACAAACAAGTCACGTGTCGGAACCCTGAAAAGAAGAGCCACGTCCTATCAGGGGAAACAAGCAGATCTATGTTTTGCAATAGAATTCACTACATAAAAACTCCCTGCCTCAGTGATTAATCTCACTATATATGTAACCATCTATTTAACCTATAGCTAACTTGATGCTTCAAGACTTATTGTGATTTTCGATCAAGTGTCCAAATATGTGCGTACTCACCGACAAGAACACCAACTGCTCGCCACTGTGGCGATACACAGCCTCTGTGGCCTCTGTGGCCAACACGCTGACCACACTCAGACGTCCATGTCATCGTACCTGCACTTCTCCATCACCCAGAACTCTGTTGAACGAGCCCTAGATGTCAGCCAAGGCACTTTTCAGCGGGCGGGGACGAGGATGGCCAAGTAAAGTAAGAAATAGGTGGGTAAGCTTACCGAGGGCAGCATCCGCAATGCTTTCGGCGTTTTGCCACGGCTCAAGCGTGCCCTCGGGGACGTTGCCCTGCTTCCAAATGTTAAGAAGCTCCCGTGCCTGCCGGGGCGGGTTGTTCTGGGGCTCGTTCTCCGTGTCGTCGGTGCCGTGGGCCCAGAAGTCACCACTGGGATCGCCGCACCTGTAGAGGGAAAGCAGGGTTCTTCCGCGTCGGTCATCTCAAACCACCGATCCCTAGACACACAGACACACACGCCACAAGAAAGGGGCACTCACTTTATCCCGGGCAGCCCGGCGTTCTTTCCAACCACGTCGAGGTGTGTCATCTCGTGCAGCAAGACCAGGGCGCCCACGGAGAAGTCCTTGAATCTGTAGGGCGCCATGATGCACCAGCCCCCACGGCGCTTGCGGGGCTCGTACTCCTTGTCCCCCATGCTGCCCTTGCTCTTGTCGTCGGTGAAGTACTTGGGGCAGATGGTCATCTGGCGCGGGGTGCTTTGGAACTCGGGCCGTGCGTCGGTGACGGCGTAGCTCCATCTCGTGCGCGACTCGCACTCGGCGTCCTTCAGGGGCGCGCACCGCACGGAAAAGGCGAAGTCGTCCTGGTTGACCTTCGCCGCCGCCTGCCACAGGTTCTTGACGTGGGTTTCGTCCTCGTCCCCGTCCCGGAAGTAGTGAGTCCATCTGCCAAGGAGCCGTGAGAATCAGCATCGCCGACTCGCCGCTTCGCGCGGCAGACCCGAGAAAGAGAGAGCGAAGGGATACGGGAAGTTGCCTCAGGGGGAGGCTTACGCTAGGTGATCCTTCTGAATGTTCGCGTGGGCGTACTCGGCGAGCGCGATGACCTCTTTGAAATCCTTCTCGAGCTTGGCAATCTGGATATCGCTGCAGTCTGCCCAGTTGTTAATCTTGCTCGGTTCGAGGACATATTGTCTCGGGCTATCCGGGAGCGAGGCGGAGAGGAGGGGCGCCAATGCCAGAACGGCGGCGGCAAGACGGATGGGACTTGATAAACTAGACATAGGGGTAAGAATGTCTTTAGTGATCAGAGAAAAAGGGGCCCGTTGTAGGAGTTAGAGCAAAGCGTAAGGTGCTGGTGCTTTTTGAGCCTCCAGAACCATGGAATGATAGCATTACAGCAGTTGCGCTTTATAGCCGGATCTAGTCGCTGGCAGTTAAAGATGGCATCGGATCGAGGAATATCACTACGGTATCACAGGCCTGCCCAAGAGACGTTGCATGGTGTTGAGTGAGAAGCAAACCAGAACCCGAGGCCGGGTGTTGCCGCCATCAGCCCAGATACTCTGTAATCATGGGATGCATTATTTTCTGACCCAGCACTCCTTGAAACTTCATGATTGTGGTTCTATAACGGACATGACGAACGCCTGCACAGTCCTACCGGGCAAATATGGCGGCCAATGGTCACTCCTCCCGGCCGAGCGATGTGCTTACTGATCGAGGCTTACAGGAAATATTGATCAGCTGGCTTAGGATGAAAACAGCAGCTGTAGCGCGTGAGGTGTCGGGGTCACGCCGTATCACGGTGATCATTGTGCTTTAATCAGATACCCTCCTCCGTCGAATTACGGCCTTCATTGGATAGGGGCCAGGGCACCAAGTGAGAAGCTGACCGGCCAGAGCCCGTTTGTCTTGCACGGCCACGCCGATGCAGGATCTTCTAGACGCAGTTAGGGATGCGAGGCTTAGACAGCATTGTATTTCGCGACGTCCCCCCTACCCGCGTACCCAATTTTCCAAGGTGAATACTATGTTCCAGTTCATACGTCCCTTCCACTGCGCGCACCACCAAAGTTACCAAGCCTCTACGAAAGTCAGTTCGAACACCAATCCTATAGACCTCGCAGCGAGGAGCGTTACAACATGGGGTTCTTTCGGTACAATACCGATGCCGAGAAGAAGCAGGCCAAACTCCACGTCAGCCTGTCAGCCTCCCCCACCCTTTCTCTCAGCGACCCCAAGGCCCTCCTCCGTCTCACGGTGACTGTGGCCATCGCTTCCACGAAGGAGGGGCACGCGACAAAGCCCCTCACCCTGTGCACCGAGGACTCGGTCCTCGAGAAGGGGGCGCCGGGCGAGGGCGGCATAGACATGTTCGCACGCGGCGGTTTCACCTCGCTACGGAGCGCGAGCGGCAACGCCGGCAGGAACATCTCGACCGGGCACTTCCGCATCTCGAGCCACCCCCGCAGCGACGCCGAGGACATGCGGGAGCGCGGCTACCGCTTCCTGACGGTGCCGGCGGCCGCCCCGCCGCCGGGGCACGGCCCGGGGGGCCCCCGCGCCGTCGCCGTCACGCACGAGCTGGGCTGGGACCGCCTCTTCCGCTACGAAGAGAAGCGCACCAAGGGCGACCTGGTGCCGGGCGAGGCGTTTGAGGTGGCCATGGCCAAGGGCTGCCTGGGCACGCACTGGTGGTGCTGGGGCGACCTGGAAGGGGATCTGAAGGGGAGGAAGCTGCACGTCTGGCACGCGCACGAGGGCTACTACGGCGAGGACAAGCCGCAAAAGGACGACGCTTGGGTCCTCGGCGAGGATCCCATGCACCTCGACTGGGAAGACGTCACCGAAGGCGGGAAAGCGACGTTCACAATTGTCGAATAGGAGAAATAGGAGATCTGCGGGACGTACGTCACCACGTTTCCTTCTGTACCTTTGAAAACCTCAACGCTTACCCGTTGGTATAGGCGTGCAAGACAAATTATTTTCATCCGAGTGGAAGAAGGCAGAAGAGTACCGAGTACACAAGGAGAAAAGAATAGTCAGTAAGATCACGATGATAACTGACAAAAAATACCTACCGTTTGTACGAAATCGCTAGCCTCTGTCGTCCATCTGGTCGATAGCAAGCTAGTCAACACGGCTGGTCAGCTGGAGGCATAATCCAGCAAGCTCCACGGTACAGCAACATTCTTCATGCCGAGTCCGAATACAAAGGTGTGCGGTAGTGTATCTTTTGCTTCCCACTGGACGTCCAGGCCCGCGTCGCTGCGGCGCCGAAGGAATCACGAGAAACGGACGTCACCCTGGGATGCTTGCCCTTTTTTCTCAGGGAGGGACATTCTGTATGATTTTGCCGCACTCTTCACATTCGGTAGGAGGCTGCTACGATTTTGGTTCATTGCAAAGAGGCCTGCAGGTTGTCTGGGGTTTCTACTCGTCCGGCATTGGTCATATAGGGTCCGTCAACTGGGGGGTTTAACGGTTTCTCCGTAGGGTTCACGTCAGGAAAAGGGGCGCTTACTGCCCCAGTGTCAGATCCCCTCCGAGAACCCGCGAGGAACTGTGAGTTATGCCCAGCACGGGAAGAATGGAGGACGCATCAATTCAGGAGAAACCGGATTCCTCGCTTGCCATTCCCAGCCTTTGGGCGCATCCGTCTTTCGGATCGAGGCATTCACGACGTTTGAGTTCGGTCATTCGGCTCCTACACCTCCACTGCCAACCGAAGGGATGTCCCGGTCCAAGAAGAATCTGATTTGATAAGTTTGGGATGACACCCGGCCCATTGATCGAGTTGGCTCTTCATGCCAGACAAATAGCCAACGTGGTATACACCGGCTCCGAGGGTGCTCGGCTGGCATGTAGGTCTCCGGAGTCCCGTAGGCGCTACCGAATTTACTCTATGGCTTTGACCTTTGGGGGAAAAGGGCCCGAACCACGTATCCTCTCTTGTCTCCTTCATCGAGTCTTGTGCCTTCCCCACCAGCGGCTTTCCAGCACTGGCGCTGGGATTTTAAGAAACAGGCATCACGGCGGGCTGATAGTGTAACAGGTCGGAAGTGACATCCAGTTGCTCGAAAGCCTGGATAAACCCCCCGGTTGCTGCCTGCCAGGAAATGAAAAGCGTACGTAGGGGCGGGCACGCGGGCCGCTTTGCCAGAAGAAACGACACAGCCATCAGTCAACTCAGTCAGCCACGACATGAAGAATTTTGACGGAATCAAGGCCCGGGGGGCCGTCTGGCGGCAGTTTGCTAGCCATCCTGTCCCTGGTATCTCGCAATATGAACGAGATTGTCATCCACCTACGAATATCCGGTAGGGGATGGGCAGCCGAGGGGCAAACATCGGATCGTCAGTAGACGTAACGGCCACGCGTTTTGCCACACAGCTTTTACGGGCAAGAACAACTGGCGTTTGTCGTTTCTCAACGGATCCAGGAATCAAGGATTGTTCGTTAATAAGCCCTCGAGGCCATTTTCTTGGTATCCGTACCGACAGTCCTTCGCACCGGCCTGACTTCACGATAACCTCTCGGGCGCCGAATGGAAGCTGGACTAGTATACATGCCCGGGACAGGGGATGAGCAAAGCAAAGTACCGACCTGCCCCGTCACTTCTTCCACCTGAAAACCCCCCGCGCCACGTAACGGCCAAACGGGTTGCACGCTATAGAAGACGAGACCGGTGAGTTAAGCCACCCGCTCGCCGACCAGCCACAGGATGCGGCACGATGAATGGCAGGCAGCAGGCCGTCAGTGAGCCGGAGGAGGAGCAAAACCCCACGGGAAAGCCGCGATGGTTTACTTCTTACGCCAGCCGCGAGGGCACGCAGCGGTCAGCAGGGCTGTCCTTCCCGCTTTTCGTGGGGGGGGTGTTCCCGCGTGGTCCATACTCGAGCCAGCAAACACGAGTCCAGTCAGCCAGCCAAATGGCCGGGGCTTTTGCTTGTGTGTTTCTTTTGCACTGAATCACTGGCCGTCAACCAAGCCCTCGGGGAATTCTGGCGTTTCTTCTTCCGCTCCGCCGGCAGTAAGGGGAGGAGGCAGCGGGAAGCGGCCAACACCAGGCAGAAGCAACCTTGCCGTCCCGTCCCCTCATTTTCCTTTTGGCATGACGATTCCTTAGCCGCGCCACCGGGCCACCGGCGATGAAAGAACATCGATCCAGCGAATGGCCCCAAAAGCAATGCAACGCTACTTACAACCGTCACCCAGTGTGTCCTGGATCCGGAACCCCGCGGGCCTTTCTCTAACTCGTAATGCCGGTGAGACATTACACCAGCTGAGGAATGTCTGCTGAGGCAGCGAGAATCCAGGTCCGAGGAACTTTCGCCCCGGAAGGGAACAGTTGCCCAGTCCCTGGCTGGGCTCTAGGAAAGGCAGAGTAGCAATTTTTTTTTTCTCTCCTGCTTCGCTTATTGCGCATTCCCGGCGCGACAAGGAAGAGGCGAGATTAGGCGGGGTCGAGAGCCGGATGTGATTTCCTGAAGACGGAACACCATCATCTGGCCGCCGAGGCCGCGCGCATGGTGGCTGGCCCGGCGACTCAGGCGGAAAGACACTTGGGGGCGAGCACCACGTGTGTGGCCTCGCTTGCCATCGGCGCTTGTGCGAGAGACTGCGCATACACGTAGAGGCGAAACCAGGGCCGCTCTTGAGAACTGCCGGCGGACTAGTAATGACTCGTCGAAGATGGCCAATGTCCTCAATGGTATGCTGGCATGCCACTACGGTTTAGTCAAACCCCCTGCGTGCAGGATCCGAGCAGAAGGGGCGAAAACAACAGCCGACGGCTCATCACCGTAGGCCCCAGACCGAGCCCCCTTGCCGTTGGTGATTTGTGGGTGTGTTTATACGGGGGGGTGGTTTGAGTTGGGCATTGCCGACGCCGTCCGCCACGAAATGGATGGTCTCGCGGCGGTACATGGCTTGCGGGTAATGAGTTTGCTCCTGGCTCATCTCGCAGGACGTCGTGCGTATACCCATCCGTGGCGTGCGATCGTGGGCTTTCCGACCCGCACAAGCACCGGATCGGTGGGAACAGGCAGTCACTCATCCGACACGCGAGAACCGTCAGCCTCCTTCCCTCCCCTCCCTCCCTCATCCCCGCAGGTGGCGGAGCCGGCTCGGGTCCTAGAGACAGGCCGTACTGGCCCGCGGGACGGCGCCGTCCTGGCGGCCGTCGACAAACAAGAGCCCCCTTTTAGGCTGGGGGATTCGCGTGCAGAGCCGTTGCCGATCCCCTGACGGACGGGCCCCACCGCCGGCCCTGTCGAAGCCGAGCGAGATGGTGGTAATCAGCATCGACCAGCGCCCCCCCAGGGGCCCGCAGCATCTGTGTCCACGAATCGGACGGGCGGGATCCTATCACAATCTGAATCGAACCAAAGTTGGGCGAAGAAGGGGTCGAGGCAGGTGATGATGAGGGCGACACACCACTGGCAAGCCAACCTCTTGCGAGCGCGCACTGGAGGGGACCGGGGGGGACGAGGCCCAATCCTGGCACCGACTGCTCCCCTCCCAACCCATACATGATGCCCTACGGATGATTGATTACCTGCTTCCGCGCCCGTCTACCCACCCTCGTGCAGCAATTTCGCCGACCGGGGCTGGAACCAAGAAACAACGACATGAGCAAAGGAAGGCCGCCCGGGGGGGGGGGAGAGGGTGGAGGGCGTGCGTTAGCGGGTGTAGCAGCGCCGCGGGCCGCACGGCATAGTGCTCCCCCAGGGCCTTTAGCCGGCGCCGGCGTCGATGTTGCCACCCGCGCGAGCCATAGGCGCTTGCTTTGGGTTACGACGGACGCGCTGCCGGCCGGACGATGAAGATGCTTGGCACAGCCCTAGGCGCCGCACCAACGCGCCGTGGTGAGATGGCTCGTTGGACCCCTCGCATCGCCCCGACGCGAAACGCAAGTGCGTATTAGTTGGCACGCACGCAGGCGGCCCCGGGACCGGACCGGCCTTCCTTCTCTTTAACCCCCCCGGCGGGGCCATCCAGCGACGCCGTCGTGATGGGCTGGTAGTACGAGCAGAAAACAAAAGCGCCGGGCGGAAGAGGCGGAAATGGGGTCCCCCCCCAACGGCGCTGCAAGGAACGGGGAACCGGGCCTGCCTCACCCGCAAAGTGATGCGGCGCTGCTGGTCGACGTACGGAGCACATACCGACTCCGTACTGACTTGCATTCGGGTAGGCAAGATGCCAGCCCGAAGCACGCAGTCGCGCGTGCGAGCGGAGCAGCGGTAGCAATCTGGTGCTGTGCTCCGAATGCCGTAGCTGGGGAGCCGGTGGCACAGCGAGCAGGGAGATGAAGGACGGGTATGGTTGGGTTTAAGCGACAGTACAGAGTACCCTTTCCCAGTCCCCCCCGGCCGCCAGTCGCAGATGGATGATGCCCCATGGCGAGCCCGGTCCGGACCTCTTCGTAGCCCGTTCTCTCTCTCTCTCTCTCTCTGTGTGTGTGTGTGCCCAGCCGGCGGGCTGTGCGCCCGGGAACGTGTGCCCGCCGTCTTGGTCCTCTCGGTGCCGCGTCTGCGCGCGCGCGCTCGCTTACCCTGGGAGCAGACGTCGTCATGATGGAAGAGGCGATCGGGAAGCCCTCGTCCTTCGACACAGGTGCCCAATCCAACCCACCCGCTGGCGTTGGTGGAGCCGTATTAAACCTCTTGCTGGTGCGCGTCGTCATTAGGTTGATCGTGCGTGGCTGGCTGGGTGGCACCCAGACGGCTGCACGTGCGCCCAGGCTTTAGGTTGCCTGGTCCGGCCCAGAGTCACGATATTTCGGGCGGAGGGTTGCAATGCAGGGCAGCAGGGGTTCCCGACCCCCCAGCAGATGTGTGTGGCTGCCCACTGGGAATGGAGGGACGGAACGGGCTGGTCTGTCTCGACGCGAACTGCTGAGCCGCGCTTCGATGTCCGAGGCCCAAGGGAGACCCCACGGAACTTGATAGGCTGTGAGTCCGTCCGGCTGTGTGAGAGAGGGCCGCCGTCCGCACCGCAGTTGCGGTTGGCTCTTGCGGTTACATTCGTTGTTCACTCCCTCCCCCCCTCTAGAAGACACAGTAGAACGCAGGTCCCATACTTGGTACTAGCAACAACCAGTCGCAAGAGAATGCCTCCCGTACTCCGTACTAGCAGCCAGTCGCAAGAGAATGCCTCCCTTACGACGCAAGGGAGCAGGTTCTCATGCCCATCCCGGTCGACCAACAGCCCTGCCCTGGCGGAACAAGTCACTTACTGACTTACCTGGGCCAGGCTGTTCACGGGCCTCATGCCCCCCCTTCGACTCATGGGGACGGACTGACCAGGGACGACAGGGAGCTGCGGCGCCGGCGCGGGCTCAGAAGGGCCATCACCCGAGCCCGGCAGCGTGCGAGCTGGCCTTGTGGGCGTGATAGAGGCCCTGTCCCTGGCTCGCTCTCCAAAAAAGCACGGAACTAGACAGCCCTGTACAGGCACGACGAGTCAAGCGAACGCCGCGTGCTCGATTGGGGGGGCGTTCGTAGCGTCGGCTTCCACCTGCCTAGTAGGACGTCGGAGCCGATGCAGGCCTCAGCTGCATGGGGGAGATGGCATCGCGACAGTTGTGTGTGTGTGTGTGTGTGTGTGTGTGTGCGTGGACAGACAGCCCCGGCTCCTTTGCGCAGATGCTTGATAAGGACCATTAGCGACAACGGCCGGGGAGCGGCCGACATGAACCACGCGATGGCAGCCCAGGATGGAGGTCGTCGTAGCCGCCTTCGGCAGCGCCCCGGCCAGTGGTGGATGCAAAGAGGTACATATGTAAGATACTAGGTCCGCAGCTCGTATGCCTGGAAACCCCCCGGTACTACAGGGAGACCCAGCCAGCCAGCAGAGAGAGAGAGAGAGAGAGAGGCGACGTGACGCTGAGGATATGGGATATCATACGAACAGTACCAGCCCCTACATGCGTGTATGCACTGCCCATATCTAAGTACTTACCTACATACATACATACACACACCATGTATATATACATGTAAGCTGGGGGCAGGCAGGCATCCAAGGGTTTGCGGCGTCGAGCTTTTTTTTTTTTTTTTCCTCCATGGACAACCATGGCCGTGGCGGCATGGGTGCGTACCTAGAACGAGGGATGCCTGCATGTCTGGCGAGCTTCTTCACCCTCCGGATCAACGATTTCCATACGGGATGCAGCCGTGCCCATCGCGCCCCATCTCGCGGCTACTGCACGTTTAAAATGACAATTCCCGCACTGGGCAATTTCAGCGCGCTGCAGTTGCGCTCACACCTGGGCAACTAACTGTCTGTGATAAAAAGGGCCGTGTACCGGGCGGCACTAGGACAGAAAAGCTGCACGGCGACTGGGTGCTGGGGGATCAGCGAGAAGAAATTGCAATCTCCAGTCACCCTGGCAGCCAATTCGATGTCACACCTGAGGCCAAGCCTCGGCTGGGCCTAGCCGTTGAAACGCTTCCTTCCTCGACCTTCTTTCTACCCATTCCCGGGCAGCCAGACCTGAGCCCACGTACTACTGGATAGGTACCTGGTCCTGGCAACCCTGTACTAAGGTAGCACTGGTGGTGCCCTGCCCTCCGTCGCCCCCTTCGCTTGGGGGGGAGGGAAGGGGAGAGCGCTGGCCGACCGGGCTTCCCTCCCCAGGGGGTTCCCGTCTCTCCGAGCGACCTGGGGGGCAGGCATCCATGGGAATGGATGGATGTACTACATATCTCGGGGATGGGAGAGCAGCAGAGACCCGAAGCGGCCGTTCGTTCGTTCGTTTTCCAACCGCCCGCGTCCCCCCTCCCCCCCGGTTTCCGCCGATCACGGATTCCCTCGGGGGGGTCGATCCAGCCGTCCGGTCGCCCTCTCTTTGGGCCGCATCGCCTCGTGTTTCCCTGGTCGCGCGTTGCCGGCGCCCTCCACGGCTGGTCAGCGCGCCAAACCGCAGCGGCAGTCGTTTGCGTTGAGACGGCAGCATATTGGCTGCTGGGACTCTGGGTCGCGACCATAAAAACTGGTTCCGGCCGCTGATCCTCGTGGCCCAGCAGCCTGTCAAGTTGGTGATGGGCTGCTGGAGGGGCTGCTCGCTGGAGGGGCCGGTGACGGGCATGGATGTGCAACCGCTTTCGAAGCGACCAATGGGGCCGTCCACCCACCGGTCATTGCTGAGGGCATTGGATGTCACTGGCCGGGGAAGCCCCACCGTCCCCATCCCCCTTCCTAAACAGGACTTCGGTGGTTCCAGGGTCCTGCTAAGATAGACCTGGTACCTGCGTATTCCGCTCATTCGGGAACGCTGTCCCCTGTCCAGAGGGCAGAGCTAAGTAAGGAACCATCCATCAGGGGGGGGGGTACCTACGAACTGAAGGTCTGCCTCGGATGGTCGGGCGAGAGAGACACGACGTTGCAGTGTGGCTGGATCTTCATTTATCGGCTAACTGTGGTCTCAGAAGTGGAAGAGAGCGAGCGTACCTCTGGGAAGTATGCACGCGTGCCAAAATCACTGTCCTTCCCCATGCCCCATGGTATTGGAATTGAATGGATGTCAACAATGACGGACGGATTGCATTATGGACGGCCGGGAAGCACGGAACAGGCAGGCACCGGGGCTACACGGCTCTCATAACAGTCAGCCATGCCGCCACCACTCACACCATCCACCGCTGGCAACAAATGCTCCTTTTGGGTTATTGACCAAGACGAGGCAGGGAGCTTTCCCAGTACTGGATGTCAATAATTGCTTTGTCGTCGCCCTTGGACCCCCCCAGGACGTAATTACCTGCAGCGGTTGTATGTAGGTACATACTTGGCCGCCCGTCGTATGGGACTACTCGGGTACTTCGGGGCCACTGGAAGCAGGGGCGAGAGACTGGACCTACAGAGATATACCCGCGTGCTCTACCGCCCGTATTTTCACACACCGGCAATCCTATCTATCCCAGGGACGAGGGGGGACGGCGCTGTTGGAGGTGCGTGCAACTTTCTTCCTGCAGTGTGGATCTGTCTGGAAGTGCGTGCCGCCGCCTCCGCCGCCACCATCACCATCGCCGTCGCCAGTCACGTACGGCAGAGGCAGTTTACCTCGTGAGCAGCCCCTGGTGGTGAGCGTGCGGTGGCGTTCGCGCCAGCAAGCGACATCCCGGCACGCCCGTCCTCGTCCCAGCCGTCGTCGCAGATTGGCAGACCACAGGCCCCTGCTCTCGAGGAAGTGAGGTGATGCTGAAACTGCCCGCCACCAGCCAGCAGCAGAGAGCATTGCTGCGCTTCGCTACCGGCCGCCCGCAAGATATGTATCCATAGATGGATGGTAGGCTGGAGGGTCTGGCCGGTACCGCTAGGGTGGATGGGTGGTGGATGCCACTCCATACGTCCTCTTCCCTGCGGGTCCTTCTGCTCGACTGTGATGGACTGGAACCTCTCTAGCGTACAAGTCCTCCACGAGCTCCCCACCCCGTCCCATCCCATCACATCACCACCCGACGACCCTCGCTTCGTTCTGCTACTGTCGCTGCCGCACTGGCAGTTTTCCCACCCCCCGTGTGCCACCGTTGTCCTATGCAGCGTTTCCTCCTCTGCGTGGCATCAGGGCTGGGGCCGAATCTCTTCCATGGGCCTCCCATCACCACCACGGCTTTGACACCTTGATCTTTGCGCGCCCTCCCGCCCCGTCTCGAGAAGCACCGCCGTCGAGCAGCCCGCGTTGCTGCTTGCCTGCGACGGGTGCCTGTACTGACTAGCGGAAGAAGAGGCAGCAGGAGCAGCAGCAGCATCGACCCGGCCTGGACTGGGCCCCTTTGCCATCGCTCACGTCCGTGTCGATCCGTGTCCAGGGCGCTCGGCAGTCGGGCTCGACGTTGAGAGATCCTCGCACCAACCGAGCATGTCTCGATAGTCTCGTGCCATTCACAAACTTACTTTCTCGTCCGATCCTCTTTCCCTCGACTGGCGTCTCTCGAGGCACGCATTGCGCCGTCGCGCTTCGCTCACAGACGTAGCGGTCCACCTTGCAGGCGAAGACAGCCGATCAAGGCCGCTCGGACGAACCACTGCTACTGCACCTCCTGTCCCCGGGCAACCAGGGCGCTCACGGCAGCGACTATATATCGCTTCATTTTTGTCGTTTCCTCGCAGCCTCCGTTGTTCGCCAGCGCGTAACTCGGCGTGCCGCCCACTTACACGCTCACTCGAAGCGCCCCCTCCCCCCGGCCCAGTCCAATGTGGAGGACACCAGCAACGCGTGCCTGAAGTTGAACCTGACACGGACCCTCTCGCCGCCGGCTCGTCGCATACCCGCCTCCTAAAAAAGCTGCCAGCGTTTCAAGAACTGCCTGCCGCAGTGCAAGCTGTTGACTGCGCTGCCCGCGACCCTATCCGACGCAGGTGAGTAAACTGGCTCCTGAACTTGCGTGGCCTATCGCGAATTGCCCTTTACCTGCGGCCAATTCTCCCCGTGCCATCGTCATTCGCCCTGGGAGAGGTGGGTTCGGCACCGTCGCATTCAAGACTTACAAGAGCCAACGTGGCGGAGCACCCAAATTGCCTGTTTCACTGCGCAACTGCCCTTTATTGCTTCTTCTCGAACCCGTCCCCCCTCGTGCCCCAGCGTCATTCTGTCACATTCGGCCTGAAAAGCCATCCCTTCTCTGGGGTCGCAACGGCAGAATTGCCGTCTTCGAACTGCCCACCTCGAGGCTTTGACTTCGATGCATCCATGCTAATACTAGGGTCAGGTGTACTATAGGCCCAGGGTCCCGCTCCCTATGGTGGTGTGATACTCCCCCGGGATCAACCCCCCTCGCCCCCACCGCCGGCCCAGCCTGAGCAGTACAGGGCTCGGACCGCACCTTGAGGAACCAGCACTTGCGCTGGTCTCGACGACGTCTCAAGTCCATTATATTGAATGCGCACGCTCTGCGCACCGGCCTTGTCTGCCCTACCCGTACCTCCTGGGGAATCGCGTCCAAGGGGATCTTGGTTCAGACGCAGAACGGCGGAGTCCCCCGGCCCACGCATATTACCGCCATGTGGGAGACCGAAGATGAATTAAGCAGCGCTGCTGCCGCATCGCTGCCCACGCCTTCCCGCACCCCATACAGAACACCATCGCGATCGTCCCGTGCCTCGAGGAGGTCGCGCCGCTCCGTCACGCCCCCAGCCTTCAGCTCTTCACCGCCTCCGATGCCTTCCGACAAGACGGAGAGGGGCTCCAAACGCTCTTCGCGGGATGCCATGGCCGATGAGAGTATCAGTGTCCTGGATCCTCGCCGGTTCACGCCCACGCTGCATGCGAACCTGGTCTCGGAAATCCTGAACCTGAGAAGGGACCAAGAGGACAAGCTGAAGATTATTGAGAGCCTCGAAACCAGTCTTCATGCCACCAAGGAAGAGCAAGAGGCACTTCAAGCCTCGGTCACGAGCACAGGAAAGGAAAATCGGTCTTTAAAGCGCCAGTTGGCGCTCCTGGAGGGTGGCACGTCGTCCGCTTTGGGCGAACTCGCCCGCGAACGCGATGAAGCCGTGGACGCCATCGCCGATACCAGGAAGCGTCTCGACAACGCCCAGAAAAAGGTCCGCAGCCAGGAAGAGGACTCTCAACGAACTCGTGAACTCTGGTCAAAAGAGAAGGATGACTGGGAGGAGGAGCGACGCCGGTTCGAGAGGAAGCTGCATGTGGCTGACACTCGCATGAAAGCCATGCTCGAAGAAGTGGCAAGCCTCCACGCTGCCCAGGCCAATCGTCAAAACGGCGCCGCGAGCGACGGGGAGGAAGCTGCCAAAGACGATGCCGCGAGTGTCCGGACAATGAGCCTAACTGACAGCGTTCGCTATTCAGCAGCAGTAGGAAAGTCTAACGGGCAAACCCTTGCGGATGAACTCGACTTCGACGACGACGAATGGCAGACGGACCTGGAAGGACGCGAGAGCGTCCTATCCTATACCCACCAGCGCAACTTCAGCAAGGATAGCGTCATGTCCAAGACCCATCGCCGCCAGATCAGCAACGATAGCCAATGGCGCCCAGGAAGTGCAGCCCGCGGCAAGCTCTACGCGAACCAACATGTCCTTGACCGACTCGAGGGTGGCATCTCTGAGGATGATGAAGTGACGGAGGATGAGGCGCCCCGACCGCCCAAGCCTGAGTACACGGATACCGGCGTTCAGTTTTCTCCGCCCCCTTCGCCCAAGGCGGTGCCTAGCAAGATCGCAGCACCTGTGTCACCACCAAACAAAACGAAACAGCCGGTGGAGGCAGAGAGCTCACCGCGGGCGGAAGGCGAGATTGAGGCCAACCAACGACGGAAACGCGTGCAAATCAACAAGCCGACATCCTTGCTCCTGGAGCCGTCGCCCATGGTGAAGGCGGCCATGGTCTCTTCCGCCTCGCAAACGCTCGAAACCCCCCCAAGTCCCCCCAAGACGCCCAGGGCACCCATCATCCAAGTCGACCATATTTCCGTCGCCGAGCCGCCCGTCTTACCTGAGATGACATCCTCGGCGACGCAGACGGACGCGCAGCTCGTCGAGCCGCCCGCCGCTCTGCAACCCGTTATCCAGCAACCCGTTCCGTCGTTGCCCATTCCCAGCATCAGCATCCACCCGCCGACTAGTCGACCGGCGTCACCACGCGAGCCTCGTTTGCCTCAGTTATTCAAGGACTTTGGCTGCCAGGTTTCACTGCTGAATGGCCCCCTGGCAATGACGTCCACTGCTGCGCAGACGGACGAGATTCGCGTTGACAAGCGACTCGACAAGCTGCCACCGCACCTACACCCATCTGCCATTACTTCGCGGCCTACAACCCCTAATACAGCAATTATTTCCCCAGTGGACGGTGGGGCCGACCACTCGTCAGTGCCGGGCAAAGTTCCCCCTCGAAACCCGCGCCGCCTCGCCAACAAGCGAAGCTTCGCCAATGAGGCCGCTCTGTCGCCTCCGGCATCCCCCTCGTCGCCGCTGGCCGTGGAGACCGATACCCGGGACGCTTACCCGGGAAATAACGACAATGGCCCCCTTTCGAGCCTCAAGGCACCAGTGCGGAGGCCGCATCGTATCAGCAGCCTCTTCGCTGGGTTTGATGGCGGAAGCTCCGACGAGGTGGATGAACTTCTTGATGGCGATGTGAGCGATTCTGAATTCAAGACAGCCCTATCGGCGCCGAACCCCACCTCATCGAGCCGCCATAAGTCCAAGGGCTCGGCCGCTACGACCTCCACCATCGATACCGCGCCCTCAGTCCCCCGGCATCGCCGGAACAAGAAACCAGCTGGTTTTACCGAGACCTACAGCAGCTTCAGTCTCGCTGAAGGCCGTGACAAGATCAGCCCTATGGGGCCAGGCGCCCGGCCGGGCGAAAAGGCAGCCTCATCTCGAGCGGCCGCTGTGATGCGCAAGTCAGCATTAATACAGAGCGGCATCGCCTCCCACCGAGGCCAAGTGACGAGCCCAAACCTCCCTGAGGTCCGGCCTCCGCCGTTTCCCATCCCGACCCGAGCGAGCTCCCGCCAGCCCATGCTCAGCACCAGTCTCCCGAGCGATGGATCCCGAAGTCCATCTGCTTTCGGCGGCTATGGTCATTACCGTCGCGGCTCTCGGAGTACATATCGCTCTAACAGTATCCGCAAGGTGCGGTCGGCCGCGGCCTTGCCACGGCCACAGCAACGAACCCGACGATACGAAAGTCGCTCCCCTCCACCCATGTCGCCTTCGGAAGATGCGGTGGAGAGCCCAGGCCTGCCGCCCCTGCCTACCAACGACATCACGTCACCGCAAGCTCGCCGCTACGGAGGGAAACTCCGTGGACACAGGTCTCAGCCATCAACAACGACCGCCAACACGGAGAACACCCACACAGACAATACCAATGAACCGTCCGTTGCAAGTGGACAACAGGCTTCTGGTGTTGTGGATGCTATCGCTCAGACGATGGTTGGCGAATGGATGTACAAGTACGTCCGAAGAAGGAAGTCCTTCGGGATGGCCGACACCAAGGGCGAGGAGAACAGCAATGACCGGCACAAACGCTGGGTGTGGCTGGCCCCATACGAGCGGGCCATTCTCTGGAGCAGCAAGCAGCCGTCTTCCGGAAGCGCCTTGATGGGCAAGTCCGGCAGAAAGCGTAAGTTTTGTTCCCTCTTCCGCCTCTAAGCCAACAAAGGATGGCATTAAGCTGACTGCCTCAAAGTGAGCATCCAGTCTGTTCTCGACGTGAAGGATGACAACCCTGCGCCGAAGGGTGTATCACCACTCTTTGACCGATCCATTCTCATCTTGACGCCGCAACGGGCTCTCAAGTTTACCGCCATCACAGCCGAACGGCATTACCTCTGGTTGACGTCGCTTTCCTTCCTTGCCCACTCGTCCCAGGCAGTGCCCGCCATGCTTTCGCCCTCGGTACCTCCCCCGGGGCTTTCACCGGGACTCAAGTCGGCCCCTATCTTGGACCTACCACCACCCCCTGCGTCTAAGAAGAAGGCAGGCATCAGGGATTCCATTCGGTTAACCAAAGGCAAGAATCAAGCAATGACGCACACCAACCCTGTCATGTCACCCAACCACCTGGAAGAGACCCTCACCTTCCAGACGGGGGCCCGTGACGCCCCGAGCCATGGACGCGAGCTTTCCCGAGAGGTTGCCGAGCCGCCTTTTATTCCGCGCTACCACGAAAGATCGTCGGAACGGACTCACGAAAGGACCAGCCCGGTGGTGATTCACGGGCGGAAGCGAAGCAACACTGGCAGCCATGTTCCGCCGCCGCTATCATTCCGTGGCTTTTCGGGGCCGGCGGGGCCAGCGGTGTCGGATAGCTACCACACTGCCTCGAATAGTACAGCAGCCAATAGTGTTGGGACCGCCGGGTCTTCGGACATCTATGGCGGGGGCTCGAGCACCGGCGCCACGACTTGGGTGATGAGCCCTACTCTAGGATCGACTCGCACATCGGAGGCATCATCGCGGCCCGGCAACAACTTTTTCGAGGCGATCGGCACGGTGCGCATGGAGGCCTTCATCAGCCCGCTCGCGTTCCCGCGCTTCGATGAACAACCGAGGGAGAGCACCGAGTACCGGCACCGCGTGCGAAGGCGCAGCAAAGAAGCGCGGCGGCGGCGGAGGAGCCGCAGCCGCCACCGAGACAGTTACACGTCCCGTAACACACGGGGAACGGACGACTGGTACTCTGGAAGCCGGACAGGGGGGGAGGAAGACTATTTCCGCGACGACCCCTTCAAGGGGTTTTGAGCGACGTGTTTCGCCACATTGATACCCAGCGCCCGATTTGACATCTCCTCCTCCCGGAGGCAGTTTTTTCTTCTTACATATATCACACGCGGTTGCGGTAAGCGGTATAACATTTGCGTTTGGAGTTCAGGCGAGGGTGGTGGAGGCTTAACAAAGCCTGCCTTCGATGTATGACGCCAGGTCTTCCGGCACGCCTTCTCTGGCCAGTTCATTTGTTGCTTTGTATTTCTCGTCTTTTATCGGACACATCGGAACGGGCGAAGCGCCTTGGCCTCTTGCGCAGCCATAGTCGGTCGCTTTAAAGGGGGGAAAAGCCATACTGAGGAATATGGGAGAGGAGCGGTCGCCTACATGGTCTCTAATTCCATGGATGCTTAAGAAAAGGCGGAGTTAGCAGGCGGTGACAGGATGAGATGCGAGAGGCACCATCCCACCAGTACTTACCTACTTAAGCTTCTTGTACATAATTCATTACCTTATTTATTTTCAACAGCAGCTGCTACATGGTAGGCAGAGGTCTGTTTTCCAAGTTCGAAGAGCGTAGACAATGTGTCTTGAGTAGGTACTTTACTCTTTTCCTGAGCGTGTGGATATTCGTGACTTGTAAGGATTGATGGCATCCATGGATGCCACCCGTGTCGCGAGGCCCCACCAGAGGATCTACTTATGCTTGCCATCTATGGATGTACAGAAGCGGGTTCTATTACTGTGTGAAGCGCGACGTAGCTACCCCACGTTTTTCTCTCGGTCGATAAGATCCAATCCAATCCAACCTGGTAAGGAACGAGCAACGACCGAACTCGTTTAACGGACAGAGACAGGTTGCTTTCCTTTTGCTTCGAAGCTGTGGGTCAACATCTCGCATTCACCTCGCCTCCTTGCTGGCGCAGCCCCAGAGACAACGACGCCTGCCCGAGGATTCCGCCGGAAACTGAGGAGTAGCGGCAGCATGGAGGGGCAGCAGGAGAGCCTCGAGGCCATGCAGGCCCGCCATCGCAAAGAACAGCGCGACCTGCAGAGCCGAGTCACCAGCAAGAAGAAGAACGCGACCAAGAAGACGCGCAAGGGCGTCAACGACGAGTGCGCCGAGCTCGAACGCCAGCTGAAGGCACGTCAGGAAGAGGAGCTGGCCGCTGCGCAAGGTGGCGGGGCCGAGGACGGCGAGAATGGGGAAGGGGAAGGGGAGGAGAAGGAGAGCGAAGAGCTTCAGGGCGAGAACACAGCCGACCAGGTGGCCGACCAGCTGAAGACCACGTCGCTATCGGACGAGCGCCCGCCACCGTTACAGCCAGCACAGCCAGCGTCGGAGGCCCCCGGCCAGCAGCCGCAGCAGGCGGCGAAGAAGCGCAACCGCCAAAAGGAGCGCATGGCCCGCCGCGCCGCCGAGCAGGAGGCCGCGGCCGAGGCGGCCGAGGCGGAGGCGGCCAACATGACGGACCACCGGACGCTGGAGAAGACGTACCTGCTGAAGGAGTTCGAGGCCAACAACCTGGTGGAGAAGGAGATCCAGCCGGACGGGCACTGCCTCTTCTCGGCCGTGGCGGACCAGCTGCAGCAGCAGGCGGTGCCGCTGGGCGGCGAGGCGGGCGCGGCGCCGTACCGGGCGACGCGGCAGCGGGCGGCCGACTACATGCGCGCGCACGCCGCCGACTTCGCGCCCTTCCTCGACGAGGACTTCGACGCCTACGTGGCCAAGGTGCGCGCCACGGCCGAGTGGGGCGGCCAGCTGGAGCTGACGGCCCTGGCCCGCGCCTACGGCGTCGAGATCCGCGTGCTGCAGGACGGCCGCACCGAGACCATCGGGCCCGCCGGCGCCGGCGGCGACGACGACGACGACGCCCCCAAGCGCATATGGCTCGCCTACTACCGCCACGGCTACGGCCTGGGCGAGCACTACAACTCGCTCCGGCAAGCCGCCTGACGGCCTCCCTTCTCCTCCGCCTCCTCCTCCTCCTCCCCATCACGAGAGGTAGAGGAATAAAAAGAAATGCCCCAGCCCATCCCGGGAGACGCCATGCGTGTGTTGCGGCGGCCGAAGCCCTACTCGGGACCCAACCAGCCTTGACAAGATCCACTCGTGCTACGGTTTCCCCATCCTGGTGTAAATATTGAGGCACCCGACCCAGATTCCCGAGCCGCCCAACCAGAAGCTCGGGTGTCAACGAGACTGCAACACGAGTTTCGGTAGTTTTCGTCAACCCAGTGTTCGTGGGCCTTATTCGGGTGTCTCTCTGGCCGGAGCGACGGGGGCATGAAGGGGCGGATGTGCGGAGGAACAAGTTAGAGTCGCATACTCCTCTTCGATGGCTCGGCGATAGGGGGGGGCATCCGCCGGGCCGAGGCACAACGCCAGCCTGCACGATTTCCTGCGTGAACCGCTGGCCTTCACTCCGGTGGGGGGGGGCTTCCCATAGCAAGCGAGATCGTTAGCCTTCCCCGTCGCCTCGGTGAGTCCTTCTGCTGATGACCGGTAGCTTCTGTAGTGCGAGGCGGCTACTTGAGAGATGTATCAGATCGAGCTCCACCACAAAATCAAAACAAAGCTGTCCTCGACTTCTCTCTCCGCGGCAGTGGGACCATCGGTGGCCCCCCGGGAGGCTGTCAAAACCACACTCGATCCCCAACTCTGCTCCAGCTTCGGTTTCCCATTCGTCTTCTTGGCCTACGGCCTTCCCCCGGTCTATGATGCCGAACGGGGGGAAATAGGGTTGATACTGATCCGGACGGCGATGGCCCGGGTCCTCGTTGGTATCAACGAAGTGAACATCCGAGCAGCAGCTGGGCGGATGCGGTCCCGGCTCTTGGCAGTATTTTCGACGGGCGTCCCCCTGGCCGGATCATCCGGCCTAGTGATAGATTTCCGCTCCAGGGGAAGACCCGTCTCCCCCTTTTCCTTGCGCGCGTGCGCCTGAGGCCTGGCTTAGTAGTCGCCAAGCCGGGGGCTCCCTTCCCCTGACGGTGCCATGGACGAGTCTTTTACGTAGTGCCGATGGCTTGCAGTCTGGGGACTCGAATGCAACGACGATCAGAAACCAGGAGGGGGTCCCGGATAGACGTCTTGCACTGCGGATTGCTTTGCGGAAACTACGTAGCGCTGCATAGGCCTTCCGCCGCTCAGGAGCATCAGAACCACAAGTGCCTTTGCTCTAGGTGAAAATTCGGGTCCTCCGTGCCGTCGAGGTGCTCTTGGAGGCATGGTTTGCCGTCTGGGTCGTCCTTGGTCGGCGTAGTGTTCGCTAGCAGATGTTCAGTAGGGGGTTCAATCAAGGGTATATTCGTTCACTAAAGGCACCGTATGTGTATTTGGAGCCCGGGGCAAAGAGCCCTCGAGTGATTATTTCGAAGCTTAGAGAAGACGCCATGGTGGATACTGTGTTCCGAACTGATCTAAGGAGCATCCTCCCTTTCGCTGGAAGTGGGCTACAACTACACCAACCAGCCCTTCGACATAGCCCTGTTCAGTATAATCGAGGACCTCATTCTGGTCCCGCCGCCAGAAGCTCTTGATCCCATCATCGCCCAGATACGGTCGAGCCTTCCTCTGGCGGTTTTATGCCACTGTTCTTTTTCTCTCTCTTATCCTACACTAGTCCCAGACCATTGCCCAGATGAGTAACCACAGCCTTTCTGGGGTAACGACAAGACGAAAATCGAGCCGTCCTACATTCGCAATATTCTCCGGGTACCGTTTATGTTTCGTCCCAAAATAGACGGGCCCCGGGAGGCACCCGTATCGAGTTTATAGAGGGAGGAAGAGCACAAGAGATAAGAGGAGATGGATGTATAGATTGACAAGAGCCGCGAGACGGGTAAGCTTTGTACAGGCACGGGGGCCCTTGTGTGTCTATCTTCTGGATTTTCCTCTCAGGCCATGGGGTGGTATCGTAGCTGTTATCTTCTCTCACGCTTTCAACAGCCTACGGTGGTTCGGTGTTTGTTGCTATTTGCTTAGCTTACTTGTAAAGAGAACTTGCATCGTGGGTAACGAGCAATCGGACTCTTTGGTTCCCTCTGGATCCGTGTAAGAACTGCTCAGTGAACCATCGGCTATGCAGGAAAGCCGTGGCACTGCAGAAGTGTATCGATATGGCGACAGAGGATCATAAGGGCAGTCCCGAGAACAATACCCAGTCCACCCATCCTAACAGTACCATTACAAAAGGAGGGCATGTTCCCTTGTGAGGGGGGGTCCGCGCCATGGCGCTTTCAGAAAAACGACCCCACGCCCCAATGCGAGCGAACGATGTTAACACTCTTTCTGGTTGACAACGGAATTGGGTGCTCAATGTTTGACAAAACGATTCCCTTGCCGACCCTCGCGTATCTTCCTTCCCTCCCCCACTCCAACGACTCGTTATCATACATCGGCCTCTGATAATGAGCTCACCACTGACCGCCCTCTCCCGAGGACATGGGATCCCGTACCAAGACCACCGACACGCAACTCCGTGGTCGTTATAGGCACTGCAACGTGACTTCATCTGCGCCCGCGTGTAACCCCCACTGCGGGCTGCCATTCACGAGCGACAAACCCGGAAGCCGTACTGGCGGGAGGACTTTCGACGGCCCCGCGTCGTCGCTTGCCGCATCGGATGGGGGAGGGGTTGCATTTCGTACCGCGCCGCCTAGCCGACCAACACGGCGGCCCCGGCCAATGGTGGCCCCCCTCCGGGCAGCCCACCTTGGGACCATGTTTGCGTTCCGCTCACCCACATCACAGCTCACCGCAGGGGACCAGCATGGACGGGCGGAATAGATGCGATGAGAACGGGGGATCACCTTCCCTCTCCAGCCGGGTCAGGAGGGGGAGACCTGCGTTGGAGGACGTCAGAGCGTGACGTGACCATCACAGAATGAAATCCGTGAATCATAAGGGACGATGGGATGCAAACTCGGCGTTGACGAGCTGCCTGAGCGGACCTGGGTTTGAAGTATAAAAGGGATGAAATACTTGAGTTGGTTTTCACAATTTCGAAACGTTTCCCTCCCCCAGACCACCAGTCTTCCTCCATTTCCCTCTCTACCAGACAGCTACATCGCGAGTTTGATACTCAGACGCAAGTTCCAAGTCAGAGGACACACATACCCTCAAAGCCCGAGCCCGTACACCCTATATCCTTCTTCGCTCCCCATTGCATACTCAAGATGAAATTCTCCCTCATCGCACTTCTCGCTACTCTCATGACCTCGGCGGCAGGCCAGGCAGAGTGTGATTGGTCCGGACGGGGCTGCTGGTTTGTCTTCTCTTTTTTCCACTTTCTCTTCGTCATACGTGCCATAAGACCTAACTTGGGCCTACAGCCAGGCCCTCATAGGAGGCGGGTACGTCTGTTCCTGCGACGGGGGCATCTTGACTGCCGTAGCGGACTGCCACGGGGCGAAGTGCATCGTTGCCAATGGCCAACCTCGCTGCCAATGAGAGGAAAGGCGCGCGGGAGCCTCTTCCGAAGGGACTTGGCGGCAGACCTTGGGATCGGAGCAAGTGAGGTGTTACGGATGGGCCTTTGGGAGGATGGTTTTTTCGATCATGTGCGGGCACCCGGTCGGAGGGATATGTGTGGGGTATGTTACGGGGAAGAGCCCATCTTACGAGTATCATGACAGTATTTACTAATACCATCCAGTCGAGAATTAAATAGCAGGAGTTTGCAGGTGCTTCGCTCACGGGGGAATATCCCGGTCTCCAAAACTCGTGGGTTATACAAGTGGTTCTTAACTCCGCCCCGAGCACATACCACACCCATACCGATTCAGCATCAAAAACGGAATATCTGCCGGTCATGGGATATCGTAATGGAGTTTTTCATCTCTGGTTGGTGCAGGAATTACGGGCTGTTATGGCGGCAACGCATAGGATCCCTATAGAGTGCCTCATCGGATAATACGGGAATTGGGTCAACCCTCCCGAAAATCATGCCACCACACATTAGGGATAGAAGTCGCATGACTGGCTTATTGATTACTGAAGAGAAAGCAACTATATTAAAAATCAGACCCAGTTCGAGTGTCTTCGTGGCCCTTGCCCACATATTCTGTTTGCTGATGCTCTTCAGGGCCACGGTGTCGACGATTTTCCATCTCTGCCGCTTGGGGGGTTGCCCCTTGTTCTTCTCGCCGCCCACACGGCCCCTCCTACCGACCCAAGAGCCACCCCTTACTTGAGGAGACATGCACCTCTGACGCAGGCCTCGACCGCTGCTTCTTGTACGGCGGCGTCGATTGGGGGGCTTCGGTACCGTCCGGATCGCTTGCATCCGCCCCCTCTCCAAGCGACGCGAAGCCGAGACCGCGGCTCCAGGTCGGCGATCCGCGTCGGCCTGGCCTACGTGCCCGGATGTACGCTGTTTTTTGGTACGACCGAGGGCCGGAGTGCGGGGGTCGGAACTGACATGCTGCGTCCCCGATCCGCCATTGGCCAGCGCGGTAAAGCGTGGCCGCCGAAGCGATACAGAGTGCGAAAGGCAATGAATGCAATTCACCTCGGTCAGAGCCCAGTAACATACTCGGGCCCGCATACAACAACGTCAGGAGTAGGATGCAGCCCCCGCACTCTTACCGCTCGTTTTTCTTCCTTACGTCGGTGTTTTTTATCGACTGGGTCTCTCCGGGGCTCGGTCGCGCCCTTGCCTCAACCACAGCCCGGCCGGGCCACCCTGGAAGCGGGCATGCGGCGTAGAGGGCAATGAAATCATCAACGTATGCATGGCGACTGGGAGGAAGCTCGAGGCCGGCAGAAACTGCCACAGGACCGCCTCCGCACCAGGGAAGCATGCGTGGCTCGATGCCTTGACGAAGCGACCCGGCCCCGCCATGGTCCGAAAGGGGCCCAGGGGACACCGTCGACTTCAAGTCACCTTGAAGGCGCCTATGAATCTTGCTAGTTGCCTCAACGAGATGACGGCACGACATGAGCATGCATGGCAACCTCCTGTCACTCTACGGAGAAATGCCTCAAGTAATCCTTCGCATTATCATTTGTGTTACACCAGTAAGTATGATGTATGCATCGACACCCACAGCTCAGGGGCCCTAGTACCCATCCTCATCCTCTCTCACCTCCGCCTTCACGGCCCCGACGCCGTTGATGCCCGTCCACGCGCCGTCGGGCTCCCAGGTGCCCGCGGCGGACCACCCCAGCGCCCGGCCCTCCCGCAGCCAGCTGAAGCGGATATAGTCGGGCACGGCCTGCGGGCTCCGCCTCCAGACGAAGCCCCGGTGCTCCTCGCGCGCGTCCCGCCGGCCGTCGCGGACGAAGTGCCGCCGCTCGCGCTCCACGTCGTTCAGCCGCATGCTGATGCCGTCCACGCCCGCGGGCACCGGCGTCCGCCAGTGGAAGGTGGCGTTGGACCCGCCGAAGCCGACGGTGATGGCCGGCGCGAGCATTTCGGGGTACGGGGGCGCGGGGGCCCCGGAGGGGGGGGCCGGACCCGGCCCCGTGCGGGGGGCGGAGAAGGGGAGGACGGGGCCCGATCGGGCGATGCTCACGACGAACAGCCCGAGCAGAAGGCCCTGGGAGAGGAGGGCGGAACGGGGGCCGCCGGTGGGCGGGGACCGCGGCAGGGAAAGAACGCCGGCCAGCGCAAAGTAATACAATGGTGTGTGCAGGGGGGCCATCCAGGTGGGCGGAAGGACGTCGAGCGACAGCAGTCCGAGCCAGAAAGCCCCGAGCCACAGCGCGGCCCGGTCCAGCGAGACCGCGGCTTTTGGCGCCGTCGGCCCGTGTGGCCGCTTGTAGATGGCACCGGCGCACAAGACAGCCATGGCAAGTGCGCCCACGGCCGAAAGGGGCGGGGCCGAAGTGGTGGCCGGCCAGAAGTGGACGGGGACGGGGGCCGTGGCGGGCGAGGGCATGGTCAGCCGGGCGTGCACGAAACCCACCGCCACGGTGGTCAGCAACGGCACGGCCGCCGAAGCGGAGAAGAGGACCACGGCGGCCGTGAAGGCCGCCGACAGATAGGGCAGCGTCCCGCGCCGGTCCCGGGGGGGCGCGCACGCGAAGCCCGAGTCGGGGCGGAAGCGAAAGGCCATGGGGAAGTAGGTGCGCACAGCGGCGGACTCGACGCCGTACATGCGCGACGCTTGGAAGCTGTTGGTCATGGAGCCGGTCCGCACCAGGCCGCAGCCGCCCCGGGCGTCGTCGACGAGGCCGTAGTGGACGGCGGCGGCGCAGATGTGCGAGTCGGCCCGGTAGTACGGGCCGCCGATGACGAGGGGCCGGCCGACCAGCTCGGCGGCGCCGACGAGGTGCGGCGTCTCGGCCTGGGCCTTGCCGCAGTGGGCCGGGCAGGCGATGGGCAGGACCTCGTCGAACCGGGCCGGCAGGCAGTTCTCCCCCTCGAGGCCGCAGACGTCGGCGGGCCAGAACGAGTCGGTGCACGAGAGCCGCCGCACCGGCTTGAGGACGCCGTCGACCTCGACGGGCAGCATGCCGACGTCCGACAGCACCAACACGGCCAGGCCCCAGGCGAGGCCCGCGACCGCGAGAAGCAGGGCCCGCTGCCGACGCCGGGGCAACTGTCTGTGTAACCACCGCGCTGGCGGCGTCATCGGCGGCGCGACTGCCGTGGCTTTGGGATTCCACGTTTGCTCCCGGTCCGGCGCCGTGGAAACGGAATCCGTCGGGCTCGCCACGCTTGGCGCGCGGAGTCCTCCCATGTCTGCCGTCATGCTCGAAGCACGTGCGGCTTTGTCGATAGGTTCAGCGCCGCGCTGGGGGTCGGTTGCTCCCTGGCAACCTGGAGCCTGGCCAGAGATGTTCGCAATGCTGGGGCGGGAAGCTGAAGAATCGCCCGCAACGACCAGATATCTGCTGGCACGGGAAGGTCGGAAATTGACAGGATAGAAGAATGTCGAAGGCAATGGGGTCACATACTGACAACGAAACATATATATATATATATACATGTCCGTCTCTGCCCCCCCTCCCCTGGTTGGTAACCCCTGGCCCTCCTGTTCCTCCGGCCAAGATATGAAACGCGTTTCGCGATGGGTGAGTAAACCGGGGACTTGACCACCTGGGCGGCAAGGTCTGTGCACACAGCACACGGCTCTGCAATGCATTGGAATGGCCAGGGCCCGAGCAAAGAGGACGTGTGAGCGTGATCATATATGTGCGAATGGCGTGAATACGAAGTAGATAGGTAGGCAAAGGTCGAAACGTTCATGGGAATGCTGATGCCGACCTGTAGGTAGTATAGCTCCAGTCCAGGCTCTACATTAGCCACGCGTGTCCGTCTGTCTAAGCGCCGTATGTCCACACGCGCAGTACCGAGCGCCGGGGGGCGTTTGGCCCTCCATGTGCCTGCGCCGTCGTCCAGAGGCCCCCTACCCTCCTTATGTGTGTGTGTATGTATCGACGGCTGGCGGGGGCGATGGCAAGTCCCGGGATACGCGCGAGGCCATCAAACGCTGGCGGCAGCCTCGACGGCCCCGGCGGCCTTGAAGGCCTTCTTGCTGGACCAATTTATCTCGACGTTGTGCATCCACTCCATATATCGAGACCAGCCTAGCCGAGGGTCAGGCAACGGGACGCGGGGAGAGAGCCGGGTCGGCGAGGGACGAGGGGGGGAGGGGTGGGCATACTCCAGTAGGCAAACTTGCGCCCAAAGTACTTGCCGGCGAAGGGGACCAGTATCATGGTCAGGAGGAGCTGCAGCTGTTCCAAGCTCTGCTCCCACTCGCGCTGGTCGTAGTCGTCATCGGAATGGAAGGACTCGGTCGACGTCGAGGGCAACGAGTCGATGTCGTCGTGGTCGGAGGCCGGGGCGTCTTGCATGGCGTACGAGTCGTAGAGCGACATGTTCTGGCGGACGAGGGGAGGGGGAGCGGGAGGAGGAACTGGGGGGTGACAGACTCGCGGCGACGACGCGCGCTGTCGCTTGGGATCGAGACCAAGACCCCGCGAGCGATAAGAGTGGGGGGGGGGGGGAGACAGCGGTGCGGGAATGTCGTGATGGGATCGTTTCCAGCGTCGAGGACAGACGGCGTTCAACAATGGCCCGTCACTCAATGGAAGGGATCAATGCCTTGCTGCTCCAGGTTCGGATCGGTTCGTCCACTCGTCACCGTGCATCAGCCGCATCCGAGTGCTGAGGTCCGAACTTGGGCTGCTGGGGGGAAGAGGAGCCGACTCCATCCGGGCCGTTGATTGGCTCCGACCCCCGCCGTGCGCCGTTCCGCATGTATCTATTAGTAGACCTACATTATATGGAAGGTATGGATGTACCCTATAGTACCTACCTCTTAAATATCTACCTACATACCTCTTCTCTGAGCGTGTGCTTGAACTCCCTCGTGAAGAGGTCTGTCTCTTTTTAGTCCTCTTAGCCTCCATGGGACATTATTTAAGTAGGTGGTCACTTATCAGTCCGTACTCAACAGGGAAAGGACGAACAATTTATGGGTGCACTGCAGTATCTTTGCTGGTAGAGAGAGTCATTTTACTGGACTCCAGTTCATTGAGAGGTAGGAATGTTGTTTTGCGCTACTATACGTACTACGATAGTATTGAAGTAATGTATGCCACTGCTAGCCCCGTTATGTAGGTACATCGTACTTACCTTCCTCTTGTCTGGCAACCTGGACCGTCTAGTGTCAGCGTAGCCCCTCCGAATGCGCTGGCACACCTGGAGAAGTCGATACCTCTATGTACACGGATGCACGGCATAGAGGCAAAGGCACGCATTGAAAGGACAGGTGAGAGCTGCCGAGAGGTGAGTCAGAGCCGTGGACACTCAACTCGACTTAATAGACACCCAAGGACCCAAAGCCCAAGCACTCAGCCCAAAACAACAAGCCAGGGATACCAATCCATCTGCCGCCCGTGGGCAAAAGCACCCCTGGGTTTGACCGACTACCCTACCTACTTACCTACCTACCTTAGGTACCAGCACCCGAGCCAGCAACAACCACCATCCCATAACCCCCCCAACGTCATTTGGGCAGCCAAACTCCAGTGCCGCAGACCTGACGTCGAATTTGCTCTCCCATCTCCCACTGCCACCAAACAAACAAAGCAGACGCGGACGCATACATCCCCCTTCCCCGGCCACAGAGACCAAAGGATTCTCGCCACTCTTCCGTCCTCTTCGACCGGCCGTCGATTCATTCAGCAGCTCCCGAAACACTTGGATTTGTTCCGCGTCCCTTACACCAAATCCGTTCGCCGGCTTTCACCCAGGCACACACACACACACACACACACACACACACACACCATCTTCATCCGCCGGCCGCACCGCCGACTCATTCGCCCGAACGCCTTTTTGCCGACCGCATCCGAACCATCTGCCTACCTGCCCACTGGACTCGTCGGGTCGGCCCATATACAAACGACACAGACCACAGCCCCAAGCAACCATCCCATCGCCAGATCTGCCGGGCTAGGCCTCGCTGGAGTCGCACTACAGGAACCCGCCGAGGCACGCGCATTTGGGACCTCATTCTAGCTAGCCAACATGAGCTCGCCCGAGGTAAGCTACTGCCATTTCCTACGATCCCACATGCCGGGGCGCGCAGTAGTCGCCCCCGTCGCTTTCTTCCCCTTGGGGCTGCGTGCAGCATTGGCGTGCGCCGCGTACAATGGCCGGATGGTCGGGGTGGCATGACTACATCTGCGTGCCAGCCCTCTTTCGGGCCAGGTCGTCCAGTGCCTGCGCCGGCAGCCAAGCAACAAGTGTTGGCAGCGCGCCCATCGAGCCCAGAGAGAGAGAGAGTCCGAGAGACGGGGGGGGGAAGAGCGCAAGAAGTACGATCCAAGTAGGAAGGCAACGCCCCCGTCCGTCTGTTTATCTGTCCGCTCCATGGTGATGGCCCGCATGGCACATGGCAATCGCGCATGGCGACGGGGCCTGCAGGGCTCGCTCGCATCCATGATGACAATGGGCATCGGGAGCTTCGATGGTTTTCTGGACGGGCGGCGTAGGTCGAGCCACAGGCCAACCCCACCAATGGCGGCGGCTGGCGGCTCTACCCCACCTTTTTTCGGCTCTAGCCCAGCCAACAAAGAGAGACTGGCGGCTGTGAGGCAGAATCAAGCGAGCGAACTTGCACAAGCACGAAGCCACTTTCGCCGCCCGCCGCGCACCACCAAAAATTGCGAGGAGTCACATACCTCCGTTCCGAGTGGGAAGAGTCATACATACATCCCCGTACACCTATTCCACCCTCCCATCCTTACATACGCACATCACCGCCGCCCCCGCCCCCCCTTTGGATCAAACGACGACCCTTGCTGTACGCTACGACCTCTCCCCTCCCCTTTCGTTCCCTTTGCCTTCTTCCCCCCGCCTCGCATCCTCTTTCCGCGCCCGCTCGCTCGCCGCCTTCCCCCCCCGACCACCCGCTCCGGTTGATTAACGCGATACCGCTACAGGAATCCCGCCCCGCACCGCCCGACCGCAAGACGCGCAAGTCCGTAGTGTTTGATTCAGAAGTCGACGTAGTCGAAGCCGACGGCAAAGTCACCACCATGGCCACCACCGAAGAGACCAAAGACTCGGCCCAGTCCCACGCTCCCAGTACGCCGCCGCTGTCGGACGCCTTGGGAGCCTTTACTAATAACGCTGGTGACGCCCCAGCCGAGGAACAGGCCCCTGCCGCCGAGTATGGCATGGACTTGTCCATGATGAAGAAGAAGAAGAAGAAGGCGAAGAAGACGGAGGAGGGCGAAGGCGAGGACGCCGACGGTGCCGCAGATGATGCCGCCGGCCTGGACCTTACGGTAAGTCGACCCGCCTCGGCCGCGCCCCCGGTCCCCCCGATGTCCTGCCGCGGCCCCTGCTAACGCGCCCTCGGCACAGATGAAGAAGAAAAAGAAGAAGAAGACGGCCAAGGACGGCGACGACCTGGCCGAGAAGATTGCCGCCCTCGAGCTCGAGAAGGAGGGCGGTGCCGAGGGCCAAGAGGCCGCTCCCGAGGAGAAGGAGGAACAGACGGGCGACATGGACAAGGGCACCGGCATCTGGGAGCACGACGAGACCAAGCCCATCATGTACGAGCTCCTCCTCGGCCGCTTCTTCAACCTGCTCGCCCAGAAGAACCCCGACCACGCCTCGAGCGGCGCCAAGAGCTACAAGATCCCGCCCCCCCAGTGTATGCGCGAAGGCAACAAGAAGACCATTTTCGCCAACATTGCCGAGATCTGCAAGCGCATGAAGCGAAACGACGAGCACGTCATCACCTACCTGTTCGCCGAGTTGGGTACCACCGGTTCCGTCGACGGAAGCCGGCGCCTGGTCATCAAGGGCCGCTTCCAGCAGAAGCAGATCGAGAACGTCCTGCGGAAATACATCAGTACGTCGTTTTCCCTCGGGATGCCCGCAAGGAAGATACTGACTCTGCCCTCCCAGTCGAGTACGTTACGTGCAAGACGTGTCGATCGGCCGATACGGAGCTCAACAAGGGCGAGAACCGTCTGTACTTCATCAACTGCCACTCGTGCGGCTCGCGCCGATCCGTCACTGCCATCAAGACGGGTTTCACCGCCCAGGTCGGCAAGCGTCGGAAGATGCGCATGCAGGGTTAAGCATCATTTTTCGTTTGTGGGCGGCGTTGGATTCGGTGGTGGGCATTGCAGGAGCTTGTTGTGGACGGCATACCGTGCCACGGTTATGAGGAATTTCACTTCCTCAGCGCAGGTAGACGTAATGCTTGACATCAAGACGTCACACACTTTTGCTCAATCATCAAACGCTCCGTTTCTCCCGCCATGCGGCGTCCTCCGCGGGTTGGGAAGGCCATCAGGAGGACTCGCTCGTCTAAGGATCAATTATCTACATAAGTACTTACCTATGCCTACGACCTACCTATGTCCGCCATCGCCAGCCGACTCCAGTGACTTGTAGGGAAGCCACCAGATTGCATCCCGCATGGCGTGCCTGATGGCCTGGCCGGCAAGAGACCACCAGCATGAAGTAAAAGGCCGATACAGATTTCCCAGTTCCTTCCTTCCACTCTGGAGCTGGTCATGGTCATCCTGTAGATATAAGCGTGGGGTCTTGGTAGAGCGGGAGAGCCAGTGCTCCTGGGATCAACGCGTGTGCCCCACTATCGCAAGCACATACGTACATTGATGTACGTATACATCCATACCTGCCCATCTGATCCCTCGATGGGAGGGACGGCCTCGCCATCCCGTCACTCCTGTTTCCTCACGTCATTTTTACCCCCCGCGACGTGTATCTAGCTATACCCATGAGCGGCGCGCTACTCGTCGAAGGCCAGTCGGGCCTCCCGGTCGACAATCCTACCGAGTCGTACTGGCATAAGCAGCCGTCCGAGAAGCTGCTGGGCCACCGCACGACGGCCCATCTGCCCAGCGCCGCCGATGTGGTCATTGTGGGGAGCGGCATCACGGGTGCCAGCGCTGCCCACACGCTCAAGGAGCGCCAGCCCGGCTTGGACGTCGTGATGCTCGAGGCCAGGGAGGCTTGCTGGGGCGCCACCGGGAGGGTAAGTTGTTTTGTTCCGGCCTTTTTTTTTTCTTGCATTGGCCCCTCCTTCTTGCCTCGCGCTTTCGTCGCCCAGGGTGAAATAGAGGGAGGAGGGGGGACATACCATGACCACCACGAGCACCAAGCTGACGGCTTTGGACAGAATGGAGGCCACTGCCAGCCTGCCATGTACGCTGCGCCGCCTCACATCGCCTCGTTCGAGCTGCGCAACTACGCGTACATCAAATCGCTGGTCGAGGACTACAGCATCCCCTGCGACTGGCACTCCACGTCGGGCGTCCACGCCTACTACAGCCCCGCCCTCTTTTCCGTGGCCGAGGACGTCGTCAAGCGCCTGGCCGAGTCGTACCCCGACCTCGCCGCCAACGTGGCCGTCGTCAAGAAGGGCGCGGCCGGGACCCCCGCCTACCTCCTGGAGGGGGAGCGGAAGGAGCTGACGCTGGAAGGCCTGCGGGTGCCGGGGGCCGAAGGCGCCATCGTGCAGTGGAGCGCCGCGAGCCTGTGGCCGTACAAGCTGGTGGCCTTCGTGCTTGAGCGGTTGCTGGCGACCGAGAACGGCGGCTTCAACCTGCAGACCAACACGCCGGTGACGGGCCTCCAGCGAGTGGAGCCGCCCACCAACCTGTCGAGCTCCGCGACGGCGGCGGCGGCGGCAAGCCATGCCGCCTGGATCGTGCAGACGCCGCGCGGCCCCATCGCCGCCAAGCACGTCTTGCTGGCGACCAACGGGTACACGTCGCACCTCCTCCCGCAGTTCGCCGACTTGATCGTGCCGACGCGCGGCCAGGTCGCCGCCCTGAAGCCGCCGCAGGAGCCGCGGCCAGGCGAGCCGCCCCTGGACATCGGCCACACCTTCTACATCCTCGGCGAGGAGGGCGGCGACGACGACGCCGCCGCCCCCTCGGTCGGCCGGGACGACTACCTCGTGCAGCGGCCCCCGCCGACGGGCGAGCTGATCCTCGGCGGCGGCCGGCAGCTCGCCGCGCGCCGCGCCGTGGGCGTCTGGGACGACGGCGCGCTCGACGAGCCGGTGCGCTGGTGGCTCCGCGGCGAGCTCCCGGCCGTCATGGACCTGGGCCTGCGGGCGGCGCCGGGCGAGGTCGAGGCCGAGGAGCACCGGGGCCACCGCGTGGGGCTGGCGGCGGCCAACGACGACGACGCGCCGCCGCCGCCGCCCAGGAAGCAGGACCTGGCCGCGACGCACGAGTGGACGGGCATCATGGGCTACTCGCGCGACGCGCACCCGTGGGTCGGCCCCGTGCCCACCGCGGCCGGCGGCGGCGACGGCCTCTGGCTGTGCGCCGGCTACACGGGCCACGGCATGCCCAACGCCGCCCTCTGCGCCCGCGCCGCCGCCGCCATGCTGCTCGGCGCCGACGAGGTCGACCTGCCGCCCGAGTACGAGCTGACCGAGGACCGCCTCCTCGAGGCCCGGAAGCGCGACACCGTCGCCGTCGCCGAGGAGCGCGACGGCCTGCTGTTCGACCTGCGCTCCCTGTAGGACGGGGTAACCGCCCCGGGCGGGGAGCACGTGGGAGCTTAGTAAAAAGCAGCGATAGGGAGGAGGAGAGGGCCTGCTCGTAGATGCAAAGATACGGAGGAGATGGGGACCGCGTACGAAATGCACAGCAAGTAAATGGCAAAGCCGGGGTCTCATCCTAATTCCGCTACCTGAGTGCTTAGGTACTTATCGTGAGCATGTGCCATCCCATAACGAACGCAGCCGTATTTTTGAGGGGGGTCTCCCAACGCCTCTCTTTCTCCTTCTCCGTATTGCAGCGCTTGGTAGTAGTGGTACGGGTACGCCCCCCCCCCCCCAAACTTCGACAGTTGGCTTTCGTGTTAGCTTGCTCTCCGGACGCGTCTTACCAGGCAGAACCAGTTCTTGGTCTCCACGGTGTGGCAGGGACACGGGGGGGGTGTTTCCCTGTGGCCCGGAGCGATGCGGTCAAAGTTTTAGGGCTCGGGGGAAGCCTGACTGCTTCGCCCGGCCGAGGAGGGCCCCATGGGGTGGTGGTTCTGGGGAAGGGATGGACACGGTGAACAGAGGGGTGCCACGCGTGATTACGACGATATTGTCCAAAAACAAAAAAAGGGTATTTCCAGAGGCGGTAGAGGACGCGTCCTCGGCGTGGGTAGCCTTTTCAGATTCCGACGCTTCTCGCCGCGGTGCGGGAGATAGCCGTGGCATAGGGCGGAGTAGAAGGCGCCGTCGGATTAGTGGAAGCGCGGCTCCTACCGTAAGTAACAGAGGCAAGGAAGGCATCCGAGCGGGCCGATATCGTCACTGCTAACACTTGTGGCGGTGGTGGTGGGAGCCGTGCTACATTTTCGGCACTGGCGCAATGAGAGTCGGGACCGTGGTGTTTCTGGTAGAAACGTACGTGGTTGGCCCCATACTGGACGTAGGAACCACGCCGGTTCGGGGCGGTGTGACTCCCCTGGCAATTTCAACATCACTTCCACTGGCGGATGACGAGGCTTCGTTGTACAGTCGGGTAGCCGTTGGACCTGTACCAAGCACTGAGCTGCTGCGACTGGCCCTGGTGGGCTTCGAGTCGCTACCGGACTCGGGAGCAGTTCCGGATTCAGGAGTCAGGGAGGAGTTGGCACTCTTGGCATCCTCGATAATGGCGGAACGCGAAGGCGTACTGGTTAGTGGTGTAGTACTTGGGGTCGTGGACGTTTCCGAGCTGTGAATGCTGCGGGTGACGGAACCCGAAACCCCATCCAGCATGCCAGCCAAATCGGAGCTCGCGGCTGAGCTCGCGTCCGGGATCGTAGACCCGAAGGCTCTCGAGCTGCCTGCAATTCCCATACGTGCCGAAGACTCGGCAGAGCGCTGAGAAGCGGAGGAAGCACGACGAGAAGACAGGTTCGTCGTGGTAACAGCGGTACGATGGACCGTGGGCGGGTCGAATTTCGACGAGACGCCAGAGCTGGTCAGAACCGGTGTTGGGGATGCCATTCTGGAAGGCGAGGACGAGCATCTGGTCAATGACTGCACAATCGCCAAGATTGTGGACGCTGCAACGGCCGTCGAGGAAACGGAGAGACTCGAAGACGCGCTGACGGCCGGCGAATCTGCGGCCTCTGTAGTAGCAGTGCCCATCTTAGTGGACGACGCCGTGGCTTCAGTCCTGGGAGACGAGGGCGAACCCTTCGAAGTCGTCATGCTCCAAGGGCTCCCGGTACGTCTGAGAGATGTGGATTGTTCGGGGTTGTGGGAGGCGATGGGCGATGTCTCAGTAGCAGTTGTGGTTCCGCTATCTGTCTGTGCAGAGAGGACCGGCTCAGCCGGTCTCACTCTATCCGATGTATATGTGATAGTCGCACTCTCCCCCCGGCCTGGTGTTGAAGTCTTCGAGAATGACGGACGCGGCCCGGTCCAAGACGAAGTAGACCGAGTTGTCTGCACCAAGTGGCGGCTGGGGCTTGATGCCACGAACCCTGAACTGGACCGCGCCACGGTGACTGTGACATATCGCGTGGTCGTGGATCTGGCGGTTGTCGTGGACCGCGGCCGAGAGGTTCCTGCCTCTTCGGACGACCGAGTGATCGTGGGGGGTGGAAAGATAGCCATCGTCGTCGGTGGACCCCCTTGGCCCGAGTGCGTACTCTCTGGAATGATGGAGTACCTCATGGAGCCGGTGCCCGCGGTGATGGGGATGACTCTGAGAGTTTCGAGAGACCCATCAGAGCCAGTCACGGTGGACAAAATCGTGGGCTGGGCGTCCCGAGGTCCTGAAGCAGGAGTCGTCCCGGTATCATGAGGAAGGGTCGGGACAGGCCGTACGAAGCTACTGGCCAGTCCCGTTGGTATTGACTCGATAGGAGGCGCAGCAGCCATGTCGCCGTCGTCCATTTCCGCCAACATGCTTTCAAGAGTAGTCTGCAGCTGCATTATGAAAAGTACTGCTTGATCCGAAACATTGCGGAAATCAAGCAGCAACTGCTGGGCTTTGATAATTGCACCATCAACGTCGGCCTTGTCGAAACGAGTCTCTTCATCCGCACGCTGACTGTCGATGGACGCTCGGCGCCGCCAAGGCATATGTGAGGGCCATGCTTGTTTTGCCTGTGGTCTGATCCAGGGGCCAGACGAGGTGTCCCCCATACCTTCAGCCCATGCCTCCTCGCTCTTTGGGTGGCCTGCTTGGACGGGGTCGGGCGTTCGCTCCGCCACGATGCCACGGAGAACGGGTGTCAGTATGGCCACGAAGCTCGCCGGGATTTTCATGGCTGGAAACGAAGCCAGTGCATATCAAGTATAGTGATTCGCTTTTACCATTGAACATGCAAAAAGAGCTTGTCTATATACGCGTTAAAGTGCTCGGTTCCTTTTGCACGATCCGAGTGGTCATGCTGGCAATATAGGTGCCGGCACGCCACCAGTGACCTTACCTGCCTTTGTTCGGACTCGACCATCCACGCGTATGTTGGTTCGGGCTATCAAACCACGGCCATGAAACCGCGTTGGTTGTCGGGTCGCTTCTGCCATTGTTGGAACGTTTGGCCCCGAAGGGCCGCCCTCCCACGATCGTCCATAGGTACCGGGCGGCCAGAGGGTCTAGAACTTGGGCGGCATACAGGACGCCGATGCACATATACACGAGGCAGCCGTCTCAACGCATACGTGCTTACTCATGCTCGCCTTTCCCAGTGGGCTGGCAGCGATGTGTCGAGATGGCAGAGGAAGCGCTCACACTTGGTCGTACTGCGACGTCCAAGGGCTGCTCAGGCGCATTCCAGTGCTCAAGCCTCGCCTTTTTTTTTTTTTTTGGGCAAGACAAGAAAGCCTAGTCCTGCGGGGTGCCCGGCGATTGACTGGAAGATAGGCGGTCTTGGATGCCCAGCTGTTCCGACGAGCACAGTGGGTCGAAATGAATGAATGAATCCTTCACAGCCTCTACGCCCCGATGCGCCAATACGGTAGCGGGAGGGGGCCCGACTCATCGTCGTCCGCATCTCACTAAGAGCTTCTTCCCCGGGGAGGCATTCGAGCCGACGTAGCCAGCCGTTTATGTACGTATCGCCGGTCCAATCCTGGATAGATGGAGGCTCAGCTGACGAGCTCCGAACTGCACCCGCCCATCGCTCAGCTGTCGCATCATCACAAACGGCGGACTATTCGGCATGAGTGGACTCGTGGTGGAAATGAACCAGAGACAGACTGCGCAAGTAAGTTAGGAGCGACTTCCGTCTGCCGTCGGATGCAGCTCAGGAAAGTGTAGTTGCCTACGGCCCAGGTTGAGCGGTGCGGGAAGATGGCGATTGGCGGTGGACGGGTGTTTCACTGGAGTGCGCTTGCAACCATGTCCCCCCAACATTGAAGTCGGGTCGCGGCCGGCGTTTGCGTGCATGTACGTGTGTCGTATGCATCGGTGAATGGCGGGCGATGGCATCATGAAGGGGGGGGGTAAGGGGGCAGGGCCCTCCATGGCTGCGGCCAACACACCGAATGCGCGTGTATCCAACTGTGAGGGTTGCCCAGATACGTAGTTATGCCCGAGGTTAATGATGGGGGGAGGGTGCCAAGATCTGATGATGCTTGTTTCGCTTCAAGAGTGCCTTGGTCCGAACTCCGCTCTTGCGAGCAGGCTCGAGTCGTGCGATCCCGACGGCCACCCGACGCTCAAGCATGGAAGCTACTTTAGTGACGATGTCAGGCATAGATGGGTGGACGGAGGGGGTGGGATGCAGGCACATAGGCGGTTACGTATGTTCAAACGACCTGCTTTCGGGCGACGCACGAAGAATGGCACCTCAGTGGCATTCCTCCTGGTCCGCCCAACATCCATTAATAACACATGGATGGCGGCGGAGGACGCCCGCCGACTCTGCGTTGGGTTGGCGCAGCGTTTGAGCTCTCCAGTCAGCGAATACGAAGCCGGGTTTCCATTGTCCAGCCGCATCGGGCGCGCAGAAAAAGATGGTGACCGCAAGCGTCGGCGGCGGCAGCAGCAAAAGAAGCGAGGGCGAGCGGCGGATCCAGGAGGTTGCCTGGCGTCATCATGGATGGAAAGCCCAGCATCGGGCGATTCTACCACATTCATTCATTTCATGCTCCATCTTGTCTCGTGTCCCACGATGGCGATGGTCTGGTACCGATACTGACGAAGCACAGTATCAGGGTGAGGGTGCAGCGGGCGGGATAGCGGGCGTGGCGGGCATGACTGCACGGTGCTCGGTACGGGTACCTGGTAAAATTAAGGGTTCATGGGCGGCGGCCAACGACGATGCGATGGATGAGAGGAAGCGACGGGGGAGGAGAGAGAGGCTGGCAGGCGCTGGCAGGCGGATTGTCCGCCGGGCGATCACCGGCTAAGCTGGAACGGGTCTAGACCATCGGCCGACGATGGGGTCATGATGGCTCGTGCAGGCCCGGGCGGGTCGCTCTTGCGCGAGCGCGCTCTCCCGACCCCGACGCTGACACTTGACACGGGGACACGGACACACGCTGGTTGGCTGGCGGCTGTCGGGGCTGGCAGCTGGCACCAGCTTCGCCGGCTGTTACTTAGACTGGCAGCTGGTACTGAAGCTGGCACTGGCACTGGCACTGGTACTGAAGCTGGAGCTGGAGCCGGCGGCGCGGCAGCACGCGAGTGAGAGAGCAGAGCACGCGCAAAAAGTCTGGGGACACACGTCCCCCCGTCCATTTCTCGAACCCAGCCCAGCCGCGACCCCGAGCAAGCAAGCACCAAGCATATGAGCATCCATCCCGTCGTTTATTGTCCGTCAGTCACTCAGTCACGCTGCCGCCGCCGCCCTGAGCTGCGCACCAAAAGAGATAATGAGACCAAAGCCCCAAACTCTCACCCGTCGAGCCATGGCTCCCCCCCCATCAATAAATAATCCCTCCCGCTCACCGTCCTCGCCCTCTCCACGACCGCCTTGAAGTCCTCCATCGTCGCCATCTGCATTCCCAAGGTGCTGTATGCAAATGCCAAACCACCACCACCACCCTCCCTCACCACCACCACCACCACCACACCGGCACCCCTACAACCACGCCTGCCCAGGCACGAACTAACTCCGAAAGTCCATTTTTGCACCTCGGCCCCTTACCACCACCGCCGCCGCCTGCGCAGCACCACCACCAGCAGTACCAGCACACGCAACCAGCAGCTGACGAGGTGGATCTGCCCCCAAGCCATCCATCCATCTTCCCTCACCACCCGGCAAGTCAGGAAAGAAGGCGGCCTGTCTCGCCAGCCTGAACCTGAACCCAGCCAAACTTGCGCACAATCCAATCGATCGCAACCACGCCTCAACACCATAAATTACTTACCACGCGCCCGCCGCCACTTTCCCATCTCCCCCCATCACCCCCGTTGCCCATCCATCTAACACCACCATCACCATCGCACCCGTCCTTGCACCTCTTTATGCCCTCTGCAGTCCCCAACATGTCGACGCCTTCCAAGGACAAGGAAAGACGGAGGTCAGGGGGCAAGCCCTCGCTGGTCGTGCTCAAGGTGTCGCCCGACAGCCTGCGAAAGATCATCGGCTCTGCCTCGGTCAAGGAAGAATCGCCTGCCGCCAAGGACTCCAAGGAGTCGCCTGCTGCTTCTGCTACCCTGCCCTCCACTGAGGCCCCCGCTGCCGTGTCCAACGGAGACAACGCCTCCGAGTCGAACCCCAGCACGCCTGCGCCGGCCTCCATGGGCCCCCCGACGGAGGGTTCCAAGAAGAAGGGTGTGAAGCGAAGTGCAGCCGGTGCGAATGGTATGGAGCCCAAGATCCGTGGCAAGCCCGGACCCAAGAAGAAGCCGAGACTGTAAGTCAAGCTCACCCCATCCCGCTGCCCACTGCATTCACCATGTCGAGCCCATGTCGGGCCTCTTGCTTCGCGTGCCCCTGCCCGTTCCCCCTTCGACAGCACGCTCTCCTCACGACCAGCTGCTAACCCGTCGCGATAGGGAGGATGGCACCATCGACCCCAATGCGCGAGGTGGGAACGCCTACCACAAACTCGGCCCCAAGGCCAACATGGGTGCCATCAACGCCGGCCTGAGAGCGCTTGACCGCTCCGGCAAGCCCTGTCGCAAATGGAACCGGGGTGGTTTTCAGTTGAAGAGCTTCACCGGCACCGTCTGGCAGGTGTCTCGCTGGACTGCACCCCAGAAGCCGCCGCCCGAAGAGGACTCCAAGGAGCCCTCCGTGTCGGCCGAGAGCAGCAACAAGGAGAACAACAAGGAGGGAAGCCAGCTGAAGAGCGAGAACAGCAACAGCGGTGCTGATGGCGAGCGACCAAGCGTGCCTGCCAGTGTTGCCGCACCGAGCTCGCCGGCCCCCGTGCCGGTTTCCGCCGCCTCATGAGACCCTCGACACTTGCCTTTTTATACCCACCAGCAACCCGTTCATCCGGCCGTCTTTCAGCGGCTTTCTGATTTCGTTGATGCTTTTCGGAGTTTGGGAAGAGTCTTTGTACAAAAGCCTAGGCGTTCTGGCACTATACATGGAGGATCCGACGATGGTTGATATTACTCAACAACGCGCTCGCTCCAGAAGCGGTCTATCGGTGGACTTCCACATCATGGCATTGTGGGCTGAATGACAGTCATCCAAAACTGCATCGGCACGGCGTCACGGAATCATCCAGGTGGGACTGTACCATACATCAGTTGCCCTGCTTTCACTGCTTTTCATCAAGATCCAATACAATTACGGCAACTTTCGTCGATTATCATAAGTTCATAATGCATCGCGCTCCCATGCTATTTGCGTCTGTGTTATCCTCATGTCTCGCATCAGAGATACCGACCCTGTGCCTATGCCCAAGTCACATCAAGTAAGTGACCGAGGAAGACTGGAAAAATACGACAGGAAGGTTCCAAACGCCACTTAATAAACATGTACTTGTAGGGGGAGTCGGTGCTGACACTGCCACAGATGGGGCTTTTTTGCGCCATGCTGGCAAGGTTTTGTCGTAATCTTTCCGTTGTTCGCTACCGTTTTCTTCGAGTTCTTGGTATTGGCACTAAAATAAAATTGGTTCCGATGCTTCCCAACCACTGGCAGGACTTTTTTTTTTTTCAACTTTCAGTCTTGATCCAACAGGCGTACACACGACTATTTCTGCTCCTCCTCGGCCACGTAGTGCAGGTAGGCGCCCAGCAGCTTGATACCCTCGATGTAGTTGCGCTTGTCCAGCTTCTCGTTGATGGAGTGGGCGCCGTCGGTGGAGCTGCCCATGGGCAGCAGCAGCACGTTCTTGCCCGTCGCCTGCTCAAAGGTGAGGGTCACGGGGATGCTGCCACCCTCGCGCGTGTAGTCGGGCGTGACGCCCCAGACGCGCTCGACGGCCTTGCCGGCGGCACGGAAGTTCCAGTGGTTCGGGCTCGCCACCCACCACTTGCCCGTGTGCTGGGCGAAGACGTTGAGGGTGTTCTTGCTGCCGAGCTTGGCAAACGTCTCCTTGACGTACTTGTACACGCACTCGTTGGTCTGGTCGATGTCCATGTCCGGCACGGACCGGATCGAGAACTTGCCAATGACCTTGGCGGGAATGACCGTCTTGGCGCCCGGAGCCGAGTAGGCGCCCTCGATGCCGTGGAGCGACAGGGAGGGGTAGCGCCAGCGCGCCATCAGGGTGGGCTTCTTGTCCTCAAAGATGGTCGTCTTGGACCCCAGGGACTCGTGCAGGTTGTCCATGGTGAAGCTGATGTTGTCGTACAGGGACTCCTCCTCCTTGGTCACGGGAGCGACCTGCTCCATGATGCCGGGGATCTGGATCTTGCCGTGTGTATCCACCAGGCTTCCCATGACGCGAACCAGGTCCGTCATGGGCTCCTGGGCAGTGCCGCCAAACACGCCCGAGTGCAGATCGGCACCGGGTCCCGAGATCTCGATGCTGTAGTAGTTGCACCCACGCAGGCCGTATGTCAGGCAGGGCTTCTCGGTACCCAGCCAGTAGTTGTCAGAGATGCAGACGGCGTCGGCGTCGGCAAAGTAGCCCTTGCCCTCCTTCTCGATCAGCTCCTCGAGGCCCTCGGAGCCGTATTCCTCCATACCCTCAAAGCACATGAGCAGGTTGACGGGGAAGTCAACACCGGCCTTCTGGTGGGCCTCGATGGCGTTCAGCCAGCCGAGCACCGGGCCCTTGTCGTCCGTGCTGCCACGGCCAAACATGCGGCCGTCCTCGCCGACGGACAGGGTGAAGGGCTCGGTAGCCCAGCCGTCGCTCTTCTCGGCGGGCTGGACATCGTAGTGGCCGTAGACCAGGATGGTGCGCTTGTTCTTGTCGCGGCCGTAGCGGGCCAGGACAACGGGCGGCAGGTCGAGCTCGGGATGGTCGGGCTGCTTACCCAGGGGCCGCATCTCGACCTCGGCGCCGAGCGCCTTGAGCTCCGTGGCCAGGAACTCGCCCATGCGCACCACGTCGGGGCGGCGCGCGGGCTCGGCACTGACGGAGGGGATGGCGACGGCGCGGGCCAGGCGGTCGATGAAGTGCGACGAGAGCTCGTCCACCTTGCTGAAGTAGCCGTCGATCTGGGGCGCCATCTTGCGGGCTTGATGGGCGCGGATGTCGTCTGTGAGGTAGGTCCTGCGCGGGGCGACGGCGGGGGGGTTGCAGGCGAGGGAAGCGAGAAGAGCAGGGGAACGAGGACGCTGGAAGGTTGAAGCAACAGCTGGAGCGGGAGACAGGCAAAAGGATCGAGAAAGACTCGACAAGTGGGAAAGCCTCGAGGGTGGTCTGGCGAGGAGCTTCTGACGAGGGAGTCGTGTGAGCAGCGTGCGGGGCATTGGAAGGGCAAGTGCGGCTTAGAGCGGATGTTCCGGGCGGGCAAATGCAAATGGAGGGGTCCTGGGTCTGGGTCCTGCCTGTCCTGGCGATAGGAGCTGATAGTAGGAGCGAATGACGGCCGCTTAGCTAAGGGTCGAGTGGGTATGGGAGTAGCCTCGGCAACTCCAACCTCAGGAACCTTTGGTAGGCAGGTTGTATTCTCCAGAGGGTGGTGGGAACGGAAACCGGAACAGGGACACTAGGTCGGTCAGTACAGCGCGAGATGCAGGGAGAGAGAGGCAATGATGATGGCGCGAGGTGCTTCTCGCCGTGAAAAACCGAGGCCGGATGTAAAAAGTGCCCCCGGTCAGAGAGAACCCGCCGCGATATCTTTTCCCACCATCGTGGGTGGGCCAACCAACCGTGATGGAGACGACCTACCTATCTTGGCCTTTTGGGGCTCTTCGGATAGCTCGAAAAGCTCCATCCCGCCCACCGTATCCGGAATTCCCTCCAGCCCCTCCGCTGCCGGGCCATACGGAATACCATGATCTGTATGCATGCCATGATTAGTTGCAGTCCGGTGTGGGAGAAATGCATGCAAGCCGGCGGCCCTACGCACTATGCACCGGAGGTTAAGTATTTTCCAGGTCGCTCACTAACACGGCCTCGTTCCGGGCTGTTCACGTCATTGGTAAACTGTGGTGTGTGCATCAATAGCTGGCCCCCGACGGCAATTGTTCTCAGGGTAATAATATATTTCGTGGATCCCTCGCCCTTTGCTTGCATATCTAGATGAGAGTGTGTACCTACCTTACCTACCTTACGCATCTTGTTCATTTCTATTCCGCGAGATGATTATATGAACATTAACATTCATATGGCTTGACCCGCACTGGTTCTCTATCCTTAGACCCGGCCCAGATCCCCGTCATCCCCAACGTCGCTTCCTTGGCATCTTGAAGATGGTGTTGCTACCTACGAGAATTGCGAGATATTAACCATCCTTACGAGCAAACAAGTCGAGTCTGAATGGGAGGAACGAGCTCAATGGAGTATTGGAATCCAGTCTTGATCTGTGGGTGCTGGCCCAATCCACATGTCCCCGGGGAGCCCACCCACGCCGAGGAGCCCTGTATGTAAGAGGTACCTATGCAGAGACAGATGGATGCGAGGCAGTCATAATAGATCCGTCACGATCCGCACTTACTTCTATGTAATATTTACCTACCTACTCACCCGGGCTTCACTGCAGACTTCAATACAGAATGGGATAGAGACATACTTTACGGACCTCTTTATGGATGCCCCCATGCATGTGGACTTGCGTACCGGGATTTGACACATGAGGCTTGGTCTTTGGTCTAGCTGCATCGGGCAAAGCGAAGCAGCTGAGAGGACTCGCCGCGCTGCCCGCCTGCCCGCCTCGTGATTCATACCCTCCCAGCAAGTGACGCCTAGGAGTTCTCCGCAACGACGGCCAGTCGTCTAATAAATGCCCTCTACTGACCGATTCACTGTGGAAGACGGCATTTCCACGTAACCTCTCAGGGGTTTCTCGGTCTTCCTGGTCATGGTAGTCGTCGCATCCTCGGGCAAGCGCGCAACTGGCCCAAGGAAAGCTCCGGCCAAGCTTTACCTTCAATACCCCCCCCATCCCGTCGTCTCCCTAAGAGGAGGTGAGGTACCTTACCTACACTCCATACCGGCCTGTCTTGACTCCAAACCATCCCATCCATCTCGCACCTCCTCCCCACCACCACTGTATCTAGTCGGGTGCTGTTGGCCAACCTTATCTTTGCGACATTCCTCGTAACTCCCCAAATCCTCTTCTTCTTGCCTGAGCCAGCCAGGCTAGGTACCTATGTACGTGGGGGAGCCGCGTTGCCCTCTTTCCTTCTGCAGCTGCGAGCGCACCGTCACCACCCGGCCACCGACACCTCGCACCTAGTCCACCGCGTAGTTGTATTGAGATAGCGAGAGGACAGGCCCGTCCATCTCCCACGCCTTCGCCAGAGCGACTGCCTGTCCGGTGCCGCGCCCTCCACCATCGATTTTGTGCCGCAGGCGCTTTCGTTTGTTTACCCGCGACCAACCTGTCCCGGACCCTCCAGCTGTCGGCCTCTCTAATCCACTGGCACCGGCCTTCTGTTGCCCTCCACACCTTCCAGCGTCTGGCGTCATCCGCCGGCCGGATCCGTACCTCCTGCTCTTCGACTTCGATCCGACGGGACCCCGAGTCCACCTTCTGCCCCCCCCTCCCCCCGGGCCGTTTCCAGAATACATCGGGTTGCGAGGCAGCACCGCTGATACTTGCCCGTTCTTCCTGCTCCCCTCCAACACCCATCCGACGTCCCCCCATCTGGCCGAGTGAGACCCCCGTCTCCAAAACGAACGAAACCGGGCCCACCATGTCGAATCCCTTCTCGCATAACACTGGCGGCTTCCCGAACGACCTGCCCGGCACCTTCGCCGGCTTTCCGAGCTCCAGTTCGAGGTCCTACCATATTACCATAGGCGGCACGAACGCCCAGCCGCACTATAGCCAGGGCCATCTCTCCCATCTTCTTAACCCGTCGTATGATACTGCATCATCAGATCTTTATGCGGCACCCGCATCATCATTCCATACACACGCCATGGAGGGTAACGAACACAGCTCGTCGGCCCCAGACCCCTCCCCATCCGGCATGCCTCGCACCCAGCAGCTTCCATCCTTTTCCCGAGCTTTCGAGATGTTCGTTGGTGGCGAGGGGTCGCAGAGCCCCTGGCCAACTATCCCCCGGAACACCGGCTTCTTCACGCCGTCCTACCTCGCCAAGACGAAGTACATTGAACGGCTGGAAGAGGCCCGCAAGACGAAGGCGGCTCATCGGGAAGGTCAACAACAGGTGACCGGGCCGGGCCCGGGGCAGCTAGATGATCAGACGGACTCGCCGTCCATCCTGCCCAAACCAGCTTCGCACCTGGGCATGACATTCGATCTGATCGAGCGAGCACCTTTTGACGAAGCGGAAGATCGTGTCGCGCCTCTGCCCACACGTTGGAACCAGGATGACAAGTTTGGAGGGCTGGAAGTCATGGGCGACGGCCTCGAGGTCAAATATACGGGCTCCAAACCTCCAGGTGAGAGAGAGCACGAGGCTTGCGCCATTAGGGCGGACCATGCCATGCCTTGCGAAGCCGGCATCTACTACTTTGAGGTCGAGATCATGTCCAGAAAGCGGGACGAGTATGTAACCCAACCCCGTGCCTCCCTGAGAAGCCCAGTCAGCTAATAGACTTCACCGTATAGCTCTGCCATATGTGTGGGTTATACACAGAAGGCGGTGCCTCTCATGCGCTTGCCCGGTTGGGAGAACGACTCGCTTGGCTATCATGGCGATGATGGTCACGTCTACGCTGGGCATAGCACTGAAAAGTCGTATGGACCGCCGTTCACCACGGGGGACGTCGTCGGTTGTGGTGTCAACTTCAAAACCCGCACAGCCTTCTTCACCAAGGGTGGCAAGTGGTATGGTACGGCTTGTACAGAAGTCAAGGGTAAACTATACCCTGCCATCGGGCTCAAGAAACCTGGCGACCACATCCGTGCCAACTTTGGCCAGAGCCCGTTCGTCTTCGACATCGACCACATGATGCGGCAACAGCGCGACGAGATCGAACATTCGATAGGAGAAACGAGCATCGAGAATCTCGTTACGCCCCCAGTCAACGAGGCAGAGCTGATACAGAATCTCGTTCTCCAGTTCCTGCAGCATGACGGCTACGTTGAAACAGCCAAAGCATTTGCTGAAGAAATGCACTCAGAGAAGCAGGCTCTGAGTTTTGACTCGGATGCCCCAGTGCCGCCATATAGCATTAAAGACGACGAGGATGCCAACCGCAGACAGCGTAAGTGTACCGCGCTCTTTTTTGAACGCCAACGGCTCACATGCAAGCAGGCATTCGTCGAGCCATTCTGGAGGGGGATATAGACAAGGCGCTTAAATACACCTGGGCATATTACCCCAACGTCTTGAAAGAACACGAGCAGGTTTACTTTCGGCTACGGTGCCGCAAGTTTGTCGAGATGATCCGGAAACATGCCGAAAGCAGTAAGAGTGGGAAAAACAACGGTCATTCGTCGGACGGCACGCCAATGGACATCGATGAGAACGGAGATGCCGCAGAGAAGATGGAGACCGAAGATGGCCTCGATACTTCTTCGGAGGACGCTCACCAGCTGCTAATGGAGGCCATTCAGTATGGTCAACAGCTCAACGACGAGTTCAAGGACGACACAAGAAGCGAAGTGAAGGGGGCGCTTAAGGACGTCTTCGCTCTAGTGGCTTATCCGAACCCGTTTGCGGTGGAGGGTGCGGCACACTTGCTGGATAAGCGAGGCCGGGCGACCGTCGCCGAGGAGCTGAACTCGGCCATTCTCAGTAAGCCGATGCTCCCCTATTCCCATGCAGTGCCTGACGAAAGCTGACTGTCATCAGTGTCGCTCGGCAAATCATCCCGTTCAGCTCTGGAGAATCTGTACGGCCAAACGAGTGTCCTGCTGGACTACCTACGCGATGACGGTGGCCCTGGTTGCTTTGTTGACGTGCAGGACGTTCGTAATTAGTTGCCATCGGAGGAACCTGCTGTGTGGCAACTCTGTCCGCACTGTGCTCGGGGTGTTTTTTGCCAACCATTTTACCATCCATGATGAGACGTAGCAATAGATAGGATTTGTTCTTGTTACCCAGAGCTCCAGCGGTCTTATAATACGACTTGGCCACATCACAGCGACTTCTGCTCAAGATGATCCTCCTCCTCTTCCTTTGGCTCTTTCTCTGTCTCTTCCTCCGCCTTTATCCCGAGGTAAAAGCACGTCGGTAGGGACTTGGGCTGTGGCTTCGACGTTCACTCGGAATCGGACTTGGATGTGTAGCCGCCTTGAATCAAGACTGCCTCTGCAAGATCGAAACCGCCCAGCAGGCTTTCTGAACAGCACATAGTTATAGCGGATTGTCAATGCGTGTTCCAGTCCCCTGTTCATGGCTCGAGGTTATAGGTCGTCACTGATTCGATGCCTGTGTGGCGAAAGTGTGAACGGACAGCGGCTGCATAGTCCACCAGAGGAGTTCATTCGCATTTAGTCCGGAGAAGGTATCTACATATGTACGGGCGCGTGGTGACTATTCGTTTAGGTAAAGAATGCATCTCATTGAATGTGTACAGGTCTTCCCCGCCCCCCCCCCTCCCCAAGCCCTCAGACGCCCTCGGCGAAGTGGGCCCAGACCGAGATCCAATCCAGGACCTCGCCGTCGGCCGTGCCGCCCGGGTGGGTGCGCGCGGGCTTCCGGTGGAGGAGGCGGCGGAGGCCGGCGGCGGCGGGCGGGCGGACGCGGTCCGCGAGCACGCCGCCGTGGGCGTCGGTGGCGGCGGCCTCGCCGGGGCGCCCCAGGTACGCCAGGTACGCGTGCGGCGGCATGGCCCACGGCGGGCCGGCCTGGTCCGGCCGCTTGGTCGACGGGAACTCGAGGCACACGAGCCGGCCGCCCGGCGCGAGGAGGTCCCGGTAGCGCCGGGCCCAGGCCGGCTTGGCCGAAGGCGGGAGAGCGCAGCCGAACTGGAGAGAAGAGGAGGGCGGGGCCACGCCCCCCCAACCCCCCCTGCTGTCAGCCCGGGGTGTTCGGTTTTTCACGTTGCCGGCTACCATGGGGTCCCCCCCCCTCGGGCGCGTACGTACCGTGTAGTCAAAGAGGAAGTCGAAACGACCGCCGGGCACGCCGGCCTCGCGGACGAAGTCGTCGGCGAAGAAGTCCCCCACGAGAAAGGCGACGCGGCCGCGGCCGAAGCGGGCGGCGGGGCCGCGGGGCGGGTAGGCGGCGGCGTCGGCGTTCCGGCGGGCCTCGGCGACGGCGCGGTCCGAGATGTCGAGGCCGACGACGTCGAAGCCGAACGAGGCCAGCAGCAGGACGTCGTGGCCGCGGCCGCAGCCGGCGACGAGGGCCGTCGGACGGCGGACTGGCGGCGGCGGCGGCGGCGGCGGTGGTCCCCCCCCTTCTTCGGCCCCTTCTTCGGCCTCGGCCGGCCCCGCGAAGGCGAACAGCTCGGCCCGCTGCTCCAGCAGGTCGGCGAGCGCCAGGCTCGGCCCGCCCCGGTCCCACGGCGTCGTCCCCGCCTCCCAGCACGCGTTCCACCGCCGGCCGTGGTCGGCCACCGGCGCGTCTCCGAAGTGCTCCGCCAGCGTGCGCGGGGGGGGCTCCGTCGCCATTGCGTTCGGGTTGGGGCGGGGGAGACTTTGCAGTTCACCGGGTGTTGCACCAGCGGGGGACGAGTAGTGACGGTTGGCCGTTGGGAGAGCGCAAACAGTAGCACGAGGAGGAGGAGGAGGAGAATCGTGGATCAGAGACGAAAGTTGCGAATGCTGTGTGCACAATGGGCTGGCTCCCCGTCCCCGTCGGACCCTACCCCAGGTTTATATGTATGGGTGGACCGAACTACTTGTTGTACTTTACCACCGGGTCCCGCTGGCGTCTTTTTGCGGCAGGGACGGGACGCCACGGGTGCGCGTCACGATGAGCGGACGGCCGGTTATGAGGTATTGTGTTGTTGGTGCTGGCTTCCTTAGGGGCAATCCGGTCCCAAGAGAAGCGATGCAACGCTCATGCCAAATCCTCGTCGGATTTCGGCTGTCCAGGGTTCTCGGCGCTTTAGTGTGGGTGATGATGTCAATTGCCTGAGTGCCCGCTGCTTCACTCCCTTCAGCACCAGACAGACAGACCATCATCACATCGTGGGAAACTGGGCGTGATCGTGAATTGCTCATCATCCATGGCCTCTCCTTATCCAGCCGGTGTGCAGCGAGTGGTAATGACATATTGATCGCCCGTAGCAACGCAGCCCTGCTTGTCTCAAAACGAGCATTTGTCTGCCTTTATTTCGGCTTAGCATTTGGTGCTCACTCCTGGACCTCGGCTTGGCCCCACATTCAGAACGTCCGACCCCCAGGAACGGGCTGCCTACCTTACCTCTTGCCTCAACTACTTACATCCCATACCTGTGTCTACCATACCAAATCTGACGAAGACGACCTGGGCGTTTGGATAGCTCTCGTTGTAGAATACCCGTGAAGGAGGACCCGTCTGCGAGAAGTACCGGACAGTAGGAATACTAGATCATCGAAATGGAAGTCACAAAGCTCTTCGATGTCAAGGTAAGCAAGCCCCTTCCCCCATCTCGATAGTACTTGGGAGGCCACATCCCTTGCTAACCGCAGCATCAGGACAAAGTGGTGCTGGTCACCGGAGGTAAGTAACCTAGCCCTCCAACCCCCATCTATGCCCGCCAGCAACCGGCGTGGCCAGAGGGGAAGCCACGCGCAGACGCCGCTCATGCCCCCTCCCTCTCCCCCCGCCAGGCGCCAAGGGCATCGGCCGCATGATATCGACGGGGTTCGTCGCCAACGGGGCCAAGGTCTACATCTCGTCGCGGGACGCGGGCGCGTGCGAGACGGCGGCGGCGGAGCTCAGCGCCATGGGGCCCGGCGCGGCCGTGGCCCTGCCGGCGGACCTGCTGGAGCTGGCCGAGTGCGAGCGGCTGGCGGCCGAGCTGCGGCGGCGCGAGACGGCGCTGCACGTGCTGGTCAACAACAGCGGCGTGGCCTGGGGCGCGCCCCTCGACGAGTTCCCGGACCGGCAGTGGTCGCGCGTGCTGACGCTCAACCTGCAGCGCGTCTTCACGCTGACGCAGCTGCTGTGCCCGCTCCTCGAGGCGGCGGGGGCGGGGGGCGCCGCCGCCGCCGCCGCCGCCGGCCCCCGCGACGCGCCGGCTGCCGTCGTCAACATCGGCAGCATCGACGCCCTGCGCGTCCCCCTGCTCGACAACTTCAGCTACTCGGCCGCCAAGGCGGGCCTGCACCACCTCACCCGCGTCCTGGCCACCAAGCTGGGCCCCCGGGGCATCACCGTCAACACGCTGGCGTGCGGGCCCTTCGAGAGCAAGATGACGGCCTTTATGATGCGCACCGCCAAGCAGGAGATCGAGGAGGCCAACCCGCTTGGCCGCATCGGCGCCCCCGGCGACGTAGCGGGCGCCTGCATATTCCTGTCCAGCCGCGCCGGGTCCTTCATCAACGGCGCCACCATCAACGTGGACGGCGGTGTCCATCTTCTCGCGCGCATGTAACGCGGCGCTGTAGGATGCCTGCTGCGCATTCCTTGCGCCGCTGGGAGTGGCATGGTCAACGCGGAAGCGCCGGGTTTCATAGAGTTCATGATACATTTCCGGAGTGTCTACTATGTTACCGTACCGGAACATTGGGGGTATTGTACCTGGATCCTCTACAGCTTGCTTCCTTGGCCAAGATTCAGTGTTGGGCCAAGCCTCATCAAGCCTTGTTCCTACCCCAGCACTTGTTGTATAGCCTGTTTCTGTGCTCGACCAGGGCGGGGAATTGTAAGAGTGCGTCCCGTAGGCGAGTATCGACCCAGCCAAGCTCCTCATCGAGTAGCAGGTGGGTATATGCGAACACGGCTGCATCAAACAGGCCCGGCCCCGTGTTCGCGAAGAACCAGTCATCCGTGCCGAGCGCCGCCGCGAGAGCCTCAAAGGCTTGCTCCGCGCCCGTGTACAGCGCATCCGAAGGCACTCTGGGTGCGCTGATGGACTGCAGGATCTCAGCCTCGGCCGCCTGGCGCAGCTGGTACAGCACGGTGGCCTGGACGGGCCCCGACGCGGAGACCGGGCCGACGTAGAGCCGCTTGAGGAGGTCCGAGTTGGGGCCGGAGAGGTAGAGGGCGTAAAGCCAGGCGTTCCGTATCCGGTGGTCCAGCAGCGCCTGGTAGGCATCGAGCCGCGAAGCCGACACCTCGGGGACCCGCCGGGCCCCCTTGTGCAGGGCGTACTTCTCCAGCTTGTTGGAGGGGACGGGCCTCTGCGCGTCGGCGTCGCCCGGGGTCGAGGGTGGGATGAGGAAGGGCAGGGCGCCAGTCGGCGAGGCATGGTTGGACGAGGAAACGAGGCGGAAGTCCACGCCGGCCAGTTTCAGGAAGGTCTGGACCCCGGGGTTAGCTCAACGGGCCGCCGGCGCATCATGCGGGTGCGCGCGCGCGCGCGTGGGTGTGTGTGTGTGTGCCGCCTACCTGCCACTTCAAGCACGAAGGGTTGTAGCTTGGCAGACCCTCCAGGGCGTGCCGGTCCGAGACGAAGACGTACAGCGTGGGCAGATGGCGGTGCGGCGGCGACCGGGTGGGCAGCTCGTTGGGGGCGTACGTGACCAGCGGGAAGAGGCGGAAGAGGCGCCGCAGGGGGGGCGGGATGGCGAACCAGTCGCGTCTCGAGGCCGCGGCCGGCTGGGCGGGCGCGACGGCCGGCGTCTGGCTGGAGCCGGCCGGGGCGGCGGGCTGGGACGGCGACATTGCTTCCGTGGGTGGTGTCTGGCGGTACGTCGCAATGGGCAATGGGCAATGGGCAATGGGGGGGGGCGGACGAGACGAGGCGTGGCGTGGACTCGCTGCTCGTGCGTGCGCTGGGGGCGGCGGCGACGGCGGCGTTGGCCGGGGGTCGGATGATCGGAGCGTGATTCTGGGTCGTCCCCGTCGTCACTTGCCTCGGCTGTTCGCGCCGTCGCAGGGCAAGAGGACAGCTCGAGTATGACTTCACCTCGCGCGCGGTGAAGATCCCGGTCTGGCCGATGGGAAAAAAAAGACGACCCCACAATCCCCCCCCCCGTTGTGTCCGTCGAGCCGCCGAGCGTGGTCCGTGGCAACTGGAAAAAGGCCCTCCTCGTCCAGGACCCGCCCGAGGAAAGCCCGTCCGGCGCCGCGGCACCTTTGCCTAAGGTATGTACTTACATACATATGTAGGTATGTACCTGCAGCAGCAGCAGCAGCTATGCATGCCCGCATGGTGCCATCCATGGATGATAAGTACATATAGTCTATAGTAGATGCTCACCATGTAGAGGAAACAGTAGCGGAAATGTAGAAGGCGAAAAGAGGCGACAAAGAGAGGTACGGAGGCACGCCTGTCTGCAGTGACTGCGGCCGATCCCCCGCCCGTCTCCCCCGTGGAAATGGGCCATCATCATCACAAGTCCCGTGGTTTGCAGCAATCGATAGTCTCTCCCTACGTGGCTCCAGCATCTCCCGCCTCCTCGTCCCCGGCTCGTTTAGCAATTTCTCCTTCCCACCAAGCAGCTGGATCAAATGATGGATTCGCGCCGACCCCACCGATCCATGTTTCCACTCTTGGTGGTTTTAGGGGTCTTTCGCTGGGCAACTGGAGACAGAGATGTCACCTGCAAACTGGCTGGCAGGCTGGGTTCGTGGGTCGTCATGCAGCGGGAAATTCTCTTCAAGAGACCCATGGCAGGGGCCAGCAGGCAAGGCGAGCAGTATGGGATCTCCCTCTCTGTCCCTCTCTCTCTCTCTCTCTCTCTCTCTGTGTGTGTGTGTGTGTGTGTGTCTATGTGGTTCATGCAGCTCATCAGGGCCCTCCTAGCCCACCTTTACATATACTATGTACTCCATTGTAGGTAGGTACATACATACACACCGACCACCTATGTAGATCTCTTCGTATGTACCCCGGGCCCGAGTACAAGTATGTAACCACGCCTCCGGGGCTCTTTACCTAAGCGCTTAGGTAAAACACCGCGAGAGCTTGGGGTTAGAACACGATGGGAACCAGACGCCGCGCCAGGTCACTCTTCTACCGAGACACGCGTCGATAAAAACCCCCCTAACCCGACCTAGCAGCCAAGTGACTCACTGTTGGCTGCCAGTTTGCCGTCCGCCGTCTCATCTACGGTACCGAGGGCTTCCTCCTCTCCAGTCCTCCCCCCCATACTATGTATGGAATGGTCACGAGCCAATCCGGGGGATTTTGCGGGGGGGGGCCACAGCCCACCGACGCGTGGGGGGTTCTTGGAGATTGGTCACAAGCGGTCCGTACGCTGCAAGATGCCGACTATGTACAAACTATACTGCCCTCCACGTGCAAATCCGAAGCTTGTGGAGAGAGAGGGAGGGAGGGAGGGAGGGAGGACCGCGAGGACCGCGCACAGGGGGGATTGATGCAGAGAAGGCCCCGGCAACAGGGAGCCAAAGCCGGCCGGCCGACCAGGAGGCGAGCGAGTCGGGCTCGTCGGGTGAAGCCATCCAGCCATGCACAGACAAAAGATGTTTCGCTGCTGCCCAAACCGGGACAAAAACCGGCGGGCACCTTGCCAAGACGCTGAATCTATCCTCCAGACTCGCCTACCGGGGGAAAGGCCAGACCGTTCCATCGTCGGGCACCTGGGCGAGAGAGGCGAGAGAGGCTGCCATCCGCCGCCCAGGAGGGCAGGCGAATGCAGAGAGGCATTCGTGACGGCGTGCCGACGCCGTCACGGCCATCCCCAACGGGGTCTAGCTCGTCGGTCTGCTCAGCCGTGCAACCGCACCTATGAGCATGTTACCCGAGGGCTGGGTATCCCGGCAAACCTGAGAGAGCCTGGCTCACCTGGCTACCTATCTCCATGTCGCCGACAGACGAGACGCCCTGGCCTGGGCCGGGGTTGGCTTTATCGGCGCCGCACGTTGGCATGGCCCCCAAGCGTTCCAGGCACCGTCATGCTACCGCCGCCGCCGCCGCCGCCAGCTGCTGGCAGAGAGCTGTATGATGATGTAGCGAAAGCCAACCGGATCGAGTGAACAAAGGGCCTGCCGCCCGCCAGGCCCCGACCCTGGGGATCGAACATAGGGAGAGACATCCGGAACCATCAACCCGCACAGCTTGTTCCCCCAATTCCGAGCGCTTTCGTCACCGCGGTCCCCCCACCGGCACTGGAAGGCTATCTTGCCAGGGCGGGTGTGCGGGCGAGTGGGCGGGGGGATGGAGCCTCGCTCTCTTTTCATCTCGCGGCTTGGCTTTAAGAGCGAAGAGACATGGGATACAGTAGCAGAAGAGCAGAGAGAGAGAGAGAGAGAGCGTGTGTGCGTGTGAAAAAAAAAATGCTACGGCGAAATACGGCCGTTCTCTCATACGTTTTTTATTTGGCCGGCTCCATCGTGGCCCCATCTGCCCATCAGAGCGCCTTCGCATTATCAGATTCTGGCACTCCACTTTCTAAGCACTTGGTGTCTCTGGAAGACAGTCCGCCTTCGGTAATTCCCTATCGTTTTAGGAAGTCGGTTCATGTCGGAATCTTTGTCTCGCCGGCCGCACCCAATCACGGCCGTTTGTCGCGATGTCGGGGGAATGGGCCTCATGGCTCTGTCTGTCTGCGTTTTGGCGATTAGCTTCTTACTTCCCTCCCCAAGTACCTCCCTAGCCAGTCCATAGTCGCGTGCCTTATCGCCCGGGATCCTCGTCGTGACCCTCGTCGTGCGCATAGGCCGGGCACTCGCTTCACCAGGTGGTATCCTGACGTCCATCCATCCTGACCAGCCCGAGCAAAGCAACACGCCGTTTCTCCTCCATCCTCCCCGCCTTGCCCACTTTGCCCACGCTCCTCCATCCCGGGTTGCGACCCCCTCCCCAAAGACCTGGAACTCTACCCTTGCCGATCTTTGCCCCAGCTCTGGATGACATATGTAGCTCAAGTATTTGAGTCTGGCAAACCCTCACCCCCCCTTCGAAGACAATAGCCAACCAATACATCATCTGCTCATATTTTTACCCCCCTCCTTTTCGTTGCTGCTTTGAAACTGGCCCGGCCACCCCAAAGCACATCCGGATCGTGATTCGCGTCCCCCCCGGAAAGCCTTGTCTCATACCTATCGATCGATTCCAAGTCAGTGGTCGCCCGACATCATCGGCGAAGCGACACCCACCCCCCATAATACATCATCACCACCCCTAAAAACCAACGACCACCCTGCCGCCGCCGGCCAACCACATCATCGGCCCATCCTCCCCATCTGGAATCCTTCTAGGTCACTCACACGCACACACACACCCCACGCGCGCGCCTTCACACCACCACGCTCCCCATCCCTCTCTCGTGCCTCGCCGAGGAAGAACTCTAAGTGCCCTTCATTGGCCAGGGAACAAAAAGCAAAACCAGCATCCTTTGTTCCCCCCCCGGGTTTCACGCGTCCTCGTTCCGTCCAAGCAACGCAGCGCCGGGTCGTTTTAGCCTGTTGCCAGCCGCTATAACCCCCCCATCCATCCCCCACTTACACCACTTACACCACTTAACTCGAGTGGTTCAAAGGACAAACGGGCTTACAAGAAAAAACCTACCTTATCGCCTGCTGCCCGTATCCGCCCGGCCTCGACATTGGCTGTCGTACGACACGACTCGGTCATATCGTCCTCACCGTCATTTCGTATCCCACCCTCCCCTTCCGGCTTTTTTTTTTTTTTCTCTATATCACGGACAGAGCCCCGCGAGAACGAGCTGGTGTCACAACCTTGTTCCGCCCTCCACAACCTTCTTCAACTCGGCGTTCCGCATTTCCAACGCTGCAACCATCTCCCCTTCCCCACCGCACAGTCGCTGCAGGGCATATCAAGGCACCGGGGCATCACACTTCTCTTCCCTTCTTCGGCTTGCTCCTTGACCATCCGATCTTTCTTCGAAGACACAACTCGGGGACGTTGCACCCACATCCACCAACACTCGTTCTCTCTCTCTCTCTCTCTCTCACACACACACACACACACACACACACACGAGACCTCCCCCCGCACCGCCATCACCACCAACCATCATGGACGCCCGACCCCAGTACACCTCGGCACCGTCGTCGACCTCGTCAACACAGGAACGGACCTCGCCGTCGCAGGGCTACATGGCGCCGCCGCCGCGCCGGGAGGCCAAGGAAGCCAGCACCGACGTCTTCCTCCGCGACTTCAACCTCGTCGCCGAAGCCGCGAAACGCGCCCAGATGGCCTGTCTGATGCGCGACATGGAGAGCATCGGTCTCTCGTAATCACCGCCCTCTCTCTTTCCGACGGGGCTCTCACGGGGGGCTGGGGAGACGGGCGACGCAAAACCCACGAAGCGGGATCACACGCACACGTACGCACGCGCGCGCGCACACACACACACACACGCACACAACGGACGAAGGGATATGAATGCTACTCCATACTCGGTATCCATCCTCATGAACGAGGGTGATGCCAAAGGTGGAGCATGACGTGGGGACTTTTTCGCCTCCATTTTCCCTGGGGACTGGGGGGCCCACAATCTTCTAGCCGGCTTGGAACTGGACGACCAGCCCTGGCGCTTCGGGACAGGTCGGGATTCCGGAGCAAGACTCGACTGGGGCTGCAGTGTTTTTTTTTTCCTTCTCGTCGTGTTCTCCGGCATGGCACATGTCATGGTTTGCGGACGGAGGGCTTGGTAGGCGCCGCGGTTGTGCCCACGGCTCTCGGCCGCGACGTCCTCCTCCCCCTCCCCCCTTTCACTACCGCAAAACGACGGGGTTTCGGTGGCCTGTGACATTCCCTCGGCAACACGGCCGGCCAAAAAAAAAAAACACCCACACTGCTTTGTCGCTACATACGCCGACTTCCCCCGCCGCCCGCCCGCCCCTCCTGAGCCATCGAAAGTTGGCGACAGGGGTTATCACGGCCATGGTCTTATCTTCGTCCCCCGGACGGTCCTGTCGGCCTTTCTCGGTCGCAATGGCGCATCTCGTCTCGGCTCTATAGTGGATGATGACTTTCCCACATCGGGCACGCAATTTCGTCCCCCCTCGTCCGTCCCGGCCCCGTCGGTCTTTCCATCGCAACGCACCTTCCGACGGCGTCCCCCGCTAGGGTTTTGTCAGCAATCAACGCATCATCATCATCAGCCTCCTCCTCCTCCGCCTCCTCCTCCTCCCGTGCCCTGGGCAGCGTCCCACCCCCACTCAGAGCGCTTTGTGTTCTTTACCGCTCGAGTCAGCGTGGCGGAGCTAATATGGAAGGTCAAGAAAATCTAACAAATTGGGGGGGGGGTAGCGCTTTGCGCTTTGTTTTTTCTGTTTTTTCCCTTGGGAGTTTATACTACGGCAGGCTATTGAATCCTGGCCTGGAGGGGGATGACCTCCTCATTTGATATCCTCGGCGTTACATGGATGGTTTTTTTAGTCATAGCATTTGAGAGGGATCGAGGCAGGGGTTAGCATAGGATACTATTTCCCAGAACTCGGGGAAATTCCATAAATCAACATAGATGGCGGCAGAGAAGCTGACCCATCAGCATTTGACAAAAACACTCACTCCACCGTCCAAATCGAACTTGCCACGCGAAATCAAGCCGACCCGTCATGGGCGAAGGGGGGGGGGCAGGCAACACCGCACGCAAAGTGGGAGGCTTGGGACGATGCAAAACGCCCGACGCAATGAAACCACCACATACGCCATCTCTCTCAACCCCACGCGACAAGTCCGGCCTAGCCATGGAAAACTGACCACCCTGGTCTTCTAGCCCGAGCAGGCGCACTCCGCTCGGTCACAACAGCGACGACAACTACCACCGCCGCCGGCCGCCGTCCGTATCTAGCCCTTGCCCTGCCTTGCTTTTTTTTTTGCTCTACCTTCTGCTCTGTTTGTCCTATCTCTCGGCAACCCCAGACCTTCCCCAAATCCCTTGGCACGGACTGGGGGAGGGAGGGGGGGGGGGGCGTGCCTCGCGAGTCATGCTCGCCGGTACCCCATTATCTGCCCCTCCTTGTACCCCCTCGAACTACACTGCCAGCCCGTGTCTGGCGCCCCGGAACCCTTGCCAAGAGGACTGAGCCGATATCACTGACGTGATTGTCATGCGGGAGGGGCGAGCATGACGGCAGAATGCTATCTGGGGAAAGGTAGGAGGGAGAAAAGGTAAAACAAAAAGAAAGAAAGCGACTGGGACTTATGCTCACCCGCGTATACTTTGGGCTCTCGAGGGGTACCCCCGGCGCCCCGGAAAGGGATCCCAAGCGAGCCAAGTATACGGAGGCACCAGCAAAGCACAGTGGCCCAGCCACGCCGCCACAGCGGCGGTCTGGCTTCGGGGGCGGGGGGGAAGGGCCTACTGCCGACTGTCGGCCCCCCTTTGGTGGGAAAGTCGGGACCGCGTTTCGAGGCCCAACGGACCGGCCGCGGCGATCGCTGACGGTTGCCTCCGCCTCACTGGCTCACTGGGTCTTTCCCTTCTCCTCGTGCCCGGAAATTTTTTCCATCAGTGTGCTTCCGACAAGTCGACGATCTCCCTCCCACACACCCCCCAATAACGCCATCTAGTTTCCCCGGCCTATGTGGGTTGCTGGGGTTGGCCGGCCGGGCTAGGGCGGGCGCAACCTGCTGATGTGCCGCCTGTAGCCCTCCTTTCGGCCGTTGGGCAAATGGGGAAGGCCGAGGCGATGTTCAGCGGGGGCGAATAGGCGGGCGGAAGGGGGAAAGGAAGAAGAAAAAAGAAAGTACAAGCGCGTCCGTGCTGACATCATTCGGGAAACAAGCAGCAAAGAATCGAGGCTACATCGGGTGAGCAAACGACGCATACGCCCTTGTACTGACGGTGTTCCAGACGTGCTAGGCGTACGTCTGCTTCTTGCCTCGCGCGTTTGGGCCGAGGGTATGAAGGACAGCTTGCAGAAACAGGAGGATGGGCAGCATGGCCCATGATACGAGGGGTTGAGCTTGGGTATGGCGTGGGAGCCAACCATCGAGGCTGGAGCACAAGATGGATATCGAGCATACACGTAGCCGCCGGCATGCCCGTCCGTTATCGGTTCTGTCCGCCCCATCACGCATCCCGCAGCATCCTCCTCATGACCTTGCCCGAGCCGGACTGGGGCAGCGCGTCCCTGAAGACGAAGCCCTGGGGGACCTTGAAGCCGGCCATGGCGGCCCGGCAGTGGCTGGCCAGCGCCTCGCCGTCCACGGGATGGCCCGGTCGAGCGACGACAAAGGCGCGGCCCGCCTCGCCCCAGCGCGGGTGCGGCACGCCGACGACGGCCGCTTGCCGGACCGCCGGGTGCTCCAGCAGGACGGCTTCGACCTCGGCCGGGTATACGTTCTCGCCGCCCGAGATGTAGACGTCGCTGCGGCGGTCGACGAGGAAAACAAAGCCGTCGCGGTCGCGCCGCCCGATGTCGCCGGTCCGGAGCCAGCCGTCGGCGGTGAACAGCCCGGCGCCGTCCGGCGGCGGGCGCCAGTACCCGGGCGTGACGCTGGGGCCCCGGGCGAGGATCTCGCCCGGCTCGCCCTCGCCCACGTCGGCGCCGCGGGCGTCCACCACGCGGAGCGCGGTCAGGGGCCCGGGCCGCCCGACGGAGCCGGCCTTGGCGCGGAGGCGGCCGGCGGCCAGGGGCATGCCGGTCAGGGTGCCCGTTTCGGTCATGCCGTAGCCGTCGGCCATGCGCACGCCGCGCGCCAGCCACCAGCGGACGCGGGCCGGCGGGTTGGGCGCGCCGCCCGTGAACAGGGCCTTGAGCGTGGTCCAGCGCGCCGGCGCGAAGCCGCCGGCCCGCGCCAGCGCGTCCGCCATCTGCGGCACGCAGAAGTAGTGCGTGACGCCGAGCGCCGCGTCCGCCAGGCGGGCGTTGGTGCGCTCGGCGTCGAAGCGGCCCGCCACCGCGACGCGCCCGCCCTGGCGCAGCGGCGCCCAGACCTGGACGACGAGGCCGATGACGTGGAACATGGGGCTGTCGCAGAGGAACACGGCCGCCGCGTCGACCTCGCCCAGGCAGCTGAAGTTGGCGGCCGTGGCCCAGAGGTTGCGGGCCGTCAGCCGGACGCCCTTGGCCGCGCCCGAGGTGCCCGACGTGTAGAGGAGGACGCACGTGTCCCCCGGCGAGGGTTTCGTCCGGCCCGGGGGCGCCGCCGCGCGGGCCGCGGCGGCGGCGGCGGCGTCGGGGGGGAAGTCGGCGGAGCAGGTCGCCCGGCAGCCCGGCGGCATCTCGGGGCAGGTCGCGTCCTCCTCGACGCAGAGGAGCTTGGGGCGGCAGTCCCGCAGGACCGAGGCGAGCTCCGGGCCCGACAGGCGCCAGTTGAGCGGCACGAAAATGGCGCCCAGGCGCAGGAGGGCGTGCTGGAGGACGACCAGCGAGACCGAGTTGCGCCGAACGGCGGCCACGCGGTCCCCGAACTCGATGCCCTGGCTCGCGAGGGCCGACGCCACGCGCTGGATCTCCTGGTCAAGCTCGCCGTACGTCCACTCGCGGCCGGTGGCGAGGTCTTGGGCGGCGGGCCGTTCGGGCGACACGCCGGCCCAGTGCTCGACTGGGTCGAGGGAAGTGTATTGCGCCATCGGGCCCCGTTTCCGCTGAACTCGGCCGAAAGATGGCTCTTCCACGCGCCGGGTGAAGAAAAAATTACGAAGTCGTCGACCTGGGCTAGACTGAATTCGCCAAGAAACGCGTAGAGCACTGACGTGCACTTGCTTCCTTACTTCTAGCACAGAGGAAATGGGCTCACAGTCAGGTCGGGGTTGGGTGGAATTCAGAACCACCAGGTGCTCCGTACTACGTAAGAGATAGGGTCGTAACACTATAACAATGGTACCGCTCCAGAACATACGCGTGTCTCTCGTTCCTCTCAACATTTGCCTGCGCGGACCCCCTCCCTCCATCGGTATCCCGCTTCTCGCAAATGCAACACTTGCTCCCTGTCATGGCTACACGGCAGACAATATCATCCCCCCCCCCCCCCTCTCATGGCATGGTATCTGCACCAATCAGCGACTTCCAAGAACGGGAGCTGAACAATAGTCGAATATTGCAGGTCGTCGACCCACCCATACTTAACGCCAGGCAGAGCTGGAATCCGACTTTTGCATTAGTGTTACTAATTCGAGTCGAAGCCCCCAATCGTGTCGAAGGTGACGCCTCCCAAGTTGCTGCTTCGGATATCACAGGTCCGGGCGAAAAGACCGGAGAAAACCGGCAACGGGGGCCGTGGCGGAGACCAGGACAAATTTCTCGTTGCCAGTCACTATTCGGTAGCGGAACCCTCAAGGGCACCCCGGAGAAGTCTGCCCATCTGTAAAGAGCCGTCACGAAATACACCACGGCGCGTTGCAAACCCCCCAGTTTGGCAGAAAGTCTGATTCTTGCGGTGCTCGCTCACGAAGTCGAAATACCAGTGTTGGGAACATCCAGCGCCATGAGCACGGGACGGTATGAACCCATTGCCATCATCGGCATGGGGCTACGGCTGCCGGGGAAAGTGTCCAACACCCAGGACTACTGGGACCTCCTCGTGAACGGCAGGAGCGGCCACGGCCGCGTCCCGAAAGATCGCTACAACGTCGATAGCTGGCACAAACCGGGGAGGACCGGCTTCGTCGGCTCGGAATACGGGTACTACCTGGACCACGTCGATCTGTCCAAGATCGACTCGAGCTTCTGGTCCTTCAGCAAGCAGGAGGCCCGGCTGATGGATCCCCAGCAGCGGCTCCTTCTGGAGGTGGTTTACGAAGCCCTCGAGAGCTCGGGGACGGCCGGGTGGCGGGGGCAGGACATCGGCGTCTACGTGGGCGTGATGGGCGACGACTGGCGAGAGCTGCAGGAGCTGGACGGCCAGAAGCCCTACCCGATGCGCGCTGACGTCTTCGGGGACTACATCCTGGCGAACCGGGTTTCTTACGAGCTGGATCTGAAGGGGCCCAGGCAAGAAAACCCCCCCCGGGAGACGGGCGACCCCGGCGCCGCCGTTCGTTTGGGCTGATCCGGGGCACACAGCATGGTCATCCGCACGGCGTGCTCGTCGTCGCTCGTGGCGCTGCACGCGGCCTGCCAGGACGTCCAGAGCGGCAACTGCGCCTCGGCCGTCGTGGGCGGGGTGAACCTCATGCTCTCGCCGCGCGTCGCGGCCGCCATGGCCGCGCAGGGGGTGCTCTCCCCGGCGGGGGCGTGCCGGTCCTTCGACGCCGGCGCCGACGGGTACGGGCGGGGCGAGGGGGCGACGGCCGTCCACGTCAAGCGGCTCGCCGACGCCCTGCGCGACGGCGACCCGGTCCGGGCCGTCCTCCGAGCCACGGCCACGGGCAGCGACGGCCGGACCCCGGGCATGACCGCGCCCGACCCGGCCGGCCACGAGCGGCTCATCCGCCGGGCCTACGCCATGGCCGGCATCGCGGACCCCGCCGAGACGGCCGTGGTCGAGTGCCACGGCACCGGCACCAGCGTAATACCGTAACCCCGGGCGCGTGCGCGACGGCCGCTTGCTGATATGTATGCCCTTGCACAGGTTGGCGATCCCCTCGAGTGCCGCGCGATAGCGAACGTATGGGGCCGGGAGGGCATTCTCATCGGATCGGTAGGTTGCTCGCGGGCGTTTTGCCTGCGTCGTGCGCGCTGACCGCCGCGTAGGTGAAACCGAACGTAGGCCACGGAGAGGGCTCATCCGGGCTGGCCAGCATCATCAAGATGGTCCTGTCGCTCGAGAATGCGGTTGTGCCCCCCAATATCAACTTCCACACGCCGAATCCGGCCAGTAGGTTATCCACCGACGAACCAACTCCCCGGGATCTGCTAACCATCGGGTTCAAGTTCCCTGGGAGGAGGCCAAGCTCGCCGTGCCCACCCAAGCACTGCCGTGGCCGCCGGGGCGGATGAAAAGAGTATCGGTCAATAGCTTCGGCATCGGAGGCACCAATGCTCACGTGAGGCCGTTTGTCATGCAGGCAGCACAGGCGGTGTCACTGACAAGTACCTAGGCCATTTTGGAATCAGCAGAATCCGTGTTGGGCGTGAGGACAAACGGGGTTGCTGGGGATTCACTATGTGCAGCACCGCGACTGCTCGTGCTGTCAGCCAAACACCCGAAGTCGGCGGAAGACGCCTGCAGGAGACTCGACGACTACCTGGACCGGAGCTCCAACGCCATAGGGGATATAGCCTACACATTGTCTGCGAGGAGGCCCAGCCACGGCCGTCGGACCTTCTGTGTGACGGATGGAACGAAGAGGCCCCTGTGGTCACCAGTCTCCCTGGTGACCCCCAGCCACAGCCCTCCGACACTTGTGTGGGTGTTCACTGGCCAGGGCGCTCAGTGGCCGCAGATGGGGAAGCAACTCATCGAGACCCATCCGGTCGCGAGCCAGACTATAGATTCTCTGGACCGGGTCCTGCAGCAGCTGCCCCAGCCGCCGCCGTGGACTATCCGAGGCGAGTCGTCGTCGTCGTCGTCGTCGTCATCGTCGTCGACAGGCCCTCCCCTCCCCCCCTTCTGGCGCGGCTCCATTGCTAACTTTCTCCAGGGTTGCTCGCGACGCCCCCGCCCGAGAGCCGCCTGCACGAGGCAGAGTTCTCCCAGCCGTGCCTGGCGGCCCTCCAGATGGCGCTGGTGGACCTGTTCCGGTCGTGGGGCGTGAGGCCGCGCGCCGTCGTCGGCCACTCCTCGGGGGAGACGGCGGCCGCGTACGCCGCCGGCGCCCTCACGGCCGCGCAGGCCATCCTGCTGGCCTTCCACCGCGGCCAAATCACCCCGGCCCTGAAGAGGGCGCGCGCGGGCGGCATGGCCGCCGTCGGCCTGGGCCGCCGCGAGGTGGCGCCCTACCTCCGCCCGGGCGTTATCGTCGGCTGCGAAAACTCCCCCCAGAACGTCACGCTCGCGGGCGACGCCGACGCGCTGGAGCTGGTGGTGCGGGAGATCGGCCGTCGTCGTCCCGAGGTCCTCGCGAGGGCCCTGCGGGTCGAGTGCGGTTATCACTCGGGTAGGCCGCCCTGGCTCTCTTCCCCCCCCTTTTCCCCGGCCCCCGCGGCGTCACGATTTGGCTGACAGCGACGCTAGACCACATGAAAGCGGTCAGCGGTGACTACGCTTCGCGCATCGGCCACTTGACGGACATGAAAGAACCGGAGACGCCTTTCTACTCTTCCGTCACGGGCAAGAGGCATTCCGCCTTTTCTCCGTCCTACTGGGTTGCCAATATCGAGTCGCCTGTTTTGTTCGGCCCGGCCGTGGAGGCGCTGCTGGACGACTACCCCAAGCCGGCCCTCATGGAAATCGGGCCGCACTCGGCCCTGGCTGGGCCGGTACGCCAGATATTGCTGTCCAGGGGCGCATCGGCGCCGTATATACCCACCCTCATCCGCCACGAGGACGGGCTGTCGTGCGTGCTGAAAACAGCCGGCGAGCTCTGGTCCGCTGGGCTTGGCATCGACATCGGGGCCGTTAATCCAGTGGCCCATGTCCTGACAGACCTTCCCAGCTACTCGTGGCACTACGACGAAACATACTGGCTCGAACCCCGTATCTCCCGCGAGCTGCGCTTCCGGGGGTTTCCTCACCATGAGCTCTTAGGCTCCCGCGTCTGGGAGAGCGGGGAGGCGGCGCCAGTATGGCGATGCAGCTTGAGCGTCGGAGATAGCACCTGGCTGAGAGACCACGAGATTCGGGGGCACACCGTTATGCCGGCCGCGGGATTCATCGCCGCGGTCGGCGAGGCCCTCAGGCAGCTCACGGGCACGGTCGATTACTCGCTGAAGAACATGTCGCTTCTCGCGCCCTTGGTGCTGGGGGAGACGGCCGTCGAGATGGTGACGTGCTTGAGGCCGACGGCGGAGCCGAGCGAGTACGAGTTCTCCGTCTCCTCCATCAGCAGCGACGGCGAGGCCACCACGGAGCACGTCACCGGCCGTGGTCGGGCTGGCGGGGACGTGGACGCCGCCCCCGCCGCCTTCGAGCGGCTTCCTCGCCAGGTCTCGTCGGCCGCGTTCTACGAAGCCCTGGCGCGGCACGGGCTGGTCTACGGACCGAGGTTCCGCGCGCTGACCGACGTGCGGGCGCATCCCACGCAAGGGCACGCCACGGCCGTCGTAGACGCCCGGCGGCCGGCCGGGCAGGACGAGGACGTCTACCCCCTCCACCCCGCCGTCATCGACTCGAGCATGCACGCGTGCATGGTGGCCGAGTGCCAAGGCCTCGCGCGCAAGGTGCGAGGCGGCTCGATCCCCAAGCACATCCAGGAGGTCCACGTCCGGAGCGCCCAGGGGCTCGTCCAAGTCGCGGGTCGCATCGCCAACGCCGCGGCCTCCCCCAGGAAAGCCGGCGTTGTGGGCGTTTGCGAGGGACGGGTGGTTCTGCGTATCCACGGAATCGAAATCGCACCGTTACCAACCATGGGCCGGGCGTTGAACCCGGCCGAGGAAGACCCTCACGCTGGCGCCATCCTCGAATGGAGGCCCGACATTGAGTTGATCCACGATTGGAGCAAACCGTCTCGGAACGACGACGACGACGATGACGATGACGATTTCTGCCCCCGATTTCTCGGGCTCCTCGGCTTCAAGAAACCGGACCTAAGGGTCCTGCATATCGGGGGTCAGCTGCCCGGCGATGCCCCAAACGTGGCCCGGGTTTTGTTGTCGGGACGAGACCGGATGTGCCAACGCTATGTCTACACGCTGTCATCCCACCACGACATTCAAAGTGCGCGGAGGCAACTGGAGGGCTTCCCCGATGCCACATGTGTTCCGTTCGACCTTGCGAAAGACCCCGCCATCCAGGAACTCGAGCCCGGGTCGTTTGATCTGCTCATCGCCCCGACAACGGAAGCCGTGGAGGAGGCACGCAACAACCTGCGCAACGCCTCCCAGCTACTTCGGCCTGGAGGCTACCTGTTCATGAAAAGTGCCTTGTTTAAAAGGAACCCGGATGTTGGTGCTCAGGACGGGATTGTGGATGCCATCGCATCCGCAGGCTTCCCACGTAGCAGCATTCAATGCCTTCCCGGTCCGACAAATGGCAGCATACTCGCCACGACTCGTCAGGCGGCCCCGCCGCTCACAAAAGTCGACGTTTTGTGCCAGGACCCAACCCACAGCACGGTCGTGGAAGCCACGGGCTTCTTGAGGAAAAGAGGGTTTGTGGTCGGCTTTGTCGCGCCGGGCCGAGATCTGCCGGCGGCCCGGCCCATTCTCTGTCTCTTGGACCTGGAGCGCCCGTTCCTGGCGTCCATGGGGGAGCAGGAGTACCTTGCCCTGCGGAGGACGGTGCTGTCGGTCCGGGAGGCGAGCGTCATCTGGGTCACGGGGGCGTGCCAGATCGACTGCCACAACCCCGACTACGCCCTCGCGTTGGGCTTCGGACGGACCATGCGTCGGGAGCTGGGCCTGGACTTCGTCACCGTGGAGCTGGGCGAGTTCGGCCCCGAGGGCTGGCATGCCGTGGCCGACGTTCTCTCGACCTGCGGCAGCCGGGCCGCCAACCGGGATGCGGCGCGGGTGGACTACGAATACGTTCTCGACCAGGGTTGCCTCAAGATCAGCCGTTTCCGCCGAATTCAGCTATCCCAGGAGCTGGCTGACGCCAGAAGTCGCAAGGGACCGGAAATGCCAGAAGTCGGGACGGGAAAAATACCCACCACGACTTCGGACGGGGCCTACGACGTCGGGCGTACCCCGGATGCTCCCCCCACCGGACGCCACGACGACCCGGCCGGGAAGACGCCCCACCAAGCGCCCCCCAGCCCGGGGGCGACGCCCGCGCGGGGGCGGGACCCGGGTCCGCTGCTGCGGCCCGACCGGACCTACCTGATCGTCGGCGGGCTCGGCGGGCTCGGCCAGGCGGCGGGGCGGTTCCTCGTGGAGCAGGGGGCGCGGGACCTCCTCTTCTTCTCGCGGGGGGCCGAGGCGGCGGCGGCGGGCGCGCAGGCGGGCTACGTGGCCGAGCTCGGGGCGCTCGGGTGCGCGGTGGCGGCGCGGTCGGGCGACGTGACGGCGGCGGGCGACGTGGCGGCGGCGGTGGCGGCGGCGCGGCGGCCCATCGGCGGCGTGCTCCAGGCGGCCATGGCGCTCGCCGACGCCGGGCTGGCCGGCCTCGACTTCGCGGCGTGGCGGCGCGCCGTGGGCCCCAAGGCCCGCGGCACCTGGCACCTGCACCGCGCGCTGGCGGCGGCCGCGGCGCCGCTCGGCTTCTTCGTCCTCTTCGGCTCGCTCGCCGGCCTCGGCGGCCAGCCCGGCCAGGCCAACTACGCCGCCGCCAACGCCTTCCTCGACGCCTTCGCCGCCTTCCGCCGCCGCCGCGGCGAGCCCGCCGCCGTGCTCGACATCGGCGCCGTCGGCGGCGTCGGCGTGCTGGCCCGCGACCCCGCCCGCCTCGCCGTCTTCCGCGCCATGGCCGCCCACGTGCTCGACGAGGCCGCCCTGCTCGACGCCCTGGAGCTCGTCCTGCGGCGGCCGGGCCCCCCGTCGTCCCCGGCGGCGGCCTCCGCCGCCCGCCGCCCGCTCGCCTCGGCCGGCCTCGTCGTCGACGGCCAGATCGCCATCGGCCTGGGCGCCGGCCCCGAGAACCGCACCGGCTGGGCCCGGGACCCGCGCCTCCTCCTCCTCTTCGCCGCCCGCACCGAGGCGTCGGCCCCCCCGGACGCGGCGGTGGCCCCCGCCGCCGCGACGCTCCAGGCGCATCTCCGGGACTGCGCCGCCGAGCCGGCCCGGTTTCGCACCGAGGCGACGGTCCGGCTGATCGCCGAGGACATCGGCCGCACGCTGCGGGGCCTTATGATGGGCGGCGGCGGCGATGGCGCCGTGGACCTCATGGTGCCCGTGGCGAGCCTCGGCGTCGACTCGCTGGTCAGCGTGGAACTCCGGAATGCGCTGCGTCGGGGGCTCGGCGTGCAGCTGAGCGTCATGGACATCCGCAACGCCGCCAGCGTTTTGGATCTCGGTCGGAGGGCGGCGGAAAAGCTATGGGAAGTGCACCAGGGGACTGAGGTTACGGCGCGGGCGGTGGGACTATAGCCATGTTGCAGATGACGATAGAAATGCGCCCCGGAAACAGTAGAATCATAAAAGGCTTCGTCAGAATGAAATTCTCGGGGGAAAGAGACAGCGGTCTGTCTTCATCTTTTATGGTGATTTTCATGATACTTCTTATTGATATCTGACATGGAAAGTCGACGTCGATACGCCCACGAGCAACAGGTGTCTAGCTTTTGCTACCACCACCTAAGCGCTCACAGTATCCTTCAGACGAGGCAACTGGCAGTCGGGCGCGGCAAGTTCCAAGAGCTTATCGAACAAAGGCGTGCCGAGACCCGTCGCCGGATCCCATCCTTGCGTAGCATTCCACGAAGCGCCAATCACCAAGGGCGCCGGCAACCCGCTGTACAGGCTCTTGCCAGTGCAACCCTTGCTACCACCATCCACGATATCAGTCAGGCCCTTGAAGCCCACTTTGTAGAGCCAGGGGTTGAGGAAACCCATGGGCGGGAGTCCCTGCTTGAGGCGCGCGTTGTTCAGCATGCTGACGAGGCCGGCGAAGGTCGGGGCCGAGGCCGAGGTGCCGCCCACGCTGATGACTCTACCCTGCGTGACAACCTGGAAACCCTTGGCCTGGGCCGCAACATCGGGGAAGCCGCGGCCAGCGGGGTCGTAGAGGCCCTTCCATGTGTCACCGAGATGATTCTTGAGGTAGTCGGCGACAGCGCTCTCCTGGTAGGCCGGGCGAGGGAAGATGTCGCTGAAACCACCCGAAGAAAGGCCAACGGCCCTCTCGGGCTCGACTCCAACCGTTCCTCCCACCGAAGTAACGTAGGGGCAGGCACCGGGGAAGGTGGCCTGGAAACGCGTCGTGTTCTTCCCGTCGTTGGTCTGGCAGGCACTGCCGGGACCCTCATCTCCCGAGCTGAAAAGAACCGAGACACCTCGGGCTCCCAGCTGACCAAACATGGTGCACACCTTCTTAGCGTACTCGAGGGGCACGGACTGCTCGTTCTCGCCGTAAGAAGTTGTCAGTGTCCGGGGGAGCTCGTCATCAGGAAGAGCTAGGAGATAGGACACAAAGTCGAGGTAGGGCTCGTTGGAGACGTCGGTTGGGTCTGGCTGATCGAGGTCAGGAACCAGTTCACCTCGGCCCCCAACCGAGTAGTAGCGAATGTCGGCCTCGTATCCCAGAGCGGCAGCATATTGCATGTCCAAGTTGGCCTCAATATCATCGTCAACAGTGTCGGTCTGGTTGTCCAGGCCACCGTTGACGAGGGGCGTGGTGAAGTTCTGGGTGACGGCATAAGGGGCATATTTTCCGAGGAACTCGTCCAGGGCATCGTGCTTGGCGTATTCCTCAAGGTATCCGGAAATTCCTAGGATGCTCTTGACCGAGGGGTCCGCCGTGTAATCTCCCACCTGGTAAAGCGCCCGCAGACATTCCGGGGTGATGGTCGAGTTACAAAAGGTAGCGTTGAGCTGAGTGCTCGGGATGGCCGCGGCCTGGATGGCAGGGGCCTGAGATTCCTCGACTTCCAGGACTCGTCTTCGCTGGGCCTTGACCTGACCAAAACGAGTGGTTGGCTGGATCATGGTGATGTGCGACTTGATGTCTTCTGGGACCGAGTACCTGGTACTGTCAGTCCGCCTGCGAGAACGCCGGACGCCTGGATGCCTCGACTTACCCCAAGGTACGCAGAGCTTGGCCCTCGGTGCCGTCCTGGCTGTAAATACCAAAGTCGGCGTCCAAAAGGCTCGCGGCCTTTGCGACCGTGGTCTTGAAGTTGACCCACTCCCCAGCGTCCTCGACGTCGGCTATGCCCGAGGATCGCAGCCACTGGATGACGGCACTGGTGGACTCATCGCGAGGCTTCATCACTGCACCATACTAGGTCAACAGCAGGTTCCACGAGGAGGCTTGGAAGACCGTGGGCATCGCCGCATGGCCAAGGGAGGGAGGAGGACCTACTCTCGTGCAGCGCTTCGCGCGAAAGATGACGGCCGTACAGAGCATGGTGGGGATCCGAGATGTCGTACAGGGTCCTCTCGAACACGTCCAGGTTGGGCTGCTCCAGGGCGATCCGAAGGCGGATTGGCTGATCGGGGCGGGCGTCCCTCAGCTTCTTCCATCCCGTCGGGACGCTGGGCAGGGACTCGACGACGACATTCTCGGCGGCAGCGGCCGACTGGAGAAGCAGCAAGGCTGCGCTGGCGAGCGAAGACTCCAGCTTCATGGTGAAGAAAGCGGACGGTGCCTGGGAAGATGGGCAGGAGCGGACGCAGGGTACGTGGTGGACATGATGATGGACGGAGGGCTGGCTCTTTATGTACGGCGAGTAGTGTCGTCCATGAACACCCAGAGACCTTGTTGATTGCCCTCTTCCAATGGATGCCTCCCAACCCCCCCCTTGCCCTCGAGCAAACGCAACATCCGGCGATCTGACGTGTCTGTACGTGCCCGTCGTAAAGACAGGGGTGGGATATACTGATTCGGCCCAGCAACTAGGCCAGTACTGGCAGGTGCCCCTCGTGGGGGGGGGGGGAGGGACGGAGGGACGGCAGGTGCGTGATGACGCCGCTAGTCGGCATTTTGCAGCGGCGCCGGCATGATGTATGAACGGATCGACATTAACCGGTGCGCCCCCCTTTGCCCTGGCTAGTAGCTTTCAGGGCGCCAGGCTTCGTACGAACCTACCTAAAGTACCTATTGGAAGGGATCCCAATATGTAACGACCCATGCTTAAGCGAACCTGCGGGCGTCCGCTTACCTCCATGGCCGATTCATGGGTACTCAGTACTTTACCTACCTAGGTAGGTGTAGGTAAGGATGGATGTACTTGCGTTAGGTATTGTCAGCGGGTTCCCTCCTCGCATCCATCTACATACGCATGCGATGTCATTGACGCCCGTCAACCCTGGAGAGGAGGGGGCGGGCGGTGAGGCCCCAGGGCCGTCGCATTTCCAGGTGGCAGCGCGAACGGAGCAGTCAGACTCGGTGGCCTGAGTCCTTCAGCGATCCCCGGGAGGGAGATAAGCGGCTGGGGCTGTCGTAGGGGGCGTAGGGTACTCGTAGCGTGCCATTCGGGATGACAGGGTGCCCACACAATTGACTGGGGACTCGGGGAGTCATGTACGACGGTCCCAGGCCGAATAGGAGATTTGCCGTGAGCAGTGAGAGGTGGCACATGGGCCCGATGGGCAAGCAAGTCAGTGTCAGCCCGTCTCTTTTCCATTAGTCGTCGTCGTCGTCGTCGTCGTCGTCTTCGTCGTCGTAGTTGTCATATGCACTGCGCTGCGCTGCGGCTGTGAAGCACCCGGCAGTATTCGAGACGCGAGGTTACAAGGTAGGTACTGTGCTCGGACGGCGGTGCTTGGAAAACCCACTTTGCAAGAGCTTGTCGAGGCTTATTAAAAGCTTGTGCCTGCGTGACCGGTCCTATCGCAGCCCGCCTTGCCCTTCCCAGCTGCCTATTCCGTCCATGGCCCCGGCCCACGCAGGCCCATCCATGGATGGATGTTGCCCGACTCCATGATCGCTGGCGGAGGGATACCGAGGCTGATGGGTGTCCAGCCTTCAGGCAACTTCCACTCTGGGCATGCATCGCGGCGCGGAAGCCCGCTCCGAAACCTCCTGCCCCGAACTCCGATCGTGGACGAAGCCGTTACTGGCTGACTGGCTGACCCGGCTCCATCAGGGAGGGCATGGCAAAGATGAAAAAAAAAAAAAAAAAAAAAAAGCTGCTGCTTGCCGTCGACGCGCTGCTTGCTTGGCCCTGAGTTGTTAGAAATTCCTCGTCTCCAGGCCTTGTGTCGCACAATCCAGATCATCCAACCCCTTCGTGCTGCATGCAGATACCCCTCGCGATTGACAGGAAGATGCGGAAACGCCTGCCCGCTCGTCATCCCTGGCGAGCCCTGGATTCTATAAGTACAGATACCTATGTAGGTACACTAGCCGTGGCCACGTGCGTTGCACATTCTACAAACCAGCATACGTTGATTGATATCCTCGACCCAGGTCGATCCGTGTCTCACGGATACCATGTCATCCCGCATACAATGTATGTAGCGAGTATAAAGGCGGCCCAGCGACCTGTATGAGTGCTCGCTACGCCCAATCCGTGACAAACTAGGCGAAATAACAGTTTTGCTAGCACTTTCCCCAAGTTGGGCCACTGGTGTGCCTTACCTCCAACCCTAGACACGTTTGTTTAAGGGAAACTGAAAACGGCGCCGGATGCTGCCATTCATCTTACGGATACCCGTGTTTGTCGGTGCAGATGGATGTTCGTAGTACCAGGGCATGCATGTTTTAACACAAGCTGATACAGTAGGAATACATGACCGGTCCTCCGCGCTGTTTATCCAGTATGGGTACTTTACCAATGTAGGTACTTTACGTTATGGTATAAATGGTATACATGAAGTAGTTCTACAGGTGGCGTTGCAGTCCCGCGGCGATTTTGCTCGCTGGCTTCTGATTCGTAACTCGTTGCTCACCACAGCTTCTCATCCTCCTCGGGCACATCCACAAAAGATTCCGGGTCAATGCCCATGTCCTGCGACTTCTTCAAAAACGACGAGCAGAGGATGCCGGTGGCCACGCTGACGTTCAAGCTGTCCACGGTGCTCAGCAGGCCGCTGGCGCCCGGGATCGACACCTCGAAGTCGGCGGCGCGGCGGATCTGCTTGCCGAGGCCCTCGCCCTCGCTCCCCACGATGAGAATGGTGGGCTGCTGCGACAGGGGGTCGTACCTCTCGACGCGGTCGAGCGTCACGTGCGAATTGCCCTTGGAACGCGGGCCCGCCGCCACCGACGCGTATACCATCCAGCCGTTCTCCTTGGACTGCTGCAGGAAGCCGAGGGTCGAATCCACGCTGTACAGCGGTAGCACCTCGGAGGCGCTCGCCGAAGCCTTGATGGCCACGGGCGACAGCGGCGCCGAGTTGAACTTGGTGATGGCAACGCCGGTCACGCCCAGGAACGCCGCCGAGCGCAGAATGGCCCCCAGGTTGCCGGGGTCCAGGATGCCGTCGAGAAGCAGGATGAACGGCATCCGGTCACGCCCGGGCGCTTGGAAGGGGACAAAGTCCGGGCTGCCGTTGAGGGCCACCTCTTCAGCCGACTGGTGAGAAAGCTCGACGGAGAAGCCCGGCCGGGCTGGGTCCTCCGACATTGGCCCCAAAGCCTTCAGCGGCAGCTGCGGGAGCGGCGAGGACTCGAGAACGCAGCCGTTGTGCGGGCGCCGGTCCGACATCTTGTCCATCATCCGCAGCCCCTGCGAGTCGCGGAGGCGGTGGACGGGTATGCCGTTGGCGCGTGCGAGCTTCTCGAGGTGGGTGTCCTGCGATACATTCTGCCGGTCTGGGCCGCTGTAGAGGTACAGATTGTAGAGCTTGCGCTTCGTCGTCTTGAGGGCGGCCTCGACGACCGAGTAACCGTAGAGGAACTGCGACGCGGCCGTGGTGTGGTGGATGCGGACGGGGAGATCCTCGCCTTGCGTAAAACGGGCCTCCCGGTCGGCCACCCGACGCTCGTAACCACTCGAGGGCTGCTGGCCTGGGGTGGCCTGTGGTCTTCCCCGGGAGTCGCCCCCGAAGTCGCGGGGTGGACCCCTGTCGGCCCTCAAGTCGCGGGGTGAACTACGGTCGCCCCCCGAATCGCGAGGCGGACGCCTATCGTCCCGTCGATCGAAGCTGGGCGCCCGTCTCCCCGAGTCGCCATCCCGAAACCCTCCTCGTCCTTTGTATTCCCTCGGCGAAGCTCCGGATTCGTCATTGTCGAACGATCTTCTCACTCCCTTGGGCTCACTGTCGCGGCCGCGTGGCACCCGGCTCCCAAAAGCCCGGTCCGAGGTGGCGGGGGCACGGCTCCTAGTTCCACCAGCAGAGGCGTATTTCCGTTGTCGTGATGGCGGATCGCGAGATGCGGCTCCTTTGCTTGAAGGGCCCAGGGCTGCGAATTGCGACTCGAAATCAGAGAACTTGCTGGAACTCGTCATTCTGTCCGACCCTTTCTTTTCGCCGGCTAGACCGGCCACTTGCTCCCGCAGATCCCCCTGCTTCATCCGATAAACTAAGCTCTTCTTCCCAAAAGTCTCGTCGGGGTCGTTGAAGCGTTTGGCCCGCGATTTGGGCTGGGGTCCTTTGTCAGTAATGTCCATCTTCCCCTTCTTGATCGTGTAGGTGGGTTTTTTCCAACCCGGGTCCTCTTTGGCTGCGCGCATACGCGAGGTCGATCGGGGCGGCCGGCTCCCACTGGCCGTATTCAAGGCGCCCGGCCGGAAGCCCTGAGGCCGCGTTTTTTCCGAGTTGCGCAAGCCGCGGTGGATGGCGGAGAGAGAGGAATGCCTGACGCAGACATGGCGACTGATAGCCTGAGGCAGGGGAAGTATGCTGCGTCTACATGGCGAGCACAGGCTGGTGAGTTGACTCATTGATGTTGCGACAACCAGGAAGTCCCTAGGTACCGAGTTGAGCACAGGGTAGAAGTGAACGAAGAAGATTGGCCCACAGCCAGTAAGTAGGTGGTATGTAGGTATGTAGGATGTACCTCCTTTGAGAAGTAGTAGGAGGAGACAGAACCCGTACACAGCGCAATGGATACTACAATATGGGAAATTCAGTTTGCGGTAGACGAAGCCGTGACTTTTTTTCTTTGCCCAGAACGCGATAGCTACCCGGGACCCTTGCAATCGGCAGAGGTACTAAAAGACCCTTGCAGATAAGCCGTGGCGTGTGGCCTCCCATGGGTCAAGTTCCGATGCTCGGGGGTGGGGCAACGCTTTCAATTTAGAGTTGCGCTCCTCGACGCGGTTCCTGGGGCCTGTCGCGTCTTTTACCACTAGAGAGAGAGGCCTGGAGACTACCAGCTTAGACCTCCAGCTCCCATACCATCACATCACCACCAAGCCACCAATCCCAGCCTCCTTACCCAGCAGCGCCTTGAACAACCAACTACTACCTGTATTCGCTTGGATATACCTATGCGACTAGAGGCCACCCATTTGCGGTAATGCGCCGCTCCCTCTGATCTTCCTGCAGTCGACCAACCGACCGACCGATTCCACATCCCACGTACCTGCCTCCCTTCCACATCCCGACTTAGGTGCTGCTCGCCGAAGCTGCCGCAAACCTCCTGCCATGTCGCGTACCAACCTGGCGCAATAGTTGCACCCCGAAGTACCGAAAATAACGGCATCCCAGTATGGGCGACCTAAACTCTCACCATGACAATGCCGTCCAGGCGGAGTTGAACGACCAAAAGCTGAGTGAGCAGCGCGAGCTCGACGGGCACACAGACCTCGCCCAGATAGCCCTCGGCAAGATGGACCTCGACCCGATGGACCTCGACATATCGCAAGAATTACAGATAGATGGAGAGATCCCACTTGATGACACAATTTCCTATCACAACAGTCAGCTTGCGCTTGGGGAAGATGACATGGACTCTGGGCATCAGGATACTACTGCCGCGGAGGATAACAGCCACAAGGCACCTTTGGTGGACCAGCAGGCGCAGCAAGATCCAGAGAAGTCCGCCGAGGACGAGGGTGAATATCTCCATGAATCAGCGGAGGAAGAGTCGGAAGAGTCGGAAGAATATCAGCTTACACAACCCACAACCGGCCGACGATTTCCTATCGAGGTACACCTTCAGCCTCCATCTGATCCGGAGTCCTACCAGACACTTCCTCCCAGCTGGACAGTGGAGACTGTTCTTTCTGAGCTTCAGTTAGAGGATAACGTCTTCTATGAGATCGAGTTTGACGACGGCCGAGTTGATCAGGTGAGTCTCGTCTTGCTGTTCAAAATCCTTACCCTCCCTCAAGTCCTGCTATATGATATATCGCGTCCCATTACACACCCAACTTCTCACTATGTAGGGCAGCATACCTTGCCTTTACTTAGTTGCCGTTGATTCGGATAACTAGATGGCTCCTCTCCATTCCACCTATGGATGCTAAAGTGCAACCTCCACTTTTCCGTGCCTTCACTTAGGTTGCCTCTTCCCTCCTGCCCCTCTCACCTCCCATCCATATTATAATCCACCTGATCTCTTCCCTGCACCACCATCGGGCACCTTCCAACCTAGGCAAATAACCAGGCACCATCTCTAATCAAAACGAGCTTTTCCCTTCGCACCTGCATCTTCCCTCCCTCGTCGTTACATTCGATACCGTTCCAACTCAACCTCCTTCCATTACAGTTGGAAACCTAACAAAAGTGTCGCAGGCTGCCTACGACGACGTATTGGGCATGGAAAACGGCCAGTCGGCGCTGGGGATCTTCCACAGAGACCAGGCACTTACTTCAAGGCTAGCAGACATGCGTTCCGCAGTGAAACACGCCCTGGATGACTCGGATGAGGATTCTTCCGATTACGGCGGTCACAAACGCCCCCGCCCTTCGGCTATGCCTACACGGCGCAGCTCGAGACAGAAAAGACAACCTTCCATCCTGAACGACTCTCTGGACGATTCTGGGGATGACGTCGAAGATGTGGTCGGCCCTGTACGTCGCAGTAGCCGTCACCAAACCTCTTCGAGGCAAGTATCTGCTGATATCGAGGTGAACTACGGTTCGGACGAGGACAAACCTATCCCGCGCCAGCCAGGCTGGGGTTCCGGTAATCGGGTCACCAGGTCTTCGAATAGAACTGCGCCCACCCGCAACGCATTCCAATCTTCCGAGGACGAGTTGGCGGGAGACTCTGGGGATGATGATGCGTTCTTGCCCGTGATATCGGATCTTGCGCCCCCCAAACGAGCCAAGAACCGAAGGAAGAAGAGTGCAAGACAGGCCCAGCAGCAGAGGCGCTACAAAGGTCGCGATTCCTCTATCGAGTTTGAGGTAACGAACCGACGATCTGGTCGTTCTGCTGGGACCAAAAACTACGTGGCCCCGGACGTCGAAGATGACTTCGTCATTTATGAGGAAAAGGGCACGACTGTACCCAAACACGTGTCCGTGAGAGAGATCTTCAAGCCTCTTGACAAGCGATCGGTCTTCGCCATGTCTCACTCGAACGAGTGTGAAGTCTGCGAAGGAAATAGCAACGCGAGCAAAGGGCCTTTGATCTACTGCCAAGGTTGCACCTACTCATTCCACAAGGTCTGTCTTGGAATCAGATCAGCGCGGGACCACCGAGTCACCAAGGTTGGCGAGGACAACTTTGTGCTTCAATGTCGCATTTGCATCGGCACATACCGGAAGAAGGATGCCAATGCCCCTAATCATGCCAAGTGCGAGACTTGCAAGCTAGAGAACCCGTCTTGTCACGAGTTCTCGACAAAGAAAACCCCCAAGCAGGAAGAAAAGCTTCGCGAGGGAAATGGTGGCAAAGACCCTATCACACCGGTGGACCCTGTGCTCATCAATAATGCCGACAGCATACTCTTTCGTTGCTCATCTTGCAGACGCGGCTTCCACATCGAGCACTTGCCGCCCTTGACCAAAGACGGAGAGATCACAGAAGATGTCCGCGCCGATCGACTCAGCGAGTACGCCCTTGTCGACTGGAGGTGCAAGGACTGCGTCGGTGCCAAGCATAAGATACACGCTCTGGTGGCTTGGCGACCAGTTGACCAAGGGTCATACGTTCAAGGCCAGACTTGGCTAGCATTCTCCGAAGACGAGAGAGAGTATTTGGTCAAGTGGGAGACTCGTTCGCACTTTCACGATACCTGGATGCCCGGAGCTTGGGTTTTTGGCGTAGCGGCAACCACGATGCGCACATCCTTCTTCAAGCGAGATACAAACGATCACCCCAAGATGACCACCAAGGACGCAGTCGATGAGGAGTGGCTTCTAGCCGACGTTCTGTTCAAAGTGCAATACCGCAGAAACCCTGTCAAATCCTCGAGGAGCAACGACCTCGCGCGTATCGGGGACGTCAAGGATGTTTTCGTCAAATTCCAAGGACTAAGTTACTCGGAAGCAGTATGGGATAGCCCTCCCCCCCAGGACTCCGGAGCGCCATGGGAGGCATTCCGCGCTGCCTACGAAGAGTACGTCAACGGCATGTACTTTGAAGTCGTCGCGGACACCAAAATGAAAGAGCGTATCCAGCAATACCGCAAGCTTGATTTTGCCAAAGAGTGCGAGCTACGCGAGGTCCAGCCCAGCGGACTTAAACGCGGAAAACTAATGGGGTACCAGTTGGAAGGCGTCAATTGGCTACTCTACAGTTTCCACCAGAAGTCTAATGTCATCCTTGCGGACGAGATGGGTCTCGGGAAGACTATCCAGGTCGTGGCACTCATCAGCTCGCTTGTCCATGATAAGCCTAACTGCTGGCCATTCCTGATTGTGGTTCCCAACGCGACGTGCCCCAACTGGCGACGCGAGTTGAAGCACTGGGCTCCCGACCTGCGAATCGTCACCTATCACGGAGGCAAAGAGGCCCAGAATATGTCCTATCACCACGAACTCTACCCCTTCGGCGTCAAAGAAGGCATGCGAGCGCACGTGGTCATCATGTCTTTCGAAGCAGCAGTCGAGGCCGAGCTCACTTTTCGGGGTGTCAACTGGGCTGGACTCATCGTCGATGAAGGCCAAAGGCTCAAAAACGACCAGAGCCTTCTCTACCAAGCCTTGCAGGGCATGAAGATACCTTTCCGACTTCTTCTCACGGGCACGCCCCTACAGAACAACAAGCGAGAGCTCTTCAACCTTTTGCATTTCGTGGATCCGACTCACAACGCCGAAGAGCTCGACCAGAAGTATGCCGATCTTACCAAAGATAACATACCCGAGCTCCATTCTCTCATCCGTCCTTACTTCCTCCGACGGACCAAGGCCCAGGTCTTGAAGTTTCTACCCCCTATGGCCCAGATCATCCTGCCAGTGTCCATGTCTGTCTTGCAGGAGAAGCTCTCTAAGCTGATCATGGCACGCAATCCCCAGTTGATTAAGGCTATCATCTCGAAAAGCAAAATCAAGGCCGGGGAGCGCAAGAGCTTGAATAACGTTCTTATGGAGCTTCGGCGGACTCTGTGCCACCCATTCATCTTCAGCGATGACGTCGAGGACCGTTCCATCACAGATCCAGTCAAGATCCAACAGAACCTGGTCGAGGCATCGGGAAAACTGTTGCTTCTGAACATCATGCTTCCCAAGCTGAAGGAGCGTGGTCACCGGGTACTCATCTTCAGCCAGTTCTTGCTTAGTCTCACGATTATCGAGGACTTCCTTACTGCCCTGGGACTCGAGCACTCACGCATCGACGGCAGCATGTCTGCCTTGGAAAAGCAGAAGCGCATTGACGCCTATAACGCTCCCGACTCGCCGCTCTTCGCCATGTTGCTCTCGACTCGCGCCGGTGGTGTTGGAATCAACCTGGCGACTGCAGACACGGTCATCATTTATGACCCTGATTTCAATCCACATCAAGATATCCAGGCTCTGTCCCGAGCACACCGGATTGGACAGAAGAACAAGGTGTTGTGTTTCCAGCTCATGACCAAAGACTCTGTGGAGGAGCAGATTATGGAGGCCGGGCGCCGCAAGATGGCACTTGATCATGCCCTCATCGAATCTATGGATGCGGACGAAGACGCAGGCGACGATATCGAGTCCATGCTTAGGCGTGGGGCTCAGAAGCTCTTCAGCGATGAGGCTCGTACTAAGATTACGTACGACGATGCATCTGTGGAGAAACTACTTGATCGCAGTCAGATCGAAACCACCGAGTCTGGCGACGACCAGTCGGCCGAGTCGCAGTTCTCCTTTGCCAGGGTCTGGGCTAACGACGAGGGTAAGCTCACAGCTAACGCCACCGCCGAGGATGAGGACGGACCTGCCCCTGGCAGTGTTTGGGAAAATATTCTCAGAGAGCGCGAAGCGGAACACCAACGGGAGCTTGCTGCTAGCGAGCAGACGTATGGTCGTGGGGCTCGACGTCGGGGTACTCAGGTAAGAGGGCATATGGATTTATACAGCATAAGCTGGAGCACAGGCACTGACCAGCAACAGGCAATAAGCTATAATCATCCTGTAGGTGGCTATATTGAAGGCGTTAACGACGACTTTTTAATAGAGGCGCAGAAACAGGAGCGGGATAGCGGCGGTTCCGAATCAGAGGTCGACGACGAACTCTACATCGACGGTAACGTAGCTGAGTCGGATGATGATGCCAATGAAGAATTCGACGGCGGATCTTCGAGGAAGAAGGGCGGTCAAGGTACGAAGCGTCCTGCTTCACGCACTCCTCGAACACCTGCAAAACATATCAACAAAAAGACAACAGCTATTAACAAGCAGTCAAGCAACAGCACAGGCACCACTACCCTTGCCAAACCTCGCCTTGTCGACTTCTCCGCCGCCGCCGCCGCCGCCGCCCCGTCAGCAACCGTTAACGCAGTCAACTCCACGGCCAGTGGTCCAACCACCAAACAGGCAAGCCCCAACGCAGCAGCCCCCCGCGCTCGGTCTCCATCAAGCACCGATGGAAACGCCGCAGCCAAAGAGAAGGGGCCGGCCCCGGAAATCCCAGCAGACACCACTGTCGAGCGAGGCAACGGCACACAGATTACCATCGGCCCCCATGCCTGGACAGCCGATGCTCCCGACAATGCCACCCCATCACCGACAACAACAGCAACAGATGCACATGCTGGGCCCCCCTAACGATCCTCGCTTCGGAGGCTTCGTGGGAAACATGCAAGGGCGTGGCATCGCCCCGATTTTAGCTGACTATGCATCTCCTAGCTCGCAACACCCCTATGTTCCTCGCCCGCCTGCCCAATCGGTATTGCCCAGCCAAACATTAGCCACGACGATCTCTCAGCCGGCAGCCGGCTTCCAGGTCCAGGGTATATCGAATAGTTGCGTGGTTTGCCAAGAACACCACTCCGAAGGCAGCTGTGTCGATATGAACTCGGTGATGAGTCTGCGGATCGCAGTTGACATGCTCCGGACTTCTAAAGCGAACCCGGCTGCTGTCCAGGTCCTACGACAGAGGTTTCAGCAGAGGCTTCGAGAGCTCGCGGGCCCAAAGTAAATGAGATGATGGCATGGCCTTGGGGGCTTGCTTTGGGGGAGGGAGGCGGTCCGTATCTCACCTGCCCTTGGCGTAACGAGCAAGCACCGGTGTTTGTTACCGCTGGATCGATTGCATATGAGTTGCAGCTTCTTCCCCCAAGCATCACGCGGGCTCCCGCTAGACGGGGGAAACGAAGCGAAGCAACTGTAGAGTAGAATCAACAGATGGTTGCAAACGTGGACAAGATGCTATTTTCTTAGTTGCCTTACCGGGCGTGTGACTTGCCAGGCCAGATGATGGATATGCTAACAGGGACACGGGCGTTTGTCACGTGGGAAACACAAGACATCTCTGCAGGTAACCGATGAGGACGCATCTAACCTTAATTGAGATGTCGCCAGCAAAGCAAACGGTCGTGATGGCAACACTGGAGCGCCAGACTGGCCGGCGAGGGGGTGTCTTTTCTTGGGCCGTGAGTGAAAAAGGGCAGTGTGCTGCTGTGCTGGCCGCTCCTGGACTGCCCTGCGTCTCTATGGGCTCTAACAGGCATCACGACGACTGGTTGAAGAAGCTCCTTTACCATTGGGAATCTCTCCTTTTTGCGCGGCTGGTGTTGTGGACCGCAGGCGGCGGTATAGATAGCACGAGCCGGTCGCGTCCGTTTGTCTTCACTTTTTTCTCGTTCCTTCGACCGCCCTGGCCGGGGCGTAGGCGAGCCCCCCCCCCCCCCCCCCCCCCCTCCCCCTACCCTGCCTACCCTTTGTGTTTCTTTCTCACGCTGGCCCTCCATTCACCATGGACCGCCCTGCTTGCCCAGACAGCCCAAGTCTTCGTTCGCCCTCGGAATTGTCCTACTCGTCGGCCGCTTCTCGTCCTTCGACTCGACCTCCCTCCCCTGCTGCTCCTTCTTCTTCGCATCGGTCGTCGTCCATCGTCGAGCTCGACTATCTGGCTACACCCACTATAGGGCAGCGGACCGGCAACGCTCGACTCGACCTGTTGTACATGATGGACAACAACCCGGCAGGGCCGTTTGACGGTGGCACCAGTCACCGGGCGAGGCTCGCCAGCGAGCGAAGCGGCACTGCGAGTTACCACCAGCACCAGCAGCAACACCAGCAGCAACACCAGCCGCCGACCGGTGCTCCCGTCTCTTCCCCGGCGCAGCGAAGCCTTACTTCCTCCAACCGGATATCCCAGGTGCTGAACGAGATGGTCGAATCCGATCTACCCTACTGGCATCGACTGCGACGGCAGCAGCACGCGGCCTCGTTCGAGCCCCCCGCCCGTGCCGAGCAGCCTCAGCAGCAGCAGCAGCAGCAGCAGGCCGACCCGGCCACGCCGACGACGACGTCGACGTCGACCAGTCACCACCAGGCGCCCCTGACGGCGGCCGACGACGGCGGCTACACGTACTGTTTCGACCGCGGAAACGGCCGGTACACGCGCCTGGTCCCGGCCGACATGCTCCCGCCGCTGCGCGACATCCCGGCGGTCCAGCAGGGCTGCCTGGGCATGATCGTGCTCCCGCAGCGCCGAAGCAGCCGGGCCCCGGCAAACGGGCCCTCGAGCCCCGCCGAATCGGCCGGCGTCAGAGTAAGGGGTCCCAGCCCGTCGTCGTGGTGGTGATATATTACATCGTGACCCCCGGAGGATTACTAATGTGACACCTGCAGACGCCACCCGTTACCCCCGCGTCGCCCGCGGATAATATTCAGGTATGGCCTCCCCTGCTCCATGGAGATGCTAATGCACGTCATACCCCCCCGGCATCTAATCTACATACTCGGCCAGGCCGGGACGCAAGACACGAGGCAACTGACGCGGCTTTTCATCGCAGACACACATTGACACGATCGTGGCCACGACGCCGTCGACGCCGACCCACCAGGGCCAAGCCACGGCCACGGTCACGGCTGCGGCTGCTTCGACCGTTCGTGCCCACGGCCACGCCCCGTCGGACACGCCCCTCGCCGGCGCCGGTCGGGGGGGTCTGCAGAACTCGTACCACGCCCCGCCGTCGCTGCCCCGGCACGCGGCGCCGCCGCCGCCGCCGCCGCCGCCGCCGCCGGCGGCGGCCCCGTTCCCGGCGCGCCGGCCCAAGGTCTACTGCGACAAGTGGGTGCACGAGGGCGTCTGCGCCTTCACCCAGCAGGGCTGCAAGTACAAGCACGAGATGCCCCTGGACAAGGTGACGCAGCACCAGCTGGGCCTGTTCCACGGCCTGCCGGCCTGGTGGAAGAAGCACCAGGCCGAGCTGGCCCGCCAGCGCGAGCCCGCCGGCGCCGACGGCCGCGAGCCGGAGCCCCGGCTCGTCGGCGAGGGGGGCGGACGCGCCCCCAACGTGGCCGCCCCCCATCATCATCATCACCATCATCCCCACCACCACCACCAGCAGCAGCAGGGCGGCGGCGTTCCGGGTCCCATGGGAGGTGCTGGTGGCGGAACCCTGGGCGCCCGCGGAGGCCGTTCGGCGGCCGCCGGCTCCTCCGCCCTCGGCGATAACCACAACAACAACGGCGGCGGCGGCGGCGGCAGCAGCATGCCGTGGAGACGCACGACCGGCCCGGCTATGACTGACAGAAACAGCAGCACCGGCCATCACCACCACCTTGGCCAACCGCTGAGCCCGCACCGGCTGGGCGGCGGCGGCGGCCGGCACCCGACCATGGCCGCGCCGGAACTGGCCACGGCTCGCGGGGCTTCTCTGGGTAGGTTTTTCCTTCTCCCTCCCTCCTCCATCTTAGGCTTCATCCCCTCCACCCCTTCTCCTGTATATCGTAGCCTTCTTTTGTGTGTATCATGGGGGGAAAAACAAACAATACTGACCATGAGATTGCCCGCAGCGCCGTGGAACAAGTCCCCCTACGGCCCCATCGCACCCCCCACGCCGGCCCCGAACCCGTCCCCGGTCCTGCCGGCGCGCTCCGTGGCCACGCACAACCCGTACGCCACGCTCGACACGGCCGACGAGGACGCCGACCACTACACGACGCGCACGGGTTGAACCCGCACCATCCATCCCCCTTTTCGGTGCCGCCCCGGTATCCCGCGCACCCACACCGCCTCCTCCCCTCTCCTTCCCTTTTTCATTCTCTCCCCTGCATTTGCATTCTCGGGGAAGGGGTTTTTTTTTCAGTTTCTTTGTTTCTCCTGGACCACCACCTCAAATTTACGAAGCATGACTGCGGTGCGGGATAGAGAATTTGTCGATGGCATTTGCAAAACAAAAAAATAGCTGCCGGGAGGGTTTTGTTTTTGTTACATCGTCGTTCCTGCAGAAAGACAACCTTCGCCAGCAAATATTCGCCCTCGCGGGCCTGGTTTCGCAACTATCCACTGGTGTCCCCCCCCCCTCCTCTCACAAACATGTTTTTCGTTTCGGCTTGGATGATATTTTGTTTCTGTTGTGTATCCCTTTTTCTGATTTTGCTTACAAAAGAATGACGGAGAAAGGGTTTTAAAAAAAAGGTCCTGCTTTCCTTCTTTGCCCCCCTTCCCTCACTCCGTTTTTCCTTCTGCCCCCGGCCCTCCCCCAAAACTTCGGCGGGCTCATGACGATGTTACGACAAAAAAACCTGCGCGCCTCTGTTTCTTCTTCTCCCCTCGCATAGGCTACCTGCCTGCTTGCATGGGGTGGTGGTTTTGTTTTGCCCCCACTCCCACAGTTCCCCCCTTTGGCCCTTTCTGCTCGCCGTCCCGCTCCTCAACGGAAGGGGGGGGGGGGGGTGGCCTTTTGAGGTGGCGGTGCCCTCGGCCGCCGATCGCTATCTGTTCCGCCCCTTTCCCCCATCACGCTTGTGGCCAGGCCACGGTCCCGCTCCTTTTTCCGGGGTTTGTTTTTCTTCATCATTCTCGCGATTTGATTTGGTTGTTCTTCTTGAGCATAGTATGGCGAGCCCATGCAGTGACGGCTGCGTTGGGCGGGAGGGAAGGCCTTATACGTGAAATTCCCAGACCCCCCCCAAAAAAAAACTCGTTCTCTCGTTCCGCAACGATGCATGTATTATAGAACAGAAACACCAAGAACGGCATCTCCGGAGATCCCGCCACCCACTGCCCAAACCCCCCTCCCCCATTTCCCCTCTTTGGTACGACGAGGACACGATTGACGAGCCATGGCGAATAGAAACCCAGCTTCCTTGTTTTTTCCTCCCCGGCTCCCCTCGGCCGACTTCAGCTTTGCGCGTGACTTGTGTGTGTGTGGCTTGCCGGATGGCCTCGTGAAAATAAAAAACATGTTGCGAATTGATTATGCGCTCGGCACCAACTGGGGATTCATTCAAACGGGGAGTGTCGAGTAAGCAAATTTGCTCGTTCATGCCAAGTGCTGCTGCCCCCCTATTTCATCCATGCCGAAGACAGTGCAGCCAAAGCCCATACCGTACCGGCTCATTAGGCAAGTATGGCGACTTGCTTGCCTCTTGACTGAGGTGACTTTCTCTGTGCACTGATACCGGGGGCGAGGGGTAGCAAATACGTGCAATCCGGAACAATGGATTTTATCAAAAAAGGAGGTACCTAGGTGGGTGGTGGGTGTTGTTGGCCGGCACATGGCAGCACGCATCGGAAGATATAGTATCGACGGGCCATACCCGGTCGTCGGCTACAGGAACCCGTATTCTGTAGATCCCTCTTCCCACTCTCCATTTCGTACTAGCTCTCGCCGTTTGACTCGATCGTCCGTGACGCCTCGTGAGGAGGTGCCTATCTACTGCACTCACTGTCCAAGTGTCCAACTGGCGTCGGGAAGAATAGGTTGGTATACAAGCTGAGATGTGAGGCTGATATCCCTCCATGCATGGCCTATCCGCTCTGACCAAGTATCCAAATGGTGGTGCTAAGTGGAATAGCCCGTGTACATTGATCCGATCCAACCCTGCCGAGAATGACTAGGCGGCATAAACCTCGCCGCGGTGCTGGAAAACGCCCAAACGCCATGCCGTAATCAGACCCAAACCACGTCTCGCTAGTCTTATGGTAGTATCTTACTCCAGTCTCTTCCTGGACCGCGGAGAGGTGCTATCTCTTCCCTTCGGTTCTATCTCCTGAAGCCCTGGTTTCTGGGGCGACGTCCGCCCAGGCCTGCTGCGTACTGGGGTATTCGCTCGGTACGCTGCTATGTTGACTGGCGCAGTCCTCGTCAACACCGTTGGGCCCTGGCTTCAGGCCCGCCTCCCCGATCTCCTCCATGGCCTCCTCCTCCGACTCGGTAGCTTCTGCGTCCGTGGCATCATAGTCTACGTCACTCATGGCGGCGTCGTCGTCCACAAAGACATCCACACTCTGAAAGGAGGCCTCGGGGTCTCTGTTCTCTTCGTCTTCGATGCCGGGCCAGGGTTCGTCCTCGGGCAGCGGTTGGGGTTGCGCATCCTGCATAGCATCCTGCCAGATTTCGTCCTCGTCGCGCCGGCGACGAGGGTGGCCCAGATCCAGCATGGCGTTGTCGTCCGCGTCCGAGTCGTTTTCATCGCCGCTGTTGCCGCTATTCGACTCTGTTTCACTGCCTTGGTCCTCTTCGACATCCATGGCGCCACCGTGGGGCCGCGAATCGACGACGGGCGCATTGCTGTAGGGGGTGGCGTAGAATGGCGTTGTCTGCCGGTAACCGGGCCCGTAGGTAAACGCATCGGGCATCGGGCTGGGGCTGGCGGTGCTCCAGCGTGGCGTAGTCCGCCTCAAGCGAGCTGAGATAGGAATAGAGGGCGACCGGGTGTCCCGGCGCCGTTTCGCCACGGCGTAGGAATGGGCCAAACTACTGTTGGCTCGGACAAGCGGCGAGGCGTGGCGGTCATAGCTCTGTACTTGAGCATTGCTTAGCCCCACCGACATGAGCCGTCGCCTGGTATGGCTGGGTGAGGTGAGGGCAGGTAGATTTGTTGGCGGTACCGAGTTTGTGCGGACTTGGGGAGGCCGAGAGACAGAGGGTCTGCGCTCTTGCAGCGGGACAAAGGGGGACGGTCCACGGCTGCGCGGGCCCGCCGATAAGGGAGGCGTCTGTCCGGTGTGGCTTTGGCAAAACACCAAAGGGCTTGGGCTTATACTTGTCGTTCTCAACCGGGGCTGCGCCGCCTGGCGCTGACTGAAAAACGAGCCACTGATCTCGCTCGACGTATGGTCGTCCAGTCGTTCATTGTACGACCAGCAGTCCTCCATGGCATCTGCCTCCGGAACAAGAACTGGCAGCTCCATACTCTGGGAATCCGGGTACACCCGGCTAAGCTCCCGGAGCCGCTGCCAGGACCAGCCGTTTCTATAGGCGTCCTGATCCTGGATATAGGCTTCGGGTTGCGTCACATACATACGCTGCACCCCTGTAGCTTTCATGACGACGCTCGAGCTGAGGAACGCGACGTCCCACGTGGCCGGTGTGATCATTTCGGCGGGCGATAGGAAGCGGAGGCGTGAGTCCTTATGGATCTTGCGGAGAGGAACCCACGGCTGTAGTAAACCAAGGAACTGGCTTGCCTTGGAAAGAGCGGCTGCGCCATGGTACCCGCCGGTTTGCACCCGCGAGAAGACACCGAGGCTTCCAAAGGCAGCCGACAGTGCCTGCTGAACACTGCGAGCATCGGGCCCACGAACAGTCACTGTCTTCACCAGGCCACGGCTCCTGAGCCGCTGTTCTATCCTGCCATTCGGGGGGCAGGCACGTGGCAACAGCCACTGTGACTCCGCTTCGGGGCCTCGCCACTCATTGACCATGGGGGACGGCGGCGGCGGCGGCATGGTAGTAGAGCGGCTGGGGAGCTGGGTCCACTGGTCCGTGGCCAAGAAACTGCCACCTGACGCACGCTGGCTGGTCAATTCGTGCGGTCCTTGCCACACTCCTTGGAGGGGAAACGGCAGAAAGACGACTTCAATTTCCCACGGCTTGACGTGGGTCGGAATCGAAAGGCGCTGCAAGCGGTTGAGCTCGGCCCTGAGGTCTCGGAGTTCGTCGTATAGCTCAGCACGGTCGCTGGCGTCGGTCGACGTGGAGGTCACGCTAGCTTGCCTGCCTCGAGTATGGCTCGTAACGCTGCTTTCGTCGTTCAGCGCGTTCTCCAACTCCTCAACGCGGGATTCAAGTTCCGTAACCCTGAGGTCCGTATGGTCGTGTTTATCGTAGCACTCCTCATGAGAACTGCCGTCAAAGGAAACGTTCTCCAGCCTTTCGAGACGCTCGTCATGGCATTGTACCGTTTTAGACAACACCCGCAAGTCCGACCGGGGTGGTGCGTCCACGGGATCCAGATGCCTCTCTTCCGCACGCCGGACAGACCTGGGCGTGTTGGCAACAGTCGGCGAATCGTCGACAGACGCAGCCAGGCTTGGTTCTACCGGTAGGGCGTTATGACCACGAGCGTCCTCGGGCCCCTCCCCTAAGGGCGCACGTGATTTGGACCTTGCACCACTCAGCGTCTGAAGCCCCTTCCCATGGAAGGGCGCCAAATACTTTCTTCGCACCGAGGAGGTCGTAGAGCTAGGCTGTGATTGTAATAAACATTGACTTGATACGGAAGGCATTAGATGAGTCGGCTGGGTCGGCTGGGATTGGATGAAGTGGCCCCAGCTCATCGTGTCCGGAATGGAAGGCTCTTTGGCGGGAGCCGTTTGCCCCTCCGGGAGGGCGTAGGCTCCCTCGCCAAAGTCGCCTGGAAATGGCGCATGATTGAAGGCGTGCAAATCCGCCACGGGAGCCGGCGTTGGCGGCACCTGGGGCGGCGGCGGCGGCATGTGGAAAGAAAGCTCGGGCAGTACGGGCGTAAGCGGCTCGCGGTTCGACCTCGGCCGCTCGTTCTCCTGGCCGGGGTTGAGCGGAGGAGCCACGAGGACGGGCGGAGGGGTGGGGGTGGGCGTCTGACTCTCCCGAATATCATCATGGAAACAGGCATGATGTGAGCACATACACCACGCAGTCTGGTCAACGACGGCGGCGCCCAGGGATAGCCCCTGGGAGTAGGGCGAAAACCCCCGAGGGCTCCCTCTTCCATCCTGGCTGACAGCGGCGCGGCTCCAGAAACGGCGGCAGCCGCACCGGGGACCGCTCGCGCCTTGAGTCAGATCCACGAAGTTGCACTGCCCAGAAGGGAGGGCAGGTGCCGGCGCGGGCACGGGCGCGGGCGAGCTCCCCGTCATGGCGCGTCCATCGCTGTATATGTCGAAAAAAGAGGCGCTCGGGAGGGGGTAGTCGGTGGTGATTCCTGCCATTGGGCCGCGTGGGCAAGCATCGGTAGCGGCAGAGGTGGGAGTGGTAGCGGGCCGCGTAACGAGGCAATCGGTTCGCGCCACGCGAGCCAACTTGGACGGGGCACGACAAGTCTCGGGGTCCGGATCGCAGGCAGAAGAATCAGGCCTAGCACATGGCTCTGCGCCTGTTCAGCGGGCTCATTGGCCGGTCCAGAGGGAGACGAGAGATGGTGGTCCCTGTTCCGGGCCGAGCTCAATTCGCGCGTCGGACGGCGAGAGTCTCGCGGCGGCTAGGAGGCACGTCGACGGCGACGGGATTGCGTCGCGTGTCGGAGGAGACGGCCTTTATGTACTGGAGGGAAGGCAGCAGGCAGCAAGCGCGTCGGTGAGCGAGGGTCGCGCGAGCAGGCGTAGGCGAGGTTGTAGAAGTTGAACAGGTAAGGCCCAGCTGAGGCAGGCATATCGGTCTGAGTTGGGATCTGCGGCCAAAAGATGGATGGGGAATGGATGCTCGAGCGGCACGCGGGTGGTGGGTGGTGGGGCTTATCTTGGCCGCGCCCTCACTACCCTATGTACTTACATCCTACCTCATCTACTGGATGTACTCGAAGTATGAGTGCCAGCAATTTCAGTGGGGGGTCCCTTTTCCCAGTTCCAAACGTGCCTGGCATCGAGTCGGCCTGCTGCATCGGGCTGCCGTTCGCCCACGAGACGATGACTCGAAAACCAAACCGAGGGGTCTGTCTGTCTGCCCGGCCACGGGAGCGAGCAGTTTGGCTGTAGCGCGTTCACGTCGAGCTCCCCCCCCCCCCAAGGCGACGCTTCTTCAGACGCGTAAAGTGGAAAACGCGGGCGGGCCCCCAAGTGCCAGTCGGGGCGACGCCCATTGGCCGACCCATCCATCTACTTCCCATGGGATCCCATACCATCCCTGCCCGCCTGTCAAGCCTAAGGTTGTCTGCCTCTCTGCCTCTCGAGGCCAAACGAACACACACACGCAGGCCCGCGCTCGTCGCTACTGGAGGGAAACAGGATGATGACATGTCTTCAATGTGCACATCTACTTCTGCCGCTCCAGCGCCACCACCCCACGCATCACCATCATCAGGGCAGTTGACGCACGCTAAACCCCAACGTGCCGCCTCGTCATCGACGGCGAAAGCTGCCAAAAGGCCCAAGCAACGCCCACACAGCCCGAGTTTGTGTGGACCGCATGCGTGAATTGACTTTGCGACTTGCGCCTTGGTGCAACGGCCATGCCCCTCTCGGTGCCATGAGGAAAGTACTTCTTATTTAGGCCCAGTCCCGTCCTCTCCGGAAACAACTAAGAGAGGTGTGTTTTCATGAACAATGCCGATGCCAGTAATGCCGTTGCGTGTCGTCGTCGTTCGTCGTCGGCACGAGATACCGTGGAACCCCCCCCCTCTCCTCCCTCTTGCACACCCCGAGAGGCTCCCCCCCGGCACCCGTGTCCGTCTATAGTACAGTCGCTCGCTCGCTTCTAAGAACGCCAGTGCTGATGAATATATATATGTATGCGTGCCCCGCTCAAATTTCACCCCAACTCCCCATGGGGCCAGCAGCTGCGATTAGGGATCCGGTACCAACCGAGCCTGCGCCAATGTCCCAGTAGTGCCGGGATGAGCAGCTGCTTTTCCTCCTCCGCGTGCTGTGACTAGCACAGCTGGAAGGGTGCCGGTAATGTACCGGACTCGACGGCGTTGTGGCCCTAAACCCTCGCCGCTCGGCAGGGCGCGACCGCGACACCAGGGGGTGATGCTGCCGTACCCTGGCAGCTTTTGCGGCTACATCTGACGGGTTGGACGCCGCGAGGTGCGGGTTGCCCGACACGTTTCCTGAACTGCTTGGTCGGGACATGAAGCGCGACCGCAGATAGCGGAAGACAAGCCTCACGTCCAAGTCCTGCTCCCACTCCTCCTTGGTGAACACGCCGCTGCTGGACCCCTCGTTCTGCTCGTGCGAGGTCGTCCGTCCAGTGGAGGGGTTCGTCAACGGAGCGGGGGGTGCTACGGTTGGCTTGAACTCGGGCATGGAGACAGGGGTTGCTTGTGTCCTGGGCACCCTGGACGCGTAGTTTGCTGTTTCCGGAATGGACGGCAACCCCGCATAAGGGATGGGCGCCTGTTGTACGTGCGAGTACGTCGAAAAGGCACCCGGATGGTCAGACAGCTGGCTGACAAGCATTCCCAGCTCGCGTGAGATGCGCTCCAAAGCGCGGAGCTGCCATGCCTCATCCTTGGCGTCTTCCATCGGTACGTCGTCGTCCGTCTTGCCCACTGCGCTCGCGGCTTTGGGAGTGGCGCACAGGTCGTCTTCTTCCGGCAACGCTTCGCCGAACAGGATAGCTAGCAAATGGTCGTCGATGCCGAGCAGATCGCGGATGACTTTTCGTGTGAAGCGCCCCCACGCGCTTTCATGGTTGCCGTCCAGACTGACGCTGGCATGTTGATCGTGCCACGCCTCGGCCGGGTCCACCTCGTCCAAGCCGGCGTCCGCGGGGGGTGCCGTCGCTTCCTTGTCCCGCAACTGCGCGTTGGAAAGGTTGGCGGCCGAGCGACGGCGCCGGGTTTCTTTTTGGATCTCGGCAAGGAGGAACCGGCTGTGTTCCAGGCGCCAGGATTCTATGCGTTGCATCTTGTCCATTTCGCGCCGCTCGCCCTCCATCTCGGCCTGGGCCATCTCGAGGCTTTCGCGCCGCCGCTTGACCCGCCGCGGATTGTACTGCTCAAAGGCGTACAGGCGGTCTTGGGCATCCGCGCCCATGCCTTCGTGGTCCAGCCGGAACGAGCCGAGCCCATCGTGGGCGGGAAGGACGGGCGCGGTATGCGCAAAGCCGTGGGGCGTGTTGATCAGGTAGGGTACGGAGCGAAACTCGGGCAAGTGGCTGTCCAAGCTGTCGAGCTCGGCGTCCTCGTCGTCTTCTTCATCCTCGTCGATGGCGCTTGCCAGCTGCTGCTGGCTGGTGGTCACCTCGGAACGCACGGCCGAGTTGAGGCTCCCGAGGTCGCTCAGCTGCGAGCGTCCCGGTGTTGACTCGGTGTGTTGCGTCGGTGTAAGATAGGAGGTGGTGGTGCCGGCGTCAGTCGGGGGCGCGAAGAGAACCCATGTTTGCGACTCGTCCGCGGCTTGCGTGGCGGCGGGCTGTTGGGGCGGGCGGGCATCTTGGTCGTCGTAGCTGATGGAGGGACGGAAGGGCCGCTGGGCGGGCTGCCGCGTTGGCTGGTGGAAAGCCATGGTGGAGAGGGCAGGCGGTGTCGCGATGGGAGAATATTCTGCCCGACTGGGAGGAAGGCCCAGCGGGAGGCAATGTGGATTGCTAGCCGACGGGGGAGGGGAGGAGGGAAAAAAAATAAAGGAAGCTGGTGGGATCTGATATCGCCTGGTGGCGGGCCAAGAGGCAGAGAGGACTAGGCGGAGGTGTCGTCCGTCGACGGACGGGCAGGCCCAGCAACCAGATCCCGATACGGTAATGGGATGTTTGGTACTATGCAATGCAAGGATGAGGTGGTGGTTAGTGGATCAGGATTGCTGACCGCACGCGGCTAAGGCGAGGCAAAGGCAGGCTGGGAGGCGTCGGTCACAGCACAGTGAGTGGATGGCCCCCGGGGAAATAGGGGAGAACGACGTCGTGTAGGTTGTCCTCGGTAAGCTGAAGGTTGTTGTTGGTTGAACTTTTCTGCAGGTCGAGATCGCTAAACTGGCTGGGGGGGGAGGCTAATAACAGACTATTTGGGTGGTGAGGTGGTGACTGGGCAGAAGAAACACCTGAACAACAAAGGGGGGGGCGAGCGGCACAATAAAGGGCGAAGGCCCCATGCAGACGACACAGTCAGGGCCAGATAAGAAGGATCGAAGAGGTTACTCGTTCGATTGCCAGAGGGAGGGGAGGGCCGGCAGGACAAGACGAAACTGGCCCCAATGATGAAAAGGCAAGTCAGCTGGCGGGCAATGGGGTCGCATCCATGCCGACCGTGATCGCGTGCTGGCAACTTGACTCCGGGCTGCGCGGGATGATGTACTTGGTCGTATGTACAACCAACTACATGGATCTTGGATGCTAGTCGAAGCCGTGGTGGGAACAAACAAACAGGCGATCGCTGGGCCAAGCCCCAGTGCCAGCTTGCCAGCTCTCTCCAGACGCCCTCCGTACCTACGCCTCTAGCCTCCATCCATGTTAGGCACCATCCCATGGTTGTGGTGGACGGAGGGAAGATACGGACAAGAAGATCCCATCCATCCATTTCCCACGTAACGGAGACCATCCCGTCATCCCTCATACCTCGATTACCTATTCTTCTGTGTTTTCTTTTCCCCACCCGCGGCTAACAGTGAGCATCATCCATCCATTCCTCCCCGTCCGCCCAGCTCAAGCCCGATGAATGGACGGATGGGCGCCCGACCACCCGGTCGGCTGCTGCATACAGTAGGTAGGACAAATCAACGGGACTTTGTTTCCGGCGGCCAGCCCCCGTTTCTACTACATACATATGTACATGGCCCCCCGTACCGTCCGCTACACAGAGAGGTACCTAACGTATAATAATACCCGTTCCTGGATGTGAGGGTTACATTAGGCATGTACTGTGTAGTGGAAGATGGACGGCCTCGAAACAAGAAGCGGGAGGTACGGCTGCAGGGGGGGGGTCATTCCCACCTCGCCAACTCCAAAGGCTTCTTCCTCCTATTTATAAACCCAAAAGGCCCGCGAAGATACTGTACCTATGCATTTGCTATCGACCACCACCAACCTACCTACCTTGGCTGCCTTTTTACTCGGAACAGGCGAGTGGTACAAGAGGGGGGGGGGGGGGCGGGACTTACTTACTTAGGTACCTCAAACTCACGGGCTCTTAGCATCCATAGCGTGGGTATGACCTGAAAATCGTCGGGCTGGTCGGGGAGGGATGGCCCCTAGGTCGTTTTGTCTGGCCCCAGCCGCCTCGATGGTGTCATTCCTCCCAAGCAGCCAAGCAGCCCATCCATCCATCCATCCCATCACTCCCATCCGGGTATGGGATGTTCAAGCTTCGTTCCAAACAACGCCCGGCCAGCCCCGAAACCTGCCCTCCCCCCCCCCCCCACTTGGCCACCTTATCAGTGCATGATAGACGAAAGGCAGAGGGCCGTAAACGGCACCAGGGACTTTTGGCCATGCAACCATGGACCCTGATTGCCTGAGGGTGAGGCCGATTCTGCACCGTAAATCAATTGGGAAACGCGGCCTTGGCGCCGTGGGACAGCTTGAACAGCAGCCACCCGGTCACCCAGCCATCATCCCAGACTTTGCGCTGTTCGCGCCGCTCCATGGGATGGATACCTATCGTGCCGCCGCCACTCCCCCGCCTCCCAGTCGGACTGGCAGCCCCCCCATCCATCGTTTTTTTTTTCTCTCCCGTGCCGCCCGACGCCCATGGCCGTGGGCACATTTCTCGGGCCATGCACGTATAGAGGTTCCCCCGTATAGTTAGTCGCCGCCCCCCCCCCCCCGCGGAGGAGGATGGACGATGTAAGCACAGCTCCGAACCGGGGATCCGTTGAAGGCACCTCAGACTCCCCGTCCCACATCGTACGTCCTCTCCTGCTTGGGCCGACCCCAGCCCAAGAGTCGGTGAGCGATTTGAGAACTTCGACACCCACGGGTGGCTGGTACGGGCCATGATGAACAGCGCCCGGGGGGCCGGGTCTGGAACCCCAACAACCGTCATGTACGGTGCCGTGCCTCCCGAGAGTTGGTCGCTCTCGTACAAGACTCGGTTGCGGATGGGCTTTCAGTGCCCATCTAGGACCTGGTACATAGGTATGTATAAAGGGCTTGCTGCTACTCGCTTGGGGGGGGTGGCTTCTTATCGCCACGCTACCGGTAGTAGCGATAGACTATATCGCCGGCTAGGTTCGTTACAGGAATGTGCGTCGCGTGGGATTGTCGGATTCAGACGACCCAAACAAGCCGGCCGGCCCCATCAAGTCCGCAGGTCCTGCAAGACAAGCAGTAGTTGTGGCTTGGGCGGACGAGCTATCGCCATCGTTTGTACGACTAGCAGCATGGGCATGAGTCGCTCCATACGCCGTCCCCACGTGTGAAGCCGCAGAACCTCCTCCTCCTCCTCCTCCTCCTCCTCCTCCTCCTCCTCCCACCATCAGTCCTCCCCGTCGAGTGCTTTGCTTCTCAACAAGGCACGCTGAGGCTGGCATGCCAGCCGTCGTAGCTCATTGGCTTACATGCATCCGGTTTCCCACGGATCTTCCACGCGCCAAGACCCGTCCCTCATTGTCCCTCTCTCGTCCCGTATCGGCGAGGTTTGGTTAGTTAGGCAAAGGGTTTGCTGGGCGGCCTGGATGTCCCCTGACTCAGTTCGCGCCGGCGCTATCCGACAGAGAAATGGGAGTAAACCTCTCAGGCATAGCCTCCGGGTCCCTAGTCGTAGGTTCCTGTGGGGTCCTGCCTCAGCGAGAAGCAGGCACCTGATGCCATCCATGATCTGTTCCCGGGCTGCCTACGGCTTCATCCCTCTTCCCATCGCTACAGGGCTTGGTGTCCGTCACACTGCCACGGCCTCCCCGCAGTCCGACGGGCACACAGGCTTCTCCCGGTGTCCCGAGCATGCGATCGGCGAGATTCGGTCCGTATTCGGTACGACTATAGTGCTAATGCAAATATCAAGGCGGCGGCGGCGGCCCGACACAGCTATGTATGGCGTGGAAGCGTGTTGCGTAGTACATATGGCGACTGCTCGCGGCTGTGGATATCCCCACTAGCTATCGCCGAGTCTTTTTTTTTTTCTCTTCACGTTCTTTTCCTGTGGGTTTCTGAAGTCAGCGATTCTAGGATTCCCGGAATTCCTCTTACGAACCCGTGACCAAGCTCTTACAGATATGGGTTTTGGAGAGCTGCTTGCACCGGTACTGCTGGATAGCAGCCCCAGAGGGATGACTTGCCCACCACCAGAAGGGGGCAGTGCCGACCAGGGCCGGACGAACTGCCGGCGGGGACTATCGCCAGAAGGAGGAGCCGTCGCTCGGGGGAAGATGCGGCTATGTAGATCCAACTTCATCTACTCGTGCATTAGGCCACTCCGTCCGAGAAACCCGACTCTTCATGGCAATAGGCTCCAACGTACGCCAAGCAACAAGAACTCCTGCCGCACAATTCCACTCCTGCCGACACTTTCCGCTGAGTAGTGGTCCTTGTTCGCTGAGCGTCTACCCACTGGAGGGTCAATAATGACGGAGACGATGGGAGGGAGTACCAAATGATAGACAAGTCCGGACATGGTGAGCATATGCAGGCGTGGATGTGGCATACGGCATACTGTTGTAATCATATAAGATCAGTCTGTCCCTTTCATCGTTCGCCAGGCTACCTGCCAAAATAACAGCCATTGCCAGGGGCACCAGACTTCCGCAGGACCACATAGCACAAATGCTTCTTCAAAGGTGATGGGAGTGCGAAGTCCGGGGAATCGCAAGTATATCAACAGACACGGCCGGCAATCCGGAGCTCACGTGCAATCCAAGTCATGATCCTGTGCAGCAGAGTGAAATCAAGCGGTATGCATGTAGCATGGGCAAAAAAGAGGACTGGTGGTTGTGCTTGATGATGCAAATGCAAATTCCTTGATTTGACTGCTTTACACAGTGCTATCTGGTAGCCGAATCAAACGCCAACCCGTATCCCATTGCTTCTCATGACGAAACAGAACCAATCTAAGCCTCGGTGAAAGCGGCAGGGAAACGCTTCATGTTGTTGGCCAGAGAGCCCTTGTTGGAAAGGAACTGGACGTAAGCACCGTCGACCTTGACGCGGCCAGCAGCCTTCTTCTCCAGGTACTCCTCGCGGCGGAGGGGGGTGAAGCCCCAGTTCTTGGAGACGATGATCTTCTGGCGACCGGGGAACTTGTACTGGGAGCGGCGCAGAGCCTCGAGAGCGATGGCGCGGTCTGGAGTTGTGGTCAGCGGGGCAGTTCGGGTGCGAGGCATGGCAGGGTGCAAACGTACTAGAGTCACGAGTGCGCACACTCAGGATGATCTGGCCAATGTTGACACGGGCGACAGTGCCGTTGGGCTTGCCCCAGGCACCACGCATACCGGTCTGCAGTCTATCGGCACCGGCGCAAGACAACATCTTGTTGATACGGACGACGTGGTAAGGGTGGGCACGGACGCGGAGGTGGAAGGCCTCCTTTCCGGCGTACTTGACGAGGTACTTGTTGGCGCAAATACGGGCGGCCTCGAGGGCCTCGGAGCTCAGCTGCTCATACTCGTTGGAGACGAGGTGGATGCAGAGAGGGAAGTCGTCAACGTTGGCCTTCTTGCGGCCAAGATCGAAGATGCGGATCTTGGGGTCGGGAACACCACGGTTGAACCGAGACTTGGGATACGGCTGGAGTTCACCATGTCAGCATTCCATCATTTCGTCATTTGTATTCCCCTTCCCCGCCGAAGCAACGGGCCTTGCCATCTTGGCCAAGCAGCGACTGCAGGGCGAAGCAAGAAATTCCGGCATGGCCGCTGGTCTGCGAGCCGCTGCCTCTCCGCGCGTAGAGCCTCCTCGGGATGCCATCATTTTTTCCGTCCCTCGCGGCCCGGCTCCAAGATGCAGCGACCCCAAATCCCCGACCGTATTGGGCCCATGTTCGGCGAGGTCCAAAAATGGGTGCTCACCTTGTTCTTGCAGTATCGGTAGCAACGGGCGGGGCGACGGGCCATCTTGACGGTATTGCCTGCGGCGGTTGTCGTGTGGGTGTATGGGGGTTAGGTGATGTCGTCGGGAGAGTCGAGAAGGAGTCCACCCGCTGATATGAGAGGAACTCGTTTCGTTGCCAGGCTTGATTTCAAATCATTGCTGGAACTTTTGCGAAAGTGGCGGGTGGCGTTTGATTGGTCATGCTTCCTTCGAATAAGTGGGTCTATTAGGGCTTTGCGTCTCTGTCCAGCGCAAAAGACCCGGCTCGGGTGAGCGCATGCCCCACAACGCCGGCCGCACAGGTTGTAGCGTCCACTCTTGCGATTTGGCACTTCTTTTATCTTGCGCGGCATTGAAAAGTTGCACGATCAGGACTTCTTCCACATCACGACCCAAGCTTCTATCCCACCCGACATAGTCCCAGTCGCCAACTAACAACAGTCAAGATGGTCTCCAAGAAGGTACGTCGTTTCCCCCTCGCCCGACTTCTGGGTGGTTGCCCTGCCATGCCCCGGACGCAGCGCTGACAACCCGAACAGTCGAAGAAGGACTCCAACTCCCTGACCTCGCGCCTGGCGCTGGTCATGAAGTCTGGCAAGGTCACTCTCGGTTACAAGTCGACCCTGAAGAGCCTGCGCACCGGCAAGGCCAAGCTCGTCATCATCGCTGGCAACACTCCCCCTCTCCGCAAGTCGGAGCTCGAGTACTACTCCATGCTGAGCAAGGTCGCTGTCCACCACTTCGCCGGCACCAACGTAAGTTGACGACTATACACTGTTCATCTTGACAAAGACGAAGTGGCTGTGAGGTTCTCTCCGCCATGGATTTGTCCTGTGATCGCGGCCCGCGGACCTCGTGTCCCAGTGCCAACCCAGCGAAAAAGTCTCCTGCAGACTTTGGAGGGTAAAGACCACGGCTAACACCATCGCCCCACAGATTGAGCTCGGCACCGCCTGCGGAAAGCTCTTCCGCTGCTCTACCATGGCCATCCTCGACGCTGGTGACTCGGATATCCTGTCCGACCAGCAGCAGTAAATTTGACCATCTTCTTCCACGGCGTTACGGTCTATGGTCTGGGTTTTAAAAAGGTCATGTCGTCATGAGAGCGACCACCCATCGGGGTCGATTTTACTTGCAGACTCGCGCAAGGCTTCCCAATCACCTGCGTCTAGGATGCATCTCGAGTAGTTAGGAAGAATCCGATACGTACCGAGCATCCATCTGGATAGAGGAACTTTTCAGTTGTCATAGACGACACAGTGATACCCAATTTGATGACAATGAACAAATCCCATGACCCCGGCCCGAATTCTTCTGTGACAGCCGGGCGGCAAAGAGGACTTCCGTCTAGAAAGATTCTTTGCCTGGCTCGCCGGGTCTGTGCGGCGAAGCAATCGTCAGTAGTGGCCATAGCTTTGGGGGGGGGGAGTAAGGAGAGAGAGAGAGAGGAGAGGGACTCGGTGATGTCCATGGCTTCGAGAAGGGGCTGAAAGGGCCTGCCAGTGGGACGAGCCGTAGGTGGGCTGGCGGGGATCTACCAGCCATGCTAGATGGCAGCCCCTAAACACCAACCAGCCCGACTCGCGTCGGTGCCGGCAGAGCCAGCCAGCCCAGTCGCTACGAGAGGTCACTGGCGGCTGGCCGTACGGCACGTACACATGGGCGACGCCGATGTGGCAGTCGGTGGGTGTGCACAGCCGGCGTGCTGTGTGCCGTAGCATGAGGAGCACGCGGCGGCAATGCAAAGCTATGTATAAGGCGAGGACGAAGACATCATCGGCGAGGGTTGAGGCGTGCGCAAAGGGCGTGGAGTCCGTTTCCTTCCCCCACAGCGGCCAAGGTTTTGTTTCCACGAAGGCCCCTTTGCCAATGCCCGCCACGGTGCCCAGTGCTTCCCGGACCAGGCGTCCTTGCCGGGGTCCTAGCAAGCCTCGGTAGGCTGGTGGGCACGGCGGAAGCGTCGGGCACATGATCCATAGGGTGCCAGAATACCACCTTCCACATAGCCCGGGGCAGATGCATGAACGCTTGAAATTGCATCTACTGTGTCTTAATCTGGCAAGAGACGGGGAAGCGACAGTGGCATCCAGGCAGTTCTGGGGGGGGCACAGCAGGTCCATCAAAGACTGCGGGTGTGGGTGGAGGGAGGGCCGTTTTTGGCTGCGCAAGGCGACGACGGCCTCGCAATCCGACGAGGCCGTCGCGGTAGCATCCCACCCATGCGCGTGCTGCCTATGGGAAGTGCGCGGGCCAATGCGCCCAGGCCGGGGAGGGGGGCAACTTGGGCCAGTTGCAAAGTCAACTGAGCCAATGCTCGCACGGCCCCTCCGGTGTCCCGCATCGGGCGTGTTGAACCGATAACAACGTTTGCAAGACGAGACATGCGTTTGCGGGTTGGCGACCTATTTGACGTGCAGAGGAGGGAGGGGGGGAGGGGAGGAGGAAGAGGAGGAGGAGGAGGGGCTGGCAGTTCTGCGCGTGGGCGTGGGCGTCGCTGGCTGCAAATGCTATGACGACGGTTCCTCGTCCCGGTCCCGGGCAAAGGCCCTGCAACTATCGGTCACCAACCTATGTTGCCCGCCACGGATCGCTCTCCCCGTTCTAGGGCCCGGTCCTCGGTAGTACCAGGCGGTCAACAAACCACCCAGTCACCCAGTCTCTTCCCCCGAGCGCCCCTTACAAGCACCCCGACATATCCCACTTATTCGAGCCGCGATGCCAGGGCAGTTCCAGTCTTCCTCGTGGGTTGGTTCGTTGACAAGCCGTGACCGGAGTTTCCGAGAACCAGGAGTCCAGCAGGATGGACCGATTCGGAAAGCACTGGCGGACCGGGACAGGGAGCGGCCGGCCGGGCAACGAGCCATGCCGTCGACATAGCGGCCCTGGGAGGTGGGCTGGGTTCCATCCCCATCCCATGCCTCCCAGGCTGGCACTGGCACTCCCCAGCAGCCAGGGGAGCCAGGGCTGGTTGCCGTGGGAGCGTGGGAGCGTTGGCCGCACACTGGGAGCAACTGGGAGAGAACGGGGGGACCCTTTGCCCCCCCCTCCCATCGAGCTGGTCAAATTACCGCCCTGCACCCTCAGGCATGTGTGTGGGTGTAGCAACGGGTTTCTAGCATTGACAGGGTGAAATAAGTACACTCCGCCGGGCAGGGTTTGGCCCAGGGCGTACGTACCTCAAGGAGACGTGAATCATAAGAAAGAAACAGAAGAACGTCCCTCCAAGTAGATGGGGAGTGCTAACGGTTGCCGTGTTTATCACAACCGCCTACCACCTACACAGCTGCATCCTGCGACACTCGATTGCTTCTTCGGATCTCTGGGCAGCCTCCACGCATCAAGCCACCGAGTTCCATCGTTCGTTCGTTGCGGCGGTCAGCTTATAGGGGTCCTGCTCGCTCTGACCCAGGCAAAGGTACCTGTTACGTACCGGAAAACCCTGCTCCCGCACCCCCCCCTAAGGTATGTATGTCAAGATGTACCTACCTGCTACGTACATGCATACATCCCATCCAATACCACACGTCCCAGCCCTGTCCAGCAAGCACATGTGCGTGTGCGTCGGGTGTGCGTGTGTACCTATGTCTGTCTGTGTTTAGTGCGCGGGCGTTGGACTCGGTACTGCGTTACTTGCAGCAGCCAGCGCCTCTGCCGCCGTGCCAAAACACCCACGCTCGAAACTCGTTTCAAGGTGGCTGAGCCGTCGGACAGTCATCGGATCGCATCACGGGCTACGTAGCTGGTCGATCGTGCGCTGACAAGGCGCAACAGCAAGGCGAGAAGTGAGCAGGGCGAGACGAGACACACACAGTCAGAAGCGAGAACTCGACGTCCCCCGTCCCAAAGAGCGGTCCGCCGTCGAGGCGCGAGCGCGAGTTCCCCCAGAGACGGATCCCGCCCCCCCTCCCTTCTATCCATCCATTCTCCCCCCCTCCTCCTCCTCGACGACTGGCACTGGAGGAACGAGGCCCAGCCAGACCCAGAATTGCCAGTAGCAGGCCCAGAACCAGAATAGCACTAGCGCTAGGAGGGGACTAGCCAGCTAACTCAGGCCTGTCTGCCCGCGACCGACAAGTCACAACGTTGCGGCAGCAAATCGCATTTCGAGTTCCAGGGGAGATTGGCAAGGTTTCCAACATTTGATCCTCCGCTCATCTGTCAGTCAACCTGCGTCCATTCACCAGAATTCCTCCCCCACGCCACTGAGCTCAGCATCGATCCGGCTTTTCTCGACCTTGCAACACACTTTTTTTTTCCAGTACTTGATTCTGCACCACTACCACCAACAACAGGCCCTGCCCGTTACCACTGTACTCGGGACTGCCGCTACACCGCACCCTCCACTCCCCCACCCCCCATCATGTCGGCCGTTACCAAGAAGCCGCCGGCTGGAGGCATCGGTCGCCTGTCGGACGGCGGCTCCTCGACCACGGCGCCCCGGACGGCGCGCTCGTCGCCCTCGCCCAGCGCCACTGCTGCGCCCGCCAGAACGCGGTCCACCAGAACCAACACGCCTGTTTCCGCGCGGGCCGCCGCCCACAGGACAAGCTCGTCGCTGAGCATCTCGCCCTCCGAGGCCGACGAGGCCGCCCGCGCCGAGACGGTCGCCCTGATTGAAGACCTCAAGGCGCGCCTTGACAAGTCCGACACGGCCTCGGAGCAGTTCCGGAAACAGACCGAGGTGCTGCAGTCGAGGCTCGACGATGCCATCAAGGAGCAGGCCAAGCTGGAGGAGCGTGTGCACGAGAGCGAGGAGCAGATCGAGACCCTCCGCAACGAAAAGAGAGAGTCGGCCAGGCAGATGCGCGAGATGGAAACCATTTACGAGGCCGAGCGGAGCTCCATGCTGAAAGAGAAGGAGGAGATGTCCAACCGTGAGGAGGAGATGCAAGTCGTCATCAACCGGCTCAAGGACACCATCAACCAGAGAAACGCCGAGGACGAGAGCCGGCCCTCAAGACAATGTGAGTATCCTCTTTCCGCTGTCCAGCGCAACCCCCGACAGCCAACTGACCTGCGATGCCCTTCTGCAGCAAATAACAACTCGCCTGGTGTGGAAAGCGGCAGCTTTGCCCCGCCGTCGTCTGTTCACCGCAGCGACTCGAGGAACAACTCCAAGCTTCTCCTCCAGAAGGACAAGTTGATCGAGTCACTGCGGCTCGAACTCGCCGAGGCGCAGATCAAGCTGGTGGAGTCGGAGAACCAAGGCGGTGGCCGCCTGCACGAGGTAGAGCGCCTGCTGATGGAAGCGCGCATGGCCAACGCCCGCCTCATGGAAGACAACGAATCCTACCAGCTGCTCCTGCAGGAGAAGACGCTGCACGGCGACTTCGGCAAGGGCGACTTCAGCTACATGGGCTCGTCGGCCAACCAAGATGCCCTCAACGCCCTCGAGGGTCGTTCCAGCTACGGCGGCGAAAAGAAGGACGCCGACGGCGCTAGCATGGGCGCCTCTCTGGGCGCCAGCCTGGCCGACGAACTCGGAGATGCCGCTGACGACACCGCCGTCTCCACCGTGGACGACGCCGACCACCAGCGCCGTCTGGAGGGCGAGCTGCGCGCTCTGAAGGACCAGAACAAGGCTCTCACCTTGTACATCAACAAGATCATCGAGCGTCTGCTCCAGCATCAAGAGTTTGAGCACATCCTCGACCAGTCCACTGAGCCCAAGGCCAACACCAACAAAGACCTGCCCGCCCCGCCGGCTGCCGACAGGCAGAGCGCCGGTGCCTCTCTCCTGGCTCGGGCCAAGTCGATGGCGACGGGTGGCGGCAACCAGGGCGCGCATAACAGCACCAACAGCACCAGCAGTAACAGCAGCAGCGCCGCCGCCAACAGCAACAGGAACAGCCGCCCCCGGCCCGTGAGCTACATGCCCTCGACCAACAGCGCTCACAACAACCCGGATACGGCCCCCAGCATTCCCATTGGTCTGGGTCGCACGCAGTCCACCCGCCGACAGCCCGGCAGCCGCCCCATGAGTGAGCAGTTCTCCGGTGGCGCAGGTTTTGTGAACGCTATGTACAAGGGTCCCGACGGACCTCTCTCGCCCACCCTTTCCACCGGACGCAACAGCGCCCAGTTCTTCAGCCACCCCAGCACCCCCCGACACCCCTCTTCGGGCAGTGGCGCCCCTACTGCAGGCAACTTCCCCGGCATGCGCAGCGAGACCAGCAGTGTCTCGGGCGAAAGTGCCGGCGGCGACAACTCCAACACCAGTGTGAGCATGAGCCCGCCACGCACCATCGGCTCGGGCCACGAGAAGGAGAAGGGCGGCAACGCCACTTTCGTTGGCAACAAGCCCCGGCCTCTACGCCTGGTGCAGGAGAACGCGCCGCAGCCCGAGACCAACAAGCGTGCCAGCTGGTTTGGCTGGGCGGGGCTGAGCAAGTCCGCTGACGGCGGTAACACGGAGCCGATCAAGGAGTAGAGATGCTACTACCTGCACTGGCCCGTTGATGATGATGGACTATGACGCGGAGGAAGATGATCCCTGGGATGAACCATCGGGGAAACGAAATTGGGGGGCCACCACGGCCAGAGGAGCGCTTTCTTCTTCACCTTTTACTTCACAAAGACATAATTACATGAGGCTTGGATAGCACCACGACAAGGGATTGACGACGATCAACGAATCGGACTACCGCTCAGCATCTTGGGGAAACGATATATGTGGAGTTTTGTGCGTCACTGTTCTGCTTTTCGGGGGCTGCGTCAACATCATGATCAAGAGCGGGGGAGGCTATCTTGCACGTCGTTTTCCAGGGGACTGCTATCCCTCTCCGTCTGCCATCTTAGCATGGCCCAGGGTACGGAGTGGGTGGTGTGGTGAGGGAAGGGTTATGCATGGGTGGAAGACTGTTTCACATATACACTTATATACCGCCTGGGACGTCTGGATATCCGGTCCCTTTTTGTTACTGAATTCAATCGAGTCATGCTTTTTTTTTTTTTATTATCATTGTTCTGTCCCTTACATCGGTGGCTATAGGAGGAGGCTACGGACCGGAGAAGAGCCTGACGACGACAAGCTTGCCCCTCGCCTGTCGAGTCAGAAGCGCTCTTTCTCCCCACCTGTCGTTTGTTTCATCGACAGACGGCGCTCGGTTAGTGATACATCGGGAACGCACACACCGGCTGTTCAAGCGGCCGCAAACGTAGATGTATGAAGTAAGTACGTATACAGAGCTATGTACCTTGAGGGAAAACTAGCACTTGTGTGGATGCCTCCCCATATTGGTCGTCGAACGAAGCCGCCGCGGCACGTAAACGTCCCTTTCTCCTTCTTGTTTCATGAAAACACCCGTAGTTCCCGCCACGGGTGAATACTTACACAACCCACCGTCAATCCAGGGTGCCAAACGACCTAGTGATTGCGACCCAACCCAACCCAACCCAACCCCAGTCCCGAGGCAAATTGAGAGGGAGGGGGGCCCTTTGGGGGTCCCGGGACTGGCCCCGCGCCGTCTCGCCGTGGCCGGGCCGGGAGAAAGGATGGATGTCGGGAATTGCGTCGTGGCCAGGCGTGACAATTTCCGCTCTCGCGTCCAGGGCTGTCAAACAATGCGGCCTGCCTCCCTTTCCCCGTCGGCTGTTTCTTCAATGGACCAAACCCTTTGGTGACCTTGTGTCCGTTTTCTAGGCAAAATCCACACCGATGATGGCCCCCCATGCGTCCCCTGACCGCCGCGGCGTCGGGATCTCCTGGCGGCTTCGGGGGGGAGGAAGGTTTTTTTTACGCAAGGCCTTTTCTTTTCCCCCTCGTGCTCTCTTCGACCTTGGGCCCCCAAGAGCCCCCGGCCCTTCTCTGCCCGGATGGGCCAGTCGCGGGCACAGTACGCCCCCCTCCCATGTCGCTGAATTCGTGCGGTGGCGGTTGGGGCAAGTAGGCGTAGTGGTCACGACCCTCCCCGGGGAAACTGGTGGCCATACGGCCGGGCGGGTGCACATGGCAGCCTCGTACGGCGTGTCTTCACACGCAGGGATATGGCATTTGGGGAGGGATGTGCGCTGGGAGCAGAATAATGCAAAGGTTGGCGTACGCACGAAATCACTCCTATCGTCATGTTGCTTGAGCGTTTCCTCATGTGGCAGTGTCGATGCTGACCTGTGTGCACCCATGGATGGATGCGCGTACGGCGGTGCCGTTGACTCCCCATGGCAATTCCCCCGTTCCACCTTACCCCGGGGAGGGATTGGGCTACGAAGGGTGGAAGGAGCCGGCTCCCGAGACAGATGCAAACAATCGCCGCTCAAGGACAGTCAGGATGCAGGCTGCTGACGGGGACTGTCGGTTTCGACCGCGAGACTCTAAGATCCAGCACCTCGGCCAGACCGACGATAATCGAACAGAGCATTCTCCCCCGGGCGCGAGTCCGGCCAGGCTGGCAGGCCAGATGGGAGCCTACAGTGTCAAGACCCGGGCGAAGTGGTGGTGCAAGGCCCCATCAGGGGGCCGGCCGCTGGCCCGAGACAAGCACCCATCTCATTCATTGACTGAACATGGCCCGCACAACAGCCAAGGAAGATTGCAAAGGAAGAGAGACATGGGGATCCAGAGGACGCGCGCGCTTTACCGAAAAGGAACCGCGTTGGAGGAACCGTGGCCCTTTCCACCGTCACCCCATCCATCATTGGCACCGATTCAGTTGCATGGAGGGGAGAGGTAAGCCGAGGAGAGCGCGTTCGAACTGACCCCCCCCCCCCCCCCCCCCCCCCCCCCCAATCAGCCACACGAAGACCACGGGAGTGGCACGGGGATTTCACCCGGCAAGGGGGAAAACAAGAAATTCTGCGTCTTGGTTTGAAAAAAAAAAAAAGTTGTCAGTCGCTGTCTCTATCGCTTGCTTTCACGTGCGTGCGTGCGCCGACAGGCTTCTGGACGCCCCCCCCTCCCTTCCGGGGCACGACATTGTGGTTTCAGCGGCGAACGGGCATCCATCGCGTCAAAACAAACCGGATGGGCGTCATACGACGCAACGTCTCTCTCCCCCGTGCGCGTTACCACGCGCCGCACAAGGCGGCGCTTCGACATTTGATGGGGTGGGGGGAGGGGGAAGGAGTTCGGCTCCAGCCCCCGCGACAAGAATCAACGGCCGTGGTGTCTGCCCGGAGGGGATCTGGAGAACACGGGGGCATGGGGCAGGCTGGCCCGCGCGTACGGTGGTGGGACGTCCCCGAACTTCAGCAAGGCACCAAGGTCGTCCTGGTCAACGATGAAGTAAGTGGCTTTGTCGTCAGGGGTTCACGTGGTGCCTACATGAACTGCTGTCTCAGACAACTGGCCCTCCTCCCAGCGGCGGGAGGGCAGGTTTCGCAGAAAGGCTCGGGGGAGGGGGAGAGAGGCCTGGCCCCCAGGTCGGCGGCGGCGGCCCAGAACTCCCAAGGCGACTCGTGCCGGGTACGCAGAATCGCCCGCTTTGGGGAAGGAGTCGAGGTTTTGGCTTGAGGGGATTGTTTGCCCGGCCATCCCTGGGATCTTCAGAACCCCCGACCGACCCATGGGGTCACACGGGCGGTGTTTTTTTCTGGGCGTAACGGTCAGCGGCCCTTCGGACGAAGCGGGGGGGCGGCCAATGCTAACAGAGGCGGCCGTGGGATGTCTTCGGGGAGCACGATAGACAGTCGGCCACGTCAGTGAGCAGGCGTCGCGTGGGCTGGGTGCCTTGTGGGCAACACCGGCCGGGACTCCCAGAGGGGGGCGCGCGTCACCTCTCTCTCTCACCCCCATCGAATGACGGGGCGAAGGAAAGAGGGCCTTTCTTTCCCACGTCGCGGCCCAGAAACAGCCACCCCGCACTTTGGGCCAACCGACCCCGAGGGGGAGGGGGCGCGTGTGTGTATGCCTCCCGAGGGATTGGTTCTCTCCGCCGGACGATACGCAGGTTTACCAACCAACCCTCTCCCCCCCCCCCAACGGCCACCCAGACGCATGCCGTCACCCGCGCGCGCTGCTGATAGCCACGCCGCCAGCAGGCACGAGAACACCCTGCGCGTACCCCAAAGGAACAAAGAAAAGGGCGGCCTCGAGCCACGGGCACCGCCAGTCAGTCCAAGGCGCATATCGCCACCCCCACACAACCCGGCCCTCCCCCCAAGACGGCGGGCCTATGGACTTCGCGGGTTCCTGCGCAGATGACCAGCTCGCTCCAAGAGGATGGTGGTGGGACAGGCCATACAAGGCTGGGTGGGAATCTGACACTCGCCGCCGCCGCTCGACCTTCCCCAGCGGCGTAGGGAAAGGATGCCCACTCCCCCCCCCCCCCCCCCCCTCCCCTCTTGATGCATTAGGCTGCCATGTGCGATGCCGATACCGTCAATGGGAAACGGGATATCATACATCAGACTACCTAAGGCACGCGGGCTCGCGAGGGCGCCTCCACTCTAAAAAAAAGTAGAAGCCGCAGCCCGCCCGTTTGACCGGCCCGCCGTACCATGTCGGCGAAAGCTGACAGGACGGGACGCGAGGTCAGCGTTCTGTCAGCAGCTCTTGAAGTAGCATCGGGCCCCAGAAATGGTCAGCCGGCGCTGGGCCCAAACGATGAGCCCGCGTCCTGCCGCCCCGTGGTTCAAGGCCTCCGAGTGCTGTGTTGTATACAACAGGACCGGGCGGGCCATGGTGGGCGGTACGCGGACGGCTCTTGGCGTTTTCCTTTCCCAGACCTCGCTGGCGCTTGTCTTATATACATACCAGGGGGAATCGTTCTGGCATACACGCACGGATACATCCCGTGGCCTTGTGGCAAATCAGAGCGAAGGCGCACGGCGATGAGTGAGACGAGCATAGTAGAGGGGGAAAGATGGAGCCGTTGCCCTGCGGCGTTTGGTATGCATCTTCTCACGCCTGTGGGGTATACGTAAGTATCCAATGCTCCTTCTTTCTTTTCGCGTTGGCCTGGTTCATCGGCTCGCCAGGAGCATGCACACCCGGCACTATATAGTTATGAGAAGTCGCAGTGCCAGCCACGCTGTCCGAGGTTGTAGGTTCCTCCAGTGCGCTGAAAGAGGGGGGGAAGCGAGGGCAATGTGCCACTCTCGAAGCTCATCCCGGCATTCGCTGTCTACACGATACAGCGCTGAGCGCTCACCTCGGAGCGTATGAGAGATTTCTGCCGTCCCTGGATCCCGAACTTCCCAACCGGATTGCGGGAGGTATGGGAAGCGAAATGTTGATTGATCAAGCTGGTGGCTCGGAAGCCTCGGGGAAAATCGCCCGATACTTACTCGTAAACCCCATACATACAACAGAGGCCCCGCGGGGGTGAGCACATGCGAGTGCATCCCATGAGTCGGACAGTCGGCGTCCCACAGAGATGCTCTCACCCGAATGTGACGGGGGCCACGGGGCCGGCCGGCCACGTTTTGTGACTCGTGGCCGGACTGGGATGAGCTATGGTTCCGACTTGGAGAAAAGCGATACCGAAGTCGATAAGTACAGTAAGTAAAGATGGTTGTGCACATACAACGCTGCCCACATGTTGCTATCTGACAGGCTGAGAAATCACCGCGCCCCCCGGACGGCAGATGGGGGGGCATTGGCTGGGGCAAGGCTCAGCGGAGGAATGTGTGCCTCGGGCTGACTGACCATGGCTATTTTCGTCTCGAGGGGAGCAAAAGGGCAGGAATTCCGATGGGAAGCAGACGTCCTTGCACCGAAAATGGCCCAGCTGTGTCAGGCGGGTCGATGGCTGGTGATCGATGTTGCTTTCGGCTGAAGAGTTGCCTTGCCCGCGCCTCTGGTGCCAACCACGCTTCTGGACGCATGTCCGGAGTAGTAATACAGGGTAAGACAGATCGGAATGGTGGACGGCTGATCGGGTGGTAGCCGGAAGCAGGACTTGGCCTCTCCAACACTCTCCCAGGCGGCCTTCTCGCCCCCAGCAGTCAGTCCAGCTGCCCCCTTCCACGCCCACCCACGGCGTCGCCTTTCCCCCCCCCCCCCCCCCACCCGCCTCAACCATTTCTGCTCGACCTTGGCGGGGCCGGGACTGGAAGATGATAGACGCAAGTTCGCAGGTACGCGGTCTCCCTCGAGGCTGGCACGGCGAAAAGGCGGTAGGCAAGCGGACGAGGCCAAACCCACGATGCCGGTAATGCATGAGGGCCGGGTGGAGAGGAAACGCGAGAGAAGTGGAGTGGAAGGTGCATGGAACACGGTAGGGCGTCGGGGAACAGGTAAGTGGAGAGGAAAAGGTGGAGGGACGATGCGCCGGCGCGAGGTTGCGAGTACGGCTGGGCGACCCGGGTTGTAGCGGTCAGGCGGCGGGTCCAGTAGCCAGGACGCCGCCGTCGTGGTCGCAGCCGACATACACACACACACACACACACACACACACACGGACACATGTGCGCGGGCGCGCGGGCGCGCGGTCGCTCCCTCGGCCTCATCGCGATGAGCGGGCTGGTGCCTGGTGACCGAGTACACCGCATCTTGAGCGAGCAGGCCAGCGCCGACTCGGTATAGCTTCTCTCCCCCCCATCTCCATGCCGTGCGGGCAAAACACCAGCCTCGACCAGCCTCATCGTCGTGGGGCGGGCGTATTAGTCGTAGTACTACTATGTACTCGTAGGGGGGAGAGAGAGAGAGAGAGAGAGAGAGGCACCCCCGGAGGGGCTAAACTGGAAGCGGGAAGACGGGGCTCGGGGTAACGGACGCGGCACCGCCGTCACAGAGCAGATGTTTCCAGAAGACGCGAAGACGCATTCCGGCACTGCCCGCCCCACCCAAACAGGTACCACGGACAGCGCGCGACTGCGATGCCAGCCGTCTCCAGCCATGGATGTCTCAGACATGGACGCTGACTTGGGGGGGAAAGGGCTGAGGAAGATGGGGGACCGGCAAGACTGGCAGCCCGCGCTGGGAGGCGAGTCCGCCCGGAGAGCGCGGGCTGCGAAAAGGGAGGGTTGGGAGAGGGTAGATCTGGAGGTGAGGCAGGTCTCGCCTTAGCTTCCCGCTTGCGTGCGCGCAAGCGTGCTCGCCCTGCTTTCGGAGCAGTACCTAGGTACCATACATAGTGTACGAGTAGCTACAGTACTCCGTACCTAATAAGCAACCGAGCACACAACTAGTAGTCACACAGCGGGCGACGCACGCATGCCCGTACGTCCATCATCTTACCGGCAGCATCGAGGGCTAACTGCCTCGGTAGTAGTAGGGTTTCGCTGCCCCCATAGCTGCTTTAGTGCCCATAGAGAGGGAGAAAAAGAGAGAGAGAGAGCAGCACCCTAGGCGCACACGGGCAGCAAAGGCTAGGCGATGGAATGGGGGGGCGAGAGAACAGGCGCCGCCCGTCCTCGCGACGCAATACCTGGATAGGATTGAAAACGGAGACCGGGAGGGTCAAAAGCTGCAGTCAGAAAATTTTTTGCCCTTCTCCATGGACGGCGCAGCATGGTTTGTCCAAGTAGGGCCATGCCGTCCTGAATGCGCATTCGCCCGGGGCGACTTGGTGACCCATCCAGGCCTTTCCCACCCCTCCCTGCCTGCCTGCCGCCTCCATCCCCCAAGGTCAACGAGGCGCTGCTTTCCCCTCCCATTGGAGGGAAGCAGAACGAGCCCTATCCGGCCGACGACAACTGGCTCTCGGTTTGCGTCCTGTGGACATGACGCGTTGATTGCCCTCCCGGCCCAATGACTTTTTAGTTGCGCGCAAGCCCGGCCAGCCTACATTAGCAGCCGGTCTAGCAGGATCAGGAGGGGAAGAAAAGACCCTGACGCTTGTTTCGGCGCACTAGCAAACGGTCGAGCTGTCACGCTAAGGGACGTGGTTTTTTCTTCGCATTGCCTTTCTGGGGGGGCCGCTCTATACTCTACGTGTCGTAGCTTCCCCCAACATCTCCGACAGAGGTGATCAACCCGTCAGAATGGTGCAATCCATGTGCTTCTGTGTGTGTGTGTGTGTGTGTGTGTGTGTGTGTGTTCGTACGGCTTGCCAAATGGTGGCCCTACGCAGGCAGAGGGAGGAGGAAGAGGTCAATTGGATACGATTGGAGTAAAGAGTTACCTAGGTCGGTACCCCAAAGACCTGGGGAGTGACAGCCCTCTCGCCAGGAACACTCCGAGTGGGGCGAAGAATAAGAAGTACCTACTTACCCACCTAAGTAGGTACTTACTTAAGGTACCTAAGAAAGCCCGTTGCTGAGGAGGAGAGCCTCCGTCCATTTGCGTAAGCGAGAAAGGGAATGCCCGACTCGGGGTTGTCGATCCGTCCACTCTCCCATTTAAAAACCCGGTACCCACGACGGAGTGCGGAAATTGGTAAAGCTTCGCCGAGGCTTGCACCCAATTAATACGGTGAAATCCAAAGGCTCGTAGAGCCTTCGGGTTGAGGATATTCCAAAGCGAGGCTATTTAGATAGTAAGGTTATCTATAACACGAACTACAACACCAACTGCAGCACCAACTGCAACACTAACTGCAACACCAACTGCAACTGCAACTGCTACTGCAAACAGATTAGCACCACTTACTAACCTAACAGCAACCCTAGCCGGCCTGCGAGGTCTAGCATGCTGAAAAAGAGGTCCAGAACTCCTAAAAAAAACTCCAAAAACCACTCTAGCGAGACTTGAACCCTTTCTGATAATCGTCACCAGTTTCTATAGTGTTTTGCTAGTATTCTGCTCTTAGAGCCTAGTTTTGGATATATAGATCCTAATAGAGCTACGGTCATCACCTCGGGGTAGGAGTACAGTGTTAGTCCAGCTGTGCTCTTGCCTTATGGATAGGCAGACTAGCTATCTGCTCATCTAGGAGTGACTGATAACTAATCTAGTTACCTGCTCCCCTATCCGAAGGCACTCGTGACGCCAGGGTTGAGCAAAGATACGACAGCTCCCTCCCAAAGGTCGAGCAAGGTAACAGCTCCCTATCCGACGGCACCGTAGCCAAGGTCGAGCCAAGACGGTGGGGCAAGGAGTGGTTGAGTGACTCCGAGCTGGTGGGTTGAAGAGTGTCTAAGGACTTGCCATAACAAAAATTCTGCAATTGCTTGCGGTTGTAGGCGGATGCCGGGAAAAATACAGCAGACGTTTAGAAGAATGCCAGGAAGGCCGAGGACCGGATAGGTCGGAGATCCAGCGTAAGGCTGGCTCCTGTCCCTGGGACCGTTCCTTTGCCGTTTTCGGGCAGCCAGGTGTGTGTTCAGTATTGACTTGTCTAGAAACACTCTCCCGTTCATAATCATCCGTCCCTCCGTGATGGCCCGTTTATCGCGCCTGGCTGGCCCCCCAATGGGGGCTCACTAAGCGAGGTTCTACATTCGAACCATTATTCCTCGGCCTTAGCGTACAGAGAGAGAGAAAGGAAGAGAGATGCGCGGAACGAGATTGAGGGTTATACTGTGATGGAAAGAGTATGTAGGTACGAATACAGTGCTGGGCACAAGAGGGCCAGCGTCGTCCGTTTCGTCTTATTAATATTACCCAATATTTGATCAGCGGCCCAGACGTTCTGGCCATGGCCACGCACCCTTGGCCCTTTGAAGGAGGGTGCTTGGATTTCCCCCGTTTCGTAAGCGGCCAATTGAAACGGGACCGAAGACAGGCACAAAGGGCGGCAGAGAGATAGGTACCCAACGTCAACCAACAACAGCCGGCGTCTCGATTCCCAATCCCACCTTACACACACACACACACACACACACACACACACACGACGGTACGAAACTACTTTAGGTACTTGGCTGGTATGGGGGAGATGCGGGCAAAGTCGTACCGTGGCACAGCCTAGAGGCGCATCTCCCGCTCGTTCTTCCTGTATGGATTTGGCTATGCGGTACTTAGTAGCATGTACATTTTTTTTTTAAAAAAAAAAACCGGAGGCTTATTAGTAACAATTCCCAATACAGGGCATGTTTTGCGCGTGCCGGGACGGGCGATGACGGCTGTCTGTCTGTTTTATCTGCCTCTCCGTCTTGCCTGGGCCGTCTGCCCGTCACGTCCGTCCTCGTACCTCGGTACCGCGGGACACAAGTGAGTAGCAGCAGAAGCAGCGCCAGCCTAGGTACCTACTTCGTAGCGGTACTCCGTACCTGTTCCTGTTGGTTGTACATCGCCTGCCTCGGTACGGGCTGCCCAAATTCTCGTACTGCCTACATCATCCATTCCCACCCCCGACGCCTCGCCCTTGAGCCGTCTCTCATACCCATTGATTCTGCACTTCTGCCCTTTTTTTTTTTTTTTTAATCTTCTTCTCGCCTTGGGGGGGTTGTATCGGTCATCGGCTATTCCCCTCCTCTCCGCATTCATACATCATCTGGTTTCCGTTCTGGTTACGGGCCCGTCCGGTCTTCCAACACGGGACTCGCTCGTCTTTTGGGTTGACGTACAGCGTAGTAAAAACGCTGCTTAACTCAACAACACACCTGCACCCACAACCTGCAAAACGACATCCTACGTCGCATACACCCACATCCTGCAGCCCGACCTACTTCCCATATCTCTCTTGCGTGCAATTGCATACCTACATCATACATACATACTTTAGTACCTACATAAGGTACATACATACGTTCCGTACTTCTCGTCGTCGCACTACTGGAGTAGCACCTTCAGCGACCAGCTGTTCCCCTACGTGGTCGTTGGGCGTTGTTTGGGCCTTTCCACCCCCCCCTCCTCCCAAATCCCTTCCTCGTCCATTCGATGATACTTCCTCCCTCTTCTCATCTTCCACTGCTACTACTGCTCGTCGTACCGACGGTTCCAACTCGCACTGCCAATCGCAACAGCGGCCTGCCGCACCACGCCTAATAAACAACCTAGCACTGCACTCCGCCTGCACTGCACTGCACAGCACAGCACAGCACAGCACAGCACAGCGCTGCACTCGCGACTCCGAAATCCACCGCACTCCACATTTCGTCATTCCGTCAACCACACGACGACAGGTTTTCAGCATACTGCATCCCACTACTGTACGGTACCCTCCGCGTACCCTCTCTCTTTCGCTCGTCTCTGCCTGTCTGCCCTGTCCGACAGGCCTGCCACCACCGACAACCCCGCAAGCAGACCCGGACCCAGAGCCCAGGCCCGCTCTCCAGCCCACGACGCGCACCCAAGTTGTTGACTAGCCTTCGTCTGCTTCGCAGGAGAAAGCATCGAACCACCCGCCGCCGACAAATCATCGTCAGCCATCTGGACCCAGGGCTTCACGCTCGCCTAGGGGTCTGTGGGGGAAGCCCGCCCGAAGGAGAGTCACACTTTGCTGTCGCGGCATTCGACCCTCCCGTCACAGGATCGCACACGATATCCCACAACCTCCCAAAGCCACCATGATCAGCACGTCTCGACCCACGAGCATTCCATTACCGAGCTAAAGCAACTCTGCACGTCGTGGCATAAGCTCGAGAGACGCCTTCCATAATACGCCCGGCACCCGCCAGCATGGAGACGGCGGGAACCCAACCCAACAGTGCCAGCACGGCCGGCCTGGAAGCCAGCCTGTCGAGCCTGAACTCCAACGAGCACGACGCCAGCGCTGACACCCAGCCCTCCAAGTGGACAGGCTCATCCACAAATACCTCCTTCACAGCCTCCCCACTGGCATCCAGGGACCCCTCGCCGGCAAGGCCCATGGCCAAGACCACCGCAGGCAGGACGAGCCGCCCGTCTGCCGGCGCCCTCTCACGAGCGGGCAGTGTACACGACCCGAGTCCAACCCGGACAAAGTCGTCCACCGTCCGCTCGTCCACCTCGCGGCCCCAACTAACGCCTGCCACCACACCCGTGCTGCAACTGCCACCTAGCTCGGACCCGTCGCAGGGGGCACCGCAGCCTCGAAAACCCGCAGTCGAGTCCTCCAGCACTTCGCCTCGGTGGCCCATCTCCCCCCGCCTCAAGTCGCCGCCGCCGCCGCCCTCGCTCATTAAGCCTGTCTTGCCTCAGCCCCAGCTGGTGCGCAAGAATGAGCCCGAAACACCGGTGATTAACATCCAGCGATCGACCCCCTCACCCCACCCCCGCTCGTCTGAGCCCTCGTCACAGGCCCCGTCAGACACCGACGGCGAGGAGTATGCCCAGCTGCCCTCGGGCATGAGAACCCCAGCGCCCGGCCCCAGCGGCACATCGTCCTCGCTCGAGACCGTCCAGGAGGTCAGCCAGCCCAACACACCGGGCCCTAACCTGGACATGGCCATCGAGAAGCTGTCCGCGGCCTCTGGCGCCAACGAGGCCGCCTCCAAGTCCGACCCTGCCATCCACAAGAAGAATGGGGGAAACAGTGAAAGCGGCAGTGACAGTGGCAGCGTCAAGATAAACACGCGGAGATCTAGCTCCGTCGCACCCACGCCGTCGCTCCATAGCCGCCAGTCGAGCACAGCCTTGAAGTTCAGCAAAGGTCACACAACCGGCGAGACATCGTCGAAACACATCACGGTAGAGGAGGAAGCGGTCGACTCTATTCCCCGCGTCGCCCTGGGCCTGAACCCAGCCGGGCCGAGTGTCAACGCAAGTCTGAAGACGAAACAGAGCTCCGAGACCATCCGACCCAAGAAAGAGAAAAAGAAGACGAGCCGAAAACAACCCCCTACTGGCACTGGTGAGCCACCTTGTTTACTTTCTACAAACAAACCAAGACCGCCCAAGCTTCGCCATTGCCAATCGATAAGATCAGTATATTCTGCATCGAATCGTTCGCAGGGGCGGCTGAGCGGCCAAGGGTCATACATGGAAGAAATTGGCATGACGAGTCCGCAGCATGCTTCCGGACTGCCAAAACGGTCTCCCAGCGTCACAGTTCACATGACCAATTTACTAACAGGAGGCCTGCGCACAGCGTCGTCCAAAGCAGATATCTTCGAGGCCAAGGTCGCCAGCGCAGTGGAGGAGGCTGACTCTTCAGACTCGGACGAGACCTTTGTCTACGACTCGAACCCCCCGGATGTGAGCGACAGGCCGCGACGCTACCACTCTCGGACACCGAGCGCTGCGTCTATGGTTAGCCAGCTGGACCGCAATGGGCTGCGGTCTCTTCACGGCCTCATGGACAGCAGTAGTAGCGGCCCGAACCCTGCTGTCAAGAGGAGCATGAAGTTTGCGAATACGTATACCAGCAACGGCGTCGATACTTTCACCGTCGATGAGGATGGCAAGGGCACGGGGCGTAGCACCGCCGGCTCGGCGCGGGGAACCGGACGTCACCACCACGCTGGCCGCTGGAGCCGCAATGCTGGGGGAGGAAGTCATCTGTCGCTCTTCGACAACGAGTCGCCCTTTCCCAACGCGGCAAGAGCCAAACTGTCTGGTAGCGCCTCGAGACCGTCATCCAACCCCCCCAGCCCTCGGTTTCCCCCTCCCCCCCGGTCTGTTCCCAGCAATGGCAACACAAAGCGCCAGATGGCCATGGTGGGCCGTTACGATATCGACGACACGACTACCGGAGCCGACGATGAACGCACGCCGTTGCTTAACGTCAACCCCAATAGGTCGATAAGGTCTAACCGAAGCCGGCGTACTCGAGATTCACGTGACTTGGAGGGGTCCCGCGCGTACCGTCCCCGGCCTTCGTTCCTAAACCGCTTTGCCAGTTGCCTGGTTCTCACGGTGATGCTCCTGTTGGTCATCACGGGAGCTATTGGCTTCATGTTTGCCACGTCGCAGCCTCTGCTCCACATGGAGCTGGTCAAGATCTCCAATGTCTTGGCCAGCGAGCAGGAGCTCATGATGGACATTACTGTCAGAGCCCACAACCCCAACATTGTGGTGGTCTCGGTAGACGCGGCTGATCTCGAGATTTTCGCCAAGTCGCCCCACGCTGGTACCGATTCGGAATGGTGGCGACACCCTCGCGGTGATGAGTTCGAGATCCTTGACGATCCACCCAACGACCCGCCTCCGGACATGGACAAGCCGAGCAACCACTCAGCGCTTAATATGCGGTTGGGTAATATTGTCAATATCGACAGCCCTCTGAATTTTGAGGGCTCCTTCTTCCGGGCCGGCAATTCAATGGCCTCGGCCGAACTGCGTCTTGCCCGTCCTGGCAACGATACCGATGGAGGCTCGGAGCGGTGGGAGCGCATTATCGGGGACGAGTTTACTCTCATTGTCAAGGGCGTGCTGAAGTATACACTGCCACTCAGCCAGCGCGTTAGAAGCGCGACGGTCACGGGCCAGACTCGTGTCACGCCCAATTCGGCAAACGACCCGACGCTCCGCCCTCCCAACGGGACGAATGCTGAGATCGGCATCTCTTAGCTGGCCTTATTTGGGGTTGCGGCGCGTCGCCACGCCACAGATGACTCCATTTGTCGGGTGACACCCTCATGTTTTCCTTGTTGCTGTCTGTGTATACTGAGCGAGCATGGCATGACACGGCGCGGCGTTTGATTTCACGGAGCCCTCGGCGTTGGATCACTACCTTCAAACCCAACGGCATGCCAGCCACTCCTGCACAAAATTTCGCGTGGGCTGTCTCCTTCTCCCGCCCGTTGCGAGCCACACTATTTGCATTTTATTTTGTCTTTTTTTTTTTTTCCGGAAGCGAAGCGTTCAATGGAGAACAAGCACAAAGAGCACATGGCGTCAAAAGAGAATGGGCAAAACCAGACATTGGACCACACGGGCCCCTGGGCATTACTTCTGTTTTTACCCCCCTATATTCCCAGATGTTTGCGAGCACGCGCCACGACCACAACAGTTTTCTGTTTATTATGATGACCTAAGAAGAAGATGATAAGAAGAAGAAGAAGGCGAAGATGCAAGACCTGCTCTCATCGACTGACGGCGCTGTACGAAAGGCAAGCAGCATCAAGCTGGGGACATAGACCGGGCATAATTGTATTGGGGGGCCATGAAAGCTGGACAGTATCAACAAGAGCACATATGTACGCAGTGGGAGAACCGAGCATCGGTCGACAGGCGACCGACATGATACCCAAGAGATGGTAAGCATGAGATGAGTGGCGGGAAGGATGAATAGCTTCACGAGAAGAGGATGCAGTGAATACATCCCTCCTCCACATGCTCACGGACGATGACTGCGTTCCTCGTGAATGACGTTACATGACTTATCTGTACGTAGGGGGTCCAGTTGTCTACCTACCTATGTTCTGGGGTTCCTGGTGCGATATTGTCAGCAAATAGCACACCCCGCCATTTGCTGCCGCCCCTAGCCTCTTGACTTGCGACCTCGGGGACTTCTGGCGAGCAGCTTCATGGTGGTCGCACAAGCCCGTCGCCGCTGTCGGTGAGCACAGTTGTCGAACCACAGCAGCACCAAGGGCTGGGACGATCTCGAAGTTGAGGTAAGGGGATGTGGCTCCAGCACTATACGGTAGCATAGAGACGAGGTTCAAAGAAACACAGGGGGGGAAGGGCAGACTTCATGGAATTTGTAGCCAAGTACTTAATGCTTTCGCACAAACCATGTCGTATGCCACTTTGGCCCTGCGGTGCTGGCCTTGTGGTCCACGTCGGCGGCCCCATAGGTCACACACATGCCAGCGCCTAGGTGGATAGGTTGATATAGCAAGGTTATATTTAAGGGTAGTAGTCGTCTACTGACTCTACTTCGAGCTTTCCGCAGTAGGATGCCAGGTGTTCCATGGTAACGGAGCAAGCACAGGTTGGGAGTCATGATTTGTTCATACTCGGGGAGACTGCTTCCCTACCGCAGTTCGGCAGCCACCAAGTGCAATATCTCCTCGACGCCCTTCTTCGCGTTGGCCGGTGCCTTAGCAATGCGCTGCCAGACCTCGCCGTGCCGCGGCTCGACCCCGACGCATTTACTGATGACCTCCTCGCGCTTCTCGGCGACGCCGTGTTCCAACAGGAACTTCAGGTACCAGGCCCAAGTATCGCCGAGGTCGGCGTCGCGGATGATGGCCTTCTCAAACCAGTTCTGAGCCTTGTCCAGCTTACGCTCGGCCCAGAAGATACGGGCCACGGCCACCAGCAGTGTGGGGTCGTTGTCGACCTCCTTAATGGCCTCGAGACCGCGGGCCTTGCGTTGGGGGCGAGCCGTCATGTGCCATATCTTTTCCGACCACAGAGGGCCCTGGGCTGCCTTGGGCACGTCACGGAGCGCCCGTTCCATCAACGCCTCGGCTTGCTTGGTGTTGTTCGCGCGGAGCTCGATCCGGACGCTTTCGCACCACAGCTCTGCATTCTTGGGCACGGCAAGCCGGGCACGGTCGAGGACCGACCGAGCCTTCGGGAGCTGGTCTAATTTCTCCTCCAGGCGAGCGTAAAGAAGCCACAGAGGCACCGACTTGGGAACTGCCTTGACGCCGGTTCCATAGGCCTCGCGGGCTTGAAGGGGTTTTCCGAGGTCCTCGTAAATCTGCCCCTTCATCATCCACAGCTTGGCGAAGCCGGGGAACTGTTCCAAGGCTTGAATAACGAGGTCGAGGGCGGCATCGGCATCGCCCAGATTGCGCTCAAAGACTGCCGATTTCATCCAGACACGATCTGTCGGGGCCTCTTGCCGGGCTTGCCGCAGCAACATGCGGGCCTGTTCGGCTTGGTTGTTCTCGGCCTCAAGCTTGACAGCGGCAAGCCAAATATCCTCGTTATTCGGGTTCTGCTTGAAGGCCCGCCCGAGGACTCTTCGTGCATTGTCAATCTCGCCAGCTAGCCACTTCTCCTTGGCGAGCATCATCCACAAAACTTCGGACCGAGGGCACGCGTTGACGGCCTTCTCAAGCACCTGCCACAACTCGTCTTTGGTGCCATGGTTCCGTTCCAGATCGGCAGCCGCCAGCCAGACGGTTTTACTTGTCGGAAAGACGCGCAGCGTGTAGGCGTACATGGCACGGGCCGTCACGTACATGCCCCGATTGATGCTGCCGCGGGCGTCCTCCATCCAGGTGTCTTTCCGATCGTCGTCTTCGTCGAGGCCCCAGCCCAGTGTCTCTTGGATGATGAGACCACAGGTGATGAGAGCACCCTCGGACTCGCACTTCTCGGCTTCCGCGATCCACTCCTCGCGTTTGGGCATGGCCGACTCCTTGACCAAGACTTGGACGGCACGCTTCATGGCGTTGCTCTTTTGAGCCGTGCCAAGCTGCTCCTGAAGTCTGACGGCGGCAATCCAGATCTCGTGTGAGGTGGGACAGCTCTTTCGCGCCTTGTTGAGCACCTTCTGTGCGTTCTCGGGCGTTTCCAGACGAGCCAGCGCCAGCCACAGATCCACGGAGAGCGGAATCAGCTCTGTTGCCTTGGCGAGAAGCAGGCGAGCATCTTCTTCGTCCTCCTCCAAATTGACGGCCTCTTTCCACAGGGCTTCGGACTTAGGAATGTGGTCCAAAGCCTTCCTGATGACTCGTTTCTTGCTTCTCTGGTCTATTTCCAGTTTCATGGCCTCTACCCATAGCTTGACCGACCGGTCGTTCAGAGTGACGGCCTCGGCAGCGATAACTTTGGCGTTTCGACCCTCGTTGAGCCGAATGTTCTCCAGCCAGACGTCCTCGTTCTTGGGACATTGCTTGCAACCCTTGGCAATCAGATTCCGAGCCTGCACAATCTTTCCGGCGTGTTCTTCTAGGCGTGCAGCGGCGACCCAGCCGGGCCCATGATTCGGGTTTGTTTTGATGACGGAGCTCAGCAATTCCCGAACACGGTTAATATCGCCGACCTGGGCGCCCTCGGGCAATTGTGACTTTAGACTGGTAAGATAGCCCTTGGGGTCGATACTCGAGGCGTTTCCGGTCGCAGTCACGGTTCCGCCCTGGCCCTGGGAAGCCTGGTCGAGCTTGACCTGAAGCACCTTGTCTCTGGCCTCTCCGATCTTGGCAAAATTGGTCATGGTACCATCGGTTGCGGGCGCTCCTGCGTCATCCACGACTGTTGTACCAAGCTCGCCGGCGCCGGCGGAGGCAGCCAGGACACTGTCGGGCACTGCATAGCTACGTTGATTCCGCCTGGCTTCTCTCGCCCTTCGAGCTTTGCCGGTCAAGTCGCCCACCTCGGGCAGGGCAGCCCACTCATCGTCGGTGACGGTGCCCAAGGCGCGCTTCAGATCGGCAAACTGTTGCTGGATCTTGGGATTGTCGCGCTCGTATTGCTCCCGTTCGGCCTGCTCGCGCGCTTCTCTTCTCTTCTTCCCCCTCCTGGCCATTTTCTCGTCGACTTCGCGGTATATACGGTCGGCTTCGTCGTCATCTTTATCGTATATGCCGCCGGCAAAAAGACCGACTTCGTTGTCCGGATCCTGGTAGCGCTCGGGCTCGTCGTCGCCGTCGTCGCCTTTCTTGCCAGCATCACTGCTCAGCCCCAGCTGCGCGGCTCGCTTCGCCAGGGCTTCTTTGATCTGCTCCTCGGAGGGGCCTTCCCTAGCTGGTCCTAAGTCGGAGCGGGTGGTGAAGCCTGTGGCACCACGCCCCAGACCGGCCACATAGTTCTCCGGGGCTTCCTGGGAGAGGAAGGCTTGTCGGCTCGCCATGATGGATGCGATGGGAATGTATGGGATGCAGGGAATGGGGAATGAAGACGGCAGCTCGGGCTTGCGCCGGCGGGCGGGATGTGGAGGAACGGGCGTCCAAGCTTAGGCGGGTAGTAGTGAAAGAAGGCGCGCCCGATGGCGGAGGCAGCGGTGGAGCAACTGAAGTAGCGGAAGCCCGGCTGGTGGTGACGATGGTGGTGACAGTGCAGGCACCGATGGAATGGACGGTTGTTCTATGATCGCATGGGATAGCGAACGCGAGGAGCTGGTCACTGGCCAGACGTAGTGAGAGCTGGAGTAGTAATAGCCCCGATGTATAGAGCCCTGGTCTACGGGATTCGACCTAATGTGCCCGATACGACACGCGAGAGTAAGGGCTGCCAGTAGCCCGAGTTGCGCAAATGGCGATTTTGGGGCGGACGTGAAGGTCGGGTTGTCGCGTAAAAACGATGGAGCTCACCAGCTCCAGGAAAAAAGACGGGCGGGATGGATGGATGGATGTAGGCAGGCATTGAACGGCAGGCAGACAGAGCTACAGTACATACATTGTCAGTGTTAACCAGGAACTAGACTAGTTCCATAAGGCTCTAATCCAGACACATACCTAGGTACATGTACTTACATAATGTAGGTACATTACATACATTGGATACTTTACCTAACGGCACCTAGGTACCTAGGTAGGCACCTCGACTATATCCCATTCTATAGATCCCATGGGATACCTACTTGACTTACCAGAAGACTACAGGGCCGAAATGGCTGATGATTACTTACTAAACAATCTTCCCTCGACCCAGATGTTTCTTCCGGACATATTCAGCCTCATCGGACACCACATCCATCTTCGAGGGGCAGCATTACCTAGTCTTCAGTACTTCCTACCCACTACATACATGATGTAAGTACCTCTTCTCATCGTATGTACATCATGTATCCGTAGGCTCGCAAACAGGTCGTCAATCCCCCGCCGTGGATTGACGGGCTTGGCGTATGCGCTAGCTCTGGTCCCCTGGACTCCCATGGATCCCAGCAGCCTGACGATAACGATAACCCTAAAAAATGTTCGACATTCGTTCGCATCCCATCCTGGTTGCGATGCGCATTGGATGTAAAGCGACCGTCTGAACTGCAGTACCCAGCGGCCCTCAGCGTATTTCAAAGACACCGATCGCCTCCGCATCGCCTCCCCTGGGGCCTGCCTGTCCTTTGCGAACCGACGAGCCACCCGACAGTAGAAAATGGGCAAGGCCAAAGCGGCGAAGCGCAATGGCGCATCCGCCAGCCCCTACGACCGCCCCTCCAAGGGCAAGGCGGCCGCCGCGAACAACATCTTCAAGTTCAACACCTCGAGCTACGGCCAGCATATCCTCAAGAACCCCGGCGTGGCCGAAGCCATCGTGTGCGTAGCCCCTCTGTGCTGGGCGTTCGAACTGGCCCCCAAAACCCCGCCGCTGACCTCCTTGCCCGTCCCGCAGCCAGAAGGCCTTCCTCAAGCCCACCGACTGCGTGCTCGAAGTCGGCCCCGGAACCGGTAACCTAACGATCCGCATCCTGGAGCACGCCAAAAAGGTCATCGCCGTCGAAGTCGACCCCCGTATGGCCGCCGAGGTCACCAAGCGAGTACAAGGCAAGGCGGAACAGAGAAAGCTCGAGGTTCTGCTGGGCGACGTTATCAAAATGGAGAAACTACCGGAATTCGACGTCCTCATCAGCAAGTATGCGAATCCCCGCGCCCACCCGTGTCTCGGGAGGGGCTTCCGTATACCTGCTCTGGCTGTGCTTCTGAGCTCAACGGCCCGGAGATGCACTGGTGTTACGGGGAATAGGCCGAGCTGACCGTGGCATTTCAGCACACCCTACCAAATATCGTCACCACTTGTTTTCAAGGTAGGCACTACCCTCGGTTTTCCGCGAGGACGCGTCGCTGACTTCCCGCCTTTCAGATCCTTCAGATGCCTAACCCGCCGCGAACTTCTGTGGTAAGGAGAACTGCTCTGCCCCTCCGCACCAGAGCTGCGGTTCTTAGCTAACCCCGAACCACCTGAACAGCTCATGTTCCAGCGAGAGTTCGCTTTACGGTATGTTGTGACCATGCGCGCCTACCTCGGGCAACGGGAGACTCACGCTATTTCATAGATTAACAGCCAGGCCGGGCGATGCGCTCTACTGTCGTAAGGCTTATACACTGCCAACGCACATGCCTTGCTGATATACTAAGACATCGCGCCAGGCCTCTCGGTGAATGCTCAGTTTTGGGCCCGCATCACCCACATAATGAAAGTAGTACGTATGACCAGTCTTCAGGCGCCCTCTCCCAGAGTCGACATCTACCTCGCAAAGCCCAAACCCCTTCTCGGCTGTTACTAACCCATCACCTGCAGGGCAAGAAGAACTTCAACCCGCCTCCCCAGGTGGAGAGCAGCGTGGTGAGGATTGAGCCTAAACTGGGTGCCGATCGGCCCAAAGTGTCGTTCGAGGAGTGGGATGGCATGCTACGGGTTTGCTTCAACCGGAGAAACAAGACTCTTCGCGCGTCATGGCTTGGCACCAAGGAGGTTTTGAACATGGTGGAGAGGGTGAGTAGTTCGTCCGGTATCCGCGATGTCTTCCTGCTCGCCGGAACCTATCGCTCTGGGGGGGTGTCGAGCCGGGCGCTGACACGGGGTGCCATGCAGAATTACCGGGTTTGGTGCTCGCTGAACAACGTCCCGATCGACGACAGCATCGCCGAGGACGGCGACGATGACGACATGGACATGGAAGCCGAGGACGACGTGGCGCCCAGCGCCGGCGACGAGGCTCTCGACGCCGAGGGCTGGGGCGGCATCATGGACGTGGACGAGGAGAAGCAGGCCGACGGTGACGACGACACGCCTTCCTTCTTTGGCAAAGAGACGAAGCCCGGCACCAGCGTTTCCGTACCGAAAACGCAGCCGAAGAGAAACAAGACCAAGGTCGCCCTGCTGGTCAAGTAAGACACCCCCCTTTTCCCTTTCTCTCCTTTTTGACTCTTCCGTATTTTCTTCCTCTCTCTTTCTATATGGTCACGCCGCGTAATTTCGGACGGACGATTCTACTTGGAGCGCGTCCGTCCAGCATCCTACAAGAGTCCCAGACTGACCCGCCGGCGCGCCACAGGGAGAAGATCCGCAAGGTCCTCGAGGACGACACCAAGTTGGCGGACCAGCGTTCGGGCAAATGCGACGAGACCGACTTCCTGCGGTTGCTCTTCGCCTTCAACGCCGAGGGCATCCACTTTTCCTGATTCGGTACTGCCTTCCCCCCCTTTCCCCTCCCCTCCGGGCCATCGACCGGCCATTTTCCAGCTTTCCAGCATGGCCTGGTGTATCCCCGGGGGGGCAGAGAGAAAGGGATCGGCTGGTAGGTAGGTGAGATTTCTAGGGGGGGAAAGAAAGAAAGCAAAGAAAAAGGAAGCACAGGCGTTGGATGGGGGGCTCGGGAAAAGAAAAAAAAAAGAAGAATCCCGGAAGCAGCCCATGGAGTTTCGGCGTTGGCCATCGAGCATGTCGAATTTATAGCAGGAGGCGTGCGGCCCTATGTTGTGTCTATACGTAGAGAGAGGTATGCATACTTATATATACCCTTCAATGTGTCCGAAGGAGGTCTTTCACCCGGGTCCCGATTATGATATCCGTATTACCTTAACCCACTATCTTTCCTCCCAGCAAAAACGTTGCGCCGACGCTCTTCTCTAATCCGAAAGAGGACTTTTTATACAGGTAGTTAAGAGGGTATCCCGGAAAAAACGGAGATAGAGGAAAGAAGAAAAGTGGAAGAAAGGAGCACACGCTGAAACCCCCCCCGGTCCCACCCCTACCCCGCCTTCCCATCGCCCGTGCCGCCGTCGTGACTGTTTTTTGTCGTCGCTCTACCGATGCGGTCCATGCGATGATCCTTGGAAAATGTATCTTTGACGCAAGTGAAATAGTGGTATAATGGAGAACATAAGGAATCGGCCGTCGTGTGGGCCAGGTTGGGGGGAGGGGTCTCAGGTTGGGGATCACGGGAGCTGCTCCCTGTTCGCGCCCACGGGGCCGCTCTGGTCCACGCCCTCCCAGCCCTGCTGCCATTCGCTGTTGTCGGCGACGGCGTGGGTGGCCTCGCCGTTCTCGGCCATGCCCTTGACGTCGCTCCAGTACTCCAGGCGCCGGACCTCCTCGTCGGCGTGCCTAACGGCGGCGGCCAGGTTGTCGACCTTCCTCTTCAGCTTGTCGTCGTCGTCGTCGTCGGCAGCGGCGGCGGCGGCCGGGGCCTTTTGTTTGTCGCCCGGGCCCGGCTGCTGCCTGAGTTTCTCCACGGCGTCGTCATGGATGTGCATCAGCCGGGTCAGGAGCAGGCGCCGCGAAGCCTGGAACACCAAGACGGACATGATTTCGTGCATGTGGTCCTGGAGCGACAGCAGCTCGTCGGTGGCGTGCTCGAGGTAGTTTTCCACGGCGTCGAGCTTCTCCCTGTCGATGCGGAGCCGCCGAAGCATGGGCATCAGGACCTCGAGCGTCTCGATTTCCTTTGCGGCTGTGGCCACGGCGTCCTCCTCGTGCAGGAAGCACTGGCTCGTCCTGGATGCACCGTCGGCCACGCTGCTGGGCCCGCTCAGGCCTGGGTGCTGCGGCTTCGATGCCGCCTCCACCGAGAAGTACTCGGGGTTAAGCAGGTGGGGGTCGCCGTGGTTTTCGTAGCTCGCCGTCTTCTTCACGCGGCGGCGAATCCAGGCCCGTCTCCGTACGAAGGAGTTCCACCAGCGGGGCCCATGCCACGAGAACTTTTTGGAGAACATGAAAGAATACTCCCAGCCGTCTTTATCGGCATCGATTTCGCTGTCGTGGTTGACGCGCCACTCGGGCCACGCCCACTGCCAGCTCGGGTCGGGGGGCGTGGCCGTCTTGATGTCGGTCGGGCTGGGCTTGTGGTTCGCGTTGGTCCACGGGGGCGGGTCGAGGTTGCCGAGCGCGGCGCCGGAAAAGAGGGGAATACCGCACAAGAAGCCGCCTCGCTCGTTTTCGTACAGGATGTCGATGGCCGTCTCGGTCTCCTTAAGCCGGGACTGCCTGGCACTCTGCCTCTTCTTGGTGTTTTTCCGCGTCGGCGTCTGCTGCGGCCCCGCCCCTGCCTCCGTCGTGGACGCCTGCTCGCGAGCCTCCACCGAGGGAGCGCCTCGGGACGGCGACGAGCCGTTGGCGTAGGGTTTCGGGGCGTTTGCAGGACCGGCGGCCCCGTTGGCACCGCGGTCGTCTGCGGCATCGTCGTCCTCGCCAGATATGGGCGCGGCGTCGTTCTTGAGATGGCGACGGCTGTCCGAAGTGCCCAGAGGCCCGCCGCTGCCAGCGCGGAAAAGGTCGGTGTCGTCCCCCAGGGACTCGTTTACTGGGGCGTCGGGCGACCCCGGACGGGGTGTCTCCCCGGGGCCAGAGCCGTCGTGGTCCACCAGGGTGATTTCATGGTCGATGTCGCTGTCTTGCAACGGCGGGACGCGACGCGACGTGCGCACTCGGGGCTTCATCGTAGGGACCGCAGCGGGCCAGGCATGTCTGGCCGTCGGAAGTCAGAAGAGGGGCGCCGGTAGCAGAGGCGGGCGTGGCGAGGATGGAGCGTGGCACTGGCTGGCGCGGTGCAGTCTAAACGCGACAGGCCATGGACGGGAAGGTTCACGGAGGACACGGAGGGCTGGCCGGACAGGACAGGACAGGGCGAGGATGCGAGGCAGCTGGGCAATTGAGACTTCTGGCTTTGGCGTGCCGGGGTAGCCGCCGGGTCCCTAGGGAAAAGGGATATCGCGTGGCATGTACATGTATGCAGTTGTGGTGGCAGTGAGTGTGTGCTGTTAAGAGGCCGCCGCCTGGACCCGGCGTAGCGCGGGCAGAGAGCAGCTAAAGTTTCCACACCATCGGTTTTAGCTGGCCCGGGTCAAGCTTGGTATGTACATACTGTACCTACACGCGGTCTTTTAGTAGACACTGGGGCGCCACTACCCAGATGCCCAGGCTATAATGGATGGTAGCGACTATTCGTACCCTAGCCAGCTGCAGCCCGCGGTGCCGATATGACGATGACGAAGGCGGCTAAAAACGGGAAAGGCGATGGACGGGAGGGAAGCTTGGACACGGACACCGACGCGATGGGAAGCAGAAAAGCAAGAATGCACCCGCCGTGTGGCTGCGGGTGCGGTACGTGCGGTGCAGGGCTGCGAGAAAGCCCATGGATGATGGGCTGGCTGGTCGCGGGGCCAAGCAAGACAAAGACGCGTTTTCCCGCGCATCTACTGTGTTCGCGATGGTCGTTCCGTGGTTTCAATGATGTAATCACACCCACGGGCCGCGGGTACGGGCCTGCTCCTTGCCATCGGACAAAGGCAGCGAAGAAGCCTCGAGGTGGGATCCATGTCGCGTGCAATCCCATTCTGAGAGTTTCCGGACGGTCGAGGTTCCGCCGATTACTAGTTGCCCTACACAATAATAGGCAGGCACTTTACTACCTAGGTAAGGTACCTAGGTAAGTAGGCAGATTAACTGACCCATGTGAAGTACCTCAAGTACCTCTTACCTGCAACAGGCGCGTACTTACATTGCTGGATTGCACATGGGATCAAGAATGAATGGACGGGCTGCCCAGGTCGGGATGTCAATGATTACTCGGTTCCCATCCGCCTGGCCGTCTCCGGGATTTATTTTCCCTGCACGTCGTCGCAGCCGGAGCTGCATCTCCTTCCCCCCCCGCCCCTTGTTCTGCGGCTGGAGCAAAAATCGTGAATCGTACGAACCGCTTCGGCTCAGGGCCCCGCTTCCCATTCCCCCCAAAAGTGGCCCTAGCCGAGCCCGTCCAATCCACCCTGCCCAGGATCCATTCCATCCATACTAGAGCTCTGTCCGCAGGTTGTCAGCTACGTCATATGTTGTTGAAAGACCGCCCGCACTCCCCCCGTTCCCCTGCCCCGAATGCAGGACCCCCCGAAACTCTGGAAGAACATGCCAAAGTTCTTCAATCGGACCAGAGGGGAGGGATCACGATGTCAGGAGGTACTTACCTCTTACCCAGGCTCAGAGTTTGGTTGTACTTAGGCACACCCCATTGGGTGATCCCGGAGGGGAAAGGCGGGAGATTTGGGCAGCTCCTCGCTCCGAAAGAGATCGCCGTCGCCAGCAGCAAACATATATATAAAGTACGAAAGTAGAAGCACGCCATGAAACCATATGCTGAAGCTGTACCGACATGCCGGAGACGGGGGGCCAGGCCAGGCCAGGCCAGGCCCCTGCCGGGGGTCCTGGAAATGATGGAGGCCGTGACGAACTGCAGGTCCGTTACGGGGGGGGGGGGCGCCTCGGCCGGTTGGTTACATTACCTACCTTGGGCCATTTTGGAGACGCCGGCATCCCCTCCTCTCCTGGAGGCATGTACTACGTCAAGCCCATACATCATGTACATTTTACGTACCAGCTCGGGGAGGGCTGCTTGGTCTTGGGGGCTGTCCCTCCTTCATTGATCCCATCCGTTCATTCCATTTAACCCCTCGCCAGCCGCCCTCCCCTCCTCCAAAGCCGTGTGAACCTCTTCCCCTCCAAATCCATCCGACTACATACATACATTCCCGCCTCCTGCCGCCTCGCCCACTACCAATAATACACCACCCATCTTCCTCCCCGTAACGCATCCGCCGCCGCCGCCGCCTCCTCCTCCTCCGACAATGTCCAAGTCACGCATGCCCGCCCTCCTCGGCCTCACGGCCGCCGGTGGCATCGGCTACTACCTCTACAGCGCGGGCGGAGATCCCAAGGTGGCCCAGAAGCAAGCCGAGGGTGCGTAGCTCTTCTTCCCTCTCCCCCCCTTCTCTCTCTCGCCTCATCCGACGAAACCCCGTTGGCTTTCGTCCACGCCCCGCCGGACAAGCCCAATTGCGTACTGACATGCCCCCTTTTCTCTCCACAGCCGACGCCCACAAGGCCTCCGCCGAGGTGAGAAGCCACCTGCCCGGCCGCTCGTCGCAAGTTCAGAAGGATGCCGAATCGCTGGGCGCCCAGGTCGGCGCCAAGGCCGACAGCGCGGTAAGTCTCGCCCCCCCGTCATCATCACCACTCTCCTTTATTTTATTTTTTTCGCACGGCACAACGGTACCCACGCGGCCGAACCCCAATACCATGTGGCTCCCCCTCCCCCCTCTGTCTGGGGCATCATCATCATCATACTCACCCACCTGTGCTTCCCTTCTCCCCCCTCTCCCTCCCCCCTCCGCCTTGCCCCCCAAGGGAGGGGCATTGTGACTGATGTGTGCCACACAGCTCGGAAAGACGCAGGCGGAGCTCGCCAAGGCCCGCGCCGACGCCGAGGCGTACGCAAAGGACGTCAAGGCCGGCACGATGAAGAAGGTGGACGAGTTCGACCGCAAGGTCGAGGCCGAGGCGTCCAAGGCCAAGAGCGGAGTGTCGAGCTGGTTCGGCGGCAGCAAGTAAACCTCTCCCTGACCCGGCCCGCGAGAACGGTGAAGACGACGACGACGACGACGACACGTCCCTTCGGCACGGCATCGCCCTCTGCGTAGGACCAGGAACGCCTCCGCGGCCCCAAGGGGAACGGGGCACAACGCGCCCCTGATAATGACTTATGGAAACCAAGCCCGACGATGCTTTTGTCACATCGCATGCGGCATACTTCGTTCGCCGTTTTTCTTTTAATTCTTCATGGCTGCTGGGGGGTTAAGGAGTTTCTTGTGGTCAAGCACTTTAGGCTTTAATTGACTTGTACTCACCACGAATGACCACGGCTTTTGCCGTGTACGAGATACGAGTGCTGCACCGTGATGCTGATGAGTAGCCTGCTTTTCGAAATGAAGATTTATGTAATGTACAAAAAGTCTGGATGGAGCTGGAGCCGGACCCCTTACGGCTATTGTGTCTGTCTTTCTATCCGTGCCCCGTGTCAAGGTGGGAAGAAACGAGACAACCAACTATTAGATTTACAATGTCATGCCACTTTCCACGTCTCCACATCCCCCCAAGTATCCATGAATGGTTGCACGCCCGTCGCCTGGCAGAGACGCCTAGGGTTTGGGCGACGTGCAGGGCTTCATGGGAATGCTCACTGTGAGGGATTCTCTGACCTCGGGCGTCATGGTTTCGCCGTCTTTGAGGCGCGCGTGGATTATGCCGTCCATGGCGTACGCCTCCATGAGCTTCGGTCCTAGGTCGACGGCCGGTTCTGTCGTGCGCCGCTGATCGATGTGTACCCGGCACAAATGTTTGGCCTGGACGAACCGCCCGAACTCGGCCCGCAAAGGCGCCAGCTCGGGACCGAAGATGTTTTCCTCCCATTCTTTGAAAATGGCCTTGCCATGGAGATCGTTCTTATGGGGCAGCATCAGCACACGAGTTATCTTTCCCCTCATCTTGTGGCTTGCCTCCCTCGCGTAGCAGGCGTAGCGCCAGACCACCCGGAGCTGGTTGGGACCGCGGAGCTTCCAGCAGCGCTCAAACAGCAGGTGGTACGTGACTTCGTCGAGTTTGATGTCCCCCCACCGTTGTTGCATAGTCTGTAGGATGAAATGAATATCCTTCGAGCTGCGAACGTGCGTCAACATGGTGTTTATGGACACAACGTCGGGTTTTCCTGGACGGCCTTTCGCAACCAGGTCGAGTAATTGGTAACTGAGCTTGTGTCGGCCGTGCCGTCCGAAAATCTCCAGCATCTGGTTCAGTGCCAGAGTGTCAAGCCAGCGTGGCCCTTCGTAGATGGTGTCTTGGCGGGTAATGAAAGGGGTGATATCATCGCCCATGTCTTTCAGGCTCGCCTCCAATTCGATGGGAGCCAAATGACTTCCGACCTTGACGAGTGCCGACTGGATCCGATAGAGACCCTTCTTCTTCATGTTCTCAAGAACGAGGTTCTTGAGTTTGATGTCTCGGACCATGTACAATAGTTCAATCCACGTCCTGCTGTCGGGGCGATTGCCGTTCTTGATCATCCGCTTGAGCATGTTCTGAAAGCCGTCGAGGTCGTCCGATACGTTGCAGCCGTGGAGCATGATGTTGTAGGTTGTGGTGTCGATAGGCACATGGGCCAGCTCAGCCAGCTGGAAAATATTGTGTGCAGCGTGGCGGAAGGTGATCCCCTTCTCGGTCAAGAAACTCAGGGAGAGATCCAGGGTGCGAGTGGACAGTGCCGACCGTGTATGGGGGGACTGGAAAAGCCCCACCAGGATAGAGGCCACTGTTTCCTGGTGGTTCATCTCCTGTCCGCTATACAGAGGACGTGGGATCTGGGCATAGACAAGTTTCGCCACGTACTGTTCCAAGCTCGCCTTGGTCCACGTCTTCGGCCGCTTGATCAGGTCGGCACGCAGGCATAGTTTGTAGGCTGCCTCCCTCACGACGGAAGGTGAATCAGACGTTTCCATCCCCGGAGCATTTTCCCTCAGCAGCCTGACCAACTGCGACGTTTTGTTCTTTGACACCAAGTCCCGGAGAGTCTTTTGGGAGCCGGGATCGAGAACTCGAACAGCTGACAGACTGCCGGCCAGCTTGAGTAGGCCTGTCAGGGCCGTGCGAACTGCCCACTGGGAGCCTGATATAAAGAGCGTCGTAGCTTCGTCGTCTTTGTCCTCGTCTTGCAGCCGCATTATACACCCGTCCTTTTGAATGGTCCGCAGATTGTCCACGGCATCCCCGTCCGAGGAGAAGATACTGGCAGCGACACCTTTGTCCAGCACCACCTCGAAGTCCACGACTAGGTCGAACACCGGGGTGTGCCTATCCAGGTCACTGATAATGGCGTGCCAGTCCGCCGAAGGTTGGGTGTACGGGCGCAGGTGTTGTACAGCGTGCTGTGTGGCGATCGCCTGTGTATGTTTGCGATCCAGGCGAGCACGCTCGCGCTTGTTGGGGTAATAGGCCGGTGGGTCGACAAGCGCCATCTGGAGCGGCTGTAAATCTCGGGATTTCTGCCGTACCATGCGCCGCATCTCGGCGCGCAAAGCCGCCGTCTCGGGAACGCGGACTCGCGATTTTCGGAGGGGGGAGGCCGGGAAGATGCGCCTCGAGCCGGACGCCAGAACCTCGGGGACGGCCCCAGCCATCCATGGACGAGCCAGGCCGTCCCGGTCAAGGCGGGCCACCCTGGTGGAAGCGCAACGAGTCCCACGAAATGCTGGGCATGGCGTACGTCGTTGCAGCTCCCTGGGGATCAAGGAGAGCCCGGGGGCGCTCGAGGGGCAGGCGCGAGCTCTCCATATTGATGCGATACCCAGGGACATGAGCTATAACTCAAGCATCATCTGGGGGGGGGAGAGACTGGGCGGCCGACGGGAGGCTGGCTGTGATGAGAAGCTGGCCTTGCGGGGGTTCGAGGCTCAATTGGGTCGATGTTGTGGCACTGTATTCCGGTCGCAGGCGGTCGAAGTACGGCAAAAGTTTCGACTGGCTTATCGGGAGGGGACGGCGGTTGCTATCCCATTATCGGTGAGGTACATTGCGACTACCCGCTGGCCTGCCAGCGGCTGATGTACCTTTACTATGTTCCAATTGGAGGCTAGACCGCTCGAGCCGGGGCCATTGGACACTTTCCTGTGTCCAATTGTCATCCATCCTTACATCCAGGATCCCAGTTAAGGCAGGCAATTGAGCCCCCTCCTCTCCTCCCAAAAAGGCAGGTACATAGCCACCAACACTCATGGAAGGCACGGGCCTGGCTCAAGTCTAGGTACGCACTACAGGTGCCGCCGCATAGAGAGAGCATTTGTAGAAAATCGGCTTTGTGAGACGCGTCCTTCATAATATTGTACCGTTCCTCTTCAAACCTACTTACATACCACTATTGTCGCCGTAGCCATCGTAAGAAACTCCCATGACGGGGTCGTATATGCGCATATATGTCCTGCCCGGGCGCGACACATCTTGGGGGAGGGTGGGGGATGAAGAGTCGAGCACTCGAGACGAAAGCCCATTCGGACAAGATCAGTTCCCGGTATGGGCCCGCAGTGCGTCCATGAGAATCTCTCTGCCGCATGACATGGACGGTAAGTGGTATCATCTTGCTTTCCTATCGCGCTTATCTCCTCTCAGCCCCGCGGAAACAAGGGACCAAAACGGCGTACTCCGCGACACGAACCTGGCGTCGGCTCCCATTTCTTCTAGGTCTTCTTGCGCATGGCTGCGAACCGCTTTCACCTGGCCGGGCCGTCACTGATCACCTCCAACCCTGCTTAGGAGATCCTCTAGGGATGCCGTGTGCGTCAAGCAAGTCAAGCCATGAGTGGCGGCCCCCAAGACTGTGTGGTAATCCAGGTAGACATCGCCTCCAGACCAAATGAGTCCGTGTTCCTCTCGGTTCTTCTATGCAGTCTTGGCCTCTCCCTCCTTCTTTTCCGTCTTCGCATCGCCTGCCGGGGTATCTTTGGTTGTTGACTCCGTCTTCTTCTCGGATGAATCGGTCGACTGTTTCTCACCGGATGGGGGCGAGGGGGCTCGGGGAGGGGCCGCGCCGTTGTCTTCTGCGGCGCCCGAAGACTTGTCGACCTGGCTGGCTAGGTCCTTATCCTCGTCGGCGTTGTCGAACATCTCGGCGTCGTCTGAGTCTGTCAAGACCTCAGTGCCATCGCCCAAGAAAATTATGCGTCCCTTGTACCCACCAATGCCGAAGCCTCTCGACTTTTGGCCCGCAGTGTCAACATCGTAGCCGCTGTCGCTATCGTCGAAGTTGTGATGAACGCCAGGGCCCCGGAACTCAGCTGTGTCGGTCCCCCGTCAGTCTCTAGCCCCGCTGCGGCACACGATCCGGGTTGCGTCAAGACAGCATACCGTATTCGGGAGGAGCACAGGGGCCATCGCCCTTGGCCACGCGATTGCTAACTTCGTCGTACCAAGCCTCCTTGGTCTTGCCCCGCAGAAGACCGACGACGCACATTGTCATGTTGTCGCAACCGACACCGCCCGTCTCCGAGTTGGAAGCCAGGCAGTTGTCCATCATGTTCTCGCAAATCTTGTCCAGGTCTTGCTTGGCAGCGACACCCCGGCGGACGAACTCAACAACGGCTTGCGAGGACTGGCAGTCCCAGATACCTGAATACCGAGTCAGTTACAACGCCTTCAAGACCGTCCTAACAGCGTGTCCGCGGCCATACCATCACAAGCAAGGACGAGGAACTCGTCGTCGTCGCTAATGTCGTGAACAACAACGTCAGGGTAGGCAGTCACAATCTGCTGCTCGGGAGCAAGTTCGGCGCTCTTCTTAAACTCGAAGTCGCCGATGGCCCGAGACAGAGCAAGGTTGCCGTTGACACGCCCGAAGTCGACAAACCCGCCGGCAGCAGTTATCCGGGCTTTCTCGCCTATGGAGTAAAAAAAAGAAGTGTCAGTCCGGGTCTTAGAGAAAAGCCAGAGCGGAGACAGCCGTGGCTAACCTTCATTCTGGGGCTTGTGGTCAAAGGACAGAGGCTTAGCCCGACCCTTGACACCGAGCACACTGCGAGAATCACCGGCGTTTGCCTGCGGATCGGTCAGTACACGTTACCGAAAGGCGGCATAGCGCAGGGAAAACCAACAATATAGATTTTGTCGTCGGTAATTAGTCCAACGCAGGCAGTGCAGCCCGATACTTCCTCCTCATACTTGGGGTCTAGAGCGTGTATTGTCAGCAGGGGGGCCCTAGCCTCACGAGCTGACGCCGACCGCCGGGACAGGATGTTTCATACCACTGAGGATGGCTCGGTCGGTCGCGAGGAAGGTGTCCTTGAGGGCCTGCTCGTAGTTGCCGGCCTTGAAGGTGTCCTGCTTCAGGAGAATGTCGTACATGTTTTGGCCGGCGAACTGTGCGACTTTGTCTCCGCCGTGGCCGTCGAAAACGCCAAAGAAGGAGAGGCGAGCGCCATGTTGCTTGTGCTCCTCGCTGTCGGGCTTCAGAAGGGACAGAACGGTGCAGTGGGCATCCTCCATGCTGATGCGCCAGCCCTGCATGGCCGACACGCCATAGAGCATGCGGTCATCTTCGCCTTTGGAAGACTCCTAAAGGATTACATCATGGTCAGCGGTGCTGGCTTCGCAAGGACCGCGCGGTGAAAAACCGGGGCGGCTAGGTTCATGACGGGGAGGGGGGAGGGGGGAGGGCAAAGCCGACCCCGTCCACGCCGGTCTGGCAGGATGCGGCACGCGCTCGAGGACGCAGGCGCAGGCGGATCACAGCGCCGCGAGCACGCGCAACAGCGACCCCAGGGGGACGGAGTTGGGCCGGCAGAGAGGAGAGGGGTTGGGAGGCCTGGGATGGCCGCAAGTGGGTAGGTAGGTAGGTAGGTAGAGAGGGACGGCGATGGTAACACCGGACCGAGCAGAGGGTGACCTCAGCTGCAAGCAATGCCTACCTTGTCGACGATGGGCTCCGAGAGCGTTTGACCCATGGCGGAAAAGACTTTCTGCCGCAGCGCTGAGCTGAGGCGATCTGTCTAGAAATGGGTGATGTTAGAAGAGGATGGGGAGGAACAGGTCAGGTCGGTGGCCACGACGTCGGAGGGGGGGGTTGAGGAAGTCGGCGGGCGGGGAGTGAATTTTTTACGCCGTCGGATTTGATCTGATTTGACGGTTTGGGTTGGCTGGCTTTGCGGGCAGTGGTCTGTATGGTTGGCAGAGTGGAAGGTAGGTAGTGTGCGCGCGTATGTGTGTGTGTGTGTGTTGTGTGTGCAGCACAACTCCTGGCCAGGCAAATCAAATGGGAGGTTTGGGGATGGGAGAATGATCTGGGTCGGGAGTATGTAATGGGGATCGGTAAGAGAGCAGAGATAGAGAGAAAGAGAGACGGGAGAGAGAGAGCGAGAGAGCGAGAGCGAGAGAGAGCACGCGCGCGCGGTACGAAGAGGTACACCTAAGCAAGCACCTGTCGCCTGCGTGTATGGAGGTACTGAGGCAGGCAGGCAGTAGAAAGGCTACGTAGGGGAGGGGGGGGCGGATGTACGGAGTTCTCACCACGGACAAGGGCAGGCGGTGGTGCAGTTGCAGTCTAGTCCAGTCCAGTCCAGTCCAGACTAACAGACAAGCAGGAGATGGCAGGACGGATGGGCCGGTGGGAAGCTGGCTTGGCTACTTACCAGACTGCGGGAGGGATCGCGAAGATGATGAGGCGGCGGCACGCAGGAGCTGGAGAGCAAGCAAAGCGGTGGAGGCCGACGACGTAGGGGAAGGGAGCAGCAGGAGGCAGACGACGGTCGCTGACTGGATCAGATAAGGTGGGTGGTAGGTAGGTATCCTGAGTGCCCGATGGACAGCGGCAAAGAGAGATGGATGGATGGATGTACTTTGTGTACCGAAGCTCGGAAGAGGCAGGCAATGGAGGAATGGAAGGTCGGGTAAGTAAGGTAAGTAGGTAGAGGGGCGAGGGGCCTCGTGGTGAAGCCGTGGGCAGGTGGTAGGTAAGAGTAGCCCGTGGGTGGTATGGGATGGGAAAGATAGCGGGCTCAGCCGAAGTACCTTACCTCTCCTAATGGCAAAAGCCCGGGCGCTTGGGATGGGGAAGATGGGATTTCCCAGTGCCCTGTGTAGGGACCGTGGCTACTACTACGCGTTCTATCGGACTGGGGAGCAGGAGAGCTGAGAGACCTAGGTAGCCCGGCAGCTAAAAGGTAAGGTACTTAGCTTGAGAGGGGGGAGGGGGGGTTCGAACCTATCTCAAGCTGCATTCTGGGTGTGGAATGGATGTCGTAAGTAACGGGCCAATGCGGGGTTCGCGTCAAGCCAAAATTCTCATCCTCCATCTGGCGACCAAAGAAAAAAAAAAACACCGCCTGGTTCAAATCGCCTCCACCTCTCGTGCGCCCGGATGGCAAGATGAACAGGTGGATAGGGAGCTCTGACTGGACGTTTGCTGGATGACGGCTAGGGCCCAAGCGCCGAGAGGGCTACTTTGTGCATGTCCCGGGCACCAGTGCATCTAGGATGGGATCCCATGGGTTGGGATGGGATGGGATTTCCCCACGCATCTGGCCTCTTCTCTCGGGGGGCTCGTGGCTCCCAGTACTCGTAGTACCTATGGTACATTAGTACCTTCCATATCTAAAGTAGGTACTTTACTTAGCTACTTCGTGGATGCCATCCGGAGAGAGAGACTGTCCATCTCCCAGCACTCATCCCCAACGTCTACCTCACTATCCATACTGTAGGTAGCTCATGTTGTTTAGAGGTCATGAGGTACCTGGCCTACCTCTGTTACAACGGAGCTCGGTTCGGTCCCTGACACTGCATCCCGCCATATAAAAATGGGGGATCCGGCCTTCACTAAAAGGGTCGCGGTGCACAGACTGGCCTGCTGGATCTAGAGACCTCTAAAATGGATCTATTAGTAGATACCATTGTAAGTACCTGTGACGGACTGACGACTGAACAACCTTGGTCACTCGCTGCCCAGGCAGCATACCGAGCCATGGATCCTAGTTGGTACCTAGGTAGATCGGTCCTCTGGGTGCGTCGACAAGGGGCTGGGGTCGTTTTGATGGTTCCCTAGTATTGCTCTCGCATGGCACACTATTTCTTGATAGGAACCTGTGAGTACTTTACTTAGGTAGTCTAGTCCGCTTTATATGTGTACCTACCTATCTACCTAGGTATATATGTGTGGGCGCGTGTGTGTGCGTGCGCGTGTGACGATATGTGAATGTGTGAGGGTCGCGAACCGCTCTGCCTCGGCCTACCTGTCTGCCACATCCAAGGAAAAACACGCCCGGACAATCCAAGATCGTAGGGGCCTAGACTCTCTGCCGCGCAGCTGGAAAGGTGGGCATCGTGCTGCGGAGAGCATGCGCCTAGGCTTTCCGCCTTCCTGTCACCCACTCACTCACTGCCTGCTGTCCGGGGCTGTTCTGGCAGGACGCCTACACGGGTGGGATGGATCTGGGGATGAGGCACATTCGATGAGTAGGCACTTACTGTGCGCTTCGTTGCTTGTGTCTGCTCAAGGCAAAGAGGTAAGTATACACATACTTTGGATCCATACCTCATGTCCAGAACCCCCCCCCCCCCCCCCCCCACCAGCCTGGGTACGATTCTGACTATGCTGTGCCCCCCCCTCCAGGGAAGGTGAAGGGTGGCTGCTGATGTCAGGATGGCTCAATGGTCGCGTGTCCAAGCAGATTTCTCGGGGGTCTGGCCACCCGGAATCCCCCTGTGCGTCGCCCCCCGGTCGGTCGCCAATGTGCTCATCCCCAGTCGGAGATACGCGACCAACACACCTATCTTTGCCTATACCGAAGCCGAGCCTGCCTGCCCGGCTGGTGCTATTTGTACTAATATATTAGGAGGGTAGGGAATGCCTGCGCTCTGGGCGCTAATGGCCGACGGGCGGGTTGTGGCTTGAGTTTAGTTTCCGCGGCCCCCCCTCGCACGTCATCCAGTCACTCATGGCAATGCCGCGGTGCTTCGAACCTTGCAGAAAGGGGTGGACCGCTTGGGCTCCTTGTTGCGAGGTAATGAGACTTCTCGTCGGAGGCCTCGTGGGCAACTGCCGCCCGTATAGCTTCGGGTCTTTTTTTTTTTTTTTTGGGCTCATCCTCTCCCCCGGTGTCTGCTGGAGTTTTCGATGGCAACTACGGAGTACATCACGGGAAATCAAGTTTCTGCATCCGAGGGCACGGAGCGCAACCGGCAGCTAAATTCGGGCCCGCCAAGAAGCTAACCGTGACCCCAAAGATGTCGAGGGAAGTACGTACAGATACATCTTCGGTGGGCGGACTGTCGGCGTTAGACCTCGGCCCTCCGGAACACACAATGAACCCTAGGGAGAACCTCTGGTTAAGTACAATAATAAGAACGTCATGCGCGGCGGGTTGGGCCCCCGCCGCCTCGCTGTATACCTGTATCTCATATCCAGTCTGGCTGACGGCCCCCCTTACTCTCAGAAGCCCAGGCTAGACCCGGGATCTGCGAGGCCAAGCCGAAGAAGGTCTTCGTAGGCCCCCAAAAGTTGCGCTTCGAGCCCTTCGCCGGCGACCCTCTTCGGCGCTCGCCACCTTTCCCGTCCAGTACGCGCTCCCGGCCGTATGCTTTCCGAGAGCCGCCCGTCCGGCGTTCAGTGTGGCCCCGCGCGCGAACACCGGAAACGTGTCGACCGGCGGTCTCCTGGCGTCGGCGCAGATCATCTCGGTGACGTTGCTGGAGCCGGCCGGACGTAGTAGTAGGGCAGGTCGAAGACGATGTTCCCGTCCTGGGTGAAGTTGGCCGCCCAATAAGCCGCGCCCTTGAAACCGTCGCCGAGCATGACGGGGGGGGGTTCGCGGGTTCACCGTCGGCACCCGGTCGACGACAGCATTATAGTACTTGAGCCACCACGACGCCGCTGCTGGCCATGATATAGCTCGCTGCCAGGCACCTGTGAGGATTGGGGGATCAACAGTGCCCCGGACGAGGAATGCAGGATCCACGGTAGGGGTAAGGAGAGCGAGTTTTTACTCACGTCAATCCACGCCGGGTACGTGGTTGGGGTACGCAATATCTTCAACCCGCCGGAAGCCGGAACGTCGATGTCGGCCGTGGTGAACCAACCAGGTTGAATGGCGCTCCTCTAACACGGGGGCCGCACCGTTTCGCCGAGGCTGACGCAGCAAGTCCACTCATCCACGATCCCGGCGCCGTAGTTGGCCGGACCACCACTCCGTATCGACGAAGGGGCTCCTGGATCAACCGGCCGCCAAGGTTCACGCCATCGGCCGTGAACCCCCCCCCCCCCCCCCCCCAGTCCAGGTAGAGTGAGGAGGATGGCTCGGTGGGAGAAGCCTGCGCCAGGGCTGGCCGAGAGAACAGACCCTGCCAAGAAGATCGGAGACATGCATGTTGGCGAAACAACCCCGGTGACGGATAACAGTGGGCAACAGGAATGGAGAGCGTAGAACCGCACCAAAGGCTACCTTTGGCTTGGCTCTCAGGGGTCGCCTATATTCACTTCACCTTACCAGGTTCCCTCCACCCGCCCCACGGCCGTCGGCATGTGGTTAGGAAAAGAATGTTTGTATATGTATACCGCAGGATCACGGGGAATCCGGGGCCCCGGACTCCGGTAGTGCGGAGATTAGGTGGGCCCGCCCAGGTAGTAAAGGTACACAGTGCCGGGTGGGCGTGTATCATGTATGGTTAATAGGTAATGAGTATTATACTATTAAGTACTAACCTGCTCCGGTACTTTAGATCAAGACCGAGAAGCTCCCCGTGGGACTGTCGTATAAATCCCCGCTAGATGTGTCTGGCCTCACGTCCTCCCACCCATCCTCGATATCCGGGAGGTTGCTCAGCTTGGTTTTACCGGGGTTGTTCGACGTGGTCCTTTGCCTGCCCTGGCCACTCGACTCGTTGACCCGGTCCCGCAATGGCCGCCGCGTTGGCGTTTCCGGCAGCGGCCTCGGCGGCGCGGGCGCGGGACGCGGCCACTCGTGAGGTGAGGGAGCCTTGGGCAACCCTGACCTGGCCTCGTGTTGGTAGGGGCGTGCGCGGCTGATGTGAATCCGCTGGCTGCCTGGACTGCGCTGGAGCCGCTTTCTGCCCGGTGGGGTTGAGTCGTAAGTTGATGACCATGCGGACTCCTGTGACGGCGTACGCGCAAGGTTCCTTTCCCTGCTGCCGTGCGGTGTTGTAGGCTCTGGTTCGACGGGACTGGTTGACAGACGCGGAGATCTGGCCGGGTCTCGCTTTCTGCCCCCGTGCGCACTTGCCCCAGGCCGCTGCCCCGGGGACGTGAGGTTTCTGGAACGCCTGTCACGCCAAATGGCCCCCCCTTCGGTCGACGGGAATTCGATTTGGTGCCGGCCGCGTGTGAGACCAGACTTGAGGCTCGGCTGGCTCGCTTTGGCAATGTCCTTGAAGGCAATACCTAGGGAATCCCGAGCGAGCTTGTCCCAAGATGTGTCGCTGCCTCGAGATACGGGCGTGGAAGCACGCAGTGCCGTTGGCGGCTGGGGGAGACCACCCGCTGAAGATGCAGGGGAAGACTGCGCGATAACATCGAGGTTTCTGGGCGACCGGACCACCGAGCCACCACCAAACAAAGGGCTCGACCCGCCTATACGCCTGCTGAATACGCGCCCTCCGTAATGGCGGCTCGGAATGTGGACCACGGTTGGGCGGGAGATGGCACTCGCCGTTGTAGGTTTCGCAGATGCAATGCCAGTGGTGAGTATGCTTGTGCGTGTAGTGTGGCCACTTACGCTGCTCTGGTAGCTCTTTCGGTTGTATTCGTCAAACAGGCGAGAAGCGCTCCCTTGCTTCCAGGCATAGGAGACGCGCCGGCTCATGGCACGCAGTCCTCGAGTAGAAGGCCGTCTGAGAAGACCGGGAGAAGTCCCGTGCTCCTTGACAGTGTCGTCGTCAGAGAAGTGGCTATCTCTCGGCCCGTAAGCAATGGCTGGAGTGCTCTGGATGCTGAACGGCTCCGGGATCATCGGGGCATTTAATCCCAGAGTGGTCTTGAAAGTCTCCTCCTGGGACCCGTTCACGGCCAACCCGGGCGACGACGTATTCATATGGCCATCCCCCTCCCCGAGACTCGTGTCGGAAAGGAGGCTTCTGCCGTCCGGTTCCGTATGTTGCTCTGAACGACTGGCTCCTCGACCCGCAAGCCACGTATTCCATGCTCGTTGTGCTACGGAGTCTCTGGACCTTCCACTGCCGCTGGACTCGGATTGTGGCGGGCCGGTCGTTGAATGTTGTTGGCGATCCGCCGAAGCCCCTGACACTACAGAGGCCGAAGTAGAAACCGCCTGGCCAGGCTTTGGCACTGGGCTCTTGGTAGGCAAGGGCCCGATATCAAACATGGCGTTTGTCACCGCACTGTCATACCCGGTGTCATGCCGCACAAAACTACCGGGAATAGGGGCTGAGACTTCGAGCATGCCCGCCTCATATTCCGAGGCCAGCTTCCGCCGCCTGAGGTAGATGTAGAGTAAGGCGGCCAGGAGGCCTAACACCAGTAGAAGTAAGGGAATCAGGATCGCGAGGAGTTTGCTTTTTTGGGACGGCCCTGGCGCTCCCGGCTCTACCGGCGAGCTGTTTCTTGGGGCCGCTGTCGACGACGAGGTTGGCGAGGGGGCCGGGTTAATGCGTATTTTCATATTCTGTTTCTCTGTCCGACCAGTGCTCTTGGAGGTAGCGCGGATAGCGATGGATGTATCAGAAGCCGAGGCGCCTATTGGCACTGTTCCTGAGAGCGAGAGGCCCAAAGGGTTGAGTTGCAGCCATGATTCTCGTGAGCTGTCTTCTAGCTCTGCGCTGACATCCTCGGGCTCCCAGAGGTACGGTTTCAGATCTGTCGTAACAAGATCGCCTCCGGTGAGGTTGAGGTCGGCGAACTGTTTTCGGAACAGTGGCCCCGTGACGTTGATTTCCAATGTGATATTCAGGCTGTCGGTGAACCTGTCCTGCATGACCAGGGTGGCATTCACAGACTTGGATTCTGAAGCCGGCGTGCCGGCTAGACTCCAAGTGACTGCATCGAAGCGTAGCCAGCTAGGGAGACCGGAGGTAGCGATGGACGTGATATCGCCGGGTTTCAGAGGACGCCCATCCAGCTGGATAGTGTCCGCCAACTTGGCATACTCGAAGGATTCCCCTCGGGTTGCGTTGAAGACGATGACGGGCGAATCCGTCGTGAGCTCGTGGATGCTTACAACAATGGAGAGCGGCACCGACACTGAGGCGAATCCCAATACATCCGAAGCCACGAGCTGGATATCGAAAGATTGCGGGGGCTGTACCAGAGATTCGACCGATGGTGCAGTCCCCCAGAATGATATATTGGATGCATCAAACTTCAGCCATGAGGGCAAGGGCGCGTTATCGCCCATGACAGCATAGTAAGAAAGCCCAGAGCTGTCCCCACTGTCGAAGGTATTCGGATCGAAGCTGAATCTGAAGGGTTTCGACGGTTGGAGGTGCAGCGAGGACGAGCCCGATACGGGCCCAAAGTTTCTGATCTGGGTGGCCACATCGACCTGGACGGTGGGCGGCGGGCTTCTGGCCACCACCAGAGTTGCGTTGGCTACGGTACTTCCGAGCCCATCTTCCGCCTTCAGCTGTATCGGGACGCCCACAACCTCACCGGGCGGGACGTTGTCGTCGCTGGGAAGGCCAAAGAGACGGCGCGAACCGCTGTCGATGGATAACCACTGCGGAGGGTCGATGAGCGAGTAGGTCATCGGGAGCGGCGAGGAGAAGGTGAGGGGCGAGAAGACGAAGGAGAAGGGTTGCGAGATGCGCGCAACCGGCGGGAGCTGCGCATTCAAGGGGAAGTAGTCCAGGGGCGCCGAGTCGACGAGACGGAGGCAGCACAGAAGAACGGCGGCGGCGGCGACGGCAGCAGATGCCCACATGGTGATGCCCAGGGTATAGACATACGACGAAGCAAGCGCTCAGGCGCACAATGATACTAATGAGGGTACGAAATGCAAAGCATATCTAGAGTCGCGAGACGGAGAATAGGGGGGAGGGGACGCCCTCGGGAAACAGGCATGCGCGGAGGAGGAGTTCATGATGAACAAGAGCGGCGGCCTTTACCCGCGGCGAGATTGCCCTACGACGGACCACATGCAATCGCCAGCCACAAGACGCGTAGAGCGGGTGGTTGCAAGTCGCACGCGTCTTAGCACGGCGCTTCAGAGAAGGAATGTATGTCTTGCTGGGAGTAAGTCGACATGCCATCTGTTTCTGGTCAAGACGGGGTGCTCAGCTAGTCGCATTCCAGCGAGACAGGAGGTCGGCAGCGGTCTCCGTAGCCGCCGGGCCTCATTACAGGGCCGGCCTGCATATTGGCGGCGTTCGCGGGTCTACGGGCGTGTCGGTACTTGGGTTACCTGGGGCCGTCGAGAGACGCCCGGGGCCATGCATCCATCCTGCCTGTCCGCTGGGAGATGAAGCGAGGGAAGTGGAAGTATTGGATAAGTAAGTATGAAGGAGGCGGCGATGTCGTCGATAGCGGGTGCTATGTACTTACATACTCCAATCCGCGGGGTTGCGGCGGCCGATAAGAGACGGGCCGGCAGGGGCGGGCAGGTCTGTCTGCACTACCTATCTCTCTACGGGCTAAGCTCTTAGAGAGTGTAGGTTTGCCGGGCAGGCGACGACCTCAACCTCGACTCTCAGTCGCCCTCCTTTTTCGCAGGGGGAGCCGTCCGTGATTCAAAATTCGTCTGCGACAATCGCACCCCTCCGTCGGCGAGACTCACTCACCTCCGTGTTCTTCCTGCCCGCTGGCTGAGTCAGGAGCCTCTTCCCCCCCCTCCCGTTGTCGAAAATGAGCCCGCCCGCCTCTCGATCGCCGTCTCCCGAGTTCTCGCCTCTGGCCATCGGCGACGACCTCGCCCCGCCCCGGGTGCCCAAGGCCGCTGCCACCACGAGTCTGGATTTCTCGGGCCTCCTCAGCAAGCCGCTCCAGCTTCACGAAGACCTCAAGTCTGGCAATGGCGGCCAGGCCTGGCCAGCTGGCATGGTGCTTGCGCGGCACATGCTGCGGTACCACCGGCAGGGCCTCCGGAACGCGAGGATGTAAGTGGGTTCAAGGGTTTGGTTTGTTGCGACTGATGCGTTGTCCCCCCCCCCCCCCCCCCCCTCCTTCCATTGGAGCCTCTGGTGGGCTTGGGTGGGGGATGTGCATCTTCGCGCCTTCGGAGGAGGGGAGGAGGCAACGGGAGGGGGGAGAGAGAGCATCCACGGCTGATTTCTCACGTCACCACCACAGTCTAGAACTTGGTGCCGGTGGGGGCCTGGTTGGCCTTGCCGTCGCCAGTGGGTGCACCATCGACGGGCCTCTGTTCATCACCGACCAAGAGACCATGTTCCCCCTGATGGAGCACAATATCGCCAAGAACGAGCTGAATGGCCGGGTGAAGCCCGCCGTGCTGAACTGGTGCGTGTCCTGCGATTTCCCAAGCCGCCTCGAAAAGCCTGCCTCCCCCCCCCCCCCCCCCCCAAAGGCACAAAGATTTCGCACGCGCGCGCGCTCGCAAAGTACTTATGGCGGCCACCTAACACGTATCCCGATATGCAGGGGAGAGCCACTGGCGCCCGAGGTCGTCGACTTCCAACCCGACGTGATACTGGCGGCCGATTGTGTCTATTTCGAGCCCGCCTTCCCCCTGCTGCTAACCACGCTCAAGGATTTGTTGGCGCTGTGCCCCTCGGCCACCGTCTATTTCTGTTTCAAGAAGCGGAGGCGCGCAGACAACCAATTCCTCAAGAAGGCCCAGAAGGCCTTCAAGACCGAGGAGATCGTGGACGAGGATCGGCCCGTCTTCTCGCGGGACAACATCTTCCTCTACAGCTTCCGGAGTAAGGCATAGGGCGACCAGAGAGTTAAATTGGGGAAATACATGTCTAAGTACAGAACTGTTTCTCCTCGTTGCTTCTCCATTCCATCGCCGCATCCGGTGGTTTCAGCCACTCCGCCTCTGCCAGTAGCTGGGCCAACTGGCGGGCCGGTGTTGGCCTGTTCCTGGCAGCTATAAGTACCGCAGCCGCCTCCTCCAGTTTTCCGGCCAATCGGGCGTGTCTGTCGGGTGTCACGATGCACGACGCAAGCGTCGAAAGCCACCGTCAGCACTCGGGGCCTAGGCCGTCGGTGCCTGGAAGCAAATCGCGAGCATCGCGTCTCCGCAGTCGTGACGACAGGCGACCGGGCCTCTGCCCGCCTACTTACCAAGGCAAGTACTATGTAGTGCTTGATCGTCGATCGTGGACAGCCTCCGGCCTCGATCGCCGTGAAGGAGGGGAAGGAGAAAAAAAAAAAAAGAGGCCCGTTGCGCCAACTGCCGGCTGGCGACAGAAACAGGGCGCGGGAAAGCGGGGAACGCATGCTTGCGTCGTATGCGTAGGGCCAGACCACCTTAGCAGCTCCATTTTCCAAGGCCAGCTCCAGTATCCAGTATACCGAGCACGTCTATTTGTAGTAGGTATCTACATAGAGGTAGAGGTAGAGAGCCCTTGCTGCAGTGGGAGCCGTGAGGAGAGTTGCTAGCAGCTGGAGACGCGATCAGCAGCGCCCGAGCATTTGGTTCCGATTGCCCCGTCAGTTGAATCGCCTGGTAAGTTTCCACCCACAACATTGGGTTGTCCGATGTGTCGCTCCACGGGGCGGGGGGGGGGGGGGCCACGTTCTTGTCCGCCTGTCTGCCCTGCCCTGCCCTGTCCTGCCCGCTCGCCCGCCTTTCGCCCATACTTGTAATCGTCCCATGTGGTTTCCCTGACTTCCCGATGCGCCGCCCCCCCCCCCCCCTCCCGGCAGTGGACAGGAGACAGGGCAAGCGTCCATGCAGGTTTTTCGAGCGAGCGAGCGGGCGAGGTGGCGGGAAGGGAAGTTTGTGCGAGTCTCGAACGCACGCCGCCCGTGCTGCAGGGTGTTGGCGCCAACGTGCGGGACGCCTGCGTCTTTGTCTCATCCCATTGGTAGCGGGAGCGGTGCGATGGATGCTCACCCACATGCGTCAGCAAGAGGTACTTACTTACTCTCACCCGACTTGCGGAGTATGTCTGTGTGTATGTGTGTGTGTGTACGTGTGTGCGCGCGCGCCGTTGTGGGGGGTGGGAAGAAGAGTTTTATTGCCAGCTCCAGCTCCGGTGCGCCTCTTGCGTCCCGGGCCCAGCCGCGGGTCCGGAGGCGACTTGTGTAGTACCCAAGGATGGGAGGGATGGGTGGATGAATGGATGGATGGATGTACGTAAGATGTATGTAGGTATTTTTACACGTATAGCAGAGGTACATACATAGCAAGACGCCGCCAGGGCTGAGCTGACGGGCTACCTACTACTTGCAATACGACGGGGACGCCAGCCGGTTTGACGAGAGCTGACGAGGGACCGTCTGCCTCCAGAAAGGCCGCTAGAGGCCAAGGCAACAAGTAAGTTGAACGGGCTCCCATGTGGTAGCGTCGGCGATGGGGACAGTGAGGGAGAGAGAGGGAGAGGGAGAGAGGGGATCATCAGGAACGGACTTCCAGGCCACGCCCCCCCTTGCGCTATGTCCCGTCGAGCTAATTCAGGGGGTCCTTGGGTCGTGATTCGCCCGCCGGCCGACAACGTCGGCCCTATCCCCTGCAGCTGTAAGGTACCAGGAAAACGGATGGCGGTCCCCGGTTTGGCCACGACGCCCTCGCCCGCCCACGGAAATGTGATGTGCCACCCTCCCACCTTGAGCCCTTGCAGCGCGTTGCCAAGCGGGCTCCCTACCAGCGCAGGTGGTTCCCTGTCAAGCCCTGCCGACCCAACTGCGTCTTTTTTTTCTTTGTTTCGCTCCGCGCCCACCCAATGACGAGCCCTCGCTTCGGGAGGGCAAACGGGAGCCGGACAGGGCCTGCGTGGCAGCCATGGTGACTGGGGGCATCCGTGGTGAGGCACCAGTCGCCGGGACCGCATCTCAGCTTAGACGGTTCCATGTCGGTCACCCGCCTGTCCCCTCCCCCCCCCCAAAAGTGCCCTCCCTCCCCTTGCTCCCTGTTGACCGCACCGCCTCGAGGATATGTAATAAAGAGCCCCCGTCGTTCCTTTCGTCGTCTTGACCCTGTTCTCTCGCGATCACCCACCAACCGTTCCTTTCAGACCCCATTCTGAGCAGTGCTCACTCGTATACATTCATTTCGAAGTGCCTAGCTCCTCACGTTCATTCCCGAGGAATCTGAACGTGCTGCTCCGCACCAACACGCCTGCCTGGCACCACACACGAGAGATACCCCGTACCCGCATTGCCTTATACAAGCGGCGCTTGACGATCAACCTGTTGCTTCATATATCCAAGTACATACCTACTTAGGCTGGGTCCTGCCTCCTCGCACCTGTTTCGAACGCACTTCACACCATCATCAGCAAGATGAAGTCCACCACCATTGCCACTGCCCTGCTGGCCACCATCGCCGTGGCCCAGCCTCACCATGGCCACCACCGCCGCCACCAGCGGGAGCACGAGAAGAGGGAGATCGTCGTCGAGTGGGAGACGGCCTGGGTGACCGAGACCGTCATCGTCGACGAGACGGGTACCTCGACCATCCCCGCCGCCACGCCCACGAGCGAGGCCGTCACCAGCGCTTACTCGGCTGCCCAGTTCTACCAGACTGCCGCCGCCAGTGAGACGCCCAAGGTCCAGCCTTCGTCCGAGGCTCCTCCGCCTCCGCCTCCGGCGCCCACCACCCCTACTACCTACGAGGCTCCTGCTCCCCCTACTACCCTGATTCCCACGACCAAGGCTGCCCCCACGACGTCTGCCGCGCCGCCGCCCCCTCCCCCGGTTGAGAGCACCTACGTGGCCCCCCCTCCGCCGGCGCCCCCTACCACGGCCGAGGCTCCTCCTCCTCCTGCCCCCACCACGGTCCAGGCTCCCCCTCCCAAGCCCCAGCCTACGTCCTACCCCGCCGAGGGAGGCAGCGATGCCCCCTCGGGCGGTGCCAAGAAAACCGGTGACATTACCTACTACGCGCCGGGCATGGGCTCCTGCGGCTACGATGACAGCAACCCCGCCATGAACGTTGTCGCCGTTTCCAAGGAGTGGTTCCTGGGTGTCAGCCCTCTCACGAACTCGGGCGTGAACCAGCCCAGCAACCCGCTCTGCGACAAGACCGTCACCATCATGACGGACACGGGCAAGAAGACCACGGCCGTGATTCGTGACTCTTGCCCCGGGTGCTTGCCTACCGCCCTCGACGTTACCGAGGGTGCCTTCCTCGAGCTTTTCGGCTCTCTTGACATTGGCCGAGGCAAGGTCACCTGGTGGCTCAACGAGGAGGTCGCCGGTGCCTAAGCGCCTTGTCATTGCTAGCCCGCGACGACGGGGAGGAGCCTTGCCATGGCCTCTCCGCCGTCTCGGCCAGACCATGCCATTACGACTTTTTTTAACCTTCAGCTACGGGATCACGGCACAGACAAAAAAAGGGGGGAGGGCATCATACGGGCAGGATGGGCTGATGCCAGTCCCCGGCAAACAGGGCGTTGATTTTCCAATACCACAGCAAAAGCCCAGCACCCACACGGTGCCACGGAGCATCATTTTTCTTGATTTCTTGAAACGGCGTTTTCCCGGCATGAGATCCGGGAAACGGGCAATTACGGAGACTGGGGTTTACCAACGTTTCTACCATTCTTGTATATATCTTCAGACCAAACAGCCACATGGAATGCAATTGGCGATTTCATTCACCCACATCCGATCATCGATCGGCAGCCGTCCCGCCGTTTTTTTGTTTCTGGCTCCCCCCCAGTGTTTCCTTCCCACTTTCCCTCTTTGGCAGGTCAGGCTCGTTCACAGCGAAAGTAAGCACCGCACGCGCGCGCGGGGCGTTGGCGCGACCCGGGACCCGTTGGGCGAACTACTACTGCGACCGAGGGACGTGCGAGATTACTTTTTTTTTCCCTTCCCAGTCGGGGCGCAATCAAGTGGGCAGTGTCTGCCTGCGCGCTCTGGACCCTGGATCATCCAGGATCATCCAAGACCTCGCGGTATTGGGTGCCGTTCCCATCGTATTGTGCCTTAACACGAGCCCTCCCTGCCTTCCGAGCCTCCGTCTCCTAGCCGTATCTGGGGGACCCCCCGGGAAGTAATTATAGGCATGGGGGGCCGATCATTGCCCCCTTCCGATGGGCACGGGGGGGAGAACGGAGACCACGGAGGCCTCGCGTAGCCCCCCCCCCCCCCCCCCCCCCCCCAAGGCTACCTCCCTCATAACGAAAACAGGGCTCGTTTGGGGGCTACGCAGGCAGGTGGTCTAGGCGCAATTTGAGCATTGCTGTTTTGGTTGTCGCCGGCATTGTCGCTGGCATCTGCACAGCATTCAACCTGGTGCTTGACGTGCTGCCGTTGGCCGGCTGGCAGGTATAACCCTCGAACCCCCATGAGATCTCGGACATGTACGTTGATCTCAATACGGGCATCGACGTAGCCTTGTCGCCCAGGTCCCCCCCTTCCCACACAAGCACTACATGCTTCGTACGAGAAGGAGGACCGTCTGCTCTCGGGTCACGGTCGGGCAAGTGCTGGGCTCGTCTCGTGTTCCCCGAGTCATGGCCTCCCCGACACGCCAAAACGCATAGCCCCCCCCCCCCGTGAATTAAGTAAACATGGCACACGCATCGACATTCAGAACAGCCGGCCGGAAAGTGGTCGGGAGTTGGTCAGGAATAGGTCCAGGTTCCGCGCGGGCGCGTTGGTGTTTCCGTCCACGACGGGGGAGGGGGCGCCATGGGCTCCAACGTAGGGCCCGTCCATCTCCACGGCCTGGAAGGACGCCGACGGTTACCTCGGCCAGAGAGGATCGCGATGCCGCCCTCAGGCCCAGCGGCAGCCCAAAAGGGCGACCCGATATGCTCCATGGTGGCGGCCGCCGCCCCAGAACCTCGATGGGGGCTCATGCCTCCGGGCGACCAGAAAAACAGCACTGCGGAAAACATGGCCCAGGGTACCACCGGGCCTGCCAGCTGTACCTCCGTCCCCCCCCCACGGGCCACGCCCCCCGCCCGGGCGCGGAATCCCGCCGAAGCCGTGCTGGACGGGCGCGATGGGCTTGCGCTCGTCAGGCAAGCGGCGGCAAGGTGTGCCCTCCCCGGGTTTTCGGTGGCGTCCGCCTCGAGTTCGGTGGGTCATTGGCGCGGGGAGGGCACGCCCGCGGTGGCCCCTGACGGCGTGGCCGGCCCCGGTGGAGAGAAATCTCGGTGCAGGGCTTGGCAAGCCGCAAGAGGGGGGAAACGACGGCGCCTGGAACCGGGGCGATGACGGGCTTCGGCCGAGACCCCGGATTATATCGGCTGCGAGCCATCTCGTATGTGCCCTTTGGAAGCTTGCCGGACCGCGCCTCGATTGCTAAAAATACTCACCTTACCACCGTGCCGTCTGGATACAAGATGGACACGCGGGATCCTCTCCTCGGGCCGGCACTGTCCCCGGCGCGTTCGGCGGCATCCGGCCCAAACACGGCCGCGGCTTGTCGGGTCTCGATAGAGTTCGAGACTGCGCCACGGTGGCATGTGTATCTTGTGCCCTCCCATGCTCGGCTCGCCGTGTGCTTTCCGATATCCCCCCGATGCCGATAACGTAAACAAGACAAATCACGATGAGCCATGTCGCGGTCTAGTCGATAAGCCGTTCGCAAAGGGCGTTCCTCGAGTGGCCTACTTACGCCTCCCTCCCAAGAGCTCTGTCGAAGCCTCTGCTTGATCCAGCCCAGGTAGGGGTTCCCAGATCCATGGCCATGCCGGCCAACGACACGAGAAAGCAGCAAGGCCCGGATCCCCATCCGCCAATGGGCGACGTCATTGTCCACAGGCGAACGGGCTGACCGTCAACAGTGGCTCCGGAGGACTGGCAGCTTGTCAGACGACGTTCATTCGGAGGAAGCTTGGATGGACGAGCTGAACGGCCGGCCTTTTGCGGCCCGGCAGCAGTTCGCGCTGCTTTCGGGGCGATCGTTGGGCGGCCGGGGAGAGTTTGGCAGCACAGCTCCTTACCATACAGTTATCAAGTCGTGCGAGTCGATTTTCGAGGGAGATCCCGTATACAGCTGCGACACCAATCACGGAGTGTGTCACGGGTAGAGAAAGGCCAGGAAGCCATCGTCCCGACCGACGTCATCGTCCGATGGCTTGCCGCGTAGTGTTTGCTCTAAATAGGGGTCCGCCGTCAGAGATCAGTCCAGACCCCTTCTTTCCCCACCCCCGCACACCGAGTCAAAGTGGACGTCGACGATGGCGTTGCGGCGAGCAGCTGGCTGTTGTGCTTTGTTGGAGGCATCCCGGCGCATGTGGCTTTATTCGGGTAGGGCGGGGTGATCACTCGGCCGCGATTGAACTCGAAGTGCTTTTCGAACCGGACCTGCGCCATGTGGCTGGGGGGGCTTCAAGGACGGGACGGTTCACGAGAAAAGTTCATCATCATGTGAGGAAAGTGCCCCAGTCCACCCTCTCGTGCTCATGGTTTTCCTTCTTCCTATCCAGACTTTCCTTTCACAGGCAGTGTACCTGGTGCCCCGCATGGAATGGCTTTCCAATTTGCCAGTCAACTCCCATCCTTGGTCAAGTAACTTGCTTTTCTGGACACCGACACTCGAGCTCTCAGATAGAGATAGATACCTTGCCCAAGTACCTCTCTGCCCAGTGCTCGACCACTGAAGCAGCATGCGTAAGATACACTCGTAGACTCACACTTGTACATGCCCTCGTCTCCCCTGCTAACAGGATCTCGCCCTAAGGACCGACCGACCACCTACATACCTCTCTCGCCTGTGCACTACTGTATGTGACCTGGAGCCGCACCGGGAAAGTGAGCATGGCAAGGATCGCCTGCGCTGCGGAGGCGGGATCGCTCCCGGATTGAGGCGCCGAGATCCATGCCCTGCCCTTGGGAGGTGGGCCACAATTCTCTACAACCAAACAGGTGATGATGGATGGATGTCCCTCCGAATGCGGAAAAAAGGGAAAACCTCGCGGCGGGCCGTCCATGAAACGGACATTGACTGATTCCGCCCTCCCAAGCTCCGCCAGATCCCGCTGCTTGTTGAAGTCTAATCGCCGCTTTGCCGCCGCGGCTCAGGAAGCGGGAGGACCCAAGGCGGAAACGAGTTGACCCATGAAGGGCGGCAGGGCGGGCATCCAGGGCCGTGAGAGTTTCGCTTGCCTCAGGTCGGCAGCGCGAGTCAGCACCCATGGTTGCCAACCAGGCGCAATGGCACTGCGACACACTCGGCCCCGAGAAGTGGCACAGGTTTCCCCATATCCGATGTCGTCGCCCAGGGGCTTGAAATTTGTGCCCATTATGGATCGTGTCGCTGGGAGACTCTGGCCGGCGACTCTGACGACCTGGCCTGGCAACGTGCCCATTTCTTGCGCGCAGTAGCAGATTCCAGGCGCCTGGGCCAGCTCAGGCCGACAGCAGGTCACCTGGTGCCCAGTACCGTCCCGTCAAGCCGCCTTCGTGGAGCCGGCCGTACGGCTGTATATGTGCTATTTCGAGCCCGTCTCGTGCGCCCACGGGAGCCTCTCGGGGTCCAATACCCAGGACGCCCATCATCACCCCGGCCCACGAGCTGCCCGCGATGATTGGATGGCAGGGGCTTCAGAGGTCCCTGTCATGAACAGGAATGGGTGCCTGGGCGAATCCTTACTATGTACATACTTACTGACGCCCGCGCAAGTTGGCCCCGATCGCTGGAGGCGCGAGGCCTCCCCTGCAGCATCCAGTCCCTTCCTCTGCGTGATCACCCAGATTAGCGGCTTGGCGACGGCTCGGTGACCAACACTGGACGGGGCCAAGAACTGACCGGGGGGCCCGTCCGAACAGAGACAACATGCGGCTGAGGGAAAGGCTTGCACGGCGCCGACGGGGAAGACAGAGAGAGGTTTCTGACGCGCGTGTGTTCTTATCGGGGGGGGAGGGGCGGCCAAGAAGGGCTGGGAAGAACTCGCTATGGCCTCCGCCTACCCCGTGTTCCCACATCTGTCACGACCCTTCCGACTATAATCGCCCACCCACGATGTTCCGCCTGTCTACCTCCTAAGCCTTGTTGATGGTACCCTGCTGTCCAAGATAGCACCCGCATTGCCTAGGGTCCGTCAGTGCCGGAGTGTCAACCCCCCTCCCGAGCAATCTGTCTGGATCTTCTCAACCGCCCTGACTCCGTACTGGATTCGCCTCGACTCCCTGGTCCGTCCCCGGACAACAGAGAGGAGTCCTGGCGCGCCTACCGTTCGTTTCGGCTATTGTATAAGTGCTGATCTGTTCCCGCGTCCCCTTCGTGCCGTCGACTCGACTGCTTGGCTGCGTCTTCGTTGCGGGTTCAACGACAGGGATCGCTCACGTCGCAGGCCGCCGCCAGCTGTGAATCTCTGCAAGCTGTGTATCACGAGCTGAGAGTCTTGGTTGTGTGTTAGCCTGCGGGAGAGTTCAAACGGCGCCCTGGTTCAGCTCGACATCTACTATCTGCTTCATTCATCATCCTCTTGAGCCTATTATGCGCCGGGTAGCATTTTACTAATTGTTTCCTTCTCTCTCCTTCTTATTATCTATATCCGTGTCGAAAGCCATGGCGCAACAGGGCACCCAGGAACACGTCTCGGCAACAGCTCCGCCGGGCCGCCGTTTAAGCCGCATGGTGTCGATCATGTCTATAGGATCGCCCGAGGACGAGATAGCGCCGGGGCTCAGAGGCAGGGAGTCGCTTGTATCCTTGCAGTCCTTCCGTGGTGGCTCGGTGCCGCCGCCTTTGGACCTCGAGCCAGGCCATACATACGCCGGCGCCACAACATGGTCGCCGCCCTTCCTGAGTCCGCCTGGATACGCAGCCGTGGACCGGACCGACGACCCCCAACCCCGACCGAGCCGCCGCCGCAGGTCCCTTCTCGGCCGACCCCAAGACGCGATCGCGGAAGAAGACAGCTATGACATGGCACTGCTCGGCGCGGCGGCCCCCGTGGGAGTCTCGGACGGCAGCGGTACCAAGGACGAAGACGAAGAGGCCTTGGGCGGGCCTCTGATGGACGTGACGACCTGGTCGGGGCCCATGGGCGCCCAGGACGAGGAGTTCCTCAGGCGTATGCAGGAACAGGAAGCCCAGGGACAGCTGACGGGCGGCCTGGGGGCGGGAGAATCGCCGGCCACGCGGCTCAACGGCGAGGAGCTCCTGGCGACCTCGCCCACTCTAAAGCGAAGCTTCACGCGGGCCCTGACCGCACGACGGAAGAAGACCACCAAGCGCGAGGCGATCAAGGGGCTGGCACAGAGCGAGGCGAACAAAACCGGCAAGGTGGTCGAGGTCGTCATAGAGGAGGCGTCCGAGGTCGATCTGAGCAGCATGACCGGCCCGGGTTCCTTGGGCGCCTACGCGACCCAGATGCGCCAGACGACATTGCCGCCCTCGTACCAGGAATCGCAGGTCCTCTACCCGCAGCCCAACTGGAAACCCTTCCCGATGCGGGCGCCGTACCTGTCGTTGCTGATCGTGGTGTCCGTACTGCTGGCCATTACCATGGAGCTGGTCTACCAAAAGTCGACGCGCGCGCCGCTGTTAGTCTTCCACACGCCCGACGACATCAACCCGTTCGACTACTTCGTCCTCCGCTTCGTGCCGACCCTGGCAACGGTCGTCTACGGCGTCATGTGGCAGATCACGGACGGCGAGGTCAAGCGCCTCGAGGCCTTCTACCAGATGTCCAAGGAGCGCGGGGCGCTGGCGGCCGAGTCCATCAACGTCGACTACATCACCATGTTCAACTTCACGCGGCCCTTCCGCGCCTTCCAGCGGGGCCACTACGCCGTGGCCACGTCGTCCGTCGCCACCATCCTGGCGGTCTCGCTCACGCCGACGCTGAGCGCCGCGTCCATCTACATGACGCCGGACCGGGCGACGCGCCTCGCGGCGCCCAACTCGGCGCGGCTGGAGAAGGCCATTGTCATCAACGCCGTGTTTTCCCGGCTCCTCACCTCCACCTTCGCCGTCATCGCGCTGCTGGGGTGCGTCCTGTTCTACCAGCTCCAGACGCGGCGGTCGGGGCTGCTCGCCGACGTCAAGGGCATCGCCGGGCTGGCGGCCATGGCCGTGGTCAGCCACATCCTGATGGACTTCCGCGACATGGACGTGGCCAAGCCCAAGGACATCCACGCGCGGCTCAAGAACCACCGCTACGTGCTGCGGAACTCGTCGCTGGCGCCGGACCGGGCGCGGCCCGCGCCGGGCCAGGAGAGCGGCCGGCACCGGGAGGCGCACGTGTCGGGGAACCCGCACCCGCTGGCGCTGCGGGCGGGCGGCGCCGGGCCCTTCATCGCGGGCATGGTGCTCTTCGTGGCCTTCATCCCCGTCGTGCTCTTCACGCCGGCGAGCGACCTGACGGAGCGGGCGCCGTGGCTCGTGACGGCGCTGGCCGTCGGCATCAAGATCGGCTGGGGCGCGCTCGAGACGAGCATCCGCATGATGGAGCCCTACTACCTGCTCTCGCGGCGCCACGCGCCGGCGCGCACGCTCACGCTCGACTACACGGCCATGCCCTTCGCCTGGTTCGCCGTCCGCGCGCTGCTCAACCGGCACTGGCTCGTGTTCCTCGTGGGCTTCGGCACCGTCCTGGCCGAGACGCTCACCATCTTCGTGACGAGCCTCACGGCGGTGGCGGGCCGGGACCTGCTGGCGCAGATCCGGCAGGGGGGCGACGACGACGGCAGCGGCAGCGGCAGCGCGCTGCCGTCGGCGGGGGCGCGGCCCAAGGACAACGCGCTCAACTCGGGCCAGGAGACGGCCCGGTCCTTCCTCATCTCGCTGGTCTTCACCGTCTTCATCCTGCTGTACATGGTGGTGGTGGCGACCGTCATCTTCGTCCGGCGGCGGCACCCGTTCCTGCCGCGCCAGCCCACCACCATCGCCAGCGTGCTCGCCTTCATGCACCAGAGCAAGATGCTGTACGACTTTGTGGGCACGGCCAAGCTCAGCAACGCCGCCATGGCGCGGAAGCTCGAGGGCCTCGGCAAGACGTACGGCCTGGGCTGGTTCGAGGGCCGCGACGGCCAGACGCACTGCGGCGTCGACGAGGAGGAGCTGATGGCCCCCTACAAGCACGGCGTGGACTACTCACAAGGCAACAAGCCTTGGGATCGCGAGTGGCAGACCTTCTGAGGGGCCACGGGAAGAGAGAGTCGGCCGGGCGGCGGCGGCGACGGGAGATTTTCCACCTAATGTACACAGAACACATGGCCGTTGGCGTTCCCCCCATAGGCGCACAAAGGCCTGGCTGGCTTCGGGAACGGGGTCAGGGGCCGTGCAATGCCCTCATAAAAGTATGGGATGTATTCGCCAAGTAGGCAGCCAGCCAAAATCCACCAACACCGTTGGGAATGCTAGCCAAAACTTTGGGAACGGGCCTCTAGGGAAATAAATACCTTCAGTCAGAAAAATGACCAACCGCCTGGGGCCATCGTCTGGGAGGATGGAAGGCTGAGAATCCGCCGTCCCGTCCTTCGCCTTCGCCCCCCCTCAACCCAAATTAGGATCCGAGGGCTATGCGGAGATAAGGTTACCACCAACACAGATATGACAGATGGATCGGCGCGTCTGGCAGGGGATCCTTCGCGTCCCTTTCGCGGCTGCCTAGAAACCGAATCCCCCCCCCCCCCCCTCTCTCGCTCTCTCCTCTTCCGCTCTTCCTGAGTCCGTCCCCGCCCGTTTCACGCGGCTGACAGACGCGATGAGGGGAGGAGGGGTTTGGCTTTTGCCCACCCGTGTACAACCCGCATTCGGTCATACGCGTTGCAAGGCGGGTCGGGGAGGGGAAGCACCAAGACATGAATCCATGATCGAACGAGAGGAGGTTTGGCTTGGGGGCGGGGCGGTGCTGTTGGGACGGAAGGCGAGCAACAGAGGCGCCGGGACGCCGCCGATCTAGTCGGTTCCCAACGTCACACCGTCATCGCGAAAGGAAGACGAGAAACGCATAATGCCTCGTGGCCCGCGTGGCCGCCCAACGATGCTGGGGGTTTGCGTCTGGGTCAGGCCGTTTCGGCGTCCGCACCACGCGCAGACGCACTGCGCTCCGCCTTGTTAAGCGCGGGGATTGACATTTGCCGACGTTGTCGACGTGCCCCGTGTCGGGATCTGACACATGTATGTAGTACCGACAGCATGTAGGCAAGCGGGTGGTTTGCCAGGTTGCAATCATCACGTCCTGTCTCCATCCTCATCTACCCCCTGCTCAATGAAGCAGGCAGTGGCGAGAGAACACTGCCTGCATGCAAATCACGCGTGCTCCGAATCACGGATGCGAATTGCTTCGTGCGGGCCAAGGCAGCCTCTGCGACGAAGACGGGAAGACCAAGTAGGCCCCGAGAAAAGGGACGGCGGGAACGGTCGGCCGGACGATCACGGTTGCACGGCTACCCGAGCATCGCAATCTTCGGCATGCCCACCGGCTTACGTATGGCCGTAGTGTATGTAGGTACTAATGCATCTGCCCCGGTTATGGGTCCCCTAACCAGTCAGGATGCGCGCGCCGTCCGGGCTGGCTGCCGCGGGGAGACATGTGGATAGAAAGAGACCCAGGGAGGGAGTCTCGGAGTGCGCCTACGAATTGCGTTATGTTGCAGAATGGGGGAGCTGGTGTTTTGTTTCGCGTGGAAATCGGGGACTCTCTGAAGTTTTGCCAAAGGCGTCAACGCCACGGCGGCCGGTGTCGTCGCCTTGCGTGCGTTTCAGTCGCCGGCGTGGGCGCTGACGTACAAGACGACAACACGAGGGGCAATGCAGATGGCCCTACTGCACACCGACGTATGTACGCACTCACCTGACCGGCCCCCGGCCTTGGATCTCGCCAGCTTTGCATAGGTCGCTAGATGCCTCTTTCCCTTGGGACGTCTTGGGGGCCTCTGTTGATAGGTCCCTGCCCATCGCATCGGCACGCATCCAGATCCGGGGGCTGGGCGGAAACGAAACGGCAAGCCTATCATCGGCCGCGCAAATGAGCGCCAATGAAGCGGCCTGCCGAGTGCCGTGTGCCGAGCGAACCCCTCGTGGCCGATGAAGATGAAAAAGAAGGCGGTGCAGTTCTTGGGTGCTGACCAGGTGCTCCTTGGTGGCCTTGGTGCCCTTGGGCCACCGGAAGGCCGGCGTGCCCAAGGGAGAAAAAAAAACACATGGCAATCTTCAGGCGCGAGGTCGTGTCCACCGCGTGCGATGGGAGGCGCGGGAATTTTTGTTCTCGGCATCCAATCTCCCCTGGGGCGGCCGGGCATGGGTCGGGCTGGCCGGGTAGAGCGCATCTCAGGGCGGCTCAGGGAGAGCGGAGGGTGGCAGTGCAAGCCCCGGCTTTCCACAGCTACTAAGGTAAAATAATGTCGAACAATAACGGCTCTCCCCTGGCCGCCAGGCAATGTATGTATGGGCGCTGGACAGGACAGGACAGGACAGCGCCCCGGCAGGGCAGACGACGAGGGGCGAATGGCCAATCCTGGGAGATCAATGATCTGCCTGTCTGGCACCGGGCCCAAACGCGCCGTGTCGCAGAGCCCAGGGCAGCGGGGGATGGGCCCCAGAACGGCCCTCGCAGGCTCTGCCCAAGGCCATGCAGCTCGAAACCTGCTGGGAATTGCACATGGCGTACAACTCTGTCGCCCCGTGGCAGCGTACACGTATGCACGCGCGCACACACACACAGCGAGGCAGGCGGCGGGCCTGGGGGGACGACGGACGACGCGAAAGCTGATCGGCGGATTGCGCAAATGCTACGACGGATAGGGTTGGTATCGGCAGCCCATCAGACGGTCACCACTTTGCCCATCTTCGGCTGGCTGGCATGCCGTCATCGACGTGTTTCCGGGAGGCCGGCCGCGACAGCCTGTCGGTCGGGCGGGCGGCGAGGCTGGCTGGTCCTGCGCGACGCGAGTAGACAAGACAAATCCCGGGTGGTGGTTGATGCTCCGGCTGGGCTGTGTGCAATGCATGCATTCATTCATTCATACTCCTCCTCCCCATCCATGGCGGCTGCTGCTGGGCTGCAGGTTTCCAAGTTTGGAGAGTGGAACGCCCGGCTTTTTGGCTCGATGCCCAGACGGCAGGACGGCGGCGGATGGATGGACGGGAAGAGAGATGGATAACGGATCGATCAGGGGGGGGGCTATTATGCACACGATTTATGCTACGTACCAACCTGAGGCGTCCCATAGGGCCTTTCCTCTCTGAGGTGTGCATGGAGTGCAGAGCGGTCACCTAGGAATAGATAGGTACAAGCTCGTAGATGGCGGCCGTAAGATGACGGGGGCGCCTTTGTCGGCATTCCAAATGAAGCCAAGGCCAGACCATCAGCATTCCACGCCAAGCTTTCCCTCAGGAGGGGGGGGGAAGAGAGGAAACAACACGACGGGGTCTGTCTCGTACCGCGGGCAGGGTCGACGGCGCGGTCTCGATGGGACGCTATCAGACGTGACCTGGAGTTGGGCGGGGGGACCCGCGGCGGCGCAAGTACCGAATGCTGGGCTCGCGACCGGCGCATGCTAGGGCCGACCAAGCGAGATACATGGCACGCCCCCCGACACGAGCAGGGGGGGGGGGCATTTCGAGGAAGGCGGCAAGTTCGCAGATTTGGTAGGTACCAAACCCACTGGGTAGTGCGTAATTTGGGGCGCTGCTGTGCCTGGCGGGGCCCATTGGGCGTGTGCCAGTGTCTCGCCCAGAGCATGAGCGCGCGGCCACCCCCCCCTCCCCCCGTATTGACCATCCATCTCGCACCCCTGCCGCCCCTCCCTGCCAGGGACCAGCGCTTGGCAGGCCATCCCGGTTCCACGAACGTTCTGTCTTTGATTGAGGTCTTCTCCCCCTGCCCCCCTCTTCCGCCATTGGCAGACACGAGACAGACCCATTGGAAGAAGGCAGAGAGACATCCATCCATCCATTCCCTTTGCATTGTCCCTTTCTCGTAAACGGGCTCGCTCCCTCGTACGCTCCCCCGTCCGTCCTGTTGCCCCAAAGACCCGGACCACCCCCCCGCCCCAGCCTACCAACCTGCACCTGCAGTAGCCAGAGAGCCCTAGTAACTGGAGACCCTCTTTCTTGCTCTGGGTCCCATCCATCCATCCATCCCATCCCATACCACCCGCCCGTTCCCAAGTACGGGTGTTTGTACCTCTCTCAGTACTCCGTACTGCTGCTGCTGCTGCTGCTGCGGCTATTGTTGTTGCTGCTGTGCCCGCCCCGTTTGTCCGTCCGTCCGTCTTCGCTATTGTCGTCGTCGTCGTTCCTCTTTCTTCTACCCAACTCCCTCTCTCACTCCACATTTTCCCTCCCCCCCCCCATCATCACCATCTTCTACTCAGAACCCTTTCCGCGAAACGGGTTGGTATCTCACAGTGCGGTATCGTCTTCGGACTGAGTAAAAGCTTTCGTTTTTCTTCCTAATAGGCTTCGGCCAACCCCTTTTCGTAAACCCTTTCTTGGTGACGTTAGCACCATTGCGCTCCTTAGAGTTGGTAGAGGCCCGGACTGGAAAACGACCCAGGACAAAGCGACCACCGCCAGCCAGCCTTCCGATTGACCGAACCGACGATACCCAACTACGCACCTTCGCGGTGCCACAACTCTCGCTCCATCTCCCCATCTTCCCTTTCCCACGCCCGCCGGACCACCCCCCCGCCGCACCCTCGAACAAGTCACCTCGACGAATCCCGACCCCCCAAAGCGATCCCACGGGGAGGGACCACCAGCGACCACGAGGCGACGACCGCGCCCTTTAATATTCGCATGTACCACTACGCCCGAACCCATCTCGCAGCATGAAGTTCTCGCTACTCCGGCCTCTGGCACTCCTGCCATGCCTCTCGGCCCTTCTCCCCGTTGCCGCCGCCGGCGAGCCCATGCTGGTCTCCAACTCACTTAACACCTGCCAGGAGGACTCGAGTTTCACAGCTAGTCTGTTCAAAGTCGTCTTCACGCCCAAAAACAACTCCGCTACCGTCGATATTGTTGCGACTTCCTCAGTTGAAGGTAGTGTCGTCTTCGACGTCTCCCTGTCCGCCTATGGCTTCGAATTCATTCGCAAAACCATCAACCCCTGCGAGGTCAACCTCGCCGGTCTCTGCCCCATGACGGCCGGAAAGATTCCCCTCGACTTCAACCTGCCTGTCCCGGACGAGGCCATCAAGCAGATTCCCGGTATCGCCTACAACTTCCCCGACCTAGACGCTACCGTCCGCGTCTTCCTCAACTTGACCGACGAATCGGGAAAGCCGACGCCCAAGACCGTTGCCTGTGTGGAAGCGGATATTTCCAACGGTAAAACGGTTGATTTGAAGGGCGTCAAGTGGGCGCTCGCCATTATTTCTGGCCTCGTTCTTGTCTCCTCGGCCATCATCAACGGTCTGGGCCACTCCAATGCCGCCGCCCACATCGCCTCGGGCGCTCTGTCGCTCTTTGGCTTCTTCCAGGCGCAGGCCATGATTGGTTTCACGTCGATCCATCTGCCTCCCGTCGTACAGGCGTGGACGCAGGATTTCCAGTGGTCCATGGGCGTCATCAAGCTCACCTTCATGCAGAACATCTTCACCTGGTACCAGCGCGCCACGGGCGGTACGCCGTCCACTATTTTCGACACTCTGACTACCGTTTCGGTCCAGGTGGAGAAGCGAGGCCTCGTTCCCGAGGCTGCCATGAACGTTTTCCGCCGCACCGCCTCCCTGGTGCCCCAGGCCGCCAACACCATCATGAAGCGTAACAACATCCAGACGGGCTCTGGCAGCTTCATCGTCTTTGGCATTCAGCGCGTGGCGTTCAAGGCTAATATCGAGACGACCAACCTTTTCATGACGGGCTTGACCTTCTTCTGCCTCTTTGTCCTCTTCACCATCATGGGCGTCGCTGCTTTCAAGGGCTGGTGCGAGCTGGCTGCCAAGCAGAAGTGGATCAAGGGCGATACCTTCCTCGAGTTCCGCAACGGCTGGCTCACGGTGTTGAAGGGTATCTTGTTCCGCCTGACTCTCATTGGCTATCCCCAAATGACCATCCTCTGCCTTTGGGAGTTCACGCAGGTGGACTCGACTGCCGAGGTTGTCCTGGCCGTCTTCTTCTTCTTCGGCATGACGGCCACGCTGGGCTGGGCCGCGACCAAGGTGGTCCGCCTCGCGCGTCGGTCTGTGGTCATGCACCGCAACCCGGCCTACATCCTGTTCTCGGACCCCCAGGCTCTGAACAAGTGGGGCTTCCTCTACGTCCAGTTCCGCGCCTCGGCTTACTACTTCATCATTCCCGTGCTCGGCTACACCTTGATCAAGGGCATGTTCATTGCCCTGGCCCAGAACAATAGCACTGCGCAGGCAGTGGGTTTCCTCCTTATCGAGGCGGGTGCCCTGATCGGTGCCAGTGTGATGAGACCCTGGATGGACAAGAGCACCAACTCGTTCAACATTGCCATCTGCGTCATCAACTTCATTAACGCAATTTTCCTCTTGATCTTCTCGGATGTCTTCAACCAGCCGCCTCTGGTTAACGGCGTCATCGGCCTGATTCTGTTCTTCCTGAACGCCATCTTCGCCTTGGTGCTCCTCCTGATGGTCATCGTCACGACCATCGTTGTCATCATTCGCAAGAACCCCGATACCCGGTACCAGTTCATGGCCGATGACCGGACCTCGTTCATGAAGTCTCAGAGCCAGCTTACCGGAACCACCGAGTTGGACGCGCTGGCGGCGACGGCGCGCGGCGACAAGGCGGGCTTCAAGCCGGGTCTGGACTTGGATGACGACAACGAGTCCATCTCCTCGGACTCGCTCCGCCGCCGAACCGACACCTCTTTGATGGGCCAGCAGCCCACGATGGGCGCCACCCCCCTGGGTGGTGGCGGCGGTAACAATGCGCCCCCTCGGTCGCCGGTCGACCCGTCAGTGCCGCTGTTCCCGGCGTCAGGCGGCAGCCGAGCACCAAGCCCCAACTACGCTGCCCAGCAACAGCAACTTCGAGGCCAGAACAACAACAGTCCGGCTAGGTTCAACTCGCAGAGCAGTTCTAGGTAAGTCTGACGAGCCTTGTCTTTTGTTGAGAGCCGAAGCAGCAAACTAACGCACGAGTCACAGCCCATGGCAGCGCGGTGCCGGATACGAGCATTAAGCGTAGCGCGTGACGCATACCGAAAGCGCATCTTTCTGATTCGGACACGCGAGTCCCTTTGTTTGTTCATATTCGGATACAGCCATGACCAAGGGTGTCGGAGTTTTTTTATTTGCTTTGTTCTGCACCTGCAGACGTGGGCGGCCATCTGCCACTTGTTCTTCTTTTGTTTTGGCAATCGAATGGCCGTCCAACTGTCGTGGGAGGCGAACCGAAGGCGGGTGTGCTCTCGAGAGCGTCGCGCGTGGCATGACGCGGCTTGGGTCAGCCAGCCCCGACAGTTGCGACGGCGTCCGTCCCATGATCTTTCAGGCCCTTGGTCAAATAGTAGAGACGCGAGGGCGTGACGGTCAGTGGCTCCGAATGCATTCCGAGGCGTTCGAGGAGAAGAGTGGTTATACATACGTTTACAATATTGTACTAAATCATGACTTTTCTGTACATTCTGACCCCAGACGTGCTGCGTGGAGTGGAGGCGGCCTTGGCACGTGGTACAACGGGACTGCGATCTGGGCAACAGAGCAGACTGTCTGTGACTGCCCCGGTAACCAAAACCCATTGTCGGGAAGGGAACGGTCTCGACGATGGGGGGATCATCGGTTATAGGCCAGGTGATAGATATCCAGGGAGGAACTATCGGATGATGGGGGATGGCGGATGGCGGGTCTTGCGGACCCTCGGCAACGTGTATCTCCCAACACCCAGGCCTCCTCCTCATTACTCATGGATGGGCATGATACACACCTATTGGGTTGGTAACGGGTGTTGGTTTTACCTCGAGGACGACTGGGTATTGGACGTCGCGGTGTAGGCCGCGCCGTTGTTTGTTTGCCGGCGGGCACCGCGTTGTTCGAGACGACACGGATCGCGATCTCGCAACGGCCCAGCTGATCCAGGGCCGCCAGTCCGATCTCGAGTCGCCCCACGCGCAGGAGGTATTCTTCCGGCGTGCAGACCTGGGGAGAGCCACCCTAAACTTGAGGGGCAGTTTTTATCGCTGGGAGGCCGCGGGCGCAATTTTCCAATGCGTAATAATGAAATTTCTGCGGCATTGCCGAGGCCGGGCCGGCTGTTGCTATATTCGTTTGTGCCGGTGCGTACGTGTGTGTGTGTGCGCGCGCGCGTGTGTGCGCCTCGCTCGCTTTCCCCATGCACTTTTCGCGGGCGCTTTGCCATGAAGGGGGTCACCAGGGGGGGGGGGGGGGGGGGATGGGAGAGGGGAATGGGAATGGGAATGTGGGCGACGCCGTCCATCGCTATTTTGGCCGGATCCACACCCCTGTCGTCGCGGTCGAGGCCAGCCTCGCCAGCCCAGGCCCTTCTTTCCGCTGTCAGCCCCAAACACCAGCCAAGAAGAAGCCGGGCCAGTTATCGACTTCGAGAGCGGGCGTGAGCGAGGGGAACGGTAGGTTTGAGGTCCTCTCGGTTGGCCACATGTTATCGGAGCGGCTACCAGACCGTTCCGACGCCCCTGAGACAGTCAGTCAGACCAGCTGGATACAGGTACATGTACATCTGTATGTGCGGGGCTTACAACTGTAGGTCATGTAATATCTAGCCAGTATTTAGCTACCTAAGAAGTAGGCATGATGAGGTAGGTATCTTTAATCCCGGGCCTCCCGCGCGCGCTCTCTCTCTCTCTCTTCTGCCCAGGTCCCCCTCGAGAAAAACCTCCATGTCCGCCTTACGCGCCCCTCAGCTGCCATCAAACCTACAACCTACGTTCCCCGTGCGTAGTCGTACCGACCGCCGTACGGCCCGCGACACCCACCCAAACCAGCAATTGCGGTACGGCTAGGCCCAGCTGGGGGTTCCCGCTGCCGATCGCTGCCTTCCGTCACGATTCGTCTTTCGTCTGCAAGCTACCGCTCAACCTAACTTTCTTGGGGGTCTTGTTGCTTCCGAGTCCTTACTTTATAATCCAGCCTGCCGAAACGGATTAGATAGATAGCAGTGTGCTATCTATCCGTGCCTGCCGGAGCTGCACCCTCGACCTTGCCGTTTCCATACGTTCCTTCTACATGACCCGGCGGCATCGCCAGGCCTGTCGTGAGGTTTTGCTTGCGAGCTTCTTTCCGCCCCCTCCCCCTGCCCGCGTGCTTTCTCAGGAAAACGGCGGTCCCCGGGCGCAGCAAAGCCAGTACCGGCATCCGGGACCGCGGCCGGCATTGTCGTCTCGCTCGTCCCTCCTCCCCCCCCTCCTTCTTCGCTCTTCCGGCCGGCACACGATTCGCTGCGCATCGGATCCCCCGAGACCGCTTCCTTCCCCCCTTCCCCCCTCTCCCGCCGGGGGCCCCCTTGTTTTAAGGCCCTCCGCCGGCCATGGCCTCGGCCGCCTCGCCGCCGCCGGCGTCCGTCGTGCCGGCGCAGCTCGGCTTCCTGGCCATTTTCAACCCGAGCCTGAGCGCCGACGACGAGACCCTCGACGACCAAATCGTCTACTACGCCTCGGTCACCGCCCGCGGCGCCGGCCCGCGCCGCCGCCACCGGCCGTCGCGCGGCAAGCCCACCGAGGGCCTCTCGCCCGAGGAGCGCAACGAGCGCCTGCGCCAGATCGGCCTCGCCCAGGGCATGGTCGACTTCAGCCGGGGCTTCGCCAATGGCAAGCCCGTGGACACCATCGAGACGGAAAAGTCCCGCGTGGTGCTGAAGGAGCTGGAGCCTGGCTGGTGGATTCTCGCCGTACGTTGAGCTTCTCTCTTCCGCTCCCCCCCCAACCGTCATTGCGGCCGCGCTCCTGCAGTTGGCCGCCCTCGCCGTGTAGGGGCCGTTTGCTAACAGTCGTGCCGCGTCTGCAGTCCATCGATTTGACAAAGCTCCCACTGCCGCCCCGCCTGGGCGCCGCCTCGAATCCCAACGGCGACCACTCTGAGAATGTCGAATATTCGTCGCGCGAGCTCAAGACGGGACCGCTGTTGCTGCAGGATCTGTTGCGCGCCCACTCGGTGTTTCTGCTCCACCATGCCGCGTCGCTGAGCGCTCTGTTCGTGAGAACGCAGCGGGGCAAATTCACCGCCATGCTGGGCCGGTACTGGGACCTCTTTCTGTCGACCTGGAACGTCATGCTTCATGGGAACCCCGCCTGTAACGTCTTCGGCGGTATCAAGGTTGCGGCTTCCGGGGAGCTTGGCGTTGGTGTCGGCGAGGAAGACCGGGGCAGCGGAGAGCGCGAGGTTCTCGAGGGCTTTGTCGGTCGGATCGAGGGACTCGTTGACTTGGTCGTCTCCAAGTTCGGGGAGCCAGCCCCAGAAACATCGGGAGATCAGCCGCCCGAGGCCGCGACGGGAGGCCCTTCGACCACGGCCTGGCTCGGCACCGGCGATGAGCCGGGGGCAGAAGACGGCGCCATATTCCTGGGCGTCGGCGCCTTGTCCCGGCATTCATTACGAGATGTGTTTTACTGGATGGAAGACATGTACACCTGGGGACCCGCCGCCTATGGTGTCGAAGAGAGCCCGACCTCAACGAGGATCAGAACGAAACGGAAGAGGCCACGCGTCAACACAATCAGCATCGCGCCCCAACCCCAGCCGCCAGAGACGACGAATGGCGCAACTGCCCAGAAGCCCGACGGCCGAGGCGTGGCCCCGGCATCTCAGCCAATGACCCCAGCGGACTCCAACGAAGGCAGCGACCGAAGTGGCATGGATAGGTTTGTCAGCTACCTGAAAATGGGCTATGGCAAGCATTGGTCCCTGGGTAGCTCGACTTCGGAGAAGGCGCCCGAACCAGCAAATGGGGATGGTGCTCAAACACAAGGGGAGCCGGCCCCCACTCCCGGGAGCACCACAGAACCGGCCGCCGAACCGGAGGCCGCCCCCCAGCCGAAGCAGACGGATGATTCGGCAGGTCGCTTTCTCATCGGTCTCCGGGGCGACGTGGATGATCCCGGCAGCGACTCGCTCGACTCTGAGGATTCCAGTTGCCAAACGCGCACGCTGCTCCGAACTCTGACGGTAGAGCTGGAAAGTGAAGCACAGAACAAGCCTGAGGAAGAGACAACGCGGGACTTTGGCAGCGGCGATCACGAGCTCCGGCTGACCAAAAGCGGGCGCCGCAAGGACTCGGCGGACCCCAACTCCGCCTTTGACAGCCAGGACCGCAACAAGACCAAGAGAATGCGAGTTGTGGTCTATGTGAGCAGACCCTTCGTCTACACTTTTCTATTCGAGAATCGGACCCCTTCCCTGGCGTGGGAAAGCCTGTACCGGTCCCTTCACCATCAGCTCGCCCCCCTGCGGAAGCCGCTCTCCGTGTCGACGCAATACCGGCCCGGGCGGCCAGATGTCGGTACTGTTTCCAGCCACATATTCGACCTCGTATGGGATCCCCGATACAAGACAGTCCAGTCGACCATACCCAACATCCCCGACCCCATGCCCATGTATGGTCAAGGACTGCTGAGCAGTCAGCCGCAGCCTTTGTGGTCGCGCATCGAGGCTATCAACACGCACATGCAAATCCTCAACATGTACGCCGCCACCCGAACCAACTGCGATGATCTGGAGCGGACGTGCAAAACCCGCCGCGGCTGGTGGGTTGTCTGGACACGTCTCCTGGAGGCTCGGGGATTGTCGCCCATCCACGAGGACGAGCCTGGGTCTACGCCGGCCCTTCGGTCTGAAGACAGCAAGGACTCGTCGAATTCGGAAGACACCAATCGATCGACGTCGGTAGAGAGCGGCGGCGCAAGCGATCAGGTGGTCCGAAGTCCAAGCGGAAGCGGTGAAATCGAATCAAGCCAGAAAGCGACAGAAGACAGCAATGAAACTCCAACGCAGGAGACACAGCAGCCGCAGCCGAATGATCGACGAAAACGGCGCAAGCCCAAAGTGGACAAGGAAATTTTCCTGATCCGGCGGGCTGGCGAGCACAGTTCAGCACGAAGTGCCAGTGGCTCGCTATCCGAGCACGGTGGCGGCGGCTGGCTGGATAGCTCGAGCCGTCTTGCGCAGGGCATCGGCGTGGACACCAAAAAGTACATCGAGGAGCTGCTGAGCTTGGGCCGTTGAGGCATGGAAGTGTGCACTCAACCACAATATAGGCGTTATGGCTGATATTTGTAGCATAGCGGAGCAAAAGGGGGGGGGAAGACGGGAACGATTGTATTACGCTAAAGAGGACAGCGACGCCTGACTGACAGCAGTATAAGCCGGCCGCCGCGCTACCGCCGTGCTGAACAGAGAAAGAAAGAGGGAGAGGGAGAGAGAGCCCGTGACTATCCGGCCCAGGTACCAAAGTATTCGTAACTCTTTACGTCCCCTGGGGTCGGTATGACTTATCCGTGCCGCCCCAGTTAGAAACTGCTTTGTCCACTCACAACTCTACGAACCTACGACCCTGCCGACGTCACGGGAGAAGAGCCAGACACTGCGCCCCCACGTACGGAGCCAAAGCCCCGGGTCGGTGGTCGATCCGCACTGACCTAGAGGTAGGCTGGCGGGCTCTATAGGGGGCCAAGAAGAGTGAAAAGGCAAGGGCAGAACATTCCTAATACGGCTCCCTTCGATTCATGCCGGGTGGGGACAAATACAAAGAAGAACCAAACCCGTAGGCAGTCGTGTTCTAGCTGTTACGGCGGCCTAGTGGTCTCGAAGGGGGGAGTGGCTTGTTGGCCAATATTATTGCATCCCCATCACGGCGATGCATTCCTCAACCCGGTCTGAGAGCCGGGCGGGCCCCGAGCCGCGCGGTTCCGCTGCCACGACGCCTGGGGGATCTTGCGCCGCTCCCCGTCTTGCCCCCTCCCCCCAGTCTCTTCTGCCGCCCCGAGGGCGCGGTGAAAATCGTGGGCCCTGGATCACGGCATCGCGGCATCGGACCACGACGGGGCCCCCCGACTCGCCCATTCGTCGACCCTGGTTTCGTCGGAGCACGCGCGGGATGCGTCGCATGGTAGGGAGGGACCTATGCGCCGCCCCGGGAACCGTGATGATGGTAGATACCATTCGTGACGGTGTACTCTGGGATCTTTGCCCGGACTCTTTCACACCCCCCCCCCCCCGGAAAACGCCTGGTACGCCTGAGTGTACAGCCATGGGTGGGGGTAATAGTTCACCGGGCAGCTTTGCCTCGGCTCATGGACCGGGCTCAACCCGGGAGACAGCCGTTCCCGAAGGGCTTCTCAGGACGAGCGAGCCTGCCAATTCTCTCCGTTGGTTGTGTGGCCTATGTCGAGGACGCCCAGCAAGCCGGGCCTGGGTTCCATGTATCGTGACCCAACCACAAACCACAAACATCGGAAACATCCCCCCCCCCCCTTTTTGCTCGCCTTCTTAGGCATATACACACATCCACAAAGCGACAAACCGGCTTTTTCTCCCGTCGTTTTGTCTTTGTCCCAGAGAAACAAAGGGCACCCCGCACACACACACACACACACACACACACCATACCCCTTGGTCTTATAAAACCTGACCGGCACCCCGTCCTCCCCTTTTACTTTTTTTCCCCCTTCTTTTTTTCCCTACACTTACTAATAGCCACAGGGCTGCGCCTCGATCACGCAGGAGCGCGCGCGCCCCCGTTCCCGTAGACCTACATGGCACAGCGTAGCACGTCTCGGGGGACGCCTGGGGAGACCCAGGGTGGAATAATTTTTGATGACTTTTTTCTTTGGGGTCGGAGTCGGGGGCTAAGTCCTTTTCGTTTCTCGGGACACTACATGCCTCTTCTCCCCCCTTCCCTCCCCCCTCCCCCTTTTTTTTTTTTTCATTGTGTATTCTGCCAAAGGGGCAGGGTCACGAAGAAGATGAAGCCGGGGAAAAGGTAAAATTGGAGGAGGAGGGAAAAGGGGCCACCGGGAGTGGCCGGAAGAGATAGAGCGAGAGGGAGGGAGGGAGAGCGAGAGGGAGGGAGGGAGAGAGAGAGAGAGAGAGAGAGAGAGAGGGGGGGGGGGGGGGGGGGGGGAGAGGGGGAGAGGGGAGAGAGGGAGAGAGGGGAGAGGGAGAGAGGGAGAGAGGGAGAGAGGGAGAGAGGGAGAGAGGGAGAGAGGGAGAGAGGGAGAGAGGGAGAGAGAGAGAGGGGGAGAGGGGGAGAGGGAGAGAGAGAGAGAGAGAGGGGAGAGGGGGAGAGGGAGAGAGGGAGAGAGGGAGAGAGAGAGAGAAGCCTGCGCGCAAAAACACTCAGGAATGTAGGAGGAGGACATGGGGTTTGTGCATGCAAGCGAAGTACCGAGGAAGGAAACACAGCGGCCGCGAGGAGCGAGTGGCTAATCATGGTATACATAAGATCATATTCATCGAGTTGTCTCCCTCCCTACCTAACCGAGCCGGAAGCAACTCTGGGGGCGTCCCCAAAGGACAAGCCTCAAATGCAGGGTAAATCTCTCGCAACACTACTTATCCAAGGACTGCCACCACGCACATGCATCCCGTAACCAATGTCGACGCCCCCCTCCGTTGCCCCGTAGCCGGGAAACGAACCATCGGAACGGGGGAAAAGATGCTGAGGACCTTTTTGTTTTGTCCCTTTCGGACCGCTTCGCGCGTCCCCCGGTCTCTCTCTCGCTCTCTCTCTCTCTCTCTCTCTCTCTCTCTCTCAGTGGAACTGGTCCTCGGTCACGCCCTTGCCCATGGCGCTGGTGCTCGAGATGCCGCCCGTGACCATCTTGAGCAGCTCGTCCGAGTAGTTGGCGCCGCTCCACTTCTGGTGCTTGACCACGTCGACGCCGTTGTCCATCTCGGGCTCCTGCACCAGCTCGCCGTAGGCGCGCATGCCCACCCGGGCGTAGTTGCGCGCGAACTGCTCGCTGATGAGGGCCGTCGTGTGCAGGCCCGCGAGCGTGATGAACTGCCAGCAGTAGCCCAGCGACGCCAGCCGCCGGATGTACGTCTCCTGCTCGGCGCGCGGCATCGCCGTCTTCCAGTTGAACGAGGGCGAGAGGTTGTAGGCCAGCCTGCGCGGGACCACCATTAGTCACTGGGGTCCCCCATTGGGGGGAGGGGCGGGTTGCCGACGGTGGTTAGGGGGAGGGCATAAAAAAAAAAGGAGACATACTTTTGCTCGGGCCACGCGGCGTGGACGCCGTTGGCAAACTCCTGCGCCTGCTTGAAGTCGGGCAGCTTGCTCTCCATCCAGATGGCGTCGGCGTAGGGCGCGTAGGCCACGGCCCGGTTGATGGCGCAGTCGCACCCGCCCTTGAGGCGGTAGTAGCCCTCGCGGGTGCGCGGCGCGTCCCAGTCGAAGTGGATGTCGGCCTTGGTGATGGCGTGGGCGATGTGGCGCGCCTCGGTGTTGCTCTTGCCCTTGGACTGGCGCATGTACTCCTGGACGAGCTCCTTCTTGTTCGGGTAGCTGCCCTCGGTGATAGTCTTCACCACGGCCTCATCGAAGCGCATAAGGCCGGCCTGCTTGAGCCAGGCGTCCTCGATGTTCTGCAGGTCCTCGCCGCTCTTGCCGGACCGCTCGGCCGCGACCATGAGGTCGTTCAGGGGCTGCAGCGTGGGGTTCGTGGAGCCCATGATGAAGGCGTGGTCGCGGGGATCAATCGTCGTGGTGATGAGCGTGGCCGCCTCGGCGTCGGTCCGGGCAACGGCAATCAGGTCGGTGCCCATGATGTCGGCCTGGGCGCGGATGGCGACCAGGCGGTTGATGTGCTCGCTGATGGGAACCAGCACCTTGCCCGCCATGTGGCCACACTTTTTGGTGCCCGGGGCCTGGTCTTCTATGTGGATTCCCGCCGCTCCGGCTTCGACGAAGAGCTTCGTCAGCTTCATGACGGCCGTCAGGCCACCATGGCCGGTATCAGCGTCGGCGATGATGGGTCGGAGGTAGTCAATGTTGGCGAGGTTGCCCCGGGCGGATTTGGGGGCGCTGAGCCTTTCGTTGCGCTGTTTCCGGTCGTGGAACAGCTGGGCCATGAAGAGGTGCTTGACCTTGTTCGGCACCGTCGTCTGCTCCGCGTCAGCCGAGCCCTCGTGGGGGAAGAAGCACAGCATCTACTCACGTAGGGGTAATCGGCCAGATCGGGACCCGGCTCGTCCGAAGCCGAGGCTGTCGACGACGACTGCCAGCCCGAGACGTAGACGGTGTCGAGATACTTGGCCATCTGGGTCACCATTGTGGGCTCGAGACAGCCGTAGGTGTAACTGGCGTCGCGGTTCTGGGAATCCTCTCTTAGCACGTGCGAGTCTAGCTAGGGGTTGTGGCGTGGAAAGAACCGACCTTGAAGCGGCCCTCGAGGATATTCCACAGCTTCTTGGACTGGGCATTGCTCGGGTATTCCACCTTCAGATGTCCCCGTTTCGAGACAATCTGCTCGGCTGTGAAGGGCCTCTTGGTGTGCCGCCACCGCGAATCGCTCCACCACTGCCGGACGGCCTCGACTTCTTTGAGGAACAGCTCGTCTTCCACGTTGGGGTCAACGGCATTGTTGATCATGTTGTTGGAGGCCATGACGGGCAGTCTCGGGACGGTACAACTACGTCGGGACGGGCGGACTGGGCGGATACGGGATGGGGAAGGGCTCTCTGGAGGGGTGTGGTTTTGCTTCACGTAGGTAGGCAAGAGGAGGGGGGAAGGGTCGATGGGAGGCGAGGGGGCACGATCACGTCGAGGAGTAGCAGGGCTGGCAGGGCCGGAGGAGAGGTTGTACAAAGGTAGGAAAAGCAGAAGAGAAACAGATTCGACCGTTGAATATGAGGAGGTTTGCCCGTTCCCATGGCAGATGGGCCCCGGGTGGTCGCAGCCACAACAGCCGAGCTTGCTCGGAAACGGTCGGTCGAACGGCTATCGAACTGACCGATGACAGAGGCGCCCACGCGAGCTCTCGGCGTCTCCCTGTGCGCGCGGGCGCGGGCGCGCGCAAGAGAGAAAGAGACAGAGAGAGAGTTTCGCCCGGGATGTACGCCCTTGCGCCAGGGCGTCAGGGAGTCAGCCAGCCATCAGTCAGTCACGGAGATCAGGGAACAAGCCCAGTTCGCTTCCGGCTCGGCGACTGGAGGAAAGCTCGTGGCATCGCAGCGGTCGTCTGGATCTGGACCGATTCGGCCCAAAGGGCGTGTTAGTCGGACGAGAGGTTGCCGTCATTGGTCCAGATGCCGAGACCCCAGAGTTCGCTAGTGGTGCTGAATGCCACTTGCACAGCTTGTGCGTGTCGCGGGCGATCCGTCGCCCCGCATTCGCAAACCCCCGCTCCCATTGGCAATACTATGTACATCAAAGATCCATCCTAGGAAATGGATGGATGAATGAATGAATGGATGGGTGGATGTACTTACATACTTACTTACCTATGGGTAAGTACATACGAATAGTCCCATTCCCTCCCCTTCCTTTCAGGCGAGACAGAGAGAGAGAGAGAGAGAGAGAGAGCCCGGCACAGGCACAGGCACAGGCACTGAAGACCCGCCTGGGCGTGACGAACGATGACGCACCCACGAACCGCCCTGCCGCGTGACGATGAAGAGGCGGACCGTCTCACGGTTGGAAGGAACGCGGAGGGGACAGAGGAAAAACGGCAACGCATAACGTCCATCTTTTGGGCCGCCCGTCTTGGCTGGCCCTGGCCAACGCCATCTACAGCACAGCACAGCACAGCACAGCACAGCAGACATCCCACGTATTCGTAGGTACGGACTGGCCCGTCGGCCGGCTCTGGAGGATAGGGCACCTATTCGTATACACTAACTAGGATGGCCAAATGGATAGCAGCAATTCATCCGTCACACAATGGCCAGCCAGTTCCCCCCAAAAATGGATACCTCCGTCGGCCGCCCCCCCACACCCTTGACATGTGAAGACGACCGACCCCCCCCGGCTGAATGCGGTTGGCTTGCAGCAAACTGCGCGTCTGCCAGATGCAAGGAGGGAGGCACGCGGATCCTGAGACATCTGAAAGACAACCTTTTGCGTGTGTCAGCCGGTTTCTCACTGCATAGGTTGTTGTTTTTTTTGAGCCTCGGCTCCCGGATCTGGGGTAGAAAGAAGGGCGAGGTAAAACCCACCTGCCGCCGCTGCCATCAGCAAAAGCGCTTTTAACACGGGGGCGACGCCGTACGGCCTGTTTATCACATGCACATCGCCGGCTTTCTTTCTCGCCCTCTCTCTGTCTCTCCCTCTCTCTCTCTCTGCCGGCCAGCCGGGCGGCTTCCACGCTCCGTACCCCAAAAGTTTGGCGAGTCAAGTTCGCCTCCACGTCAGCCAAGTGCAATGAGATGACTGAGTTCCCAAAGTCGTCAGATTTTCGTGCTATCATGCTATCGTGTTGTCCTTCGTTCTACCTCTTCGTCACACCGTACAAGTAGTAGCATGGGATGCGTGCAGCGGCCACAAACGCATCCCTACTCTCCTACCTCCCACCAATACCTAAACCCACTTACATGTACCTCTTACCAAGGTAAAGTCACTTGGTTGGCTCCGCGGTATTTCCATCCGCTATAACCGCCACCCACCACGCACTCCTGCTTCTCACACTCAAGCTGTTTCCCCGTCCGAGTTCTGTAGAGCAGCTTGGCCTCCAGGCGACAAAACAAGATCGCACGCCGGCCACCGGCAGGGGAAGCGAGTGGCTCTGCCAGTGCCAATCGTCCGAGAATTCCCCCCACGAATATCTCCGACACGTCAGATGCTTTTCCAGCAAACCTGCCCTTCCAGGCAGACAACGGAAGCATCGTCTAAGCCAGGTCAGACAATATCTTCTCCTCCCGGAGCTGCTGCGCCCGCTCGTATGTGTCCCAGGGCGTCAGGGTACCCAGTGCTCGCTTCATCTCCGTGTTCACAAACTGCAACCCGTAGACGTAACTGGCATTCACCCAGCCAAAACTGCCACATTGTTAGCCAAATATCCATCTCCAACAGCCGGCATCGCCCGTCGACTTACCCTTCTTTGGCGACGCCCTTGAAGTCGGATCCCTGGTTGCCGTACTCGGCATCCACCCGATGCGGGTCGACGGGACGTGTCACGTCGTACTTCTCAACCACCACACCGTTGAAGTCGAAGAAGGCCTTGGTGACCATGAAGAGCCAGCGGTAGGCCAGTCTCTGGGCCAGGTCCTGGTAGCCGTACCGGTGGAGACCCGTCCAGGCCAGCATTTGCTGCGGTGCCCAGCCGTAAGGGTAATCCCACTGTCGGTTGGGCCGCTCCAGACTGGTGACACCACGGGATTCCTCTGTTCCCGATAGGAGACCACCGTAGGCTTCGAACTTGGGCACGGCCGTCTTCACCACCCGAGCCGCCTTCTCCGGGTCCGGCACACCGGCCCACAGCGGCCAGAACGTGGTGCAGCTTTCGTACGAGCACTGCTCCTGCTTCTTGGTGTTGTAGTCAAAGTACATGCCCTTCTCCTCGTTCCACAGGTATTTGTGGATGGCGGCGCGGCGCCTCTTCCAGCGCCGGTCCCAGATGGCCGACGTCTCGATTTGGCCCGGCTTCATGGATCCGTCGCACCACTCGGCGGGAATCTCGAGTTTGTCGTTGAACACGTTGCGAATGATACGAGCAATGTCCATCTCGTACTTGTAGATGAGGGAGTTCAAGTCGATGGTGGCGAGATCGGCACACACCCGCTCCAGCCGGTACGACGTGTCGTGACCCGACTCGCGGACAGCACGGTCGTGCATGAAATAGTCGTCCAGCTCCGGCTCGTCCACCTCACGGTAGTTGTAAGCACGAACAAACTCCTTGAACGTCATGCCGTACTTCTCCGCGTACGGCTCGAGGATGTGCACGAAGTGGGACGCCTCCGTCTCGGGCGGGACACCCAGGCCTTCGGGGCGGTACCGTGACAAGCCCGTCTTGGGATCCAGCCGCGGCTCACACGTCCACACACAGTAGTACTCCTTGATGGCGGCCAAGAAAGCCGTCTTAAGGAAATCGGCGGCGCCGGGCTCGTGTTTGATCTTCTCGTAAACCCGCAGCGTCATGTCCGTCAAGAAGGGCGGCTGCGAGCGGGACAGATAGTAGGAGCGCGTGGCATTCAGGATCTTTCCGTAGTGCCGGATGCAGAAACAGAAGTTCTGGACCATGCCCTTGGCCAAGTGGACCTTGTCGTTGACCAGGAGACCCAGGGACTCCATGTAGCTGTCCCAGCCGTACAGCTCATTGAAACGGCCGCCGGGGACCACGAAGGGGACACCACGCATCTCCTCCTTGCCCGTCTTGGGGTCGATGAACTTCTCCATTTCCACGGCGAGGAGGCCGGGCTTGTCGTTCATGTCTCTCACATGCTCGGGGGTGATCTTGGCGGGAAGCAGACAGACGTCCAGCCTCAGGTCGGGGCGGTTCTCGGCCACTTGCTTGTAGTACTCATACTGCTCGGGGGCCGCCGGCGGAATGTAGATGCGGGGGCGAGGATCATCGCTCGTGTCTTTGGAGTCCTTGGCCGCCACATCAATACTGGACGCGTCAATGCGGCGGGTCAAGCCCTCCCAAAACTGATCTTTGATAAGGCGGGACAGGCGGCTGACGGGGTTCTCGTTCAGTCTGCCGATATCCAGAATAACCTGTTTGCGGCCGAACTCCTTGGCCATGTAGAGCTCCTGCAACAGGTTGGACAGCATGTACGTGCCACGGATGTCAAATCGGTTGTGGCCGCCCGACGCAGCGGTTCGAAGCGATATCACCTTGGGGCCAACGTCCTCGATGGTGATCTGCATGTTGTTGTCTGTGTCCTCCTGGGCTTGCAAGCTCTCCAGGGTGCTGTCGACATCGACGAGGAACTGGCGTGAGTGCGGCCTGCTGGACTCGTCTGCATAATGGCCCGTTAGCTGGGGGCCTGCTCGTCTCCGAAGACCACGTTACGGCGATGGGAACCTACCGTGACTGCCTCGTCTGTGAGGCTCGTAGAGCCCTAGGCGTTCGAAGTGCTGGGCCAGGCCGTTCTGGGAGTATGTGCGCGCGCGGCCATGGTTCCGGAGATCCTGCTCCGACGTGTAATAGGTTTTGGCGTCTCCGTACATGGCCGAGTCGTCCACCGCGCTGAAGCTGCCGTCCGGCCGGCGCATCCTCTGCTGGGCCAGCGGAGGGCCATTGCTCAGCAGCGAATCCAGGGCCGAGTCGTCTTTGGACTGGGCCGCCATGTTCGGGGTTCGGCGGTCTTGTCGGCGGCGGTGAGGTGCTAACGTAGATAAGAGTATGTGCTGTTCGTTACCGGGACAATTGGCCCGGGGCGGTTGCAGGCTTTTGACGCCACGCGAAATGCACAAGAGAGTATAGTCTGCGGTATGGAGGCCTCGGTCGATGCTCGCGTGGTCGTGCTGGTGTTGGTCAGGAGGTGTGTAAATAGGTAATGAGAGAGAAGAACAAAGCTGTGCTGACCGCCACCCCACGCTACTGCTTAATGGAGGGGTATGGGGGTCCTTTCTCTCGGGCGTAGAGGCAAGCTGGCAACTGGCAACGGGGATGGACGGATGGATGGGGGGGCCCTTGCTCTCTTTCTCCCTCTCTCCCTCTCTATCTCTCCCTCTCTCTCTCTCTCTTTTTCTCTCCCGTCGGCTCGTGTTGCACTGGGGATGGGACCGTGGGGGACCGGGACCGGGACTGGGCGCACTGGGGCAGGGCGTCGAAAGCGATCCGTTGAATGTTTCTCCAAGCTCCAAGCTTCGAGGTCACGATGGTTGATTGCTCTCGCTTGCTTGCGGGCCGGCTGCTTTTCCTTTTAGGTTTCACGCAACCTCCCTCCAAGTCCCAATGCCACCACCCGGGCGGGCGTCGACTGAAGTACTGCGGGTGTTACCCTTGCTGCAATCCTGAACGCAGGGATGATATCATCGGCGAGCAGGCGACGATGACCGCAAGGGACGGGCTTGCCTCCACCGGGATGACGCTAGCTGTGGGTTCCAAAAGTTGGAGACGAGAACGATTCTTCACTCGGGGCTAGTTCCATAGAAACTTCCACTTGATAGTGATACTTGCGAGCCCGTATGGATGGATGTCAATGGAGGCCATGGCTTGACGGTCCATCCGCCCATCCCCTGCAACAGACGTCCTCGACGTCTACGCAGTTCCCAACTGTGCCCGAGGATCACATTTAATTTACACTCGTACGATGGATGGGACGAGACTGCTCAGTGTAGTAGTATTCGTAGTATGCCCGCCAGTAAACCAACTGATCCTCTAGGCTCTCTTTTCCCCCCTCTCTCCCCTCCTCTTCCCCTAGGCCGCCGTGTCCTTCACTTTGTTGCGTCGCCCCCGCTGTGCAATTCGACCTTGCCGCTCGTTGCCGTTTCTGCCCCTTCATGGGAGATGGACGTCCGTCGGTCCAGTGCAGATGGACGAGGGGGGGGGGCACACCGTTACACATGGAGAACCCGTCCCACGAGAAGGGCAGAGCGGGCAGAGTAGCCCTACCCCGACGGGCTTTGGGGGGGTTCTTTTCCCCTCCGCAGTGCGACCAGCATGACCGACTCGCCGGGCTTCGTCTCGTGCGACGGGCTCCTTAGTCCATGTCCCTCACGATCTCGCTGACACCACCGCACGAGATCCGACAAAAACATTGAAAACCCTATCGCTGCACAGGGAACAGTGCTACCCCACTAATTTGCTGCGCGGCCGCTTCGGACCACCAATGGGACTGTTGAGTGCGACACGAGCACACCCTCAACTGCCGGGTGCCGTTGGCGAGTGTCCCCTGGCTTCTCGTGCGGCTCAGGACGACAAATCGGATAGCACCTACCCCCTCTCCCCTTTCCTGCCCATGTATGTACCTCGGGGAGGGGCTGAATGCACGGCAACCCGATCGATGCTCGACTTTGTGACTTGTGGTATACGGAGGGCAGGTAACCATCCATCCGGCGACCACCAGCCTGGGGGACAGGCCGAGGGACCGTACGCGGTGAGCGGCTCTCCTCTGCCCATGAGCCTATCTACCGACGGCCCCGGCATGGAAAGGGGACCCTTGCGTCGGAGGTAGGGCGTCCGGAGACCGAAAGGCTCGTCCGCGGTACCCCACGAAAGCAGGGACAGGAGGTACAGGTCCGACCCCCACGACGAGACGGAGCGTCCGTGGCCCTCCGCTCACGGCGACCGGACTACCGGTACGCGTAAGGGCAGCGTCCCTCTATCTACGAATTCGACATGCCATACGTTCCATGCGTGTGCACACGCATGCGCAGACTCAGGCCGCCGCCGTCTTGTCCAACTTGGCGGAAAGCTTGAGTGACACCATGCCAAGCGGCCGGGACGGTACCCAAGGTCAGCACGTCCTGCCGAATCTGGAGAGAGGGTGCCTGCAGGACCGAGAGCCCCGGCCGGCATGCTGACCGGCCTGCCGCCGGCTCCCAGCCGCCAGGTTGAGACCCGGGAGCGCCAGATAGGCTCCATCGTTGTCTTGGATGTGCCGTGCAATTCAAAAACGACCCGAACCTGTCTGGGACCCTTCGGGAGTCTCACGTCTTCTTGCTGCCGTCTCACCCGGGCGGCAGCCAAAATGGTCTCGGTGGCCCCACGATGGCATGGCCGGGAAACTGTTCCCGGCCTACGCGACCAAAGTTTCTGGCTTGTTGGGTTCGAGTATACACATGTCTACCTACGGAGTCAACCTAAAAGGCTCTATGGAAATCCCAGGAGCGGACAGATTGGCATAGAAGGAGGGGTCGGCGGGCATGTTCCCCATCTACCAAGCAGACGTGGAGAGAGAATATCCGGTGCAGTCGATGGCCGCGTGACACCATAGCTATCCCTGAGCCAAGTAACGTTGACGGGTACACACACGTTTCTCAAGTTCCAACGCCCACCTCCGTCATCCATCCCGGTGGCCGTACAAGAACCCCGCAGTCCCCGGTGGTAGTGCCGCCGACAGAGGCCAGCGGGAGCTATCGAGTATCCCCAGAAGCAACCTCACCTTCCATGTTGCACCAAACCCCGACCCAAGCAAGCGGTTCGTGCCTCGGCGCCAAAACGTAATGTAACGGCAGACAACCGAGTACTGGCCAACGGGCACGACACCAACGATGACAACGGCAAAAAATACTAGAGCGACCCAGACGGGATTCGAACCCGCAATCTTCAGTGCCGAAAACTGACGCCTTACCATTAGGCCACCAGGCCCCTTGGGATCGTGTGCTGACGCCCTCGACGGGAGGAGCCAGACCAACGATGTCCACCTAGCCGCCAGGGAAGGTTTTGTAGCGATTCAGGCTTCATGACGGGCTATATCGCGAGTCAACGGAGACCTCGGGGCTTTAGCGGGGGGAGGCAGGATCGTCGCTGGAAAGGCCTATCTTTACGTAACGCGTGCAAAGATTTGCTAGCTTGGGTTTGCCAACCAACGAGGCAACGTTGGATGTTTGGCAGCATGCCTCTCGCATGGATGCTGACCTCGGAGTCCGGCTCCGCATATTCCAGTGCGGCGTAGCGACGGACTGCCCACCTTGACGAGCTTGACGAGCTTGACTCGCCCACGGTCGGGAGGCCTGACTCCTGGCCTCCTGGACAAGCTGGCAAGCGAGCCAGCGGCTATGCGGAGAAGAAGGCGACGATTCCATTTTGGCCAGCATGCCATGGATGCTCTCAGCTTCCTGGCCACAAAACACATAACATCCAGTGGCCTCGCGGCAGACCTTGCCGAGGACCATTGAACTATGCCTGCTGTCCACGTTGGCCAGCTGATCCCAGCCCATGTGCTTTGTTTGTGCTCATTTACCTCTTTTGGGCACACACGCGAGCGACCAGCTATGTATGTACATATCAATCGCCCAGCTGCCCATCCCATCCCCATGCTGGCTGGCTGGCGTTGCCCACCCCGACTGCAGCGACGTGCATGCAGAGGAATCAATATCCAATGCAGGCCGCCCACCCGCCGCCGACATTATTGAGTCTGGACCTCGACGATTTGCCATCACGGCGCTGCAAGCCAGGGTCTGCCTGCCCCCCCCCCCTCTGCAGTTTAGCTGAGAAACCGTGCGTCGGAACTGGCTGGGGAGATTGCTGAGGCGCTTTTCAGCTCTCTTGAAATGTGCTAGAGGCGTCGCTGCTGCTGCTGCTCCCGAGGCCGCCGCCGCCGCCGCCCTTCACAGCCATCTATACCCGCCGCCACTCTCGGTTTGGGCCCCCAGGGCCAGATAAGCGCCGGCTTTTCCGGGCCCCCCAGGGAGACAGACGGTATTGGGACCCTGGCGGCTGTGTTGATTCTCGGAGACAACAGGATGTGTCCCACGAAGCGCAATTGCTCGGCCTCGGCAAGTCATGAGATCACATCAACATCGTGCCGGCAACGAGAACACTCGCCAGGCAAAACTAACAGAGAGCCCGGGCGAGACCCAGCGAGCGCTACCTAACCTGCCTCGTGCTGCCTGCCTCGCCTGCCTTCCAGGCCCGCAGAGTCCGCAAGAAGGCGGAGCCCTCGCCCGTCTGCCGAGCTGTTCTCTGTTTAAGTACTTTTTTTTTTTTTTTCCCAGCCCAGGCCGGCCGGGCCTATTTAGTCTCCAAATCGCCGATCCGGCTGCTGCCAGGGGTACCGGGGCCTACCGTGTATGTACTATGTAGAGCGGGTGCTGAGCGACCAGGGGGGCCTTGGAAAGAAAAGCTGCTGGTCCAGGAACGGTCGGCCTCGAGCAACAATGGGCGGAAACTAACGTTGACGGCTTACGAGGGACAACATAAGGGGCAGCGACAAAGCCATGGGATGCCACCGAGCGCGTCTCGTATCCGTCCCGAGCTGCCGACGTGTAGATACATAGATGTCAGTACGCATGTATGTACGTACATACATCTACAGCACGCATTTTCTTCCTCTCAGACAGCCGCCGCGCTTCAGGTCGACCGTCTCGCTGCTGGTGGTATCGTGATAGCGCTAGCCTGCTTCGTCGGTTCGGTAGGCGAGGAAGTAGTGAGCCCACTTCCTCGACCTGAGGGGAACGCCACCACGCGAAGTCAAGGGCCGTGTTCCCCTTTTGATCACCCGTGGCTCAAGATGACGGGGTCTTCTCCCCCCCGCCCAGCTGGTCTCGGACGCCTTTGTTCGCAAAACAATGAGCGGAACCCCCCCCGTTCTGAAAATGTTCGGCGTCTTGGCCTGCCGTTCAGCCCGTCGCGGGCGGAGAGCTGAATCTGTGTATCGCTTTTTTTCTTCTCCCTCCTCCTCCTCTCCTGCGATCCGCTATTTTTAGGCCCCCCCGGCTCAGATACTCAGCACACGGCAGGACGGGGCGGGCCCAATCACACCAGATCAGCCCCTCTTTAGACCTTATCCAGCCAAGAGCTGTGAGGCTTGGCATGTACCAGACATCGTATTGTGGTCGTGGTGGGGTCCTGTTTTGGTATAGGGCGAGTCGAGGAAAAACGGGCGAGCACCAGAACGAAGTCCAGGCCACTGATACGACCTGCATATGCACAGATAGCTGGCAGCACGAACTCTCTGTGCCTCGCTACGGCTTCGACTGGTTGCAGTGGCGGGTTGGATCGGGGAGGGGGTGGCCTCACCGGGCGAGTCTTCGCCTGCCCTGCCCTCTCGGGCTGACTCTGCTTCCATCACATCGACCCTCCTCCGAAGTCTCTGCTTACCCGGCCAATCAGCCAACCGTGCCGAACTCGCGATCCAAGCGGAAGAGAAGCGGGTAGGGTGGTGGGTACGGGCGATATAAGCCAGGGACCTGATAACCGATTCGGGCCAGCCAGGGCCCCCCCCCCCCAGCCGTCGTCCCATACATACATACTTCGTCCCGACATGCCAGGCAGTCGACACAGCTAAATGCGGCGGGAGTTCCTCGCAATCTGCACCCTGCTCCGTGTGGAGGAGTCCCGGGGGGGGGGATGGTGTTGTATTTGTATACCGAGCACAGGACTCGTGGCTCCCTCGCCGACCTGACGCCGTCGCTTTCGTTCCAGGCGGAGGCAGCGTCGAACGGCTTAGTATCGGGTACACACTCGGCGGGAAGTCAGCCTCTAGTCCGCTATCCATCCATGTAGTCCGTCGTTCTCAGGTGGGGATGGGTGGGCTCGATAGACGAGCGCTCTGGTCCCACGCCCGTTCGGTATCCTGGCCGTTCCTGGCTGTTAGTGCAGGTGGCCTGGACTTGCTGGATGAATGGTCGCTGTTTTCGACCGGCCCTGGCTGTCATCGGGAGCTTCTAGACCATTGCCCAATCACCAGCCCGTCGCTACAGCTCATCCACCCCAGCGGGCGGACGGGATGGAGGTCTGCGGCTGGATCTGTGCCGGAGCCAAGCAGGCGCTGGGCTAGAGCAGCCACCCAGAAGTATGGGTGCTCCAATGTTTTTTTCCCATGTTATTCAAGTACCCCCCCCTCTCCTCCCGGAGTGGACGTAAGAGGTCTCCTCTTCTCCTCCTGCTTCGACGTCCTTGCGCCTCTCGTTTCTTCGCCCGTCCCAGCCCGGGGCCATCACCGACAAGCGTGGTCGTCGTTCGCTTTCTTCCACGACACTTGTCACGATGGGGTTCCTCAAGTCCTACCTGACTCCTGGCAAGGAGAAGGCCGAGGAGGAGAAGGCCAAGGCCAGCGAGACGACCATGAACAACCTCACGCCGGCCGGCAAAGCCGCCTCTCCCGTGTCCCCCGGCCCGCCCGCCTCTATGTCGGGGTTGGCCACGCCCAAGAGCCCCATGGCTTCACGCCCGGGGTCGCTGTACTCCAACCGCAACTCCCTGTACCCGCAGGGCGACTTCCGCAACCAGCCCGAGAGTCTCGTCGACGTCAAGGCGGATGTCATGTGCAGTTGGCTGTACCAGCAGCAACTGGAGCGGCAATACGCGACGGGCATGCTGCCCGGCGAGGGCGTGGTGCTCAAGAAGAGCAAGAACAACTACGCGTGCTGCCCGCCGCAACTGCGCGACATGCAGTCCGGCCTGTACGAGTCGGCCATGGAGCTGAACGTTAGGGTAGGCCAGGCGCCCACACCTCCCGCTTGGGACGATATACTAAAGTAGCATATCCCAGTGCGCTATGACGGTGAACACGAGGGTCATCAATGTCATCTTGAGCTCGAGGAGGACGACGTACGAATACATCCCCCTGCCGGATGGGCTTCGCCTCCAGGTGCTTCCCACCATACGGGAGCTTCCTCGATGCCAGAAGCATCACTTTGCCGCCTTCATCCAAGACCTCCAGATCCTCATCGTCTGGGATGATGAGCCCAAGAAGGTGCTGGCCCGGGCCGAGCACCTGGAGCGGCAGCTGATGAAGATGATCTGGGGCGGGGAGGAGCCGAGCGCCGACGACGACGACGAGAAGACGGGCGAGAAGAACCAGGTCGAGGTCGGCGTCTCGGCCGTCGACCTCGAAGCCGCCCTGGAGCAGGAGGTGAGGAAAACCAAGCTCACCAGCCCCATCCAGGTGGGCCTTACACTGGCCCTCTGCCTGTCGTGCATAGGCCTTGGATACCGAAGCATCGCGTTCGAGATCGCCACCGACAACTCGTACGTCCGGCTTGCTATCCTGGGCTACATCCCGGTCCAGGTCTTCATCTCGCTCTTCTTCTTTGGATCCATCATCGGCGGCCTGTTCCAGATCTTCGGTCCCATCTCCCAGGTCGACCAGAACTCCAAGAACTACTCGGGCAAGGCACCCAAGCGACTGGACCGCAACTACCACAATCTCCCCCACGTCACGATCCAGATGCCGGTCTACAAGGAAGGCCTGAACGCCGTCATCAAGCCGACCGTGCAGTCGATCAAGCAGGCCATCTCGACGTATGAAATGCAGGGCGGTTCCGCCAACATTTTCATCAACGACGACGGCATGCAGCTCATCTCGGAGGATGAAGTACGCATGCGGAGGGACTTCTATGAAGAGAACAACATCGGCTGGGTATCGCGGCCGAAGCACAACCCGAAGCCCGAGGATGGCGCCAAGCCGTTCCTGCGCCGTGGCAAGTTCAAGAAGGCCTCCAACATGAACTACTCGATGATGGTCAGCAACCGCGTGGAGGACAAATTGGTGCAGGTCTCTCGGTCCCCGTCCTGGACACAGGTGGACGAAAGCACCGCCTACGATCAGTGCCTTGCCCAGGTTCTACAGGAAGACGACGGTCGAACCTGGGCCGAGGGTAACATCCGGATTGGCGATTACATCCTCATTATCGATTCGGATACCCGCGTCCCCAGCGACTGTTTGCTGGACGCCGTCAGCGAGATGGAACAATCCCCCGAGGTGGCCATTCTGCAGTACACGTCGGGCGTGATGCGCGTGACGCCGTCCTTCTTCGAAGGCGGTGTGACGTGGTTCACCAACCTGATCTACTCGGCCATCACCTTTGTGGTGGCGAACGGCGACGCCTGCCCCTTCGTGGGCCACAACGCCGTCCTCCGCTGGTCTGCCCTCCAGGACGCCGCCTCTTACCACGACGAGGATGGCTACGAGAAATTCTGGTCCGAGTCGCATGTGTCGGAAGATTTCGATATGTCCCTTCGCCTCCAGTGCGCCGGCTACATCTGCCGATTCGGCTCCTACACGGGCGATGGGTTCCAGGAGGGCGTCTCCCTGACCGTCTACGACGAGCTAGCCCGCTGGGAAAAGTACGCCTACGGTTGCAACGAGCTGCTGTTCCACCCCCTGAAGTACTGGTTGACCAAGGGCCCCATCACGCCTCTCTTCCGCAAATTCATCACCTCGAACATCCACCTGCCCAAGAAGATCACCATCTGCACGTATATCGGCACGTACTATGCCATCGGTGGAGCCTGGATCACGACCTTGGTTAACTACTTCCTGACCGGCTGGTTCTTTGGCATTTACGACAAGTGGTACCTCGATTCGTTCGCCATCTACATGTCCATCATCGTGGTCTTTTCGCTCTTCGGCAACGTAGCCTTGGCCATCCTGCGGTATCGTCTCAACCAGCAGTCGCTCCTCTCAGCCCGTAAGTGAACCCGCGACAAGACCCTTTGTTTTTTTTTTTTTTTTGGTACGGATGATGACTGACCATGTGCATGACAGTGTGGGACAACTTCAAATGGCTCCCGCTCATCACTATTTTCCTGGGCGGTATCTCGCTGCACGTCTCCCAGGCGCTGCTGTCGCACTTCCTGTCCATCGACATGACGTGGGGCGCCACGGCCAAGGAAGTGGAGGAGGTCAACTTCGTCGAGGAGATCCCGCGCCTGTTCCGCCGCTTCAAGGGCACCTTCGTCTTCGTCGTCCTGATGACGGCCCTGGTCATCTGCGGCTACTACGCGTTCCCCTACCAGTGGCAGATCCGCTACTTCGCGTCCATCTACCCGCTCTGCTCCATCATCGTCTGCCACTTCCTGCTGCCCGTCGCCCTGAACCCGGCGCTCATGGTGTTTGCGTGGTAAGGCGTGGGGTTGTCGTCCAGGGAAAGGGGGGGGGGGGGGGGGGAAGGGAGGAAGGAAGGAATGTGTGCATAGGGTGCAGGAAGGGGTTACAAGGAACATTATGAAAGCACATAGATAATACCGCGTCTTCTGTTTGGTGTTGGGATAGAGCGAGTCAAATTTTGTTTTGGGGAGAGTCAAACATGGGAAACAGGAGACGCCCTGAAAGTGCGTGGAGAATTCGCTCGACGATAGATGGGGATTTCGACACGATAGAAGCGCCGTACGGCCTTTTTCATCTTTTTGTCTCTCTCGATCTCTTTCTCGATAATGAAGAATGCGCCACTCGTCTGCTTGTGTGCTAACGATGGTTGGCAACTTAGCCTGCGTGTATTATCCGCCATCACATGGATGGTGTGTTGATAGAAAAGTACTTCCATCATCCCAGCCAACAATTGCTTGTCCACTGTCTCTCTACAGGTATGGAAAGTATTCGGGGATTCCTTGCCGAGGGCCTGTACCTAAGGTTCCCATAGTGGTGAGGGGGGGCGCCGCAGCCCGTGTCGGCCCCGGAAAACGGGCATTCGAATCCCGCTGTCGGTGCTAGCAAAGATGGGTGACGAAGCGCTCCACGGCCCACCGGGGCGATACGGCCGCATCGTGAAACACGCTGGCTCGCTGCAATACCGAGAGCACTCGTGCGAGTTGCGACTTGCCGGATGGGTCTGCCCTGGGCGGGTGAGTTGGCGAAGCTTCCAGTTCCCCCCACCCCGTCGTTCGCTGGAGAGGGGGGCACTTTGGCGCCGATCCGCTAAAGACGTACGCTAAGAGGGGCTAAATAGGGTCCTTGTTGGGCGGTCTCGGGGCTGGGATGGCTGAAGCCGATTGCTGCATTCTTGGGGGCTAAGGTACAGGCCGACTTACAACGACATCGATGGAAGCCGCCGAGCTCGGTTCTCGTGACTTTGCAAACTTGCAGTACATATTTCTCTCACATGGCCAGGGGTACCCGACAGCGGCGAGAACGTGGAAACCCCGTCTCCTCGTGATTTGGAGTGCTCGTCTTGCTCCCCCGCCCTCCCTCCCTTCTTTTCCGCTTCATCCACCGCCGTTGCTTGCCTCCCCGGCGTGATTCCTCTCTTACGTCACCCTGACCGGCTGGGCCACACGAGAGCACTGCCGCCCTCGAGCGCTCGCCATGGCCGTCTTTGTAGACCTCGACGAGGAGGCGGAGCCGCCGAACGCGGACATCGGCGGGAACCCCCTCCATCACAACTACCGAGCGGCCGTCCATCATCAGCCCGACCAGCAGCCGCTGCCGTCCCATGCCGAGGGCACACGGGACGACGGGGACGCGAACGGGGCCTCCGCCCCGGAGCCGTCGTCTGCACGGGACCACTTCAGGAACGGGATGACGGAGGCTCTCGGATGCTATCCGTAGGCTGCTGCCCTCTCTTGCTGCCCTTTTACTCCCATACCGTTCCCTCCCCGCCCCTCCCTCCCGCCGCGGCCTTCCTCTGTACAGGATGCGCCCGGGTCCTCGAGTCCTCCCTGCGAGGCGAGACCGAGAGCCCGTGAGGGGGGGGGGGGGGAAAGAGGCAACGATGATCCCGAAGCACGGAGGAGCTCGGGCCATTAGCTAACGAGAGCTCAAACCCCCCGCAGTATCGCCATGGCAGTGACGGCCTCGCTCGATCTCAACACGCTGCACAATCTGTCGCGGACGTGCCGGGCGGTGCGGTTGGGCCTTCTCCAGTACCGCGCCTCCCTCGTCGCCCACACCCTGCACTGCGCCAACGAGGACGTCGAGGTCGACCCCGACGACACGTTCCGGTACCGCGCGCGCGCCGGCAACTGGTTCTACATGCGGGACGACGCCCAGGGCGACCGGTACAACGGGAAGAGCGGGAACTGCGCCAGGGACATGGTCGACGGCTGCCGGCGGTGCGGCAATGTGGTTTGCCGGGTACGCTTGTCCCCTTCCCGGAACTGCACTCCTCTTTTTTTTACGCACCGAGCCGTGGGGGTTCCGTCTCTTGGTGCCCGCCGCCGGGCGACAGGGGGGGACGAGAAACAGCGGTTTCCCCCTCCTCCCCCTCCCCCTTAGGCGAGTTCCACAAAGAGCGACAAAGAAGCTGACGAACCCCCCCTCTGTGGCAGAACTGCGCCATCAAGCCTCCCGCGCCCATTGTGCTACGTGATCGACACCGTCGTTTATGCATCGCGTGCTCCAAGGCGCCGCTCGGCTCGCTCGCAAAACCTCCTCTCCTGCCTGACACACCCGTCGATGCCGACATCATGAAACGTGCCATGTGCACATGCGAGAGCGAGGGCGTCTGGCTCTGCCAGCCCTGCGGACGGAGTATCCGAGGTGCTGACCATGACTATCAAGCGTAGGCACCAGCGCCCCCCCTCCCCGCCGTAACCTGACTTTGGAGGGGCTTCGCTCCTGTTGGCGTTCATGGGTCGTGGTGTTTTTGACGTTGACTTCGCTTATCGCACGCGCTCCATGCCACCCGCGAACGAATGCTGACAAGAAGGTATAGCATATGGCGTTGGCGCAACCAGTACGGCGAGATCCTGGGCGGGGTAGGGACGGGCATCGGCGACGGCGACCGCGGCGTCATCTGCGGCCGGGACTTCGAGTGCATCGCGGCCAAGGAGCGCGAACACGAGACCGACTGCGACGCCGCCGACATGCGCGAGCTCACCCACACCAGCACGCCCGCCCCCCGGTGGGCGGCTGCGGGGCCCTCGGCCCCGTCTTTGCCCCTGCCCGCCACCAACCACGCGGCCCCGCCGGCCGGCGCCGGCCCGGCCAACCTGCCGCTCTTCCCCAGCACGCCCCCGTCGTCGTCGTCGCCGTTGTCGTTGTCGTCGTCCAACACCCTGGCGGACGCCGGCGGCCGCACGCCGTCGCCCGCGCACTCGTTGGGGCCCGGCTACGCGCGCCACGAGATCGAGGGCATCGGGGGCGTCGTCAAGACGAAACGCCTCAGCATGGTCAAGGTGGGCGCCTGCGTGCCCGAGTGGGAGGACGAGAAGAACGAGGGCAAGATCCTGAGGCGTGAGGTGCAAGGGGCGGCGAGGAGCTGGTGCGGCTGGTGCTGGAGAGTGATCCCCGGCCAGAAGGACCGCGAGAAGACGCGGGAGATGGTCATTCGATGAGATGGCTCGGTGCGTACAGGCGCACAAGGAGCCCCTCAGCAGTTGGGCAACGTACACATCTATAAGGGGGTGTCCATAGGCGGTATTATCTGGGCGGAAGGGGAAAACGAGACAGACAGGCCCCATCGGGTCTGGAAAGAGGTAAACAGGCTGCCGACTTTGTCAGGGTGGCAATTCGAGCCAAAGTTGGCAATAAGTAATGTGTCGCGGTTATTCTTGAGACTATATAGCAAGTGGCGGGAGGGAGCACACGGTGCCATGACACCTGGGTGTGCAGTCTGCGTCTAGAAAATGGCACAGAACCAGCTCCAAGCCAGGTCACCCTCGTCGTAATGACGTATTGCGCAAGGCAGGGCGTAGTCTCGGCTCATCGTGGGAGTTTTTACATTGAAATTGATGTTACAGTAGGTAGAGGGGGGGGGGAGGCAAGGAGTCCACCGGCAAAGAGAATATTGCCCTGTGTCCATGTACCCGCCCAAAGCTACCAAAGTCTGGCTTGGCCAAATCTAGGTTTCCTAGGTACTTAGGAGGTCCTCTGCCACTCTTGTCCAGAGCAACCCTCGTGCGTCGTTTATGCGCGTGATTGTGCAGCGACCGTGATTTCGTACAGCTCTCCATCATCTTGCCCAGGTGTGTCGTATGGGTCCTCTCCGCCGCAGCACGTCCATCCCCGCTGCCCCGTTCGGTAACGCGGTTCCCATGGACACGGCTGCCCGCTGGTCGACAGGGGGCGGCGGTGGCGGCGAACAGACGGGCAGGGCCGTCCCGCCCGGCCACCAGAATAAGCGTCTTATAACTCGCCCCGCAGCAGCATGGCCCTCCGCTTCTGCCTCTCCTCGCGGGCGTTGCGCCGGATGGGGCCCCACCGGGCCTTGATGGCCTCGAGCCGCTTCTTCTCCTCGGCGCGGTGCTCGGCGCTCGCCTTGCAGCACATCATGACGAAGAGCTTGGAGCACTGGAACTTGTCGGCCAGGGCGGCGACGCTCCACTTGGCGGGGTTCTCGGCGCGCAGGCGGCGCATGTCGGCGACCTGCTCGCGGGTGACGTTGTAGGCGGGCGTGGGGACCTGGCGGGCCGGGTCGAGGGCGGGCGCGGCGGCCTCGGGGCCGCGGGCGCCCGTGGGCAGGTCGGCCGAGGCGCGCAGCAGGCTGGTGAGGTTGGCGCGGCGGCGCGGGTCCGTCGGCGGCAGGAACTTGAAGGGCGTGTTGAGGACGCTGGGCGCCGCCGCCGGCGGGTTGAAGACGACGTGGTTCGCCGCCGCCTCGCTCGGCAGGAAAGATTCGTGCGCCCGGATCTTGAGGGCCCGCCCCGTGCGCGGCCGCGTCGACTGCAGACGGACCTGCTGCTGCTGCTGTGGTGACGCCGCCGCCGCCCGCCGTGAGGCCGGGCCCGTCAGCGATCGGAGGAGCGGTCGAGCGGTGGCCTCCATCTTTCGAGCTGTCGCCGGGGGGTGGGTGTGGCGGTAGGTGGGCGGGGAGCGTCACAAGGCGCTCCGGGAGAGATGGGGGGAGGGGGCGGAGGAGTCAGCCCAAGGACCAAGGCCGCCTTGATTTTTCTGTCGTGGGGTGGCGGTGGCGGTAGTGGTGGTGGTGGTGGCGATGGTTGGATGGGTGGGAGAAAATCAAAAGAATTGACTCCTCCTGCGGCACCGGGCACCTGAAGCTAGAGCTAGAGCTTCCCGTCTCGTCTCGACTCGGATGACCCGTCGGCGGCGATAGCCTCACCTCGCGATTGGAAGGTTTCGCTGGAGAATGCAACTTTTGTGCGGATGAACCGTCGGGCCGGAAACACCCACGGCGCGGGGCGAGTGGATCCCGCTTCTCACGTACCTGCCGGCCGCACCCGTTACGGCTGTCGATACCTAAGTAGGTACTTCTTTAAGTGGTTTATGCACCTGGATGAATGGAGTCCATGAACGGTTTGTGCAGGGACATGCGTGGATATGTAGACACAAAAGCGATCCGGCCGCCGGGGCCCAGGCTCGTGGACACTCGCCACTTGTTACGCGCGTGAAAGTACCCAAATGTTCCTCAGCACCTCTACATACCTAGGTATTGAGAACCGTGAAAGTGTCCAGTAAGTACTTACCCTACCTACGCGTACATTTTGTGGAATGTTAGGTAATGCCCGCGGACAGAGTAGGTACATACACACTGTTCGTTGGCCCCCAAATAGATCTCCCTGTGCTTCTCGGTTCTATCAAGCTCAGTACATAGGTGTCACAGTAGCAAACCCAGATGCTTCTATCTTCCCTCCAAAGCCCTGGCCATTGTTCACAACCTGACTAGGCTGCGCCAGGACCTCAAAGCTCTCACGTGAACGTGACCGAAGGGCCCCCCCCCCCCCCCCCCCCCCCCCGTCTCTGCCCGGATTTTGTCTAGACCCCTGATCGGCGTCGTCGAGCCAAGCCCGACCTTTTTTTCGATCAGCGGGCTGGGGATCAGCTTTCGAATTGGAACCCCTCCTGGTTCTCCTGGAATCTCCAATCGCAAGAATGCCTCACTGCCCTGTGACGTACCCCCCCGGCTCATTTCCCGCGGGCTACCGTCGTGAGCTAACGGTGTAGGCGATGGGCACCTGAGGGCTGAAGAGTGCCGGGTGGTACAAAGTGGGATGGTGTCAGGAACTCGAATGGGAAGTTAGTGCTCGCCATCACCGGCGAGGAACTGGCCATGTGGTGTGCCGGCCTTCCTTGGCCTCCAGCTGGAGGGGTCAGCCCGATGCTGGTCGGGCTAGCAGGTAATCAATCACTGGCCGATGGCTTTAGTTGAACCCCGTTGCCCGCTTCCTTGCACCAACCGCCCGGTATGTAGCAGCAGCAGCAGCAGCAGCGTACTTCTCTGACGATCCGGTTGTTCTCCCAGGGTTCCAGGGCGCTCGGCAAACCGGAGACTGGCTGGCCGAGAGGCCTCTGCCAGCTACTCGGTGCCTGGTGTGGTGCTCCTGGAAGAGAAAGGTACATAGGAGCAGTTAGTTGGTTGCAGACCATGGCTTGTCCGGGTGGCTGAGACGGCCCAGGCGGACTTGCCGTAGTAATCGGGCAATGTGTATCGTATCCATCCGGGATGTGTATGGTGTGCGTGTGCGTGTATGTATGCGCATGCATGGGATGCATGCAGCAACAGGCAGCGCAACACACCAGCTGCATCAGTGCTCCCCTCCATCCCCCCCCCCTTTCCCCCGGCGCTGTGGCAGGGCGCCGACCCAGGCTGTGCCAGACGGGACCTACTATTCTCCCATCTCGGCTGTTTCTTGCATGGGCAACAGGAGACGGCGGATAGATTGAAAAGAGGCACAGAGTTTGCATGGAATTCATGCGAAGCCATGTGTTGTGACAGGCCCAATCAGGCATCACGGGACGGCTCTTGAGACCCTCCCCACTCTGCCACCACCTTGATTCTGCCTCCTGTCTTCCCGGTTGGGTTGGCACTTGACGGGCCTCCGTCACCGATGATCCAAGGGTCCCGAACTTGGAAACGACCGCCGTCTGCCAAAAGCCAGGAACGGGCAAGGACCCCTCCATCGTCATCTTATTACCTCAAGGGCCACATCCAGACGCCTCGTCGGGCCTCAATCAGAGGCCGCGCAGCGCATTCGGAAACGCTCTAATTATATGGCCGGGCAGACTGACGTGCGCTCGTCCCCCATCAGGCCGGGCCCCTGCTCCGGATGTGACTATATCGCTTTCTCCCGCCGCCCATGGGCGATTACTTACCTACCTACCTCTTACCTGCGGGTTATAAACGTGCTCCAACCTGTTCGTAGGATATCTATCTACATACATATGTAGTAGGCATCGTCCGCACTCCACCATAGCCCACCGTCGTCATCAGTTGGCCTCCAGTCCTCCCACCTCGACCACATCAAAAACAGGGACAACAACCACGACGCTTGGCCGGTTCCTCTTGGGTCGCCGTCCTATTGCCTGCTTAGCTCCCATACTTTCGCCCCTCTCCATCCTTCAGCTGTCCTCCTGAACGAATAAGCCCGCGCGCCGATATACTCCTGGCCCAATCGCCCCAACCGCCCAACTATCAGCATCAAGTCCCAAAAGGCCCGCATCACGTCCCGCTATCTCGTGCCAGCTGGGGTTCGCATAGCGCCGGGTCGGTCGATTCTGTATTTAGAAACAAAAAAGACCTGGTCTCGACCTTGCTCTCTGTGCAATCGGCCGCTCCTACTGCGACAGGAGCCCCAAACCCAAAACGACGAAAAGGCCATTGTTGAGCGCCCCAATCGCAAAAAAGAACTCGCGAGGTTGAAAAAAGACACCGCAAGTGCAGACAGACCCTGCGCGGGCTTTCAACGACTCCGGTTTCCCCCTCTTTGCTATTGACATCCAAATCTACCTCCTCTATACGCATCTCGCCTGCTCCGAATTATACAGCAGCACGGGCAGTCAAGCAATTGCCGCTTGTCCACGATCGGTGACCGACGCAGCCAGTGACGCGATACCGGCCAGTAGATCCTCGAGGCCCGGGCACGAAAAGCGGCAGGACAGGGAAACGATCGCATGCGGTCTTGCGTCTTTCCGCATCTCACCTACTGCGGGAATCATCATCATCGTCCGGGTCGTTTTCTTGGCTGAAAGGGCCCCGTTGGTGCCCCATCCAGGCCCGTCCCCCCGCGCGCCCATTCTCCAATTGCGCACCGGCGTTTAGCCACACACATACTGTGACATACGCACGCACGCACGCACACACACACACACACACACACAGCGAAGTTCAGGTAAGCGTCCTTGCTCTCTTTCGTCTTCTCTCCCAATTTAGCCCAGGCCCGCCCGCCCTGGCTCTTTCTGCCGCCTCGCGTTGTTTGGTCCCTCCCGCCTGCCCGCTCCCCCGTTTCCGTTTTTTCTCTCGCAGTCCCGTGTCGTCTTTCCGCCCTCAGTGCCAACCTGCGTCCACCTGCACTCGTGCCCTGCCTTGGAAATCGAGGGGGTGGAATATTCTCGCGTCACCTGCCCACATCACCACCCGGCGCTTGTCAGCTTCCACCCGGGCGCTTGTCGTCGTCTCCTTCCTGCCCACCCCCACAATTCCCATCGTGTTACTGGGTGGGACGACTATCGCAGGCTCCGTTGTTTCGTTTGGAACACCCCACTGATCTCGGCTCAGCGACCCTTATTTACAGGTGGACTGCCGCTCCCCCATACTGCCACCTCGTCCTTGACTCAGCTCAGCCCAGCATCAACCAGCCACGGTACCACCCCCAGCAAATCCCGCCATCATGAGCCTGGCACCCGCCGCAGATATTCGCAAGAACCCCGTCGCTGCCCGCGACTCGACCGACTGCTCTACCCCCACCCCCAGCGAAAGGGCCGCTCACGTCGAGTCCGCTAAGGACGACTCCAAGAAGAAGCGCAGTCTATTTGGCTTTGGGAAGAAGAAGGCATCCGAGAAGGCCGTCCCGGACGCGTCGGCCAAGTCGGAGTCGAGCATACAAGACACGCCGCTCGCTCGAGGCATGTCACAGCGGTCTTCGGCCGCGACCTCGCCGGGGCTGGCGGACGCGCCGCACATGGTGCCGGCGTCGCCCGGCCGGGGCGGTGTCTACTCGGCCTCCCCCCGGGTTGCCTCCCCTGCCACATCGCAGATTTTCGAGCGGGACGTGCAAGAAAGCGCCGCTGCCATGCCCAACTCGCCTGCCATTCCCTCCCACATCCAGGTGGAAAACCACATCCCCCCAGCGTTGGATGCCACTTCGGAAGCCATCACCGACGGCCGCCTGGACCCCGACAGCGTCGAAATTGTCACACACGCCTCGCATCAGCCTGCTTCCGCAACAGTAGCCGGAGGTTCCTCCATCTACGAGACGCAGTCCAGCTCCTGGGTGGACGAGCTGCAGTCGCTGGCCGAGAAAGAGGAGGCCGCCTCCAACTACGGATCTCTCGACTCGGCCGATGTGCGTCGCCTGAGTTTCATCTCCTTTGCCGATGTTGTCCAAGCCGAGCAGTCCCACGGTGTCGGAGCGAGCAGCCGGGAGTCGGTACACATACCTGGCCTCACCTCTCTCTCATCCGCCGGTGTCAATCGCTCGCCGTCGCCCATTCGTTCGCCCATCTCGTCCCAAGGTGCCGAAACCTCACCGCCGACAAGTAAATCAGGCTCTATCAGGGGCTTGGACATGTCCCCGAGCAGGAAACCCATCGGCAGCCCCACCTCGGGCCATCAGATCCTGGGTGCTGGAAACAGCGGCGACCTGAACATTGAGACAATGTCCCAAGCCTTGAGGCGTACCGGGAGCGCCGACTTGAGCGGTGCACGGAGCTTGCCTATCAGTCCTATTGAAGGCATGTCTCGTTAGAAGCGGGCCAGCTCTCGGGTCTCCTCTCCGGCACCCAGTGATTGGCAGCAGAGAGAGGATCGGAGAGGATCCACGAATTCAACTCCTGCCATTGTTTTGTCACACTACTGAGCGAAGCAATCGGAGCTTGCGGTTATGGATACCTGTTTGACGGTTTGGAAGGCGCCGGGGGTTTGACTTGGGCTGCCCGGAGTTGGTTTGGGCCGAGATGATAATGCGGTTTGAGCCATGTCAGTACATGTTACTGGTGGCAAGATGATATGTGATGAGAACGCGGTGTCTTCAATTCTTCATTATGGACCTTTCACGGTCACTTTACGCCGGGGGGGAAGCGCAAGATTGTTTGGGTTTTTTTTTTTTCGACATTATTCTGCAAATATTCCCCATTGAGCGTAGAAAGGAATGGATGCGAGGTACAGTACAACAAGACTGCTCCTATTTACATTTTATGTAGGGGCGAGAGGGAGGTTTGACTAAAGAGAGCGGTTCATGATGCTTAAATGGATGGTGATGCTGTGGCTAAATACCTACCTACCTACCTAGCTAGCCATCATTGGGCCTGCCTTCTGCTTATGGTCCTAAATTGAATCAACCATCTAGCACCCAGACGTGTCTTAACCAGCTTTATTGTACGTGCAACTTTGTGTGCACAGGCGTGGATAGGAACGAATGTGGTTGACGAGGCCCTCTTGAATCTTTCATGAGCGAAGGGAAAGCCACTTGGAACTTCTCTCCTGACCCTATTTCTCGACGGGAGAATACTAACGGCTATCTCACTCGCGCCGCCTGAGCCATATGTATAAGACAAGGCAGTTTACAGTCCATGGGACACCAAAGGAGTTTTGAGGAGTTTTGGAAAGGCGCCGTAGCGCGCGGCCTTCAGTCCAAACAAATACGAACTACCTCACCCCGTGCCCCCGAGGAACTCATTCGGCTATCGACCCGAGGGGATTGCTACTGTTAGAAAGGATTGAGCACCCTTCTCATTGTTGATTCTACCGTTCTCTGTGGCTATATGCCCTGCTTCTGTTGGGCATCGCCCCTCCTCCCCCTTACAAAGCAGACACTGGCCATATCCCACCCCTTGGAAGGGTCGTAACTCCAGATATTTCTCCATATCACTCCATTGGCCGATGCCAAACCAAAGATGGGAAAGAATATGATGATACACACCTGGTAGACGTACATGTTCGTCCGTGTACCTAAAATTCTATGAGAGGTGTGCATTTCGCCACACTCAAGCAAGCAGGTGGTGGGAATAGTGTAGTCGTGCCTTTTCAAAATTGACAGAATATGTACACGATTGTTTCGGGTTTCTTAAGTTCGATGTACAATGGATCCCTTATCATGCCCAACACTGGCTACCGAACGCGATTTGAATACTGGCATATGCCAGCTCGGTTGCATCCTATGCTTTTTTTGCCCGGCAGCATTCTTCTTCACGTGGCTACGGCCCGATTTGCTAAACCAAAAAACGTATGCTATGGCCCCGTGAAGTTGGAATTGAACCGTAATTCGGTCAAGTCCGTTGCGTCTGTCTAGGTGGTCGTATAGTGTTGGAATATCTGTGTTCTCTCTCTGCCTCCCCCAGTTAACCCACATTGGGTCGACCTACCAAGGGATTTGATGGCTACTGGAAAGGGGTTATGCTTCACTTCGATCGTAACAGCGCGTTGGGTCACGGTCTTCCGACCTGTGCGTAAGGTCTGCGCAGTTCGCGTAGTTGTGGGGTGTGTATATGGGGGCGGGATGGTGGATGTATTCTGTGTGATGCTACTTGGAAAGGATTGGGAATGGCCTTTTCGGGCTGTTATCCGTATACTTATCCAATGGCGGCGTCTACCAGTCTCTGTACTGTACTCTATGTGCCGTGACTCCAGCATGTATAGACATTCAAGGATTGATAGTGCCGCAAGTTCGATTTACGAAGTAATGGCCTCGATCCCCTGTGCATCCATACCCTACGTGTTTCGCACAAGATTTAGCCATTTAGCCCCGTGTTACTGGGGATAATTTCCTCATTATGAGCTTTAGTAATCTTGCCATGCGTAATCTAGCCAATTTGCCGAAGTTTCTTAGGGTGACATATGACACAACTATTAGCATACGAGGGACACTCGGCGGCAGGCTTAATCGTCGGAAATATTTAATTCTCAGAAGATCACCGTCCCTCCTACGCCCGTAATAACTACCGAGACTCCTTTTGGGCGCGGTATCGTCACCCATTTCAGCGGCGCCGTGCCGCGCGTTGGCCTCGTTAGCGGGTTGCGTTGGAAGTTAGGAAGGAATCAATGGATAGTCGTCACTCTATGATGATGCCGACATCCACCGCCTTGTCCGACTCTTTAATTTGGTACATCGGAAGGGCCCAACCGACGGACTTTATGTCTCTATCCCGTTCCTGCGTCTGTGCCAATCCTTGGCGGGCTTGACGGTGGCAGTGCCGCCTCGGCAGTCGACGAGGATGATGCCTAGACAACAACCATGGCGAGCTCGCCCAGAGCTGTCACGTCTGTGCATCGGAGGACGACAGGGCACCGGTGGAAGGGTCGTATCCCTTGCGCGAGCCCCGCCGGGGTTTGTTACATTGAGCACGCCGAATTTATGGTCCCAAGGCGCGGCCGTGGTTCCCAAGACACCTCAACGTCCCGCTGCTGCCGCGAGGGCCTCGAACGTCGTCGGATCATGTTTGCGGATGACCCAACCCACCGGCCCAGCGAGGCTGGTATCGCCATCGTACAAGTGCCAACTTTGGTTCCAAAGTCAGGCTGAGACAGGGCCACCGGATCGGGTCCCAGCTGAATGGGTAAGCAGTCTGACTGGTCACCAGACTAGGGCATTGTACGGGTTGCCGGAGGACGCCCCGTCTCGTGCGTACCATGTGACGTTGCTTACACTGGGCTGGTACATATCATGAGGTTGCTGACCGGGTTCTGTGCACCGTATGTCGGAGAGGCCTGGGTCGCTGTTAGCCTGGAACATCCTGGTGCCGTATTGGTCTTTGGTTCAAGGTATAGGTGACCAATATTGAGCACATCGCGCTTTCATCGAACCGTCGCCTCCCCGCCAGCCTATACGGCCGGGGGAGGGGGGAGGGGTCGTAGGTAGCACACGATGCGGCGTGAGCGTCTAGTTTTCCGATAAGGCGTCCCACGAGCGGACCTGGCAAGACGGTTCCACTTGGACGGAAGCTCAGCCGAGGCTCCCGCTGCTTAGCATATCCCAGGGGAAGCAGGCTGGCAGGATGGACGCGTACGTTCACTCGGAGCGACTGATCCGCGGAGCAAGAGAGCGAGCTGGACGAGGGTTCAAACTACACGGCACTACCAATTGTAGTACACCCGGTTTATACGACTAAGGTCAGGGTCGGGGCAGCGATCGCCGTCAGCTGGTGAATAGGCAGAGAAAGAAGCAAAGAGGAAGGCCGGGCCAGCCCCGACCGCTTGGGTCCCTCGACCCGACAAGTCGGCGAGCGGGCGTTTGTTTGGCAATGGGGAATTGGGCGGTCCAGCTGCCAGCCTGCCGAGGGAGGGCGCGCCGGCTCACGCTACCCGACATGCCATCGGGTTTGGTTCCTGGTCATGCTCAGGTTCCAACAGGGTGGACAAGCCCTTGCGCCGGGAACTCTCCGTGCCTCTCGATTGGAATGGAAAGCATCCGATGCTTGGCACCGCCTCGAGGGCCTGGCGGTTGGCGCGTCCCGGCTACGGAATCCAGGCACAGGGTCGCATCCGTTTGCTTCGAAGCCGCTCCCCCCGTGCCATGGATCCTCCAGAGCCAAGATCCCTGCAGCGGCCGGCCAGGGAGAGAGCGAGATGAGATGCTGCAGTCGAGAGCCGAAGAATGACCCCGGAGATGACGGCCATGGGGTCCTGCCACCAGGCGTCGGCACTTCTCGTGTGTGAAACAGAATGCTACGCTGACTACGGCCTGCTGGGCCGAGACAGCAGGCCCCGAGACACAGGGAGACGGCCGGGGACGGGGAGGGGTGCCAACGACGGTATCATTGCGACTGTTCAGTTTTCAATAGTCGCGGGCGTTATGGGGACGGCCCAGCGCTGGACGACCCAAACAAACATCCATCCACAGGGAGGGACAACACTTGGACTGGAGTCAGACTGCCCGACACGCGGCGTCGATGCCAAGCCAGGGCCCACGGCAGCTGAAGGAACCATCCATGCCCCGTTAGACCAAGGCCCGAGTTCATGAGTAAGGATGGATGCGGCCAAGCCAGCAAGCCTGAGTCGGGAAGCATCTTGCCTGCCCGCAAGAGCGAGAGCCTCGTGGTGAGGGCTGACGGACCGACGACCTAGACGGGCAAGTAAAGGAAAAAAAAAAAAAAAAAAAAAAAAAAAAGCCGAGACCTGGTATTTCCCTTGTGCCCTAGCGGGCGAGGAAGGATGCTGTACCCTGTCCACCCGGGGTCTGGGACGCAAGCTGGCGTGTCCGTACGTACGGGGAGCAGGCAAGCGTGTATTACATCCATACCTCATGTTGAGTACATGCTTCTTATTGTTCACGGCGGTCTTGGCGGGCCGCAGACAGGCACAAACATTAATTACAAGGACCTGCCTAGCGACTTTGCCATATGCCGAGCACAAAGTGGCTGTGGTGACTGACTGCAGGTCGATAGGGGAACGACTGCGGGCTTTGCATTGGGAGGGAGGGTTGCATGCGTCTCGACGCTCGCAGCACAGCAACCGACTTCCATGCAGGGCGCACATTCCATGCATGACGGCGCCTGCAGTACCTGCTTGCTTTCCAAACGAGTATGTAGGTACCTTTACGAGAGCAGCATCTCGACGGCGCCGCGGGATGCTCGCTCGTGCTTGGCAGGAGAGGGGTAGTGGTGGTGGCCGGACGGGCTGGACAGGGAGGTCGGGTTATTACCGGGGACTGGGCTAGACAGATGGATGTATGAGGTAGGCAGGTAGGTAAGCAAGAGGAGGTATGCATTGATTGTCTCGCCTTACGGCTTGCCGTGTCCAATATCCGCCCGTACGAGGAGGCGTCGTTCCCGGAACGCGCTACCTACGTGTCGGGCGCGCTGGCAACGAGCCTCTCTGGCGCTCTCTCCCTGCGGGTCGGACCATCCGTCCCTGAAGTTTGGGTAGACACCATGAACACGCAAGGCAGCCCTGGCGTCGGGTATGTGTACATTGGCGAGCGAGCCACCTACGGATGTATGTATGGGCACTTTCGATGAATCAGGACGGCCGGGTGGGGAGGGGGGCGCGCAGTGTCGAATCTTGGGACTCGGAGAATTCGATTGGTGGCATGACACCTGCGGAAACGCCACGGGCTTTGCTTCGTTCCAGGGAGGGGGGCACGACGCCCACAGAATGTCCGTAGAGGCTTTCTGGAAGCTGGCAGGGCGCCGCCAAGCGAGACACCAGACCACAAGACACGAGGCCCTGGCCAGGTTCCAGGGGGCAAAAGCAACTTCGGACAAGGCCCCCCCCCCCCCCATCCCATTCATCCAGCGGTAAATCCATGTATGTGCGTTACGCACGTAGGTAGATGTGTGCTGTACACCGATTGCTTACGGCGCACACGGAGGGTGACGATATACGATATCCAAGCCCCGGCCGGGGGCCCGATGGGTAGGTAGGTATGTAGGTATACTATCCAGCCTCGACGGAAGCCAACCGTTTGTCTATCGACGACGGCTTCTCTCTCTCGCCCACGCCGCGCCCCCGGGCCAGCACGGAACTTCCCAGGCGCCGTCCGTACACACACGACTGTCTGCCGCTTGCCTCTTTGTGCTGCTGGGGCCGCCCTCAACCACCGATGCGCCTTGGTTCGTACCGGACGTGATCGTACCTACGTACATCCGTGTCCGCGTAAACCGACATGGCATTTGTTTTGGCGAGTAGGGCCCGGGGGAGAGGGGGGGGGGTCACGGCCAGAACCGGCGGGCAGCAGTGCGCCGCCCTATGTAGATGGGCTTCCTGTGTGGTATGTAGGTAGGGTAAGGTAGGAAGGAGGTAGAGAACGAAAAACTAACTGCCTTCCGCCGCCCCCCCCTCCCCTCCTCCCCTATGGACCCCACGCCCCGAGCCGACAAACGTTTAATCCAGCGCGCGAGAGCCCATGGCTCGCCAGGCGCGCGGGACAGGCCCGACGCGATTGGCACACACTGAAGCCGTCAACCATGGATCTCTTCGGGACGGACGGTCGCCGTCCGTCCTCTGCACGCCCCGTGTCCCTCTCAGCCCCCCCCCGGCCCGCTACATAGCAGGACCGGACTGGCATGCTGGCGTGATATCCAACCCGTGCTCTGCGGGCGTAGAGCGACGCACAGGGTGCTTGCTCTCTCCACTGCGCGTCCAAAGCGCCCAGTTGTTCCCCCCCCCCCCCTTCCCCTCCCTTTTGGGCTCATTGCCCGGGACCCAGGATGCAGTATCGCGGGGGGGGGGTAAACAGTCAAGAGGTGGCCGTCGAGGGAACAGCAGCGCCTAACCGAGGGATGAGGGCGTTGAGGTTGCTTTCCCCGGGGCGGATGGACGGATGGGAGTATAGGAACCTCGGAAAGGTCTGCGGGCTCAAGGATATATTTGTAAGTGGTTGGACGGACGGACGGACGGACGGACGAACGGATGCGGGTGGATGGATCCGTGAAGAGGCCGTTCTGCCCGTCCCAGCAAGAGCTCCCAGGTATGTGTGTAACAAAGGCCCCGGTATTCATCTATCCATCGGCGGAAGACGTACAAACAAACGAAACGGTCCATACCAACCAACGCTATCAGTACCCCTATAGAGACCGTGTGAACATAGATATGGAAGCATCAAACTTGTCTACATGTCAACCTCGCTCTCCGGCACCGCTTGCCCGGCAATTGCTGCATACCTCCCCGCCATCCGAGTGCCGTACTTACGTGGTCTGCTCCTGTTTTTTTTTTCTTCCTTCCACCCAAGCCTGACAACCCTCGCTTCAGTTCCTTTCGGATTATTGGCCAGCTCCCGCGCCAACCTGACACCGTTAGTCTGGCGTAGTTGCAGAACTCCTATTGCGTTACCAACCTTGTTCCTAATTTAGGACCATTATGTCGGCATCTCCACGACCTGCGCTGGCCAACCGTTAGTTCCGTCAACCCTTCCATCCCTCCGGCCCTTGGGCCCGCCCTTCTTTTCCGTTTCGAGCCAGTCGCGCGCGCTCTGGTGATTCTTCCAATCCCTCTTCCCTTCCGGGGGGTCCCAGACCACCTGCGGCGTTGTCTCCCCGGGGGTTTGCTGGGCACAGCGTGTGTTGATCAGTGCCGGACAGCACAGACGGGCGTTGTTATCGTTGTTATCGTTGTTATCGTTGTTATTGTTGTTGTTGTTGTTGTTGTTGTTGTTGTTGTTGTGATTGTTGTTAGGATGCGCCACTGTTGCGCCCTCCCTCCCACCTCGGACGAGTGAGCGAGCGGGCGAGTACCGCTATAGGCACTACCACTGGGCTTTCCGGCTTCGAACCAATACGCAGTACATTCCACGCCCAAGGTGGGCGCCGATCCCCAAGTCACTTACTTACTATATGAGACTATGTAACGTGCCCGGTGGTGAGAGATGGAGGGCATTAAAGGGGCGATCCCTGCCGGGCTCCATCACGGCGCCGAGACGCCCATGGACCTATCAGTCCCCAATGTCGTGGGTACATGCGCCTCAGCAAAGAGTGCATTAGTCGGAAAGAGACAGCTTGCACGCAACCAGCATGGGCACTGCCCGAGGAACTGCCTGAACACACACACACACACACTCTCTCTCTCTCTCTCTCTCTCTCACTCGTCGCCTCGTCGCTCGCCCGTGATGCGCTGTTCGTTACCCCAAATGCAGACCCAACCCCTGAAGTCGTCGCCACGGCGAGATGGGTCCGCGAGGGCCCGATATGTCAAGTCCCATGCCATATCCCGATCGTGATCCTCGTAATCTCAGCCTTTCCAGTCGTTTCCGCCCTCGCCGCCTTCCCGGCCTCCAGGCGCAGCGACGGCCCCCTCCCCCCCCCGGTTTGCTGGCTGGAGCTGTATACTCGCTTCCGCCACCAGCCACCACGGCCGAACATCGGTAGCGTGGGGCTGCTGTAGACACGCACGCCATGAAGCATACTTCACACTTGGCTGGGAGGCTGCTTCGCGGCCGGGCATGGCAGCCTGCTGCTGCAAGACATCGTAGGCAAGTAAAGTAGGCCGGTCGGTATATGGAGCAGATGGCGACCAGAAGCAAGGGATGTCGTCTCTTGTTGGACGCATTCGTCCTTCTCCGCACGTAACGGCCAGCCAAGGCTTCCATGCAGCCATGTCTGACCCTTCCAATCTAGTCCCGTCGTGCTGGCGGCCTTCACGGCTTTGTGTCTTCTTCCCACTACCGGCTTCGCCGGCTGGTGGGTATCGTCTGGGCTTGGCGAACGTGCTCTGTACTCCGTAGTGGTGCATAAGTTGCGAAGTTTCGGTGAAGATCGAATGCGGGCCAGAGAGCCAGCACGTCGCAGTGGGGAGGAATAGTCGTGGAAAACCTCCAAAATGCCCCGCACAACATGGACCTGGAAATCACGGGTGGGTGCTATAGGCCCACGGGTGGTGAGGCCACGCGCAAGATTGCCTTGTAAGTAGGCAGTACAAGTACCCAGGGCCGTAGCCGCTCATTCTAGCCGTGAAGCTAGCGGAGGTTTGGAGGAGATCTCGGGACCATTTGGTATCGCAAGCGTGGGCGGGAAACCTGACTACATATGTCAGGATGAAAGGCTGGGCGCGCTCTGTTCCAGGACGGAAACGGGCCCGCCGACGAAAAGCTACGGGCCGACGCGAAGGGGGGGGGGGGGCGGAAAATTGCCCTTTTGCCATCCAGGTAATTAAGCCGGCGGCCAATCGACTCGCCAGGGAGGGGAGGAGGAGCTTCGAGGTTTGCTTGAGACTTCCCAGTTCGTCGCGATGGGAATCCGACAGCCGCCCCAATCACCTCGGTTAAAGAAGCGAGCCGACAGGTTGAGATGTATGGAGGTGAGTATGTATCCAGCTAAGAAAGTTCTCAGGGAGCCGGGTCACAACGAGACGCTACATGGCTGCACGATGCAGGTGCGCATTGGTACCGACAGGGTCACGACGCCCATCTTCCACCTACCTAAGTACCTAGGGCGAGGTCTCGGACGGAGGGCCTTATGGGCGTGCCGGCATTCCCATCATTCATGGGTTTACTCGATCTACGAGCCGCTCAGTTGCCCAACTGCCTAGGTAGGCAGTTGAGTATGAAGAGGGCGTCCTGGTTCGTTTAGACTGCCAAGTGCTTGGGCCAGTGATCTAGGCGTTGCGGATCGCCAGCTAACGGGGAGGAGGGACCACGGTTGATAGCCCAAACCCGGGCCAGATGAGTATGGATGGATGTACCCGGGGGGGGAGCAAGCAGATGGCCTCCCGTACTGTGGTAGCTGAGCTGGAGGTGGTTATCACCACCTACGTCCGTCCGTCCGCTTGTTTTGGAGACGGGCAGGTGAATCGAAGAGAAAGGGGTGCCAGATAATCCATAGTAGGTAGGTACTAACATATCCATGCGGCGGCAAGGTGCCCGTATAAGAGCAACCTCCAACCTGACCCAGGTGTTTGAGGGGCTACACCCAGTCTTCCATGTCAAGAGTCTTTATATCTAATCCATTTTGGGAAGGAAGATGCCGACACTCTTATTGATTGCTGCCCATCGTCCCATACCTACTACATACCTATCATCCGGTATTCAGGGACGACGCAAGAAGTAGGTACTTTAAAGGTAAGTATGGATGTACCTGCATATTGACGCCATGTACATAGTTCTAGTAGAGGTAAGTAAGTATATATATATATGTGTGTGTGTGTGTAGGGAAATGGGTAGTCAGAGTCGTTCAACAGGAGAGAGGGCGAGGTATTGAGGTTAGTATATTCGAGAGCCCGGCCCAACGTTGATGGTGCCCATCTCATGGATTGTCGAAGGAGGAGGGGGGGAGGGGGAGATGGATGTGACGGATGGGAGTCAGATGATGGGCCTCGTCGGGAATAAGCTTCGGAGAGGCACATCGACCCTACGGATGACTAACATTTTAGTACCTAAGGAATATGGAAAGCAGGTTGGAAGAGAGGGAGGCGTAAAGGACGGGAGCTCAGCTCATTGAAACAATGGATGAGAGGTATCCCATCCCATTGGATGCCATGTACTGTGTACATGATTCGCTAGCAGCCGTTGCACCGGGGGCATGCGTACACTTGCCCTCTCAGGCCGTGGCTGTTGTTGTCAGGCTGCCAGGGTGGGATGGCCATCCATGTCGGGCCAGGCCAGGCACCCCAGCGCTCCCAGGGCTGCCACTGCCAGGGCCACCCAGGGCTGCCCAGGGCCGCCCACCACCACTTCGTACCCTACACACCTCCCATACCTCGCATCCCTCCCATTGGCATTGATCCCATACCACGACGACGACCTCCACCACCACACAATTGGCCATACAGCTTCGTCTCCTGCCAGATACTCGTACCCCTGGCGGCGAAGCTCACGCGCTCGCTGCCGCCTCCCGCTACCTACTTCTACTGCCGGCTGCTGCTGCTTACTTCCAGCCCTGCAGCTTGCGGCTTGCATCTGCTTCCCACCCTGCCACTCACCCCCCTCCAGCCCTCGCGCCCAACCAACAGCAGGGCCGTCCACTCCGTCCGGTGCAGACTGGAAGGAAGACGGGCAAGGCAAGGCAGGCAGACCGACCGACCGCCCCGTCAGCAACGACGGGCTACTACTACTTACTACATACCTGCCTACTGTACCTACATACCGACCGAGCCAGAATCCAAGGCGCGCGCCCACCCCCCGCCGCGACCACGGCCGCCCAAACACCCATATTCCACAGCCAATCCCACCCCCGGGATCGTGCTCGGGGCCAGTCTGTCGGCCGTAGGAAATTTCCTGGCCGTCTTGTCATACGTCCAATCTCGAGTGCCGGTGCCCGCTAACCCAGCTGATTCCACGTGCCCTTGTGTCAAACCAGGGACCGACGCATTCCGGGACGTGAGAGGTGACGGTAATGCCATAGGTGCCGTGGAATATACCCCCCTCCCCGAGCCGCAGCAGTCCTACATAGGCCCGAGAACCCATTGGTAGCCCGCTCTCGCCTTCTCGACGTGAGCCTCGCTGCCCGTCCTTCCCCCCCGACCGGCTCTGTGGGATTATGCACCCGAGACTGCCGTTGCATCGCCGCCGTCCGCACCAACCCCCCCAGCAGCAACAGCAACACCAACACCAAGCGGCAGCACTGCCAGCACCACCAGCATCAGCACCCTCGCCCGCCGCCTTCGCAACCACTCGGCCCGCGCCCACGGTCCTCGACGCCACCCCCCCAGGCTCTCTGCTTCTGCCCCAAGAATGCTAGTCTTGCGGTGGAAGCAGCTGCTATTCTCGAAGAGAAGTCGCGACTTCTGACGAGGCGACGCCGCCGCCGCCGCCGCCGCCGCCGCCGTTAGCCACCGACCTGAAATCCCCGGGCGCCGAAGACGAAGCGAACCGCCCACCCAGCTGTCGGGATCCTGCCGTCGAAAGAGTTGGGTTTCCGCGGTGCACCACACGCTCCCTTGCACGCCGACATACATACTGAACGAACACGACATAAGCTTCAGCTGACCCACCCCCCGTCTATGGTCCTGTGCGAACCCGCGAGCGCCCCCCAATGCACATCATCCACGCCAATCAGCGGTGTATATTCGCAGACGTCGGGCAACCAAGGCTTGAGGATCGTCCTCCTCCCGGGCATGGACGAAACAACCTACTACCAGCACCGCGCCGCTGGTGACAGCGGCGCTACGAGCCCCGGCAGCACCAGTGTCGTGAGTGTCGGAACCGCCAGCGATGGCGACGTGTCTCTGGCACGCCTGAGCACCCAGCGGGAGACGGGGCAGGACCGAAGTAGAAGTAGCACCATGGCTGGACTGGAATCCGCGCCGACTGCCCCCGCGCAGGCCACCATTCGAGCTGTCACACCCGAGCCTGCAGAGAAGGGGCATGGTCGTGTCATGGCGGTAGACACAAGCTTGGCCCAGGCATCACAAGCCTCCCGGGGCTATGGCACCACCGCATCCGCACAAACGTCGCCCAGGTCAATCCCGGGGGGCGAGAGGCGGCGGCAGGGCCTTGTATTTAATGAAGGCCAAGAGGGTGCCTACGACAGCTCCGAGTCGAGCCCTCCGCCCCAACCCAGGTCCGCCACCCGGCCTCGCAACCACACCATGGACGGCACCTTGTCCCTGCGACAGCAGGCCAATGCCTCGCAGACGGCCGAGAGCAGGCACCGCGTCGGCTCTGTCTCCTCGTCGGGGTCCACGCCCTACCTCGAGACCGACGTACGCCCCCCGCCGCCCACGGTGCTGGCGACAGTCGGCTATCCTCCCGCCGCCGCCCCGCCAGCGCGGGCGGCAGAGCCCAAAATTACCATTTCCGGCACCAAAGAGAAAAAATCCTCGAACCGGCGGCTGATCAAGCGCGCGTCCTCGCGTCCTACCTCGCCCCTGATTTCGCCGCCGCCGTGCGTGGATTCCCTACCCCTGCCCGTGCCCACGGACGATGCCAACAAGATCTTGCTCCTCATGAAGACGCTCTGCGGCCGGATGAAGGGCCATGTCGAGTACCAGACCGAGCCAGGTGGCCCGTGGCATGCGGGCGTTTGCTACATTGACGAAGAAAAAGGAAGTTTGCTTTTCGATTTCGGCCAGGACGGGTCCTTCCATGCGCCCATAATTGGTGATCTTCGTGGCTGCAGGGTTCTCCCTGTCGAGCTGCCGGGGGACGGCCGGAAGTGCCTGGAGCTGTCGAGCGTCAGAGCTGGTGTGGAAATCCTATTAAGACCGGCGGCGCCAGCTGAAGTGGACTTCTGGCTTGCCGCCTTGCTGTGCTGGCAACAACTGCGACCGAGCGGAGTACGCATTCCCGGCGGCCGAGGCAGCATTTCACCTGCGCCAGGGCCTGGTCGACCCGATATGCGCCGTCGCGGCTCGCTGGCCCCCGGCGGCACCTCGACTCCCAAGGATGCCGCCATCATCAAAGTCGGCAAGGTCATGCTGTGGGACAAGGGCGTCGCCGTGTCGCCTCGGTCCATCGTCAAGCGGCCCTCCACCCGGGATCTGCGCGGGGCCACAACCGCGTGGCGGAGGGTATCCTGCATACTGCAAGACAACGGCGAGTTCAAGCTCATGACGGAAAACGACGTGTCGGTGCTCTCCGTCATTGAATTGTCCCAGCTTTCCCGTTGTGCGGTGCAGCAGCTGGACAAGTCCGTCTTGGACGAAGATTACTGCATTGCTATCTTCCCCATCTATTCGGCAACATCGAAACAACTATCAATATTTAGGCCTGTATACATCGCCCTGGACTCCCGCGTCCTGTTCGAGGTCTGGTTTGTTCTTTTGCGGGCCTTCGCCATGCCAGATCTGTACGGAATCGAGGCCTCTACCGACCATGCCGTGGAGATTACCGACTTGATGAGCAGCTTCGACGGGCGCATGTTCCGACTAGAGAAGACCGTCTCCGTCCGGGTGACGGAGGCCAAGATCAAAAGAGCGCACCCCCCGCCGGAGCACCACGACCGCCATGGGCGACACGAGCGCGACCCGCTGGTGGGCAACTACTTGGCCGAGGTCATCCTGGACGGTGAGGTCCGCGCGCGGACCACGGTACAGGCAGACACAAAGAACCCTTTCTGGAGGGAGGCGGCCCAGTTTAGCGAGCTCGCCACGTCGCTTCCGTACTTGTCCGTCGTCCTTAAGCGGGTGGACGGGAACCTCGACAGCTTCGGCCACCAACTGCAGGCCTCCCTCGGATTGCCGAAGACGGGCAACCTGACCGAAGTCATGTGCGGGGCCGTTGACATACCGCTGGACAAACTAGAGCGTGGAAGAGACCACGAGCAATGGCTTCCGATCCAGGACGAGAGAAACGAGAGCATGGGGACCATGTATGTCAAGGTCTCGCACGAGGAACTCGTGGTTCTCATGGCACAGGATTACCAGCCTCTTTCAGCTTTGCTACACAAATTCAGCGTCGGGCTGACGGGTCAGATTGCTGCCGCTATGCCCCAACAGTTGCGCCGTCTGGCCGAGATCTTTCTCAACATCTTTCAGGTTTCAAACAGCTCCATCGAGTGGCTCCTTGCCCTTGTCGAAGAGGAAATCGACGGCGTCAGCGGCCATAACAATACGAAAAAGATGCGTTACAGTCGGCGACTGAAATCTGAGGAGTCGTCGAACTCGAGTGACAGAGAAGCGCTCGTCCGCGACATGGGCAAGACGTTGGCCGGCGAGGCCAATCTACTCTTCCGGGGCAATTCGCTACTCACGCAGGCTTTGGAGTTCCACATGCGGCGCTTGGGCAAGGAGTATCTCGAGGAAGTACTAAGCGACAAAATATTTGAAATCAACGAGATCAATCCCGACTGCGAGGTCGACCCCAGCCGGATACACCACGGCGACGAGTTGGAGCAGCATTGGTCCCAGCTCGTACACCTCACCACGGAGGTCTGGGAATGCATCGCGGAATCGGCAAACAGGATACCGGCGGAGTTGCGACAGATTCTCAAGTACGTACGCGCCGTCGCCGAGGACCGCTACGGCGATTTTCTCCGTACTGTCACGTACACGAGCGTGTCGGGCTTTTTGTTTCTCCGTTTCATCTGCCCAGCCATCCTCAACCCCAAATTATTCGGTCTCCTCCGGGACAATCCACGGCCGAAGGCGCAGCGTACCCTGACCCTTATCGCCAAGGGGCTGCAGGCGTTGGGCAATCTTTCGACCTTTGGCCGGAAGGAAGGGTGGATGGAAAACATGAACAAGTTCCTCAACACGCAAAGACAGTCGTTTAAGAACTTCATCGATCATGTCTGCTCGATCCCCACGGAACGCACGACGTCGTCCCTGCCGGCCACATACATGACGCCCGTCACCATCCTGGGCCGCCTTTCGCCCATTGCCCGCGAAGGCTTCCCCGCACTGCCATATCTGATTGACCACCCGCGCAGCTTTGCCGCGCTGGTCAAGATCTGGCTCGACGCGTGCCAACACCACGCGGCCGACTCTCATTCCTTTGAGGGCGAGCTGGCGACCTTTCACGAGCTCTGCGTCGATCTCCAGGCAAAATCGGACGAGTGCATGGCCAAGATCGAAGCGCTCCGGGCGGCCGAGAGCCTCTCGCTCATGACGGACGACCTAACCGACAGCTTGGAGCGGTCGTCGCTTACGGATTCGCTCAACCTCGCCTACGCCAATGCTCCGGCGTGGGTGGACCATGATCCATACCGACCGCCGGGCTCTTCGGGCAGCGAGGTGGAGGACGAACACAAGCAGTCTCTCTTCCGCGACATCAAGTTCGGCAGTAGCCGGCACGATGGGCTGCGGCAGGTGTCGGAGCACTCGGATGGGGGTCCGTCCAACCTAGCCGGCACGCTTCGGCGCAACGGCAAGCTGCCGCGGAACCTCTTCGCGCTGATTGGAGGCAAGAAGTCGAGGGGCGAGGTGGACAAGGGGTCCGGGGCGCATCCGATGCGGGAGAAAACCCGCGACAAAGAGGACAAGGGGTTCCTGCGGGGCTTCTCGGAAACGTGGCAGAAAGACGGAGATCACTCGAGGCATTAGTGCTGCTTCCGGGCCGTCGATGGCGAATACGGGCACCTGCTCACGGCTAGACTGGTGGCATGGGCCAGAATGGCAGCATGCGGAGGGAGGGCGGGCGGAAGAGGCGGTAGACGGGGGGTGTGTATTTGGGGGCGGGCGAGGGATAGCGTTGCTTTAAGACGGGATGAGACGAGAGGCCACGACATAACTTCCCCATAACATAGAGATGCGCGAGCATCACAGCCGTACGGCGGCAGCGTGGCGGATGAGCATGACGAGTTTAGAGTCTATGCATGCCCAGGGAGGCCTTATGTGGGAGTTACATAGCTACTACGATCAGTTGTACCGTGTTGGAAATACAATACCCTTGTTAGTTCTTTGCAGCATATGTATGTCCTTGACGAGCACACGCGCGCGCGCACACACGCACACACACACACATACACACATACATGTTGTACCATGGGAAGTGAGTGAGTGAGTGAGTGGTAGGAGGTAGAAAACGGGCGGGCGAGTACTTCTCATACTTGAATGGGGTGCCAGAGTATAACATCCATACCTACCTATGTATGTAAGAATTGAATTCAAACTAGTGTACTAATAAACTCTTTGGGAACAGAAGGGGCTCGTCGCGTGTGGATGGTTCGTACCTGGTGTTACCGGCCCCACGCCCGGATCTGGAATCGAGGGACCCTAGAAGTTTCTATGCGGGTGTTTGCGCCCTGCCCATTGGCGATCATCCGCTTCTGATAAAAGGGCAGGGCGACGACGACAGCGGCGGCAGGAATTGCCTGTGCGCCTTGCGTAGCAAACAAACAACCGGACAATTGCTTTTTATTAGAAGATTCGCAACTGTAGAAGGAAGGCGAGGGCAAACAGCCGAATTTTCCCACTACGACAGGAGGGGAACTTTTTTTTGTCTACTTACATACGGACTTATTTGACCTCATCCCACCTTCTTCCTGCTTATACCCCGCCATAGCCAAGCCAGCCCACCTCCAGTGCGCGCGCTCACTGCTTTTCTGTCTTGATCCCATCCCATCGCATCCCCTCCCCCGCGAAGTACCGATCCCGCCCCGTCCAAAACCGCCCTCCCCCCGAAGCACGCCGTCCGTCCCAGCAGTCCAAGATGGCCGAGGAGAACAAGCAAACGCGAAGCAAGGTCTTCTTCGACATCACCATCGGCAAGAAGCCGGCGGGCCGCGTCACGTTCGAGCTGTACAACGATGTCGTGCCCAAGACGGCCGAGAACTTCCGCGCCCTCTGCACCGGTGAGAAGGGCCTGGGCAAGAGCGGCAAGCCCCTCCACTACAAGGGCAGCCTCTTCCACCGCGTCATCAAGCAGTTCATGATCCAGGGCGGCGACTTCACCGAGGGCAACGGCACCGGCGGCGAGAGCATCTACGGCGAGAAGTTCGAGGACGAGAACTTCGACATCAAGCACGAGCGGCCCTTTCTGCTGAGCATGGCCAACGCCGGCCCCGGTACGTCTCTACACAGACACACAGACACCCAGCCCTGCTCCCCTGGTGGCCCAGCACAGCCTGACTAACATGGGCGGCGCCCGCCCCCTCCAGGCACCAACGGATCCCAGTTCTTCGTCACCACCGTCGCGACCCCCCACCTGGATGGCAAGCACGTCGTCTTCGGCGAGGTGCGCAGCGGAAAGTCCATCATCCGCCAGATCGAAAACCTGAACACGCAGAGCGACAAGCCCGTCCAGGACGCCGTCATCAGCGACTGTGGCGAGCTGACGGGCGCCGACGCCGAGGCCGCGGCGGCCGACACCAAGACGGCCGACGCCCTGGGCGATGCTTACGAGGACTTCCCCGAGGACGCGGACGAGAAGCTGGACGCGCAGAAGATCCTGCAGATCGCCGCCGACTGCAAGGAGTACGGAAACAAGGCCTTCAAGGGCGGCGACGCCGCGCAGGCCCTGGAGAAGTACCAGAAGGGCCTGCGCTACCTGAACGAGGACACGGAGCTCGACGAGGCGCCGGCCGACGTGGCCAAGCAGAGCGCCGCCCTCCGCTTCACCCTCAACAACAACGCGGCCATGATGAACCTGAAGCTGGAGTCGTGGCAGGAGGCGGCGGACGCGGCCGCCAGCGCCCTGGCCGTGGCGGGCACCACGAACGCCGAGAAGGCCAAGGCGCTGTACCGCCGCGGCGTCGCCCTCATCAAGATGAAGGACGAGGACGCCGCCATCCAGGCGCTGGAGCAGGCCCAGAAGCTGGTGCCGGGGGACGCCGCCATCAACAAGGAGCTGGAGGCGGTCAAGAAGGCCGCCGCCGCGCGCCTGGCCAAGGAGAAGGCCGCCTACAAGAAGTTCTTCGCTTAAATCGGGGCGGCCTTCCCCCTTCCCTAGGCGGGCGGGCAGTTTGGCTGCCACCACGGACCCTCCCCCCCTCTCCCCCCCCCCCCCGGGTGTTGCGCAGTGCAGAGGGAGAGGGGGGGGGGGGCTGGCGACGCCGCATTGGCTGCTTCCATCTTTACTTTGCGATGGTATATCTTGCTCGGTACTGACGGGAACAGTTGTTGCCTAGTAAGCGTTTGCTGTCCATCCTATTCAGGCTGTCCTCCCGCCTGGGTGGCCACTGATGATAATGAAAGAAATCAGAGCCAGCCAAAAAATAACCGTCCTGATTCAGCCAGGTGCTTGCATTCGTGACCTATCCTTACTTGTTTTTTTCTTTCTCGACTGGTTATGCACGGGCTGTGCTACTACAGCTACACTCGCAGAGTTCCCGCCTCTTCTCTGCTTATTACACACATATCGCTTCCTTAACTATGTACTTTACCTACTACCTTACCTACTTACTAATAGTGGCAAGATAGTACTCTGGCGATGTCCTGGATGGAGGCTGTGGAGAAAGAGGACATTTTCTCCAGTTACCTAGGTACCAAGAGCAAGCCCCGGCATGTCGGGCGTGGTGCACCATCCCATGTGTCCAGCTCACGATTTACCAATTCTGAGGACCCGAGCCGGACAGTAGCCTGCCTCATGATTCACGAGATGCTCATAGGCCTCGACTCCTGAAATATTGGGTGGGTCTTTTTATCACAGACTTCGACGCCGCGAGCCCATGTGCACTGGTCACATGGGTCGGAGTTCCCTCCCAGACTCCCCCAGTAGCGGATTCGTCTTGCGGGAAGGTAGGTTTGGGGGTGTTCATGAGGGCTGTCGTAGTAGAAGGAAGCCGTGGGATGAATGCGCCCACCCCCTAGTCGTGATACCTACACTGAACCCCTTAGAAGGCCCCTACTATTTCCGATGCGAATCCCACCACCACCCCCTGGACAACGGCGTCACTGTGTCTGTCCTGCTGGGTTCCTGGACTATGTAAAGGTTTGGTTTTGTGCTCGTAGCAGGCTTGACTGCTAACAATGCCAAGTGCTGGGGGGGGGGGGGGGGGCTCACGACGACGATGGCCCCCTTCCCCCCCCGTGCCGATTCCCTCGCTTACCGGCAGCCGGGACATGAAGATTGCTCGCCTGTGCCAGTGGGCTTTACAGCAACGGGAACGCGACTGGATTACGGAAGCGAGGAAGGGGGGGAGGGGAGGGACCTGCAGAACCGGGGCCGGCTGAAGAAAAGGGCACCAACCGTGAGAATGTAACCCACATCATGCACAAATGCACGGGGTAGGCCCGTCGGATACGCACCGTATACCCTTGTAGGGTGCCGTCACGGCCCATTCTTGCGGCGGCTGTGGCTCGCGAACCGCACCGCCGGGACTCTTGGGTAACGCTATTTTGGCCGTCTGGGGGGGGGGCGCGAGGCGCCGGGTTTCTATTCTATTCCCCATGTTTGATTTCTTCCGGACTGGGGGGGGACTCCAGGCCACACGGTCCTGCGTGGGGGATAGAAAAAGAGGAGCAGAATGAGAAGGGAGGGGAGGATCACACAGCAAGAAAGGCGTATGTATGTACGGAGGGCGAGTGCCCAGCGGATGCGGAGAAAAATGGCGTGGTCTGCGTCCCCCGTCAGCGGGCAGGGCGTTCGAAGGAATGGGGAAACTTCGCTCGTGATGGGCAGGACAAAAAAATCCAGCGGCTGGGACCGGGAGGGGGTGGGCGGTGAGGTTGCTGAAGTGGGAAATCAACGCCGAGGGACGCAAACCTGGGCAATTTCGGGAAGGGGCGTGGGCGTGGGCCGACCCAGGTTTGGCGCCCTTTTTGCCTCTGCTTCTTCTTTCTGCTTCTTCTTCTTCTTCTTCTTCTTCTTCTTTTTGTCTCCTCGGGCCGGTCGAGAGGACAAGCACCCGAGGTATGCATGGTCGATGGTCACCCGTCCTGCTGCTCGGATCTGCCCAGACAGACAGGCAGGGGGTGGGAATCCAGAACGTCTCACTTGCGGGTGAGGCGAAGTTCCCAAGCGCGCCGGGGGGGGAAGACGTGATGACGGCCTCTATTTTTCTGGGGGTTGAGAGGGTGCGGAGAAGAATGGCCCTCCCCCGCAAAGTCTCCCCCAGATCCGGGCAGTTGCCGAGCGACTCGGCGCGGGGCCCGGCCGTCTATTGGTGCGCCTATACCGCAAAACCCCCTGTTCCCCTGTTCCCCGTCCCAAAATCCCACTTTCCCCCCCGGCCCAATCCAACGGTAGGCAACTACTGTGTATGGATGTAACTCCTGGTCCAGAATCCAAGGCTCGAGAATGGAAACGCCCCAGGTCCCAGTCACATGTTCTTCTTCTCCCCTCCCCCCCCTGGTGGTTATGGCATGATTGCCAGCAGCGCGTGTCGCGGGCGGGCCCGGTGAACACGGTCCGGGGCAGATACATTAGCTACGTACGTACATACATATATCTAAGTACATAGCGACCCGGCGTCTCGTGTCCTCCTCGCGCCTCTGCTCTCCGAGAACCGATCTCGAACCCTCTTACCACGATTGCGGAACGGGCAAGTGGCATACCCACCCCTCCCCCCCCGTCGTCAAGATGCCTCTCTCCCCTCACATCTACCAGGTAAGCAAAAACAAAAAAGGGGGCCGGTGGCTTTCTCGCACCCGGGACAACGACATGCTGACGGGTGCCAGTTCCTCGTCGGCGTCTTCGCGTCGGTGGGCTCCATCCTCTACGGCTATGACCTCGGCGTCATCGCCGGCGTGGTGGGCAGCGACGTGTTCAAGGCGCGCTTCAGCCCGGGGATGCCCAAGGGCGACCCGGTCAAGAACGGCGCGGTGGTGGCCCTCTTCACCGGCGGCGCCTTCTTCGGCGCCTTCTTCGCCGGCTACACGGGCGACTGGCTCGGCCGCCGCTGGACCATCTTCATCGGCGCCCTCATCTTCATCGTCGGCGGCGCCCTGCAGACGGCCGCCCAGTCCTACCCCTACATGTACGGCGGCCGCGCCCTCGCCGGCCTCGGCGTCGGCTTCCTGACCATGATCATCCCCGTCTACCAGGGCGAGATCGCCCACCCCTCCATCCGCGGCCGCATCACCGGCCTCCAGCAGTTCATGCTCGGCATCGGCGCCCTCGTCGCCACCTGGCTCACCTGGGGCACCAACACCACCCTCGACGACGAGAGGCAGTGGCGCATCCCCCTGGGCATCCAGATCGTGCCCGCCGTCATCCTCGCCGCCCTGATCTTCGTGTAAGCAACCCGCCGCACAACGCCAGAAGAAGAGAAAAAAGAACTCCCGCAGGAACTGACGCCCTCTTTCCCCCTTTTCTCTCTCCATAGCTTCCCCGAGTCTCCCCGCTGGCTCATCGACCACAACCAGGGCGAACTGGGCCTCAAGACCCTCGCGCGGCTCCACTCCAACGGCAACATCGACGATGCCTGGGTCCAGGCCGAGTACGCACAGATTCAGGTAGGAAGCGCTTCCCCCCCCCCCCCCCCCCCCTTCCCCGGCGACGAACAGGGCACGCGGGGCGAGAGATGACGTGGTGACGAATCGCTGACCCCCTCCCCCCCCCGAACAGGAATCCATCTCGTTCGAGCACGACAACGAGGCCAAGAGCTACAAGGAGCTGTTCACCAACCCGTCGTCGTTCCGCCGCCTCTTCCTCGCCGTCGCCCTGCAGGCGTCGGTCCAGATGACGGGCGTCTCGGCCATCCAGTACTTCTCGGTCAACATCTTCGACCAGATCGGCATCAAGGGCGACGACGCCCTCAAGTACCAGGCCATCAACTCGATCCTGGCCCTGATCGCCCAGTGCACCTGCCTTTTCACCATCGACAAGTTCGGCCGCCGCTGGCCCCTCATCTTCGGCAACGTCTTCAACGGCTGCATGTTCATGGTGGCCACCATCCTGCTCGGTAGGTTTTCCTCGTTCCCTCCCTCCCCCCCCCCCCCCCCCGGGCGAGGCGACCCGAAGGGGCCGTCAAGAAGGGGGGCAGCTTGGCTAATATTCCTCGAACTTCCGTAGCGCTCTTCCCTCCCACGGGTAATTCGGCCGGCACCGCGGGCTGGGGCTTCATCGCTGCGTAAGTTTCATCACACATTGCCGGATTCGGGGCGCGGGAGGCGCCGGCGCCCCCTTGCAGTTACAGAGGGGGAGAGAGAGTGAGGGGGAAACCCATTGGCTGACCTTTTTTTCTTTTCTTCTCCCGGCAACACAGGACGTGGCTCTACAACATCTCCTTCTCGTACTCGTGCGGGCCGCTGTCGTGGATCATCCCGGCCGAGATCTTCGACACGTACACGCGGTCCAAGGGCGTGTCCATCGCCACCATGACGTCGTACGCCTTCAACACCATGATCGGGCAGGTGACGGACGTGGCCATCGCCGACGTCGGCGGCTGGCGCTACTTCATCCTCTTCACCGTCTGCAACTTCACCAACGCCCTCTTCTTCTGGCTGCTGCTGCCCGAGACCAAGCAGCTGCCGCTCGAGGAGATGAACTACCTCTTCACCCACGCCCCCTGGATCGTCGTCGGCGCCGACCGCGCCGCCTACCGCGCCGGCGCCGCCGGCGACCTCGAGCGCCGCGTCCGCGAGAAGGAGGAGGACGCCGCCGTCGTCACCGAGGAGCAGCACCACCCCGACCAGTGGAAGGGCCGGGCCGAGCGCGTGGAATGAGAAAAGGGGGCAGGGCGGGTGAGGACGACGGGGGTCGAAAGAGCCTCCTCGGCTTCGGTCGGTGCAGTCAGTAGCTGCGCTGTGTAGTAGCTGTAGATCTGTGAGCACCCTTTTGGGTACCTCGTAGCCCCGAGTTTCCATTAAGGCCACGTCCATCCATAGGTAATTAAGTGCATACATAACACGGACAATTGTCATCTCTGGGCATGTTCCCCCCCGCGCGCGCCCTAGAAGCGGAAAGACGTCAGAAACCCGATTAATGAGAGTCTCTTTGTTTATGTAGACCACTGGTGGCTCCCGGTAGAGAGCCTGCTAGTCCCTCGCAGGCGGCCAGCCATAATAACACCTTTACAGCTTCGCCCCGCCACACCAGGGACATGATCCGACCAGAGGGACAGTTATGGATGTGTAGATACGGATACGAAATAAACTATGTACGGTGGAAGAAATTACGAATGAAGGGGGGGGCGACGGAGCGGCCGTCGGCTCGTGGGTGTCAAAAAAGTACCTATGTACAAGTGCTGAAATCGTTCAGCCGGTCGCCTTGCCCCCCAACGGCGTGCGTGCCTTGTCCCGCGCTCTTTCGAAACCCCGATGCCGCCGCTGAAGCTCTCTTCCTTCTTCTCCATCTCCCCCTCTCTCTCTTTACTTAGAGGCATTGCGAGTACCCTGGTTTTTCTTTTGTCAGCTTGGCCCATGGTTAAGGATCCCGGGGGGGGGAAGGGGGGGTTTCTCTTGTTCAAACACTTACATTCGTTGGTGACCTTGCAGGTAGAGCCGGCGGCGCAGGTGGTCGGGCCGGTGTAGTCGCGGCCGCCGCACTGGCCGTACTTGGGGACGGTGGCGCCGCCGGTCGGGCTGGTGCCGGGGCGGGTGCTGGTGGTGCTGGTGCCCGGGACGGGCTCGACGACGGTCCCGCCCTGGGTGGTCGAGCCGATGGGGCCGAAGCGGATGTTGGAGTAGCGGACGGTGGCGCCCGGGGACTTGGCCTCGACGTCGGCCGGCACGCCCGACGTGGTGGGGCAGGAGCCGCGCGCGGCGCCGGGCCCCGTCTTGTCGACGGGGAAGGTCGAGTCGAGCCACAGCATGTTGGACGAGTGGTCGTCCCAGATGGACATGACGAGCACCATGGGCTTGGACACGGCGTCGCCCATCTGCTTGAGGCCGCCCTTGCTCTTGAAGACGTCGGTGTCGCCGAAGGCCGCCTTCTGCGCCGCGCAGAAGCCCTCGGTGATGGAGTCGCCCGGGTTGCCGGCGATGGTCGACTCCGAGTTGGGGATCTTCTTGCCGTTCTGCTGGTAGAAGCGGCGGATCTCGCTCAGCTGCCCGTCGCTGCCCTTGAGGAACTGCGTCACCACCGTGACCTTCTTGGTCGTGTCGACGGTGAAGGACGCGCCCGGCCCGTAGAAGGTCTTGTTGCCCTGGCGGTACGAGTTGAAGTCGCAGCCGTCGGGGTCGCAGTCGCCGGCGTACCGGTCCTCGGCGTACGTGCCGCCGCAGTTGTTGCCCGAGCACGAGTGGTAGCCCGAGTCGAGGCACGGGTGCGGCGTGTAGGCCGTCGAGATGCTGTTGGCCTCCCAGATGTCCATCTCGGCGCAGCACGCGCCCTTCTTGCCGTAGCCGGCGTTGGCGTCGTTGGACGACTTGGTCCAGCCCTCGTTGTTGGCCTGCAAGCATCCAAGAGTCAGCTCGACGAATCCCTGCTCCCGCCCCGGGTACGGAAAAAATGGGGGAGGGGGGCCGTCAGTCACTTACAGCGCCATCGATGAACTTGATGTCGCGCGGGCATTGAGAGTCGCAGTAGCCCGTTCCGTACTTGGCACCGGCCGTGTTGGACGAGAACTTGCTCGCACCACCGTCCTCGTCCATGGAGACGAAGTAGACAGCGCCGTTCAGGCCGCAACTGCGTCGTCTGTCAGCCTCCCCGGAAAAAAGAGCAAGAGGGAGGGAGGGAGGTAGATAGGGGAACAGGCGGGCTTACGGCAGTTCCGAGGCGTCCACGTCAAAGGTGAACTCGTTGCCCAGCAGAGTGAACATCTGGTACTTGGTGTCCGAGGCCATCAGGTAGAAGCGGCTGCCGACGTTCTTGCCGCCGCTGGGGGTGTCCTTGACGAACTGGAGCGAGAGCTCGCTGCCGCTGGTCTTGGCGCCGTAGGTGCCGGCGTAGTCGGCGCCGTCGACGCAGCAGTTGGCCGTGCACGTCTTGCTGTCGGGGCAGAGGGTCGCGTCCCAGCTGTTGCCCGTGTAGCAGTTGGTGCCCGAGGCGCTGTGCGTCCACCGCCAGTTGGCGTCGATGACGACGGAGCCCTGCTTTTGCGAGCAGCCCGACGCCGTGCACTGCTGCCACGTCATGGACGGGTGCGTCTCCGTCGTGAGCGAGCACGACTTCTGGGCCCGCGCCGTGGCCACGAGGGCCGCGAGGGCGGCAATCTTGGAGTACATCATCGTGAACCGGGGTCTCAGCGGCTGGCTGCGGGATCAGGAGGGGGGGAAGAGGCAGGAGGAGGGCTGGGGATGGTGAGCAGGACTTCTTTTCGTTCTGGGCAGTTGGGAGGCTCACTTATATACGATGGAATATTTACACCCGAACACGCAGGGGGGAACATCGTCCCTGGACTCCGGCAGCTGTTGTCTAGTCGCCTCCCTGGCCACGGCCTAGAAACGGCGGTGGCAGCAACAACAGCAGCAGCAGCAGGACCAGCCGGGCGGGTAGCCAGAAACGAGACAAACACATGACTGTGCGTGCAAGGGTTCCGGTCCCATTCTGGAGAATCCAGGTCCGGGTGGCGGCCCGGAAAACTCAGCGTCGTCTCCAGGCGGCAGCAGTGGCTCCCCTGCGGATGGGCTGAGCAGTACCGTCCGAGGTGAGGCAGCCAGGATCCCTCGTCGACGGGATGGCGGCCTCTTGGCGTCACCTCAGCGGCAAGGCCCAACGAGGGGAGGCGAGTTGTCGGTGGCCAGCAGGCACGAAGACGGGGACGTCGGTATCGTGCGGTCTCTCCTCCCCATCACCCCGCGGTGATGGTGGTGTCGTAGCCGTAGAACGAATGTGCCCTGGCCCAGACCCCTCCCTCGCTGGATATGAGCAGGGGGGGAGGGAGGCGGCGGCCCAAAGGGGCATGGCTGTCGGCCGCTCATTGGAGGCTTTTCGGCCAAGGATCCGAAGCCAGAACGGGAGGTCATCTACCGAGGGCGACCAAACGCAGCAGCAAACCGCCCGCAACGCTAGCCGACGACCCCATCCCATGCAATCCCGCGGGACCCCAGCCGAAAGGCGTTATTCCTGCCCGTCGATTTGCTCCTGGGCCTCCAAGGGCGGGCGACAAGCCCACGCGCGAGCGGGCAAGTGCTTCCTCGGGCGAGGCGGCACCCCCAGTTTTGGATGCACCCGTTACAGGGGTCCATCGCATCGTATGGGGAGGGAAACCTGTCGGGACTCCACCATCAGCGGCCCCGAGGATTTCCAGTCCCCGCACGCGGCCCACGGTTTCCTGTTCCCACCGTGTTTTTTCGGCCGGGTGTGGTGATGTGCTGTTTGTCTTCGTATGTTACTGGCATAGGTGTGGGTGTGGGTGGCCTGGCATGGTCCGAAGAGCGTCCCAATATGAGTCGAGTGCCTCGGCAAACACCATCCTGCCCGGCGCCTAGTGTCTCCCTGTCCGTCCGAAGCCCTGAGGCTGTAGCTGTTTTCGGACCGGACGACCAGGGACACTTGGGCCCGAGAAGCACAGCTGTATACAGTTAGATAGCATGGGGGAGGGACGCAGTCTCGGCGTGCCGATACTTAGCCAACCCCTCACCCGACACACGGGTTCGCTTTACCAGAGCTATATTGGAGATCCGTCCATCGTAGGGCAGCAGTGTCTATCACTGCCCAACACGGCGCATGGCGACGGTCGCTTGCTCGCCCAGAAACCAGGTACCACCACTTCCCGTATATTGCCAATGATGCCAATTCGAGTAAGCTTTTGCAACGTGACAGGGTCTTATCGAGCGCGGGAATGTCCGCCCTGGGCAATAAATTCGCTGGTGTAGCCCGCACGACCGCTCTGCCATGCGGTCAGCGTCCCAGTATAACACACAGCATAGCATAGCATGGGATGGATGGTATAGCATGGCAGCGTCTCCTTCTGTATCCCTGTTTTGCTCGCGCTTCGATAGCGAGCCGGCCAGTACGGGACACCGCGCCGACGGCGCCTTACCTTGGGGCACACGCATTGATCCCCCAGGACCTTGGGGGTGTTCAGCCGTCTGCGTGGGCGGCCGCGGGCGAATCCCATAGAGGCAAGAGCACCCTCGTTCCGAGCCCGAGGCCTTCCGGTAAAGGGTGACATTGCCCCATCGTTGGCCCTGGAACCGAGGAGGGTCCCGCCGCGGGTAGACATCGCTGCCCGTCTCGAGGCTAACGGCCACATCGAGCGCGTCTTCGCCCTCCAATACTGCCGAGTATCATGCCAGAGACACGTGCCCGTGGCGCGCTTGGCACGGCTCTGTCAGCTTTACCTGCTCAAGTTTGTACTTGCCTCTTTACGCGTGCCGCATTCGAAGCGAGCCTCGTCTAGATGGATACTTGCTCAGCTCCTGCGCCTGTGCAGC